>OY998133.1:11377084-12635192 GCA_963921915.1 Hyposoter dolosus
AAAAACATGATGAAGAAGGAAGTGGTTATTATAAAGCTTTTCGGTTGAAATGCAGCGAAAAAAAACACATCGAGACATTCATGGTCACGGGCGAAAAAATCCATGTCGTCGACAGAATGAGGTAACCGCATTATTTTTATAAATAGAGTATCATAATAGGGGTTGGTATTGAATTTGGAGAATATCGGTTGAACGGTTTAAGTTTTATGGTTTTTCGAATTTTATGAAAATCTGAGTTTTCTGAAAAATCGTCCAACCCTTTTAATTTGTGCAAATTTTGTAAAATATTGTGTATAAGTCTGTACTTCCTCTTTACTTTCTAGAAAAGTTGCGCAAATTATATAATTACAAATGTAAATACAAAAAACGCTGCAAATTGAAATTTGCAAATTGCTTCTTCAAGATACACGATGCTCAAAGCTTCTACCATGAGGAAGCCAATTAAATTGAAAATATAGCTTCCTCGTGGAGGAAGATTTGGATATCGTGCATCTTGAGCATCTTGAGGACGCCATTTGCAAATTTCAATTTTTTCATGACTATAGAGGAAAATCGATCGTATTTCATGTCCTAAATTGCAATTATGATTTTGCTTCCTCATAGAGGAAGCTATGTGACGGTGAAATTTTTTTTTCTTCAGTTTTCAATGTCAATCCTCTAATAAAAAGGCCTAGGGTCACGATTTATTTCGATTGTCATTGTTGCCGGTTTATTCGTGCTGTGATTGGTCGGTTCGGTTATGCGCGCGTGCTTCAAGTCATCCCATCAGTCTGACAGCAGTTCAGGCTGTCGGCTTGACAGTTGCGTGTGTACGCGTGCGGTTATAAGTTTCTATCGGAATAAAACTTTTTTTCGTATGCGTGAAAGTGGAATTGACTAGAACTCTTCACGAGGACACGCATGGAGACTTTCTTCATCACTGGGAATTGCCAGATCTACGAAAACGTGTCTGGAAGCCTCAGCTTCGGGATTGAAACTTTTAGTATTTATTTTTTCCGAAAATGGTGGATAAAAATTTATCCGGGAACGCGATTGACTAGAACTCTTCACGAGAGCACGCAGGGGGACTTTCTCCATCACTGGGAATTGCCAGATCCACGAAAACTCGTCATAGAGCCACAGCTTCGGGATTTAAATTTATATATATTTTTTTTTTCAAAAATCGTGGATCAAAATTTATCCGGGAACGCAAACGACTAGAACTCTTCACGAGGACACGCAGGAAGACTTTCTCCATCACTGGGAATTGCCAGATCTACGAAAACTCGTCACAAAGCCACAGCTTCGGGATTGAAACTTTTTATTTTTATTTTTCCGAAAAGGTTGGGTAAAAATTTTTCCAGAAACGCAAACGACTAAAACTCTTCACGAGGACACGCAGGAAGACTTTCTCAATCACTGGGAATCGCCAGATCTACAAAAACTCGTCACAGAGCCTCAGCTTCGGGATATTTTTTTTTTTTTTTCAAAAATCGTGGATAACAATTTATCCGGTAACGCAATCGCCTAGAACTCTTCACGAGGACACGCAGGAAGACTTTCTCCATCACTGGTAATTGCCAGATCCACGAAAACTCGTCATAGAGCCACAGCTTCGGGATTTAAATTTATATATATTTTTTTTTTTTAAAATCGTGGATTAAAATTTATCCGGGAACGCGATTGACTAGAACTCTTCACGAGAGCACGCAGGGGGACTTTCTCCATCACTGGGAATTGCCAGATCCACGAAAACTCGTCATAGAGCCACAGCTTCGGGATTTAAATTTATATATATTTTTTTTTTCACAAATCGTGGATCAAAATTTATCCCAGAACGCGATCGACTAGAACTCTTCACGAGAGCACGCAGGGGGACTTTCTCCATCACTGGGAATTGCCAGATCCACGAAAACTCGTCATAGAGCCACAGCTTCGGGATTGAAACTTTTTATTTTTATTTTTCCGAAAAGGGTGGGTAAAAATTTTTCCAGAAACGCAAACGACTAGAACTCTTCACGAGGACACGCAGGAAGACTTTCTCCATCACTGGGAATTGCCAGATCTACGAAAACTCGTCACAAAGCCACAGCTTCGGGATTGAAACTTTTTATTTTTATTTTTCCGAAAAGGTTGGGTAAAAATTTTTCCAGAAACGCAAACGACTAGAACTCTTCACGAGGACACGCAGGGGGACTTTCTCAATCACTGGGAATCGCCAGATCTACAAAAACTCGTCACAGAGCCTCAGCTTCGGGATATATTTTTTTTTTTTCAAAAATCGTGGATAACAATTTATCCGGTAACGCAATCGCCTAGAACTCTTCACGAGGACACGCAGAGAGACTTTCTCAATCACTGGGAATTGCCAGATCTACGAACACTCGTCACAGAGCCTCAGCTTCGGGATTTTAATTTATATTTTTTTTTTTTTTTAAATCGTGAATAAAAATTTATCCGGGAACGCGATCGACTAGAACTCTTCACGAGGACACGCAGGGGGACTTTCTCAATCACTGGGAATTGCCAGATCCACGAAAACTCGTCACAAAGCCACAGCTTCGGGATTGAAAGTTTTTATTTTAATTTTTCCGAAAAGGGTGGAAAATTTTTTTTTCCAGAAATGCAAACGACTAGAACTCTTCACGAGGACACGCAGGGAGATTTTCTCCATCACTCGGAATTGCCAGATTTACGAAAACGCATCATGGAGCCTCAGCTTCGGGATTGAAAATTTATTTATTTAGTTTTTTCCGAAAATGGTGGGTCAAAAATTTACCAGAAACGCAATCGCCTACAACTCTTCACGAGGACACGCAGGGGGACTTTCTCAATCACTGGGAATCGCCAGATCTACAAAAACTCGTCACAGAGCCTCAGCTTCGGGATTTAAATTTATATATATTTTTTTTTTTTTTCAATAATCGTGGATACCAATTTATCCGGTAACGCAATCGACTAGAACTCTTCACGAGGACACGCAGGGAGAGTCTCTCCATCACCCAGAATCGCCAGGTTTACGAAAACCCGTCATGGAGCCTCAGCTTCGGGATTGAAACTTTTTTTATTTATTTTTTCCGAAAATGGTGGATAAAAATTTATCCGGGAACGCGATCGACTAGAACTCTTCACGAGGACACGAAGGGGGACTTTCTCAATCACTGGGAATCGCCAGATCTACGAATACTCGTCACACAGCCTCAGCTTCGGGATGTAAATTTATATATTTTTTTGTTTTTTTAAATCGTGGATAAAAATTTATCCGGGAACGCGATTGACTAGAACTCTTCACGAGGACACGCAGGGGGACTTTCTCAATCACTGGGAATCGCCAGATCTACAAAAACTCGTCACAGAGCCTCAGCTTCGGGATTGAAACTTTTTTTATTTATTTTTTCCGAAAATGGTGGGTAAAAAATTTTCCAGAAACGCAATCGACTAGAACTCTTCACGAGGACACGCAGGGAGACTCTCTCCATCACCCAGAATCGCCAGGTTTACGAAAACCCGTCATGGAGCCTCAGCTTCGGGATTGAAACTTTTTTTATTTATTTTTTCCGAAAATGGTGGATAAAAATTTATCCGGGAACGCGATCGACTAGAACTCTTCACGAGAGCACGCAGGGGGACTTTCTCCATCACTGCGAATCGCCAGATCTACAAAAACTCGTCACAGAGCCTCAGCTTCGGGATATATTTTTTTTTTTTCAAAAATCGTGGATAACAATTTATCCGGTAACGCAATCGCCTAGAACTCTTCACGAGGACACGCAGGAAGACTTTCTCCATCACTGGGAATTGCCAGATCCACGAAAATGCTCCATGGAGCCTCAGCTTCGGGATCGAAAATTTATTTATTTAGTTTTTTCCCAAAATGGTGGGTCAAAAATTTTTCAGAAACGCAGTCGACTAGAACTCTTCACGAGGACACGCAGGGAGACTTTCTCCATCACTGGGAATTGCCAGATCCACGAAAACTCGTCACAGAGCCACAGCTTCGGGCTTTAAATTTATGTATATTTTTTTTTAAACAATCGTGGATCACAATTCATCCCAGAACGCGAGCGACTAGAACTCTTCACGAGAGCACGCAGGGAGACTTTCTCCATCACTGGGAATTGCCAGATCCACGAAAACTCGTCACAGAGCCACAGCTTCGGGCTTTAAATTTATATATATTTTTTTTTAAACAATCGTGGATTAAAATTTATCCCAGAACGCGATCGACTAGAACTTTTCACGAGGACACGCAGAGAGACTTTCTCCATCACTGGGAATTGTCAGATCTACGAAAACTCGTCAAAGAGCCACAGCTTCGGGATTGGAATTTTATATTTTTATTTTTCAGAAAATGGTGTATCAAAATTTTTCCAGAAACGCAAACGACTAGAACTCGTCGCGAGGACGCGCAGGGAGATTTTCTCCATCACTCGGAATTGCCATATCTACGAAAACTCGTCATAGAGCCACAGCTTCGGGAATGGAATTTTATATTTTTATTTTTCAGAAAATGGTTGGTCAAAATTTTTCCAGAAACGCAAACGACTAGAACTCTTCACGAGGACACGCCGGGAGATTTTCTCCATCACTCGGAATTGCCGGATTTACGAAAACGCGTCATGGAGCCTCAGCTTCGGGATTGAAAATTTATTTATTTCGTTTTTTCGGAAAATGGTGGGTAAAAAATTTTCCAGAAACGCAATCGACGAGAACTCTTCACGAGGACACGCAGGGAGACTTCCTCCATCACTGGAAATTGGCAGATCCACGAAAACTCGTCATAGAGCCACAGCTTCGGGGTTGAAATTTGTATATACATATTTATTTATATATATTTATTTATATATATATTTATTTATATATTTATTTATATATATTTTTATATATATATTTATTTTTCAAAAATTTCAAACCGTTGCTAAAATGTAAAAAACAGTCTCGGCGAGACTCTTAAGGTGAAGGAGCAGTCGCTTTCTCGCCACGTGAGTGCGAGAGAGATAGCTGCAATTTTCGAAATTGAATATTTTCGATAGGGTTTCACCAATTAAAAAACGCCCATGTCAGCGCATTTTTGCCATCGTCCCGCGTCCGCTTACAGAGCCTTTTTCTGATTAATCAAACGACAACGGAGAATTTTAAATTCGAAAATTCGAGGTGACTGCTCCATCACCTTAAAGAGTCTGGGCGAGGCTCCGGTCGATTGTAAAAAAACAGTCCCGGCGAGACTCTCAAAGAGTCTGGGCCAGATTCCTGCTAAATTGTAAAAAACAGTCTCGGCGAGACTGAAACAGTCTGGGCGAGACTCCGATGGATTGTAAAAAAACAGTCTCGGCGAGACTGAAATAGTCTGGGCGAGACTCCGGTCGATTGTAAAAAAACAGTCTCGGCGAGACTGAAATAGTCTGGGCGAGACTCCGGTCGATTGTAAAAAAACAGTCCTGGCGAGACTCTCAAAGAGTCTGGGCGAGACTCCTGGTAAGTTTTGTAAAATAGTCTCGGCGAGACTCTCAAAGAGTCTGGGCGAGACTCCTGCTAAATTGTGAAAAACAGTCTCGGCGAGACTGAAATAGTCTGGGCGAGACTCCGGTCGATTGTAAAAAAACAGTCCTGGCGAGACTCTCAAAGAGTCTGGGCGAGACTCCTGGTAAGTTTTGTAAAATAGTCTCGGCGAGACTCTCAAAGAGTCTGGGCGAGACTCTTGCTAAATTGTGAAAAACAGTCTCGGCGAGACTGAAATAGTCTGGGCGAGACTCCGGTCGATTGTAAAAAAACAGTCCTGGCGAGATTCTCAAAGAGTCTGGGCGAGACTCCGGTCGATTGTAAAAAAACAGTCCTGGCGAGACTCTCAAAGAGTCTGGGCGAGACTCCTGGTAAGTTTTGTAAAATAGTCTCGGCGAGACTCTCAAAGAGTCTGGGCGAGACTCCTGCTAAATTGTGAAAAACAGTCTCGGCGAGACTGAAATAGTCTGGGCGAGACTCCGGTCGATTGTAAAAAAACAGTCCTGGCGAGACTCTCAAAGAGTCTGGGCGAGATTCCCCGTAAATTTTGTTAAACAGTCTCGGCGAGATGAGTCCCGGATATGGGACCTGGCGATACGCTCGCCGAGATAGCTCGGCGAGATGTCTCGCCGAGACGTCCCGGCGAGACTATTTTTTTCTGCGCGGGAAGAGAGCGGCAAAAACGAGAGGGTGAGTTCTAAATGGCAGTGTTACTTCTCGCGGCAATTTCAACGTGCGCAAATGTTGTACTTCGTACACACTTTATAATTTAATGCAAAATTATTGAAAGAAATATTATTTACGCACAAGGGACTTACGCACTTCTCGTTTTTCCTGCATGTACTATTATGTGATTTTTATATACGAAGAACGGATATACGGTTACGCTTTAAGCATATGCGAATGTATAATTATCGCTCTCGCGCTGTAACGCCTTTACACGCGGTTAGTTGAGCGTTAGAAGTTCCGAGGGTTGTTGCGAGTTTCCCAAGAGAAAGAAAAAAACAACCCGAAACTTCTGTTCGCAAAAAAACTCAAAATTGAAAAGTTAAGAAAAATCGTGTGATTAGAATGGCAATGATCGATCGAATGACACAATTAACGTCAACTTTATTTCCAACTACAAATTCCTGTGGCACGATCTGCCATTTTTTTTTTTTTTTCATCGCTAGTTTCCATCCCAAAGTCTTCCGACAAATAAATCAGTGACTAATCCACGCAGCAGCCATTTTTCAGTCTTACAATAATCTCTTTCATCACACCTGTTCGTCTTTTTCATTGAAATTTATGAATTTTTAATCCGATATGAACGACGTACATGCATCAATACGAAAAGAGTATTTCTGTTAATTTGCGATCAACCGATCGCGAAAAAATGCGAAAGAGAGGGAGAGAGAGAGAGAGAGAGAGAGAGGGACGTGGCATTGGAACGAAACGTAAGAGTGTGAATGACTAAAATTTCAATTGAAAATTAGCTGGTGGATGGATAATTGGGCTTATCGGATTTATCGGTTGTTATAATGCTACTTACATAATTGCGAACGGATGCATCGATCTGTACGTTACTAGAGGGGCTTGTCTACATAAACTTGTCGTACGAGAGCTTGGAAAAGGTGTCGATAGGACGAATGCATACACTGCGGATGCATGCAGTCGCATAGACTTTCTTCTATATATGTTTACACATATGTGTACATGTGCAGGAGTAAAAAGACATGTGTATATAAATAGAGAGGGATGTGACGATAGGCCGAAACAACAACAACAACAACAACAAGAGGAGCAACAAAAAGGTCTAATTGATCCTATCGGGTATAGGCAACCGGGCTGAGAAGACGCTGCAATCTCGGTACACGCGTATACACTTTTAGTTTGCGATGCAAAGCAGTAATCGTATATAGCCGCGAGTACGATCGCGGCTTCTCTCTGTGGATATAAAGCCGGTTCTGTTTATCCTTTCTCCCCTTTTGCCCCACGAAACCCCCGGCCGTATGGTTGTTCTCCAGCTGCCACCCTCGTACTCGCTAAACGATAAACCAATCGAACGTGTATTCCTCGCTATCACTTTCTCGCTCTTCTTTTTATCACTCACTCTCTGTCACATATTCTTCGATACATTTTTTTACTCTTTCCCAACAGTTTTTTATATTTTTTTTATTTCCTCCTTTTTCGCCTTTTCGCATTTTTAACGTATATCGCAAATGGACTTTAACACACCAGTCGCCTAATCTCTGAACTGACGTTAACGCACTTTCTCCGTGTGTCTCCTCTCGGCGAGCCCCTCCGCGTTTGTAGGAATTCTTCGTTATTGAAATGAGTGAGAACAAAATTCAAGGATTCGCTGTTTATGTTGGTTTTCCCCCTTTTTTTCTCGTCTCGTTTATCGTTGTGCTCGTTTTTTATGTACAAATTGAGTCGCCGTATCTATAATCTTAAATTTACTCTATGAATAGTTCCGCGAACTCGAGCCTCGCAGAGAAGACACAAAACGACCAATACATACGGTTTACACATTTATTCGTATATATGTTGTTCGTGTATATACATGCACGTGGCCTAGTTCGTACGCCAGCAAAACGTAGACCGATCGAGCGATATGTACGTACCGACTGGTGTGGATATACCGAGTCTATTTACGTAATTGGCACTTTGGCGTTAACACCCTGGGCCCCTATGAGAAATTTGCCTTCGTGTGGTCGAATCACAAGTCGGTCCACACGGAGCAAGACCTCTTCGTCGTCGCGAGTTACTTTCGCAGATCTTTTCCTCTCTCTCTCTCTCTCTCTCTCTCTCTCTCTCTCTCTCTCTCTCTCTCTCTCTCTCTCTCTCTCTCTCTCTTCTCTCACTCGCTCTTCGACTCTCGACACTTAACTTATAGTGTACTTATGTCTCGGACGTTTTCAAGGAGTCCGCGAAATTGTAACCAGCCACCGGCTAACGTTGTCGCGATTTCTATGACGTGCGATTTGTTACGAAAAACGAGTTGGCCAATTAGATTAATTTTTATGTTCGACACGGCAACATTCATGCTTCACGTTCTTTACGAAAACTTTGGCAAATCTGCGAATGAATATTAAGAGACAACACTGTGTAAAAAAAAATAAAAATTGCTGGAGTTACGCTGCATGTCGTTTGCCAAAAAAATCAACTGTTTCGAATCATCTTTTTCCATTCATCAGCTGTTCCAGGACCACAGCCTTTGGTCGAGGAATTTTTGTCGGCGAAACTCAACGGTTACCCCCTAATATTCGACATTTTCATTCAAGCCCAAAAATGTTCTCGATACCGGAGTCGATTTTGTTGATTTTCTTTAATTTTTTTTTCACTGGAAATTAAATTGAAAAAAAAATGATGATGGGACATCGGATTTTGATATTTCGAGTCCCTGATTTTTATCGCCTTTTATGTACATTTTGGCCTTTCTTTTTTTTCCACCACTTGTCATCGACTTGACGATCTCGAGGGAGTCAGGGAGAAGTACACAGGAAGACAGGTATATAAAGAGGTTTATGTGTGTGTGTGTGAGTGTCTGTGTGTGTATTTATGGAGAGGCGCTCTGCTAGGCCTGCAGGCAGGTGGGATCCTCAAGTGCCAGCGGTCAGCGCCGTTCGGAAAACTGGCGCCGAGTCTCGGTGCACCCGGGAATTTCTTTCTCTCTTACTAATGAGAAAAATTACGACGAGACCCTCGTCGAGTCAGTTGTGTACCAGTTTTTTTCCTTATTTTTTATGTTTTTTTTTCTTTAATCACCCAATTTAGTGGATACTTGTTAGAATTATAATCGACAAGGTGTGATTCGAAATTGCAACAATTTCCGAGCCGTCAATAGCGAGTTCTCGAGCGAATGCTGATCCGTAAATTTTTACAAACAAAACAGAAAGAGTAATCCAGAAAAGAGTTTTTCGAATGTTTTTTATCAGTTTCTTTTGATTATTGAATTGATTACAATGTTCGAAGGCTCAAAAACGATTTTTTACGAAAAATGTTCGTTTTTAAAAAAACCAAGAAATCGGTAAAAAGTTCCGCTCCTCCGGTCGATCCGTACTAACGTACGACGGAGAAAGACGACGGAGAAGATAAAAAAAAATAGCTCACAGAGACGGAAGTGTCGTATTCGAGAGTTTGACTACTTCGTATTTTCCTTTAGTCAGTATTCGACACTTGTAGAGTTTATTTTTGCTCGGATGTCGTTCTGTAGCATTCGACAAAATTAATCATTCTCAGCGGAGCTTTTTCCCCGGACTGACGGATGCCTGATTTAATTTTAAACATTTTGGTGGCCATGTGATCGATTGCGTGGTTGGTCGTTAATCAATTCCTGTGAAGCATGGCTGTTTCTATACCTCAATATGTTTAACGTCAAATATTTCGTAATATTTTCACCGTCTGTACAATTTCGACCGTCGTTATTTGCCCTTGAACACTACACCGTGTTATGCAGACGAACATAACGTAACGTCTCGTACATGTTAGATAGATATGGCAGTTATCATTGCGGTCTTACCGATATAAATTTAATATTCCCGATCTGCCGATAAGACCGTTGCGATAAGTATATTAATGGCACGTGGTAAAAGAGCTAAAAAGATATTGTTAGCTGGTATTGACGACTTTGCGTACATACATATGGCTGGTAAGGAGACACGAGCACTTGACGAAAAAAAAACTCACGCAACAAACATTTTTATTTCATTTTCTGTAATCGTTCGTAATCCTGCGATATTTACGACCAAAATTTCCACCCAATTCCAACCTTTCCTGATCAATACAAAAACAATCGTGACAGGAATACTCGGACGATAAAAAACATTACGAAATTTCGAGATTCTTTTGTATCTGGATCTAAGAATCTTTTCGATGTCTGGACGGTGAGTCAGGGACTCTCGAATAATTCAGGGCGTTGCGACTTTGCACTCTGATTGTTATCTTCGACGTATCGATATGCTCATTTATATTCAATCGTCAATGAGCTACACTTTCGCCGAGAACAATCGTGCGTCGTAGTTCCTGGAACGTCGTTGCAACAAATTGAGAAACAATTCGTGAATTTTCGTCGTTTGCTTCCTTGACGTGGAAGCAAATGTCTTTTCAGCTCTGCCGGAAATCTGACAGTTTCTAAGCGACGCAAAAGACAAGGAAAGTTGTAAATTTGAGGCAAAGTATTATGGTTGCGAACCATCAACGGCTGTCGCAGGCTGCGAACCGCTACCGAAAGTCTCAGTAGAAACTTTCAATTGCGTCGAAATATATCAAACGTCACACTTTGCTCAGATGCAAACAGTGAAAATCTTTGTAAACACGAATCATAAGGTTTAAAAATAAAAGACAGTGTGACAGAGTTATGAGACGAGATAAAAAAAAATGAGGGGGATGATTCGATAAAGGAGACTTACCCAGTGCATGCCGGTGGTAGGAGGGGCGCGTTCCTCATACACTCCCATCAGGGTGGCTGCTTTCGCGGGGTGGTTCCCGCTGAGGGTGCGAGACGTCGAAGTGGTTAGGGGGGGGCCGGGGGACCTGGATGCTGCCGGTAACGCGGAGATGGCGTCCGACGCTAAAAGCACAGCCTCTCGTATTTATTTGCTTATTCGAAAGATCGATTTCTCTTTGTCAACACGAAAGAAACACTTTGAGCTCGTTGAGAATCGATCGATAATCAATGAGAACCAAAAGCTTTGAACACTTGCACTGATTCGAATTAAATTTGATGGGAATCGCGAAGAGCTCGGAAGGTTGAGCGAGCAGGAGTTGTCGCGGATTTCCTCGAAAGCATCAATGGGAAAAGAACCACTAAAAATATTCTTTGAGAGTCCGTTAAGTTAACTACACGGTTATCCTACTCTCGAAGTCGTAGCAAGGAGACAAGGTTGACAGTGTCCTTCCTTGGCCACCAGCAATCTTCCCACGGTCATCCCACGGTAACATGGAGAGTCTGAGCCTCGAAGGAGAGCGTTTCGCCGGCGGGGAGAACGAAGAGGAGCCAAGCCAGTAATGTTCCACGTCCTGGTTGGTTGCCACTCTTTCACGATCGTCGGGACCAGATAAACGCGACTTGTTCGCTCTGCTGCGAGAGACTTTCGGCCACGTTGTAAATTTGAGCCACGACAATCTTCCAGCAATCGTTGTGTCTTAACATCGTCTTTCTCGAACGAACTATTCTCTGTCTCACTCTATTCGTCTCTTCGTCTTTCCCTTTAAATTTCAGAGTAACATTGAAATTTGTTGGTTGAACGTTCTTTTATCGATTGAGCACTCAGCAGCTTCATTTCTTCGAGGATCCGGAATGTTTGGAAGGAAAAACGAGAGCAGTTCAAAGTTCATGACAGGGTGAACACATTTCTCATTGGCCTGGCGATTTTTTCGTCCTGTGATCGACTATCGTCACGTTTTCAGCGAACAGATCATTGCAAACAGTTTATTCGGCCGGTCGATCGACTTGCAATGTCAATCAGCCGTGTCATCGTTAACCAACGCTCTTGACCACGAGCCTTCAGCACCGCCACTACGGCTGCAAGAGTGTCAAACTCTGACTAACGTCACCAGGCACGAGGATCCAAAACCCTTAATTTCTGGTCGTAATCGTGCTGATGAGAAGACACGTGGACACATGTCTGTTCATCAAACCGTCGGCCAGACACATGCTGAGGTTGAATCTCCTCTTAGCAACACTGGGACACAAAAGCCGAATGAAACGAAGGAACAAAAAAAAAACAAAAACAGCTCTTCGACACAGAGTACACTGAAAAACACGTACGTTTATCAATTGGCAATGATTATATTCCACGTTTCGTAGGCCTCGAGTAAATAGACGATTCTGACGTTTGCCAGAAGAAGAAGAAGAAGGAGAAGAAGAAGAAGAACACGAACTCGTATCGCGCTCGTCGACGTTACAGACGATAAAATTCACGTGGATTCGGGCTCAAGGTTCAGCTCGCCGGTGGCAGACCAGGGGTGTGAATTTTGGGGATGATAAAACACACGGTTACACATTGATAAATATAAACACATGCACAGACACACGGAGGGCTGAATGTTCCACGGGGGTTGTTTTTTTGTTTGTTTGTTGTAAGTTTATTCGATGATTTTTCTTCTTTTCGTTGTTTTATTTCCCCCGGGTTGTTTCGTACGACGGAAAAGAAGGGTTTTTCCTCGAGGGTCGCGTACTATGCAGCGAGAGCAGATACGCGCATGTGCTCAAACGTGGGGGTACACTCTCGGGAACTGCGCGCGTCTCTCTATGTGAATTCTCGCGACGCGTCTCTCGTCTGACTGTGCCGGGAACGGTGACTCTCTCGTCTCAGCGCCGCGCGTTGTGGAGTATGAGGGGAGAGACTCTTGGATATCAGCCTGAACGGGGAACTCTCGTGGTCCACATGGAACGGCTCTGTTGCAGAGGGAGAGGGGGGAAGAAGGGTCACGGGAAGAGAAGCATCTCGAGCGCTATCTGGTGCTCTCAACTGCAACTTCCAAGGAGTGGGGCGCGTCCACGTTCCCAATAGGACAGCCCACTCCTCAGCCCCACTCTTCGCAAACCAACGGCCTGCGACTCCGCCCACTGGCGACGGAGGAACCCAGATCGCAAACGAGACAGCCAAAAGTTAACCACCCTGCACCGCGACTCCCCTCGTTGCCCCTCCAGCCTCGCTCATCCCTTCCACTCTACCTGCTCAAACAATTCTGTATCAACTTGTGTGCGTGCTCCGCGGAGGTGGGAAGGGAACGATGAATGTCTTCTGGAGGGGACACCTACCTCGTTCTCCAACTTTTGAGATCTGTATACTCCATCTCCCATCCGGATGAGCTTGTGCCTGTATCTTCACTCCTCGGAGCACGTTGGGCTGTGCAACCATCAACGAGAAGGCGTGTGTATAGATCGCGGCTCGCATGTGCCCGAGAATCACGATTCTGTCCATTTTTCTTGTTTCCCCGACAGGACCAATCAATCAGGATCTCCTTTGGATTTCTATTCAGCAAGCACGGCTTTATAAGAATGGGAGACATTATGATTGTGGGGCTTTCGATCGTCCTGGTTACCGCCTCGAGTGCTAATCATCTCCGGAGCTTGCCAATGACATCTGATGCGAGCTAATAACGGAGAAACTCTATTTCGTATATCAACGAAAATCAGAGATAATGTCAGGAAATCGAGCCCAACTAATGATCGACCGTGTTATTCGTTTCTCCTTTGCTTAAATTTCAACATCGACGACATTGATATATTTGTACCTTCGCGTGATATTTGCGCGACCATTTAAAAGTTAAAATAGTCGCATGAGCGATTAGCCGCAAACAAGGAGAAATCGAACTGGCAAAAAGTTCTGCTTCCGTGCGTCGAGCCTCCGGCGAAATAGACGAAGGAGAAGGAAGAAGAGAGATTCGACGGATCAGCATCTTCAGGAATATTCGTTTGAATCGCGAGGCTCGATCACTCGAGCGAACAGCAGGAACATCCGGCCACGCTTTCTGCGGTTCACCCGAGAGATGTTTCTTCGGGTTTTCTTTTTACTTCATATTTCTTCTGTTTCTTCATTCGCTTCTTATCGCATTGGAACAGAAAGTTGATTCAGTGAATCTCGCTTCAGTGACACTAGCGTTTTTCTATGTCGATCGCAGGCTTTTTTGCGCTGCGTGTGTATTGAGAGGAATATCGTGGAGTCTGTGGAGTACAAATGAGACCGAAGAGCGTCGAGACGTTTTTTTGTTTACTGGCGAGATAAAACGAAGCAAGTCTCGATTTTATTCCGTTTCGTCGAGCTACCAATACCATGCGCTGCTTGAAAATGGAATGAGAAGCGGATGTATGAAGGAAAATCAATTGAGAAATCGATCGGGCGGATAGCGAGTCGAATCTCCGGGCAAACAGAGATCCCAGGTTTTTTTGACGATTCACTTTTTGTCGATCTTTCGAGTCGCGAAGACTCGGGGAAAAGGGACTGCTTTCGGAGGAAGAGAAAAAGAGAGAAGAATGGGCGTCACGCGCCTTGGATTTTCTCGTTGTGCTGACATATCCACTGCGGCGGCCCTGATCACCATCGTTGAATTTATATCTGTCAAGTTCACCGCAAAAGCTGCGGTGACTGGAAACTCTGATCGAGACGATGATGCAGAGGATGAGAGACGAAAAAGAAAACGAACCAACTTCCATCTCTCCCTCCCTCTCTCTCTTTCTTTTTACTATCACGAGAGATGATGCTCTCGCGTAAGAGAACGCGCTTTGAAGAAGAGAGAGAGCGCGGAAGGAACCCGCTCACCGAAAAACCGGTTCTGCGGTAAAATACGGAAACCGTTGAAAAGACAAGAAACCGCACACCGCTTTTTTGCTTCGCGAGAAACGATCGAACCAACGTATATACGAATCCCAAACCCTCTGATCCTCTCCCCACACCCCGCGAGTCTCTTTCAACGTTCTTCGATGAGCCGAAAAAGCATCGCGGAGACGTTGCACTTTAACCGCGACGATGACTGACGTCGAAATAAGGAAGTCCAACAAGTATTTATTGAACCTTCGCAAAGAAACGAATGCGGAGCAGAAATTCTCGCGTTCCAAAATCAGCCGAATTATTGCCAAATTGTTATCTTATCGGCGGGACCAATTTTCATGTTAATTACTTTTTAAATTCATTCACCAATCGAAATTAAAATTGTTTCGGACCCATATATCGACCGCGAGGTATCACGAGGCCAGATCACTTCTAAATAGTGGTTAAAATACCTTAAAGACAACCACACCGTCGCAGGAGCACCAGGATATATGTTCCTTGTGAAAAAAAAATTGAACCGCAGTTCGTGGTGCATGCGGAAAAGTTTAAGGGGGACAAACTGCAAAGGGAGAGAAAGATTCTTTCTGCGTGTACTGTTCACAACGCTTTAAGCGTTATTCGTTGTGTTATATGCGTTTAGAGGTATATACATGCAAAAGAAGACTGGGAAAGAGAGGGATGCTGTTAACGTTGACGCGTGAATACTAAACAAGCAGAAACGGTACAATGAACTCGGACGTCCCGTGGGGAACGGGACCCCGCCCGGTGAGAACTCCTGAGAACCCCCACGAGACTCGATCTCGCAGAACCAGGATCGAAATTTTGCGTTATATATATAAACAAATATATTGTTTGGAATAATCGTCAAGAAATCGACAGCAGAAATTGACAGAAAAAAAATCCTAAAATTTTTGGAACGAAAAAAAAAATGCCGGTTGAGAAAAATCGATCGATAGCGATCGCGATCATTTAGGCTACCCATTTTTTTCCTTGAATAATCTTAATTCCAAACAACTTGAAATGTGCTGAAAAATATGTAAGAAAATTCTCCGATAAGATAAGAAAGAAGGATTCGATGTTTTTATTTCGTTGATTTTTTCTTTATTATTCGCTGACCGTAAAAATCTGAAGATTAATTCGCCACGAGAGTGCGCGGTGTGTGCGTTGGGAAGCTTATTGGTGCGGTGTGTTTAACGCGATAGCTTCTCGTTCTCGCGTCGTGTACCGGCTCGATGAAACACGCGAGAGGAACTGATGTATTAAGAATTTGTTGTGACTTTTATTGGAAATTCTCACAGCATCCCAAGCCACGGCAAAGAAACTCCATTATCTCTTGGCTCCCCGAAGAGCCATAAAATCTTCATGAAAACTCGTAAATTTCTTTGGCCAACGATAAGACGAAGAACCGTGTAGGGAGAGTGAGGAAAAAATGAAAGAGGAGAAAGATCTCTAAACGTGACTTTTATGAATCTCGTGTTTCGTTGGTCGTGTCCACTGCAATCAACCTCGACGTCGTAGATTCCAAGGTATCATTTGGCAAATTGAACGAATTCTCGTAGTTCGGATTTCAATATTATTTCGCATTCATTTTATAATCGAAAATCCATCAACTCGTTCACAACCCGAAGCAATTTACTTTTTAGAGTCGAAAAAGGAAAGCGGAGCTCGTTTCCTTCCGAAATCTCTCGAGTTCCGATCTCAGCAGTGGAAAAAAAAAAAAAAAACAAACGCCATTTCTTTTGATGTGTATTGAGCGAGCGAGCAGAGGGAGACGTCGACGTGAGAAGGTGAAGAAAAAAAAGGAAATAAAGGTGCGCGGCGCCCGTGAATGTGCGATAGAAATCCAAGTCTGCTAAACGAGCCGCCCTGCTGGATATTGTACTTCATTGTGAATGGTTTCCGCACACGAGGCACGCCCGCAAAAGCGCCCTCGCTTAAAAGGGCCAGCACGAGAACTTGCGCCTTTTTACTTGGCTGCCCGCAAAATAAAAAGCAAAAGGAAAGGCTCGCGATCTATGCGCTCGAGGTTTCTTGTGTTCTTTTTGGCAATGCTTGACCATTCTTATGTGACAAAGGAGAGTGGACACGGACCGGTTACACGTAGCGCGGAGAGGAGATTCTCTCTCTCTCTCTCTCTCTGGCGATCGCGACAACTGTATCACAATTGGTTTTGGTAAGATCATTGTTAACACCCCAACCGTTCGACTCAATGGTAAGAAAATGTTTTCCATTGTGTATACACTGTGAAACGGGAACGAGAAAAAGGAGGAGAGAGTGAGAAAGGAGGCGAAAAGAGGAGAGAACGAAGAGAGGGACTTTACTGCATTCGCGAATCCCTGATTTTCAGTCCATCCGAGCTTTAGTCCTCCCGCTGTCATCCCCAACGTCTCTCTTCCATCCTCCACCTCCATTTCCTGAAGTACGTGTTGTACGTCCGACTGCTGAACCGGACAAGCAGCCACTGGACACGAGGAGCGCGTGCTGATGAATGAACCCAAGGATTACAGGAATTTAACGCTCTCGTCCGTATTTACACGTATACATAAAGGTTATGGGCTCTTCGGACACGCGAAACGGGCGTACGTCGTTTAATTTTATATGCGAAACGATGCTGGGCCTTTCTCCTGTGGATTTTCATCAACGAGTATGGCTCCATGTACGTATAAACATATTGAGGAAAAATGATCGAGTTCACGTGCCAAAGCTGGAAATCCCTCGAGCTGTTCAATCGCATTTCACTGCGAATGGTACTTGGAATAAATCCTATGCGTGCCAACGAATGAGGGAGGGCCACAAATTGGTTCGCGAAGCTCGTTATTTTTGGCTATCGAGATACATCGACGTTTGTTATCGGAAATCGGATTTCGAGGTTGAAAACCCGTGATCAGCAGTTTGCCGAATTCACTGGCACGAATAATCGATTTTCATCGACAATGTTTATTCTCTATGCCCCCTTAACGAGAGCGGAATCATAACGGCGATATTCACAAATAAAATAAATATAGAAAAAAATTACTTTCTGCTCAAGAAATTTCAAAACTTATTCGGTAAAAACGAAGTAGTTACTTGCCCTGACATTTTTAAAAAATTCACCCTCCGTAGACACACTGGGTCAATTTGACCCAAACTTTTTTTTCACGTTATTTGATGAGCTCGATCTTTTTGAAAAATAATGTTCAATCTCACTCACCGATAAATCAGCATTGACCTGCTCGGTGACGTCGACATCGATCGACTCCAAGGGGAAGAATTTGTTTCTTTCGAAAAGATGATCCCTGCTGTTGCGTCTTCATAGCTCGCTCTTAAAATCTCGAAATTAAGTACTACGGAGTCCGGAGAGAACACCGCGAGAAGCTTTCCTGCTCTCATCGCCGTGGAGATTGGCGAGAAAACATACGCACGAGCGAAGGGTAAGGAAGGAGGGGATTAACCTCGATCGCTTCGAGACTCATGCTGGAAGATTCTCCTCCTCGGCGATGGGCCATTTTTCCGTCGACGATCCGGCTCCAAGTAAAATTTCTCATCCACTCGAAGATCGCGCGACTTGCTCTTGCGTTTGTGGGCGCTTGAATCTTTTGAGATCTGCTCCTTTGGCGGATCTTATAATATTTGCGATTACTATGCGCACTCAGCGTCGTATAAAACCGGGAAAATGTGCGTAAAAGGCATTTCATATATTCACGCAACGGCGAACGAAATATCGCGGATTTCTCGCGCGCGATCAACAGAGGAAAAGAGAAAAAGAGAGACAAAGTTACGGAAAGGGGTTCGCGGGAATGTCTTTCCATTCTGAGAGAGAGCAAACACATTATTATACCAGCGCGATCGAGCTCGGCAGTTTCATCGCTGCGTGACTCCAGCATTCTCCGCGATTATAGTTTCTCTGTATCCACGCAATATCGACAATTTTTCTTCCTCAAAATATTCCCCGATGTTTTTCTTCAGCTGAAAAGAAAACAAACGAAAGAAAAGAACAAATTAAATAAATAAACGAGAGATTAGATAAAATATTGAAGGAATCCTTGATCCTAGCTGGCGCCTAATGGATCAGGATATTCGAGAGGCATCGCGATTGCCTCGAATCATCGACTAATCCAATCCCGTAAGATGCTAATAAATAAAAAATGACTCGAGCGAGGCGATAGTTTGAACGATAATTTTAATTTCCATTCCTCAACGAAACTCCATTTCGATAAATTCGTAAACGAAATTCATTTGAATCTCGATAGCAATGGAAGGATAAATTGTCGAGTGCATTGGCAACGAACTGCCAGGCGATTACTCCTCGTCGTTCTTCCTGATCCTTATCCACACAACAAACAAAGAAAAAAAGAAGGAGCAATCCTGAGAGTCGAAACGCACCCTCTCGAAGCGATTTCCAAGGGAATTACAGAGACGAGAGTTTAGAGTTGCTGATGCTGGGCTCAAAGGAGGTCGGAAAAGACAAGGAACTAAGTACAAGGCACCTGAGTCTCTCGTGACTCCCCCCCTGAGTCTCGTTGGATTTTTTTCCCTCAAATACTCAACGCAGCCACGAGAAAGAAACGAAAAAAGAGAAGAAGGAAAATGTCAGTAGCTCGGAGCAGAGAGTCCGGGCTACAGGGTGCGTTCTCGGTTCTCTTGTGACTGCAGAAAACTCAGTCGGGACGAAGCCTCGGGTCGGACGGATATCCTCTTACCGACACGTGGCTCGCACGTGCCCTTTGCAACGAGTCGCTCTTCGGCACAGAGTCTCTCCCTCAGCTCTCTTCTATGTACGCGCATACATACTCTTGCGTATATATATATATCGGCAGCATTATTGCACCATAGCTCACTATTACACCCGCAAACACAGGGGACTCTTGTTCTCGCTATTAGCAACGTGCTCCGAGGAAAAGGAGAGACCAGCCGATAAAAAAAATGGAACGAAGCTGCAGCCGATTCTATGAGGCTATTAATTAAACGAGAGATTCGAGACACGAAGGATTTTCAGCAGACGTACGTTCTCGAGCCTCCATACTGTTTTTTTTTTCCTTTTTTTTGTAAGCAACAATGAGAGGGTGTTGAATGAGGGAAGTTGGGACTGGTGAATTTGACGAGAAAGAATGGCACGTCGTGTGCTTTGAACTTTCGAAGCATCGCGAACGTGGAATTGTATTTTTCTTCAGGACTCGAGTCAGATATTTACAGTTATTTGCACGATTTAGCTGGTTTGTAATTTTGGTGTTGTTTGGATCGAATGGACTTTAATGAAGGTGCCTATTAGCAGGATTATCGTAGGATTTGATCGATGATAAAAAATGGTAAAATCTTATCAATTAGATTTTGGCTAAGCTTACAAAGGGTGGAGACTCGAAGGGCTCTCCAAGGGCTTTGCTTGACAAGGGAATAAAAAAACTCAGCTGCCTCTTTCTCGCTCGTCGCTGCGGTAATACGTACACGCTTTACTGACGGCTTAATCCGGCATGTAAAGCGATACTTGGCTCTGACGAGAAACGATCCGACGGTGCTGGGGAGCGTACGATCTCCGTGGAGAAAGAAAAAACTACTATATGCCTAATATACAGTATTCGCGTTACGCGAAACCATCCACGTGCCTTTTTTATTGTGAGAAAATAGGATTTCATATTATTTTTTTTTTTTACTTTCCTCTCACTCGTAATACGGTTCGGATTTTTTGACCATTAGCTTCCATTTTCTTCTAGGCTCTTCCGATAATGATCGGACGAAGCATATATCGCAGCCGGACCAGAACCAGATGCAAAAAAAAATGGGCTGGGAATTGTTTTCATACAGAAAACCTCTATTCGCGTAATTTCTCTCGATCTGCGCCAAAAGTATCGAACAACCTGCGTTGGGTAGAGGAAGCCCCGCAATCATTTTGATCCCAACGATCAATGGGCAATGACGAAAAGACAGAAAGTGTGCCTCGATCCATATTTCAAAGTTCTGGTCTCGATACTGTTACGAAAATAGAGGTTCGAGTGTATTGAGACGTGCAAAATAAACATCTACTGGTTCTAATGGGTGTTTGATCTCGTAATTAAATTCCTCCGGCTTCTTATCAACGGCAGTGTTAATTAAGACTCTCACGTGCTAATTGTCAGGATTCTTGCCAATTAATACTCGTGAAAGAAACAAAATGGCTTGATAATTTCATCAGTCTGGATAAAAAATAACGTCTGACTAAATGGCTTGACTTTTGCGACATTAAATCACCATAAAAATTCAATAAACGATAACGATTTTCTCCTATTAAGTAGAAAGGGAAGCGGAGGAGGAGGTGATAGGGTGGGCACGCGTGTCGCGTTACAACGCCCACGCGGCACGCGAGTTCATCCATCATTCGGTATATTCTCGGGGACATGGCAGCTCGTTCGCTAGCCCGAGGCAACAACCGCAACCTTTATACGTACGTACATGTATTTATATATTTATATATGTATAGAAAAGTATACATTGACGCTACAACCGCGACGCGTGATTGATAAAACGTCAAATTAGCCTGGTCGGGTTTTTGTGGCATGGACGCGGACGAAAAGAGCGAACACATGAGTTTTGTTTTATTTCAGAGAATTTTATGTCCATCACACACTGCTCTCCGTTCAAACTCTCGCTCTCGCGTACAAAATAGACGGTGAAAAAATCAAGTCGCATTTTTTGGAATATCAAATTTTTCCAAAATTAAAAGCAATTCGGAAATGTAGTCCGAGCTCGAAAACGACTTCAGCGACACCTGGAACATTCCTTAGAGCTCGTGTGCCCAACGTGCGTCAGACGCAGGTGTAGATGCCGTTTAATCCAGAAAAGGACCTCCCTGGCAACCCTGGCACAGAGAAATCCAGAGGTAAAGGAGTGCGGCAAAAAGAGAGAGAGAGGGCAAGAGAGAGAAGTTGAAAGCTCGACCAAAGAGCCTCACAAAAGAGCGTGACGGCACGCTGAGCCAAGGGTAACCTGGCGATTTCACACAAATTAACCAAAGCGCCTCTGCTCTTTCTCGCCCTCTTTTCTCCCTCTCTCTCTCTCTCTTTCATTTCATCTTCTGCTCGTGGCACTCTTGCAAACACCACGGGGCTCGTTACCACCTAATAATGAGAGGAGGCGCTGCCTCGTTGTACTCTTTATAATAGTCGTCTATAGAGGCGGGTACAATGATGACACGAAAAGTACGATATTTTGCAGCATTTTACGTTTTTTTCATTGTGCTAGAAAATACACCATGGGATAATGTCTAAATGGCCATTTGGTACGAGCAGCTAGTGGGATCGAATAGATTCTCGTGAACGTTTGACATTTTGCTTCGCATTTGTCACTTTACTTTTTTTCAACCACAATTTCGTAAAAAAAAAAGTATCGGAAACAGATTTTCAAGGCCCTGATAGTTCGTTCAGTCCAATTGTCGATGAAAAAAAAAAAAAAAATCTTGAATGAAATGAAAATGCAAACCCAACTAGCAACTAGAACGCACTTGGTCACCCGGCTACTTCGCCCAGCACCGCGCCATGGCCAACGTACGACAAAAGAACGAAAAAAGGGTGAACGAGTGGAAATCGGGTGAAATATTCGTCAAAGGGCTTTTTCACGGATGATCGTGCGTGCGACAAAACGCGCCACACCAAAATGGTAAACGAAATAAATGAGGAAAGCAGAGGACAAATTGGCTGGATTGCCAACGCGCTTGGCTTGAGAGGATCAAACGTCATAATTCACAAGATTTCCGAGCGGATGATGAAGAGACTGCTGTCTCTCTTTCTCTTCCCCACGAGACACTCTTTTGTCGCTGTTGACAAATGTTTGCTGTTTCTTTGGATCGACGACGATTAGGGAGCTTATTTTTCACGGTTGTCCGCTAAAATGCTGTAGCAGCTCATTGTGCCCTTGAAATGATGTGCAAAATATAAACAGCCGAGAGTTATTTGATGGTTTTGGAAATCATGACAAATTGGGCATTGAAATTTCCGCTTGCGAGGCTTGTTTTTATTTTTTTATTTTTTTTTTTTTTTTTTTTTTTACAACTTGCCAATTTTTTGCTTCTGGCTCGACGCGGTTTCAAAGGGGATTCGGAAATTCTCCTTCTCTTCTTCCATCTTGCGTATAACGCTCGCGCGTGTATCAGTGCCACGTGCGATACGTAATCCACGTTGGCAGAGACACGCGCTCGCAATTCTTTTCGTCTTCGTCAATGCCGAATCATTCACGCTTCGAAACCCGATCAACATCGAACGAGAAACCACACGCTCGATGATCGCACTCAAAGCTTCGTCGTTTCAATGCTATTAAATCCTCCGCCCTTTCCCCGTGCCTGTACTCCCTGTGGATATCAAAAGTGCTCTTCATAGTGCGGAGTGCGATGAACCGAACACCGCGCGTACCTTGCTAATAAAACAAAATTCCAAAAAACATCGCTGCGGCATCGAGGAAAAAAAAGACCAGATACTTTGAAATCGTGACTTTTACGACTTGCAGATTCCTGTCTTATCAGAAAGATTCGAGCATGGCTCAGTTGTTAAAAAAATCGTAAGGAATCCAAAAATTAACGGTTTTCGTCACAAAATTATGAATTACGAACGTTTTTCCATTATCTCAATCCCGATCCTGGCCACTAGGCGTTCTCAGCCTAATTTTTAAAAGTATTCGAGCCCCTTAAAATCGACTTTCCATACTTACGATCAATCCCAAAATTTGTAACCACCATTTTTTTTTATTTTTCGAATTATTCGTGAAATTAAAAAAAGGACACTTTGACTTTGAAAAAATTTCGATTTCGATTATTTTCAACGATGAAAACTTGAGGATCATAACAGAGTGGAGATTCTTACGAACGTAAATTTGTTATCTGATTGCTCAACTGCGAAGCTACCGGTACAAAAATATGTCAATCGAGTTGAAAACGTTTCTAGGATCAGATAAAAGGTCAAAACAGAAAGATTGAAATTACTCGGCGAGCCTTTCACCGTTTGCAGTGTCATTCTCGACTGGTCCGAGGGAAGTGAAACGTTAAGGGGATGCGCGTCAGCGACGACGGAGAATAATAAGACAAAAAAAATGACAGGCCGAGCAGGTATATCCATATGGTTTAGAAAACAACTTTTGAAATGTCGTTGTAGAAAAATGAATCATTTGTTAAGGCACTTTGTGGGCAGCTATTGGACAAGGGAGATTCAAACTCTCGATATCCTCCCACTGGATTGTCATGTCCAAGAGCTTCTGGTCGAATCGTTTGAGTTGCAATTATTAATGAATCGTTTCATCGCTCGTCTCTTCTTATCTGACGGGAAAACGGTCCGTTCCTCCGAAGGACCCGGATGCTTGAACATTTTTGGGATCCTCTCTATCGATCATGCTTTCCTATTCGCTCGGAGGACGGAGAGACGAAGCAGAGAGAGAGCGAGAGAAAGAAAGCGAAGGAAAAAGGATTTGTATAAACCATCGTCGACTATGGAGAAAGTTGTTGCTGTTGATTTTACGGAGTGAATCTTAAATAATCACGTGCCAAATCGACCTTTCGTATTGGCTAAATAATGAATTTGTTACGAACAGTGAACAGGAAGATTTCCCAGATTCGTAAAGAACAAAAAATCGACGTTTTATTTAGTGGGACAAAGTGCAATCTGACGAATGGCCATTCGTTGCTCGTGGGAGTATTTCGAGCTGAGAAAAAAATGATTACTCAGCAGGATGTTGATAGAATAATAATGCTCGGTCCATTTGTGGCGAGAAGCGACACATTCTCTCGTCTCACGAGTCTGTCGTCGCATATATCTTGAGCAACGAGCAGGATTCAGCATCGAGATATGCACGAGATCCGATCTTCAAACTCCCCGTTTCTCTTTATCTCTTTCTTCCCCCCCCCCCCCCCCCCCCCCCCGACCCTCACTCTTTCTCTCGCTTTTTCTCACTCACTCCTTTTCGTCTGGATAGCTTCTGCGGTCAACATCGTTTAGATGGAGTCATTAATGAATTGTGGTTTGCTACGAAATTGTTTTCTTTTATACGCGCGATTCGGCACACGTCAAATGACTCGAGACTGCCTCGGGACGATTTAATCGATGAGCCAAAGTCTCGCTGCGTTTTGTTCCCGCTCAACAGTAAACCGAAGAGCAACAAAAAAGAATAAGAAACTATTAAGACTGAGAAGAAATAAACGTAGCTTTAAAAATCTGTCGTGCTTTCTACGGTCTCGATCGTAAAATACAATCTGAGCAACTATCACGAAATGGACATTATGACTACGTTTGTATAAGAAGAATTTATATTCGTTGAACTTGAACTCTTGGAGAATTCTATACGACTTCGTCTTTTACAACGAGGTGCGATACCTTCGAAAAAAATCTCATGTTCTGTGTTCGAGCCTATTGCCTTCGTGAGAAAGAGATATTTCTGACACACCCCGGGCGGTGCGTGCCATAAAGTCTGACCGATCGATGCCACACGCGAATGTTGAGAATGTTGTTTTTTTCCGCGTCCCCCATTCTCTGAACGTTCAATATTTATTTAGACAAAAGAACAAATTCGATGAAACGAGTTCGCGATCGAAGGATCCGAGGTTTTGTAATCAACCTTAATGGAGGAGGAAAATCCATGCTGGACTGTTTAAAATCGTTGTTTTGAACGACGAATTGCCAGAAACCTATTTTTGCATTCGTATGAAAGTTATAAAGCGTACTATGTTATGTTTACCGTGTAAATAGCTAACCGTTAACGGAGGTGCAGTTTCTAGCATATTCGGTGTAAGGACAGTTATTTATAGCCTAAAGTATTGAAGGTAGATGTAAATGTCAGTATTGCAAACACTTAACAGTCCGTATATCAATCAGACTCCACAGGCTGGCCGAGAGTTCAGCAGCACGAGTACGTCAGCTCTCATACTGATACAGAGTCTTCCAAAACTCGGATTCGGGGCTGAGAACGTGAAAAGACAGGAAAATACTGAAGAGAAATGTTCTTGGCGATTTTTGCCTGCGATGCACCATTCCGGAGATATTAATCAATTAGTAGCAGCCAATCCCGTGCGCCGTTAAGAACCACGAGGTGGAGGAAGGATGCGAGCTATGGAAATGGCTAAATCACCAAATTCTGAACAGAAAAGTCCTGGAGCACTTTCTTCTGCGATGCACCGTTCGGCGGATAACCCTTAGATAGTGGAGGCCAATCGGATAAGTGAGATAGACGCGAATGTGGAGTGGGGGCAGGGCGCAGCAGATTGGCTCAGACTGATTGTCATTTATCTCGCACACGGTGCGTCGCACAGCAAAATGCCAAAGGACTCTTCTCTTCAGAATTGCACGATCTAACCATTGGCGACGACGTTTTTTGAATAGTCTTGTATTAAGGAATCGATATAACACGCAACCTTCGTATGATGCACTCCCGCATCGCGACATCATGCTGAGTCCACAGGATCTCCAGGACGGCTCTGCCAATCTGTCGAAACGTGCTATTATCATCGTCCTGGTGCGAATTCTCCCGGAGTTTTACGTCATCCGACTTAACGTATGCACGAACCTAAACCGTATATCACGCGCACTCCCTACGGACGGAGAACAGTTCGTCCTCTTGGATCCGTCCACAGACAAATTACTGAAATCTTTCGGACGTTTCATCTTTCTCCCGAGTCGTCAATGACACATTTTCTTGCCAACGAAAATAAACTTTGTATCACCGACAACGAGGACCGTACCGATAGTCCCTCGTCAATTTGCTAGCTCGTATTTTAACTGTTTTTTCTTTAACCGACAATTTTTGGGGTCATCGTTTTAGCTGCTCCTAAAATAGTCGACGGTCTCGACCTTATCGATGCTCGTAAAAATTATCGCACACTCCGTTCTTATCGGTCACGACTTCAAGAACAGGATCAAAAATCTGTCAACGATTCCGACTGAGACGTTCATTAACAAATTGCTACAAAATCGTCTCGAGGACTAATCGCCACTTCCGGAAGGGGAAATGATCGTGGCTTCGACTTCTATTTTCTTGCGTCCAAGCCGGTGGCTTTGCCAGTTGATTTCATAAATTTAAAGGAGGGTAGCGCACAGCGTTCACGTCTTTTTAGCAGGTTCGATCGCTGCTGCATAAGGAGCAAGAAATTGTCCGGCATGATAAGACCGATAACTCGAGGGCATAAAGAATGCCATACGTTTCACTCCATTCACGCTGCTCCTGGCTGTTGCTTCCACGTTTTTTCCCTTTCTCTTTTCCCCGCATTTCATATGTTTCTAAATAAAAGACAATAATCCAAATCTCTCTGCGTGTTGATACGCTCACGTTACGCCCTTTTGTTCGTCAACAATCGATATACACACAAATCCCTCTTTTCATGGTCATTCTTGAGGCAGCAGCAGCGGCAGCAGCAGCAGCAGCTCGAGTGTCGGTATCTTAATGTTCACCCCTGATGCTATAAATTACGGGACTCACACATCGCGCTCCACACGCAGCTGCGACCCGTTCCAACTTTCGTGACATTTTCTTAACGGCGATCGTCTTTTTCATCCTTTTTATTTATTCTTATTCCACTTTTTTCCTTCTACTCCTTCTCTCCATCTTTTTATTTCTCTCATCCTTTTTTTTACTCCCTGCCAACCGATCCGTGTCGGTCATAACGCACGAGACAAAATTGTTCCGCGTACGAAAACGATTCTGATAACGAATTTTATATCAAACAGAGATTTCCTCGAGTGTCTAGCGACAGAAATACCAGAAATTTCTACCGTGTGTCGACAATATATTCAAAACATTTCCAGAACAATCCTAACGCGTTTCCCACTTTATTCCCGTTCGATCACTCTGATCAGTCGAAACGAAAGAAACTGATCGAAAAATCAGTTTCCCATAGTTCTCGAACGTGCAATTTCTCTCTTTGCGGTAGGACAGTAATTACTAAGTGCACTAATTAACGTCGAAATTGAATATAGCCAAACTGTCCGCGGCGATTGAGAATGGACTGGAGAATCGAAATGTGGAAAAAAATGACATTAAAAGTTCATTAGTGAGAGTCATTTGTCAATAATTGTGCAATTTCGAAGATCGAACTTGAAAAAATGAGGCGAAGATAAATATGCCGGCAAAATTGATGTCCGAAGAAAAGAAAAACACGACCGTGCGAGAGTTTGGTCCTCCGCACGGCAGATAGGAAACGTGTCGGTGTCGAAACAGTGCAAATAAATGAGAGACGAAACGCTTTTTTTTTTTTTGTGAATCTTACGCTCCTCCCTGTGATGAGAATACAAAAGAAATTAGAGACTCGTTGGTTCGCAGTCGTTACGGTTCCGTTCATGCTCTATCTCGTGACTCGATACGACTGATCTTGGAAAAACATTGAGGCCTATAGAGAAGCAGAGAGGCCGAAGAAAAGAGAATGACGAAAAGGCAGAATATCGGGCCCTGTGATTAGCGGTGAACCAACGATCCGCCCATTTTTTCTCTCTCTCTCTCTCTCTTTCCTTTGCAAACGAAAACTGCACATTTTGCACGATGTGTCGGAGAGTCGTCGGCTCATCGTGCCCAAAGGACTTTTGACGCCGTCCTCCAAAATGCCCTCGAGTCTTTCAACCTTAAGAATCTTTGAGAGCCCATCACAGATCGAGTCAATATTTTCTTAGGCGCCAAGGAAATCTCTATGGGTCTTAAACGCCCCGCAAAAAGAATCACTAAGACCGTCGCCACTTGAAAATCGTAATCGAGACAATGACACGAAGTAAATATTGAATCACATCGATTTACCTTGCGGCTTTCTGTCACACCCACTTACTAAATCGCCACTTTGCAACCCGCAACGACCATGAGAAATTCATTACAAGTCTTTCTCTCTCAAGATTTTTGTTTTTATATCCTCGAGCCCTTAAAGCACCTGATTTTTTCCGGGTCACGTAAAATCGTGAGGTAAATTCAGAGCAAGAGAAAAATGTCCACAGAGAAAAAAGGTGGATTTTCAAAAAAATGAAGTATATTTAAAAATTATTTTTCATCTGTGTGCCCCGTAAACTTTGATCGTTCGCCATCATTTGTTTACGACAAAAAAAAAACCAAATATATCAAAATTTTCGAATTTCGGACTTTCCAAAAAAAAAAAAAAGCGATGTCCCTCGCAAAGATTTCAATTTCCAAAATGTATTTTCGAAGAGCGAGCGTCATCGTGAGATTGAACCGAGAAAAGTATATAGAAATGCTCCCAGTCCCGTGGAAAAAGACTCTTTCAAAAAATTACTAACAACTGTACACTCGACTCGTGTGAAAAAAAAAAAGAAAAAGTTTTACGATTGCAAGTCGAATAATAAATTGAATTTTTTCGTATATTTACAATACAAGTCACGAACGACCTTGACCCGCGGGTGTACTCGAGAGCCCCTATCAAATATGCGTCTGTGTGTCATCAGCCTCCTCATCTCACTATCTTGATCTCACTCGAGAGAAAAAAGAGAGGCGGCGAAGAAAAGCAGTATAAAAGAGACAGGAAAAAAAATGGTAACGACACGAATATGATTTCTCCAGGCTGTTTTACGACCGAGGCGAATGTAAAGTCTCAAATATATTCGTATACACGCGACATCTCTCTTTTCGTTTCTCTCTCTCTCTCTCTCTCTCTCTCTCGATTTCGTATCTCGCGACACTCGGACTATTACCTCTGAGAGAAATTCTAGGAGACGAGATGGTGTTTGTGTGAATGACGCTGTGATTCTCTGTTTCACACGAAAACACCATACATGGATTTTACACGTTTCGTCTCACTCCCTCGCTCCTGAATTTTATGCTTTTTTCACTCTCTCATTCCGGAGACATTCTCGTGTAAACCTTTAATCATTGTACAGGCGAATCCAGTTCAAACCATCGAGTTGATAACTGCGCAATCTACAGGTGCAGACTTTTTTGTCGTCATTGACAACCCAAAAAGACACTTGCTGATGTTTTCTTGTTTCTCATACTCTCCATTCCGGAACCAAAATCGAAAACCTTTCCCGGAATATAAAAATCGATTGGTCGATGCCAAAAAAAAAACTACAAGCAACTCCGATTTTTTACTGTAATTTGTACCAAAAAAAAAACACTTGATCCATGGAAATGACTAAATAATTAGCGTTCAAATGGAAAATAAAATATCTCGAGTTTCCTACGAAATGATCGAGGGATTTGACGTTTTAACAGCGTCATAGCCTCGGCTAAATCCACTTGGATTTAGACCATAATACAGACGTTTATTTGTCGCTGGAGACGCTTGTGCTATTTCAGATAAACTTGTCCGTGAGATTTAATAATACAAGTCGACAGGGAGACGAGACAAGTTGAAAAGGAAAGAACACATTTACCTGTGTATTTATGGAAACATCAATAAAATATAGCAAAGCTGACATGTCGTCTTCTTCGACTTGTTGGTCGTCCTACAATGATGATCATCACATGTGGCGGTTGAGCACACACCGCGTCGAGAAAGGTAGAACGAAAAAGAAAGAAAGAGAGAAGGAAAAAAATATAAAAAAGATTACCAAAGGCGATAACCACAAAGTCAGAAAAATAGAATAATAAAACGTAATATTTGTTACACCCTGGGGTAATCTTGAGATCTTAATGCCTTACATAATACTCACGCATATTCACTTTTGTAACGGCGGGCGGTAGCATCGAGTCTTCCTGCATACTTTAAAAACATGTTTGAATCTAATGGTTTTTCTTGTACCCTTCACATGATTCGGAATGTCCTAAAATAGGAAACTTTGTGTACGAACCTTCGAGAGTCAACACGCTCCGTTAAACATTTTGTTCTATTATTCATCGAGTTATTAATCACCGGGATAACGATTTTGAGGATGAGCCGCAAGGGCAGTCGGCGAATGGCGATCATGTCAAAGATATAGTGCGAAAGGGCTTTCCTCGAACACATACCTTAATATAAATTAATCACTCCGTTTTACGAGCAATATCCTTCGGCACATGAAGCTTCCGGCTTTTTTTTCGTTTAGTGTTTCCGTTATCGTGTAAATAAAGTATACAAATGTTGGGAACTCGTTCAGGCAACTTTCAACAAGTGTTTTTTTTTCTTTCAAACATTTTAAACGCTCCTTGAGACAAAAATACGAAATTCCGGAGCACAGAACAATGATTTTCTTATGATTTATGAACCGTACGTTACTCCTAGAGATTTTTATGTACAACCCACTTAAATAACGTACAATGCACGTCAGTTCATAAAAAAAAAAAAAAAAAAAAAACATTCAGTGATTGAGAAAAATGCGCGTGCGAGGTTGTGAGCGGTGGAAAAACGAGGGTGATAAACATGTCACGGAGCTCTGGACCCCCGCAGTGTCTTTGGTGTACAGACCCTCTGGGAATCCAACGCACCACCTTATACTTTTCGTAGCTCTGGCTTACTCAACATTCTTATTTTTAAAACGAGGCACACAGTGTGTCGGTGAAATTACACATTTGCTTAATTTTCCAGCAGGACAAATTTTTTTTTAATAACGTCAACGTACGTGACGAAATTTAGTGGCTTTTCGGGCTCCGGGTCCTCGTGGCGGAATGCCGATTGTAAAAATCGTATTTAATCTGAATATTAAACTTTTTTGACGTTTTTTTTATTTCGTTGATTAATTCTTCACGGATTGCGGAAAAATGTTCGCGAACTTTCCCATAAAATGACAAGGTCGTGAAATTATTCTCGAGACGAACGATTCACGAGCTCTGGAAACCAAAACACCAAACGGTGGTTCTCGTTGTTTCAATTTTCACTCCTGCTCTCGGAAGTCTCGTCTCTCCCGCCTCCTCGACGCCTCTCTCGTCTCTACCTACCGCTCTAATTTTTCTTCCGACTCGCAGGTACACCTTAATATCGGAGAGCTCATCTAGACGCTCCAACTTTCACAGGTGAGAAGCCACGGGGGCTTCATTTCGCGCAGGTATAGACCAGAGACAAGGAGGCAAATTTCGGTGTTGGTTCTTTCACTGATTATTAGCGAACTTTACTTTTGCCTGGATCTTACTTTACTTTCCGTTTCCCTTGTTTCGATCCTCGCATATATATTCGAACTCTAATTTGTCTTTAGTTGCGTGCCTCCTCGAACAGGTGGCGTATTGCTTCGTTCACGCCTTTTTCTCGCTAACGAGACGTCCCTGTCAAATTGACGGTTGAAACTTGCCCCTAAACTCCAAAGTGTGAAGCTCGTTTTGTTCGGCAGCATATGAAGCACGATCGGGGTCAAATTGACCCAGTCTCTTAGATTCAAGCGTTGCTTTTTTTTTTCAGGAATAATCTGATGCAATTTTCACTGTTTTTGGCAAATTTTTTATTTCAACTTATCTCTCACAGTTACGATTGACAAAATGAGAAGTTAGAGGTCATTGAGATTTAGAGCATCGAACTCATCACGAGCCCAAGGATCTCTACACGTCCTTTGACGGGTTTCTCCTCCTCTCGCGACTTCTCGCGTTCGGCACAATCAAAAGCCGAGAGGAAGGGATAAAAGTCGGCACTTTGTAAATACGCGAGATCCTTGCCTCTTATCAATTCGAAAGCTTTTTTTTTACAAGCCATACCGATTGCTAGCGCATCACGTTTGTAATCTCCCACCGGCGAAAAAAATCGCGTGTGTGACGAGTTTTTGACGTCGTTCCGTTGTCGAATAAATTCAACATTTCACTTCTCCGTTGCGAGCCCCCGGTATCGATTTTTATTTCTTTAATTCGACGATTCGAGTCTTTATGACAAAACGCTTTCAACTCTCCTGTTTCTTTTTTTTTTTTGTATACACACATTCAACGTCCGGTCACTCTCGAAATTTCACATTTTATTTACTACCCCGATCGAAAATCTGTTGAACATCGATTCTCTTTTCTCTCGATCGCAGGATTTCCGATCCGAGATTTTATCGAGAGATAATATCGTAAAATCGTATTCTTATTACGATATTCTTTGAATTCATTTTTATCCACGTTACAAACTGTAAATATAAAAATTTCTCATTTTTTCAACGATCCAATAATTTTTAAAATTTCAAACTTTTCCAAATGTTCTCGTCAAACAAAAAAAAAATGAATTTCTATGGGATCGACATCAATCTATAGAATCTCGAATTTCTTTCGCGATTCCCTTCCAACCATGAGAATTTTCAGCACGTAAGAATTTCCGCCTTGGCACATGAACTCGAGGCAGATCGGTTCGCAGCGCCGTTACCCAGATGCGCTCGCGTTTTACTACAAATCAAGTATTTTATTCCGGTGTGCCGCGCGTATACTCTGCAAAGCGATGCAAGGAGGTTCGAACGACAGGTCTTCATAAAGGTTATCTCGTTGCGTTACCGGCATCTGCATGGGCAGCTTCGAGTCAGCGCTCCAAATGCAGTCCTCAAACGCTGAGGATGAGTTTGCACATGCCAGGAGCAGAGGGAATGCGATTCCATGCAATAGCGACCGGTAAAACTCAAGCTGATACTTTCTACGCAAAACAACGACATCAATAGCACTATCCACTCGGAACAAACTGCGATACACTACAAAATTTAACATCATTTCACATTACAGCTAATTTGTAACAAATTTTATGAACGATCGATTAATATCGAGTCGAGCGATCATCTGATAATTGCAAAACACGGTAATTCCAGTCTCTGATTTAACTGAACGACCAATGACTTGGCGAAATACACATTTCAATAAAATCGCGTTCGAGCATCGTGAAGTCAGTTGGAATGTCTAAAAAAAAGGACGAACAGGAAAAAATCTTGTCTATACGGAAAAAAATGATTTGTAAAATGTTGGAATTTCAATAAAATGTGTCCTGTGTTCGAAAAAAAAAAAAAAAAAGAATTTCATTGAGAAATTTTCGGTCCTTCGCTAAAAAAATCCCACGAATATTTATTCTCTTTACGAATCATGGTCCGAGATAAAGTCAACGTTGTACGAGAAGAAAACCATACGTTAAACTCTTATCCACCGTCTATATATTTCTCATACAACTCTATATACTTGTATGCATATAATATACCGATCTATATACTTACATACATGTACGTATACATTACGTGAGAGTATATCGTGAAATCTGAAGCGAGTCTCAGGAGTGACCAAGATCTCGTAAATAACTAAACTGTCTCCAGTAACACACAAGCTCGCTTACACGTTGTGTATATTTAACGCACGGTATGGCATGAGAGAGCGCTTGGCGATTGAAGTGCAAGCTTTTTCCACGCTATAGGCAGTCTTCAAAATTGCAACCGCTTTAAGGGGTTTCGTCGGGCAAAAAAGGCCGAGAAAAATATTTTTCGTGATAATTAAAACGAGCAGGTTTAAAAAATAGAAAAAAATCCATGGGACATGATAGCGAGAGGTTTTTTTTACACACTAAAACTTTCATTAAGGTAGTAGGATCGCTTATGTTTTTCTTTCAGCGCGATTGAAAAACGTCGTTCCAGAAAAAAAAACGATTTTGGAGATTTGGTTCGGAAATTTCGCGATCGATTTACGGGGGAAATCTCTTGCTTGACTTTCCGGACACTCTGTACAATAGAATCAATGGCAGTTACGTAACCCGTTAGACGCGAAGGAGCCTGCAACCGCTTGTGTTGAGAACCCGCGCGGGGGCGTTGGAATAGAGCTCGCAATTAATTATCTAGCCTTTAAATCTGCGATCTAGATCTGGACGAACCGCTAGCTCGCGGCCTTTATTCCGTTGTCCGGTCTATCTTTCTCATTCTCTTCCTTTCCCCATTTTTTAATTCTTTTTCTGAGATTCCCGGCAGTGTGTTTAGCCCAACGTTAGACGCAGGCGGTCTATGCACTCGTGGTTTTACAAACGGAGAGCGCGCGAGCTATTCTCACGATACAGTTATTGGCCTTGGCAAGAATTTCATTAAGCATCCCTCAAATTTACACACGGTTTTGTAAGCTTCAGGGAATCCCATAACTTCAGAATTTCTCCAAATTCTATAGAGAAAATTCAAGTATTTGGCAAATTTGAAAAAAAAATTACAACATATCGAATATATTTTTGAAATTTTTTTTTTTTCAACTTTTCCAAACGTGCGGAGTCCCTTAGACTATTGGTCTCGATATTTTCTCCACGAATTTGAATAATTTCATTATTTATATAAAAATATATAAATTGAAACGTTTGTCGAGTCGCGAAGTGATCTTACCAGCGTCTGAAGCGCGTTTCGTAGCAATGTTTCGGCTCGTTGATTTCCTCGAATTTTTTTTTTCCATTACGCGGACTATGGAATTTCCATTTTCATTCATTTCCCTGCTCATTTATTTCACTTTGTTGCGCGAGGAAACCGCAACACGGAGCGAAACAATGTACGTTAAACACATGTTGCGAGTATTATACGCCGAAAGGTTTTTGTGCGCGAAATCATAATGCAGAATCTCTTTGATGATACGCCAAATCCGGTAGCTCGGTGGAAAAGATATTAACGTGAATCGACGCGGCCGGAAGAGTGATTTTCCGCTGAGTTGGCATCCTCGTCGTGAATACTTTTGAGCAGGCTTCATTCTTATTTCCTAAAAAGCGATCAAATCAAAAATTAACGAACAAATTTGTCATTTTCTGACAATTGTCGACGTCGAGCTAAATTCCATCCAGAAATTTCATTCCTCGCATCCCCGAGCCAATTATTCGCGAATCGAACCGAAAAAAAATGACATCGAGTTCTTTTCAATCCCGATCGAAAGACCTTGATCCAAAAGGGATTTTTTTTTGGACATTATCTCCAGGGGATCGAGTTTTCAAGATCTCTTATCGAACAACATGATTATCCGAGTCGTCTCGCGTGCGGAGGAAATACCTGAGGCTTAAGCGAGAGGAGAGTGTATATCGCGGCCATGTGTAAATTGTATACATATAGGACGTGGATACAAGAATATATAATAGAGTAACCAAGCTCGATGAGCATAGAATAAGAATATCGCGAGTTGCTGCTGTCCATGCCCAGAACCGATCTGCCTACACGTTCCCCGTATGTTTTTTTTTTTTTTTTTGCCACTGCGTATATTTTAAGTACACACGAACAGAAGGCATTTGCAAGCGCAGGAAGTTCCGGCCTTCTCGTTGCCCCGATAGAGTCGATTCTCCCTCAACGAGAAATCGAGGACCAAGACGTTGCAGCAATGATGGCTAGCTGCGTATGTGTTACATTTATATTTGCGTACATGCATGAAGATATTTATGTGCCTTTACGTGTGGACGAAGTTACTGCGAGTGCACAGAGGGCCTAGCGTCTCTGATTGGTAATTAAACGCATGACAGCAGTCCGCCCTTCAACCGCGGTAGCTCATCTCCTCTCTCTAACGACTCTTTAGCACGAGACGATGATCCTTAAGGCGAAAAATATCGGGAGTCAAAGGAAAGAACATTAATTGACGAAGCAATTTTCGGAGTTGATGAAAAATTGATGAAAACTTCGAATTGTTAATTAAACGCAAAGCTCAATAATAAATTCGTGTTAAAACGTTTTGAAAAAAATTTCCTCCTTTGGAATAATTGATCGGACATCGCTCGGGAAATTTTTATATGAATGAACCGCGAGTTGGAAGCATCAAGGAAGCCACGCGGAGGAAAGAATGTCTAGTCTATGGGAAAAGAGAAAGAAGACCGGAAGTTGTGGGTATAGCGGTTTCGCGCAAAGCGGACGGATCTATGCACTCGCTTCCGGTCGCCGGTAAATTTAATTCCGCGAGCTCACTCGATGGGACAATCTTTAGAACGAGGGAAGGGTCTGCGGTGGGGGAAGAGCTAGAATCTTGCACGTTATGCGTTTTATATGAAAATTTCGAACGCACCTTTCCATGAAATGCCCGAGCACAATCTCTGAGTGTTCTCTTCTCTAGCGTATAAGCAATAACAATTACGCTGGCTTTATCGCTAATTTCATGCGCGAGCCATCCTTCATTTTACCCTACAACAATAAATACGCTGGCCACTTGAAGATTAAAATGTTTACACTGTTGAAAAAGCCATGTCAGCTTGCACAAAATGCTTTCCGGATAATTAAAAAAAATTTATCGTCCCAACAACGACCGAACTTTCGTATCACATAAATTTCAACTCTTTAAAAAATCAGCTAAAACTTCTGGCATGGGTTTTTACATTGTCGAGATATGAATAATGCAATTTTCTTCAAGTTTATAAACAATCGTTATTTTTAGATTCCTCATAGACGCGGACAAAATTTACACTATACACTGGAAATGAAATTTTGTTAAAAATCGTCGATATTTTTTGAACATGGTGAACTAAATATTTTTGGATAATTTCAAAATTTTCGTTATTTTGGCAGTATACTTAGTTTCTAACGGAATTGTCAGCGAAATTTACGATTGGATCGACAAAAGTTAGCTTCCGAAGAGACTTTCTAGAATATTTCTTGCTGCAATGACACAATTTTTGGGATTATTCAAAAAAACGTTTAGTCGAACGACGTATCGAACAAAAAATTTCGATCTTTTTAAACAAAATTTGGTTTCCAGTGCACAAAATTATGCAAAAAAAAAACTGAAAAGAATGGGCAATGCGAACAGAAACAATTGCAGTCCGACAAGACGAAATTCCGTACTTCAAAAAACTACACTGACGAATACCCGAGGAATCTTTCGCTTGAACAAAACGATCCGTAACAATATGCCCACCGGAAAAAGCACGGTGCTCATTGAAAAAAAATAATAGCTTAGCGTTCCGCGGTACATATCTGAATAAAATAAAAGCGCGATTCCACAGCAGGGAGGGTAAAGTTACCGATCTAGTTCGCGGCTTCCTTACATCCATTAAATCGCAGTGTGAACCGTATCCTTTGTGTGTATCCTCTACACTGTAGACGTTGCGGTTATGGCTAACACCCAACGATTCGCTTGTGATGTTTACCGCGGTTAATACGCACATCAAAGGGACACTTTACCGGTATAGTCTGCAGAGCTGAATGTACTGGCATTTGCAACAAAGAGGCTGCAGCTATTTCCATCTCGAAAAATATTAAAAAAAAAGATAATTGTAAAAACCAGATCGTTTATACCGCGCACTCTGTCAACTAATCCAAACCAACGCTTTATTATTACCGAAAGTTCATTTAAGGCGATACTCAACGATTCCGAATCGATCGATCGTGTATTTTTTGCCTTCGACTCAAGAAAATCGAAAACTTTGACGCGATATTGCGATTCTCCATTTTGTAATTAATAGCAAAACGTTTAATCCCGCGAGTCTACGAGACGCGAGGTTGATGGATAATCTCCTTCGAATGAGTGAACTGTACGCGACCAGTCAATTCATTCGAGCTCCTTTAAAGTTTCATACACATACGAAAAAAGGCATGGGATGTGCACTCGCTATCTTAGTCCATCATAATAAGTGAGTCTCGACTCATCGTTTCCTTCGCTGCACTGAATCGTGGAAGAATCAGTCTCGTTCGCTCTTCTCATTCTCGCGCAATCGTTTTTTTTTTCATAGCACGGAGGACCGTGAATCGCGAGAGTCTTGAATTGCTGCAGGGCACGCACGCAGCAATTGCCCGTGTGAGATAAATACATAGAGGCATAGAGGCGGCAAAATTAAATTTCTCTATATATTCAGTCACGTAAGACATGTGAGTGTTTACAAACACGTATAAAGATGTGAAGGAAGTCGAGACTATTTTGCAAATCTGCCAGAGTGTGGGTGAGCATTCTGTAAGAGTTTCCAACCTTGGCAACTCCCGTCTGGTCGATTTACGATGTTCTCTGAAGTTGCGAAAGCATCTTTGTAAAAGTTATTACAAACCTGAAGAAAGGGAAGAGAAAGATCGAGTAGGAAAAGAAAAATGTGTTCCCACTATGAGAAAATTCGATCCTGATCCAATTGTGGGTGCTCGCCCGACCCGGAAATGCAATAATTTTCAATGAAATACGAGTCGCAGAATTCAGTAAAGACCAACGGAAAGCGAGCTGTCTCATAGCCTCGTGCTACTCGCACATTCTACGATTCTCTTCTGCTCCACCGTTCAGCTGAAGTGCAGCAGGAAAAATGAGTTTCCGCAGAGCTTCAATGATGTCTCTGGAAGGTTTGGATTGCGGAGAGAAGATCTGGACGAGCGTGTAGAGCACGACTTGGTTTTGCAGCCGAGCTAGAAATTTGATCACGGGTACGTCAGAAAGTCTCTTATGCTAGACTCGCTAGAAGGAAATGGGAGAATGGGTCGCTGCTGGACAACAGCGCGGTCGAAAGTGGCAGATTTTGCACATGAAATGCACGAAATGTCGCAGGCGAGAGCGAGGAATCAATTTCGCGAATTATGGGATGGAATCTGAGCAAGAGGCAGGAAATTTGACACCAGATACTCGCAATAACATGGTGCACCATAAACGTATATATTTCTATGTATGCAGAATGGTAATATGGAGGCAGTGTCAGAGGAAAGTCCATAAGCCACATGGCCAGAGACTTTACATCCTCCGCGAGTGGACTCCCTTTTGTTCACCGGAAGAGCATCATCTTCTGGTCAGAATTCGACGTAAACTTTGATTCTGACGAGGCATAGAAAACATTTTTGCTCCCCAAGAGATCACGAGCCAGTCAAACCTCTGAAAAGAGTGACCATAACCTCTGCGAAGCGTGGACAATCCCCGCAGGACTCTTTAACGGAACACAACGATTTTTCGAGCAATAAGCTTACCCTCTCGAGTATACTCGACTGTCAAGTTGACCCGCTCGTTACGACAGGGAGCGGGTGGAATTGGTCGCGGAAACGCGCACACACACACTTGGCAACGCGAGTGAGAGAGAGAGGAAAAAATAAAAATTCAGCCTAAATTAAGCTTCGTTTCAACATTGGACCAAAGTACGATGAGTTTTACCGTCGAGAGGATTTCTTCCTGCGGAGGGCGCCGATATAACCATGTGAAAAAGTTCTCTTGCGCTGCGAGCCTGTGTATATCCTTCGGCCAAAGTGTTCGCCGGTATAGCTCGAGCTCGTAAGCTCTCATATTTATACCATGCGCCAGCGTATAAAACTGTTAGCTTATGTTTTTCGCTTTAATACCAAAGAAATACAAACACACGTGTATCTAAACTTACACACGTCTGCATACACACTCATGCCAAGGAGCAGGGGCAAGCAGACACATTACATGAATATTCTATACAGTCCAAGTTTCCACGGTTTAACTTATTTCTCTTCTGTATATGACGTTGGCTGTCACGTTGCAGCTTTGCACATTTAGATAAACGAAATAATTAATTCGCAGTCTGCACCGTGGTGCCATCTGCTTAAACCGTCGCTAACGTTCAGCTTCAATTTAATCATCTAACATCGATGTGACATTGATGGACACTGGTGTTTACTGCTCGGAAAACGCCACGAGAAAATCGGCGAAGGAACGATTTGGAGAAAATCGAAGTAGCAGAAACAATTCCGAGGAACGAGGGTCCGGATTTGACGAGAAAGTGACATGGCAAGATCCGACAAATCGGACCAGTTAGCGACACGCTGGTTTGTTTCAATGACACGAACTGCTGCTCGTATATTTGTCCGCAGGACTCGAGATCTTAACGAATTCAGAGTGCCCAAGCTCGTCAGCAATGAGCAACGGACAGAGGGAGTCTGTGCGCGAAAAAAAATCTCTGACTACATCTCGCACGGTGTTTCAGACCGCGGAGTCTTTAGCACCTGGTTCCCGAGCGTATTCTCTCGATCGTTACGACGGCAACGTACATAATTTCGTTGGGGCTTCAAGAATAACGGTCAAGAGATCGCAGCAGTGATTTAATTATGTGACACGTCCGCGAGTAGAGATTCTGGATTTCATTCCATCAAATAAAGAAATCAGACGCGCTGTCACTTCCATTTGTTTTTTTTGTTTTCTTTCAATCTCGCATTAAATCGTGTGAATTCTTAGAATTGATTATTCAAAGCACCCGCGTGGTTAATTTTTAATTATTTCGTTTTTTTTTTTTGTTTTAATTGTTTCGAAGCTGGAGATCGCAATAACAGTCCAGACGAGAAAGCAAGTTCATTTCATTTTCATTTTTTCTAGGCTCGAGTGTAAAAAAATTGGAATCTGATAAGCTTCTCGGACATGCCTGGCGCAAATACGTCCTCTCGTGCGATATCTCAGCTACGCCACGTACCCGTAGACACCGTTTTAGAAATATGTGTACACTCTTTTCTTCATTACACACTTGGTACTTTCCCTGTGCGAAGAAACACGCCGACAACTCTTTACAGAGGTCACAGCCGTGAGATCTATGCAAGATTTTCATGATATGCCAGCTTGTCGTATAGACACGATGAGCAGAGATAGTCGAGCTCGAGATTCACGCGGAAATAACGTTGGCAACCGAGCGCGCATGTACATATACGTAAATATTGCATCGAGTACACTTTGTTCATTCTTATCATAAAAGGCCACGCGATTCCTTGAGCTCTGTTTCATCCACCGATTTGCCGTGATGTCCAAAAACAATTATTCAGTATAATGTCATTCATAAATATTCAATTAACATCTTAATCGAAACTCGAGCCTCGGGGAGCGAAAGGCCTTTCGGAAAATCATAATCTGCGACTTTCTTGGCAGCAGAAGATGAAGTTTCCTATGACACCATTCGTTTCGTCAATAATTAAACAGGTTCTCACGCTTCTTTTCAATTCACATGGCTAATGAGTTTGTTGATATAGAGAAACCGTGTCAAAATTGAAAAATTTAATCGTTTTCACATTCGATGGCCCTAGTCAATTTGATAATTAATGAATAATCATTATTATTCATCGGATACACTTTTAATGGTCTGAAATTTTATTTTTCGTAACGCCTTGTAACTAATTTTTTTTCGTCGTTATGATGATGAAAACTTACCGAGTAACTTTCGATTCCGTAGATCGCGCTGTACGCGTGTTTTTTTTTCTTCTTATTTCGATAATTGAATCAAAGATTACCGTTCATTAAATGTTGGCTGGACCCGCGCTCACTCCTGGATACGTTATTTTACACATGGGCCAACACTCCTGACCCAATGTGTGCGAGCAACGCTCTTTTTTAACCGTAAGAACGGAGCGTCCTCGTTAAGAACAAATTGCCCGTACAAAGTGGCCCATAAAGACTCTTAAAAAAAAGGCTCTTATTAACAGAGCCTTGCCATCGAGGCTTTCAGAAACATATATATGTATGTTTAGGTCTGGATAGCCAAAGAGAAACAGAGAGAGAGAGAGAGAGAGAGACTCGATCAACGCGTAACTCTGAGCAGCATCAAAAAATTGTGCTACAGCCAAGACGCAACGCACCTGCCCTCCTCCTGGAGTCTACAGAACCTGCTGCTTTTTCAACACTGGTCTTTCAGTCCAAGTCCCATGCATCTATTTGCCACGCAATGTCTTGTCCAAAGCCCTAATGTTCCTGCTTGTATATTTATGAAACGATGCCATGCACTCACCTGTGTGGTATCGACGTCTTGCGCAAAAAGGACAATTCAAAATAAAAGTCTCGACAAAAGCGATCCTTATAAAAAATTCGAGACCTTCGCAGAATTGACGAAAAAAGTTGAAAAAACAAAAAAAATGTATTCGAAGATTCATTTTTTGGAGAAACTGACGGTTCTTTGGGAGTTCCTGATTAACCGGTGAGTTATTTTTATAAAAAGGACCTGCTTCCACACAATGAAACATTCAACGCGTTTTAGTCGAAATTGGATTTCTCACAATTTTGATATACGAGAAAACGACAGTGCTCTCTACTTGGAATCATTTGTCCGATGAGATCGGAAAGACGAAAGCGTTTTAAAAGAATTTTAGCAACGTGGTAAATTTCGATGGCTCATTTGGCAGGCGTTCTGGAATTTGAGCTAATCGTAACCTACGTACTTTTAAGAGCAATTCATTACGCAACTGCCCCGATTGCTTCAAGATTCACGAAGGTACTTCTATATGGTTTGTCGAAAATGATAATAAGCATAATAATGTATGCAAAGCACATGTTACGAAAGTTGGACGTTACGCGGGCTGAAAATGCCAGTCGCAAGGTGGCCGTACGCCTTAAGCTGCTTGTTTAAACGTCAACGATAATGGAATTTGTGTTTTAACAACGCGAGTGTTTCTGGCTTATTGTGACGGTGTAGATTGCACCGGGAATTACCATATCTGGATCGACCCTCAAAACTCAAGTGCATGTGTCGGTTTTTGAAGCATGCAATTGTTTCGATGCACGCAACGCCTTAAATTAGAAATATATTGTGTATGAAATTATTTTCGCATGAAAATCGTAGATGAAAGCAAATTTCAAAGGACAGTTAATTTTAAAAACCCTCGGAGTAAATTGCCGCAAAAGAAAAAATTAGTCCGGGTCAAAAAGACCCAGTGTATCAACGGAGTCGACTCGATTTATTTCATCGAGTTTCCAACTGCGACGTAAAACATTGATATACTGAGAACAATTCGCAAAAATGAGTCCGGGTCAGAAAGACCCAGTGTGACAACAGAGGCGAATCGAAAGATCTCATCGAGTTTCCGACTGACATGAAACTTCCATGTATTGGGAATAATTCGCAAAAATGAGTCCCGGTCAAAAAGACCCAGTGTGTCAACGGAGGAGAATCGATTGATTTCATCGAGTTTCCGACTGCGACGTAAAACTTCAATGCGCTGGAAATAATCCGCAAGACGTTTTTTAGTTGATAGAGAAATGCAGTTTTATCGGTGCATCCAGATGCAACAGAAAAAAATGCAATAACGCATGCCAGAGTGAACGCGCGAGGAACATGTGAAAAAAATGCACAAGTTTCTCGTGCGAGCACGCGATATTGTAGTTGCTTGATCTCCGATACAGGAATTACACATGGACGAATGAGACAGAGTGAGAGCGGAATATACATCGAGCTTACCGAATACATTTGTGATAACGCGTGAAATAATGACAATTTATAAGTCGGCGAGGGCGATTGAATCAGGTAAATACGAGATGCGGAGGGATTATCGTGGATAAAGGACAAAATATATGGAGCGAGCCGGCAAGGTATCGATGATTATATCGGGCCAAATACGGTCGGTATAATCGTTCGTTAAATATTAAGATTTTCAGCCACTGGGATTACGCGAATTAAAAAGGGAGTTAGTATTTTTTTAAAATCGTTTTACGTACAAGAAACGTCAAAAAAGTTATTTAGACATCCAGAAACCATGAATTATAATTAGCCATGAAAAAACGATTAATTTTATGGCCATGAATTGAATTCATACTTTTCGTGAATCAAATCAATGCACAATTTTTATTCACTGTTTCCTTTTTTGCTCCTCCGATATATATTTTTGTTTTTTATCGTTTCTAAAGATTCGTCAGGATCTTAATGTGTTTATATTATAAAAGATCGCGAGCACAGAATCGATGTTCCGAAGATATATATGCGCTATGGTGGAGAACACGAGGCAAAATGCAGTTCGTTATAACGCGGTAGTTAATAATTATTCATCCAGGGTGATGATACAGGTTCCGGTTACTGAGTGGAAATGTACATCAGATACGGTAGGCGGCCACCTGCCAAAACCGATATGCAATTAATGCTAAATGCTCTGAGAGCACGCAATCTTTACGCTCGTGCTTTTGCTCAACGCAAATCGAACGATCAGCCTGAACGATTCTCCCGATCTTGCGCTCTTCTTTTTCGGTCACACTGTGTATCAAAAGTTTCTCTAAACGCCCGAGACATTCCTCAATCATGTCAAATCATTATTTCCATTATCTTTATTAGTTAAACTTCAAAAATGTCTCAGAATTTTCATTCCATAATTCGCAAGTCATTTTTTTTCGTTCCCTGTTGAATTTGAAATGTGTTTGAACCGGAGAAAAAAGATTTAGAACATAAATAATGAGACGAATCGATGGAAGTCTTCTCTAGACTTAATCGGTAAGCAAAACTGAACGAAATTACGCAAACAGAGGCTTTATATCGACGGAGCAATATGCACACTCGAACGCGGGAACGTAATGAGATATCCTGGATTTAATTAAAGCAATTTGCGCATCGAGAGCTGGGAACGAGAAAACTGATTGTCCTGAGAACCACGAAATAATGCACCCAGGGTCTATGCATATATATGTTCATCCGTTTTACAAGAAGAAATGCATGCAAACACGTGCAGTGCTCAACTCTTATGTGCGAATCGATAGAATCGACTTGAAATTCTATATTTTTTCTCATATCCTGTCGCAATTAAGTTGAAACGAAAAATCTACCGCAACGGAGAGCAACGAATTGTGTGAACGAATCGTCGAAAAAAAAGTGTGTCATCGAGTGATTGAAAAAAAAATTTATTAGCATTTTTTTTAGTCCCACATTTGCAAAGAAAAATAAATTGCCAATGGATCGATAATTTTCACGTTGAATACATCCTTAAATCACCTGCTTAATAATTACGGTATAAATTTCCGAAAGCCACGAATATTTGCGTAACATCGCGCGATAAGACGTTCATGTAAAGGCGTGGAGACCCGCGTAAATTGCCTGGCAAAATGCGACCAAGAAACGAATGAGTGACACATTCAATTAACCTTCGCAAACTTGTGACCGTTTAATGTCATAATGAATTACAATTTTCCGCGGACGCGTTACTTTCGGACGGCAAGTGATGGCAAGATCGCAGGATATTATTACGACGTAAAAGATCGCAGGGAATGATGAAAGGGCGTTAAACAGGGACACGAAAGACGTGGCTCTTTGCACCGGGCTGAGAGGAAGCGTCACGCATTTTTGCCACCTCATTATAACATTGTCCTTATTATTTTCAGAGCAAAATAATAAAATTGTCGAAAAAACTGAGACTTCGATGCTTCGGAAAAAAAAAATTCTCACTGAGAAAATACTCCGAAAACCTTTAAGGAAAGGCAAAGGGTTCTTCTACCGGATGTGCTTTTCCGAATTTCCTTCTCGCTGAACCCCACTTACCAAACATTTTTCTGGTGACCTATGTGAGAGCCCACGAATCCCATTCGAGAGGGTTGATCTCATTGGCGGCTATCGAAAGCTCCTCTTAAAAACGTGGCTTTGAAAAGTGGGAAAATAGGTTTGGAGTATGGACACGAGCGTCTGGAGGCCAAGAAAAAAAAAAGAAACTGTATGGAAACGTCTCTGAGCTCCATGGCCATTTTGAGATTGCACCTGGTGCACTCGGAGTACTCGCGTTTGTGTCGTCTTTCTTACGAGAGTTTCTTTTCTCTCTCTTCTCGAACTAATCGCTTTGCGTCGCTATTTTCGATAAGCACCGCTCCATCACAAGAGGGAAAAGAGTACCAAAAGAACATTTATATTACACCTTTATGTAGAGGAGATCGGTATGTACAAAAGTGTATACACATTTGTGTACGTTGCCGAAAGGTCTGGCGCGCAAATCGCTACAAATAGGCAACGCGTGTTTCCTATTTTCTTCAAAGATAATCCAGCTCGCGCCGACAAAAGCCGACGACGCTATGAGCCTTTAGCTGCATAACCTTTTCCCCAACAATCTCTTTTTACCCTTTCTCTCCCTCTCTCTCTCTCTCTCTCTCTCGCTTTATTCCTAACACATAGAATTATATAGTACGAAGAACTTTTTCTCTCCCTTTTGCACTCGAGTCCGGCTGCATGGAAAAGAGTATTTACCGGTTAATGATATTTAAGAGGGAAGCATTTCACGGCTCGGCTTACAAATGGCAGGATTACCGGATTCATCGACGAGTGCGACGACTGTGCAGTTTATGTACGCGTGCATATACGGCAACTAGGTACGCACTTTCCACGTTCTGAAAAACATAAGGACGTAGCTCGAGCCATTTTCATTGAGCACAAATGAGAAAAACGCCCTTGTCATTGCCACTCGATGATTCAACGTTACGGATATGTATATAGTTACCCGTGCATTATGGCTCGCCACTATTTAACTCAAATTTACAATATACGCTGTAAATATATTTTAAGGAGGCTGCGACAAAGCGAGACCGCTCTTCATTCCTCGCTCTCGCTTTCTCGCTCCTTCTTAGCAAACGATCGTTGCAATTTTAGGTGTCCCGGTGAGCGTCGACGAGAAATGCACTTTCAGGAAAATGTCTCAATCTCCATCGTCGCCATACAAATGTGAATAATTCTCATCCCGATCTCTTACACTCACAAAATTATTCAAACAAAGAAAAGTTAGTTTTTTTTTTACATTTTTTTTGCTACAAATCGAAAATAATTCGTTGATTTATTAGTCCGCGCAATCAATTGATGAAAACTTCCGAAAATTCATAATTATCAATGATCGAATTGAATTAAATACGCGAGAGTGTTTCTCGAGGTCAGTTCCATTTTGTCCAGTACGAAAAATTGGCAAAAAATCAGAATTTTTTACGTTTCAATGCTGTGGAAAAAAGGGCGTTTTGTGCGGTGCACGCCTTTTATTAAAAATCATAGAAAGCATTTTTCCTACTCGCGAGCTGGCTTTACCGAAATCTACTTCCAAACAGAAAGGCCGAACCTCCAAAATTTTTCAAGAAAAACTGGCCTCGCGTTTGCTGTCTTTTAGGTCAACTCTACCATGTAAAATAATAAAAAGCCCTTAAATACCCTTTTTGCCGGTTTCGAAGCCGGCTGAAGCTTATGGGTAGCGACGGCTCATCAGATAGCATTTAGCCCTTGAACGTCGCCCTCGGAACATAAGCAAGGTATAGAGGAGTTTTACGTATAGAGAGAGTGTAGTTGGAATTGTCATGGCACCCTAGCCAAGAGAGAGAGAGAGAGAGAGAGAAGAGCGATGAGAAGGAGAAACAGAGAAAAAAGAGGGAGAAAAAAGGTTTAGAATGGTCCAAAGATCGAGGGCGAAAGAATGGTCGCCTCTATCCATTTAGAACGGAACGCCACGCGACCAGCACGACCTAAAATCTATGGTCTCGTGTACTACCTTCGGCCAAAGACCTGTCGAGCTCGGAAAAAAGAGAGTACGAGATACAGAGAAGGGACTATGTATCTAGGAATATATATCTATACATATTTGAGTTCGCACTACAAGCAGATGTCCGACAGATAAACTGACAACTTGAATTATACTCATCAGTGGAACCTACACCAGGATAAAGTCTACACTCCCTAGAGACTCCAAGATACGTAAGATATGAGGAGATCGTCGGGATCAAGAGGAACAAGGACGAATAGATAAAAGTTAATAGGTTTATTAAGTGTGGGAAATTGCTTCAAGCTAAACGCTCGATTCCTATTTATTCAAAGGCAGTGGAAAAAAAATCCAGAGACTCTTGCCGACGAAGGGAATTTAGGAACTTTGAGTAAATTTCAACCGAGTCTTTAATATTTATAATTAATTCGATTCGAAATCAAATGAAATTTTTAAAAAATATGACATTTCGAATTATGGAATCGGAAAAATTGAATGAACCTTTTCCCACGTCTAGTCACTCGCTGGAATTGTTGTTATGATTATTTTTTAATCATTCTGTTTGGAGAGGAAACGTTGAACGGTTTTGGACATAATTTTTTCAGTTGCCAATTAGTTTTTTCTCCAGGACATTCGGATCTTTTTTTTCTCTCAAAAGAGCAGAAAAGAGAGCAGCTTTTTATATTTTGTCACCACAAATTTCATTGCTTCTAATTACTCGCGCGTCCTTCCCGAGAGTGGAAGAAAAAAACTGAGGGCTTGCTTTGCGTGTCGCGTGTTCGCGCATCGCGGTAAGGCCAATTTCCGCCACGATAACGGACGCCAGACCAGCCAACACACACTTTGCTTTTTTTTCTACTGTATAACTTTTTCTCTCCCACTCTCTCTCTCTCTCTCTCTCTCTCTCTCTCTCTCTCTTGCTCTCTCATTCTCTTTACTTCTCTTTTGTTTCCTTCATGTGTACCATATAATCTCATCACTTTTGCAATTAGCGCAATTATCGTTTTATCCTTAATCCGACACGTTGTTTTATATCCTGCTGCCAGTTCATTCTCGGATTCTAGCAATAAAGAGATCGCAGCTAGCGATATATCTTTGAAAAATATTATATTTCTTCTGATTTCCCCCTTAAAGGAAGTTTTTTTTTTCATGGTTCTTCATCTTCCAACCGACAGCCATGGGTGGGCGGTCCAGCGATTTGGCGAGCTGGGCAGTCCCTGGGGAGTACAGTACTCGGTTGGGTAACTGCTGAATTATTTCGATTCCACGTTTTTTTCTATCATTTTCATTTTGTTTTGCCAATCAGCTTTGCGTAGGGTCGTTCGAGTTTCCGGATGTGAATTTACGAGCTATTTTTTGTTTTTCCTTCTTTCTGATCTCGTCGTCGTCGATCCATTGATGAGATCTTCGTAAAGTGAGATGTTACGAGAACCCTTCGTGAGGGATGGAACACGACGAGGTAACATTCTACCAGGAAAAAAGGACTCATTCAGGTGCCATACGGTCCTTTCCCTATTTTTTATTTTTCTCGTCGTCCCGCCGCGACGTTCAGACATCGCAGCAGGAATCGCTTAAACGTTTGGCTTGCATCCCCCCTGGAGCAGGAAGCATCTGCAAAGGTACGTCGGGGGCAAAAGGGAAACGTTCTAGCAAGTTACAACAGTCGCGTAAGAACGAATACAATTCCGGAGAAAAGTTTTGTGGTTCATGAAATCCCTCTTTTCTTTTCCTGGCCAACGGACACATTTCCGGTCCGGAAAAATGACCCTCGGAGCCCCGTGATCGATGGTATTTTGAGAAAGTGATTTTTGACTTTATTTACTCGATAAATTGATCGTTCCGAGATGACGAATGAATTTTGTTTTGATCGAAATTATTTTGACGATAAATCACTCGAGATGTATGGCAAAACCACGCGCGGAAAGTGATCGGAATGATTGAGAGTTGAGATCGAAATCATTTTTATTTCCACCTCAAAATTGGCGCATCTGCTTCTTCTGATTTGATTCCCAATCTTTCGTAATTGGATACGACATTCGTTAACGAGCATTCAAAAGGGTTGAGGGTCGAAATTTTCATTTCCAAAATATCACGAGTCTTTCTAGTGGAACGGAAGCCATCGAGGAGAGAAAAGTCAGGATGATCGTTATCAAGAACCGCGGCGTGTGACGAAATCAGTTGATCGTTGACGCCAATTACTGACACTTTTTTATTTCGGCTCTTCAATTTTTCGTCACGACATTTTTCAATCGCGCTAACAAACTCGTCATAATCTTTTGACGAAAAAACTTTGTCATCCTCGCACCCTTTTTCATTCTCTCGTCATTCCATCGTCCCTTCGCTAAGAGCCGACCAATCAAGCGGATTTTTCAAGAGAACAGAGATCGAGGAACGTCGATGCATCGATACGGCACACCGCACAAGCCTCCAGAAGGGTTGATCGTCATGATAAAGAGCGGATCGATTCTATCAGTTTCCCGCGTAATTACGCGTGTTGGGACACAAACCACGTGTTTTTGGCCTTCTTGGGGTTCAACGTGAGAGGTACTCCGGGTCAATACGAATCTACAAATAGATGTGAATTCGTTATCGAATAAAAAGATCAGAAATTAATTCTGTGACCATTTTTCGTCAGAATCACAATTTTTTCCAAAAAATTCTCTTCCCTTAAAGAATTTTGAATATTCGGATATTCCAAATGTCTACCGTAATTAATTAATACGTTAAAATATAATTAATTAATCTAATTATGAACGAAGAATAAATTCTCGTCGTTCATAATCTGAATTAACAACGTCGGTAGGAACGTCCTTTCGATCGTATGGTGAACGATGGTGTGGGAAGCTGCGGTGTAGCCCGTGCATAAAGGGTTGATATGAAAATGGTTGAACAACGGGAGGTGCACTCTCTATTTTGCGTTTTATCCGTGACGTTATCTGAAGTGAGAACCGTGGGAGCTTGTTGGTAGCCACAAAATTTGCACGTACTACAAACCCACACAGACACACACAATCGCGAAAGTTCTTTTGTGGCGCCCTTCAAGAGGGCTGCGATCGATCGTTCGCGGCAGTCGCCCGTTCGAGTGCACTCAGCCATTGCGCATTTTTCAATATTTTTCATCGAACCAACACGTGATTATTCCTTCTCTCTCGTGCTCCCAATATATTTTGCGCACGTATGCTGCGACAGATATGAAACCATCGCGAGTGTACCATGTCCAAAAAAATTTGCAACTCGCACACTGCGACGAACGAAAAATAGAATAAAAAGTAATTAAAGGATAAAAACCACGGAATGAGGAAAAAATGTTGGCTCGAATTTTACCAGAAAATTATACAGAATCTCAATGATAGGAAGAAAAAACTACAGACACTTTTGCTCAATGGCAATCCTCGAATTTGTACGTTGACCATCAGTTTTCAAGCAAATTGAAAAAAAAAATCTTCTTGCTTCTTTTCTCACCTACCGACAATGCGCTATTAAACCCTCTCGAGACTTGAGTTGAAGCACCTTGCTCTCCACCATTTTCAAATAGCCCCTCAAAGTATTTTTATTCATTTTTACCTTCGCAACGAAATTTTACAGGAGAATTAAAAGATGAAAAAAAATTAATCAGATTTGAATTACTGGTTTATGAAAATTCTTAATACTTCGTGGTTCTGGCTCGTGTCACGGTTACCTTTCAGTCCTGTGAACCTTCTGAAGAAATAAATTGTGTAAAAATGGTCTCCCTCGAACTTCAGTTTTCGAAAAATTTTATATCCATTCATCGCACCTCTCAGATGACCTTGACACATTTATTAAAAAAACTCGCAAATTGAATTCCTCTCAGCAGTTTTCGAATCACAAGAACTCGAACGAGCTGGATATCATTTTTTGGTAATTTATCAACGCGTTCTCCACCTCAAAATACGTTTTTTTTTTTCACCGACATATTTTGAGGGAACTTGAAGCTGAAAACATCGAAATCAAAGTTGCCAGCGACGCGAACATTTCAAAACGATGCACTTTAGTGTTCATGAGCCTCAGCAGTGTCTGGACACATACACGTGGACGTCGATATTAACATGAAACTCAGCTTCATGCAGCCACGTAGTTTCTCTGCTCCCCTGAGTTTGAGAGAAAGAGAAAGAGGACAAGAGCTCAAGGGGTTGGTCGAACAGTGTACACAATCAGGGCTTTTGCATTGTTCGTGTTCACTGTGTGAGCAGTGGGGGTCCTCGTCTAGTATCTTCTCGGATCAGAGAGCAGTCGAGCATCAAATTGGCTTAGGTCCAGTGGCGAGGCATCAAGAACCTCAGCACAAACTTTGGTTCGTGCTGATACACGCATAAACGGAGTATCCTATGAACTAGCGCTTTGTATATTCTAGCAAATAACACGGCGATTGTTTATAGTGGATGCTCAAACTGTTGTGAACTTGTCACCCGACTTTGGAAAAATGTTTTTGTTTTAGGTTGATTTGAAAAATTTCGATAAGTAGTTGATTGTAGTAACGCTAACTTCGTCAGTAACGTCGTACAATAAGCTAGAAAAAAATATATGGACAACAGAAAAAATTGCATCCTCCGAAATTACAAAAAATCATGCACTTTTTCCAACTGTTGCTAATAGGAAAATGTTAGTGGTGGTTTGTTCAATTTTCAATGGAATTTTCAATTCATTTCAATTTTTTTCGTTTGTAGTAAAACATAAAAAATTTTTAAAAAATGTTTTCGTTTTCGAGTATTTTTTCAAAACGATATTTACTACATAAAATCAATTGAAACACATACTCGATTGGTATTAACGCTGAACATGAATGAGAAATGTTCGTGGAGGTGAGCAATGGAAGAACTTTTGAGTGTAGTAGAACAGGAGTTGATTAGAAGCCATCAAATTGCGTAAAACTTGTATTCATCTTTACACCGGAAGTAAATCGATCGAAATCATTCCAAAACGAGTTTTACGCAAATTGATCGCTTCTAATCAACTTCCGTTGTACCAAACTCGAAAATTTTTCCACTACAAACCTCTACGAGCATCAGTCATCTTTGGCGTTTTTGGTAAAATCCTCTAGTCTTTACAACCGGAATAATTCAGTCGAAATCACTCCAAAACACGTTTTACTCGACTGGATCGCTTCTTATTAACTTCTGTTGTACAAAACTTGAAAATTCTTCCACTACAAACCTCTACGAGTATTTTGTGTAATTTTTGGCGTTTGTAGTAATCGTCTAATACCTACACCGGAAGTAACACAGTCGAAATGACTCTGCAAGTCGAGTTTTACTCAACTTGCTCGCTTCTAATAAACTTCTGTTCTACTTCTGGTCTGCCGAAAAATGGATGCAGGCAAATTTGAGGAATGACAGCCGCGATGTTTTCGAGGTTCGAATGAGCGATGAGTATTAATCATTGGCGTGCGTGACCGCTGGTGCTTTTTTTTCAATATGCGAATCAAAGAATCATAAAAACGATAAAATCTCTCAGCGAATCGCATTTGCTCGGATTTCGACGAAGACATTTGCATGGGTAATTCGTGGTCTCGTGCGAGTAAAAGCTGCAGGCTTGAAATTAATGAAAAGAAGATGCCCGTCGATGGAGTGACGTTTCTCAGTACGTAGCAGACCATGAGAGACATGACGAGAGAAAGACGGGCGAGTTATGCTTTTCTTTTCATACCTCCCGCCCGCTCGTCCCTATAATTTAGCGCAAGATTAAGCAGAGCCGTTGGCGTTGCGAAATATTCGTGACAAGCCATCGTATCCGGTAGTAAAGATAATCGCGTGAATGGCGCGAGAGAGAGGCCGTACTTTAAACTATGTAATACGCGAGTCAAGACCCGCGCTCCTTGAATTAAAACACGTCAAGTGATCGTCTTATCGTAATTATCAATGTGCATGTATTTTTCTTTATACGTGTGCGTTGGAGAGAGCAAAGGGAGGGGGGAGAGAAGGGAAAGATCCCGAGAGCATCTGGGAGCGATGGGCGATTACTGGACTTGGCGATTTCACGGCGTACAAACTGTGTATTTATTATCCATTGACTCGCAAATAAATGACGATGTATTATGTGCATATCGATATATATATACATGTATATTTAGTAGAATTATAGTGGCAGATAAAAGGCAGTGCGCTTGGGCAGGAGCATGTGCTACAAAGAACGTACGTATTCGTTATCCCCTCGACACAGCAGGTGATTTTTCTGGATCCTACGGATTTTATATTGCATTTTATCTCATCGACCGAGTCTCCAGAAAAAATGTAGCTTAGTCACAACTGTTCATAACGATTTTTTTTTCTCTAAAGTACCAGCTGAGTCTTGGATTCTTGTAAAAAAAATGATGGAAATTTAACAAAAGTGTTTTTGCCAACAGAAACGTCAATGAAAACGACGGGCCAGGTCAGTACTTGGTTGGGTGACCGTTCAGCAGAAAAAATTTCAATTTTCTCACCTTTTCCTAACGTTGGCTCACCGTTGACTAATTTATTATTGATTTTCACAACAGCGACTGCTGTATCGTTTAGAGAAAAAAAACACAAAGTCTTTTCTTTCGTGTCTGCATTGAAAATAGTCGATCTTAGCGAGAACGTGTGAGATGAAACGAAAGATGAGAGCTTGGCTCCTCTCTCTCTCTCTCTCTCCGTCTCTCTCGTTCGCTCTCGGTTGACGGATCTGTCGGCGTTGGCGGTGTCCGCCCAAAGGAAATTTATCTTCGTACATCGTCGGATATCCCCGAAAACTACGGCGACGATACTTGCTCTCGTCATCGGATGACGGAGCCCAGCCGTCATTGAAACTCTCGACTCTCCTTATATATTTACAAACCTCGAGTTACACGATCTATCTAATTGTTAAACAAAACTAGAAGTTCACACCCTTCGTCGTGAGTGAACACAAAAATGAGCCTAAAAGCGATCGTTAGAAAAACGTTACAGCTTCGAGCCTATAATTACGCGGATCATGTAAAACAAACAGAAATTGCTGCTGTTTCAGCCTCGCCAGAAAACTCGATTGCGGGAAGGAACGAGCACAGAAAAAATGTTCCATTGATAATTGAAATTCCTGAAAGCCAATCAATTGAAAAGAAACTCAAGTTTTTCGCAAAGCGTATACACGGTGTGGCGTTCATTTCTTAAAAAAGGGTCGAAGCTGTTTTTCTCTCATTAACAAACTCGATCGCGGTATACACAGAAGAAAATGAAAAAGGAAATCTTTCAATTTAGAGAGAACGACGGAGAGTTCGATGAAGTAAGATCGAGGGAAGTAGGTGCGAAAGAAGAAATCACTCGTCGTCTCTCCGTAAGAGAGTAACACCCAGGACAGAGGAGACGGCTAATAGGGTCATCGAGGAAAACACGGTCAACGTCCGGTTATGGGCGGGGTACGCATGTTTTTTCTTTTCTTTTTCTTTTCACCGTAATACTGTTTTACGGGCTCGTGCGATGACGGAGTAAAACAAAGATAGGTCCTTACGAGAAAGAGTAAAAGAGTTAAGAAAAAAAAGGAGAAAAGAGAGAGAGAGAGAGAGAGAGAGGGAGAGAGAAAAGATCGAGGTCTACTTCGACGCTTCAGGGCATCATTAGCGGCCGCGAATAGCCCCGCCCGTCGTCCTACTGCGGCGGTATATACGCGCCCTTTGAGACGACTATACACCACCGAGAGACGCGACCAACAAGACGGGATGCTGTGTGTATCGCGAGTGTGGAGCGGCGCTCGTGCCGAGAGAACGCACGTGGCACTTTGCCCGTCAGTTCATCGGTCCAAAAGCCCACGAGAGAGACAAAGACGAAAAATGAAAATAAAAATAAAAAAAGACGATCATGCGAGAAAGAAAGATTCACATTTTGCTCTCTCGCTCATGGGGCACGCGGCAAAACCGCGAAAGCGTTCGCGCGAGACCGCGACGTGACAAATCTCCCAGCTTCCCGTATTTATAAACACTCTCACGCTACATGAATCTAAAATCCCCTTGGAGAGATTCCACGCAAGCTGACTGCTCCTCGCCGCGTACGTACACATATCTATGGCTAACTACCTTTTTTCTTCCTTGCTAAAAGTCTTTTACGTTACATTAGTTTCTGATGCACTGCGATTCAGACACCATACATTTCTTGGCACATGCTTTTCCTACTTTTTTCGTCCTTCTTTCTCGACCTCTCACGAGCTTTGACACATTGGAAAAGAAATTTTTTTAAAAATCGTCGATATTTAGTTGAACGCGGTTAACTAAATATTTGTGGATAATTTCAAAATTTTCGTCATCTTGGCAGTATATTTGATTTCTAACGGAATTGTCAGCGAAATTTACGATTGAAACGACAAAAATTTGCTTGCAAAGAGACTTTCTAGAATATTTCTTGCTGCAAGACACAATTTTTGGGATTATCCAACAAAACGTTTAGTCGAACGTATCGAACAAAATATCAATCTTTTCCAACAAAATTTTATTTTCAGTGTTCACACGATATCGAGGTTTGCGGAGTCATTCAACGAGATCACAATTCCCAGCATTGTTTGACATTTCCTCATGATTCTCGTCCAACGAATCTTCACCATACATTCATTTATTTTAACGTAATTGCGAATTATTTATTTTTTATTTTTTCAAGTCAAAAGTTTTCAAAAGTTTTACAGACTCCCTCCCCCCACTCCATGATCAATATACGCAAAACCCAATCAATCGCACGATCCATTAATTAGCAATTGTTTTCATTTTCTGTTTATATAGAGAAACAATTGTATTTTTTTGGTGAATACGGGAGCGAGAGAGAATCGTGCGAGATACACGTTTGTTGCTCGATTCTGTGATGCTGCACACACATCTCAGCTGTTTTTACGACTCTTTGAGTCGCGGGCGTCGCACCGGAATGCGCTAATGAGGACTTGGCTAACGTCGCTACACTTCCAGCCGCGCAGTATATATACGCGAAGTGTGTTCTACAGCCCTCTTAGCGCGGAAATGAGAAAAGTCTCTCCTCGAGGCTTCCCCGTACCTCCCCATCCCGTTCCTCCACGCTCTTGCTGTCGCTGCCGCTGATCCTTTTTCCGCAGCATCCCCTGCAACTCTCCTCTTTTTTTTACGCACCCTCGTGTTGACTATCTCGCGTGTCGCAAGAACCTCGTGACATTATCCACCGTGGTGCGTTACTAGAATAAATATATATCGTCTCTTTCGACTCGACTCGTATCTCTAACCAAATAGGATGCGTTTCAGTGCAAACGAAATTCATGGCTGCGAAGCTCGTTACGAAAAATTAAGGCTATCGTAAAATCTCGTCCACGTATGGCAACACTTTGATCTTATTTTGCTATTTAATTATTGTCAGAATAATTATCAATATAATCGTTGATTAACAACGGATTTAGCTAATCGGTTGGACCGCAAGTTTCAGCCGCGAAATTTTGAACAGCAAAACGTTATCAAATGCTTTTTTCAGGATTCGATGAATTTTGTAATGTTTTTTTTTTTTTACTTTTGCTTTTTTCTAAATCCAATGTTTTTTTATCGTTCCGATTGATTTATGTTTGGCAATTTTTTCTTCTTCGGGGCACCGGTTTTTATTGCGAAATTCACGATGAAGAAAAAGCGCGAGTTGCAGAGTCCATTTAATTATTTCGAACTGCGTAATTCGTGAGATTAGACTGCTCGCAATGCTTTTTAGAGCTCTCTCTTTCGAAGAGGTCCGCTCAGCCACAATTACTCGAGTAATAAAGCGAAGACAGAGTTTTTTTTATTGCCTGAAAGAGAGGAAGACCCAAGAATATTACGTGCAATTTTGTTATTCCTCAACTCGGTAAGTACGTGAAGCGAAGAAAGAATGAATTTGTTACTGAAGTTAAAAGTGTTTTGCCTAAGAGCGCACGAAAAAGAACACAAAACTTTTTTTTTAATCTCTTCCCGACGATTCCCTTTTTTTATTGTCATTTTTACGAGTCGATCGACAAAAATGTGGCCGCCCGTACCGGCCGTGCGTCTTCCACGGTTTTCCTGATGCAAACGCGATGCACCGATGCACTGGAAAAGAGTGACTGCGAGCAGAACTCTCGCGAAGCCTTACGAGACATGGAAATCAGTGAATCGAGGGCAAAGCGTCGGGACAGGCACGTAAACAGAAAAAATGAATAAATAATCGATTTTTCTCAAATTTTTCAAGAGTTCTGAAGTTTTTAGAGAATTTTCAATCGGTCACGAAACTTTGAATCGAGTTCAGTGTCTCGGAAATCCTCGTCGTACTCCATTATCTGCAATACTTAATGATTAATAAAAAAAAAAACGTAGAAAATTGGCGAAGCCTGAGTCTCGCCGGAAAAATATCGGATTTGTCGTTCGAATCTCGTTTTTTTTGTTTTTTATCCATGCGTGTTCTCGGCCTGACATACGCGGTTGTGGGAAACGATATTTTATTTTTGATTTCGTGTTTTTTTCTTGCGTAATCGAGCTCCCAATTTAAAAAGATTACGTGAGTCTAACAAATGTTTGTCGATAAAGCAGAAAATCCGATGGCTGATTCCTCTCGTGCAACTCAGAGACTGAGTTTTGATGCCACAGAAGAAATTTAAAAAAAACGTTCGTGAATATTGCTGATGCAGCAATATTCACGAACGAAGAGCAAAAGCGATGCGCTTTTGCTCTTTGTCTCTCTCGCTCTGAATTTTTTTTTTTTTATTCCTCCTTTGCGAAGTCTCATCGTCGACGGTGCCGAACGCACATCCGGCGCCATGCTACCTCGATCCACCTGCTATGACTGCAGCCTCGTGTGCATCCACACGGTCAACCGTTGTGTGCAGCTTCGCAACAACGTAAAAGGGCATTCACAGTTAACGAGCTTGGCGGTACGCAGCATTTTCACTCAAATTCGAAGAAAAAAACGTAACGCGTTTTTGAAAATCTTAAAAAAAAATCTCGAGACTCGAAAATGAGCAAAATAGAAGAATTTTCGAAAATTAATATCACCACGAGATAGGAAACTGAATCTACAAAATTTAGTAGGAAATATTTCTGGTATAGAAAACCAAAATGTGGTGTGTAATTAAAATTGGACGATCTCGATGAAATCACTTGATTCGCCAAGTCCTAACAAACGTTCTCAATTCTTCGATTATTTATTTCCCTACCTATCCAATAATTCTTGTCATCCTCATTCCGGGAAAGCAATTCATGTGGAAATCGCTCTGAGATTATTGCGTCCTTCTCGATCTTGTCCTCTTTGGGGTTTTTGGGGGATTGGCACGGAGCCATCACTGCTGTCCTGTTTTGTGTGGGCACTCGACACTCTTTCATTCTCGTGATGGATGATACCTTCATAAATATATACGGTGCGACATAACAATTTTCCTATTCTCTGAAATTTGGCAAAAAATTCACATCCACCTTGAAGCCGAATAGAAATTATTTATCGCACTTTCAAAAATCATAGCAATCCTTCTGGCAAGGCGTTGGTTTTCTCGAATTATTTCAGAGCAAACTGAACAAGTACGTATTTTCCCACAATTTCCAAAAACCCAATCAGCTCGATGGATCAAAATATTGAGCGAAATTTTCGTAAAATGACACTTTTCAATTGTTCATTTTTTCATTATCTACTCAATTGATGTTTCGTGAATTAATCAGATCGCCATATGCAACAATTTCTTTACTCTTGAATTTTTTTCTGGCGAATTTGTCGATTAATTTAATTCAAGCTCGTTTCGTCCTCCGTATCTTATTCAAAGAAGCGCCGACGGAACTGTCGGTGGGAAAATATTCGTTTCTCGACCACCTTCCTGCACATGCACCTTATATACCGATATACGAGTTCCCGTGAATGAGATTGAACTTCGCAGGCACACACACACACATAGACACTTGAACGCACACCCACACACAAACGAAAGAGAATCATTTTGTCTATGTCGGAGTGTTCGCAAGACCATGGCTAACGTAACGATGTATTCATACACACTTGAACTGTATTCATCACTGCAGTATCCCATAATAGAGAAATTGGGGGGAATATGGACCACTTGTCAAAATTTGATAATCATTGAACTATCGATAAGGAAATGAAAACAAATATGTTTTTTTCGGAGTTGACTTTAGTAGAAAAATGCTTATTTTATTTTGGTATCGAAAGATTGATTCTTAGTATACACACTGGGTCATTTTGACCCGAACTTATTTTCCAGGGCCAAATATCACAGGCTCATAAAATTATTCGACAGTTATGCAAAAACAATTTTTAATCATTTTTTTTTTTTTTTCCAAAAATTGAACTTAATTTTTTTTTCATGACGCATCGATATGTAATAATTGTTTGAAATGCGATCGACGATCATTGGAGAAAAGGCGGAATATTCATTTTCGTCTGGAAGGTTCGAAGGAAAATTTCAAATTGCAAGGAATATTTTCACGAATAAAATGGTTAATAAAATCCAGATGGTTCATATTCACACCAATTGTTTTCTGCGAGCGTATATAAGTGAAAAATCTTGTTGTCGGGGGAGGTCTCGCTGGTCTCACGCGTGCTACGCTTCTCGGCTTTATGCACGCGAGCTTGCCGTGTGACGCGCATTACGTACCTACGCATTACGATAACTACTGGGTTCGTGCTGGTGAAGGAAGAAGAGTCTCTGACTGAAAGGTCTCGCCAAGTCTCCGATATTTCCCAGCAAGCAAACCAACCCTTTCCGCATCTTCAATTTAAACAACTTTTTCTCAAAATCCTGTCAATTTCTAAAGAATTAAAATTTCCGCCTGAAAATGACATTTTTCCCATTTTGACAATTGATTTTTTTTCCAATTTTGCGAAAAACTGAATAAAACGAAATAACAAAACAAAAATGATTAATTAACTGTCTTTGCTAATTTCCTGGATGCGGGATCGTCGTAAAATTCATCAGAATATTGCATTATTAATATTTTTCGTGAATCCGAATATAAAGATTCTTTTTCTGATAGCGATAAGTAGTTGCAAAAAAGGAATCTTCTTCGGGATCCTATTCGTGGAAAAAAAAAGCAAGTCCAGTGAATGAATTAGATTTTATTACAATTGATTCATTTTTCTTTGAATTTACGAGAGTAACGCAACGAGTCGCGATGATTTATCGCGAGCGGAGAGAATAACTAATTCGGGGTAGATAAGAAAACACGCTATTTAGGAGAGTCGATAAAAAGAAGAGAGTGAGAGCGAGAGAGAGAGAGAGAGAGAGAGAGCGATGGCGTGGAGAGGGCGGAAGAGAGCGGGGAGGGGGTAACAGTTCGAGATGTTAATTCAAATGGAAGTCGTTAATTGCAATGGCAACGTGTATTTATCTAAATGGAGATCGTATAAGTGCAAAAGAGTGCGCTCGCGCACATTCGCGAATTAATGTTTCTTCTCTCCTTCACTCTCTCCCTCTTTTTTTCCTCTTTGCTCCGGAAATACACGCACACACAGATAATAATTCTGATATAATTCCGCTTCGGTTAGGAGCGATAGAAAAAAGTGTGCAAGGGTTCCAACAGACACTCACATGTTGCACGTAGAATTATTATTCTTCTCCAGGATGTGTAAAAGCGTGTGTCCTGTGCGAGCCATTTCGTTCAACAGTTTTTAGTCTCTCGGTGGTAGCTTTATCGGAAAACTGCTCATTTACATTTTCCGGCGGACACATTCGCTCCGTATTCCCTTCCCCCCCTCTCTCGACCTTTTTGTCGCTCGCTTTTCACGCTCTGTGCAAATATTTGTCTCCGTTGAAACTTTGTAAATTTACGTGTTGTTGAACATTTCGTCATTCAAAATAATGAACAACGTTTTCATGTGCAGCTCACGAGCTTTTTCCAAAAAAAAAAGCTAATTTTTTCATCCTGTAAGAGAAGCACTGACGAGGCTCTTGAAAATATTTATGAAGTGGGATTAATTAACAAGAAAAATTTTGTCCCCGGTCCAAATGACCCAGTGTGACAACGAACCGTTGAAAAAAGCGACGTCCCGATTCAACTAATAAAACTAGATTCAAAATTGAATTCAGACTGAATGGGCAATTGAAAAATAAATTTGTTTACTCAAACGAACCCAACACATGTGAATTCATCCACCTGACAATCAACGTCACGTGCCCACTTTAATTTGAATAACGTTTTTAATTACTCGGGTTGTGTACACTTTGGATTTTACACCTTCCAGTCACGCAGATCACAACCTACCGTCCTTACGGTTGTCCAATGTCTTCATCATCAACGTCATATGTGCGTGAATATAAAGCATAATTTTTACATCCATAATGTAGTTCGCGAGAGACAAAAAGAATGCTCCGTGGTATTGAGACATTTTCTTTTCACGATAGAGAGAAAGAGAGAGAAAGGGAGAGAGAGAGAGAGAGGGAAAGAGACTCGAATGAACCACCTTTTCTCGGCGTGCGAAGCTCGTACGTATATTCTTTGACCAAGAAGCGACTGTACACGGTCTCGAGAGCACAAGGTCTCCGAGTCGTGAGTTACGGTCCTTCAAGTTGTTGGTGCAGAGCACACTTAAACAGATTCAAGCGCCACCGACGATCACGCCATCACCGCAATCTTTATTACTTCGTGCACGTTGCACTGTCATTTATACGATGCACGTAACTCATTCAAAAATGACAGAAGGCGAAATCTTTTCAGTTTCGTTTCAACGAGAAAAATGTAACGAGATGATTTTTTTTTTTTCTTATAAAAATCTCAATTTTGTGTATAAAATGTAATAAACTTTTGTAGAATCAACCAAATTTCCAGTAATCGCTCGATTTGATGGCTGAGAAAAAAATCGCTCGCAACGACAATATGTCGAGTTGAAAAATCTAATTTCGCTCGGCCCATTCAGTTGGATCTAAAAATTTGGATTTTCTGAGTGCACGTGTAGAATGTTCCGGCGGCTGGTAACGAAAAAATAAGCTAGACAATATTTTCAGCACAAGAGAAGAACGAGAAAAGGTGAGAAAGAATAACGCCCGCCACCCAAAGATACGAATCTGACTTTTTCGCAACGGTAAGTACTTCCATTCTGCAATTAAGAGAAAATAAAATGATAGCAAGTGCTCGGACGCGTTAATTAATAACGAAATTAAATTCGAGATTAAAAAAATTAATAAGCCCACGAGCCACCGGGAATGAACATTAACAACGAAGGAATAAAAATCCCTACAAACAACTCGAGTCCGAAATGAATAAATTGTACCGAAGAAACAAATTTCCAATTCCAACCCAAAGTCTTAACACGTGCCTGAAGTTAGCATCTCAAGTCATCTCAATGAGATGCTATCGACCGGAAGTTAGTATCCCAATATAAAATTTCAAAGATTTTCAAAAATTGAGCTAAAAATCAATACTTCATGGATAGTTCCGAAGTTCCTGCTCGTTTGAATTGTCAGATTTTTTTGAATTGAAAATTTCATCATCCCAACAGAGTTGTTGCAGATGTGAACTCTCCAAGATAATCACATCCTAGGACTATAACTAGTTTTCGTCGATGGAGCGATTTTTAGTGATGAACGATGTCTCCATGCATGTAATCGTGAAGAGTTCTAATCTCTAACGATTGCAGAAAAATTTTGAACCACTATTTTTGGTTAAAAATCTTTTCAACTATGAGATGCTGTCGTTCTATGACGAGTTCTCGTAGATGTAGCAATTCTGAGTAATGGAGAAAGTATCCTAATAAATATTCCTGAAGAGTTCTAGTCTCTAACGTTTGTAGAAAAATTTTAAACCACCATTTTTGTTTAAAAATCGTTTCAACTATGAGATGCTGTCGTTCTATGACGAGTTCTAGTAGATGTAGCAATTATGAGTGATGGAGAAAATATCCCAATAAATATTCCTGAAGAGTTCTAGTCTCTAACGTTTGCAGAGAAATTTTGAACCACCATTTTTGATAAAAAATCTTTACGACTATGAGATGCTGTTGTTTTATGACGAGTTCTCGTAGATGTAGCAATTCTGAGTGATGGAGAAAGTATCCTAAGAAATACTCCTGAAGAGTTCTAGTCTCTAACGTTTGCAGAAAAATTTGGAACCACCATTTTTGATAAAAAATCTTTTCGACTATGCGATGCTGTTGTTCTATGACGAGTTCTCGTATTAGCAATTCTGAGTGATGGAGAAAGTATCCTAATAAATACTCCTGAAGAGTTCTAGTCTCTAACGTTTGCAGAAAAATTTGGAACCACCATTTTTGATAAAAAATCTTTTCGACTATGAGATGCTGTCATTTTATGACGAGGTCTCGTCGATGTAGTGATTCTGAGAGACGAAGAAAGTATTCTATCAAATATTCATGAAAAGTTCCAGTCCCTCACGTTTGCGGAAAAATTTTGAACCACCATTATTGATAAAAAATCTTTTCAACCACGAGATGCTATGACGAGTTCTCGTCGATGTAGCAATTCTGAGAGCTCCCGGTCGATAGTACCCCATTACTAAAAATACGGTTTCCCATACTAAATCCAACAGAACTATTGTAAAAAAGTATCAGGAACTGTCGAACTATATCGGATACTATGAGAACTCCGCTCAAAGTGTGAGATGCTGAGCCTTAAGATGCTAACTTCACACACACACACACACACACGTAGTCTCAACTTCCCAATCACGAGAAATTTTCTTCAATAAAAGAAAAAAAAGTGGAACCCTACATCGACACAAACGTGTCTCGTGAGTTTCTTGTCGGAATGACCGCTCGATATAGACGCAAGCGAGATGCACAGTGTGCACCACGAGGGCATTCTTGTTTTTCCCACAGCATTGAGCGCACGCCCGCGCGCTCCAAACCCTCTTGCGACCAGCAAAGGGTCCTCTGTCACAAATCTTAACCGGGATATCTATACTCTCATACAAGACCATTCAGACATATATATATATGAAGAGCTAAAACACGAGGGAACATAACCCGAAGCTAGAACGATTCTTTCCGGCCAATGACGGTTTTATCCCTCTCGAATGTCCGTTCCTCTCTCACAGCCACCGAGATCATGCAGATAATACCAGCATCCAAGCTACACTACATACATATGCACACAGTCATTTGTATGTGTGTGTATGCGTGTGTGTTTGTGTGTGTGTGTGTGTGTGCGTGTAGAATATAGTATATTAGGCTCTATATAGTTTCCGAGAGATTGGAAAAAAGAACAAGTAGATGAAGAAGGTTGAAAAAGAGAAAAGAAATGAAAGAGATGACTCCGTAAGCGGGACCTGTTTTCCGTGTTAACAACCGAAACTCATAAAGACGTTTAAGTGGCCTATGGGAAAGAAGAGAGTGAGAGAAAGAGAGAGAGCTTGATCTTTTCGCTTTTTTCCCTCGTCCTTTTTTGTTTTTATCTCTTTTTCTCTCTTTGGTGAGAGATTTCGAAGCGAAGATGCCGCCGACGCGACTTCACAGTCAAGGACGAGGATGAATAGGGTTGTTCACCGAAAACCATAGACATATATTTCTGCAGTGGAACTATGTGCGAGCATCGATCGCTGAGAGCCAGAAAGACGTAATCGCCACGATTTATCCCATGAAATTCGAATCCTCGGGATCCTTCTGCTCTCTGACACGGCATCCCGCGAAGGGGCCGCTTCGTAAACCTAAACTACCCCCGGTGCTTACGTTTTTGCGTGGCAGGGTTGATCCGAACATGAACGAGGGAACCACCTCAAACACTCCATACAACACATGGAATCCGTGAAAGAACCACAAGCCAGTGGGGGAAAGGGATAGAGTTGTAAATTCGACGATCCTATGGACCTGAATGAAGTCATCTTCATCCGAGTCTCCGTCGGAACGATTTTTCGAATCACTATTTATGTTTTCTTCGATACTTTGCGCTTAGGTCTGCATGCATATTCGTTTTCTCTCTCTCTCTCTCTCTCTCTCGCCATAACCTCCTACTATATCGCCGATATCCATCGATGATGTATGTAACGACACCGCTTTAACGATTCTAGTTTTTCTTAAACCTGTCGACGATTCTCGTAGTCTTCTTAACAAACATCTAAAAAATAATCTAGAAATCATAAAAATCGAAATTTTATGTTCGATTTCAACGATTTTCTTCAATTTTCTCCCAACCCCAATGATTTTTATTTCCCAATTCATTAACCCTTACTTGCCACCTGGGGTACAAACTACCCCAGGCCCATTAAGGAAAATAGTCATTTTTCCACTTTTGTTGCTTTTACCATTTTTTTTAGTGTACCTAAATTTAATTTTTGGCTATACAAAGTAAACAAGCTTTTAAAAAAAACTTTCAACATGTTCTACAACAATTTTCAAGTCGAAATATTCAGTAGTTCATTTTTTATGACAATTTTCGTCACTCGGGTACAAATCTACCCCATGGTGGCCAGTACGTAATTCTACAGAGGTGTGGCAAGTAAGGATTAAGGAAAATAGTCATTTTTCCACTTTTGTTGCTTTTATCATTTTTTTAGTGTACTTAAGTTTAATTTTTGGCTATTTAAAGTAAACAAGCTTTTAAAAAAAACTTTCAACATGTTCTACAACAATTTTCAACTCGAAATATTCAGTAGTTCATTTTTTATAACAATTATCGTCACTGGGGTATAAATCTACCCCATGGTGGCCAGTACGTAATTCTACAGAGGTGTGGCAAGTAAGACCTTCGTATCTCGTGATCAATATCAATCATTAGACTCAGTCATTTTTCTGTAAGATCAACAAAAATCCCCTACGCCGAAGGTCCCTCGTCACAATGTCGAAATAATATTTTCTCCACCGTCTTTTTTTTTCACTTTAAAAAACAATGTTGATTTGTTATTGTGCGACCATAAATTGGCCGCACGCTTCGATAAATACGGAATGAATAAATAAAAAAAGTGAAGAAGTCTGAAAGAATGCGAGAAATCTATTTTTTTTCAGAGGCCGGCGAGAGATCAAACGATCAGCCAAGAGACATTGATAGCGAGCCGGGGCCGGGTGTCATCCGTTTTCCCTGACAGCTTCACTAGATCGGCCGCGTCGAGATATATATATATATATATCTATGTGTGTTGAGGTTTATATACAGATAGATATATAAAACGTGGGATAGTACACGAAAGCAATTTCGAACGATCACTGGTTTATTCTGTATCTCTCGAAAAACTGACCTGTCGACATGAAACACCGTGAAACATAGTGCGGTCATTCGCTCGTACAGGAAGCCTGTACATTTTTAACTCTACGGATTCCCGCCTATACCGAAAGAATTCGAAACAAATAAAATAAAAAATAACAATCGCCACTCGCCACACTCGATATATAAAGAATTTTCATTCAAATCTATTAACCGAACGCTTAATTTCTCGAAAATAAATTTCAAATCTCGTCAACGTTGATTTACTGTTGAGCAAACAATTTAAAAATTCTATGCACTGGCCGTGATTTTTTTTCACTGAAATTGTTGAAGAAACAATCGAATCAACGTTTCGAAATTTTTTTGTAATTTTTACCGAGTCTCCTGACGAAAGTCTCCATTAGACAATTTTTTTAGGTAACGCAGCAACTCCACGTTGTCCTCGAACTTCCACGTGTTTGTGACTCAAAAAAAAATCCTCATGAGCAATGAAAACAAAATTTCCAACCCATTCCCACGTTCTAGTTCCTCTCGAAAATATTCAGCATGAATTTGGAAATAAAATGAACTCCGAAATCGTCTCGACGATTAAATTAACCAGAATTGAGTGGAAAATCCGTTTGATATTAATATCTCATGGCTACTGAATATTTACGTTTAATCGGCGCATTAAAAATGCAGCAATGTTCGATAAAGATTGTCGTGATCGTGTGTGATCCTAAAAATCATTTAAATCTCGGGGAACCAGTTCGTTTGTGTGTAGAAAATTTTGCAAAACATTCGGAGGTTGGGTGTCAAATAAATTCGTGGTTCCCATACACCAGGCGTCCAAGGAGGTGCGATACATCGGTGTTTAACTCTGTGGGACATCGTTCAGCCCACATACAAAAGTTCATACTCAATATTTCCCGAAGTAACACTCGGTCGTGTGACTTTTGAGAGGGATGGAAAAAACCCCCTCGAGGCTTCGTATAAACGACGAATATGTTTCCCTCGCCGTTGGCAATCAAAACGGCAGCGCAGACGCCGCTCAGAACGTGAAAATCATTGAGCTCAGCCCTTGCGAGTGTTCAGCTTCGTTCTCTATAAAATTACAACTGACACCCTGTGACTTTCGCTCAAGACTACCCGCCGATCGTCTCATTGTATCAATTGCAAAAAAAAACTCTATATGGGGCTCGGCCCGATTCCTTGGTCGTACGTTCGTTACAAAATCCTGAGAGCAAGGAATAAATATTTCGTTATCCCAATTATTCGACTACGATCCACGAAAAAATCTAAACTTCGTTTCCCAAATTCTTGTTGCTCAATTTTCCCGAAAATACAAATTTATAGTCATTTTAATTAGTTTTTAAATTTACTAATTGTCCATTCAAATTTCGAAAAACCCGTGAATGAATTTTAATTCGAATTTGTGCAAGAATTCCGAATTAAAAATCCAATTCAATTTAATGATCGAAACAAAAAGAAAAAAAAACACAACGGAAAAAAAATTCATGAAATCGTAATTCTCGAAGCGCCGTTATCATTTTTAGAAAATTTAAAATTTTTAGCTCAAATTTTCATGACTTACAAATCGCTCGATATTTCTAAGTCCATTAAAATTGAATCATCGACCCATTTGACTGGAAATTGCTCGGTAATTAATTTTTTCTTCCATTATTAATTTATTGATAATTTTAATTGATACCAACATCAAAAAAAGCGATGCATGTCGAAAAATGTCCATAAAAAATGAATCGACAGTTTTACGCGATCTTTTTTGAAAACTTTTTGTTTTTGGAACGTCGATAGAGCGGAAAAATAATTATTTTGAAAAAAAAAAAAAACATAATCAAGACGACGAGGAGAAACAAATCGACGTTGCCCAGGTATTATCGACTCGAATCAACAAAAGGCAGTGTGTCTCGATCTCTTCCTTTTTCTTATGGGAAGAGTGTGGTGTATAGATAGTTGGATACATATTGGGAAAGGGGAAGAGCGAAATGGAGGTGGGGCAAGGAGGGAGCCTTAATAGCGGGTCTCAGCTTAATGACCGTGGAGGAGGCCTTTTCGGGGCGTTCGAACGAAATGTCATTGCAGTAGATTCGATAACGTGACTGTTCCTTCTCTCGGCAGTGCATCGAGAAAATACACCGTTTTTCGATTTTTTTTCTCGGACCATCAGGCGCGAGAATCGATGAAAAAAAACAACAACAAATGAGAACAAGGTTATGAACGTAACGTGTGATCAAATTCCTTCGACATTCCACTGCTGGGAAATCCTTTGTGTTCTCTGGTTGCATCTAAAGATTTAACGAAATGATTTTCATTCGTTTTATTGGAGGACAACGTAAAATCGAAAACAGCTCGTTATATCGCTCTCGCTCTGTTCCATAATTATATTCATTATCGGAAAAAACGCGGGAGCGTCCGAACAATGGGCCTTAAAATGGACCCATAATTCATGGACCAAGCATTACAGAATTTCGGCCTTTTGCACGCTCGATTTATTCACACGCGTACACTTTCCGATCGTCAATATTGCCCTGTTATTATTTCTATTAGGGATCAAATTCTTAAGACGTGATCTATCAGATACGACTGACAAAAATGTTGCTGCACGTTTGATTCAGAGCAACTCAATATTCGAAAACATCTTGTTCCCTTTCGCCAGAAAAAATGGTGAAACTGTTGTTTTTCTCGAAACATCGAGCAATTCCGAGAAGCACGTTTGGTCAAAGAAACAAAGAGACAATGAAGCATTATTTTTCACCATCGTTCTCGAATAAGCACGCAGGAGAGTGACACATTAGCGAAAACAATGCATTTCTTCACTTTTCCAATTTTATTTGCCCATCGATTTGTCTCACCTTCTCGGATGTCATGTTATTCGCAGTTTTTTAGCGATACAATAAAAATTGGTATTCTTCCTCACTTTTCCCAGAATATTTCGATTAATTATTGTTTTTTTTGCCAAAAATTCAGTATTGGAAATGCTTTTCCTGACCAGATTACGTGGAGACAATTTGTTTTCGCAACACTTACACTTTCGATGCCATTTTTCGATACTTTCGGAGTCCCCTGGCGTGTGTGGTCGACATTTTTTCCACGATGAAATCCTTGGCACCGTCGAACTCGCGTGAATTTTCTTTCTTTTCAGCTGACGCTACGTATCAGGCACAGATTTTTTGACAAAACATTCCACTTTTGAGGGTGATTGAATCAATAATTCCTCGAATTTGTGGATTGAATGGGGAACATTTTTCCAGTTGAATTTCCGAAAAAAAGCTACACCGCACATCACTGATCGACCTACAACACATTCGTCGATGAAGACAATCGCTACAGTTAACTTTGTGCGGGCTACTCAGGAAGGAACGGCACCGGAAGTGCCGACCGATGAGAATCGACGCGGTTGATGGGGTGCGCTTGCGATGTGCGCGCTAAGCCGAAGATGTCGATACTGCAGAGAATTTGTAGGCGATTAGAATGTTGCGGTTCGTCTTGTGTTTTTTGTTTTCATGACACAACTCGGATCGCTCCTCTCGCCCCCACCCTCCGTTTCTCGTGTACCGCAAGTTGCATCTTCTGCTTTGTGCGATCAGCTAAATTTTTATCCAGAACTTTAATGATTCATTACATAATCCCTGAATAAAAATCGCACTAAAAACAACAACAAAAGCGTCATAATGTTGTCGCGAACCGCATTGTGTATCAATCATCAAGCGTTGTCGCGTGTCAACGCGGTCTCGCAGGTAAAATCGTCGTTTTTTACATAATTTGAGGTTATGTCGATGCGGTCTTTTTGAAAGTTCAATTTTTACCTTGTTTTTCATTCCGGATTGTCATCAAACACTCTACAAATGTTTCTTTGTCCTCGCATTTGCAGAGAATAGTGCTCAGGAATATGCACGTCACATGTCACATCCGCAACGTCGCAATCAAGTGCAATTCCCCGCTAAAACTCTCGAAATTCGCTCCTGTTTTGGGAACCTGTACGAAAAGGTATTCGAGCACCACAACGGCTACGAACCAAGTTATTTCCTCGACAACGGACGGTGTTGCCAGTGCAGGAGTCGCCGAAGGACTGACATCGAAAATAATCGAAAATATACCAGGTGAGAAACTCATTTTTGTTGACACTCTAGACTTCATTGAAATTTGCATCATCGACATTCAGAAATGATTCCCAAAAATTTCTTGAATAAAAAAAACCGCAAATTCCAATAAAATTCCAATTTTTTAATCGCCTAATGAACAATTTGACAAATTTGCTTAAACAAGCTGACGGAATAAGGTCAATTGCAATTGACAATGCCTCAGGTAAGTGAAATTTTTAATGTTAATGGCAATCCCAAATGAAACAACTAAAATCTCTCAAAATTGAATTCAAGAAATCGAAAACCTGATAAAAAAAATAAGCGACGACGTCGAAAACGTTACAAGTGAGTCATGAGGTTTCTAATATCGCGATATTCAATATTTTGCTTTGATAACTAACAACTCTTTCAATTTTGTTGACAAAGCTGAAACAATAACACCCGAACACATAGAAAATCTAAACGGTGAGTCAACAGTTCCTCAAAACGTATTCTTGTCGGAACGATAATTAACGACTTGTCATTTTTTACCAAAAAGCTGACCATGTAACTTCAAATTCAACGGATTACACTTTGCCTGGTGAGACAACAATTTTTCTCAATTTCAAGTCCCAATTCCGATCAATAACAATCAGCTCTATTTTGTTTAACAAGCTGAACCCTCAAGTCTAAATATAACGGACGATAATTTGTCGGGTGAGTGAAATATTCATAAGCAATCAGTTACACGATGGAAAAAAACTGACTCGTTAAATTTCGCATTAAAAAAGCTGAAGATTCAGTGCCAAACGCAATCGACGCCCGACCAAGTGAGTCGAAAATTCATTGATCCTCAAAAGTTTCCTTTGCTTCTTTACTAACAATTTGCAAAATTCTTTACTAACAATTTGCAAAATTCTACCAAAAAAGCTGATTCCTCAACAGAGATTCTAATCGATAATCCACCGAGTAAGTCGCAATTTTGTTCCTACCTGACTCTCGAATGTTGCAATGTTTTTTCATGACTAATGAAACACAATTTTTATGGGAAAAGCTGAAGTCTTGACTCCAAAAATAATCGACGTTATACCCGGTGAGTTGGTAATTCAGTGCTCAATTCTAACATGGCGAGTACACACTTCCTATAAGTGCATCTTGGGTCAATCTGACCCAAGGCATTTTTCAAATCGTTGTATTCCAGTAAATATGCATTTTTTTTTTTTTTTTTTATGGAAAAGTTTTTCGTAGTGAATTATCCATATTTTATGGACCTGAATTTATTTTTTGGCGAAAACGAAAATTAAATGCCGAACAATCGGCGACAGGAAATCGTTGGGGTCACAACGACCCAGTATGCATTCGAAGGTTCAAACACTACCAGCATGCAAAAGTTCATTAGGAAAAGAAGATTTGCATTCAAGTTCACCAGGAAGAATAAAAAAAACCTGAGAATTCCTTAAGTTATGTTAAATTTGCAGAATTATTGGAAACGATCGTTTAAACCAAAATTTTCATTATATTTTTTGAAAATAGATGCTCCCGTGGCACCAACGATCATGGACACCGTGGCCTCCGTGGGAGAACCATCGTTAGCGTCCCTTGGACTCGGGACCTGGAGTCCCGCGGGAATCGTTCAACAAGCCCTGGAACTGATGCACGTCTCTTGCGGCTTGCCGTGGTGGGAAGCGATAATGATCGGTATATTCGATTTTTGTTCATTTTCTCGAAAGCAAGAACGCAACGAAAAAGTTGAATGGGAATACGTTCGAATTTTGAGCGAAAATATGAGAAAAATTTGCTCATTTTTTCAGGCACTGCCATTTTACGAATCGCACTCTTTCCCTTGGTCATAAAGACGCAGAAAAACAATGCTGCGTTAGGCAATAATATGCCACAGCTGTCCCGCATACAAGCAGAAATGACGCAGGCACGGCTAGAGGGTGATCAATTGAAAGGTTCGTCCTCTCATCATTATTTAGCAATTTCTATATTTATCGCCAATTATAAATCATAAAATTGATTTTTTTATCGAATTCTTCACTTTTTTTTACAGCTGCCAGAAAAGCAAGAGAGTTGATAAACTTCATGAAAGGAAAGGATTGTAATCCTATGAAAAATATGATTATGCCGTTGCTTCAGGTATGACGACGTGAATTATTGAAATTGAATAAAATTTCCAGGATTCAAGGTCATCCCTCTATTATAATCCATAAATATAATTCTGCGATTTTCATTTCGTCCTCGTCGGATTTATCGACGAATCTTGTGAATGTTTTTTCGGATTTTCCAGTTTCTCGACTTCTCGATGCTTTTTTCCATTAATTTTGCATTTTTTTCGTTTCCAGGCTCCGATTTTCATCTCCGTTTTCTTTGGATTGAGGAAAATGGCTGAATTGCCAGTAGAAAGTATGAAAGAAGGAGGTCTCTGGTGGTTCACCGATCTCACCTGTGCCGATCCGTACTATATTTTGCCATTGATCACCACCGCCACTCTCTACGTAACTATCGAGATTGGAACCGACAGCACAAAAGCTCAGTCCTTGGGAATGGCTCGATACTTTCTCCGAGCTCTGCCAATCATAATCTTTCCATTCACTATTCATTTCCCTGCGGTGCGTAACGAACTCATTTTATACATTTTTATGAAAGGTTTGAATTCTTGGGTCTGAGAGACCCGAAAAAAGTAGGAAAACCTTTGAGTTGCCAGAATCTAATTTGCTCAAAGGATTTTTTGGGAAAATCTTGTTTGTAACTTGAACAAAAATACACTGGGTCTCGCAGACCCAGTTAACGATTTTTCTGCTCTATTTTTTATTAAAAAAATCTGTTGTTTTTTTCTTCAGGCAATTTTGTGTTACTGGGTGTCGTCAAATTTCATCTCACTCATCCAAGTTGGTGTCCTGAGGATACCAAAAATTCGTACATTCTTCAAAATCCCGCCCCTCGTGAAACACGAGAAAATGGATAATATTTCGCAAAAGGGTTTCATCGAAAACGTTAAAAGCTGTGAGTATATTAGGAAAATCTACGAAAAACATGAAAATCTCAATTGACCTTCAATATTGATATCGGAAAGATTGTTCGTCCAAGTTCCTTTGAATTCCAATCAAGAATACTCAATCTTTTCCACTTTTACACATCATCTCAAATGTTCGCAAGCATTTTTTTAAGACGTAGTCGTTTTCATCGATTTTTTTATATCAACGAGCGATTAAAACGTTATTAAATAATCGTTTCCAACGAAGCAAACTTGGATTAATTTCTTGATCAAAGTTTGTAAATGAATTTCAGAAAATCGCTCAATCCCGACTTCCGGCTCCCTTGGAGTTTCAAACACCCCGACGTCGTTATTTTAATTTTTTTCGATACAAAGAAATCTCGTACCGAATCTGCCCTCAGATTTTTCGACCGCCAATGTTCATCAGACTGAAAAATCTTTCGAAACTTTTGTTTTCAGCGTATTCGAACATGAAAACAGCGCGCGCAATGAACGAGAGATTCGTAGCCGACGACGTGCAGTTCCACCGAGCAGGAAGAGGTCCGATACAACAGACTTTTGCGTACAATCCTACGAAGGAACTACAGAAACCAACCGCCGTCATGGCCAAGAAGAGATAATCTTTTTTTTTTACTCCTGCTTTTGGTATTGTAAATACACAAAATATATAGACGATAGACGATCGAGAGTGGAACACGAAACAACGCGTTTGAGAAGCTCGTGTCGTCGATCCTTGATTTCTCTTTTCTAAGTTGTATTAGATGAATGTGCGAATTGGAAAAATTAAAAATAAGTTCTGAAACAAAAATGTGTTCAAGTTTATTCCTTGGGACTGAAAAAATGATTTTTAATTATTGAAAACTGATTCGATGTCGTTAACAATAGATTTTCACTCCTTTTGCAAATTTGCTATGAAAAATTTCTTTATTTACACAACTTCCTGCAATATACAATATTCCTCTTCACCCTTTCAGCGCTACGCACTGGTTTATCACGCCAATCAAATGATTATTTTCCGTAGCAGCTGCGACTCTTTCCTTATCGGCCAATTGTTTGTTTACCGCATTTTCTGCATTGTGAGTTCCCGGCGTTATCGAGACGTCGACTTTGAATCTTTTTGGCAGAGCTCGTAACAGTTGGACTCGGATGGAGAGACCGATTAGCGTAGCCATGCTACAGTGAGGGATCGTTGGTGTGAATTTAACTCGGACCGTATTTTTGTTGTTGTCAACCTGAATAATTAATAGATCGATAAAATGAATTTTCCGGAGAAATCGTTGCTATTAATGTTTCGAAAGTTTAGACTCACTTCGATCAGACTTTGTTCGACTACATGCAGTTCTTCGAGAGTCAAAGGATGTTCGGGGTCATTTATATTTCTGATGAGATCTAAGAGCCAAGGAAAAGTTGGATTGTATTAAAAGTTCGATTTTTATACGTTGCCATAACCTAAAAAAAACATTTACGATTTTTGATTGAGGTTTGCGTGATTAATTTCTTACCAAATATTTCTCTGGCGTCGAACTGATCGACAACGTCCTCATCCTCATCGTCTGCCGTTATATCTCTATCGTCGATTTTTTGGTACAATTTTGGATTCAAGTTTTCGACATTTTCGCCCATTGCCATTATGAAACACAATCGTACACAAAAAATACACAACGCAATAATCGGATTGTTATCGACGGAGTTTCGGGCTTATTTATATTGAGCGATTTTTCGTTGACGTTTTAGAATAACGAAAAGCTGAGAATGATTCGCCAATAAAGCGCTTGAGTTTTCAATTTTGTCGCCTCTCCCGATTGGTCGAGACTGCAGTTGACTCTTTTGCTTCCCCGCTCCAGGGGGCCGGAATGCAGGTCACATTGTAAACACGCCCCAGTGACCCGAGTGAAGAAAATGACGCTGCGATGCACACCTCGTTCGATACACACCACGGTGTAAGTGTAACTCGCGGGAAAGGTTCTATCTTTTTTTTAATTCACTCCCGCTGTCTCCGTCACACTCGGGTAGGTGGACGCAAGGAGTGATCGTCAGGAATAAATCTTCGAAATCGATATTGAGAAGAGGAATAAAAATAATGGATAAGAATGAAGTGGTATGATATGTGATGAGAATTTGATCGTAGCATTGAATCGATAGTGTGTAGTGATCGGGAAGTAAATGAAAGTGGCTGAATAAATAAGTGTTTCGAAATAGTCTCGTGCTTGATGGTCGGCGATATGGCGGACATAGCGAACACGACAGTGTTTACAAACGGTTCGTCGGTATCGTGTGGAACGTCGGATCTCCTTCGTCAAGCATTCCAGGAGGTAGTGGACGAGGATGATCAGGAAAACGAGTTTGTTACATTTTTGCAAGGTGACGGTGAGGATTCACCGACGATACATTTAACGCACGCGCAAGCATCAGCTTTGAGGTTAACTTTTGAAGTTGATACGGTGGACGATAGAAACGACGACATAACCTATGAAAGTGAGGAAAACACGTTACTAGACGAAATAACAAGAACGACGAGCCTCGAAAATTCCCAAAATTCAACCTGCACAACCGTTCCATTAGAAAATCTCCATTTTCAAAACGATAACCAACACATCAAGGTCGAATGTTCCAACTTTGAGTGGGCGAACGACAAATCGTCGGAAAACAATCGCGATAACGAAACGATATCAATTGACGATCTCGATCTATCGCGAACCAACGAATCTTCTCGCCGTCAATTGCTCGAACAACTCACCAAAGGAGACGCTTCCCAAAAAATTTACTTAACTCCTCAAAACTCTCTCAAATCTACAGAGCCCTCCACTCGCAATGAAGAACCTCGTTTTTCTCAAGAATCTTCCCAAAATTTCCAAAAAACCGATTTGCGCGATTCCCAGGCACAAATTTTGCAAAGATTACCCATAATTCTGCCGTCGTCCCAATTCGTAGTCAAACCGGCGCAAACGTTGTTGAAAAATGCTAAAACCGTGCGCATTTTACCCGGTACGAGTAAAATCACTGCTATCAATACAAACGCCGCTAATGCTTTGCACCAAAATGTACAAAACGGCAACATCACAAGTCAAAATTCGATCTTGTTGCCCAAAGGAACACTGTTGAACACAATTTCCCCGCGTTTGATCAACGCCACGCCGATAACGACGCAATTAATCAACGGAGGAACGATATCGACTCAGTTGCTGAACGCCTCGCAAGTTTTGACAACTTCCTGCGAATTTCCCACCTCAAACGTTTGCTCGAGCAATGGAAACGCCAGTGTGGCGGCGAGAGCGACTCAGAAAATGATCACATCCGCTGTGCCCATTGTGGGAGGCTTGAAAACTGCCACAGAAATAATTAGAGCCGGCAACAACCAGCAGTTCATGTTGCCGACGCTTAAACCCGGTCAGGAATCCGGTAACGTCGTAAAAAGCATACAAACGCTTAACGGCAATGGAAAAACAGGAATTACCGGGTCTTTCCTAAAATCCGTACAAATACCTGCCCAATTTTTGAGAAACGCAGCGACCGCATTTGTAAAAACTGTGCCTACAAATACAACGAAAATCACGACGTCCACGAGTTCACCGATAATTTTGAGGACGGCTTCGCTGCTCAAGACCCAAGATGCTAAACCGATTACTACGTGCGCTTCTTCTATTTTACGCTCCACCACCCAAAACTCCTCGAATCCGATTTCCATCCTTAAACCACAAACGAAAATCGTTCCTCACACGATGAACAAGCAGAGCTTGATCAACGGCCAAAATGTCGTCACGAGCGTCGCTAACAACTTGACGAATTCACGCATCGTTCAGAAAACTATGAACGTTGCACACAACGATACGGCAGAACGTACGAAATTGCTAATGAATAGCAACAAAGACAAAAGAAACGAAGCCACTTTGGCCACTGCTAGAGTTCTCAAAAAAGCCAAAGTCGCGGGACTCAACAGTCCTGTCGCTCTTACCGCCGAACAAACCGACACTACCAAGCCCTTGGGCTCCAGCGAAAATCCCATTCAAATCGTTCAACAGGGCCACACTTTCCACAGTATGCAAAGACTTACTCAGTCTCAGCTCAAGCAAATCGCACACGTTTTACAACAACGGAGCCAGGAGGCTGCTATGCCCAATGAAAGAATTGTTTATAGGTCAGTAATCAAAGCTTTTCACGTCTTCCACATTATTTTCCCCCCAAAACGAATTACAAACGTCGAGGACTCTCAAAATCGCTATAAATTTGAGTCCCGTGCGGAGTGTCGATTGAACGATTCATTTTTACCGCAGAGTCGTTTTTCCTGAAGAACTTGATCTTCGGATGAGGAATCCTGCTAATTTATTGAAAGGCCGTGGAGCCAAGCGAGGCAGACCAAAGAAAACGGCAGTGAGGCCACCAGTTCCGGCTACAAAAATTCCCAATACTTTGGAAGAAGAGCACGAGGATCCTAAGGTTTGTATTCCTGTGTACGAAAAACAGAAAATTCAAATATTCACCATCAAATATAGAAAGAACCGAATTCATCAATTTTTCGTATTTTACAGGATGATCGTAAAAAAGTTATAGCGCGGACGAGGTCCGGAAGATTGTCGCGGCCGCCACGTCACATGGTGAGGGACTACAAACACCTTCACCACTTGGACTTCATGCAACCGGATCTGGACGATTCGGACGGTGGATACAGCGACTACAACACGAACGCGGACAAGTTGGAGAGCGATCCAACGTCGAAGGAGTTATTGAGCGGTCTGGAAGTGCCGAAGCGAAAAATATCCGATCATTTCCGTTGTCCGACGTGTAACAAGATTTATTTAGGTAGAACGCGAATGGCGAGGCATTTCGAGATGCATCCGGATCACGGAAGTCCGGAGCAGCTTCCACCTCCGACGCCGGATCCAGAATTGAAGAGAGCGATCGTGCAGGATCCCTTGAAGAGGAAAGGGAAGAAACGAGGGCCTTGGGCTTACGTGACGCCGGAAGCAAAATCGGAACGTCGCCAATCGAAGCTCCAGGAGGCGATTTCCGTTTGCGAGAATCTCGAGATAATAAAAATCGCAGCGAAACCAGTTTTGAACGCACAATCGATATTCGATCTGTTGATTCTCAAATCGGATCACAATGTCAGAAACTTTCTCAGCGAGTTAAAAAGTCTCATGAACAAAATTCGACAACAAGTTGGCACGATGCTGAGCACGGTCAACGAAATAGAAACCGACAATTACGACCTCGTCAACATCAACGAGGACATCCTCTGCGACGCCCTTGGTCTCGATCCTGGTCTCTATCGCATCAACAACGAGGCTTTCAAAAAATCCGAAGAGATTTTCGACGAGCTAAACACCTCGAACGAAGAGCCACCGATAAAGCTACAAAAAACTCACAACCCCGACGAATCGAAGGAACATTTCGAGGAGAGAATGTCCAGTGGCTTCTCCGAAAGCTCTGACTTGAGTGTATCGGATTTCTTGAACGATAGAAAAAGCGATTCTCACGCTCCTACCAATTGCCCCGAAGTTTTGATGGCGCTGACGCTCATACCAAGAACCCATAGTCCTGTGGACAGTTCTGAGGTCACCAAGTCCCCCAGCATGTCTAAACTCTTGATTTCTAATCCAGAAATACAAAACCAACTCTCGGAGAATCAAGGTTTCCAAAAAATCGATATCAGCTCGACAAAATCGCAGGCTTACCGAAAACTCGACACCCTGAAGGACGGTTTCACCAAACTCGCCGAAGGTCTTGAGCTTTCCGGGTGCTCCGGGGTCTTCGACAAACTCAACGTTAATTACGAACAAACCAAACAATCCTTACCAACCATCGACACCTTGCAGCAAGCCTTCATCAAGCTCGAACCCATGGAACAAGGTTTCAAACTCGAAAACACTACCGTCAGCAGCTACGCCAAGGAAAATTCTCAAAATTACGAAAAAATCAACAACGGCTACGCGAACCTTGAGACAAACTCCCAAAACTTTGTCAAAGGTTTCCACAAACTGATCTCCAAGCCCGCGCCTCTCAATGGCAAAAATGTTGGAGACACGAGGCTCGATGTCAACGAAGAAAAAATGTTGGTCGATTCGACAATTTGCAAGATTCCCGACGCTCTCCCCATCCTCCAGGACTCGGTCCCCATTATGAGCAATTCCTGCGATGCCAGCATTTTCGGTAGCACCGACAATCTCGATATTACCAAAATAACTGGCTACGATCACATACCGCATTTGGATATTTTGACCTCCAGTGGCGTCATGGACAAGCACATGATGATGGACGAAAAATTGGTCGAACAATTGCATCTCGTCGATCAAACCAACCTCGTCGACGAACTCGTTTCCGAAAGACTCAAAAATATCATGCCTGACAATATTCTTGATAACAATTTAATCAGCAACGGTGCTAACTTGGACGCGGACCTCGATTTCGAGGCATTGAGCGAAGAGTTCAACAGAAATACCAGGAGTTGATTACCGTATGGAACGATATATTATTTCCATCCTATTTTTATACAATTGGGAAAAGAGAAATTCGTCATTTCCTGCACATTCGTTATCCCTCAATCTACCAACTTTGATTATTAACGATTTTCAAATTTCCATCGTTTCGAAGCAACCGATTTGTTCACCAAGTTTTTGCCAAATGCCCGAGTGACGTTTCGTCGCTATTTTAATTGAGCATCATCGCGAATCGATAAATCGGCCTAAATCTGTTCGGACTTTCGAAAGTCAAACACTTTTCGAACGATTCGAAACCTCGAGTAGTTACTTCTCTTTGATCTTATGGGTTTTTGGTTTTCCCAATATTTTTCCACAACGTTCACAGTGCAAAATATAAAATTCATTGTGCATTCAAATCCCTCGAAGTCGATATTCCATCCTGACATTAAAATTTCCGTCGCCTTCGAAAGTTGGAACATTTGATACCTTAATAATCGATAAACTGATGATTTTTTAATAGTCTGACAGGATGCCAAGGTTTCTTTCAGATTAACGAATCCCACATCCCACCTTTTTCTCTCCTCAAGAATTTTTCTACACTTTTGTAAAATATTAACTTCTCGCACTATTCTTGCAAAGGACTGATAAAAATAAAAGTCTCGAGGATCGAGATCGTGACGTTGGGGCGTGAAAAACAACGATGGATTAGTTTTTTCTCGAAAAAACTTGGACAATGTTGAATTTTTGTTCGATTCTTTCGAATTGATCGCTCGATCGACCACGAAAATTAATCCGATCGTTGTAACGATTCGAATATACGAAATTTTGTGCAAGTTGTAAAGAAAAATGCAGAACGAATACGAATAATTCAAGTACGCTAGTCTGCGAGTGCTGGAAACGAAAAATTCCAATGTTGCTCTTGGGATCTCTTATGTATTGATTAGTACGAAATTGTTAGGCTTTTTTTTTAATGTGTGAACGTAAAAAGCGATAGGGAATACGAAAAAGTAAGTTATTTCTGTAAATAATACTAAAAAAAGGAAAAACTGTGTACAGCGTGAGTTTAAAGGACATTTATCTTAATTCCGATTGAAACAAGTATTTTTTAAGAGTATATCGTGGGGCGATTCGAGGCAACTGATAACGGCGGCTGTAACGATCCGTTAAAAGTGTAAATGTATAATACGTAACGAGAGGCATTTTTCGTTGAATTCTCAACAATCGTAAGTATCGTTTTTCGTTATTGGAAAATATCGTTTGGAGAGAAAACAGATTCTGGAATTTGAAGGTCAAAAAGTTGTCAGTTTCGTCAGAGCTCGTACCACTTTTTTTTTTAACATGACCAAAAAGAGAATTTTCTCAATATTTTTGTACTGTCAAAAATTATGACATTGTTTAGTTTCGATTTTCAATGCAAATTTTTTTCATGTGAAAAATATTGCGATTTGGTTTTTTTCTGTATTTTGTTTTCTTCGTCCAACAACGAAATCCTCATTGGATCAATTTTGAAATTCTTAATTTTTTCGACCCTCGATTGGATCACTGTCTCCAAAAAAAATTTCAACGACGATTCACTTCTCAGCAGCGTGGGAGTGGATCTTTGTTTTTTTTTGTTCTCGAATTATTCCTCTGACTCTCTCATTCACGAAACACTTCTTTGTGTCGAATTATTTCATTTTTTTCTTTTACATCGAGACCCCATCGTGGGAAAATGACTTGGCAAATTTTCAGCGTCCCCATTTTTGGCCCAGTGTACCTTTCGATGGTTTTAAATTCCAAATCTTTGTCCACCGTGCGCAACAGTAGGGACTTACTTTTCACTGACATTTATTTATTTATGAATTTATTTTTTAGGTTAAATGTGATACTTTTTTTTTTACCGTACGAATGTTAATTATTAATTACATTTTAAGAGTTACGAAGTAAGTTGAAGGGCCAATCGAAACTATGGTGCGAGCTTTGACGTTGACATGTTGTTAAAATTGAACGAGACAACTGTTGGACCTAATTTCCAGGGTCCTTATTTTTCAAGGTCAAGCCCTTGAAGCCTTTTTCGCAGTAAAACGCCATGGGGTCCGCCAGACCCCAGGATCTTTGAGCTGCTGCCTGCCTGCTCGTTCTTCGTAAAAGAAGCAGACGATCGAATTCCAGGATAAATTATGATTTTTTCAAAGAATTACTCACTGAGAGAATATTTGTCTGGGGTCTGTATGACCCCGCGTGTATTTTAAGGCTCAAAATGTTAAGAGCTGCTATCGGAGTCGAATAATCGAGTGTTTAAGTGGAAAAATGAACTAACCAATATTCGGTAGAGAGGTAAAGAATATTGAGAAACTTGGAAGACTAATTGACGATGCCGACTCGATGAATTGGAAATCGATCAAGTTCATAGAATCGACGCTTTTTGCGGACGAAAAACTCGCAATTCCAAGAAAACTGCTCGGCCGCATCGCTTTTTTCGTTGTCCCACTCGTGGAGCGAAAGTCGCGCAAGGCACGAAGTTTGCATCGAGTTTTCCAAAGTTATAACGACACATTCTGTTTAGTTAGTAATTGAAAAGTTCGTGAAGACAAAAAAATGGAAAAAAAAAACAAAAATATTTGCAGACATGATTCCATCCAGAGGATCACGCATTTACGAGAATCGATGTTGATTCGCATGTAAATATGGCAATAGAATCGTTGTCGAAACAATTTATTTTTATTCCACGTTTTTTCCTCCTTAAAAAAAATACCAACACACATCTCTGTCTCTTGTACTATATATACATATTCGTTGTATAAATAATTGACACGGAGCAGTGCTTCCAAATGAATTTAGCGAAAGGTTAGACGAGAAAACCAAATGCTCAAACAAAACGAATTTTTTGTTCCATGCATAAGCGTCGGTTGCTCCCCACCGTGTAGAACAGCGTCTGCTCCATTATTGAAAAATTATATTCTCCGGAAACGTAAGATCCAAATGAAAATGATGCAGAAGTTGGTAATAAAAATAAATAAAAAAAAAAAAACAAAGGGAAACTTCATTTTTGACTATTTTTTTCCTGAAGGCAATGCGAAGAATGAAAAGTGCTCGCAATTACTTTTAACCGAAATTTGGTTTCCGAAAGTTTTTGCCATCGCTGACCCCAACAAGGTGAAGGACACTCAAGGTTACTGTCACTCAGATATTATCGTTTTATTTCACAATTTTTGCATATATTTACACGTTTGTATATCGTCCCTCATGGAAAAGAAAAAAAAACAGTCATCTGTGACCAGTTTCCACGAGCATAGATTCCAGAGCCATCGTAATGTCATCGTGTATTTTTATTTGATGAACCCAAGTCGCGAGGTGCAGCATTTTCCAGGAATCACGATGATCGTGAGCAACATTTTCCAAAATTTTACGTCGTATTTCCGCCTCGTCTCTGTAGGCTTCGTAAATTAATTCTGCAGTTTGTGCTAAAATGATCATTTTCAAAGAAACTTTTACTATTTCTCACGAAATTTGGCTTTTGGCAGATTTTTCTTTTCATTTCATCTTACCAAAATGTTCGACCGGCCAGGTTTGAAATAACTTGTCATTTCCTTTCTGTAACGACTTTACAGCGTTCATTTGAATGGCCGATTGCCTCAAGTTGCAGACAACTTCGTCCTTGTGCGAAAATTTCATAAAATTAAACAGTTACGTCGAATATTCGTTTTTTTTAAATTTTATTTATGTTTATTTTATTTTACCAATTTATCACAATCTTTCGATAAATCGTCGCAGAGATCTTGCAGATCATGAGGAAAAGTTTCGTCGTTTTTACTTTGTGTTATGTTCTTCAAAACTGACAGCCCGTGTAAGTGGATGTTGTTCCATTGTTGAACACTCGAATGTATCGTTGCCGCCAAATCTCTCACAATTCGCGGATTACCTGTTAAATTTTTTTGTTGTGATCCTCTCGTTGCAGGCGATTCTGAAATTACCATTGATTTTCAACAAAACTTTGTCTGAATTTAAAAAACTTATGATTGTCCATGCTTCGCGTTTTCGATCGGAACGTCGATGTTTTTTTTTTTGACAGATATTTATGTGAATATTTCCTCACTGGCAACTGGCGAAAAATGAGCCATTTCCGTTTCCTAATTTATTTGAAAAGTTTATTTAGTTATCGAAGAAACTTCATAATCTCCAAAATTTATAATCCAGCAACTCTCGTGACAACACTGCGTCTGTCCAACATAACCTCACATTCTCCATAACCCTAAAGTTCGCTTCCTGCCGTGTGTCCTTGAGAATGATTGGACGATGAAAAAAATGGCTCGAAAATACATTTTCAAATAAAACTTGATCGCGGCGACCTCGTGAGTTGGTTTATCAATTTATATTCAACAGAGAACTCCAAAAATGCATTAAATCGTATCGCTCGTGTTTACATCCTTTAACATACATCTTGATAAAGAAAAAAAAAACATCTAAGTGTATAAATGAGATCTGTATCACGAGATAATGAATCGTTTCGGGTTCTGCGAAAAGGCGTCAAATTCCGGAGACGCTTTTATTGACCGACATAAAAAAATTGGGTGCATATTCGTTAAAAAAAAAAAAGTACGTTTCGTGCAGAGCCCGAAATTTTTACGATCCGTTTTCCCATTTTTCCTCTAAGCCTCGGAAACATGGTCGATCTCGTTTTTGGAAAAAAACTATAAAATACAATCATTCTTCTCGAATCTTCGCGTTAATAACAAAACCGCTCGGTTATCAATTTTGTAGTCTGTAATTTTGTTTTCAAGTTAATTTTCTCATCTGCCATTTCATACTTCAATTATTGCCGAAAAAAAAACAATGTAAAAAAAACCACCCAGGAATACGAGCCGCAGGGAAAATCGTAAAGTTGTATAATATTTATTTCTTAAGTCACGCGTGCAAGAGCAGGTAAGAATCTTAAGGCACATATTCTGTAATGTGGATAATAGTGAGACTCGAGGCGGTGCCCCAGCGTTGCGACGAGTAGAGTCGAGCACACCCGAGAGGCGGGAGTTACCTGCGAAAAAAATGGACTATATGGAGCGTACATCGCGTATGGGGCGTTTCGAGTGAATCGAGTCGTTAGACTTTTTTCAAATTTCTAATTTTCTCCCACAAAAGGCTAAAAAAGCAAAAAAGCTGCGATTATCAAAAAAATTTTAATTCAACGTCTCTGAACAATACGCAATAGACAAATGAACAATCGATAATATTTTCTTCGACAAAAATAAATAAATAAACAATTCAATCACTCACAAAATTGGAAAAATCATCGTAAAACTTGACTTTTATTTTACTGCGGCTCCTAAAATCGTGAAAATAATCAAAAATCAAAAAAAAACTGTAAACCTAGATTTCAACAACGTAATACGTATCGTTGGTTATAACGGAATGACTTTTTGAGTCTTGGAATAATAAAAAGTTTGAAAAATGATGAAAAGAACGTAGAAAGATAGGGAAAAGGTGGTTTTAATGGGAATTACTTGTACTTGCGGGTTTCCATGTGTGCATAGAGAGACGATCGTACCATATATCCCATCGCGTTGCTTTTGTTTGGAGAACGGTAGGAGAACAAGGTCACGCACCAGGTAAAATGGCAGTAGTTGGTGGTGCTCCAGCGTACCGAGTAAAACGCTGCGTTTCACACACACACACACACACACACACACACAAACTTACAACGAGCGCTTACACATATACATAGATATTACATAGCTCGTGTCGAAGTTTCGTATTTTTTTTCTAACCTGTCACAGAGCGGAAAATAGACAAGTTGCACGTACAGACAGAGAGAGTCTGTTACGAGTCTTCGTTCGTTATAGTCCGAGCATCTTGTGCGGTAAGAGAAAAAAAAAGAGAGAAAGCCAAAATAAACGATCTTTGCGGTGAAGGCGAAGTGTACTCTCGCGGAATCGTGCAAATCGGAAGTGGAAGAGAAGGTGCGTCTCGCTCGGTCGAATCTCAAGGTCCTGTGGAATTTGGCTCGACGATTAATTTCATATTCCACAGGCGTATCTCAGTGATATCGATGCAAATTCAACGCCTCATTATTTTCTCATACAAAATAACAGCGTGGCATTAAAATAACAAGAAAAAAAAACATGATTCCTCCGATTTTTTAAGGGGCTCAACATTTTTACGAGAATTACACGTGCTTAACGTTTATTACGTTTTATCACACTTTTTCAAATAATCAGTCAGTATCTGTCATTCGTCATCGTATATGTTTCTATCCAATCGTCCCATGATAAATTTTCGAAACGAAATTTCATCGGTAAAAAAAATTACGATCTCACCAAATTCGAGATTATTTCCGACTTTCGAAACAACCGAGTAAAGGTAAAGATTTTGAAAAGCCAAAAAATCGATCGAAACTCGCGTCTAACGTTTTATTTGTATACAATACTCGGAATCGACGCGCTGCTGCATCCTTTTGACCTCCACAACGCACGTTTTCGAGTGGAATAAAAGAAAATAGTACACAAAGCTGGTTTCAACGTACTTTTCCCTAAGAGACGACAAATTTACCGTTTTCGAGAAGTGACATAACAATCCTCATATACACGCGAGTAATAAGACGCATATATATATACACATCTTGATAATAATAATGTTAAAGTAAAGTGATGATAATCATAGCCCTCGTGCCTCGTTTGCAATCAGATAAACTGAGCAAAGTGTTCTTACACACGTTTATATTTATTTTATACACAAAAGTATACGTTTGTGTGTGCGTGCGTGTGCGCGTCTGTGTGTGTGTGTGTGTGTACATTCATAAAAGTACACGAATGTAAATATATGTGTAAAATATGAACGGTGGTATGTACGTATAGAAATTTCGTATCTAAAGTGTGATATCGTAGAGTTTGTCTGATAAGGGCACACGTTGGTTTTAAAGCCAGTTGAGTTTTGACGGGAACGCGAGCGAGGCAGTGGCAAACATGAAAATGGAGGTAAGTTACGCTAAATTACGCATGTCATGCAGCATCTCTCCATTCTCCTTAACATTTTTTCTTTACTCCACTTTTTATGCAAAATAAAAAGATTCAAAGCGGAAACTCGCAGTTTTCTACTTTACGACGATGTCCATGATTTGTCGATTTGACTTAATTTCCAATATGGCGGTTGTTGATATCGCGAACATTATACCGGGTGCCGGGAATTACCCCACATGCTATTTTTTCCGTGTGTTTGTGCCTGCGCAACGATTTCGGTGAATCACTTTTTCACGAGAAAATCGATCAATTACGACGTCGACAAATAGGCGGATGGGATATGAGCAATCGAGGATTTTTGGATTTTGCGATGAGATGGAATTGTTCCGGGAAGTACGCGTTTCGGGGAAAAAGATGAAATTTCGCTGCGTATTCCATGAGCACAGATTTTTTGAGATTTTTTTTCTGAATGGGAATTTATTGAGTTTCGTAAAAAAAAAATTTACATGGATATTTAACGTACAATAATAATGGTATTTAAAAAAAAATGACAGGCCGATGACCTTAAAAAGAGAAGCGGTCGAACCGCTATTTAAATCGGTCGAGATCCATATAATTTTTTATTCGCCACATGCTGGGCCGGAGCCGGCACGATTTCTCGATTTTCATCGGAGCGCCATGGAGTTTATTCAACGTTGAAAATATTGAGTATCAACGAAAAGTCACACGGAATCTTTGCGGCATTGTCTCTTTCGTAGAAGAGCGAAATATTGAAAAGAAACTGAATTCGTGGGAAAAGCCGAAAGGACGAATAATTGACGTGGAATCAACAAACAACTTTTTTCTCTGAATTTTGTTTCCATGGACTTGCGCGTCCAAGCACAATTAATTCTCTGAATAACAACGGATCTCGAACGGTTCTTTCGAAAAATGAAAAAAAAAATCACGTATCATATTTACTGTTGAATTATAAATAAATTATCATTCGAAAAAATATGACGAGCGACCACGTGACCCAAAAAGCTACCTGTTTCGTTCGCAAAATCACAAAATTGTGTCTCTCTCGTGTCGTGCTCACGAGAGATACAAGTTCGACAAATACACGAAAAAAAAAAATCATTGCGTTTTTTTTCTCAATCGCTTAAGTGTGCGATAAATAAAAGCGAGGAAACTTTCACCATTTTATCAAAACTTGCACCCCGTTCTTTCTCTCGTACTTTCGCGAAGTGAAAAATTTGTCCTTTCGCGTCCGCGAGTGTCAGCGGGTCGTCGAACAGGAGATCGTGAGAGATTCAACGCGACAGATGCGTGGATTTCGTGCGAAAGATTCCATCAGTAGCTCCTGAGAGTATAGGAAGATCGGTATGGCCCATTTTTTTTTTTAGAAAGGAAACATGCGATGGGTACAGTTAACTCGCTCTCTGCGGCGAACACGATTTTTCTCTCCTTCTTTCTTTCCTTTTCTCCCAGCTCGTTTCGTCCTTCTCGCACTCGTTTCTCCCTCCCGCTGTCCTGCTCGCTCTCCCTCGCTCGCGCGCTGCCTGTTCGTCCCGATCGCCGACATTCTTGCCCGGCAGTGGAGAGAGACTGCGCTGCCCGAGCGACGCGCAAGTACACGCTCATAGTACGAACATTACGACTCTCGCGACCTTCTCACACCGACAAATTTCAGTTTTTCTTCCAAAAACAATAATCAACGATCCCTTCGTTGTCGAAAACAAATCGATTCGGTGCATGAATAATACAAGCGACTAATCGTAAGAAAACTAAACCGTAATTCCCCCATCGAATCGTTGACAAAAAAGTTACCAATCAACAACCTTCGCTAAACAATCGTTAAGTGCGTGCGTGCGTTTTTGTTTCACCAATTTTTAGAGTGATCACAGACTGGCGCAGTTGAAGAAGGCAACGGATAGGATACAGAAAGAAATTGAAGAAGTTACCGAACGAGAACACGAGCTCAGGAACGTCGGTAGCATTAAAACAACTTCAGACGAAAACGTCGATTCCAAGGTACGTTTATTATTATTATTCATATTTTTGCTCGACGATAAAATTGCTCCGAGAAAAATACATCGACAAGAAAGATTGACGAGAGTTTTTTCTCTCAAATAATCATTTTTCCACTATAACGTAAAAATGTACAGTCTCATCAAAAAATAACTTACGAAATCCAAAAAACAGAAAACTCTCGATTTGCCATGATTAATTGTTGTATTTTCCATGCACGACGATTCTCTAAGATCGTGAGTGATCGTAGGGTCATTTATAAAGATATTAAATGCGCTTGGCAATGAAACAAATAATTTACGATCTACCGGAGAAGTGAAAAGCTTCCCGCAGTGGTGGGAGATTTGGGTCGTTAGCCATAAAACGTGGATTAAAGTTGTGTACTTAGAAACACCTGTAAAAATTTCGAATAATTCAGAATTTACGTGACTGTGGGCTCCTTTCGAGCTGAATATTAAAAAAGTACATAATTGTGGAAATAATACGTTTTCGTACATTTCCACGTTAATATGGCGGAAGGAGAAAACGGTGGACAGGTAAATAACGAAGAAATAGTACATTATAACACTAGGACGAAAAATCTTTTTCTGACGAGTGTGAGGAGTGTGTCACACGAGTCAGAAAAGATTTTTCGTACGCGTGTTACACGAAATTTATATTACGAGGTGCGGAAATGGGGGTTTTGTGTACGCGAGGCGTACGCAAAACGTCCATTTACGTACCGCGCGTGATATAAAAAATATTTTTCGATCAGAAACAAGTCCATCGAGTCCCTTATTTACGAACGAAATTAAATCCGGAGATCGAGTTTCGACATTTTTCGAAGATCGATACGAGACTCCTGACATTCCAACAACAAAAAAATAAAAAAATCGCTCGTTTCGACACTCCGGCAAGGTCTCTGGACGAAAAACAAAAAAATCCTCCAACGCCACGTAATTTCTCGTACCAAATAAAACGCTGATCGTCTGTTTACTCATGCGGTCACGTACCGATCCCCATAATAATTCTATTCACGTAAAATGACGAGAGCTTATTTGTCTTTCATTTAAGAATAGCCGGAATTACATAAAAGACTCTTTTAATGTATAGCGTTTCGTTTTTTTTCTCTCTCACTCGTTACTCCTCGTTTTTATACAAATTTTGAGTTTCTCAACTTTCCGGAAAGTTGGTGTCGCCATTTTTCCAATTATCCGATATATCGTCGTTGCATTCGTTGAAAACAAACTCCGTGTATTTAAAATTGACGACTGAATTTTTGTTTTCGATCAAAACGATAAAAAAAAAAATGTTATCGAAAAAATTTTGTGGAAATTCGAAAAAACTTTATAAAAACGTAATTAGGGCGACAATTAAATTTTTCATAATCGCTGAACCGTTGGAGGCCGCTAGGAATCAGAAATAATTAAAAAATCATATTGACGCGGCAATTAAATGACGATATTTAATTAATTAAATGAAATTATTGTTGAGAGTAAAATTGTGTGGGTGTGTGTGTTTTTTTTCCATCAACACTAGGTTCGACGAATGCCACAGGCTTTGGTATCCGGTAGATTGAAGAGAACAACCTCGACCCCCCAAATTCTGGAGCCAACGACCCTGACCCCATCGACCCCGAGTTTAACGCCAAAAATGACGAACGGTGTTATTTCGGCACGTACGACACCGACTCCGTTGCGGTTCGCCACGACACCGAGCCAAAAGGGCCTGATGCACAGGTTCCTCGCGACCCGGGGCAAAATCTTCAGGTCGAAGACCGTCGATGGTGATCCCTTAACGCCACCACCAACGCCCACAATATCCCTCAATCCCTTGAGTCTCAAGGCCTTTGGAAAAACTCTGGATATGAAAATCGAACACGACGACGAACCGAAGAAACCACCGGTTCGCAAGGGTTACGTTCCCGTTGAGGAAAAAATTCAGAAGGAACTGAACGAGATGAAGGAGCGAGAAAACGAATTGAGGTTCATTTTTTTTCGTATTTTTTTTTTCACTTTCTTTCGATTTTCGATGTTTTAGTTTTTTAGTGTTGGTTTTTTTTTTGCCGAATTTTGCATTTTTTTCAATGTATCGGCAAATTTTCCAACATATTCATTCACGGAGATAACGTTTGAATTTCATAAAATTGTTGGCCTCCAGCTCCAGAGCCCTTAAATAAATAAATCGTTGATTAAATAATTTCCCCCAATAATTCAATGTGCTTCGTCAAATTTCAGATTAATGCGATCCCGAATGCTGGCGAAATCGCAGCCGAACTTGCTAGACATCAGCAACGACAACGATTCGGACATTTACGATGGTGCTAATTCCTTGCGAAGTGGCACGTCCTCGAATACACTCGACGAGGATGAGTTGGAGCGAGAAAACAAGGCAAAACACAAGGTAACGAAAAAGTCTTGTCACTGTGAATAAAAAATACAAATTTTGAAATAAAAAAGAAAGAACACGAGAAAAATCTTTAGGAATGTTTCCAAGTCATTAAATGACATCGATGATGAATCGTTTTTTCAGCCAAATCCCAGGAGGAGAAGCACGTTGATCGCCCAATGGGAGAATCTAATAGCAGCGACGAAAAAACCAGTGGAGAATGGCAACGAGAGCGAGAATCATTTTTAATTACAGCATCGATTGAAAAACTCGTTTTTTTCCCTTCACGTTAACACGGTCAATGCTCCGAGCGAAAGCGATTATTCAAGAAAAACGAGGGAAAAAAACTTTTTTCTCCACGTGCTCAGCCGAGCGTTGAAAATTGTCGTCAGACGCCAGGGACATAAAAATTATGCCTCTTTGGCGCGACCAATTTGAAAGGTGTCTATTCCAGAAATATGAAAAACAAACCACGATCGTGCAAAATTTATACAGTTATATTTATACACACATTTATTCATTTGGATACGATCCTCATGAATTATCAACGCCGCGAATTGTCAGTATTAAATTTGATTTAAAAATTGAAGACTTCGTGGACGAAGCCAATTTAGATTAGGAAACAATCGCGATTAATTTTTGTCCACTTTTTGTTGTTGTCCATTTAAAAAAGTTCTACTTGCGTGTTGTTGGCAAAAAATTGATCAAAAAACATGAAATTTATTGCAGCTGTTAATTACGTAATTAGTTCGGGAATTATTCCATCGATTAATCAATTTTTCACGAAATCTCTTCTTCAATCCTGTTGTCAACAAATCATTACGTCGAGAAATTGATTGATCGTAAAATCTCTCAAACAGCTGAATGACTCAACGACTTTCGAGTTTCGTAATAATCAATTTTCGAGTCTAGCTATAACGTGAAAATGTGAAATTCGAAAAATTGCTCAATCGAATCTTTTTCGAATAAAAAAAGTGAGCGACATTCTTTTTGTGGCTCGAAGTTCAGTTCGTCGAATGCGCGACGAGTGGGCTCGCTGTACTTACAATGCATAGTGATTGTGTGAGCTGGTGATCGGCAAATGCATAAGAAAAGAAAAAAAAAACCATGAGAAATGTGATGAAATGGTTTTGGAATATTTCCTACGGTGCACAATTTGAAAAATCCATTTATCTGTAAGAAATGACGTAATCAAAAATCATGCGCGCAATTTCGTTTATTTACGAATATTGAAAAAAAAAAAATACATCAGGAAAAAATGAATGTGGAGCTGAATTTTGTAAGAAAATAATTGTTTCTTTTTCTTCAGTTTCGTTAAAGGGATTTCGTACCATTCGCCATTAAACCTCGCAACGAAACGTCCTTTAATGTGTGTCTTGCGAAACTTGTATCGCAAGTTTCTTCGTTTGATACAAATATACGTATACAATGCTTCAAATGGAGATTTTGGTGTGATGTTATCGCATGTAGACTTATATTATTATTATATATTTATATATGAAATCGAATAAATTATTTCTCGTATTTAAAAGCGAACGCCTTCGTCTGCAGTTCTTTTGTCTTTATTTTTCAATCAGTTTTCTCCCCACCAATGACACTCGATGCAATGTTTGGTCAACACAAGAAAACTGTAACTTTTCGAACTGGGCAGTCCTTCGAAGAAGAATCCAGTGAACTTCCGTTTTGGTGGTTCGATGTTTCCACTGCAGATGTCAGACCAGAATAGCAACGACTTTCGCGATCGTATGGAGCATCTTCCAACATAACACCTTCGATACGCCATTTATATTTCAACGTGACATTTCTCGGTTGTTGGTATCGATAGTTAGATAGTTTTTTCATTATTTCCCTCTAAAAATCGTGCTCGTAAGTACAAAAGCACTTGGTACGAATAATGTTGCACAAAAACCATGTCAGGGTCGTGGGAATATCGTAGTTTTCGGAGTTCTTGGAACACTGAATGCTTCTTACATGCCGGCCGGTAATTTTGTGTACGTGGTCGAAATGTGGACAGGGAAGCTCCGCTTGGGTCTTAATTTTCAACTCAATCAACCATGAAAATTATCTCAACAACGAAATTTCATAATCTTATCGGTATTTCGTATCGGGTTTTTTCGCTTTTGATACACATTTCGCAATCAACGAGTTTCCTAACCTCACTTTTCGTCTCTAACTACAACAATTAAATCGATGACAAGCGGTCCAGAATTTTTTATTTTTAATATTCCGCTGACATGACATTTTTTTACGTAGCATTTACATCACTTGCAAACTTTCCCATTCTTATCGTTGATTATTAACGATGCATTTTAATTACAAAGAAATTATCCGTTTTTATTGAAGGCCAACAATGGTGACACTTTCGAAAGTCAGGGGCCTGCGGATGTCCGCTCAGAAGCAGGAAACGCTTCTGAAGCTGACGATACTCTCATTAGCTGCAGTTTTGTGTGAGTCTTTTAGTATGAAAAATCTTGAAACTCTAAAAACCAAAATCCCAAAAAAACTTTCACGTTTGACATTTTTTCAGCCTTTGCGACCCGTCTTTTCTCGGTACTGCGATACGAAAGCGTCATTCATGAATTCGATCCGTATTTCAATTATCGCACAACCAAGTTTCTCGCCGAAGAAGGTTTCTACAATTTTCACAATTGGTTCGACGACAGAGTCTGGTATCCTCTCGGCAGGATCATCGGAGGTTCGTTTCACATTTTTCTCCCTTCTTTCATCAAAATTTCCATAACACGACTTTCCAAAATCGTGATAAATGAATGAAAATTCAATTTTTTCAATATTTGTTCTTAAGGGACCATTTATCCTGGACTCATGGTTACATCTGCGACGCTTTATCATCTGGCAAGATGGCTCAACATTACCATAGACATACGCAACGTCTGCATTTTTCTTGCCCCGTTGTTTTCCAGTTTTACGACCATCGTCACATATTTGCTCACTAAGGAACTGAAGGTGCGTTATTTCTCTAGTACCATAACCATTGCAGCAACAAGAAAGAATGTATTAACGTAAACCCTCCGTGGATCATACGATTTTTTATGGCAAACCGGATCATATGGGTCCTTGGTGTCCTGCTACTCATATTTCACGCATTTGAAGAGGAAAAAGTTCTGAAATACTCTCCATTGATTTTACTTTGAGATCTCATAGTTGTTATAGTCGCTACACTTGTTTTATTTATAAATAAGTTTTCTAATTTCTAATTTCTAATATTAATTAATCTCTGTGTATATAAAACTCTATGACAAAATTGTGTTCGCGTCCTTTTCACGCAAAAACCACTGAACCAAATTTGATGAATCTTTCACAGGAATGAAGCTCATGAATCGGAATAGATTTTAGGCTGTATTGCATTCCGATAATTTTTTTTTCTTGAGAACCGGGACCAAAAAATCACATTTTTCGTCATATTTTCCACTTTCAAAGTTGACAAGCATGTAAAAAATAATAGTAAATCAAAAATCGCCAATTACCAATTTAAAGATAATTCGAAAACGAAGATAACGAGCGTACGCTGGAGTATTAGTTTGTAAAAATAAAAGTTATAGCGATTTTCGTAAAATCAAAGTTTGGAAATTTTAAAAAGAAATTTCAATGCCCTTCAGCGCCAACTAACAATAATAACAATAATAATAATATGATAAAATAATAATAAAATCTAATTTTTAAATACAAGATACCCTTAAAAAAAAAGATTTTCAAAAAAAGTTGTTGCTCCGGTCGTAAAAGACCCGTATGATCCAGGGCGGGTTAATTTTTCTTGGAAATAATAAAAAGCTGTTAAATATTTTGGTTTTTGCAGGATTCTGCTTCGGGATTGCTCGCAGCATCGATGATAGCAATAGTTCCTGGATATATATCGAGATCCGTAGCTGGATCGTACGACAACGAGGGAATAGCGATATTTTGCATGTTGTTTACGTATTACATGTGGATTAAGGCTGTAAAAAGTGGTGCTATTTTTTGGTCGACGTGCGCTGCATTGGCCTATTTTTATATGGTGTCCTCCTGGGGTGGATACGTTTTTCTAATCAATCTCATACCCCTCCACGTGCTCACACTGATGGTCACCGGACGTTTTTCACACAGAATTTATATCGCTTACAGTATACTTTACTGCATAGGCACAGTTCTGTCGATGCAAATATCGTTCGTTGGGTTCCAACCTGTTCAGAGCTCCGAACACATGCTCGTGAGTAAATTCATGAATTTTGTTTAAGCTGATCCATGGGTCAGATACGAAAGAGCTGAGCCAAAAATATGGATTTGTTTTCTGTTTTTAAGGCATTGGGAGTTTTTGGCTTGTGCCAAATTCATGCTCTTGTCGATTACCTCAGGAGCAAAGTTTCTGAAAGCGATTTCGATCTTCTTTTCCGGGGACTGATCGGCTCGATGCTTACGGCCTCGTTAGTCGTCGGCGGAGTCTTGACGATTACGGGTAACGCTTCACATTCTTTTGTTCGATTGAAAATTCATGAACTTCGTTTGATTTTGTTGTTTTTTGAATTTGTATTTTCGAAATTTTCAGGCAAAATTTCACCTTGGACCGGGAGATTTTATTCCCTCTTGGATCCCTCGTACGCGAAAAATCACATTCCAATCATCGCCTCCGTCTCCGAACATCAACCGACCTCGTGGAGCTCTTTCTACTTTGATCTCCAAATCCTCGTGTTTCTCTTTCCCGCTGGCTTGTACTTTTGCTTCTCCAAACTCACAGATTCCAACATATTTCTCATACTCTACGGTGTCACGAGTCTCTACTTTGCGGTGAGTCCAAACTTCGACTCTCAATCGATCTCGCCGATAAATAAATCAGCGAACATGAATTTTGATTTTTTTTTTATTCAAAAAATTATAATGAAAATTATTTTTTTCTGTTTCTCACAAATTTTACTGATTTTTTGCACAATTATAGGCTGTGATGGTTCGGTTGATGCTCGTTTTGGCTCCCGTGATGTGTATCCTTGGGGGAATTGGTGCATCATCGTTGCTGTTGACTTATATGAAACAAGTCGAGAGTGGAAAAGTGATTGACAAAAAATCACGCAAGTTCGAAAACAATTACGTATTGCGGAGCGAGGTAATTGATTTTTATCAACGTCCAACGCAATTATTGCTACGAGAAACAAAACACTGAAGAAAAAGTCGAGAATTGAGTCGAAAAAATGGAAAATTAACGCCAAATCTTCAAATTTTGAAAACTTGAATTTAGTATGAAAAAATCATGAAAAATAATGATGTTTTTTTTTTCTTCTTCAGATTGCCACGCTGTTCGTAGTTGTCATGTGCATTTTGTTTTTCTCCTACACGTTGCACTGCACATGGGTAACGGCGGAAGCCTACAGTTCGCCAAGTATCGTCCTTTCGGCCCGTTCTCCCGACGGTGGTCGAATGATTTTCGATGATTTCCGAGAAGCTTATTACTGGCTGCGGATGAACACTCCCGAGGATTCGAAGGTCATGTCTTGGTGGGATTACGGCTACCAGATAACGGCGATGGCAAATCGTACTATTCTCGTTGACAACAACACGTGGAACAATACTCATATCTCTCGAGTTGGTCAGGCGATGGCCAGTACCGAAGAAAAAGCTTACGAGATCATGAGAGAGCTCGACGTCAATTACGTTCTCGTGATTTTTGGGGGTCTCACGGGATATTCTTCCGACGGTAAATATCGACGAAAATCCATGAGGAAGAAGAAAACAAAATTGAGCAAAAGACACGAAGCGGAAATAATTTTTTTTCTTCCTTTACGATGAGAAACGCTGAACGGAAAATACATTGTTTTTTTTTTCTCGGTTTTTATTGCTTCTTCAGACATTAACAAGTTCCTATGGATGGTGCGTATCGGGGGATCCACGGAAAAAGGAAAATCCATAACCGAATGGGATTATTACAATCCTACAGGCGAATTCCGCGTCGACAAAGAAGGATCGCCAACTCTGCTCAATTGTCTTATGTACAAGATGTGCTATTATCGATTCGGTCAAGTTTACACCGAAGGAGGTGAGCAAGAGACAAAAATCAGTTTTTATAAATTTCATTGTATTTATTTTTTTGTCGATTGATTTAAAATCTGGCTGACGCCCTGGATCCCAAAATAGTAATTCGGTTTTTAAAAACTCGTTAATTTCCAGGCAAACCGACGGGATACGACAGAGTGAGAAACATGGAAATAGGAAACAAAGATTTCGAGTTGGAGACATTGGAGGAGGCGTACACCACGGAGCACTGGTTGGTGCGGATTTACAAAGTGAAGGATTTGCGAAATCGTGGAAATTAAGGGGAGACTGAGAGGAAAAAATATGAGAAAGCAACGAAAAGTGAGCCTCGAGATTCCGTGGACTTCCAGCGGGTTCGGCGTGTGAGTGGTGTCGCGAATTTGTCCGATCAGCACTCGTTATTGAGCCCCGTGAGATGAACAATATTTTTTTCTATCAACGAATGAGATTGTAATGATCGGTTCGAAATATCACGATAAAACGATCGATTAAAAATTATTCAATACGTACCACATTGTCATCGACAAAGTATTTTTTGTTTTTTTTTTTTTTATGTAAACGAAAAAATAATCGATTTCGATGAACGCGGGTAAACAGTTAAGATCCATTTTGTATCGATCACGCACATAATAATAGAGCAAAGTTGTTCAATTTCAAATAATCGCTTTTTAAACACGAATCTCCAAGAATTTTTTAGCCAAATGATTCCCCAGTGACATACGACGAAACGAATTAATGATAAATTCGGATTTTTATATTTAAAATAATGAAAAATGAGAAAAAAAAATTATCGCTCCCACGATATCAAGACTGTAAGGAGGTGACATAAAAATATGAGTATTTATGTGGTATATTAACCATATACAGTTTGTAGGTACAAGATACAAAGATATTTTTCACTTAATATTAATCCCATTCGCCGATATACATCGCACGAGGTGCTGGTGGAATTACGCCTCTCGTTGGTATGGGTAACCTTCCGTAAATGTGGTTGTACGGAGAATCAATTCTGTCGTCCGAATCTGCAAGAAAAAATCAACCAGGAACTATTAAAGGACGTTCTTGGGGCAAAATTTGGTGAAAGTTGATTTTTTTCGAAGGTTCGGAGCGTGAAAAGTTGTAATTTTCATAACGTCATTACTTGTTAGTTTTTTTTTTAGTACTTGAGAAAATTAATCCATAAATTTCGAAGCTGAACAAATAAATAATTAAATGAAGAGAATCGTTTTTTTTTTTTTAATTTTTTCGGTGTGTCAATATTTTACGCTTTCTCTGGTGGTCATAAAAAATTGTCTGTACATTTTTAAGGCCAATGGAAAAATTGAACGAGTCGGAGAAAAAAAGGAGAAATTGTTACGTACGTACCGAGTCCGCTCTCGAAGCTTCTCGCGTGATAGACAATGGGTGGCCGCTTGGCTTGCACGTGATGACCATAAATTTGTGACGATTGACTACTGACGTATCCGCCGTTGCCGTTACTCACGTAGGAAGGCGCAGGTTGTGGTTGACCGTATCCATGTGGCGAGAGGATTTTCGTGTGACCGTTTTTTGCCATTTTCACAAAGTTCGGTACTCTCGCTCTCAGACCACAATAATAAGGGTCGTCTGTCAAAATTTCAATTTTTCTTTACAAAACTGAGTCTTTTTGCATTCATCAAGTTTCACACATCTCTGTCTCCTTATTTTTATTTCTAAATCATTTTTTTCTTCCACTCACCATATTTTTTACTATCGTTCTTTTTACTCTTCTTGTCATCGTTCACTATTACAGCTTGTCTGTGACTCGTTCCATAGTCGTCCTCAATGTCATCATAGTCGGGCTGCAAGTGTGAAATTAATAATTTTTAACTTTTCTCTTCATTCAGTCGAAAGACGAACGGAAAAATTTCAAAAATGGGCTGAAAAATGTTGTGGAAATTATTTTGAACATGGTTTCCAATAATTTCGTTGAATTTTTCAATTTTTTGAACTCCCCATCCAATTCAGTCGAAACACGAATGGAAAAATTTCAAAAATCAACTCAAAAACGTTGTGGAACTTATTTTGAACATGTTTTCCAATAATTTCGTTGAATTTTTCATTTTTTTGAACTCCCCATCCAATTCAGTCGAAACGCGAATGGAAAAATTTCAAAAATCAACTCAAAAATGTTGTGGAACTTATTTTGAACATGTTTTCCAATAATTTCGTTGAATTTTTCAATTTTTTGAACTCCCCATCCAATTCGATCTTGCATTTGTTTTTTTTTTGGTAATTAGAATTTTATTTTTCTTTTCGAGCTCCAAGCAAATACCTTGGGAATGTGAGAAATGTCTTGGCCATAGAGATTTTCACGCGGTGGCAATTTCGGCGGTCTCTCGCCTCTCCTCGGCTGATAAGTGCCAGATTGCACGTAAATTTGTTCGCGAGGATCTCTGGCCGCGTTCAAAGCTTCACTGGGCCCGGAGGACGAAGCAACTCCAGCAACGCTGTAAGGATCCTCATCGGGGATTGGAATTCTTGGACGATTCTTAATGTCGACAGGCCTTTGGAGGGCAAGTAGTGGTGGAAACTTGGATTTGAGCATGTCAAGGCCAACGACATTTACGATTAGAACCCAAACTGGACATTGAAGCAAATCCGCTTCGGTGCGAACGAACACGATCGCGCTCAAGCATTGAGTCTCCAATCTTCGTCTATCGGGATACGCGCTTCTTGTTTCTCGGGACAAATTAGTCTGATATTTGTTCATATCAAACAGCTGCAAATAATCAAAATTTCCATCAAAATTTAGAATTATTTTTCGTTTTTGTGAATTATTGAATTTTTACTTGGCATCGATGACTTTTTCGCTTCGAGGAAATGAACATTAAGTTAAAATCTCGGATGGAAACTCACTTTCCCAGGTTTCTCGAGCTCGAGGGCTCCTTGTGAATTTCGCAGGATCTCACCACCGATCGCATTGTCTTCCGAGTTGGTAGTTTTTATGTAAACGTTGCTCTTGCACAACCTCTTAATCAATATGTTGCCTTGGTCGTCCATCTTTATCTTGACTCCTTGATTAATGTGACGTTTCGCTTCCTCGGTTTTGGGGTCGCGCATCGGATTGTCGAAGCCACAAAGGCCTATTCTGTAAATTTCGATAGAGGCGTTAACATTCCATATACAAACTTATCTAAATTTTGTTTGATTGAGAAAAATCAAAGTTTCGCGAAAGAAATTCGCGGATACTTTGATTTTTTTTGTGGAAGAAATAACAAAAGTTACGAATGCTCGCGAAAGAGTGAAAAAAAAATTGCAACGTAGTGCAAAATTCGCAACACGCGATCTTTGGCAAGGGAAAATTCTGTGTGGCGTGATTTATCTCGCAAGGAAATTACAGAGTTACGAGGAGGCAAAAGATTGGGGTGAGCTTCGAGGAATCGAAAGGGTAATTATTAATAAAATTGTTATTAGATATCCGAAGCTTGAGGCATTGTGGATGAGGAAAGCTATACGAGGTTCGCGTGTCTCGCGTGACGGAGTAACGTTGCATTTTCTTGCGCGAGGTTCACTGACAGTGTTTCTCTCTTTCTCGCGCTTTCGATGTTCGTTCTCCAACGACTTAATTTCTACCAATGCCCCGGAAACCAATTCCATGTAATTGTAAGATTGGAGAACAGCCAAAGATTTGTTTCGGAGTTGAACAAATTATGAAAATGATTATGAAATACGGAATAAAATTAAAAAAAAAAAACGAAAATTTAACGACATTTTCTTTCTCGAAATTTTATAAAACTTGTCGAAACGCTTCATCGAATCTTCAATGACAATTCTCACGATCCTGCGCTCAATCGATTGCATTCTTGCCCTTGAAGTCCCTCAGTGAATCGTCGTTAGTACAAATTAATCGATATTTGGATTATTGGTACGAACGAGCTTACCTAAATCCATCGAAACCGTCGTTGGAACCGTTCACCGTGAGAACCGGAGCTCTCGCGTATGCCTTGGCCACTCGTCTGTTACGTTCGAAGACTATCACTTTAGCCCAGATCTCGTCATCGATCTGATTCCATTTGTCGAGGACCTCTTGTATGTGATCCTGAGACATAAGAAAATAAAAATAAATTCAATGCTCGTGGCACAGAAAGAAAAGTCTGTTCTCACCGAGTGACTAATTATTTATGGCATTAAAAATTAATTGTTTAATTGCTCGTTTGATTCGATCGAAAGTTTCTTCGATTACAACGAGGCTTTTCATTCGTATTCATTTCGTCATTTTTAACCGAATTTTTTTCTCCATTTTTTTGGTGCAACATTTTTTGACATTTCATCATTTTTGCCAAGTTCCCATTTCGCTATTTAGTGGCCAAATATTTTGGGTTATTACCTTGTAAAGTTTGTCCAAATTATACCAAACATCCTCTTCTACTTGTTCCTCGTATTGAGCCTCGGCGAGGTTGTCCCTCGAGCGGGATAGAATTTTTCGCCTCGACACCATGACTCAAGCTTTCCTTGATGCCAATCTCAAATCTGTAATCAAAAATTCACAAAGACTGATGTTTGACGTCACGTGGGAACTCAATAAAAAAAAAAATCAATAGCGACGTAAAAAGTGTAAAATTTTTAAACCAGCAGCAAAAAATCGAGATTTGTTTGCTTGTTGCCGTTTTGATGGAATGTTTGAAAAATGTTAGTCTCGCTCGATAAGTGCTGGACGAATTAATAACGGTCTTGGGCGGGGAATCGATCGCCACCTCCCGCAAAGACTCTGCACGTCGAACGATGTGTGGAGAATGTGATTTGTGCGTAACGCTTCGACATAAACAGACATTTAAAAAGTTCTTTTACAAACAAAAAACTGTCAAGGGCAACGGAAGTGCTCAGGGAGTTTATTTAATAGATTCTTGCAATGCTTCTCTGCTCTATCATTTATTTATGTTGTAACGCAACGCGAGAACGATTTTATCGTTTCACAGTGTGGGATAACAAGATCGAGCAGCTCGATGATTGATTAAGCGGTCTCTTAACCCGAGGCTTTTGGTTTAAATCACATCCACCAAAAAACCGAGATTATTTACTCGACGTTTTTTTATTTTCCCTCCACAATTCACAGACTCAAGGATTTTTTGAATCTCGTAGAAATTTCGTGTGGCATTGTATTTTTTTTCTACTACGTCCTAACCTTTTACTAACGAGGCTTCGTGTCATTGAGGATTTTTTTCTCATCAGTTTCGGCATCGTCGAATTGAATATTTAGTTTTTTCCTTCATTCCAATTAGAGTGAAGAAAGATCGTGAAAATTGGTGGACGATTAAATGTCAGAAAAGTGCTCTACGATTTTTTCTTTCGATATTTTCGTCAATTAATAATGTAGACGACGATTAATTCATTTTTGCTTTTTGGCAGTTGGTCTTTTTCCAATATTCCGATCGCTTCATACGCGTAATCGTCGTAATAACAGCTTTTCGACTTGCCCAAAGTGGAGGCCAAAATTACACACGTCACGGTTTGCCAATTCGGAAATTGTGAAGTGTGTGGGATGGCAAATCGTGCAACAGCTGTTATATGGCAAAAGGTGCAGTCTCTCGTGATCGAGAGCAATAAAAGCGATCAGCGAATTATAGGGAATCGGTAAATCAGTATTGAGATTGACGCTAACCGCTCCTCTGGATTATTCATCTCGAAAGAGAGTGAACTCGTATATTTTACTCCAGGCTATATTTCTTTTCATTTCGCTCCGATTATGTCTTCGAAATGAACCGCGAACTTTGAGCATTTCTAAGCGAACAAAAATCCTTTTGGTGAAAATCCTATAAATTAAAGGTTCGTCAACTTTTGGAAAAAAATATTGAGCGACGTTTAATCGATAAATTCCGCGAAGGGTTTTGACAGGAGCACCGAAATTGCACGATAACGGAATTGTCTCAACACACGGATAGAGTAAAACTGACGTACGAGCACGTTTGGAAAATAAAGTTGATTCCGTTGGCTACATTCGAAGTTTTACGAGTATGGAAATATCGAGAGAATGATTTCACGAGGATAAGCGTTGACAGGAGTACACGAGAACAATTAAATTATTCAACAATCGTATAAATCACGATCCGTGAAACTTTCGGTCTTTTCAGACAATCGACCGTATCAACGAACGTTTCGAGTCGCTTGGCTATCGCTCCCGGCTTTTAATCTTTTCCCCTGACTCCTTTTTTCATTCGCTATATATATGTCTCTATATTTGCATAGTAACGGTCAGTTGAATAGTTCCTCGGTGCTCCAGCTATAGATACGGACATATTTGTTCTCGCCGCCACGTGCAAAGGAACGTATTGTTGCGCAACGCTTCACAAAACCCCAGGGAGAGCTTTAACAGCCGACAATATAATGAAACCTTTTTATTATTATTTATTATTCTCTCTCTTTCACTTCCATTACGACTTTCCGCTTCCAGACACAACGACACGCGCCTTTCTGTCATAAACGCCAACATTTGTTTATATTCAAAAATCCATCGATTTAGATCGAACTTCCTCACGTTCTACAGCCGAAAAATCTCACAAATGATTATATGCACGGTTTTTATTAACCCGCAGACACCAAACTACCTCTGGGCTAACATACTGACTGCATGGATGGAAATTTGAACTTCGAGTTTTGAAAACGTTCTGTCTCATCGACATTCGTACGGATTGAAAACTCGTGGGGTACTTTTTAGGGGTAGCGAATCCTGCGCTATCGATTACAATAATTAAAAAATTGATACATACAAGATTTCTCAAAAAAAATCGTCAAAATCACGAAAAAAAATTTCTAAAATTTGTTTTTTTTTTGTTTTAACGCCATTTCAATACTAATTAAGGTATTGACGTTTAATTTGCGCGCAATTGAAGATAACCAGTCATATTTCAAGAAAAAAAATAATCCGGGATGATTGCGAGGAAAACCGCTGGGTCACGTAGACAAAAGTTCCTGCCACCTGAAGTTTTCGTGGGTGCAAATTTGCACCCATGTGGTGGCTACGGATTAAGAAATCAATTAATTCAAATCCGAATGTCTGGCGATCAGATTTTTTGTTTTATTTTCTAATTTACAACGAAAGGGAGACTTTATACATCGTGAAATTCTGTTTCAGTCCTTTCTCTCTCTCGCGCCATATTCGGTTGAGCTAAATGTCACGGCGCAGGATATTTGAATTAAATGTCAAACGCGTATTGCCGGTAGATTTGAAAAGGAGAAAAAAAAGGTTTATAAAAATGGGAATAAATATTGATCGAGTTTCACGAGGATCCGGTTATTACGTATCGCCCATATACGGTGTGAAAAATTGTCGTTACGGTTTCCCAAAGAGTATCACGCTCATAAAGTCTCATTCGACAGTTTCGTAAGACTCGTGGATTATTTAATTTCATGATCAGCTTTGAAATCGTGAGTTTCCAGTGGATCGTGAAATGATTAACGATCAAAAAAACCTTGAAAATTTAAAATCAATCGTTCAAATAGAAAAATTTGTTATTCGGAAGAATTAAAATGACTTTTTCAGGAATAGAAATTCCTGACGAATTACATGCGTCAACACGACGATTCCGGGTGACGAGGAAAGGAGGGACAAAACCTTTGGAGCAGCTCGCGAAACCATCTGCTGCGAATTATCATATAAATCGATAATCCACCTACACAAAAAAAAACGAAGTAAAGGTCGATATGAATATAACGACCATACATAATTCCAGCCCATTCGAAAATCGAAAGGTCATTGAAAAATTGAAATACGAGAGTTGTGGAGAATCCATGCTTCCTGCAGTTCGATCGCGACGTCGATCGAGTCATTGGACAAAAATAGACAGATTTCCATAACTCGCGGATAAGTTTTGACTCGTTTTCGCTGATTCCCAGGAGCGATGAAAAAAACGTTGGAAAAAAATCGGTGGCCGAGTAATTTGCGGCAAATGTGGAACAAATGTCGGGTCTTTCGACCTTGCGAATGCCTTTTCGGTCGCGAGACTCTCACTTTCGAATCGAGCGGGATGAAAGAGCTGATAGAAAGCGATGGGTGGGAAAAAATTGGTCGCTCGAAGAAAGATGAGAATTTTTTGGGAATTTTCGGTGAATGTGAGTCTGTCTGGTCGAGTAATTCGATCGAGGTGAGATGATACGACGAGATAACTATGTTTTCGCTTTATGTCTATGCCGGAGACGTATATATTTTATTTATTTATTCAATCTTCGTATTTGTGTGTGTGTGTGCGTATCTGGGGATTTGTAAACGTCTCGTGGATTCGTGTTTGGCCAACAGCAACAAGAAGCGTACTCGTCGAAAGCCATGAGAACCGAAATTAACTCCTTTGCTTCCGGGAAGGTTAATCGAAAGGTGCTGTGGTGCTTCTGTCTCCCAGTATCCTCCTCGGGAATCACGACTACTATGTATATAATTAAATAGCACGAGAGACTCATCACAATCTCATTCTCGTCCCGGATGTCACCGAATGCCATACATACGAGATAGCCCACCTAACAGTAGCTCGATCTCTATAAATGGCTGTATACGCACAGCCAAACATGAGATGGACATTTAATTTCTCAGCGTGCTCGAAGCTTGTACATCATTAAAGAATTTCACACTTGACCTTACACCTTTTTATTTTATTTTACTAGCTTTTTCTAGTCCGATGTATCGTAAGATCGGATTTCTCCGGATCGATTAAACACAAAAAAAAAACGACACTTTACCGTAGCTCCAGGTCAAGTGGTCAACGCTATCCGAGGTTCCCTCGTTTACGAATCGTCGTTTGAAAAACTTTTACATCTACCGAACACGTAAGAATTCTTAATTGTTTTAAACAGAAGATCGTAAATAAGTTCATGCAATTGTGTCCATCAAGTCTTTTATTTGACTCTGTTCGTCGCTGGCACTTAGAGACAAAGTTTCAAACGTTTAAACTCGCCCCCAGGGCTCGTCGAATTACGGCTCCCCAAGATGTAAAATATCTTCAATTTACGGCTGCTCCGCTCTTGCAAGTTTTATGGTAATCGTTCAACCGATAAACAGAAGCGATCGCCTCAAAATTCATGACAAATTGACAGAAAATCTTCTCTTTAACGAGATGCTGGAACTACCTCAAAGATCGAGGTCGTACATAAAAAGTCACTTTGAATTGACCCCCGACATACACATTAACGCACACACTCACACACATCCACACACATTGGATGTATAAAATTTATACACGTATAAAGACATTGTTTGGTCGAAGAGTGTGGGTGTGTCGTTACATCGTACATATTCGAGCACGAAGACTTGGAAAGAGAATATTCCTCGTCTCGTCGCCCTTGACGAGGAAACTGCGAATCGACAATCTCGAAAGTAACAACCTCGGCTACTTTCAAACTGTACTCCCCACAATGCAAACTCCTTTGGTAAAGATATACCGAGAATGATATATAGCACACGTTAAACCAATGGCGAACAAACAAAAGGAAGTGGTCCAGTACGAGAGAGACTCTGCAGAGGGATGCTGCTTACGACCTTTTGCTTCTACGAGTATTTATATCTCTCGGTACCAGGGTGCCCCATAAAATAAAACACAAGCCACCTTTGGGAGGAACTCAATCTTCTCAACGAGAGACCTTCTCGTCTTGCATCCACGAATATTGGTCAACGAGACATTCCTTGAGGAAGGTTGATATTAATTCTCGACAGAGTTGACACAAATATTCTTTGCCAAAACATCCTGTTGCCACATTTTAACCCTGACCATGGCCTCCGAAGGAAAAAAAAATCGTTCTCCATCGAATTCTCCGACACGAAGATTCGTGAGACACAAAAATGTCGGAATGAAATCGAAAGCGAAATAATGGGTCGAACTTTTCTTCATTTCTTTTCAGGAACTCCCGATTTTTTGAGCGCATGAGCATGTCCCGGTGAGAAATGAACTTGTTCTTATCCCTTACTTGCCACACCTCTGTAGAATTACGTACTTGCCACCATGGGGTAGATTTGTACCCCGGCGACAAAAATTGTTATAAAAAATGAACTACTGAATATTTCGACTTGAAAATTGTTGTAGAACATATTAAAAACTTTTTTTAAAAGATTGTTCACTTTATTTAGCTAAAAATTAAATGTCAGTACACTAAAAAAAAATGCTGAAACCAACAAAAGTGGAAAAATGACTATTTTCCTTAATAAGCCTGGGGTAGTTTGTACCCCAAGTTGGCAAGTAAGGATTAAATTCAATGGTACGCCCTGAAATGTGAGCGTAAATCGTATTTGCAGAATATTCGAATTTCTCGTAAAAATAACTTGAATCTTCGATGTGCGAATCAAACAAAGTGACACTAATAACAATCCTACGAACAACGATATTAATAATGGCTTTGAGAAGACAATAGAGCAGACACCGAGGCAGACACTTCTCCAAGATAAATAGCAAAGAGAATGAATGACAAAATATAATGTATCGATTCCGATAAGAATCATTTTTTGTGTTTGTACACGTATCTCCTACATATCCTGTGAACATTCAAATAGTGTCTTAATAGTGCTATATATAAATATGTATAGATATAGGTTTTGAGGCGCCCCGGTAACAGCAACAGCCTCGCAATCGTGCATAGCTCGAGCTGCTCGCTCTCGTAGTACAGCATATTTTATATATGTAGCCAACCTAAAACGCCGCGACTTTCACTTCTAATAAAATGCGAAGGCCTGCTTTTTGCCGCGCTACTGCCAGCGTGGCGGCGTCTTATACTACTGTGTACACGCGTCGTCAAACGCTCCGCAACGGTGCCTGCAACAACATTTTTCTATATATCTCTCACTTTTCTTTAAATGTCGATCCCTTTTCTTTATTTATTTGCTCGTAAAACTCAGAAATATTTCAATTTTTCATAAAATATCTAAAACTTCCATTTTTCCGTGGACAATCGACGCAGCTGTTTCTATTTCGCACGAGACGACCGTAGGCTCCGATCATGAGAGAAAACAATTATAAAAATTCGAGCTACGCGTTTTTTCTACTTTCGGAAACATTCGGAAATGTTCCAAAAGTTGACCCAATTAGGGGCATTGATTAGGTTACAGGGACTTGCCAGTTTAAGGAATGAAGAGATTTCCGATTACGCAATCGTTGATAATTCGTGTCTTCGGATGAATTCATTTATTCGTGAATCTCGTCATCTTCGGAATCGTGATTTGTGTATTGAATTATAATTTACGAGTTTAGGAAAGAAGAGATCAACAGGAGATCGATAAAATCAGTTTTTTCTGTCCAACAGCTCGAGTTTCCTGAACACTTAACAACATCCTGGTTGGTGAAAAAATGAATACTCTTCTGTACGTTTTTTTTTTTATTGCTAAATTTGCAAAAACTTCGAATCGAACTCGCACGATAAAGAGAAAAGAGTATTGTTCAAAAAATGTTGGTGTTCGTAATAAAATGAATATTGAAATAATTCGTAGCATAAATTAATCAAGAAACGAATCTCGTCGAGTTTGTTTCGTCGCCGAACGAAATGGTCAATGTGTTTGGGTCGAGTTTCACTTTTTTCCAATTTTTCTTCGAGGGTCGACTCTCATTACCCCCGGAGTTTCGTTAATTCAACTTTCCTCACACACTGACTGACTCAATGTGATATCCATCGTGTCATGAGAGTAGAACAGTACGAAACTGGTGGTACATAAAGTCACGAGAACGAGTAGAAATTACGGTTGGGTCTTGCGCGTTGTATAACGTAACCAACATTCACGAAAGGCACCCTGGAGTTCCAAGAGCAGCGGTTCTCATTCGCAATATGCTCCAAATTGATCAAAAGCATGGATCAAGTTTCCCCCTTGGATTTTTTTCAATTTTGGTCTCTCAAAAGTTTGACCAGTTTAACACAATTTCGAAACAGGTGACCCGATCCCTTTCACTTTGTAGTTGAAGGAAAACAAACCGCGTCGATTTACGAAGAAATATCGAGAACTGGATCCGAGCCCGAGATATGGCAAGTGATCCAGTCGCGCAGCTGTCTCATTTTTCCTGTTTCGAACAATTTTTTGTTTTCATTCTCCGAAAGAACATTTCGTAATAAGCAAACCGGAAATTCCCAACTTCGCTACATTCGCGATTCCGTTGCGTCGCTGTACGGTTTCGTGAATATTTTTGTTTATATCTCGATTCGTAATTTTCGGTTTTTATTGTCCAATAAAATGAACAATCGATTGACAATGCAAGGGTGAAACACCTTCAGCATTAAAGATTCCACAGCAACGTTCGATGGAAATAGAAATCCATGTTTCTTCAGGCCCTCAAAAACGTGTCACGTACGCGAAGTGTACAAAAGTGGCCCATCGGGCACTTCGACTGCTCCTTCTGCATTCTTCGACGTACAATACACTCCATTGGAATACGTTCACGGGGACTCTAAATCAACGAATCTCTGAATTTAACGACCGTGTACATTTTCGATACATAAAAAATCTAATACAAAAGCAAAAAAAAAGTGGCGATCGTGACAGCGAACGTGATCGAACTCGGAATCTCATTTTTTTCGAATTTATTCATGCGAACGAAAAGTAGCGAGGAACGAAGAAAAATTCAGGAATTTTCCGCTGATTTCGATGCATCCAAATTTCCCAGATATCGTCAAAATTTCATAAATCTCATGAAATCTCATATTTTAATTAATAATCCGACAATTCATTATTTTTTTCTCTTCCGATCAGTGCGAACAAGTCGTTCAACTCCAATCTTTATTAGGTAAGACTAAAAATGTCATTATTTTCGAAATACGAAAGGCTGCATTTAAAATAGAGTTGCTTTCGTATATAGAGCATAGGAATGTCCTCATGGTTGAGGGAGCACGTACATCACGACAGTAATACGTAAGAAATAACAATATATATAGAGAATATATGAACGGGTATTAAATGTGGACTAAATATAATCTGGCAGTGATCCTTTTGTCCAGCTGCTGTCCAGAATATTACGAAGACGATAAAAAAAAAAAAATAACAACAAAAAAGAAAATTTTTTCTTTGGATGCATTAATTAAGAATGCAACTCGATGAATGCAGAAATAAAAAAGAAATGAGGGAAAATAAAAAAGAAGAATAAACCGTTATTCTTCTTATGTGATTCTGCAGCGCACGCTCCGATGCTCTATTACAAAACAATTACCATACCAATTTTCTGTCTTACGCGAAACAGTATAAAAACAGAGACGAGAACATTATCGTCCATTATAAACGTTGGACGACACGTCAACTTTGTGTCTCTTGTGCACACAAGACACTCCAACGAAATAGAGTGTGCATACGTCATTAAGAATCTCTCGAGAGAAAGAGAAAGAAGAGAATTCTCGACACGTGCCCCTCGTAGTCTTTTATCTCGGTGCATTATAAATCCTCGCTCTGTAATTATTTCGCGACGATTTATTCCATAATGCGACAATTAATGAGTAGGCACACTGTTAAATAGACAGGATAAGAATGAATAAATTTCGTATTACGTTTTCTTCATTTTATTGGTACGCGAAGGAATGTCATGGAAATAAAAACAGAAAGAATTACTCAGTGATTTGTTTATTTCCTCGCTATGGATATTTCATGCGTGAGAATTTTATTTTCCAAAGAATGCGTGTGAGAAAAAGCGAAACATCATTTTTAACAGAGAGACTTTTTTTCGAATTTAAAATTCTTATAGGAAAAAGTGAAATGATGTGAAAGTTAAATTCCTCCTCAAAGTTATCAATCATTCTTCTTTATTTATTACCAGTTGTCAATGTCGAGTGCGATATTAATTTGAAAAAAATAAAAAAGTCATACGACCAACGAGTCTCGATGACCAAGGATCAAACGACCAATAGATCGCGACCCCTGAAGACGGCGAGACTTTCTCGCTCGACATCGTCGCAATCATGCACACGTGTATCCCTTACACACAAGTATATATGTTTATTTATAAAAGTGTGTAATGTGTAGTAAGTTTTCTGTAAGAGCCTTCAGGCGATCCTGATCGATGCTCGAAACTCTCCAGTTTCTGTGCAGCTGTGCCATATATTTGTACGTAAGTTCTTACGAAATCGTTAATCGGATAATCGTGCCAGAAGCTACATACGTATGGTGGTTAGCTGACTAGACGTTGAACGATCTAAGTAACGGACTAAAAACAGTTGAGTCACCCAAAAATAAACAAGATTGAAAATTTCGTTTCGCGAATATCTGCGAATCAAATTCGAACGATTCTCATGGGATGCGAAATTTTTTTAATGAACGACATTTCGCAAAATCAAGTCTTTTTTTCTTCGGAATAAAAAAAAACATCATTAATGGGGGATAAAATAATTTCCTCGTTCTGCCAGAGGCTTTTTTTCCATCGTACAATAACGGTGTGAAAAAAAAAGAGAAAAAAATGGCGTCGTCACGATTTCAACCCGATAATCACTCTTTGCGAGTCTGTCCTTGACTTCGCACAACGCAGTGACTACTTTTTCCCTCATCCTTCGCACGGAGTTGAGACGTTTCAAGCGAATCAGCATCGGAAGCTGCAGCGACTACTTACGGACGTATCTCGGATAGAAAAACTCAAGATTTCTCTTCCTTGCTGTTTCTCTTTCTCTCTAACTCTTAAAAAATAAAAACGAACATCTACGAATGAGGCAGAGGAAAAAATCGAGTACAACTCTCGAAATTGTCGAGGTGTCATTTTTTCTTTTCACGTCACATGAATGAACTTATTCCGGTATATTTATATCGTGTATTCCGTCGACTCATAATAAAGTCACGAGACACGTGTGGCTCGTGTGTCTATTTGTAACCGTTGGACAAGAAATTGAATAATGACAGGAAAGAGTCCGCAGGGACGGCAGCCACGCGTATATATAAATCGTTAGTCGGAATCACCGTTCGATTTTTCTCTTTCGGACTTTTTGTGCTCGATTTTTTTTATTTGTGCCCCTTGGATAAAGGTTACATTCCATTTATTCAATGCCAGTCGATTCGGTCAATCTATTCTTTGGGCTTGGGTATTTCGAACGTGTGAGTCTGTATGTGAGTGGCTCTAAGAAATAGAAACCGTTATAAATATACACTTGAGTATTGTTTAAAAGTTATACATATTCAAAGTGCATAACTGCTGCATTCTCCGATACAACTTCTCGTTATATTTCGTATTGATGAGACGCCTGAAAAATGACGAGCAACAATGATCGCAACATTCTTTTCTCTCTCTCTCTCCTTCTCACTTCTCTGATGTGTGTACGTGTGTGTGTGTGTGTGTCGGTGTTTGTTTTTTGTTTTTCCCTCTCTCTCGCACTCATTGACCTCTCGAATATCATTATCGCCCGTCGTCTATGTCAAATGTACGTGCCTCAACCTTTATGAGAAAATAAAAGAGGCTCGAGAGGAAAAAAAGTACCGCTAAGTCTATGACCGTTCTTAGGCATCGGCTCATATGAGAAACTCATATGAGAGAACTTCGAGACCTCCTTTGCAGCTGCGAGACTTGCATGCATTCGTTACCGGACTACCGATTAGTCCTCCCACAAAAAAAAAACAAACCATGTAATTTTTTACGTTGCTGCGTCTTTGTGTGTCTAGATGATTATGAATATTTATCGTTTTGTTATATTACGCTTCGAGCTAATGGTTTCTCGTAGATTTCGAGTTCCGAAACGATTTTGGAAAATTTTGACACCAAAAATCCTCAGGGATATTTGGTGGTTCTTGAAAGAATTCATTGTCGCGTATGAAGGACCACAAGCGAGCTTGTCGATCGTCAGCAATTACGTGACACTTACGAAAGCATATTCGTGCCTATTTACGTCCAACTTTTAGCTGTTTGGGTGAAGGTGAGAATTGTACGGAGTTAAGTACACGCGTTGATTGGAAAATACCGAGCAAGCTGGAACCCTCACTGATTATAAGACAAACTCGTGCCACTTGAAACGCTATCTCGCTGCTTTTTCCCACTGCTGCTCGAGAAAATTGTTTTATTGTTTTTTTTTTGCTTTACGAGATGCGACCTACGAGTTGGTTATATCGCACAGATAATAATAGAATCCTGAATAGATATATTTACGTCTCTAGAAAATTGTAACGTGGGAACGTGATTCAAGAATCGTCCTTGGTCAAGAATCAATTAAACGATGAGCTCGACGTGCGTAAGAGGCTCACGTCAGCGTTCAAATTCATCCAACGGGACATTCCACCTGAAATTTTCTGAAAAACTCTCCCGCGGTCACACTTCGAACTCACTTCGTTCATTTTGCCGCAACTTCCGGAAGAGTAACGATTGAAACGTTTCTCGATCATGATCGTGAACGCATGAAAGTTCGGATTTTAGTTAATGAAAAATAAACATTTCCAGGATGATCATGAAAACACAAAATTCATTTTAAATCTTTGACATTTTATGGTCCGTATATAGGTTCGTGCTAGAAAGTCTCGTAGACGTAATTACGTATAGACCGAACAACATAGATAAATAATTGTATTGTCTACAATAAAGCCTCGTCGATGCGGTGTTTAATTATGATCATTGGTACCCGAGCCCGGAAAATGTAATAAATAGTTGTAGCCCCATAAATTCAAGCACATAAGTTAGCTCGGTCGATTACTCATTTAACGTGAGCGCGTGCGAGGTTGTTGTATGAGTATTGCGAAAAAAAAATACTTCAAGGCTCGTGGTCCATCCGTTCCAGACTCTTCTTTTTATTCGTGCACTTTTATGCACATAAATAAATAATTATAGACATATATACATACATTTATATCGCATTGTACGATTTTCTCGCACAAGGCTCAAGAGATCGATGATCGTTCGAGCATGAATGGTAACTTTCTATCCGACTTACAGACACGTAACCATCGAGAAGGCAGAATTTCTCGTGGTTCTCAATTCTTTTTTTTTATTGCTCCTCGATCTCGTGTGGTCATTGCATCTTTTGTATAATATCGCCTTTTTTTTCTTCTCTTCACTGCCTCGTTTAATGCTTTTCTACTTGCATTCGTCAAGCAGCTGTTGTTGCTCGATTTTATTGCTCTGCTTTCTCGCCCATTGTTTCCGAGGATCGGATTCTTGGACTGCGCGGTGACCAACGAGAAGTCGCACTTTTCGCTAACGCGGAAACACCAGATTTTATCGCGTTCGTGTAATCCTAATCGCTGATTTTTATTTTATTTCATAACTCCGAAAATATAGAAAAACATGTTATTTCGATTTTACGAGAAATTCTTTTGCCATTGAATAATGGGATCGACTTATCGATGAATTTTGCTCGTTCGAAAAGACGCCAGAATCTTTTCGTCGGGATTTTTTTTTCGTAGCGCCACTTTTCACACGAGAATTCGACGGACGCTTCGATTTATAGTTTCAGGACTTTACGATTTTTCCTGCTTGTGGTTTTCTCAAGAGAAGCAGCGACGGGGGAGAACTTGTGTCTATATTCGCAGTGGTCCACTTGGGCGACCACACGGAACTTAAACACGAACTGTATCCTCGCATGTGTGCACTGTGTAATGCAGCACGTGCGTATGGATCGTTCAAATTATTGGTTTGCGGTTTTGGTGGACAGCCTTAGTTCGTTTAAATCACAAGTCAACATACGACCCTTTGAATATTGAAATACGAGCCCGATTAATCATCACCCGAGGAGTTATCTCCGGACAGTTGACTTAATTTCATTTCATTGAATAAAAAAGTATTAAAATCTCACGGAATGACGATTTAAAAAAAGATTTCCATGAGCTGAGAATGATTCATTCGGAAGGGAAGAAAAAATATAAAAATGTCTTTTTATCTTCGGATCTCCGAGTGCGAATACATATTTATAAATAAGTCAAGATTTTCATTGATTTTATAATTCACATTATACGAATCCTCACGGAAGACATTGAATCACGATTCCACGTAATCAACCAGTACTGTTGAATAATATATACAACATTAGGAATAAAAATACAAAAACACAGGCACATGAGCATGTAATAAATAAATATGCCAACTCCTCGTGTCATCGTACTCGGACTTTGAAAAAAAAAACGACAGAAAAGTTCTGCCATTGCGTTTATGTACCCAACGCAGTTTTCTTCCTTTTCTGCTGCTTTTTTTTTTTACTTCTGCCGCATAATATTTACATTCGTGTATCGGACAAATACGAGAGGAAGCGAAGGAATCTTACGAAGAGAATCTCCCGAGCGTTATATTCATGAATCTTTTTATCCAACATCTGAATGTCTGAAATTTCGTACGTTCGTCTTTCCTGCTTTTGGTCTTTGAGTTCTTTATTTTTCTTCAGCTTTTTTTCCTGTTTTTGGGTTGTTTGTCACGTTTGCTCACTATATGGGTCTTTGTGACCCACACAGATGATCGTGCTTATACGATTCATCCATTTCCACTCACTCAAAACGACGGCATTGGTCGAAATGAACCAACGGTAAGGGTTCGGGTCAATATGACCCAACTGTTATGATTCGGGTGAAAATGCAACCCAATGGCAACCGTTTGGGTCAAAATAACCCAATCGTAACAGGCTAGGGTCATATGAAATGTCTTGGAGTATAATTTAGAATGGATTAGTTGATAAGTATTGGGAAAATCTAGACCAGGCTCGTTCCGATCAACGCGAGAGACCGAACGATATCGAATTCGTTCTTTCTGAACTTTCACTCAGGCAGAAAGAGAGAAGGAGAGTCCCACGAGCTAGGTAATCCTTTCTCGTTGCATATTGTATAGCGAATTAGCATGGGCGCGGCTGAGTGGCCGCGTTACGCTGTGAAAAGTCGATCATGCTGGTGCGAGGCGGTTCGTTGATCGTCGAAACTACGGCGAAGGAAAAAAGGCGTGAGTGAAATAAGGTTAGCAACGAAATTGCTTCGAATAAGCCTGTTTGTTGGTCAACAGACCTTGCACGTACATTTTAGATTCTTCCAAAGTGAGTAAAAGTCTCATATATGCAGAAACAACACTCATACGAGACGGACATCGAGCTCGCAGTTGATCTAGAATAACGATACCACAAATGCAACAGTTTTCACCGCTTAAGAAATTTTTTTTTCCACAAAACAGTTGATCGATCCTTGGGAAATTCATTCCAACATCCTGTTGATCGATCGAATACATATTTGCTTTTGTTTTCTAGCTTTTTCTTCACACACTCTCCACTTTCTCAAACGATCGTCCAGCGACGAAAACACAAGGAAACTTCACGGTGGCTCATTCTTCATTTACGTTACAAAATAATTAATAACTGTGGTAATTATTATCACTCATTATTACAAAACTTTCGTGGAACTCGATAATTTTTCGAATCGATAAAATCAAGCTAATCGAAGGACTTTGGTAATAATTGAACGAATCTTCATAATTACAATCCATCACTTATTTCGTCATCTTCACCCAAAGATTTCGCAGTCGGATCAATCGTGCAAGCTTCTTTTTCATCAATGAGTGCGTAACGAAAGTATTTCGGAACTAAAAAATTGATAATCACAAATTTTTTTCAGTTTTCTCGAAACTTTTCTTAGTATCGTCGAGATTGTGTCATTCGGGGGTTGCCGAACATGACTTTATCAAGAAACGGAGAGAACGTTGTGCATGGAATCTCATGAAGGTTTCCTGGCAACATTTTATGCCAAAAGGAAGATCGTGGGCGTTTTTGACCCAGTTCTAGGTTTTATTTTCGGAACAAGTAGCCACCCAAGTCCGGAATTAATTGATTGCAACAAAAATTATTAACTGCATCCACAAATATTCTCGCCGTTCGTTTTCAGGTTAAAAACTTAGTTGCAAAATGATATTACAGCCAAAAAAATCACCTAATCACAGTTCCATGAACAATTCAGTTTCTCATATGTCGAGTCAGCATATTTTGCCCCGAGGGTAAAAAAAACAAACTGGAGCGATATATACATAGATATGGCAAAAGGAGAGTGAAATAGTCTTTCGTAAAACAAAAAGAAAAAATTCGTTGTATGCCATAATACGCGAACGTTCTCGCTCGCACTTATGAAATTCTTTTTCAAACTCGTATAATGTTCGACGTCGTCTCATTGTGTTGCTGCAAAACTCGAGCTAGTTTTGTACGGATTCTCGACATAGGTTTCCTACACACGCATTCAGTAAACACATAATTGACGGGCGTATGTACAAGAAACGAGCTTCCATAATTCATTCGCTTTCCAATTATGACCTAAAACGCCATGCCCCACACATTCTCATCGAAATTCCAATCGCGTTTGATTGCGACTCGTATTGACGCAGCAATAATTCATTGCATTTGCATATTTTTGTCAAATAAATGTTGCTTCATTATTGCTCGAGTCCGAGATTTGTCCTGGGACCCAAAATCGTCCTTGAAACGTGCACACATTAAGCGTGAATAAAATTGAGTATTCATTTTAAAAAATATCCGAATATTGTAGAAAAAAAAACAGATAAAATTCTTTTTTTTTCCTGCTCCGAAAATCAGAGAATATTTTTCTATTGCCATAAAAGACACGATTTTGACACATGAATGTCCCGAATTCTTCGTTTACCTTGCGAAAGCCTTTAGAGTTAAATTTCTATTCAATCATTTTAATTCACTTTTGTATCGAATGTATAATTGAAAAAATGCCAGACTGACAAGCACGAGAATACGATCAGCTATTTTAGTGACAAATAAATAAAAGAATCTTAAAGTGAAAGTGCAAAATGGCAACTTTATTCAGCGATTGCATACAAAAATAATTAATTCGATCGATCATAAATAAATGTGTTTTGAAATATGGGTTCTTTAGGAGTGATTATCATTCATCGATTCAGTCAAATGTGTATATGAACGAAATTGAAAGTTATCGGTACCTCATATAGTAGCAAAGGTGCTAGAAACTAGTAATTACGAAACGAAGCCAACACAGTTTCTCACTGATTGAGAAAAATCCTCGACAAGTATGTACATTCCTGTGGTTCGTTGTTAAAGATTCTTTTGAAATGGGATAAATAATTGAATTGAACTCAATTAACACGCAGCTTCGATAAAGTTCGAGAGGTCGCGAGCATTTAATAATGTTTGTACATTCATTCGAAAATTCGTCCCCGTCAAAATGAACGATAATTATCATCATATTTACAAGTTTAATAAACTTTCACTATAAGGAGCAAAATTCGCAGAATCTCTCTCGCTCTCAAGACGACGAGCGATGTTTTGGATTGTTTGTATTTTTTGTTTAGGTTTTCACTTTCAAATAATCGACGCTTCCTGACCATTGTCACTAATTGTATTTTTTCATAAAAATAAAAGAAAAGGATCGAAGAAATGATTAGTCAGAGTTGAAAATGAAGTGACAGTACCGTTAAATGGCATTGACGAGTCGGGCACATTACAGACACGAAGGAACTCGGCGGCACATGTGCTTATCGTCGTTTGCCTTGAACTTCTACGAGAGGCTAGTTAATTTACCGTACACATGTTAATAGGTATGATACACCGATAAGCGTGGAGATGAGAAATTGTGCGTAACCAACTGCTCACGATTTGCATAACTAAGCGTGTGCGAAAGGCAGAATAAAACGAACAAAAAAAAATAAGATAAAAAGTGGCATTCGTGTAGACACTTATGTGAGAGGAAGATACTCGAGTACATTATGTAAAGTGTCATCAGTTCGGTGAGCCTCAGGGGCAAAGTGCGTCAAGCCATAACGGACACAAACGTTAGTAGCGAGCACTTGGTGTGGCTCTTTAAAAGAATTCATTTTAAACCTCGAATTAATATCTCACAATTTTTCATTTACAGAGATCAATCAATTTTGACTTTCTCGATATAATAATAACAATAATAATAATAATAAAACTGTGTTCGAAATGTAAAGCGAGAAAGTTGAGAGAGAAAGTGTAAACTTCCCAGTGTGGTATTAAGTTGAACGTTTGATTGGAATTTAATCGAAAACTCGATCGGTTTCGTGCATCGTAATTAGATCAGTTTTTTTTAATATTTATTTTTTATTAATGTTTGTAAATAATTTAAGATGCAAACGATCTTGGATTTTTGTTAAATTTTATAGAGAGAAATATCTTACGATATATTTGATAAGATCGATCGTATCGTGAGGACTGAACGTATATTCAGCAAATTCATTCTTGCATTGTGCGGATGAATTTCGTCATTCCTTTCAGTCTGTAAAAACTAAACAATGGCGATTGTACAGACTCTTTCTCTGTTTCGTGTCTCTCGAGAGCCCCAAAAGCAAAAGTCCAAAGAGTGGTCAGTTTAAAAGCATGCTAATCTTAATTTCTCGGGTGGACGAGCAAGAATGGATCTCTCTCGTGTATGTACGTTCATAAATATACACACGGTGTATTGTGAAGTAGCGAAAGAGCGATCGAAAAGAAAAGGCACACTCTCTCGATTGCTCGTTGAACAAAAGGGCGAGGCAAGAAAAAGAACGAGTCAACGAGAGGAGGATGAATCGATAGCGAGGACCGCGAAGAATGAGAGGACAAGAGGGAAGGAAGAGAGAAGAGGTTGAAGGAGCGAAGAAGGACTGGCAAATAAAAAAAAAAGAAACAAGTCCGTTTGTACGGGCCGACTTTATGCTTTGCTTCACGAGATCATACGTTTCGATTTTTTCCTTCACTGCGCTGCTTAAAAAAAGAACAAAAAAAAAATACAAATTTTTTTAACACCCATTTATATAAGATTTGTTCACTTAATGACAAATTATAGTCCGTTTCGTTCCTTGCTACGCTCAATTATAATTAATATCGCGAGGATTGGCAAAGTTTTTTTTTTGACTTCTCGAGAGATCATTAAAAACAGTTTACCAAATAGTTCATGCGCTCATTTTTTCCACTCATAATTAGTGACTAATTGCTCTCATGGGAAGTTCATTTTTCGGTCAATTTTGCTTGATTTTTTTGTTTTGTCTGGTTCGTTGCATCGTTGACGTATTTTTCGGTTTTTTTTTTTTACAAACGAGGCTGCACTCGTTCTACGTTTCTTCATCATTTTTCTCACATTCTCGACTCGTCAGTTTTCGGACGCTCGCGCTCTGAATACCAAAAGAGGCTCAGGAACCCAGAAACTTTTGGTGTCCCGTTGAAAAAAAATACCGATTGCTGTTTTTTGACCTCGTCAACTCGCAATGGATGAATCTCAATTCACGAGCTTATTCTATCGCGGAGCCGTGCCCTCGATTATTTTTTGAACCCTGTAACTTTTTCGAAAAATGCTGGTTATGAAAAAAAAAACTGGGCTCAAATGACCCAATGTGTCAAGGGAGGGATAAAAAAGAGTTTTGAGAAGCTGGGAGGCTCGACTGTAGCTTGAAATTTGATACTTTTGTTATTAATACAGCCGCAGCGCCGCGATGAGCCCATGTCGAGAGTCTCGGGATCCCATTCTCACACCAGTTGGATTATTTGTGTTCCGAGATTCTAAGAATCGGCTCTAATAGTCAGAGAGGAATCTTGTACTGCTATCCGCAATTTTTTCATCCCTTTTTTCCCCCTTGTTAAAAAAAATTTTCTTCTTTTTTCAAACGGCGATTTCTCTTTCGTCGACACGAGCATTCGCGATTTGACACCGGCCAACGACTCCATGAATATTTCCGAGCATCGTTTGCCGGATGAGTTATGAGCAAGCCTGGAATTTATGCGACGACCTGCACTCCCGAAGAGGATAATGTAAAAACTGCACGCTTGAAGAGACAAGAACGAGAAACAAAACAATTTCTTCTTCTTCCTTGGCCCAAAATCACCCCAACATCCTGGGGCGCTATGGTAATTTATTTTTTAGAAATTCAAATCAATTTAGCCTGCCAACTCATTTCTCAATAGGATTGATTTTTAATCGATTCCAATGATGCTTGAATAATCATCACCTTAATAAGCCCCACAGGCTAATTTATTTATAGAAATATTGACTAATCGAAAAGGTTATTTGAAGAAGTAGGTTAGAAGATGTTCGTGTTGCACCTGCGGATAGAACTGAGAGAGAATGTTCTCATGAGCTCCAATCTCATGCAGTGTTCATTAATTGTCCAATCAATTAGTCAACATCTCGAAAAATTGCACGAGATAAAAAATTCTTTGCTATTTTGTGCAACAAATTTTATCGCAATAATTATTATTCTCGACCCAGCCGAAGGAAAATGTCTTTGAGTTCCAGGGAAAAAATACCTCACAGAAAAATTCATATATCGTACGAGTTCAATTTTGATGGAATCGAACGTCGATCGTTCCTTCGCTCAGCATAATTATCCCATAAGTATGCATACCGTAACATTTCTATCTGCGAGCCAAGTGCAATGTGGGAATTACGTGGCGAACGATTAAAATAAACGAATAATAACAATAGAAATTGCCATTGCTCGTAACTTGTTTACAGAATGAAAAAACTCGTTGCGAATACATTTTTGTCTTCTTACAAGCTTGTGCTGCTTCAGGGGTGGGAGAATTACGATTGTACCTCGAGCTCGTAACGAGATATTATTTAGTGACACAAACATCTGAGTATGTTTACACATACGTCGATGATACTCGCGTGTACGACGATGCAACGAGATGAATCTCAAACGCCAAGAATTGCATCTTGTAGCTCTTGCAACCAGCAAGAGCAGAGAGTAGTCCTCGATCCACTTGCACTTTCTGCCATGAGGCTTTCTGCTCGATGTGTACAAATACTTGTCGAACGAGTACCGGAATACCCTTCCTGCTTAATACGTCCCAAAGTATGTGTATATATATATGTATATTCGCTTTATATACAGACGTCCTCGTCCACTGTCCTGAACATTTTTTCCCCAACCATTTCAACATCCTCGGCTCAAACTGCTTCAGTACACTCCCAACGACGTGCATTAAATTTCATACCATTCTGTACACGTAGAGGTTGATTCAAAATGAAAAAAAAAAAATATTTCCACAGATCGACAAAAAATTCCGATTTAAAAAAAAGAGATGTGACATAGAAAATCTAATTATGGATTTTCATGGTGTCCAATAAAACTTTGTAATTTTTTATAAAAACATCAAACATGGGATGGGACCAGAACCGAAATTTCCTATTCAAAACCACATTCCTGCAGATTTGATAATGAGTAGGAAAAGAAAGGTGTGCCATAAAGTGCCCCTGGTTGGAAATTCAACGACGAGAACTCTGTGGAACGAAGAAATTCCAGAGAAAATTAATGTCAAGGGTGAAATTCAGTAGTTGAACAAAATTCAAGTGCTCAGACGTGAATACGAGTTTATTGTTTATCTGTTTTTCCATACCCCCATGCTGGGAACAAACTCTCAACCCTAAATTAGTTATTCAGGCAAGAAGCCAGTCTGAACGAATCTATACGAGAAGCAAAAGAGAAGAGTATAGACGAATGTTTATGGGGTATCGTGTTTAGTTAAAAACCAATAATGATACAGTGTGCTCGAAGTAGAAGTACAACGACGAGCCAGAGAGTCCCTTACTCGCCTGTCTACATAAATATTGGAGTATATTACGTGCCAGTACAGATCTCATGGTCCAATACAGCGGAGCAGTCTAGCTCCTTATTTCCGGTTTGGCGTAGACTAAGCCCCAAGTGAGAAAGCAGCTTATAGTTTCGTGTCAGTTTATGTACAAGTTTACATACTCATGTACATGTAAGTACAGTGTATGGCGCATCTATAGACACGTGAGTCTGTTATATATGTAAATGTTTGGACAGGAGAACAGCAGCAGTACGGAGGACTATGGCTTACATATTCGTATTTTTATGCAGGCATATAGGGCGTTCCAGATTAGATAACCGACTTGGAAGCTCAGAAAAAAAAGGATGAACAGAAGAGTGTAAAAAAAAAAATTTTGCATGGAAATAACGAGCAATCGCGCAGTCTCTGGCTTCGATTTTGTTCAGCTACAAATTTTTGTATTTATTCGTTCGATAAAACTCGAAATTACTGGAGCCTCACAATTGCCACGTTCGACGTGGAGCAACCCATGTTTAAATTTTGTCATTCTACTCTCAAATGTACACTCTAAGGAGCGTGTATATTTGTGGGCAAATATGAAGAGAAAAGTACGACGTGTGGGCACTTACTGCTGCGGTTTAAAAGCGTGATTGTTCGAACCACACACGACTACATATAAATATATCGAGATCCATATCCACACTATATATTTACCAATGTTATACGAACACATTTATTACAGATATTCCCACACATGGGTACAGGTTTCTATGCCAATTTAGCCAATGGATTATATTTCGATACCTCGAATACCCTTCTCCCTGCAATTCGACTAGATTTTTTTCTACTTTTATGACGAAATAAAACTTCCAACATTTTTATTGTTCTCGAAAAATCAGACTTATGCAAAATGCAATTTCTTTCTCTGCGATAAATTCATTGTCAAATATTATTCAAGGTAAGTTTCAACTTTGTCGCATTTTCTTTTTCGTTTCTTCAGAAATACGTGTGCGGTGAATGAGGCATGCGAAGCATTCATGTGTGCGTGCTCAGAGAATGTTGTCCCCGACGCTCGTTCACCACTGGACAGTCGCTGTGGACGTATATAAAACGAGTAACTTGGAGGATAGCCGGTAGCTGCGTATGCAGCATCCTGTGCACCTGTACGAATCGATACGAAATACCCTCCAAGTATACTATTTTTTTATATGCGTGTCGTTAACCCAAATTCGCCATATTACTCGCGGTGGAGTTAACATACACATTGAAAAGATGGTAAGCCATCGCAATTCCAGCAGTATGTCCTCTATTAGGGCTCATCAAATGCCACGACGAGGAGTGGCCTACCAACGGGTAATTTATAACGTCGCGGCACAGACCGCTGTACAGTGATCAACCTCGAGAAACGATCAGGGAGATTGTAAATGCTGGTACATACCAAATTACCTCTATGTACATGAGAAATATTAAATTCATGGCGGTTTCACTCGACACTTTTGCTTTTAGACGTGCTGATCACATCGAGGAGATTCTTTCGTTAGACTGGTTCATATTTTCGTTTTTTTCCAAAGAAATATCGAAAGAAAATAATTCATGAACGCAATTCGGATGAATTTTCAAAAATATCATTCAGATAGAAAATAACTACACGCTAATGAAACCTAAAAACTTGAAATTCTCTGCGAAAGGATTTCCAAAATGTTAATTATTCTATTATTATTATTATTAATTAATTAAAAGAACTTTTATTATTTCGACACAAAAATTTCATTGAGAAATTATAAATGTAATAATTTCAAATCTATTATTCAAGGGACATAGTAAAGTGCAACTTGTTTAATATTTTCTCGGATTTATGTAAATATATTGCACATTCAATTACGTTGGGCAATGTACAGCCTGAAGGATACGTTTTTTTTTTGGGAAATTATTGGATTGAGTCAGTGGCGTTACGATCGGAGGAAAGTATTTGTAATAAATAGTCGTTTAAGGTGGTCGGTGGGCGTTTTGATTTTAAAGCTCGACGAAATGATGATAATGGGGGAGGGAGTTGAAAGTACGAGGGATCGTCATTGTATCTTCATAAAAAGACTTGTTGCTCTTGCTGGTTGTGGTACATATGTATCTTGGATGTATATATAGCGGACTATGAAGATGCTACTCAACGCCTTCACGCTTTGTCAAATCCATCGGATGCTCGGATAACAAAAATAAAGGATATTTATATATTTATATACGCGAACATGTGCACGTACGTAGCGAGTGTACCGGTTGAATGTATATAATCACGTTGTGGGGCCCTTGCTATTTATAGCAAGTGGTGCTTTAACCTCGTGGGCCCATCCTCATCCTTTTTATTCGCTTCATCTTCTTCTTCTTCTTTTTCATCCTTTTTTTCCACCTTCTTCTTCTCCTCAAAGAAATTAGAAGGATTTCGCATGAAAGAGCCCTTTTTACGTGTTACACCTTGCGATTTTTTATAGCGTCTCTTGTTACCGCTTCGGAGCCTTTGGATGCTTTTGACCCACGCGCACGTCCCTCTCCATTAAAAAGTTTTGTATGACTAAGAGAATAATAATGGCCGGTTATCGAGTACATTTGGGCATGAGGTACGGCATGTAAATTGCTAAGATTATGCGCAGTGTCGATTTTTTTGGGAATTCATATGCCGCGAAAGATGCCGCGAGTATGGGAGGATGAAAAAATCATTGGGCGAGAAATTGGAGAGTGTGTTTTCTCTTTCATCGCTCAATCGGAATGAACCGGAGCTTGGAAAACGCGATGTAGAATCGCGTGGATCTTGAGGAAGAACGGCCCATAGACATAAATTTTCTTTCGATCTTATCCACGCACGCATTTAAGGCGAACCAGGAACGATCTCCTTACTTATCGTACTAGTCTGACCAGTACCGGACGCAACCACTATTTTTCCACTTGCCCATAAGTGATTTACGGCTATGTCGTTTTTTCGCAAGGAAAATCGTTTCAGGAACTTGGCGATTCCGAGGGAGGGATACCGCGGAAAAAACTCGACAGAAGTCTCGACGTTGAAAAGTCGTAAACGAAAATTGGCGTGAAATATTCTCATACAGAGGTCCACATGCGTAAGCTTGATATTTCGAGGTTTAAAGAGGTCTCAAGTACGCCAAGATTTTTTGTGGTCAGACGAGAGGGTTTCTTGAGCGCGTGTAAGGGGATTTGAGAGCAAGTTAAATGCACAAACGAGATTATGCTCGGGAAAAGCATGCGTGTGCGTGATTGTGGTGCATTTATATATACAGATATACTTGTGGGTGAACGAGGTAATGTGCAGACAAGGGGAAAGATAAGAGCAGAGGACGCAGAACGAGAGAAAGAGCAAAAAAAAAAAAGAAAATGAGAGTCCTTCGAGAGTTTGCGAGACAAAAGGACTTTATTGCTTGGTAGTTATATTCGTATATATATAAAGGTATGGAAAAATATCTATGTATATATATATATATATATGAGACAAGGGCTGGGCTGACCACTTCGTGGACAGGACCACGTTCACCACCGTTTCTCGCCGCTCGAGGGAATCGAGAGTATGGAACCCAAGGCTGAGATCCGCGCACCGCAAAGGAGAAAGGCAGGTCCAACAGGAGGAGTACAGCATGAAAAAAAAAAAAAAAAGTAATTCAAAAAGAAAAAACAAGAAAATGAACTCGAATGACCTTCAACGGCCTTGGGCTCTAGGCGACTCGACTCTCGCAGCCTCCACAAGATCAGGAACCCACTGAGAGGGAATATAAGACAGAGAAAAGAGAAGCAAGGATTTCCCTTTCGTCTTATGCGGTTTTTAACCCTGAAACGCATTTCTGTTGAGCCTCCGGTATCCTGGCTCTGTACCATGCACAAATCCTCCCGGATCTTCCAAGTTTCTTTGTCAAGCCAATTTAACTCTTTTCTTTTCTCATTCTAGTCTTTCTTGTTTCATCCACAATATTAATGTACGCTTTTGATTTTCTCATGAGCTGCTATTTGTTAGCAAGACTTTCAATTACGAGTAATCAAAGTTTTAAAAATTTTACACCATCATCATAAGTTTCAATCGATTTTTCAAAATTTCTCGTTGGCTCTCCATTGCGAAATAAATAACGGATTTTTTTTTTATTTCTCATTCAACACAAAAAAATAAAGAAAAAAAAGCGTAGGGAGTTGTTCTCACAAGGAAACATCGTATACAGATCTGAATATTTTTGTTCTTACTCATCATCTTACTTTTCTCGTTATGATGATTATTATTATTCTTATTATTGTTATATTACGTCTGACTTATCATCACGATCGTTAGAGAGTGGAAAAGTTGGCCGACTTTTTTTCTCACGCGGCATACATACGAGCAAGAGAGCTCGTGAAAAAACTTTTCACTGATATATTTACACATATACGTATAAAAATGTTTCTGTACACGAGAATATATATTTTCGCTGACGGCAAACGGCGGTAGCGAGTAGCGCGAGTTTCTGCAGCTCCCGTTCCCTCCAAAATCCCATTAGCTTAATTGTTCCCGGTCAGAAGGAACATTAGCAAACAATGATACAGCGGAGTAAGCTCACGAGTGTAATTCTCGTTTACAAACGAAAGTTTCGGATTCTCTGGTTTCGTTCCTTTCGACTATTGTCACAGAGCGTTAACAATCCGATGTGACAGCGGAACATTGAAAGACATAAAAAAAGGCTTTTAACACCGCGCGACTTTATAGCGAGATTATTAATTTTATATTTCTTTCAAAAACTAGCAAAGAAACAAAGTCGGTAAAGATTTTATTGCAAAATTGGCGAGTGTTTGATAGTTTCCCACGATTCTCCGAGCATTTCCAATAAAGATAAAATAACAATAGCAATTACGAAAAAAATCAGAGTCTTTCGCAAGTGCCTCGGAATCTTATCTGCAGGGGATAACGTAATGCACACTCTTTTTACGCGCGCAGCATCACGTCTGGGTCCAGCAGCAGTGAAAAAAGTCTTGCGGTTATCTCGATTCGGCGAGGTTTATATTATTTAAGTGGACGTCCGGAAGTTACGATTTAGCGATAACGTCCAGTATCTGTATGTGTGTGTGTGTGTTGTAAAATGTTGTCTCTCTTGCTCTCCCTTTTCGTGTCCCTTTCTCCTTTCATATACGCGCACATTTTAATATCTGTGGGTACATGCGCGGCTACGAATGGTAAAGCAAAAATGTATAAATCGGAGTCGAGAGAACGAAAGGGCGGAACCAAAGCAATTCAGTACACAAAGTCTTCTCGGTTACGCCCTTCGGTACCTGACAATGCGGACATACCTTAAAAATACATATATATACCTAAGTTTATATACGTATTTGAAGTTGCAAGTTAACCGGTCTTTCATGTATAGTTACTCGGTAACACACCGGAATCTCAGGATGGCCATCATCGCCAATATAGCAGGCTTTTAATCCGCGAGAGGCCGCGCGAGCTAACGCGCGGTGTATATAACTCTCGCCGCGGGAGTTACGCCGAATCGGCTGTATAAAGGCGGGAAGAGAAAGGAATATACTGCAATTCGCGCATATACGTACTCGAATCCGACACTCTTGCCAACAGATATAAAATGTACGTATTAGGTGTACCCTTCGATGTATGTATCTTTCATATATATATATATGTATATAATGTGTATATATTCATATATACGCAAACATATAAAATTCTGTATATTTGTATATATTTACGGATTTATTTATATTTATATGTATATGCGTATATTTGCAGGTACATGGTACAAAAAAAAGTGCAAAGCTCGCACGTGCGTTGTATCTGCTTCGTATAACATTTTATAATAATATTCTTCGTTCCTATATTCCTCGGTGTAATTCCTTGAGAGCAATATGTTCCTTCCAAGACTTTATAGCATAGTCATATAAAGTATCCGAGTATATACTATAAGCTCGTTTTATATATAAATATGTTTGTGTGTATTCCTGGGGGTATGCACCATCGAAAGATTTAACGCGAAGTATTTGCGGAGACGATCCCCGCGAATTCTTCGTCGGGCGCAACGTGCGCGCGATCATTGTTTCTAGAAAATACTTAACTCCAACAACGCGCTTATTATTGCTTTTTTTGTAATAATGCAGCCACGCTCTAATGATACGCTGAAGGACTTAATTATTCAGTTTAGAATTTGGCACAAAAAAAAAAGTATTTTCCTTCGAATCCGGATTTGCGCTCTTGGGTTTTGTGGCGACGTCTATACGCCACGCTCTGGCCAACGTTTATATCGTCGAGTATTTTTTACGAGGGTATAATAAATATAAGGAAGTCTGACGAAGTGTTTTTTTCTTCTGACAATAAATTCTCGCCATTTGCCTGTAATTTGCAACGTTCAATTGGTGAATTCTCTTTTTCTATCGATCCAAGTCTCGCTTGTGTTTTTTACTGATTTTTCTCCGATAAATATTTTTCTCTGCTTCGCTCGTGGGACCGTCTATTTAGCGAAAACAGATGTAAACATGCTTAATATCCATTTTGCATTGCTTTATTTATTTCTACACGAAAAGTGTAAACCGAACAGGGAAAAAATGTTGTCTCGCGGTCGACGACTAAACGCGACGACGTCGACGAAAACTCCTTTCATATTTTCACTCTTCAATTACGAGACACCCGTACACCTCCGGGGCTTTTATATAACGCGAGAAGTCGCGGAACGAGCGAACGAGCTCATGGATTTCATAATATATACCCGACGAGGGGTTGCGAGCGAAGAAAGAGGCCGAAGTTTGCACCAAACTCCTTGCTCGCTCCAAACCAACGCGTTGTACACTCGCGAGTTCGCGTTTGCGTGGCTCAACGAATTATAAATACGAGGCACGCTTTTTTAAAAAACAAAACAAAATAAAACAAAAATATTCACGTGCACAAGTGTACACGAAATATATTCTGCAACAATCCGGAATTATTGGTCAAAAAAATGTCGAAAGTTCATTAATTTATCATAATTATTCCATTGGATTCCTGATTTATTAATTAATACAAAAAACCTTTACGTCTCCTACGACTATTGCTCACAAAGTGCCATCGAAATCTTTCGATTTTAATGCAGCGGAACAACTAGCTTAAGGAGGTTGGCTACACACAACATGTTGCCATGTTAAAAGCATAAAATTCGAAATTATTAGAATTTAATGAAATTTGGTAAGTATATTCTTTAGTATTAAATATGAATATACAAGTTTTTAAAGATTTTTCTTCTACATAGTTTTCGAGTAATTGAACACTAGAGTTTACATGCATAAACATAGGATTCAGAGATACATATATATAGATATATCTTTTGCATATTGTAAACTCCAATTATTCGACAACTATGTAGACGAAAAATTTGAAAAATAAATTGTGTCATTGTATTTGATGGTAAAGATTGTCATCACCAAATTTGATTATATTCTTATCATATTGTCGTATGTAGCCAACCTCCTTAACGTCTAGGCAACGATCCCAAAAACCCAAGCGATTGCTCAATCGCCTGATTGCATGTGTTCATTATTCACCAAGTCTTTCTATTTCGAAAAGTATACGACAACGAAATACAAGGTGGAACGGAATACAATGAATAAGGAATGGTACGTGACTTTAAGGTACATTCTACATCTCGATTTCTCAAATCAATATACATAGGTGGCTTGTCTTCTATGCCAGTGTATAAATATATATGTGGAGCACGATAAAATCCACACCTTTATAGTGTCGAAATGCATAACTCGATACTGCACGATGACGAGTTGTAAAAAATTTCTTGAGCAATTCTCAAGTCGCTTCGTGCATGTGTTACGCATAAAAATTGATTCGGTTCCAGCATTGGCGATCTTGAATAGCAGAGAAACTCGTCCACAACGACTATTGCCTCGTTTCATATCCGGTCGAGTATATTCGATGATGACTCAAGGAGCAGAATGGGAGAAAGATATTTACTAATGTCAGCTGACGCGTGTAGTGAAGAAAAATAAAAAACTATGACATCTGCGTGGTTCGTATATCGGAAGGTTTCGATAAAGCGACAGCGTCCGCTTTGTGTCTCCGACTACTAAATATTTTAGTGGAATTCACTATAATCTCAGTCGGTCCCGAGACAACCGGATGTGGCTTAGGAGGAGCAGAAGAAAAAAGACCTTGAAAAAAAAGGATCCTGGCAAGTGTGAAACGAGACACGATAATCCTCGAGGCCGAAAAAGCTTCGTCACTTGGTCATTCGCGTCTTTTTTCCTTCGGGGAATCCCATCGTACCTTTCGTCATACATTTTCCAGTCATCGCGATCGTTCTAATTTGGCAGATCGTCAGTTACGTCATCTCTAACGTCACCTTGTTCGCCAAAGAAAAAATACCTGGACCAGATGTTTTTTATGAATCATATTTGCTCTCGCGGTTATTCCCTTTTTCATTGCGAACAGCAAGAACGCTTGGAATGTAACAACGGTTCATAATTATGAAAGAATTTTTGCATTTTATTGAAATGAATGAATTCATTTAATTGACGGTTTTATTTCTTTGGCATTGCATTCTGTTCCTCGCTGGCTTTTTTGCACGAGGATTTTTTTTTAATCGGCTTTGCTAAGTACAGGCTCTATACTTATTTTTGGCCGGAATGTGGAATGAGAAAGAAACCGATAAAAAAGGGCCGTAAAGGACGAATCTTATCAGCGGGTACTAAAGTACGAAAGAAGATAAACAGTGGGGTGGCAAAAAAGAGAGCACGAAAGAGAGAAGGAGAGAGAGAGAGAGAGAGAGAGAGAGAAGGAAGCTCTTCTTCTCTCCTGGCAGCAGAAGTTTATTAAGCAGCCGAACGCGTTTCAGATATTTTTAGCGATCTCAAGCGAGCCTCCGCAACGATCATTGAGGGCATCGTGCTCACCAGAAAAAAATTAACCAAAGAAATTTCGTATCAAATCGTTAGCACAGGGTCATCGACATTACACACACACATTTACAAATGAATATATTGAATTTTTTACATAACAGTAACAAAAAAATCAGTGAACAGTAATTACAAAAAAGATATTATGTCACGTAGTCCCATACTCTGTATTCGACGTCAATCTTCATCGTGATTTAATGGACCGAATCAAGTGTGAGGTCGCCGGACTTTGGCCGACCGTTTACGAGCGATTTTGCCGAACGCGAGCAAGCCCCATTTTAACGGAACGTTTAATCCGTAATTCAGAGTCCAAAAAAAAAATCGCATGAGTCAACGTGACCGAGGAGAAAAGATGATGCGATCGAAATTCATACAGTTAATCAGCTTCATTAATGTCTAAGGAAATCGAGTTCCAATTCGTAACAATTCGAAAGAGCAATAAAATCGTAACTATGTATAATGTCGATGATAAAATGACTTTTAATTTGTTGGAAGAAAAACATTGTTTATAGTGAAAAATAAATGATAATGGAAGACAATAGGCGGACAAAGTGAAGATTCGAGCGAGTTCGCGAGAGAATAACAGGCAAGTATCGTTACAATACGTAAGTAGGTACATGCAGCGAGTTTATGGCGATGGTGCACGGGGCTCGAACGGAGTTTAACTTTCCCTTTTGACGGATCCTCTTGCTGGGTTCTCTCGCGGCATGTTCTGCTCTTTTTGTATAGGAGTGAGCTTCGAGTTCCAGAGAGACATACATATCTACAGATATACACATATATAGAGAATTAAGATGGAATGACGCGACCTCGAGGACGATTCGCCACCGTTTTCGATTCGATCGCAACTTGACTGGCTCTTGGATTCACGGATATGTGTATATATCGATACGTACGTATTTATTGGAGGCCACAGCAGCCCACATTGTTCACTGCGTGAAAATCACGTGGGTTAAGCTCTTTTGTTCCTTGTGCGGTATTATAGAGTAAATTGTATCCGGTTATGTACCGGTCCTGGATGAAAAAAGGAGAGAAATAAAAAAATGCGTCACGCGTGTCAATCCTGCCGAGAGATCGGTTCACAAATCAGCTCATCCGAACGTGTATATAGAGAGGATCAGCAATTTTTCCTCAAACAGGTGGCTTTCACTTGTACGCGGAGGAACTTCCATCAAGAAAGTGCGTGTACTGTTTCTGTTTATTTTTGTATTATCTTTATTTTATTTTTTTAGTATATAATAAAAAAGAAGAATTTATAGCCTCCCGTTTTCTGAAGGCCGCTTCTCTCGCACGTCTTCCGTTGCGCCATACACGCTTCGGGGCTTCGATCGGCACGTCTATCCCCTGCGCTCTCGCCTCTCTTTCTCTCTCTCGCGCTCGCTGCTTTGCGACCGAGTAAGCATGTGATACACGCTAAAGACGCGACAACACCTTAAATCGAGGATACACACGTGGCTAAAGTTTCGATTGAATATATTCACGATTCGCTCCTCGCATAACCGATTTGTACATATTTTTTTCTTTTTTTCTTCAACCCAAAAATTCCGATTTAGAAAGTTTGGAATAATTATTTCGCGCTCGGTTTGTTTTGGTAGAGAATTTTGAAAACGAGGATGAATTTATGCCAACGAGTTGGTCGATTATTAGCTCAATTTTGTTTTTTCATCTTCGTGAAACCAAAGTCCAGAAAATTTCTCGTTTCCATTCCGATCTACTTTTCGCTCGTGTGTATCAAATTTATATCGGTTAAGGTCGATGTTTAGCGAACGAGAGTTTTCTCCTGGAAGTGAGCTATTACTCCGCCGCGAGGAATAAAAAATCTTCTGCAAAAAAAGGCGTGAAACGATTGATGGAAAAAAAAAGAAAAAAAACAGAAATTGGTCGAAGATTGCGCTGGAACTCCCGACAAACATATACGACCAGCGCGAGGCTGCTGCGGCAAGCGAATCGCGTCAGAATTTCCCTGAAACAGCTAGCTTTCACTTCTTACGGGGCTCGAGTAGCACGCCGCAGAATGCTACTAAGCTGCTTATTCCGTCGCTTCGTCAGTACACATGCACTTGTACAGGCTGTTCCAACTTTAATCACCTTTATCGATAATTAGTCCTTAAACAGTAATTACAACCTTTCTTCCTCTAATTATTGTCAAAAACTTTGTCTCGAGCTGGATTTTCATCGAGAGAAACGTTCGAGAAAACTCAAAAATTCCACCAAGGCGATTGGCATTTTTTGTGGACAATTATTACGAAGGATAATTTTAGCCATAAATCGGTTTACAACTTTTTTGCTATTCCTCCGCATGATTGTAAATCCTTTTTATAATCAGCTACAAGAAAATATCAAGAAGATTGAATAGAATCGTCGAGATGGTAATCAAATTCAAATTTTTTCGTTTTTTTGAACATTTTTTTTTTTTTTTCACTTTTTGCAATGTTGATTCGACTTGGAATGGCCGATGTACTGATGGAGATTACTCCGTTGGCTATATTTATATATATATATATATATTGTAATAATAGTTAGTGCCGGGAGCGTGAAGCCGACGGTGCGCAACACACATCCAAGAGGTGCGAGAGTACTCACCGACTTACAGACCTACAGAGAGTTGTACAGCATGCAGTATCATTATATATACTTGCTATAATTCTCGGTGCAGTTCTATTACACCGATGCTCGTTCGCGCTCATTCTCGTCTTCGGTGTAAAACACGAAAGCGAAAAAAGAACCAATTTAAATCAAACGAAAATAATTGAGAAGCTAAATTCACTTGATTAATCATACATTACAGTAATCTTCATATTGCAAATTGCTTACCAACCGTATTTATATAATTCTAATTCAAATAAATGAATATTCCTACCAGAGCAGGAGAGGCATAGCAAATAAAATGAAGCGGGGCTACAGATTTATGTTAATTCGAATAAAAAGTGAAAACACGCTGGGTCAGTAACGATTTGGAAATATTTCGAAAATGAAACTGACTTGGAATTTGAATTTTTGAATTTATGAAATTTGGAATTTCGTTTACTATAAGGACATTGTGGAGTCACTCTGGTGTCGTGATTTTTTAAAATACTTCGTCCTTTGCACTAGAAATTGCAACACCAAAGTTATAATTACGATTGTTTTAATCCAAGGGAAAGAAACACAATTACGACATTTCAATCAGGTTGAGATAAGGCTTGTCTCGATTGTACTGGGTTAATTATAGCACGTCGGATTTAAACTTTGAAATGCGCCCAGCACGAAGAATCGAAGAGTTGCATGAAAAGGAATGAGCGAGTGAGAAAGAGATTTGAACGAGTGGGGAAGAGCGCGGGGATCGCTGATGCTGGGCTTCTCTCACAGCTCTCTGACCGCCCAGAGATTTCCACGAGTGGAATAAGAAACTGGTTATGCACGGACGCGCCCGTTCCAGCGTAGGTTGTCCTATGGGCCATTCTTTATACATATATATAAAAGTATATATGCAAATACAGATATAGCTACTTGCACCGAAGCAAACACTTTTGTTTCCATTATTTTTCGTCTCAGTCTCTCTCTCTCCCTTCTCGCCAATCCTGGCATTTCTCTCCGATCCTTCTTTTTATCAATTCCTCTTTCTTTTTTCATTATCTCTTTCTCTACAGATACGCACACATACCAGTCCTTTCCATTCCGATCATCGCTCCTTCTTTTATCTTGGCGTAAAATCCTCCCCTGCTCATTCTCTCCCTTTTCCCATTCTACCTATTCTCTTCATATTCATCAAATTAGCATAGGCTTTATTTAATAATATCAAATTTCCACAAAGACCCTTGTGGCTCCCACGGAATTGTTGGTTTGCCAATGGCAATTTAATCATCAGATTTTATTATTGAATTTACAACAGGCGACTGTCTTTGTCCAACAATCACGATCGATCCATGAGAATTCATTCGTGAAATTGAATTTTTATGTCATTCGAATCGAATAGAGTTTCCATCGATGTGCACGTTGTTTTCTTCAGTGACCACAATTCTAATGAAATCAAACCGAACGACGAAATCATTCAAATCACGAAGCAGAAAGCGCCAGAAAGCTGTTTCATAATTTCGACGTGAAAATTTTCAAAATTGCTGTTTTTTCGCACGATTGAGTAAACGTTTTCCACTCGATTACATGTGTTTCGATCGATTGAGACATAGTTCCATTAACACCATGCCCGAAATGTGAAAACATATGCAAATGATTGTGGGAATGATTCTTCGCTGTGGATTGACCGACAGGTACGTATCGCTTGTTGAATAATAAGCCTCCTTAATATCTAGGGCGAAAGAAATCGAGAGAAATCCAATGTGTTGAGATGGTTAAGCCACGAGAATTTCCTACGGTTACAGCACACGTTCGAGAGAATCTCATTTGATGTTTCTCTCGTCTCGGGTTCGCAGAGAACTAGTCTCTAGCGTAATTTCACACTCTCTTGTCTCGGTTAACAGGAGAGCTTCTCCGTACCCTTAACAAGAGAATTTTGTCCGTAAAACTCGTTTGTGACACACTCCGCGCTCGTGAGTGCGATGTATCGAGAAAAGGACCAGTGTCCTCGTTTACTTTTCCTCACGTTTACGTGGAAGCTCGTGCTTCTAATAGTTAATCGGAAGACTATGCAAATGTATCTACGCTCACACTTGCCCACACACACACACACACACACACACCCACAAACAGTTTGTGTTTGTCCATGTATGAAAGTGTGTAAATTCGATGGGTGCGAGTCTCGTCATCGTAACTCGTACTCGGGTATTCATAGCGCGCGAGCAAACGAGCCTCGATGAATATATACCGTTAACGATGGAGCTCGCGATCGTTATATATTGTCCGAGCCATCACTACGGACTCGGTACCTCGAAACCATGAAAATCTATAGTTGCATATTAAATGCCTCAACATATTTGCACATACGATTCAATATCTGCTCCACTGATTCGCAATTCAGTGCCCACGTGTTATGAAGAAATAAAATTCCCCTCGAATGCATTTTTCTCGAGGATTAATTCGAAAAAATTGTGCCATGGAATATTTTTTTCGTGTACACGTTGGTTCCTCGTGACCTTGCATCAAGAGATCGAATACGTTCGCCTTCTTTTGTCCATGGAGCAGCAGGATCGTTTATATAAAATGTGGAAACTTTGTATGGGAATTCATGAGACGTTCGCTAATCAGGAAAATATTTCATTATTCATGAGTTATTCGCGCGATTGTTACGAAAGTATAGAAAAGTGAAAATAATGGCGGAAACGCTGAAAAAATGAAAAATTTCCGTCTGGTTGGGAAACGCGGTAAGAAAAAATTGGACCGAGGATTATTTTCGTGTTATTTAAATGAGGCAAAGTGGAATTGGCTAACCGCGATGTGAAGGCCGAAATATTAACGGTTATTAAAACGTTCGGCTGTTGACTATGGCGCGACGAAAAGGAGGAGGGAAGAGACGAGGGGTCAGTAACTGGCACCCTCACCTTATAGAGCGATATTGCGAACATGAAGTGTGTGCGTGGTGTGGTTACATACCTTTGCGAGGTGACAGGAGATCGAACGTAGGCGTCGTAGCGCCTTGAGCGCAATATGGTCCTCTCTTCGAGTTGGAACCGTTGTCTCAATTTCTTACGAGATGTCAAATATTTTCGTGTTTCCTTGTATCGCCGAAAACTTCCATAATCTGATAAACAAGAGCGTTTTTTTCCCTCGCCTCGGAGACTCTCACAACGACAGAAACGAGAGCAGAGCAAAGAGGCAAGGTTCTATCATAGGAAACAAACAACAACAAAAAACACACAAAAAATTGAACCGGAAATGTGGTGAAAAAACACTGCGAACGGGATTCGAGAAAGTATCCTGGATTTCTCCCAATTCACTGGAAAACTCGCTCGGTATCACTTGACAGGATTTTATTGACAGCACAATCGCATTAGAAAGAATTTATTAAAATTGATGAATTAACGGTTCACCTCACTGCTAATTTGAATTTAATTAAAAAGCACGTTTAACGAGTGTAATTAAAAACACTTTGCAGTAACATTGATTGCAGAAGAGCAACGAAGTGAGGAGAAAAATAAAGAATAGTTAAATTTTGGCAGTTGCTCTCTCCTCTTTCTCCTCTCGTTGGTTTCCTCTTTACGTTTTTAATCTATCCGGACGTTAAGTGCGGATAAGATTGTCCCGAAGATTCGGAGAGTCTCTCCTGCGTTGGGCTTGGAGCGGGACACGCGCGCGCGCGGAGACAGCCTTGCCGTGAGTGAGAGTTACAAGAGACGTTCACCATGTTGGTGAACGCGGGCGCGCGCGTTCACTCAAACAGCAACGAAATGTTTGCGCCAATGGTGTGGGTAAGCCCGAAGTGGTGAACGTCGCGCATGCGCCGTTATCGGCACACAGCCTGTGAGCTCTTTGCCCGTAAAGCACATATACGTTTGAATTTAATGTCGTTAGGGTCAAAAGGGCGTATGTGGCTTGGTCAATAATCGATCGGGGGGCCGAAAAGGAGTAACCCGAAATACGCATCGATATCTGAGCGTCAAAAGAGCGTGAGCCAGTCAGCATTGTTCATTCAATCGTGTGGATTACGACCTTTTTCTCGCTCGCTTATAACAGTAGAATAAACATAAATTAACACGCGTACAAATTGCTATGGAACAAAAGGCCCAGAAGCACTAAAATACAAGTTTAAGCCAAAGTGGGTTAAGCCCTTTCATCGCTCAATTCACAGAGTTAATATATTTTCATTTAAAAGTATATGCAAATACGTAGGTGTGCAGAAAATTTGATATCCGTAACTACTGGGTGAGAGGGGCTCGAGGCATGTTTTGTTGCTCGGCTGTTCATGTACGCGCCTTTTTCCCTTTCCTGCAGCCTGGCGCACTCTCGGGTTCGGCTCGCGCGTTTCGTGACGTCAGAAATAGGACAAGGCGCTAGTGGCCTTTGGGTCTATATATCGTACCTTCTTATCCTACAAAACCGTGGGAGGGATGGCGATGTAAGCAGCCGAGAAAGAGACCCATCGAGAGGGAGGCAGAGAGCCAGGCAGAGAAGGGAGAGAATCCCAACACTCTACAGAGCAACATAAAACCGACAGAGCCACACAGCTCAACGCAACACACGGTAAAAGTAGCAACGGCAAAAGTCGAGAGAGTCCGGACGCGCGGTGAACGGAGAGGAATGAAGAGAGGGGCCACTGAACTGTCTTGATTCTACCTCTCTCTCTCTCTCTCTCTCTCTCTCTCTCTCTCTCTCTCTCTCTCTCCCTTTTTTTCCTCTCTGTTCGTGGTCGCGACTTCTCGTCCCCTCCGCCTCCGCTCTTCGCCCGACACGTTCCTCGTCTTGTCTGATCTGCACTGGACCTCCACTACTCAATCCTATTATGTATATTTATATATATGTCTATACAGATATACGTCTATTGAGATTTGTAACACCTCGAGACAGTCCGAACGTCCTTCTCGATTTATCCTGCCTTAGGGACCGACCCCATATCGATAGTCGTCTCTCTAAGCTTGTTACGAGACTATTTCTGATATGACATTTGTAAACGATATCAATGTCATTCACTATTTAAATAATTTTCGTAAGAAATCGAGATTTATAGTGTGCTTGATCGTGTACTACAATTATTTTTATCTACACAATGCATAGAAACGATTTTGTAATCGTTACAGTTTTATAATTATAAATACATCCTGGTTAGTTCGAAATTTTTGAAAATTTAACTTTAATTCAATTTAATTTAAATAATTATATATTTTAATAAATTATCATTATATTTATATTTCTCCATTGGGAATTTTAGCAAAATTGTGGAGAAGATTTTTTGGAGGTACACGTAATAAATGACTTGAGAAATTAGCGAAGTGGAGGCTGAATAGAAAAATAATGAGAACGTATTGAATCAATATTTTTTGAAAAATCACATTTACATGGGATAATGTAGAGATCGCGAGCTTTCTGAAGAGTAAATATATGGTGACTATTTATCACCAGAAAGGGTTCGCTAATTGCCTCGTTAAGGAAGCCGTAATTAGAACCCTTCGATAAGTTGTCTTGATCGTTATCGCTAGAACGAACAAGGAACGCTGCTTTTCAAGCCGTTAACTAATTACACCGAACATGTAGAGATAAACATATTTTTTGAATATTAATGATAAATTTTCGTCGAATGGCTCCAAGACCACGAATTGGGAAATCCATTCTGGAAAAATAAAAGAATTCATCGTTGTGTGAATGCAAAACCATAATAACTGTAAACTGGGTAAAAAAAAATTTCATTTTTTTTTCGTTGTATGATTCACAGGATTCTGTTAATAATGAATCTCGTAACGGATTCATCGAGAAAAAGAGCGTCGCTCATAAACAACGCAATTGTAAAATGGTCGTTAAAAAAAGGGAAAATCATCGTTTGCCCAGTAGTTCGATCTATAATTCCTAATAGTTCATCAAGTAAGGAGAAAGCACATCCTCTCAGCGTAATTGTAATGAGCCCACGACCTTTCACGTGTCCTTTCTTTACGGTTCGACACTTACAAAGTGAACAAACTGACTCGACGTGTTTCTCTCACTCGATTATCCGCGTCTTTGCTTTACCCCCGTTGAATCTCTTGCCTTTTTACTGCGCGCACTGCATCATTTCTCTACAGTTTATGTTGTACGATCGTCGTTGCTGGAAGGGGAATCTTCGATCATCGTTTCGTAATTATGTCGTGATGCGCCAACGTCATCGCGACGTTTCTGTACATCTATACGTTACTGAATTATGTATTATATTTATAAATACACATAACGATCAATGGAGAGTTATTGTTGGCGATATTCTCAGAAATCATGAATTTTGAAAATTTATTTATGATGCTTCATTAATTTTTGTTTTTATTCGCTTTTCCTCCAGGTACGTCCGAAATTTATGGCAAACGTACTTCTTGTCAATGACAAAACAAAATTCGTAAGCAGAATTTTTTTCCCATGCAACTCACAGCTTCTCACATAATTTCATTCAATTCTGAGTTTTCGTCACGATCAGGACCAACATATTCTCAACAATTGTTTGTTTGGAATGATTGAAGAAAGAAAAAAAAATTTGGCGCATTGAAACGACGTGTGAAGTCTATCCACCTTGATTAAATTGTTTTGAAATATTCCGTGAGTGCATCATTAATTGGCAGCGGTTTTGAGCAATCATTCAACCAAGGTGAGAATGACGCAATGATAAAACACTACTCCAGTGGGTAAGCTTCCAAAAAACAATATTTGTCATACATACAGGGTGTCTCGACTGTCCTATGGAAATTCACATTTCCGAACGTCCTCCAATCTCATTAAAAATCTTCAAAAATATTTCAAATGCAAATAAATTAATAATTTGAGTTTTCTTAACATTTTGCCATGACATAGCGTTGCTAACGGCTTTGAGCCACAGCTAGAAAAATAGTTATTAATAAAACTGTGATCTTGACACGAATTATAAAATCATTTACCAAAAATGATGAAATTTTCAAATTTTTCATCCTTCACAAAAAAGCTTTAATTTCGTTTTTCGCTTTGATCCTAGAAATAATTTGTCGAAATCGATTCACTGGTTTTTGCGTGAAAAGCTTCAAAAAACATTTTGGCAGTAAAAATTGATTTTCATGCCGATAGAATAATCGTACTCGATTCAAATGACACACGAAGGTCCAGGTTTTGATTAATAAGGAATAAGAAATTACGACCACTCGCAGAATTTTGTATTCACATGAATTTTGTCGTTTATTTAATTGACATTGAATTTATATATTTTGGACACCCCGTAGATCGTTTATTAATGCTCCTAGTTGATGCTTCAGTTGGACCGTTATGATCGTATCTATACATACAGTTGATTTATAAATGTGTGTTATGATCGTAGGCGAGCTGTTCCAACTTCTTATTTAACGTTTTTTTCTCATCTCTTACTCTCTCGCCACATGAGTACGTTGAAGTTGAATACGATAGGATGTATCCCGGCGTGACGCCATGAAACGTCATCGTATCTTTCAGTAGCTACGGTCACTGATGTACCGACACCTCTAATAGTTTCTTTTCATTCAACTCATCTCGATGGCGTCGAGATTTATCCGGACGTTGAAGAGTCTCGTCGGCGTCTTTCTATTTTCCTCTCATGCCGCCGGAGTTTTATGCGTGTCAGCGGGTATGCTTCATCGAATTGTTGTGTCGATGGAACGATGGAACGTTAAAAATGTGGTAGTCGACAGGAATCGCGGAAATACCTGCGAACTGTGCAAGTGAATCTTTATTGTAAATTATTTAACAATTGCCTGGAACATGTTAAAAATTTTATGTTTATTTCGAGCCTCAAAAATGTTGCGAAATATACGAGAAAACAGAAGAATCTAATTTTAATTCTGTAATTTGTCTCGTTGGCTATTTTTTTTTTTTTTTTTTTTTTTTTTTTTTTTTTATTTTTCAAGAAACGTTCTTCAGGATTAGAACGATATTTGTGACAAAACGTGAAAAATAATTTTGCACCGATTGCACTAAAGTTAAGAGTATTGAGTTATTTATTATTGCGGATGGGAAAATTTCAGTTGACCCCGACGATCGAGACAAGAGCATAAAACGAGTGCGTCATCGATCGGAATTTTTAAGATCTCTGAATTGGCTCAAAGACGTGTACGTAACTTCGTCAATGCAACTAGGGAGACAGGAGGGATATACGGACGTGTTGTGTTGACGCCCTGGTAGAATTTCTTGTTCCCTTGCTCTCTCCCATCTTTGGACGAGATGAAACTAGGAGGGGAAAAGAAGAAAACATGAGTGGATCGCGAGGAATTTCATATTCACTCGGTTTCTCTCTTTCTCTCCCTTTCCTTCTGTCTCCGTTTGTGTCTCGTTCGCTCTCGTGTATTCTCATGGAGATTCGCAAAATGCGTGGGCACGTTATCCACCGCTTACTCATTCTACCTCCGACAAGCTTAACATCGTCTCCTACTTCCCTCATGCATTTATTTCTCATAGTTTAGAATAAATATACAAATAAATATTTATTTACCAAATTTAAGACTCTTATTTTTTTCTCATTTATTCCCGTTTTTTCTAAACATCGGCGCTAAGCCGTTCCCACGCATTTTCATTAACGTACGATATATTTATATCCAGAAATGTTTATAAAAAAGTTCTAAGCTCATGAGATTCTTCACTGAACTAAAAAACTCGTATTCCCGCGTTATTCGTACTTCAAATCCTAACGAGAAATTTTTCTTTCGTCCTTTAGTTCCCTTCTCGTCCGAATGCCATATTTCGCAAACTTTTTTACCGGATAAATCTCCCAAAACCTGTTGTAATCGTGGCCAGAAGCCGATAATGTAGAATTCGAAATTGCCGGAGCAATACAGTCCGTTTCTACTGGCAACGCTTCCAAGCCTACGTTCCTGCTTCCACTCTGGATTTCGATCTCATTAAACGTCCATTAATCAATCATCATTAGTTCTCATATTTCTGCATGCTTCAACTAAGGAATTAAAATAGTCATTAATTTTCATGTCGATTTTAATTGAACTTACAAATCGAGTAGGAATTCGCACGACGTGACCGGCGGACGCGAGTCTGTACGGTCTCGGCTTTTAACATCCGCGTGTTACTTTGGCGCTCGTGAGCTTACGCCCTCGAGTTACGAACTATATATATCCTAGAGATAAATATATAATCTGGCAAGAATCCAATCGTGCATGCACGCTCACTCGTTCTCTCCTCCTACATCAAAACTTTCTCACTCTCACTTTTTCCTCTTCTACTACGCACACCCAAGAGATTCCCTTAATTCTGTGCTCAAGTGTGCGATCTCTTACTCGCCAAAGCCACGAGAATTTCGTAATAGCAATAAGCCCATAAAAAAATCTTCTGGGTTAATGGTGGCAAGAAAAAATTAAGTTCTGCATGCGATACTGACATAACTTTTATGAAAAATAAATACTATGGATGTTACCAAATGGACTCTGGACTTGAGTAATTTTACACCCTCCGCGTTTATTTGCAAGCAAACATTTCCAGACAAGCCTTTAATTTTTTAGGTCGACGTTTACGAGTTTCTCTTCATTTTATTTTCCAATACGAATCATCGAACCGAAAATTCATTTCGTTGGAAACTGGGCACTATAAATGCTTTCTATGATAAATAAATAATACATTTATTCCTGTTGATACCGAGTCAAAATTCGCAATGGGATAAGTTTGGAAAACATTGGCACAGAAGAATGCGAATCTGTTTTTAAGGGATCTAAAAATATTTCGATACAATTGAAGGCCTTAAAGTTTTTTCTCGAGTCTGGAAAGAATGTGGAGACGCTTCGAACAGTGAAATCGTTCAGTTTATTGAGACGACGAAACGGAATTGGGAAGACGAAACAAGAAGATGAGAATTTCGGAAAAATCTCTTCGTTCTCCGGAATTCTTGCGGGCTGTGTGAAACTAGACGAAAAAAAAAAAACGATCGCGACGATCGTCGATTCGTTTTTGTTTTTTTTTTTCTTCCTAGTCTCGTGGCACTAATATAGAAGAGAGAAGAAACAGTTGAGTAGCTTGAAAAGTGTACTGGCGGTGGATGAGGGCGCGCAAAGTTGGTGACCGAGACTCGAAGCTCTTGGGCCAACACGCGCTCGTACAATCCCGGGGATAAATTTAATCACGTCGAACGCTGCATTTGGGTTAGAGAACGAAGAGACGCGTTAGTCTGAGAACCGGCAATGCCAGTAAAGTTGGTCGTCGTCGCGAACGACGAATTAGAATAGTCCGGGATGAGCTAATTACGTAAGTGGGACTCCAATTTTCCGATAAATAAATAATTATTCGATAACCAAGTTCGATAAGCAAAATTGGAGTAAAAATAAATACAGTGAATTGGTGAGGGGTGGCGGCGAGAAGTGATCGTGACGTGATAACGGTAAAAGTGCACTCGGCCAATTTTCGTACGTGGCCCGAAGATTTCTCGTCTTTTTTTTTTTTTTTTTTTTTTAATTATATAATAGAGTAAAGATTTTTTTAAATCGAATTGTGCAAAGTTCGGGCACATGGGAATCGATGTATTCGTGAGTTCTCGTTGCCTCGACATTATTGCGAATGCTCAAAAGGTGCAACACACCGAATACGTGGGGATTACTATCGTCATTCAACCGCACTAAATCTTACTATGATTGATCTAAAGATAGATCTCTGAGAGAGCGTCCCAGCGTCGAGAATAAACGTAAGCAAACTTTATCTCGAAGCGGTTTACTATATCTTCATAAAAAACATACCAAATATTTCGTTAAATTTCAAGCTTTATTTAAATCCTCATTACACTTTCATCATTGTTTACTATCTCCGACAAAAACATTCACTACTTGACGCATTAAGCTCAAATACGTTTGAGCAGAATTTGATTTCATTTACAATAAAAAGCTGAAGGTTTCATTTTGATTTGTTAAGTCAATAAAATAAAGCCTGAGGCAATTTTCTACGATTTAAAAAACTTGTGATGACTTGGCTGAAGATAATTTATAACGTTGATGGGAACATTTAGGATGCACCATAAAACGTATGGCTCGGTAACAGGGGATACTTTGTGTCCCCTTGGATTTCATCCTCAGGTGCGATGGCCAACACGATGCAAACGCTGTTTCAGGTACTTGTAGTCTTTAAGCTCCATAAACAATTTTATTCGCTGTTATTTGAATGAAAAACTGCATTAAATTTGAAAGCCATGGAATTACAAGGATTTATGGAAAAATGGCATTAAAAATGTAACGATGTGTCGAAAAGTATTTTTTCCCATCGTCAATTGGATTTCCATGAACGAGGAGGCTGTACACTCAATGTTGTACCCCCATAAATAAATGCGACATCCCATTTGCTAGACCAATTTGCAACGAGGTGTGTTACGAGCAATGCTCATTCACTATATCCCCTTTTTCCCTATATAGGATGCCATGAATTTATTTATTTTCCATTTGGAGTATTTTCTGCACAAAATATGCCATTGAGTTGGACCGATCGCTCGATAAATTGCGAGTTAAACGGCGAGCTTCGCATATAGTTTGTGCTTGTTAACAGCATGTTCTACTATGCCGTAGTAAATACGTGAGTAAAGTGGGAACACCATACTTGGGAGGGGAGGAAGAAAAAGAAGAAAAATATGCGGAAACGTAGGAGCGAGACAACCCTTTTCTCCGACTCTTTCATACATACATATCTCTATAGCGTTCATCCTTCGTGTATATATATATCTATACATTTTTCCAACGGAATACAAATCGTTCGTTTATCCGAGGATGTGTTCCCAAGATATTTACGAGGGAATTTCTCGTATTCAGGACTTACCTGATATAAACGAGTACTTGTAACGACTCAGGTGTAAAAATTATTGACCCAGAGTTTATTTTTAACGAGACACACACTGTATCTAAGATTTCTCACGTTCGGTATTCGAGCTGTGTCATTAAAAATCAGATTGTTTTTTCAATTCATTTTCATACAAAAGTAATACTTATGAATTTCTTGGTAGTCGTTCGTAGGCAGCACGAAAATGATGCCAAATTACGTGAATCGAGTGATTTTTTTGGGTTTTTTTTTTTGCATAGAGATTATAAGGACCATGTTGGGAAGAGAGGGAGCTTGAAAGACACGACAGCATCGTCACCGAGTCTCTCGGGGAAATCATGGGAACCTTCACCGACAAGGTAAAAAAATATTTTTCAGGATTTTGCTTTTTTGAGGGTTTTTGTGGGATTGAATATCACGAGGCTTTTTGTTACAATGGCATAGACGATCGAGCGAGAGTCCAGAGTCAAGACGCACATGGGCATCGACTTCGAACCTGACGAAGGACGAGGCCAAAAGTTCTCAAAAATCTACGACCTCCTTGACCTGGAGCTCAGCCCTCGATGTGTCGCAAGATCCTCAAGAATCCTTCGTCGCACCGGAAGTTAATTCTTCTACTGTACAGAGGTCGAGAAATTATGCCGGCTCGCAATCAGACAGTTTCAATTATCGCAGACATTCGATCGATGAAACTATGCTCGAGAGACCTCCGAAACTTCAAATAAAAAATGTTATTGACAATAGCAATGGGACCAATTCGGATCATGACGTTGAATTTATTATACAAGTAAGGAAATCGAGGTCGAACGATGTTACGAGTAAAAACAATAACGGACCGAGTGACGACATCCCGGCAGAGATGTCCGAGAAAGGAGGAAAAACAGAAAAAGTAAGAAAAACCATTTTTTTTACGACCAATTTCTTTCTATTGAATTTTTCCTGAATCTTTGTTTTTGCTTGATTGAAGAACGAGATTGAGAAACTGAGGGCACAATTGAGCGACATGAAAGCGAGGTGCGAGCGAGTGGAGAGAGAAAAAAGTGATATTTTGTTGCGACGTCTCGCAACCATCGAAACAGTCTCTTCCAAAAGCTCCAGCAACGAAATGACCAAACTTCAAAAAACTGTCAAAGAGCTTCAAGCAAAAACTGAAAGTAAGATTTCTCCCTCAAATGTTTTTGTACACTGAAGATTTTTCAATGATTTTTCTGGTTTCAAGCGTTATAGAATTTTTTTAATGTTTTTTGTTTTTTTTTTTTTTATTTCCCTCGTAGCTCTGTCCGAAGAGAAGACCAGTTTGATGTCCAAGATCAGAAATCTTGAGAGAGACACCAACTCGAGACTCGGAAGAAACGAGCGAGAAAAGGCGAACGAAGAGCTTCGATCAAAGTTGAAAGCGGCCGAGACACTCTGCGAGAGTCTGATGGACGAGAACGAGGACATGAAGAAAGAAATACGAGATCTCGAGGAAGAGATTTACGAGATGCAGGACAATTTTAGGGAAGAACAGGCAGACGAGTACACGAGCTTAAGAAAAAGCCTCGAGCAATCGAACAAAAATTGTCGGATTTTGTCATTCAAGCTAAGAAAAATTGAACGTAAGGCTGAACAATTAGAAACGGAAAAAACAGACATTGAGAAAAAATACGACGAGGTCAAAAGGATAGAAGAAGTCCTTAAGAAATTTGGCAATGAGTACAAAAATCGAAGTCAAAAAAAGACAAATTCTGATTACACCACGAGAGTCCAATTGAAGAAAATGGTCGAAGACATGGAGAAAGAAATTGGTGAATAATTAAACAAACAAAAAACTAAACCATTCGATTTCCATTCAAAATTAAACTGCAATTCCGAAAATTCTTATTTTAACTTTTTAGGCGACGTTTTCGGAATTTTCGCGAGTATAATCGAAGGCAAAGATTTTGATTCGTCGTCGATAAAAAGTCCTGAGAACAATGCTAAGTACGAGAAGTTGGCAAAGGAGCACGATACATTGAAATTAAAATTAGAAAACACAATGAAAGAATTGGCGATTGAGAAGGAGAAAAAGAAACCCGAGACCAAGTTGATAGTCGACAACAAAAACGCCGATGCCCAAAGTCGTGAGTTGGTTCTTTTTTCAAATTTGTTTCCAAAACCTAAAAAAAAAAAAACTTTACATTGTGCTGGTTTGTGTTCTCAGTGAAGAAAAGCTTGGAGGATTCCATGGCCGCGAGAGAAATGGAAAAAAAATCTTGGGACGCAGAGAGGATCAAACTTCAGGAAGAAAAAGAAAAATTAAAATTAAAATTGTTGTCACTCTCTGCGGAAAAGCTGAAAACTCACAATGAGGTTACGCAATTGAAAAAAGATTTGGGTAAATTTTACAATTTTTAAACGAACGTTTCATCGATTGTCGATCGATCTTTGCCATTTCAATGTTTTTATAATTATTATTTATGAATTACAGAAATGGCAACATCCACGGAAACGAATTCAGCAAAAATGGAGGTCATGGTGAGTGAGCTGAGAAAAGAATTGTCTATGGAGAGGGATAAGGCTAAAAAGTTGCAGGACGATTTGTACTCGTCCGCGGACCGAGAGAGCCGAATGTCGAAGACAATCGCGTCTGTGAGCATTCAGCCAATAATAAGTTTGCTCGCTTGAGTCCCTGTTTTCAACCCCTGCCCCGGTTTTTAGAAGCACAAACGTCTTTTCATCCTCCCTCAACTTTCTCCTCTATTTTCGCTTTTTTCTCTTCATTTTTTCCCTGCAGGCCGAACAGACGAAACTTTTGCTGGAAGGTGAGCTCAAGCGTGCAAAGCAGGACCTGGAAACCTCCAAGTCCTCGTCATCCTTCAAACTCGCTAAAATAACAGCCGAATTAGCGGAAATCAAAAAAGACCGCGACACGATTAAGACTCAAGCGGAAGAAGAGAAACTATCCAAAGACAGTGAAATCGGAAGCTTGAAAAAGAAAATGGCGAGTCTGGAAAAAGCTGGACTCAATGCCAAAAAAATGAACGAACTGAAACAAAGTTACACCGATAGAATATCCCGTGAGTCATTATCAAACAAATCAACGTGAAAAAAAATGATTCGTCATTATTTATTAATTGCAAAAATACCAGAAACAAGTAAATAATCCATTTTCATCATTTTTCGTGAAAAAAATCTCTGGCCAGATCTCGAGGACGAAGTGAAGCGAAACCTCGAGAGGTTCGAAGACTTGAACAGGAAGCATGAAAAAATGCTCGAGTCGCGTGAACGTCTTGAGAACGAGAATCAGACACTAACCAGGTGAAAAGTGAGACTTTGCTTTCGAGGTGTAGAATAACAGTATAAATGAAAACTGATCCGATTAATCACAATTATCTCTCTATTGCCATTTTTTTTGTATTTTCCGTTACGCAGCAAATTATCGGAACAAAAGGAACGGTTTGTTAGCCTCGAAAGCGAATTAAAGACACTCCGAGAAACTTATAATTCCCAAACGAGTTCTTGGACGAAAGAGAAAACTCGACTGGAGGTAATTAAACGAAAAAAAAAAAAAAAATCAAATACGAAAAGTTCTCTCCCACTGAAAAAATTGCTTTTTGATTTTTGGTTCCCCTCAGGACAAGTTGCGAGAGCTCGAAAAATCGCAGAGCAATTTCCAGCTGACCGAAGCGAAGGAGGAAATCAATCGTTTGAGTAAAGAGAGCAATTCGTTGAAGGATCAAATATCCGATTTACGGAAAATCGTGAGTATGAATTTTTGTTTCCAGCTCAATTGAGATTTGTTCTGAAATGAAAATTTCAAGATCCATCCGATTTTTCAATCGCAAATTCACACGAAAAATAATGCTCGAAACTTTCTCCACAGAACGAAGATCTCACCAGCAAACTGAAAGATTACAATTCGGTATCAAAAGTCCAACGTAACTTCACAGCTGACACGGACGCTCTTGAGGCCGAACTTCGTCGTACCAAGAACGCTCTTGCCAATGCCGAGAAATCGAAGAAGGCCGATATGGCACAATGTAAACTGCGCTACGAGCACAGGATTAAGGCGATAAACGATGAGATACAGTCGATACAGAATCAGCTCTCGAGATACAAGAGAGAACGTGACACTTACAAGCACATGCTTGAGGGCGCTCAGAAAACTATCGCTGATCTTAAAGTCGTTAGGCAGAGGCGACAGTCAACGACATCCACAGGAAAATCTGACGAAGTGAGAATCATTTAATACCTTGGCATCGAAAAAACTGATTAAAAGTAAAAAGGAGTCTTGCCAATTTACGAAAAAATCACACGCACGTCACTATATCGATGGATTGGCTCGGGGAAGAGAATTCTCTTTATTTCCTAATTGAGCCACAAAAGCCACTATTTTCTCGTCGATGTTTTATCCTGCTAAACGATTTTACCACAATTTATATTTCACAGGACGACGAGAATTCATCAACGACGAATGTCTCGGTTCTTGAGAGACAAATAAGCTGCATGGAGGACGAACTATCCGAGAGCAGACTCGAGGCATCCAAGCTCAAGACCGAGCTCGTTTCCGAGAAGTCTGGCTGGCAGATCAAACTCGCCGAGATGCAGTCCAGAATCAACGAGGTATGCAAGACACTGACGTTTCACAGGGGAGACGAATTTCCATGTTTGGAATAATATTATCATTTTTTTCTCCTCAATTCACCGGCTGTACTAAGAATTTTAAATTCATCATTAATTCCGTTAAAAACGAGACTCCATTCGCACGTGAATTCATTTTTTTTTTTAATAATAAAAAACACAAAAATTTACGGAGTAAAAAAAGTTTTTCAAGTTAAAAAACAAAATTTTCAGGCTCTAGATTTTTTTAATTTAATTCATTACTATATAATTCACAGTTGGAAGAGGAACGTTTATTGGCAAGTGGAAGAACAAAGATTCCAGGCTTAAAAGTTCGCATGGAGTTGGCCTGGCAAAAAGAACGAGAAGAGCAACAGAGATTGTTGCAGGAGACTGCAACTCTGGCTAGAGATCTGAGGCAAACTTTGTTCGAGGTATAAAATGGCATATGAATCACCATCGAAAAATAAAACTTCTCAACTTAACCACACGGCGATACTACTGCCTTAATATTCCGTAATACGAAAACTGGATATAGTCTGCATGTTACATTGTGTGGAATCCATTTGTTTTATTCGCGATAAAGGGGTGCACAGAGTATTCGTAATAACGTAATGTTACAATGCAATTTATTCGCTCGCACCTCGCGCTTTTTAAAGGTCGAGAGGGAGCGTGACAAGGAGCGTCTTGAGAACAAGAGACGCCAGGATCAGCTGAAGAAAGTATTCGATGAGGAGAAAGACGAAAATAAAAAGAAGCTCGTCGAAGTGAGTAACCTCAAATTTTTGTCACCTCGAAATACCTTTTTCTTTTATCAAATTCCAAAAACTTCACTTCGTGAATCATGCAATGGAAATTTTGTAATATTTCATATTCTCGTTGGCTCGACATTCTTAAGAATTTTTAATTGTCAATTTTTGGAGCAATTTCTTCGTAATTCATTTCATTTGTAAACGATTTTCTAAGAGGATTTTTTACAACCAAAATAGTTAAGAGACAAATTCATTGAGATAGAAAAACAAATCGAATTTAAATGTTGAATGCAAATCGAAAACTAGTTGAATTATGCTCATTAGCGATCCCGGTATTATGTAAATAATGAGCCTGTAACATGTTTTCTCACGTTTAGTTGCAATGCGATCTTCTCGAGCTGAGAGACGCTCATGCAAAGCTGCGAACAAGCAACGAGAAGATGAGGAGAGAAAAGGAACGTCATGAGAGGGAACGCGAGGAACTTCGCGACGTTATCAGCAACAAGAGACGTCTCGAGCAAGCAGAGGCGAGGAACATTAACGTTTTGCTTCAACAGGTCGACGACTTGATGCGTCTCTTTCCGGAGCTCAGTACTAACAGGACAGATGGAAAATTGCCTGATACATATACTCCGACTCCGCCACGAAGGACCAAGGTATTTACAATAAAAACAATAATAATGAGCATTTGTTATTAACAATGAGCAAGTTATTACTATCGGAGCAATATTTCAAATGGAAAATCATTTTTTTCACGATTATTGCAATTCATTGGACGAGTGAATTTTTTTCTTCAACAGGGACCAAAATCGAGGGAATCCTCGCCAATGTTGGAGGGAAAAGACGACCCCAGGGGTGAGTAGAATTTAATAGATATTCGTGCAATTAAATATTTTCTCTCTGCATGTCCATACGATTTTATTTTCTTGTTTTTTTTTTTTTTTTAGGTTCAACGACGAATCTGGCCTGCAGAACGGACAAACTTGAATACACGATTGGCAAGCTTATGGAAGTTGCCAAAGAGCTCCAAGATTCGAAGAAAGCTATTGACGACACTAGCGTCTCGAGATCGAAAAAGTTCGGCAAACGGTGAGGAAGATTTTTATCTTTTGACGATTTGACGGTTGGACGATTCACTTGAAATTTTTTATTTTTTTTTGGTATTTTCAGATCAACCTCTATCGACAATGACAGTGGAAGAGGATCGACTCCGAGTCGAGGCAAGCCGAGCTTGAAGAGGAAGAGTCTGTCGCTGGAACAAACTGCTGGAAAGAACGATCAGGTAAAATTTCAGACAAAAATCAAAATTTACAATCTCTAATTATTTATTTTTTTTTTTAATTGTTTTAAATGTCGAATATTGTTTATTGTTTAATTTGGCGTTTTTGCGGCTATCAACGGAATGATAGTTGCTTCGTAAAAATTTGAAAATTGATCATTCCTTTGCAGTTAATTTGGGGCACGGATAGCAACGTCTCGAGCATGCAGTCTCTAGATTCTGAGGTTGATTCTCGTCACTTCAGTATGCAAAGAGACTCGAGTGTCGACAGGTAAAAACAGAAATTCGATCAGCTCTAAATTTTTGTGATTTTCGGAACTTTTTTTGATTTTTATTCACATAATTATTTTCAGTCGACTGTCTGGAGGATCGACCAAGAGCGAAATGCTCCAGAGGGACAAGAAATACAACAAAAACATAATCCGTAAAATTACGACGAAGTTGACGAAATCGGCAAGCGTTGACGATCCGAACGCGTCGTTCGATTATTCCATGCAGGTGATTAAGAAAAATCGTATTTTTCTCATTCCCATGCATTTCGATTGATTCGAAAGAGAAAAAAATTAATATAAAAATAATTCTGAATTTTATTTTTGATATTTATTTAAAAAAAAATGATTCATCAGACTTCCGGTTCCGAGGCGAGCATCACAGCAGAGGAAGCGAAACATGAGAAGAGAAATTTGAAGAAAAAATTGACGGATATGTTCAAACGAAGTTCAAGGAGCAACGGGTAAAAAAATTAACAATTTCCTTGAATTTAGCGCCTAAAAAAATTCTCACAAACTTTCTCAACCGTTTTCGCAGACTGGATAAAAAGATGGACGACGCGAGCAGACCATCTTCGAGAGCATCCAGCAGATCAAAGCAATGAGGACCGAACTTGAAGCTCAACGAATAATCACGAAAAAAAAAACAGACACAAAAAACCAAATGACTAATTCGTAATGTTGATTTAACACTGTGAAGCACAGAGTCGCTTAATTTTTTTTTTGTTTCTCTAAAAAAAATAAAGACTCTCGATATCCATTTAGCCGCATTTACCTTTCACCGAAGTTCCCCCTTCCAAAGATCGAAATACAAAATTCCTACGTACGTTGTCTTCTCTCGGCGAATGGATTTTTAGGCTCTTCGTCAACGCGAAAATTCTCGGACTATAAAAAAAAAATAATAATTGTCCCTGGAATTGTTGAATGTTTTTTAAAATAATTCCACGTTCCACATTTTTTTTCATTCTCCAATTTTATGAAGAAACAGCATTGCTTTTTGGTTTGAGAAAATGTGGAAAAATGTTGAGAAATCGTTTGAAAGATTTTTGATATATTTATAGATGTTTCTATATACGAATGTATAAACGATCTCGTTCAACCGATGAGCAGCGTTTCGTCATCGATGAAATGGTACTCGGGTATGTCGAGGTTTCTTGGGGCAGGTCCTTTGCGGATTCGTCCCGCCCCATCGTAGTGAGATCCGTGACATGGACAGTAAAATCCTCCGCGTATTATACCTGCACCAGGTATGGGTACACAACCGAGATGTGTGCATATACCGATAACTACGAGCCACTCGGGTCGCTGAACCCGTGCCTCGTCCGCTTCGGGATCTCTAAGCTCCGTCACGTTGGTGGTCCTTTCCTGTTCTATTGTCTCTTGCGATCTGTAACGACCCGACGTTTATTGTATGCGATACATCATTTCGTTATTAAAACTTTCCAGACTCTCGGCTATTTTTATGTTTCGAGAAAACGCACTAAAGTTTCTTCGATTGATTTTTCTGTCCGATTGAAAAAAAATGTGTTTGTTATTTCCCACAGAAATGTGAATCTTAAGGTTTTGTTTTTTTTTCTTTTCAATTGGACAATTTTATAGATTATGAAGTTGAGGAGATCGAAAAATGATGATCGCTTGTTCATTTTTTCAAATTTAGTACTTCGTTTACCTGTGATAAACGAAAACTGGCTTGCCTCGCCATTTAGCGACAACGACCTTGCCCTCAGGCACGTTTTTGATCTTGAATTCAACCTGGGATACGGCCAAAACGTCGCGTGACGGTGCGAGCATCATTACAACTTGTACGAGAAAAGATTTGTAAGCGTAAAGGCCCATGACACCCACGCCTGCGATGATTGACCGATTGTGCGTTGATTGGAATAAAAAATGAAAAATTCATTTCGATTTCGAAAGAAATCGGTAAAAATTGACGTTTTATCAGAATCTTATTTTTTGTGTTCGTACCGAGCGACGTAACGTACATTCCGGTCTTGCGCTGCTGCGAGCTACATCTTGACGGCACGTTCGGATTTTTCAGAGACTCTCGACGATAATCATCGAAATCTGGCGGTGGTATATCCGTGTGAGCTGATCTTTTCAAACTGATGGATTCTCTCGGGAAAATACATTCTGCCGAGCAAAAAAAAAAATTGTTTTTCCATAAAGCAAGATTCGCACAAAATTCATGACTTCTCGTAAGTTACCGAGTTCATCGATTTGTGCTAACGGTGAAAATTTCTCTATCCGTTTACTCGAACTACCGAGTTTCGCGAACTTTTCCAGTATTCGGAGGCGAAACATTGTCAGACTCGATCAATAGGAGAAATGGCGTCGGGGTTATGCGTTGCTGGACAAGAAAACTTAGTCATAAATGTCAAATTATTTTTATTACGTTTGACACATTTCACGTGGTCATTTACGTGGAAAAAAATGAACGTTCATCTTCCCAGTGAGTCATCATTTATTCGGAACGTACATACAGAGCTTTGGAGAAAATTATTAATGAGAAAAATCACTTAATTGTTGACCTACTTGGAATTAAGCTACTATGGGATCCTGTTTTGTTGATTAGCTCCTTAAGAAATTAATGAGTTAGTCCTAAATACTGTTTGACGAATATCTACGTCGTGGATCATCCTCGTAATCGTTCAGCCAAATATCCACGTCCCTCTCGTGCGAAATCCTCGAAGAGATTTCTGAGTCATCGTGAATTCGTTTTGGTTTACAACGTTTCGTAATATTGTGGATGCAACATTCGATCGTAAGAACAAAAATTCCTATGAGTATTCCAGCTCCCAGGATCAAAAAAATTCCCTGAGTATCGTCGAGAGCGAGTTGTCGTTCTTCGACGGAGACACGTTGAAGCTTGAGATCGCCAGATACCTCAATCGACAATAAAATTGTACATTTTAATCGGCACTTGTTGGATCATAGAAAAACTAGTGAATTTCATTGATTATGACGCAAGAGAAAGTTTTTATGGCGAGCATCGATTGATAAATTAGTAAAGATGATGGCGTAAACGATAAATAAATATGTGAAAGTTGTACCGATAATAATTTTCCCGTGGACGATCTCTGCACGTCCCACTCAACGTCGCGAACGATTTTTTGCGCAAGTCCCGATTGCCGAGCTCGAATGATCACTTTGTTAAAGGTCTCGGTATAAATCGATTCGATCGGCAAAACCATCGTGACCTCATATCGGACGAAACATTCGCTGCTTATGTGCATCAGCGATCTCTTCGTGGCCCAACTTAATTTGTGTTTAAATAATTTTAATGATCTGAGAACGTCGAACTCTTTGAAATCGCGCAGTTGGCTAATTATTCTTCGATTAATATCCAAAAAGACGATAAACAACAACAAAAATCCAGCACAAATTATCGAGGATCTTGAAAAATCAAAAAAATTAACACCAAATCATTTTTTCTGTCATTCCTTTAAAGGTAATTTAAAAAAATAATTACTTGGGTGCGAAATCCGCTTGGATGATGTATTCGAGAAGAGTTTGCGAGCCGAGGAAAGCGTAAGGCCAGAAATAAGCTCGACTGGCGTTCTTTACGCCGTCCTTAACGGTGGGCACGTATTCGAGATTTTTCAACAGTTTTATCGCCAGTGGATCGTCCAGTCTCGTGTAATTGAACCATTTCTCCCATCCGTCGTGATCTGTATTACCAAGCGAAATTTTGTCATTCAGCATTTGCAACTTTACAACAAAAAAGTGAAATCGTTCTGGTTCATTAAAAAAAAAAAAAAAAAAAAAAAAAAACAATTCAACGTCGTGTAAGATAAAATCGAATGTATTTCCAAAACGGAGGAGTATCATAAAATTATGAAATCTGTAAATCCCATAAACGTGGGACACAATAAAATATTCGTCATCGAAGAATGACGTGTCGTTCAATAAAACACATTCGTAATTATTAATTAACAAATTAGCACTGCCGGTTATGGAATATTCAAAAAAATCCTCGACTCAGTTTAGAGGATTCTCGACCCATTCAAAGGCTTTTCCCCCTTAGCATGTACATTCATAAAACAATAAACTGCAAGGCCACCATTGAAATGGTCCATTACAACTTTTTAATATATTTTTTTATACTTATTTATGAATTTAATCCTCGAATACCATTATTTTCACAATCTAACAATTTAACAGCGGCACATTACCAAGTGTTGCAATTTGATAGCGATTTCTGAGGAGTTGATCGGCAGTCTCCATCGCGGTGGGATAAACGGGAACCGTAATGAAGGCCATGATCGATCCGGTGTAACACGATGTTATTATAATCGTGAAGACCCAATAGATACCTGAATTAAATGTAATAACAATGTCTATCAATAAAAAAATGATACACAACAATAAAAACAATAATAATAATAATAACTTAATGTTTATTATTATTGTTATTATTAAAGAGGATAAGACGTGCTGCATTGGCCTTGATCAGAGTTATTCCTGATCGGTATAACGACGCAAGCGTCGCGATGCACTTCATTAACTTTGCAGTAACGAGAAATGAGTCTCGCGTGTGTTTCACTACGATAGTTTCACGTTCAACGATATACAATAATGTGTATATATGTAGGAACGAACAAGTTCATTGATGAGTAATAATAATACCGATGAGAATCGATGTGGCGTTCTGTCCAAGGCCGGAATTCAACATTGGATTTTTCACGTAAAAGCTGTTGGTAAAGGTGCTGAAGACGTACCAGAACATCGACTCCAGATTACTTGGTTTGGTTAACAGAGACTTCAAGCTGTAATGACTGTTCATCGATAATGGTATTATCGCTATTATGTACACCGCACACAGCAGCAACCACACCGATAACTGAAAAGGTCCCATTACTGCTCGGTACCTTTACAACACGGAGAATTTACATCAATTCTCTGGCATTTATTTTCATTGCTTCTTTCTTCTGCATCTTCTTGTGCAAGCTAATCATTGTTTTATTTTCTTGAATCATAGATGTTCTTGGATTTACGATTTAGAATCAAATTGAATTTTTAACGTGAGGAGATTATTTACAAAATTAATTGATTTTCAAATTATGGGAATGTGTGCATTTTTTTTTTTTTTTGGCTTTTCGGAATTTTGCTAGAAGTTTCTACAATTTACAATGTTTGACACATTTGGAAATATGCTCTAGTTCGACTCGTGGGATTCGAATATTTTGTTCATGGGGGTCACGACGACCCAAACCGTTCGTTTTCGTCGTCATTTTGAATAGACATAGTTTTTATGCGCTTAAGGATCACGTTCGTGGAAAACATCATTCAGGAGTTACAGTTTGCATCCAAATAGACCACGAGTCTGAAGGTCAAAGGTGCAGTTGTGCAGCGGCAAAATATTCAACTTGGCTCTTGTAAATATTTCCGTACAGTACGAGGCATTTTAAGGGGACAAACCGGGACGATGTGAATTTCGTGATTGAGTTCCTTGCAGCGTAACAATTTGAAAAACTTTTGTTGGCTATAAAAAAAACTTTTCCCGCGATTGTTAAACGCAAAAATCACACGAGGTGGCTTGACACGTGACCCAACTGTGTGTATCGTAAGAGTGCATTTTTAACAGCAGCAAATTATGATGCGAGTGTCAATAATTAGCTTTCGAGTCGATTTTTTTCAAGTTTTCTCATGACCACAAATTCGTAATGTTTCTATTCTCTTTTCTGGAGATTCAAGTACTTTGGCAACGCTGTCGAAGCCAAAGAGATAAATGATGCGCAGTCTTGGATGTGAGCCGTCGAAGAATCGAATTCGGTAACGATTTCCAAGTTTCGATAAATTCCACCGATCGCGGCTGCAGCTACACCGAGTCTGACGTCGTTGACAGCTGCAGCGATTGGACTGTCAATAAGAATTAACATTTATTGAACAAATAAAGAATTTTCTTTTCTATTAAAAATCCAATTCAAACCTCAGCGTCGTCGATGTCGCATCTCGAAATTCAGCCGTGAAATTCAATACTTCACCCATTAATCTAACCATACGGACATCAATGCCGTCCCACGTTGCGACGTCACTCGTCAGTTGATTGCTAAAATGCCAATTTTTCAATACTTTTTTCGAACTTTGTAGCTATTTCTTCAGTTTGGGAAATTTGAGTGACGGTATCGAATCCATTGGCCGCAAAAATTAATCACGAATTCATTAAAATGACAAAAAAATCATTTAATTTCTGCAGCTAATTCATTATTTTTGTGGCAATTAATCGTTAAGGGGGCTCGATGGTTTCGATCAACGACTCAAGTCGTTTTATTTGTAGAATAGAATTTTTATTAATTGACACAACTTGCGTATAGCGAAAGGAGGCATGTGAGCAGCTGAAATCAAAATCCGATGGCCCCAAAAACCCTGAGTCAACTTTTCCGGAAATAAATTAGTTTCAGGTTTCGTCAGTGAATTGTTAATCCACGATGTTAACAAATAAGATTCACTTCTGCCACTGCCGTCGGTGTAGAGTTTGTGAGTGTACAACAAATAAGTTCCTTCCTGTTTATTGTCATTTCACAAACAAATTAATCACAATTTCACCGAGTTGTTTTTTTTTTCTTCCGAAGGAAATACGTGCCTTGGTCCTTTGGCTGATGCTGTGAGTGACGACGAGTAAATTAACGTAAAATCTGGAGGCGTAACTTTTCAAGAAATCTTGAACGGTCCACGGAGTAGATCGAGAAATAATTAATATTTTATTTCTCGCTTCTTTTTTCATGATTTTCTCGATGTTAAAAATGTCCTCCAAAAAAATCATATAATTGTAGCATTTGTCTTTACGTTGACCGCGTGAATTCTGTGAATTTGTGTCATTCATGCCGACAGTGAAGAAAGAAACGAATGACAGATTTTCATAAATATTTGGAAAAGCCATCGGCGGACCTGAGTCCAAATTTTCATCGAGATACATGACGATGTCACAGTCTTCGAAATATTCTTTCGTTATATGATGAATCAATCGTCCAAGACTTTTTGATTTTTCGCTCGAAAACTCAAACTCTCTTGAATAATCTTCGTTCTGATTATTTCGCATATTTTCCATCAACATTGAATCACAATAATTTGGCTCAATTATTATTACCAAAATGAACAAAACTACACATTTTTGAAGTCTCATTGCTGCTCCATCCAGCTCCATTTTTCTCTTATCGTTATTGAGTGTTTCCAAATTTTACGAAGTTTCCTTCGATACTGATGATGGATCGATACGAGAACCAGCCTTTATAGGGTCTCCATCGGTGAAGGTCAACTCATGTTTCATATTTATTGCACATTAGTCCCATGGCCAATGTCAATCGTAAATATCGCAAGATGCAATCACAGACTCGTATGCGAATCTTCGAACGACATTGTATCGGCTAATCGGTGGCGGAATGTAATTTTTTGCTTATCATCATTTCGTGGTCCATGTGATACATAACGCAGAATTATTCTGCGAAATTTTGATTGAAAAATTAACATTTTTTTTTTTAAATCGACGGATTTTGATCCGGAAAAATCGGCAAGACGCTGTCGCGTCTGGAAATAAGGTGGTTCTGGGAACAGGTTAATAGGAAATTTTCCAACTCGGGATTGGAGTTAATCTATTTATTTCCGATATTTGGCGACAAGACGTCGATGCGTCGCTAATTATTTTCGTCTCCATTGAACTTACTTTTATTGGTTCTCTTTCGTTCCTACGACTTGCAGCACTAATGAGCTATAACGCAGTGCTTGTCCTTTTGGTGCCTACCTCGTGCGGGCATACGTGCTGGTCGCATCACGAAAGGCGACAAATGTCTAGTCGCCAGAGTCATTACCGAAAATCCCGCAGACAATTCGGTCGATCCATTTAAGTCGCATGCAAACGTCTAACTTCTTGAATCCCCACAAAATCCTTTTATTGCTTATTTTCCCATAACAACTCCTCTTTTCGGAACGATTTTTTTCAGGGAAAAATGCAACCCTCCATCCAATAAAATGGTGGATATCAAAAGAGACGAGGGAGCGGCTCGGCGCCGGGTATAAACGGCACCTTTGTTGATGAAGTAAATAATTTGTAAAATTTGATGTTTCGAAAAATATTGCAAGTTGTACAAATTTTTTCGAGGTTTTTATTAGAAAATAGTATAATAATTTATAAGAAACTTACATTTTCTGTTAACGAGAATTTAAAAAAAAACTCTTGGGGAGCGTTTCTTACAAAAAATTGGGAAAAAAAATACCTGATCGTGTTTAAACCACAATTATTATTTTTCTTTACGCGTTTCAATCATCTTTTTTCGATAAAATACTAACTATTTTATTTATGGTGGGAAGAAGATGAAAATATCGATTTTGCTTCCTCATAGAGGAAAATTATGTGACGGGGAAAATTTTTTGTTTCCCGTTTTCAAAGTCCATGTGCTTAAAATGTCCCAAGACACCGAAAAATCATTTCTAGAAAAAATTGCCGGATGTGCGTGTGTGCTAGGGTGTGTCCCACCCCTTTTCCTTTACTTTTGGCGAAAATGACGCTTGGAAACCAAGGGCCCGGCGGTCATTGGCCATTTCCCGACCCCGACTCGGAGTAAGTACGAGGGTGTGTACTACCCCTTTTCCTTTACTTTTGGGGAAAAGCAAAAAGAGGGGATTTAGGTATAAATTGAGCTGCGAGACAGAAATTTCAAACAATCTTGTTCCAACGATATATCGTGAAGAACGTGAGGAATTATTGTGAACAGCGACCATCCTAAACAGTCAATTTCGAACATTCCAACTCAGCTGTCTCAACATTCCAATTAACAACCGCATCTTTCAATTTCGTGTAAGTATTCTCAATTAATTTCCAACATATTGAAAGTCAAATGAAATCAGTTTCGTATTTTGAAAATAGAACATTTTTAGAAATTCTATAATTGATCAAGTTATTTTTCCATAAATATATTTTTTTTCAACAATCACAAAATATATCTAATTGAAATGTGTTTTTTTTTTTTTTTTTTTTTTCATTACAGTTCAAAAAATCTCAATAAGCAGAATCATGGAACGGTGCTTAGTGGTCGATGAGAATAAGGAAGTGGAGTACATCTACCCGGAGCATTTGCCAACCGAGCCATATTTCTCGATTCACTATCCTTGCCTATGTGGACAAGAAGTCATACTCGTCCCTATGACTTTGAGTCGTTACATGGCCCGGGGACTACAAGACCTGAGAGACCCGAATGAACAATACCGGAACTGGGCCTTGTTCAATCGATCGAACGGGAATCATGTGTACCCCGAACCTCATAACAATTTCCTCATCGATTGCGGAGATTATGAGAGTGGGGAGAGCGAGGAAAACGAGGATGACGGCAATGCGAACAGGGATCTCGGCGACCATCACATCAGGGATGACGGCGATGAGAATGAGGGAGATCCACCGCAGCGGCCGAGAAATTATTCCCCCGAACGGCGTTGTTCAATCGCTATGGATTATTCGGATCACGAAGAAAGCAAAGAAGAGGACAATGAACCTGAACGATGATTGTGATTTTTATATCGCGTGTGCTTCAAATTCGTATGTGTCAATTGCCCACCGTCCAGTGCTCACTTAGTCATTTTCAATACCACGTTTAATAGTTTTTTATATAAAGTTAATATACAAACATATAGTAATTATTTGTAAATAATATTCAGTCTGTTTATAATAATAAATATAATTTATCTTGTCAGTAAAAATGGAATATTTTTTATTATTTTGTCCCTTTTCCTACAACTGTATTATTTTATATAAATATAACTAATCAAAAGAGTCGACGTGACCAAAAATCACAATCGCATGCCCACCCACATCATAGGAATCTGAATTCTCGACCGATTCTCGTAGAGAGATCGACATGGTTCCGAAGTTGACCGAAATGGAAAGGCGCCACATGGAACATCTTGACATCTCCTTGATTCGATCAACTAACCTCAAATCCAGTGGATTTTTAACTCAAAACAAACTGACGCTTCGCGACTGGCATTATCGTGTGCATTTTCCGAATCTAGCATCCAATTAATCAACTTTCAAGAAATCTCACGATACTCTCATTAAATCGTATAAATATCATTTCCTCTGAAACAGTTTAACTTATGTCACCGTTATTTCCGGTTTCGTTCCAAATACAAAGTTAAAACGTTGGATTAATGAAATTGCCATATCTTTTTCGCCCTCGATACACAACTTTCGATTCAAATTCACATGGCATTTATTTCTCATCTAAAAAATAATGCTCGTGTTGTGCATCAAGAATACCTTCTCGAATATTGATTCTGACATGTTATACTAGTGCAGTGATCATTTGGAACATGATTCTTTGGATTACTTTCTTTGTCGCCAGTCATTTAATTATCGACGCATCTCCAACTAGTAAGAAATTTTTATTTCTCCATTAATCAAATGCATTCAATCTTACTCGTATGCACTGGGTCTGTAAGACCCAGTTAACTTCAAAATCCCATTTTTTCTTCAAACCTGAGGGTTCAGATGATGTTTTAACGAACTTTTAAGGCGCTGTGACTGCATGTTTCCCTCGGACGAGCTTCATTTCGTTAAGAAATGAAAAATTACATCACGGTTTTTTCACAACCTCAGAATAATTCGTAATTCCAATTTTTCTCGAAATATTTTGATCGTAAAACTGACTAATCGCCTCAAGGTTAAAGCCGAAAAAAAACCGTTTCATGAATCCAATATTTTTCAAAAAACAATCTTAGGAGGGCCGCACTTTTCAAGTTATTCAATTTATTGACTAATTTCGAATTAGTAAACAGAGATACTCGTTAATTTGGAGGACAAATTCAATTTAGAATCAAGAAAATAAGTTTTTTGTGTCCATTACGAATCAAATCGTAAAAAGTAACAATTGTGTAACGACTTCCTTAGAAAATATGAAATTTACAGCCATTAGTGTAAGATTTTCAAATATCGTTGATTTAGGAGTCGTACTTGCGAAATCACCGAATCGCTAATGAGAATCTCAATTTTATAGAATCAGTGCCGGAAGGATTCTGCGCCATTTACAATGGAAAGATATGCAAGAAATATCTTACCGGCATTGGCAAAGTCTGGTACAACAATACAACGGATAATCCTAATGGATATCTGAACGAGCGTATAACCACCGATCTGTGGGAAGATCTCATCCAAAGACTCAAAGAACCATGCCGTTCGGCCGCAGAGGTAAGAAGAATGAATTTACAGTTTGTCTCGCAGGGATGCCATAGAATTGATTGGGCGCTATGTACCGAACGCGAAACGACACGACAGAGCAGCTTGATTGCAATAATTAAAAAACAAATTAAAAAACACAACATTTTTCGAACTTTCATTGTCTTTTCTTTCTCAGATTAATTTTTATACTCCAATTTATAAATTTCTCAATCACTCTGAATCTTTTCCACAGATTTACAGTTTTCGATCCCAATTTTCCTACTTTTGAAGTTAAAGACTGTAGTAAATATATTTTGGATTTCATTAAAGAGAGAAAACGGATGCCCCAGTTCACCGTCGATTAATGTTCGATGATTTTTCACCTTTTTTTGGTATCGAGCTTTTCCTCTGTTTCTCATTCCCTAGAGTTCTGTCAGATTACAATGAAATTATGATCTGCTCATCTCACCTGTTTGAGGTTCTTTGTCTCACAGAAATTCCTCTGCATGTACGCGTTTCCACTGTGCGACGGATCCGTCAAACTGCCGCTTTGCTACGAAGATTGTATGGCAGTTCGTCATGAATTTTGTTTCAATGACTGGGCTCTCATAGAAGATAACAAGCAAAGAGGAATTTACATTCGATCTCGCGGTCACTTCAGACTGCCGGATTGTGACGAGCTGCCGAGAGTGAACGAAGAAAATTTAACGTGTTCCCACATCCACTTGACCGACGTCAACGAGACATTGATCACTTGTGAGTGCATATTCATTTAATTAGGAATTGCGTAAATTTTCATTCTCATTCGATGAATTCGAATCAGTCTCGTCGAAAAATATCGAGCTGTTAAGAACACTGTTCAATTTTGTCATCAGTCGACTGCATCAGAGAAAATGGACGTTTCTACATGGGGAAAATGAATCAAACGAAAAATGGCTACGATTGCCAATCATGGAATGCTCAAGTTCCCCACAGTCATGACAAACCACCCAATGTTTTCCGGCAAATACAAGAAGGTGAAAATTACTGTCGGAATGCTGGAGGCGATGAACCGATGCCGTGGTGTTTCACCATGGATCCACGTGTTCGATGGCAACATTGTGATATTCCAATTTGTGGTAAGTTAGTCCGAAACAGTCGGCTATCAAGCAATCATTAAAAATTCGTTTTTCGCTTTTTAAATAATTCAACGCTTTTGACCCATTGATTGGTAAATGCCTCAGATTTCAAATTCTATAAAAATCGAGTAATTTCTTACATTTTCGACCGTCAGGTAGAATCCGACTTTTCTTAGTTCCAAATATCAAAAGTTTAGACTCTGATTTCGTGACCTAGAAACTTCCGGTTACAAATTTTCATCGAAACCCATAAAAACTCAGAGTTTTATTCCACGTGCCCACAGACACGACTTTACCAATCGATTGCTCGATTACGCTTCGTACACTTAACGGAGAATTTTAATTTTCTAGATAATTCGACTGACACGGCAGTAAAAATCGATCCGAAGGATTTTACCATGGACACTTTTTTTACGCCAACATTTATAATGATCTTATCGGCCTTTGGATTCGTTGTCATAGTGGGATCACTGTTGTCAGTATTTTTTAGCCAAAAAATGGGCAAACGTCACCAAGGATACAATCCCACACACAACCGGGTAATTCGCATTTAACGAAAGTTGCAAAACGATAAAAGTTTCTCTTGTATCCCATGGAAACGGCTCAACGAAACTAATAATTTTTTTCCAGGAGCTGAATATCGACCTGGACAAGTTGCCGAATAACGATGCATACCACAAAACTGCGGCGCAGTTAAATCCCAAGCTGGAGATGTTAGAATTTCCTCGAAACAACATTATCTACGTGAGGGACTTGGGTCAAGGGGCGTTTGGCCGTGTATTCCAAGCAAAAGCCCCGGGTCTCGTTCCTGGAGAAGAGTTTACCAACGTGGCTGTGAAAATGTTGAAAGAAGAGGCTTCGGAGGATCTTCTCGTTGATTTTGAGCGCGAAGCGTGTCTCCTGGCGGAGTTCGACCACCCGAACATCGTAAAGCTCTTGGGAGTTTGTGCGCTCGGTCGGCCGATGTGTCTCCTCTTCGAGTACATGGGTCGGGGTGATTTAAACGAATTCCTGCGATCCTGCTCACCGGGGACTTACGTTGTTCGTAGTATGGACAAAGATAATACGGCCTCGGAATCGCGGTTAATGCACATGGATTTAATAAACATAGCATGTCAAGTTGCATCCGGAATGGTCTATTTATCGGATAGAAAATTCGTCCATCGTGATCTCGCGACGAGAAATTGTCTGATCAATGATCAAATGGTCGTGAAAATAGCGGATTTCGGTTTGTCCCAAAAGATTTATCTTCAAGATTACTATAAAGGCGACGAACAAGATGCCATCCCGGTCAGATGGATGCCCTTGGAAAGTATTCTCTATAACAAATACACCATCGAGTCAGACGTTTGGGCTTTCGCTGTCTGTTTGTGGGAAATATTTAGCTTCGCTCTGCAACCTTATTACGGCATGACTCACGAAGAAGTAGTTAAATATATAAAAGAAGGCAATGTTCTCCAATGCCCTGACAACACACCTTCATCCATTTATGAGTTAATGAAATTGTGTTGGAATCGACGGCCTAGTGACAGACCCACCTTCAAAGTTATTCATCATACATTACACAGTATAAAACAGGATCTTGAAGCCGATAACAAATCCAACAGTGTACCACTTCGCATTCACATATAGATTCGGTATAGCGGATTTTTCATCATATGGACGAGCGTCCGCGCGCGCGCGATTGTCGAGTGTCGAGTGGAACGTCATTGCAACTATGCGAGTACGTGTCTTGTGTACGGATGGTCAATTTTTTATACACGTTTTATAAACCCGATGGATTCAAACAGAAAAATCTCGCCGTTCGGACGATCTTTCTTTCAGCAATTGCGAGGAAAAACTAAAATCGTTTTGTGCTATATTTCGCGAGGCGAACGAAGCCAAAGAGATCCGCAACATTATTGTTATCAATTGTTCATTCGTTATAAATCATTTAACTTTTCTTTCAAATTTTACTGTTTAGCATTTTTCGAATTATCAACATTCGCCTATGGGTAAGGAAAAAAAAATAACTTTTCGGCAACGATCAGCCTCCCGGACCGGGGACACGAAAACTTGACTCTCTTCATACGTTTTCCTGCACTCAGTGTTCTAAAAAAAATCGATCCTCCATTTTTTGTATGTCGATTTTTCTTCCCATTGTTTTTTTTACGATATTTCGAATTTATCAATTCGTTGCCTCCGTCGTGGACGGCTTATTAACTTAGTAATTGATTAATGTTGACAAGACTGTTTTTACTCAGCTGTGCATGCAACAAGTCTGATGGTTTTTTGATCCTAAGCTGACGAGGACGTGGGAAAAAGGAAAATACCGAGGCACGATCCTCCTAAGTTTCAAAGATTTCCCTTTTTTTATAACGCGTATTACTTTCTTTGATTTTACGGGAAATCTGTTTTGCATGTCACTACAAGTGATTGCCTGGTATCTGCGTACGTTTCCTCATGACCAGATTCGCGAACGAAATTCGTGAATCATTGTACAATCATTAATTTTGATAAGTTATCAGTGACATCGCCTTCGTCGGTATTTCCATTTAATTTAAACGTAATGAGGCACAAATTCCACGTCACTGTTTTTTAAAATTATACCTAATGTCTGTCGAAAACGATTTACCGTAACATACGACATCGCGGCACCACGTCATTCGAAAGATTGCTGTCACGTTATCAATACGTCTGTGTAAACTTCTAACAATTAGTGTATCATTGGAAATGTATTGATAACTCTCACCGAGCGGATTTAATTTTTATACATAAATATCGAAACCCACGTGTAAATTTTCATATGTCTCCTACAATTTGTATCATTTTTCGAATCCCAAATCAGTTGTATTTTCTAAACGATGAAATTTTCGCTTGCATCGAAAACCATACGCTGAATTTTTTTCCAGGAAATGTCATTATCGTCATTTACACGCAGCCCTTTTTTCTTTCGGTATTTTTTAATATATTCGAGGGAGCCTAGTGAATTACATTGAGACTGAGTATCATCATCACTGATGTAATCGTTCACGAAAAAATTCCATTCATCAAAACCTTGAAAATCGTTGATTCGTTCAACGAAACTTACGAACCACCCACGTTTTTGTTTCTTCAAGAAAAATAGTCCATAAGAAGTGTCTCAAATATGTACTGTATAAATGTGTGAGAGCAGTTGAAAATCTCGGCTTATTTGGTCGAGTCGTGTACCAACTAACTTTGGTATTGATTTTTTCATCACTGAACGTATTTTTACCGTACATTACGATTATTTATTTGAATCAATGTACAAAAAAGCTTATATGTGAATAAACGTTATACCCAAATTTCAAATATGCTTTTCATTCCTCGCACAGCCGCGTACAGCATTGTGTTCGAACGATAATTATTGCTACAGAAGAAGAAATTCATTATTCCATTTGGTTTTCCTTTTTTTTATTGAATCCCCTTCTCGCTAAGTACAAGGTAACTCTATTTTTTTTTCTCTTAAATCACATTTTTATGTAATATTTATATACAAAGCTTGGACGTTTCTTCCGATGATTATGCCAGTCGTTCAGGCAGTTCAAAGTACGTAAAAAATTATTTTCATACATAAATGCTAAGAGCCTCGTGTGAACACGTATCAAAACTTTCTTAAATGACAGTTAAGCGATTAACTTATCTATATGAACATGTTAACGTCTATAAATCAGTTAACCACGTCTTGCAGTTGAATTTATGGAAAAAACGATATTAACACGACTTACACAATAAAACAAAGCGTCATTCAAGTACATGCGGTCGCTCAGACAAAAAAACATAAAAATAAAACAATTTTCACGTAAACAAAAAATGAAACTTCCACGGAAAGTGTAGAATGATCAAATTCTTTCGTAAATTTGTATCCTTTACAAAAATGTCGTGATTCCTGATGAAAAATTCGTCTATCGCTTCGAAGTACTGTCGAGGATTTTAAATCAAGTCTCAGAGCAACCTAAACATTTCCAAATCTGATAATCTAGCAATTAAACGATTCTCTCTGTTGTAATTGCGTTTTCGTACGTTCTTTTATGCCTTCGTGTTCGGCAGCGCCTGAATAAGCGCTCTTCTTTGTTCGTTTATTTCATCTGCCATTTTATTTATAAAAGGATGCAGAATTTTCCCGTTAGTCGAACTGAAAAACTCTTCCAGTTTGCCTGGCGTGTTGTCTCGCTTCTCGTACTCGAATGCCTGCATTATAAGATCCAGCCTGTCCAGGTCCTTAACGTATTTTGCTTCAGCTGATTTTTGAGATTCGTACTCCTGGAAACACACAAAGGAACAAAGTTTATTATTTTTTTCCTAACAGACCAACCCAATCATTCCGACCGATCATCGTGACGAAATTCTGCATTTTTCGATCTCGATAATAATTATAACAAAAATTCCAATATTTATCAAATTCGTATCATTCACGAGTTCCCTAAAAAATGTTGATTCATAAGAAAAATTCTTTAAAGCTTTACCCTGAAAAGATTGAGTATCGGCAGCCCTTGATCGCCCAACAATTCACATATTTCTTCCATTGCTTTGTCTTCTCGCCGATGTTTATCTTCCACCGAGACACCACAGTGCGGCGTAATGTCACCAACGATACACTCTGCAAGATCATGTATGAGGGCCATTTGCATTATTCTGAAAATAAAATATTCATTTTCAGTTTCAGGCTCACAAAAAGTTTTGTTTCTACGATTCATTTCGACGCACCCCCTTTAGTGTACATTGCACATTGTTGGGCAGACGTGCCACCAACAAATTCGGACACCAAAACTGTTCTAAATCCTTCTACCAATTGGAATGCAAAAAAATTGAGCATATTTTTACCATTTTCCTGTGTAGCCTCAAACTTTTTTATTTTAATCATTTAGAAAGTGCGTTAAAATTTAAGTTTCAAGAATCCTTGAGATAAATGCCGTGTGTTTGCCAGCAAATAGAGTCGTTGCACGACAATTGTACAAGTTTTGAAATTTTATGAGAACCGTCAAACAGCCGGCTGTCAATACGTACCTGGTTTTGTCAAGATTCTCGCTGCCATCCACTAAGAAGGAAAGCATAGCCATTCGGTAAATGTGTCCAGCGATAGTTTCAGGTTCGGCGATGTCTCTCAACACCCACCCGGTTCTCTTCATGTGCTTTAACGAATAAAAAAGAAACATTGATTTTATTACGTGAATATTCAGTCAACCGTTTTGTGCTGAAAACCCGTGGATAAAATTCGACGACGAGTAAAATGTTGGCCATCATATAAAACGTTTTTGTTCGACTACATATTGCCACAAACAACGATCCTGAAGATCTTGCCCCAGAACATTTTTCCACGTGAAGTTTCTCGTCTTCGAATTCGTTCATATTCCGAAGGAGACTTTTACTTGTCATTGACAAAATTGATACTTTGCAAACACTTTCGCGACACGAACAATGTTTTGAGGTTATGAACATTCTCGACTGTTTTGCACAATGGTAAAGCGAACAATATTGAACGGATACGAATCCCTCGAAGAATAATCAGAGAAGCTGAAAATTCAGCAGGAAGTTCGAATAACGGTTCAGCAAAAATCGATCGTCACTTGCACGAACAATTATTGAAACAGAAACGAATTCGATTATTAAAACTACAATTATATCTAATGCCGCTGTTACCTTGAGTCGTCCGACTAATTCCATAAACTCGTGTAACTTTTTCACCTCCATTTCTCGTCTTCACTCGTTGCATTTAGTCACAAAACACAGTGTGAATTTATTTTTCAAGACGCTTAGACAGCTCTAAGACGAGCGCAGTCCCACACGCACAACGATCAAAGCAGCACTAGCGACGGGACAGTATGGGAACAAAGTTTTGGTCAGTGTTCCCAACCCGTCCGTGGGGGGCTATGTGACCAGGGCCGTAGCATTATAGTACCGAATAAAAAATTATAGTACTTTTTTGAAAATGTTAATAATGCAATAAAATCACGGAATATTATTTTTATAAATATATTAAACAAAGATTATCAACTTTTTTCGTAAAAATTTGTATTTAATTGGGTAAATAATAAGTACAATAAAATTATATAGGATAGGGTAAAACACCCGATAGTCAGCCAGAAACCAATAGTCGGCCTTACATGAGTGCGAAGAGTGGAAAATATATCTTTCGTACTCTTCCTACTCATAGAAAGAATAGGCAGAGGCCGACTACAGGTTTCTGGCTGAGTACTGGGTGGTTTACCCTACACTAGAAGGAGAAATAAATTCAAAGTTAATATTTTGTCCGATCCATCCACAGAGTATTTATTTATCATTTCACACACTTTATATTATAACATTTATATCACATAACTGAATCTTTTTTCCAGTTCAGTTGAGTTCAGTCTTTTTTATGTTTTTGATAGATTTCTTTTTAATCATAAATATTTGGAATCTTTTTTTTACAGCTGTATACTTTTTCCGTGAAAAAGAGAATCAGAGCTTCCCATTGTTCGAATAATCTCGATACTACTGCATTTAACGAGAGCCAACGAGTTTGTGAAGGATGGAGAAGTTTGTGGATCTTGAGATCTAAGAACGTTTGAAACTCTTTCAGTGCGAATTGTCTTTTAGCACTAGCTTTGAAGAAATTATAAACTTCGTGTGCCAAATCTTCACAGGCTCGGGGCAACTCTTTACACGCATTACTTGCGCATAAATGCAATGAATGACAAATGCATTTTAAAATCGTTATATTAGGGCATAAATCCCTGAATCGACTCGCCACCGAATTACCGCTGCCCATCATCGTGTTGCAACCATCCGAAGCAAATCCGATGACGTTTGCGAAGTCCACGCCCTGGGCATCAAAGGTTTTTTTGAGACAGTTGAATAGATGTTCCGCACTTGCTGATTTCGCGTTATCTTCATCGTTGAATACTTGACAGAGTTCCCAGAAACGAGAGACGACTTTCCCATCTCAGGATCGTAGAATCTGAAAATTTGCTACCCTCAAGATTATTTGTATAACCATGAAAAGAATTTTTCGAATGATATGTGATAAATGCTTTACCTGACAACGATACACATCGTTTTTATTGCTGATATATCTGTTGATTCGTCAATCAAAATACTGAAAAATCCACTTTTCAATTTTGCACTGAGGTGATTTTTTTCTGATTCACCAACGACGTTTGTGATTATTGCAGTTGACTTAATCGATTTTAATTGTATCGATTGCGCAATTTTCGAGTCTGGGAAACAACTTTTGATTAGAGGGGTTAGATGATCAACAGTACTCATCGGAAGGTTGTGATCGACAAGAAATCCACAGAGTTTTATCTCCGCTCGTTTGACTGATTGCGTCTGTTCATTCTCAATAGTCGGCTCGGTGAATGCTGTGATAGCTTTCTGATTCCGGACTGTGCCAATTTTAGCGAGATGAGTTCGACTTTTTGCGTGATTGCGTATTACCGCCAATTCTGCGGTCATCGTCCCAGAACATAGAGTACACTTGGCTTTGTACTTATTGCTTGGATCAGGGCTAAGCCATGTCCTGAAATCACTCTCATTTGTCCAAACGTTTCGAAATTTTTGGGGACGTCTCGTGTCAATCCTAACCTTCTTCCGGGGGGGGGGGGGGGGGGGGGCGTAAAGCGACTATTATCCTCAATCCTATCCCTATCCATTACGATACGCGTGCGTACTTACATTTAATTGTACGAATGACCAGAAAGTACTAATTTTAATTATTTTTGTATACACTAGGAATGACGGCAGGAACTGGCGGGAAGCGGGAAACGGGGCGCTCAAATCAACACCAACGCGCCTGAGCCCGAGCCCGAACCACTGAACTCAAGATACAACTGGAACGCTTACTGCCGTGGTGGGGGGCGAGCCGAGAGAGAGCGTTGAAACGGGAGGTCCCGTCTCTCTCGCACCGCATACAGTCAGACAAAAATATTAGTCCGGCTCAACAGTTACTGCGTGTAATAAAGTTTCGAATGAAATATATAGCAAAATACTTTATTGAGGTTCTTCAATTCACATATAAATATAGAAAAATTAATGGAATGATTGAAGTTTCACGGAATATTATATAAAAATCAAATCCAATCCGTCATACACGGCTTAAGCTTTCTCACCCGACTGTACAAAGAAGGACAGAACCTCCTTTTTCAGCTATCTCTGTCGGCACGCAAAATCGCTACCCCCACCACGGCAGTAAGCGTTCCAGTTGTATCTTGAGTTCAGTGGCTCGGCATCGAGGCATCCGTGCCGTGACGTCATCCCTAAATGAGTTTTTCTCTGCATACAAAACACAATGACGAGATCATTAAGGTATTACTCTCACGTAACGACTTTATTTACGGTTCTTTCAAAATTTTGTATGATCGTTCTTGGTATCAAAACTAACAGTTTTCTCCTATGAAGAAAAATTTTCTGACGTTTAGAATTTGGGATATTGAATTTCCCATTTTTTATTCAATTTACACACGTTTAGATAGCAAAAATAAAAAATTGGAAATTAAATACCTCAAATTCTAAACGTCAGAAAATTTTTCTTCACAGGAGAAAACTGTTAGTTTTGGTGCCAAGAACGTTTAAACAAAATTTTAAAAGAACCCTAAATAAAGTCGTTTTGTGATAGTAATACGTTAACTACGCAGGTGCGTTTATTCAACGGATTTCGGCGATGTTGATTCCTAACCTACACGGTTAAGTGGCCCTTCGTTTCTTTCTTCGACAAAGAAGCACGAACGGGTCAGACAACTGTAAGCGACAGACTCGGCTAATAAAAAAATAAGCGATCTATTTCGTACATTCTTTTCCAACACTCTTCCTATCCGCAACCTAAGTACAAAAGGCGCCGCGTTTTCCGCAAACCACGCTGAACTTTCACCTGATGGAAAAAATCTCAAATTTTATGCTCACAGATAAGACCATATCGACTTTTTGTGATGGATAGGCACCTACTCGATGCATCGGATCTCATGATTCTTCGTTCGACGACTTCGCTAGAAAATCATAAATCGATTTACCTATCTCTCTTTCTCCGGAAAGGCACATCGTTTTCACAAAAATCTAAGTGCCGACCTAAATAAACATTTTCTTTTATTTATAAGTTTCGTGAGACTATTGGAATTGCAGAAAAGGGAACACAATAGAGACTCGGTTTCCGGATCGGGGTAATTAAGTCCTTCACCCAAGGACGAAGGCTCTGCGACACCGTAATTTTATTGGTCTTATAAAGAAAGTAGGAATTAGGATCTGGATTGATTGTAATTACTTTAATTTTATATCTTTATTCTCGATGTATTAATCCTTCATAAGTCTCGGAGGTATAAGGAGGTTAATTACGAAGTCTGTTAACGCGGCCCGAAAGTGGGAGAAAAAATACGAAGCGACGCACGAATTAAAGGAGGGGGAAGTGAAATACCAACCGGCGCACCAATCCGGTGCCAGCTCGTCCGTCATTGGCCCGCTTGTTGGACCTCAGGAAGGATAAATAAGCATGCTCAGAATTTTTTGGCATCACTCGTGCTCCGATCACGGTTCTCTTGTGACGTTGTAACTTCTCTCGCACCAATTCAACATGTCTGGACGCGGCAAAGGTGGCAAAGTAAAGGGAAAGTCAAAGACTCGTTCCAACCGAGCTGGACTTCAGTTCCCTGTTGGTCGAATTCATCGTCTCCTTCGCAAAGGCAACTACGCCGAGCGAGTTGGTGCCGGTGCTCCAGTCTACCTCGCAGCAGTGATGGAATATTTGGCCGCTGAAGTACTCGAGTTGGCTGGCAATGCCGCTCGTGACAACAAGAAGACCAGAATTATCCCTCGCCATCTTCAATTGGCCATCCGTAACGACGAGGAATTGAACAAATTACTTTCTGGAGTTACCATCGCTCAAGGAGGAGTTCTGCCAAACATCCAGGCAGTACTTTTGCCCAAGAAAACTGAGAAGAAGGCTTAAACCTTTTATTGCTCAACAACCAAACGGCCCTTTTTAGGGCCAAAAATTTTTCTTACGAAGGAATCTTCTCGCATTGAATCTAAATACGCTCTTAACATTTTTATATACTTTTTCGATTTAACTCTGTATCACAGGATGAATGAGAATCTAAGCAGCAATTTGAAAACTTCTGAACGATTCAAAAAGCAATTTTTTCAAGATCAAAACTCCATGAATTAGGGTTCAAACTTTTTCTCTATTGGAAATATGACTGATTTCAATGATTACAAAATACTAATCGCCTAATTAAAGAATATGCCCTGACATCGGTTATAAATGTCGTAATTCCTCATCTGCGGAATTATGAGCCGTAACAATAGTGATTGATAGGAACATTAATTATGCAACAAAATTTTCAAATTTATTTTAGTTTTTGTTTATTTTATTCTCATTAGTTTATTGCAGTAGCCTGTATGAATATTTGTTCTCGTGTTCATTCGTAACGCGGAATTAGTGTGTAATAGATTGAGCTGGTGAGAACAAATTATTGCTACGGGTAGGAAGAAGTATATATGCTAAATTTTTTCAATTACTAAAGAATGAAAGTTTTAGCGGTCCATTTTTTTTCGCGGGTAGGTATAGTCGGAAACACAAAATTCGATGCGTGCGGACAAAAAGATGTCAACGGCACGCGGTGTTCCCAAGCGGTCACTCATCCAAGTACTGACCGCGCCCAATACTGCTTAACTTAAGTGATCGGACGAGAACTTGTGCTTTCAGCGTGGTATGGTCGTTGACGTTATGGTGATGGAACAGTCACCTCGAATTTTCGAAATGAAAATTCTCCGTTGTCGTTTGATTAATCAGAAAAAGACTCTGTCAACGGACGCGGGACGACCGCAAAAATCCGCTGACAGGGGCTTTTTTAAATTGAAGAAACCCTATCGAACATATTCAATTTCGAAAATTGCAGTTATCTCTCTCGCACTCACGTGGCAAGAAAGCGACTGCTCCTTCACCTTAAAGTAAATTTCAACATTCAATTTATACCAATAAAACGTTTTGATTATTCCCATTAAGGTTATTATTAGTCGCGTGAGTGCGAGAAAGATTGCCAAAAAGTAAATACACGCAGTTCTCAGGCACACTTGAACTTTGGAGAAAGGGAAGTTACATCTCGTTCTCTGGTAAAATGGGAACGTGTCATTTTCATTTTTCGTGTAACATTAAGCCTCTCCAACTAAAAACTTGTAGCAGGATTTTTACCGGCCGTATAACTAATGAAACACCTTGAAGAGTGCCCGAGAACAACGTGTATCTACTTTTTGGATATGAAAACTATGATTAGAACGCGATCACATCAGTATCAACGTTTGACTCTTTAACTAATTCGGTCCTTTGCAGCAGTTAGAGGTTTGTTTCTTGTTCCAAGCGATACATCTGTCGAGAAGTATAGGTATCTATTGAATCGATCTCATATTAAAAATTAATTAGCGTGAAGACGGTGTTGGGTAGTCTGAAAATTACCATCAAAACTCCAAATATGGTTCAGAAAAGGTGTGGCACGTCGTGCAAAATAAAAAATGATGTAGAAATAGCAATTTTCGTTTGGGTTTGGAGGTTGAATACAAATCTTTACAGCTGTATAAATTTCACGAAATAGGTTAGGTGCAAACTTAATCTCAAGATTTTTGAACGAACTGGCTACGTTTAGAGATACTTTTGGCCCTAAAAAGGGCCGTTTGAATGCGTTTTCTGAAGATGAAGAACGTTTAACCACCAAATCCGTAGAGGGTACGACCTTGGCGTTTCAGTGCGTAGACAACATCCATGGCGGTAACGGTTTTTCGTTTGGCGTGTTCGGTGTATGTTACAGCATCACGAATGACGTTCTCAAGAAATACTTTGAGTACTCCACGGGTTTCTTCATAAATGAGACCAGAGATACGTTTGACGCCACCACGACGAGCCAAACGACGGATTGCTGGTTTGGTGATTCCTTGGATGTTATCACGAAGAACCTTACGATGGCGCTTCGCTCCTCCTTTACCCAATCCCTTTCCTCCCTTTCCACGACCAGTCATTGTGCTATCGGTGTTAGAGGTAAAGCTTCTTGCTAGGCAATCGGACTCGAACTGATGCTGAAGCCCTGCGGCGCTGGTTTTATACACTTTCTCGGATCTATCCCCTCCCTTAATTTGGCAGCCAATAGGATTCCCGTCTCTATAATTCAAAGAGATTGGCATTCGATCTCTCAAATAACGGTTTTTAGGTGTTTCCCATACGAATTTCGTAAGCATATCACAACAGGGTCACAGTTTACAACGTTGATAGACGGTTTTTTTTTCAAATACTCTATATTGTATGGAGGGATAGGTCTAAATATTTGGAACATTTGAGGATTATCAAAAATGAGTATCTATGTCGAATTTCTTAAACAAATTTAAAGGTGTTGTCTTTTTAAGGTGAAGAAGCAGTCGCTTTCTCGCCACGTGAGTGAGAGAGACATAGCTGCAATTTTCGAAATTGAATATTTTCGATAGGGTTTCACCAATTAAAAAAAAACCCCTGTCAGCGGATTTTTGCCATCGTCCCGCGTCCGCTGACAGAGCCTTTTTCTGATTAATCAAACGACAACGGAGAATTTTCATTTCGAAAATTCGAGGTGACTGCTCCATCACCTTAAAGTAAACGATTCGCTACCTTTCATTTTAGTGATCAGAAAAAATCCATTAAACACGATAATTCCCTGAAATTCTGTAGGTCTGAATTTTCCGTCAGCCAACGACCATACCACGCTGAAAGCACCAGTTCTCGTCCGATCACTGAAGTTAAGCAGCATTGGGCGCGGTCAGTACTTGGATGGGTGACCGCTTGGGAACACCGCGTGCCGTTGGCTTTCGTTTTTATTGCCATCCAAGTAGGATTATTTTTTATTGTTCTTATTGAAGTGAAGACTCGTGTTACCTGAAAAAGTTTTTTTTTACTCCGAACTGAAGTATAAATAAACGATTCGCTACCTTTTACTTCAGTATTCAGAAGAAATCCATTAGGCAAGATTATCCCGTCAAATTCTGTAGGTCTGGATATTCTCTCAGCCAACGACCATACCACGCTGAAAGCACCAGTTCTCGTCCGATCACTGAAGTTAAGCAGCATTGGGCGCGGTCAGTACTTGGATGGGTGACCGCTTGGGAACACCGCGTGCCGTTGGCCCTCATTTTTACTGCCAGCTAGTAGAATTATTTTATATTTTTCTCATTGAAACAAAAATTCCTCTACTGAACCTTTTTCTCGTGTATTGAATATTTCGTATTTTGAACACGGAGTGTTCGGTGACGACGCCGGGCAAATTTTTCTAAAGATTACGCCCAAAATATTAGTAGCTTTTGGAACTGTGAGTCTTCACAGCTGCAGGCGACAGCTGTGTTCGTAGCCAGGTGCAGATACGAGGACATTGCTATTACTCTACATCTCTCCTGATAGGTGCGCTGGTTGGTTTTCTTTACCCCCACTCTAAGGAGGAGACTGATGCGCTGGTTGGAGTGTTTGCGTTTTAAAAGGGAGTCGCCGGCAACGCAACTTCATTCCGTTCTCTACTCTCCACCGAGTCTCAACGAGTATCTTTCAACATGCCACCCAAAGCAAGTGGTAAAGCCGTCAAGAAAGCCGGTAAGGCTCAGAAAAATATCACGAAGACCGACAAGAAGAAGAAGCGCAAGAGGAAGGAAAGCTACGCAATCTACATTTACAAAGTGTTGAAACAAGTTCACCCTGACACTGGAGTTTCCAGCAAAGCCATGAGCATCATGAACAGTTTCGTCAACGACATTTTCGAACGTATTGCTGCTGAAGCCTCTCGTCTCGCTCATTACAACAAGCGATCCACCATCACATCTCGGGAGATCCAAACTGCTGTGAGACTCTTGTTGCCCGGTGAACTCGCCAAGCACGCCGTCAGTGAAGGCACCAAAGCCGTCACTAAATATACAAGCTCAAAGTAATTTGAGATTCAAACCATCAATCGGCCCTTTTAAGGGCCCAAAATCATTCAAAACGTTGGTTAATATCTTGTGAACACATCACTACTTTCCCTCAATAATAAAATAAAAAATTTCTAACCATTTCATCATCCCATCAATTCGTATCTATTCATCAGAATAAAAAAATTCCGAATCTAGCAAAATTCAGTCCTTCGTCCTCAAACAAACATACTGATTAACGTTTTTATTATTATCCAATTTTTCAAGTAGATTCCTCTTTCAATTCCCAGTCAAGAAGCAAATAGTTGCGATAAAAAAATTATTAGTCTCCCTACACGTATTAAAATTCAAAATATCTAATCCGTCAATCTGTGACAATACATCGTCATCTCGGCACCACTGATGGAATTATTCATTATTCGAACCGAAGGATTAATCTACGAGCAATCGCTATGGTGTTTGTCAACACTTTTAAATGACTCTTCGAACAATGATCCTTTTTGATATTCCATTATTTATTTATTGGCTCTTTTTACATGAAAAGATGGATCTCCCGTGACCACCAATCTATGTACAAATTGTCTACAGTCTTATTTACATTTTCAACACAGAACTGCTTTCATGAATACAGTTGCAGCCACACCCAGCAGGGCACACAGTTTCGGTCGCGAACCATGTTGCTAAATGATTCATATGTCCTCCATGTCCGCAAACGATACAAAAATTGCTGGGTCCTGTAAAACGATAATTAGTTTCAGTTTCTCTTCTAACGAATTTCTCGGCGTATTGAGAAAGATTCAAAGACTGTTTCAAATCGTCGGAAAGAGTGAGAAAGATTTTGCTCCACAATTGTTCGTTTTTTTTTTGTTGGAAAAGTATTTAGTATTATTATCAATGTCCATAAACGTTACCTCTTACGGAAATGTGGCAAATAACGCACTGAAAAGTTAATCTCTTGCAATTGGAGCATTGCGGACCCCTGCTGACTTTATTACAAATTTGACACTCGCTTTGGAATTCAACGTCTTTGTACGTGTCGTGATGCGTGACGCTCACGTGTTTCAAAACTTGTGCTCGGGCATCGAGCAATCGCCAACGGTGCAAAACTTCGGCATATGCTTTTTTATAGCTGTCGTACACAATCGTGTATTTTTCGTCAAGTAACCTTTGGTATAAAAATAAAAAATTAAATTATTCCCAGGCATTTTAAATGAAAAAAATATCAAAGAAGATTGAAGTCTGAACTATTTGACCGTCAAGATAAAAATTGAGAAGAAACTGTGAATCTTATTCAAAAAGTGATCAGTATAAATCGAAGAAAAACATTTCGAGGTCGTTTTGAAATCATTGAAATTTCGTCCAATCACCTCATATTTCTTAAGGTGTCATAAGTTGCATCCTGAAAGACTTTGAGATCATCCAACGATTCAGACCAAGAGTTCGAACGATGTTGTTTGAGGTTTTGAAAGTTCCAACCCTCGAGGTTCGTGTCGGCTGGATGTATCGTGTGGTAGGGCGAACTTCCAGGCTGAAATATTTTTCACTGCATACAGAGCCAATCACCTTAAGAATAATTTTTTATATTTTTTCTACAGAAGCACAGCAAATTTATAACAAAAAAATGATGATGGAACGATGAATATTTTTTCCTTTACTCAATTGCATAATGCAAGATATTTATTTTTTCCCAAATCCTTATTTCGATCATTTATTTTCCGTCATTTCTCGTTACGCAATTCTTTGATATGATTTACTCCAAGTGAGTGTCGTGGATGAATGGAAAAAATTCCCATGATAATTTAAACATTATTCAAGTCTGCAGTCCAACTTTGTTTTCAGACGTTTTGAAAATAACGTTTCGTATTTTTTTTTTTTAATTAAAAACGAGCGCTTACACGACCGAGAGGGGTTTGAATATTTTTTTACCACTTTATCGAATTTGTCGTCTGAAAGCGTCATGTTCAAAATATCGCCAACAAGGTTTCTCGAATTTCCCTTCAGGAACAAACAAAAGGTATTTAGATGCTAATTTATAAAAAAAAAGTAACACGACGTATGCGTAACGATGTTTGAAGGTGTCGTAAGTCATTAATCGTCTACGACGGAGGGGCCCTGAGAACCAATCAGCTAAAGGCTATCGGTGCTGCATTTTGTTACTACATTCTCAACGTGGAACACAAAAGCCTTACCTTCGACCACCGTTTCCCAGTGAAAAGCCTCTACAACAAACATATTAATAAATTTATGTAAATAAATGATGTTAGTAACCCGGTGATTATTGTGACAGTGCTGATGAAATATTTTCACTTGGGACATCGAGACCCACAAATGGGGACAATCGTATTTGACACGATGACCGAAATCGTCAGTTTTTTTTACCCCGAAAAGAAGAATGAGGTTGTTTGCTTCCACTTTGGAGCGCGAGTTTCTAAATTCATGTGCGAATTTTTTTATGCTGAGCAATCTAGATTTTTATCGCGATCGAAAAGTTAATAAATGTATTAAAACTTTGGGTTAGTAGCATGTGATGAGCCTCTACCGAAATAAAATCAATCCAATTCTACAAAACGACACGAAGGAATCAAAAAGTCGAAAACAAAAAACGAATTCGAACGAACGGGGAAAAAGGAAGAAACTCATGGGGACGAAATTATGTGAACACAACCACGCCGAATTGCGGATTGCACTTCATTTACCAAATCTAGTGGTTTGGTTCTTGGGATACTCGGTCGACGAATAATGAATGTTCGATTTTTCGAAATCCATCCTTTCGCACAATCGCAAAATAAAGTACAAAGCAAGGAACAATTCTCCGATCGATCGAGCCGCAATTAACAACACGAGAATAAATCAAATTCTCTTCGCCAATCACTTACACTGACGTTGACAGATTTGCTGAGAATCCGAGATTGACTCACATCGGAACTTTCCGATCTATAGCTGAATGCACAGCTCAGCATACCGGCCATTTGAATATCCGATTGACTTGCGTAATGCTGAATCCTTAGAATAAAAAAAAAAAATCATTAACGCCTCAGCAATCATGAGTTCGAACAGTTTTTCACGGAACAATGTTCGAGCCATTGTTAAAAATCTTCGAAACTTTCGAGCAATCGATCAGAAGTGCCTAAAATATTTCTCAACGCATCTAAAATATGAAAAAAACGATTATTTTTCTTTCTTACAAGGAGTGAATCAAATTTTGACCAAAAGGATGCAGAGGCCAAGGAGCATCGATGTCGGGTACTTGACAAATGTGAGTCGCACTTGACCATGGCTGAGAAATGACAAGCGCCGCTAAACACCACGCCTGAACCAAATCCGGCCGTTCCAAAGTCGCAGCAATATTTGCGTTGTATTGACACATTGCAGGAATATCGGTAATGTTGATTCTAAGATGCAAAAGAAAAAAGCCATGGAGGAGAAGAATTCACAAGATTAAAAAAAAAAAAAATTCAGGAAATTATAGACACGCCGATGGAAAAGACAAATTTTCATAAACTTACACGTATTTTTCGGCAAGATCCTTATTGACGAAAAACAGTGACGAAGCGTCGTAGATCGTTACCATGGAATAGTGATTCTTGTAGCACGGTCGATTCTGAGACCGATTTGATCCGTGAACAGGTTTACGCATCCCTTTCTGAATGATAAAAAATTGCCCATTTTTTTCTTCACAAATACGTTACAAAAAGAATCACATTTTCTGACAACATAAGAAAAATTAGCTTCTAAGAATTAGAAACATATTTTACTAAAAAATCATGGTAATAGGAAAATGAGTCCAAGGAAAATTGATTTGCATCATTAATTTGAATCAATCCTCAATAAAACTTCGAAAAATTTCAAGTTTTATTGAATGAGTCGAGAATTTACTGAGTTTACTCTTTCCTCGACGCTAAACCGAACGAATGTGGGCTGCGGTCGCTTTTTCGAAGATTTGTCGATATTCACTCTAATAAATGTTTATAACGTTTGATTTCTTCTGACACTTGCACAGTTTTTTGTTTATTCTTCTTTTCCAAGTATTTTTGAGTAAATTTTTTTTTTTATTCTTACTTTTCGTGAATTCGAGTTTTTTTTCGTATAAATTCGCTCTCCAAATCCAAATTGAATTGCTACGCAAAATGTCAATTTGACCGAGTACTCATTTTCCTATAAACATCCTTGGCGGAAAATGCGTTCAGAAAAAAACGTGCGAACTTGCCCTGTCTTGAAAGTAAAATGAACTGATCGATAATGCGTCACCGGACTGACCATACGAATTTGGATACATATTCATGAAGGGCGAGGACACGCCATTAACCATCCCAGCCCCCAAAGCCGACAAGGCCCTCGGAGTCGCTCCTTCCGATTTCATTGACGATCTCCTGGGATGAGACGAACGGCCGAAGCATACGAGGATACCTGAGCAACAAATATTCCACGATCCGATGGGATTTTTTCTTTTATTTCCAATGGCTGCGCTTCCATTATCTAAAGCTCAATTTAACTCAATTCCTTTTTGTAATTCGAATGTCTATTTAACTCAACGGATTAGAAAAGTTTCGTTCCTTTAATTATGGGAAACACTCACCCACGCAGCTAAATTTCGCTCCGGATGTTCTGGGGAACGGTATATAAGTATCCTGGTAATTCGTGCATATGTTTGTAGAGCTTAGAAAATCCTCATTCCTTTGTATGTGGTAACCCAAACGGAGGGCTTCCGATTCGTCTTTCACGCACGTCTACAGAAATTACATACCACAAGTTTATTTTCATTTTCGTCTTCCCTATTCGCTTTTAAACTCACTTGTTCTGTTTTTTTTTCTTATTCAACCCTTTACGCTCTTGGCTTGTTAACAAAATGTTACGATCATTGTTAATTGTTCGTTTTCCACAATTTGACGAAAAAAAATTCAATTACAGCTACTCGAAAAAAATGTTACTCAGTGAAAAGCTGGGAAACTCGGATTGTTCCTCGATATAAAAATTCAAATTGCTCCAATTGGGCAAATTTCTCATTTGTATTTATATATCGAAAGTCAATTTTTTCTGCACTGTTCGCCGGAGTAAAATAAAAAAGATTAAACTAATTTCTGGCCTTTTTTCTGCAAAAGGGTCAGGTAAACTCTTTGATTCCGATTAGTAAATCGGTGTCGAAAAACTTTGACGTCCGTAACCTTAATATGAAGACAACGAGGAAAATGAGGAAGTTACCTGTTCCAAGGTACTGATGAGCTGCCTGAGACACGGTTCGAGACAAGTTCGATTCTTGCGTACCCTTTGCTGAGCAGTTTGCTTAAGGACCTTCAATAACTTGGCCATCGTCGCGTTGTCAACAGTTGTTCCAGGACAAAACTGGAACGTTGGCTGAGCACTCTGCGGATAATTCCCCGGAAAGTTCACTTTCAATATGACGTTGTAGTTTTTATTGCAGGCGGTGACTGTGCAGCTTCTTTCCAGTGCGTCCATCGCATTGACCTTGAAACAGACACAAAATCCTGTTAAGATAAATCACCGAATTAAAGATTATTACGTGTCGATTGATTGTCGGTTGTAAAACTCTCGTGACGCGATAAAATGCAAATTCGAATAGGAATCGAATCGTTAGTACGAAAATCCCAACCACACCGTTTTTCGTAGTCGCGTTTCCGCTTTTTCGAAGCGTCGCAAGGCAGCAATTCAGGTTTTTTTCCCAACAACCCACGAAACTCACGACAAAAGTTACGGAAAAGTAAATTTTCGACCCGGAGCTTACCTCTATATTGGGAATATTCATATTTATGAGAGAAAACTCTTGCTGCAATGTTTTTGGTTGGGTAGGCGAGGCAACTTCCTTCTCGTTCTCCGGAAGAGCACTGACTTCGTGGAGTATCACAGGACCATCGAGTTTGACCGTAACGCAATTGATGTCAGGTTCGTTTTCGGAATCGTTGAGCTGTATTTGTTGCACGGATCGCAAAGTTCCTGTCACATGAGTTTAATATCACGATAAGCAATTCTATTTTTAATATTGGTGAAATTATTCACAACATAAGAAAAATCCGGACTCGTATTCGTGTTTTCGGCATACTGGGTATAGACGGAAGTCGCATCATCCATGTCGTGGCCGCACAACTGAAAAAATTGTTTCATTCGTTCCAATTTATTCCACAAGTAAAAAATTACTTTTCCAATTTGTTTGTTGTGTTTTTTTTTTTGTTTAAATCTTCCTTCGAAATGAATCTTTTACTTTACCTTTCTGAGAAATGGGTCGATTTTGAAGATTCTCAAGCATTGATCTTTCGACCACGTGATCAGCTCGTAATCGTTTACATCTGCAAAAAGAGATTTTCTCTTTTACACAAAACTACAGATTGCTGAGTTGTTTCCTAAAGGAAACGTTCGAAATTGTTATCAGGAGGATGTTTGAATGTTAAAAAATCGATTTTTTTTTTTTGGAAATCTGCGATCAATGAAATTCAAACTTGACGAAATCTTTTGTGAATTTGGAAAAATGTGCAATTTCTCGAATTTATTCATGTTTCTCTTGCAGTCCCTCATTTTCGTACAATTTCCTCGGATTACGGTGTTTATGGTTATGGTTTAAAGTTTCTGGGCTTTGTACCTGTTTTTGGATATCGCCACTGGAACTCCAGGACGACGTCCGTGTGCCCAACAAAAGTATATATCGGGGCGTTGAAATTCGAGGTGTTCCATAAGAGTAGACTGTTCTCTCCTCTTCGCAACTGTGGGACGACTATCGTCACGAGACCTTCTCCGAACGGCTGTGACAGAAGGAATTAATTCTTTAAAAGATTTTCTAGAAATTCAGGCAGTAGCATTTCCAGACGATTTTGAAAATTCTGGAAGACTCTTGTGTTCCTGAATTTTCCTGTGGACCGGTCGCTCCGTGAAACTTTTACATGTTGAAAAAAGATTTTTTTTACCGTATAGCGGGCTCTCCAAACTGGAGAATTTGTTGTCAAAATGCTTTCGGCTCTGCGGGGATTCGTTATTTCGAAAATTTTAACAGTACAATCCTGACTAGAAGTTGCCAGCTGATTTTGTTGGAACGGGCACCAATCCAATCCGTGAATCTGAAACATTATTTTTAACGATAAGAAGAACAATCGTCGAGAAATATTAACCCTAGAACTACGAACGTTCGTAGTTACAAATTGCGTTCCCAAGTTAATTTTTCAGCACTTTTACGTATTTAAATCGCTTTTTCTCCAACTAAACCTCGATAAAATCGAATTTGCTCTTCACTATTCTCTTTGGCATGAAAAAACCAAAAGATCGACGTGCTTATTAGTCAGATTACAGCTTCCACAATGATTTTACAAGCAAGAGAACCCGTGAGGTAAATATTTACCCCAATTTGTAGCTTAAAGGTAAAAAAAATGGGTTTGAAGTTCTAAAGTTAAAGAAGGAGCATAGAAAATGATAAATAAAAATCTTGAAATAAAACTGAGGACAGAAGAGTGAAAAAATTCTCTATGCCTTTGTCAAATGCGCAGCGATATATTGAACCGGACTGTTTCCCTTGCGCTGATCCCAGATCTTAACATCGCCGTCGTGAGCAGTCGCCAAAGTGTGTGGTGACAAAGCGTTCCATCGAACTTGCGACGAGCCAGCTGAAATAAAATTTCGCAATAATCAGAAAATAATCCTTTAAAGTTTCACTCTCGTCCGGGCATTTGTCCCTGAGAATTCGAAAATTTGATCACGTATTCCGACGCTCGTCGGATTTCGAGTTTCCAAATTCTTAGCGTATCCCGAAACTATCAAATTTGCAGAAAAACATTTGGAAAAAATGGCGTACCAACTGCGGACAAAGACAAGCAAGGTCGTCGCTGATCCCGAATGTCCCAAATGTGAATAAACGTGTCGATACTGCAGGAAGCAATGATCGAAGGTTCTTTGGGGTGCCAATTCAAATCACTGACGACTCGTGTATGAGCTTTGAGGCTGTGCGTCGTTTGTAATTCTTGTCCGCCTCCTCCGGCAAAGCTCAATATTTCTACCCTCGTGTTACTCTGCAAAAAGTGAAATACTTTGTTCTTGCAATTTTTCACTACTTTGTGTTCATTCGTTAGGCACTTAAATTCGATTTTCATGGAGAAAATGTTTTTGAATATTCTAAAAGTTTATTCAGTTGAGGAAATGAATAATTTTCATGAATTTACAAAGATAAACGTTCAATCAATTTAGAATGGAAATACGTTGCGAATGAGAAATAGAAATTAGAAGAAAACTTAAGTAATCGGTCACAAGATTGACGACTCACAGATATCGCACAAAGGTGACTATTCGTCAAGGTAGGATTCCATTCGGCAGAACCAACTTCGTACTTGCTTTGTCGTTGGAACTTTCTTAGTCCATCCATTTCGTCGTTCAAATTTTTAACAGCAAAATACCGACGCCTATCGATTGATAAACAATAATAAACTCTTTTTTGCAAGCAAGGATAATTTTTAGACGATAATAACGATGAAAACAGCGATAACAATAAAAATAATAAAAATGATTGCGAGATATCGAAGCAGCATCGATATTTATGGTGAGGAAAAACTCACCCCGCCAATAAAACGTAACCCCCGGTTGCATCGATCGCCATTGTATTTGCCTTGTTGAAAGACAATGGATGACAATTGTAGAAAACCATTAAAATGTGTACAATATTCGTTTTGGTCGATTGTGTTTTTGTTTACCTGCAAATCACGGTGTTCCGTGACGACATAGTCGCTGCCCCAACGCTTTGACATGATGAAAATGCCCGAGTATTGGATGCGAGGTTAGCGCTCAATTTCCCAGCAAGTTTCCTCTCGTTTTTTGTTTACAATACGTTTTCTTCTGTTTCTTTTTACAATGCCTCGTAAAATTGTCAGTTTATACGAACGCATAAATCTTTTTCGAACCCATCGCATTCTATTTCCTAACCTGACAGTTCGTATAATAACACAACACACAACATGATTCAGCGCCGCAATCTGCGGTAGAGGTTTCAAACACTATTATATATATTGTTATCAGATAATGCCGATTGGTAATGCAGATTTCGGTAAATTGGCGAAAGATAATAAATTTCGAAAAATCGGAACATCTATTCGGAATAATTAGAGCAAAAAAATGTTGTGGCGGCACCAACTGTAAAAAAATTTGATCCGTGCTTTTCACTAAGAAAGAGTGGAGGTCCGAATTTTTTTGATGCGCACTTGAACAGCTCTTAAATACCTAGCTCTTAATTTTGGCGTAAGAAAAATTATAATAGAGCAAAAAAATAGTGAGGCACCGCCAACTCCAAAAAAAATCGAGAGTGCTATGATTTCTACTAAAAAGTAAAGGAGCTCCGAATTCTTTTTGTGCGCACTTAATCAGCCTTTATTCATACCTAGATTCATGTATCCACTGAACGAAACTTTTTGATTTTTCTTATTTTCGACATTCCAAACCGGGAATTTTGAGCTCTCCGCCACACATCTTTTTTTGAGGATCTCGTGGATTTCATCTACAGGAGCCGTGTCAATCGAAATTTTTGAAAAAGAAAATGCCAATGTAAAATCAAAATCTTCGACTACATTTACTTTCCACTACATATGATGGTCGAATGAAATGCCTTTTCAGTAAATAATCGTGAAGAAAACCACTTTTTTCGGCCTTGCAACTGGTTATAACCCCTTAAAATAATGTCGTCTTTATAAAAATCAAAAAATACTTGTGTGCACATAATACGAAAAATCGGTCAATCCGTAGAATGATCCGATAACGGACAAATCATGCAAATCTCTCCCTCTGGATCATATGTTACGTATTATAAAAGTTCCTATTTGCCTAAACTCGTGTTTATTCTTATCGAACTGCTCCAAAATAGGTTGGCTTCAAGACGCTGTCGCGTATCTCGATAACTTATTATACATAAAAGGAGCGCTGCTGCAGCGCTACCAGAAAACTGTTCGCGCGCGTGATAGACCCTAGTTTCGTTAAAAAGTTGCAAGAAAAAAACAAGAGAAACGCGACTTAAATTTACCCGCGTTTAGATGGGAAAAATAAAAAATGGGAAATTAAATATCTCAAATGCTAAACGCCAGAAAAATTTTTTTCAGAGGAGAAAACTGTTAGTCTTGGTGCCAAAAACGTTTATACAAATTTTTGAACGAATTATAAATAAAGTCGTTTTGTGATCATAATACGTTAAGTTCTTGTCATTATTATTCTTCATACAACAAGATTCTCGAATTATTTTCCATTCGATTGTCTTTGTTACGCCGATACAAAAATTATTAACCTGAGTCATGGCGTCACAATAGTTCAGATAATTCTCTCAAAACTCGTGCTAATCGCTCCAAATTTTCAAAATTGTTTGACCATGTTTCAGACATCACAAAGCGATGCTGCCGACTGTTATTATCATTCAACGGCGTGGCACGAAATTTTCAACAAAAATCGCTTGTCCTTGCGTGTCTATCAATACAAGACAACGACTCCGCTCTGCTCATCAGAAGTTCGTTTTTTCACCTTCAAACAGACCCGATTATTTCCCACAATATACATCCTTCGTTCGTCTGAATTCACGGATGGCACGATCACTTATGTACTCGCATGATAATATAAAACCGTCAACGACAACGGTTAGATGTACTCGTGGTTGTATGGTTAAGAGTTAATATAGTTCTTGATCAACTTCTCGTTTGCATTTTATAGAACTTGAAATCCTTCGCTGCTCAGAACAAAGTTATCGATGTCAGTAGCTCTATGACACATCGACGCGAATCCGAAATCCAGGTAGAGCTCGTTCGATCACATTAAAAATTAAATTTTTGAAATTATAATTTTTCACTAAACCTATTTTTAACAACATTTTTTAAAAATTAATTAAAAAAATAATAATTCAACTAATTTTTCAATAAATAAAATCATAACAATTTTATATTTATTTAAAATTGAACTTTTTAAAAATAATATTTAATTTAAAAAAAAAATTCATTAAAAAATTATTATTTCACAAATTAAATAATTTTATTAAATTATTTTGATGAGAAAGCGTGTGGATTATGAAATAGAATTTTCACTTGTATTCGCCGGGTTTCGAACCGGCATCGGCTGCTAGCGATCTCGAGCTCGTGTCCATTAGACCACGTGTCTGCCTCGAGCATGACATAAATATTATGAATGTAAAAAACTCGTCGAATTCAGCATAAATTTCTTTTCAGAGACATGAACCTCAAACAGATTTTGTTGTCAGTTGCTGTGTTCGCAGCAGCAGTCGACGTAACTTCATCAAAGCCACAAGAAATTGAACAAAGGCGATTACCGGAGGAAGAATCTGCCCCGGCCGACCTGCAGTCATACGGTGATGCTCCCGAAACGGGACAACGGTTAACCCATCAACGGTTTCGAAGACAGCGGGGCCACGATTGGCTGAAAGGAATGCTTTCTCCGGAAAACTACAAAAACATGATGACTATGATTGAAAACTCGCGAAACTGCACTATTTCCAGGCATAAGACTCCAGAGGGTTCGGAGGTCACTATTAAGCAGTGTATCGGATCAGGAAAACCGATAACATTTAGTTCTTCACAACAGCTAGGCGGCCGACGAAATTCGAACACGAACCGACCACATAGACCCAACAGACGGGGTCGCGGATCACACCAATCACGACGTAGAACACATCAGCGGCATGATTCACGTCGACGACATGGGTCACATGGACGACGTAGTTCACATCGACGACATAGGTCACATGGAAAACACCGAAAGCAAACGAAATCGACAATCGTGCACTCACAATAAAATGGTTGAAATTACTTCGGACGTCGATTGGCGCAGAATGACGCAGCGAGACAACGCGACAAAAAAAACGAACGTGGGCAGGAATCTTCATCCTACGAAACAGCGAAAATAGGTATCTGAAGAGTTGCCGGGCGAGATAAGAGATTGTAAAATTGTTAACCCAATGTACCTATAAATATACAAAAGATGAAACGCAACACACAGAGTCGCGAGATATCGACACCTCACCGTGAATTTTCGGAATTAAAATTCTTCGATGTCGTTTGACCAATCAAAAAAGGCTCTGTCAGCGAACGCAGGACGATGGCAAAAATCCGTTGACAGGGCCTTTTTTCATTTGTGAAACCGTGTCGGAAATATTCAATTTCGAAAATTGCAGCTATCTCTCTCGTACTCACATTGCGAGAAAGCGACTGCTCCATCACCTTAATAGAAAATTTTGTTGAACATAAACCTGTCCACGTCTGAAATCCAATTCGTTTATACAACAATAAAAAAAACAACATGTTGATAAGGGAGCAAACTTATCGGAAATTTTTCCAAGTCCTTCGATGCGTATGCGAAGAATGAGATTTCAAGGTCATTGGAGCTGGACGAAACATTGTCGAAAAAGATTCTAAGCACGTTTGTTTTTCAAATATATGTCCAAAAGTTTTGATTCTTTGACACGAGCGTAAATTTTGTGTAACGCGGCGAAAGCACGGAAGCACGTTCGCGAGATACAAAATGCGGGGGAAGTGCGATTGTTCGTTGATGTTTGCTGGTAATATTGACTTTTTCCAGCATGTATAAATTTGGCGTTGTGCTGTATCGGAGTCATTAAGAATCAGTGGACTTGACAGATCGCTCATTCCCATTTTGCTCCCGTTGCTTTGTACGAAGTGATAGAAATATTGTGGAAAAATAACTTATTTGGGATCGAAATCCAATAATGTCGTAAGTGGATTGTTCGTCAAATTTTATTTAGTTTCGATGCTCGCCGTCGAACTGCGGCGGCGCCACTTTACTGGAGGAATTTGCGTTATTTTACAAAAAAGCGAGACACTTTGATAATTTTCTTTCAGAAACATGCGTTTCCGATTTCTACTGGCTATTGTCGTACTGGGCACGACCCTAGACGCTACTTCGGCAAAACCGTACAGACTCAGGCGACAAATAAGCCCCGTGCTTTCCACAGTGGCTACCGATACGGAATCTCCACCAGACGGGGATTTCAGTTACGACGACAGCGACAGCGACATGGAGTCTGTCGACATGTCCGTCGATACCTCCGGGGAGATTTCCAATATCGAAGATTTCTCGGAAAATGCGACGTATGCTCCCTTGCACGATGATTCGCTTCCTTTTGACCGGTCGGACATGCCCGGGAGCAGAGAGGAATCGTCCGATCCTTCGAAAAGCATAGAGCCAGCCTCGTCGAGCAAATCTTCCACTTCGTGATGATGTGGAAGGCTTGACGTTTTCATAGTAGCTCCGAGAACTATCGTAACTGATTTAAACAGTTTCTCTCACGGTTGTCGGATCCACCGGAGCTCTATTTGCTTTCGAATTTTCTTTGTCGATCCCATTACTGTTGTAACCAACAAAACAAAATAAAAAAAACTATTCGGAAAATTTCACACGAAGGGAATTCTCTTTTTGAATAAAAAAAATATACAGCGAATGTTTTTATTTTCTAAATAAACACGGTTCAGCCTTATTTCTTTCATCCAGCTTCGTTCCTTCCCGAAAAAAAAAAACTTCACCATAAATTATCACGTTCGTACGGCTGGGAGCAACGCTCCACGCTGCTGCAAGGATATTCCCACCGAATTCTTCGGATTTCAATCATTTCAATCGATGCCCGATTTCATTTACTTTTACGATCAATTGAATACCGAAGGATTGTCTTTCATATTTCCCACGTTGATGCTAGTCACGTGATCCGAGAATAGCCGAAAGATTACGAAGGCATCGACCCAGCGGCGGCCGGGCTAACCAAGGATACAACAGCAATGAGCAAACGTTGACACAGACGAACTAGGCGTGGAGGGCGTGGATTTTACTTCGTCGAGCAACAACCGTCTTGGAATTTGAGTCATTTCCATATCAGCATAAATAACGTTTCAATAATCAAAATAAATCGTCGTTTTCACAAATTAGTGCAAAGTCCCCAAGTTTTTTTAAAAATATCTTGACTAACGTTCGAAATTCGTTGTGTGTGAACTAAAAACAATCGTGCGATGGGTTGTGCCACCAGAAATTTTTCTGTTTTAATGACGCTCGTGTTGCTTTTCATTTTTGTCGAACAAGGTAAGAATTTTCGATCATTGTTTCTTAACAAACCGTTTCTCCCCATCATTGTTTTTATTGGACAACGGATGAATCTCGTGTCTGTTGTCAGTCGCGAAATCAAGTCTCCTGAGCAAATTCGAACCTTAATTTCTGGGTTATACGAAGCACTGCTTTTTCGTAAATACAGATTTTTCCACCTTTCGAAACCGACAATCTCGTCGATGATTTTATTCACACAATTCGACGCTTCCAATATTATGCCAAATGGAATCTTAACCCTATAATTTCTCGGAATTGTCTTCACATAATTCTTCAAATTATTTAAGGACGTTCCACATATAAAATTCCCACAATATTACCATTCGAACTTTAATCGAAATTTGTTCCCAATTTTGTCTAAATTGTTTCGCGAGTCACCGAATTAATTTTTCCAAATAACGATAATTTTTTCGACGAAATTTCGAAATCGTTGCAATTTATTTCGTCGAAAAATCCCTTTTTCGTGTATAATTAAATATTCCATCGATAACCATCTCCTCAGGATTGTCGATAAAATGCTGGGTATGCAGATCCGACTTTGATCCAAAGTGCGCAGATCCCTTTGACAATTCGACGATAGGATTTTCTGACTGTAGTCAACTTGATCCGCTGGGACATTTAAAAGGAGTTGGTCAACCGACGATGTGTCGAAAAATTCGTCAAAAAGGTTCGTTATTCGAATATCCATGAGGCATAGAACGTCATGAATCTCTGTAAAGTTATAGAGAGAGAAACGGCTCTAAAGCATCCATTTGAGGAGGAAATTTTGAAATATTTAGAAAAGTTTCAAAATATTTATAATTTTTGCAGTGGCTGGTGTCTGGAAATATTTCCGAAGTTGCGCATATTTGGGCGAACCGGGAATAGAAGGAGACGAAAGATTTTGTCTAATGAGAACGGGCTCCTACAATATTTTTATGGAATATTGTACGTGCAACAGCAAGGATGGGTGCAACAGTGGCCACAATATTCGTGGAACTTGGTACATTCCGTTAATCGTCTATATTTCAATATTTGGCTGCGCACGAATATTCGTTTAGAGTCTCAAGGAAAACGAACGCTGAATGCAATCTTGATGGATCATCGTTGAACCTTCGAACCTGAAAAAAACCTGGAAGGCGAATTTCTTCACGATCTCTGAGTCTCCGGATCGAATTCGTAAGAAAAACGATTTTCAACTTTGCACAAATATCTCGTAAGACGGAGAGTCACTTTCGAATCTCGTCTTGACTTTGTATTTCTACAGGCGAGCAACGAAACTCGATTCAGTCGCATTTTTTAACTTTTTCTATGAAGAATCTCATATTTTTTTAAAAATTTATCAATTATCGTCCTTCGTGACTGGATTTTTTTGTTTAACGATTTTTATCAGATGCTAGAGCCGTTACTAACGCTAGTCGATAGTCGTTATCCAGACGATTCGGATTCGCTGCCCGAAAAATCCAAAAAATTGCGAATTTGGAAATACTAAAAAAAACTACGCTATTCGAGGTTCTTGAAAACCGTTAAAATCCAACGGACATTATTTTCTATCACGTTCCAATAATTTTCACTGCGACGGCAAAAAAGTTCAAAGACTAAGAAGGAAAACGAGAATGTTTTTCTATGAATTCCGATAATGCGATCCGCAATATTTTTTATAATAACACAAGACCGTCCCGAAAGTAAGATTTTTCTCAATCCGAGCCTTTTTGATAGATAAGTGCCTTAGGAAATAAATTTATGAAACGTGAGAATCTCATTAGACTCTCGAAAGTCATATTCTCTTATTTCCAAATAGTACAAGCAATTAATATTTTTTAAATTCGTTGGAGAAATTTACCGCTCCTCGATAAATTAGTTTTTTATACGAGAGTAATTAAAAATATACACATGAATAAATATATATATATATATATATATACAAAATGACCCTGGGAGAACACCCATGGGTCTGAGGGACCCGGGGAAAAAATGCAGAAATCGTGATTTTTTAATCAGCGATCAATTTCCACTTTCCATCTGAAGGAAGAAACCAAATATGCCAAGTTTAGCAAAAACCACAACATTTGTTAATTCGCAGGGTCTCGCAGACCCAGTGTGTACGTGGGTAGGAAAAGTGGTTTTTTAATAAATAAAATGTCGAAAAAATTGATCATTTTTCTCAGATCTCTATTAAAAATCCTATTTAGCGAAATTTCGATCAACTGAGTTTTCAAAAACATTGATTTTGACACGTTTTAGAAAAGAAGGATTTATTTTGTGAACAAAATTATAGATGATCTTGAGTAGTAATATGGAAAACGGTGGTTTTTAAATATTTTTCGTACTGATGTGAAAAATATAATTTTAAAGAAAAAAAAATCCTTTGACAATAAAAACGATGGAAAAATCGATTTTTTCGACTTTCTTAGGCGTTCGTAGCCTCCCTTAAGGATAAGACTGCCAATACCGTCCAGAAAAAAGAACAATCAATCAAGTATTGTACTCATTTAGCAATTAACGAAAACCGATTGTTGTTTGTAATGATAAATAGTTTTTTAATGATTATTCGCATCGATCGGCCAGCATTCATTGTTGCTGTGAATGACGAAATATTTCAACCTTGTAACTGCGAGTTGGAACATCGACGTTGATACATAAATAAGAAAAATTGACCACAGATCATTGTAATGAATCTTTTATTGATCGAAATCAAAGAAGACGTTGTATGAGAATGTAAAAGCAGTGAAAACGAGAAATGAAAATGTACATTTTTTTATAGATATCAATTACAACTAAGATAAACTTAGAATCTAATAAACAAGCATTTTTACAAAATACCGAGATTTCCGTGATGAAGAAATATCGCAAATTCATTTCAAAATCCCTTTGTAAAATCCCCAAATACAAATCTCCTAATTTACGATTATCCGATTCCGTAAAAACGAATAACGATTCAAACTTTTTTTCTAGCTCAGAAAAAATCGCCTCATTTGATTCCTTGGATTATTTTCAAAAATCCAATTGTTTTTGTTATTTCTACATTCCTGATGCCTGGACAATTATAATAAGTTTGTCATATCGTTCTGGATAATGAAGTAAACAAAAACCTCGACAGATTTGTCATCTTTTTATAGGAACGAATCGTTCTAGCTCGATTTTTCAACGATTCAAACTTTTTTCCTAACCCAGAAAAAATCGCCTCATTTGATTCTTTGGATTATTTTCAAAAATCCGTTATTCATTTGTTATTTCAACATTCCTGATGCTTGGAAAATTATAATAAGTTTGTCATATCGTTGTGGATAATGATTTAAAGAAAAAATGCCACAGCTTTGTCATCGTTTTATGGAAACGAATTATTCTAGTTCGATTTTTAAAACTCCATTTGCAAAAATCGAAAATATTGACTTGAACGTTACCGGCCAAACCCGATTCAAGGATAAATTACTCGTGGTAACGGGGGACCGAAATCTCTCATAGAGATCCGGAAAAACTGGTTTGACCCGGTCTGAACTAGATTTGGCTGTAAAAAATCTAGACCTTGGAACAAACTGGTTCAAACGAGTCAAACCAGAACCATCTAGTTTGGACGATTGCAAACCAGTCGATTCGAACGAGAGCCGGAAAAATCAGTTGCGAACGGTCACAACTAGTTTCGCCTGAATCCTTTGCTCGTAATAAACTTTCGGAGCAAACTGAACGAATCCGAAACCAATACAAAGGCGTGTGGGGTCTTGGAAAACGTCCTTAAAGATTGCATTCTCAAAACGCATGTATCGTTCCCCAAAAATGCATGTTCCATTCATTCCACGTTTTTTTAATCCGTAATCTTTTTATTCGCAAAACTCTGATTCGTAGTTTTTCTAGGTTGAAGCCTGTGGAGTCTGTGGCGGTCGAATTACTGAACTTGTTTTTCTTCCTGCAGCAGTAACAATTTCCTTTCCAAGGTGTTAAGCTCCGTTCTGAAAAAAAAGAAAAGGAGATTCGTATGAAGTCAATTTTATAAAATTGACGCCAATGGTCTCGGCAAACGGGCGGAAAGTTCAAGTCGTCGGAATAGACTGAATATACTTTTTTGTATACTTCCGGCAATAACAACAATAATAATAATAATATCTACTGAGTGTTTGAACCTTTTAGGAAACAAAATTACGGATCAAACTTCTAAAAAAGCGAATCTTATCTTTGGGCTGCGTTCCAAAGAAACAAACTAAAGGTATATTTGAACATAAATGGAGTAACAACCTGTAGTACGATATCAGTAGACGGCCAGATTTGGTTCCATATAGATAAGTCAGGTATGGGAGTAGAGTTTTCAACGACGTCATTGGACGAGTGTGGATCGTCGTTGTTAGTTTTCATTTTTTTGGCTTGTTTTTCAATATTTTCAACAGCGATGGTTCTGGCTTTTTGAACATCTTTAGCGGGGAAGGACGGTTTCTCGTCGGGCTGTGAAAGGTTATCGGACGATTCGGTTTCCTCGTCATTTTCATTGGAGCAAAGTTTATCGAGGTCGTCTTCGTCCTGAATTTCTTTGATCAATTCCGAAGGCAGAAGAGTACTGGAAAGGCCGACTCTGGGTTCTGCGCCAAACATGGCTTTGTAAGGCGACTGCTTCATGCCGGAATGGAAAGTTCGGTTTTTCATGAACTGCACGTGCCGCAAGCCTTCGGACCACCTGGTCGTCCCATTGTCGCTGAGCCAGGCACTCAGCATTGTTCTTATGTTTTTAGCTTTGTCAAGGGAACCCTGAGCATGCCCTAATTTGCCCGGAACAATTTTCAACTCTGGCCACAGTCTAGAAAGTTCCCCAATAATTTCATCAACGAATTTTGTCCCGTGGTCCGATTGCAGAATGCACGGTGCGCCGATAGTTAGGAAAATGTCGTTCAAATGGTACGCGACTTCGTCAGCTTTCCTGGACTCTAGTGGACGAAGCAACAGAAATCTGGTGAAATAGTCTTGATAAACTAGGACATACTTGAATTTGCCGTCAGCTTGTGCTTGGAAGTCCATGAGAATGACTTGACACCTCGTTTTCATTTGCGAGTGTAAAATTGGCTTGATAGACGGAGAGACGCTTTTTCTTTTTGTTTTTTTTTGCTGACAGACTTGGCACATTGATAAAAAAAGACATATCATTTCTTTAGTTACATTCGCGAATTTCTTCGATGTTTCTGCTGACATTCTGTCACGACCACCGTGACCCACAGCCACATGGGCTGCGTATATCACATCGTAAACTTCGTCAGCTGATAGATAATACTTGATGTTTTCGTTGGCATCGTTTCGGGCGACCAATTTTTTTATACCACCGATTTCTAACACGTTAAAACGTTTCAAACGCCTCTGTTGAAGCGACGTCTTCTTATCGGTTTTTTGAGCCTCTTCAACTTCTTTTATTAATTCCATGTATTTTTCTCTCGTAAGCACATTGAAATGCGTCGATTTTACACTCTCACTCTTTAATATCTCCGTTAAAAACTTGTCTCTGTTCTCCCGGTTACATCGTTTTTCACTCGACGACGCCTCATCCATTACGTTCAATTATAACACAAACCCAGTTATTTGATTATCAAAGTTCGAAATAAAACACTGAGGCAAACATTCGAGAACTAAAGAAAACAATGCACTTTTTTTGTGCGACACGAGATCGTCACCTTCGGCGACTGAAAGCATTGACAGTGTGCCGAGAGCCAAGAGTCAGGCACACTCGTACAAAACCCCACCACCATAATTCTCATTCGCTACGAATTTTTCCAAAAATGATGATCCAGCGTTGTTTGTCGTTTTATATATTAAACATTTTTTTAGGTTAGCGTGCGATCACTCTTTTATACAAAAATAACTTTCGGTAGACCCTTTTATCACGATTTTTCGCATCGATGTTCAACATAACCTTCAAACTGTACGGCACAATGCTTGAGAATTCGAACTACTCGATTGGGCTCGTTGCCAGGTCAGTTCCGATTGTTTATATTTGGGTGTCAGAAAGAGTGGCCGCGTCTTAAGAATGTGGAAATTAGGCGACTGTCTTTGAAGGATATAATCGTAGAAATTATAGAAATTGAATTATCCCAGATATATAGAAAAACCTCAACATATTACTATCACAAAACGATCGACTTTATATTTAGGATTCTTTCAAAATTTTGTACAAACATTCTTGGCACCAAAACTAACAGTTTTCTCCTCAGAAGAAAAATTGTCTGACGTTTAGAATTTGAGATATTTAATTTTTCAATTTTTAATTTTTCCCATCTAAACGCGTGTAAATTGAAGTTGCGTTTCTTTTGTCTTTATCTTGCAACTATTTAACGAAACGTGACTTCAATTTACATATGCGTTTAGATGGGAAAAATAAAAAATTAGAAACTAAATATCTCGAATTCTAAACGTCAGAAAATTTTTCTTCATAGGAGACAACTGTTAGTTTTCATGCCAAGAACGTTTATACAAAATTTTGAAAGAACCCTAAATGGAGTCGTTTGGTGATAGTAATACCTTAAGAATATAATTCGTAAGAAAACAAACTTATTTGAGGGATTAAGAAATATAATTCCATAACAAATATCGAGAAACCAATAAATGTGATTGTGAATAAAAACCGTTTCGATATCGTACGTGCAATTATTTAAAATTTGTATTTTTTTTTTATTTGTGGTTTACTCCTGGAATGTACATAAAAATATCGGAATTAGTAGTATTTTCAAGGCAAGGTTTGAAAAACCCGCCACGGTTTTTGCGTTCGTGAGACCGGCGCGTGAACTTTAAAATTTCGATGAGCGCAGCGCAACAGACGCGGTTTTCCTCGTGGGATCAAAGTAGGGGCAAACGTCAGTTCTGCGGCATATGGCGTGGCGGGGAGAGGGGATGAAGACCAGACCGATAGAGAGAGAGAGAGAGAGAGAGAGAGAGAGAGAGAGAGAGAGAGAGAGAGAGGAGGCAGCTCGAATAGGATCATGAGGCGGAAGAGCGAGAAGGATCGGAGGGGAAAAAAAAAGACGCGTAGAGGACGCTTTGTGCTTGAGCTATTTTTTTTTGTGCACGACATCGCAACACCGCGTTGCGGGGGTAAACTGGCGGGTGGGGGTGAGAAAACACTTCTGACGCGCCCGTGCATCCTAATACAAACACACACGCGCGCGTCTGCTCTCACACTCGCACGCAAAATCTTTCTCTCTCCCCTCTGTCGCTGGGTCCACGCCCGAGGGAGAGGGAAAGACGGAGGGGCATGCGCGTAGCCGAACGGAGTCCTAAAAATACTTAGCTATGCATCCATTACACATATACATATATAGACAGCACACACAGTCACGTACATGTCGACGCAAACACATGTAAACGTATATACGTGCGCGAACGATCAGTTTGCTTCGTAGTTTGCGATACGAGCACAAACATCAAATACATCCGAGCAAAAGTGTAATATCAAATAGTGAATACAAGAAATATCCATCGAGTATATCGAACTAAGTGGTTGGAGAAGAAAAAAAGGATAAAATAGGCTTCGGAGTGTCGTTTAATTTCGAGACAATCCCAAGTGTTCCCTCAATCCCACAGTCGGATTTTCTTTCGCGGTCAAAGTGAATTTTGACACAATGTTTACGACCATGGATTGTTATCTGCATTAGCGGGCTCTCTTACCGAAGAAAGACGAAGGAAAAAAAAATCAAAAGAAAAACAGTGTTTCTCGATTTTCAACGCATATTAGAAACGGGAACTGTTTCATCGCGCTTACGCGTCTCTCATTAGGCATTTTATATCAAAGAGCACACATATATATATATAGACATAATACATCGATATATGTACAGTGTTGTACCGCGGCTTTTGTCACGTATACTTGGAGTTTTCGCTTTTTCGTGACTCTAGCACATCGGGCTGATTGCAGACGCTTTCATTGAGTTCGAGTGCGGGCTGACGGTTTTTAGTGACCTTCAATCACGAAACTCCATTCAAAACTCTTGTGCGCTTGTCCCCTCTCCTCTAAAAAGCAAACTATCATCTTTAAGGAGTAACTATTGACGTTTAAAGCAAATTTCCTCAGCATTTACGATCCGCCAAGGTCGTAAATTGGTAAAAAAACTAAAGGGACGAAAAAAAACAAAACGAAATAATAATCACGATTTTTCGACCAGCTTCAGAAGAGTCGATTTGTGTGATGTACCCAAAGTGTAGGTCAGAGGAAAACTCCTTAAGCGCATCGATCAACTTCGTACACTCGAAGAGGAAAGGAATTTTCATAAACATAAAAAATATGGTTACGGATACGATAAGTGTCAGAAATCGTATAAGTCCGTTTAACCGTTTTTCGTACTGAACGATTCGTAAGAGAACAAAACAAAGAGTTACGAGCGCGCAAGGCAGCGCGTCTTCGAACAAAAGCTCAGAGATAAACACTGTTCCGAGAACACCGATTTCTCGACGGTTCCTCAGAAATGCGGACTTGTTGTCGCTACTGAACGAAGACGAAGAAAATACACGGAATCTTGGAAGAATACCGCGAAAGAATAAACGAGAATTTACGATTTTCGCCCATTCACTATCAAAGGCGCCGAGAATCCCAAATTTCTTTTTCGAAAATCGTTTCATTTTCTCGATCTTATTTCCCTTTTTTTCCCACTTCTTCAGCGCACAATGAAGCTCCTCGAAAGTACACGCTTTGAGGCTATAAATAGCGCTCTGTGTATCAAAACTGGTGACAGCAAAATCATCGGAAGGTAACCCAAAATTTCATCTTCCGAACTTTTACGTTTTTTCTCTCTCGTTTCTTCCCTTTGATACTCAACTTTTCACCTTGCAGAATCGAGAGCTATTCCTGCAAAATGGCGGGCAATGACAAACAATTGTACAAGAGATTCAACGCCGAACAAGGTGTCAATCCTCATGACCTTCAAGCTTTGTCGCCGCCACAAACTTCTCTGGGCACTTCTCCTGCCCAAGGCTATTTTAGGTACAAACTCCGGCGTCCTGTTTTTTCTCCCCAAAAAAATTCTACAAAAAGTTCGATGAAAAAAAACATTGCCTAGACCAAAGCACAATTTTTATTTTAAAAAAATGATAAACAATTGGGAAATTCCGATGAAATGACATTTTTACAATTCGAACTCGAAAAATTGATAATTAATGTTGTTTTTGCCCCCGAACGAAATGAAGACATTTTTTAAAATGCGTCAATTTTGGGAAATTACAGCCGAAGCATATCCGGGGACGAGGATGGTCCCCTTTGCGACACGATCAGTCGTAAGACTTTGTTCTATTTAATAGCAACGTTAAATTCAGCATTTCATCCAGATTATGATTTCTCTGACGCTAAAAGTCACGAGTTCAGTAAAGAGCCAAGTTTGCAATGGGTGATGAATTCGGTGGATGGTAACCTCAGCGCGACTGCGGGCGATCACTATCGTACCTTAAGATCAGCCCTGTGGGCTGCGGTAGAGGACGAAATATCAATGAACGAGTGCGATATTTACAGGTGAATAGAAGAACGATGCCCCTCAAGGCGTTCCATCACCGAGTCCGAGGGAAATCATTAAAAGCGAATCGACTTTTTTCTCCGTTACACTTGATATTTGATGAAAAAGTAAAGTTTCATGCCATTTCTTGCAAATGGCCAACTACGTGTGACTTTTAATTTTCTTAAAATATAGAGCGTCGAAAAAAAAAGGTTTACGTATTTCCTGACCGTCTAATCACTTTGAAGGACAAATCGTTCGGATTTCTGTATCGCGTGATTTTTTTTTTGTCGCAAAATTGAAAAATGATTTTTTCTCTGGCTTTTGGGCTTCGTTGCATCTTAAAAGCTCGCGCACACATCGATCGCAACTATATTTATCGAACGACCTTGTTTCTTTTTGTTTTTAGCTACAATCCCGACTTGGCGTCGGATCCGTTCGGTGAAGATGGCTGTCTGTGGTCTTTCAATTACTTTTTCTATAATAAGAAGCTCAAGCGCATCGTCTTCTTCACCTGCAGAGCAATTAAGTCAGTGCCAGGTTTTATCAGCCATCGAAAAATCTTCGACAACATTAAAGACCTTGAGAAAGACTTTAGAGGATTTTGAGCAGATTATTTTACCTGTAACAGGTTTTACGGCTTGAGTAAAACTTTGTATTCCGCTTTTTCGTTCGCAAGTTTATTGATCAAGTTTTTATCAAAAAATAAGAACGATTTTTGTCAAAAAGAGAACAAACTCTTTTTTCGCAATCTTTTCAATTTCTGCTCATGACGGTTTTCAATTTTTTGTTGTGGGTTCTCGTTCCCTCAGTTTTCAAATAATTTCGTTTTTTTTTCTCGTCAATTATTTACTTATTACCTTGTTTTTTTTTGCTTTTTCGTTGCAGTCCTCTTTACGTCTTGGACTCTGGGGTCGGTAGCGACTTCGCAATGGACGAGGATGACGAAGATCGATACTAAGACGATTCACAAACTCCGTTGATCTAGTATTTCTTCTTTGGGTCCCAAAACTCTCGTGACGAACTTTGGGTCATTGGAATTTGACGAAATATCTGTTTGTCTCTGGCTCTAGAATTTTTCCAGCGAATTTATTGCCCAAAGAAATCGTTCGATCGTTCGAATGTTTCTCAAGCAAATGAAATCCGCAAAAAAATTCTTCAACGTGTCGAGCATAACGGAGCTCAGGAAATTTCGTTGCATTCCAGACGCACATTTCGGGACTTTTGAACACTCGTGTAATATACAAAAATCAAATTATAGAAAGTCAGGCACAACGATTTCGACAACTCGAATCAAAGAAACGCTGACGACTTTGTTTTCCCTCTTTTTCTGGGCAAATGGATCTCCATCTTAATGGAACGTTACGTCCTTTGTATCTCATTAATTTTCAACCTTGTGATCATTCGTGAAACCCTGATGTAATTAGTGATATCAAACGAATAAAAAAAAAAAAACTTGAAAAACTCAAGTTGCGAGACAGCGATTTTCGATTTTTTCCAGTTATTTTTTCTTCCCCTGTTATTCTTCAGTCGTTTGATTTTTTCTCCAGGAATAATTTATCGAATAAACAAAGTTCGGAGTTCAAGAAACCTCCGACATCTAGTCAGCAACAAAAGTTGCGAATTTCGAATGAGAAAAAAGAATCTGTCGTGATTTTGAACAACGGGATGAGCTGAATTCGCTGACACAATTGTTAATTGTTTTTCAATCCTTGGAAACTTTTTGCGAACTCGATGAAAACGTTTGGCTGGATATTTCGGAAAAAAAATAAATTTCAATGATTGGCAAAGTTTTTTTTTGAGTTTCCCACAAAAAAATCTTCCAAGCGGCGAACGTCATTCTTAGCTGCAAATTCACATTGTCCTCGAGTAATTTTTCTTTGCCACGAGGAAAAAAGCAGAATTTTCTGTTTACGTACGCACAAAGCTAAATCGAAAGCAAACATTTCCTTCGCGACCAAACGCTCGTCATGGATTAAATTTTTGTTCGATTATAGCGCTCAATTCACTTTTTTCATAATACCTCCACAAGCAAATCAACAAGGACGTAAGATTCTCGGTTTTTTTTAATCTTTAAAATTCAGTGGACGACTCGGTCGTAATAATCATGCCCGCGATATTCTAACAAATCGTAACAACAAAAATGTTTCGACGACCAGGTTTTTTTCGATATTGAAAAAAAATTTCCCGTATTTTCAGGAATTTTTCATTTTTTGCATTCCAAAGAATTAGTTTCAAATAATTTGCTTTCGTTAGAATTTCGTTTCTTTTTTCTCTAGATTTTGAAGAAGAAAAAATAATGACAAAATTAGGTCAGGAATCATTTTTGTTTGAACAATTTATCAGCCAGTTTTGAAAATCCCCTCGACCTTGACGAATTCCTAAAATAACAACAAGCAAAAGAAACGGATGGAGCGTGGGTGACAAGGTCAAGAAATAATTTTTGCGTTGAGTACAGAAAAGTACTGACTCGAAGAAGGACAAATGAAAATATTCGTGAACTTTTCTGCAAGCAGATTATTTCAAATAAATAAAAGTACCAATTTCTTCGGTGTAATTTATGCAAACACCACGACTGCATATCTACGTGGATATCAGTGTAAATTAACAAGTTGCAAATAAAATAATAGTTATACAGCATTCTTTATACGCGATATTCATAAATAAGAGCAACTTATTTGAGAAAAAAAAAATGACACGTGCGTCGAACCTTTTCCATAGTGTCGTATCGCTGCCAAAGCTCCGAAGTCAATTCCAGCTGAAAAATGTATCAGTACGATTGCTTCAAGTTCCGTTCCCATCAAACACGTTCGGTTGCAATAATTTTAAATTTTTCTCGTTTTTCCCAACAGGAAATCGAAGTCTGAATGAATTTCTGCAGAAAGGTACGCGAGAAATTTGCATATACCGAAAGAGATTTTTGTCGTGCAACAAAACGAAAGAAACATTAAAATTGCCATAGCAATTTTCAGGAACCTTGTCCGTGTGAAATTGAAATAATTGAGATTCTCCTAAATATTGAATTTTGGTCGCAAATTCTACCGAATGATACGTGAGAAAATTGCGTATGACGAACGACATTTTTGTCGTGTAACAAAACGAAAAAACATTAAAATATAGTTAATGTAGTATTATTAATAAATATAATATTAAAGTATGGCTATGAAGTTGCCATAGCAATTTTAACGGACCTTGTTCCTGTCAAATTGCAATAATGTAAATTCCCCTAAATATGCTGTTGAATTTTGGTCGCAAAATTGAATCTTTGAGAAAGATTCTTGATGAGATTTCCGAGCGAGAACCAAATTGTTTTTTATTTTGACAATTTATTGTGACAAATCCACGAGCACCGAGGGCAATGAATATGACGAAATTAAGCGGATGTTCGCTTACCTCGGTTCGCTATGAAGTGTCCCGCTTCATTTGTACATCATTATATCCGACGATTGATACATGCACATGTACGCGTCGCACAACAGTCTTTTAGCATGTTCCGGTAATTGTCGATCGTCGGTTAACTCGCTTAAGGAATTAGCGCCTTCTTCGCTCAGCCAGTATGGAAAATCTGGACATGGCACCATCTCCGGTATGTTGAAGCCGTTTTGCTCTCCTGTAAATAGAAGAAAATTTATGAAGCCACGAAAATCGATGTTAACGACAAATTATGCAATGGGGAAACGAATTTTTTATAGTCATGGCCTGAGATGATAATTTCGTTCTAGTTTAATTGCTCTGAGCATTTTCGAAAAACTTCGAAACTTGGAAAAACTTTTCGAAAAAATGGGAAAAAAAGTTTTTGTTCCATTAATTCGATCGAAAATTGAGTAACGATTCAAAATTCTCAGAAAATCTGCCAAAATGACATGCGGAATTTGTATAGAAAATTTGGCACACAAAAAAATGAAATAAAAAGTTCAACGGGTTCGAAAAAAACTGGAAATTTAGCAATACACTTTTTTTTGTCGTTGTGTTCTTAGATCTGTAATTTTATTACTGCACGTTAATTGAGTGGATAAAAAATTGTATTGTGGTTGAGAAAAATGTGTTGGAACCTTCTCTATCAGCCATGGAATCGAAAAAGCACCATGGGGCTTCAGATCCCGAGCCACACTTGACAAAAGACACGTAGTGTGAAGTTTCGATGCAAACGACAGCGGATAATTCCAAATATAATCGTGGCACTGGACAATGTTCCTGCAAGATGATGAATTCCGTTGGTATTTCGAGTTTCTTTGGTTCGTGATTCGTCCTGCGCTCGTGACGATGAACCTGAAACATAATTAGAAAAAAAAACAAACATGAAAAGGTCTGAAAAAATTATGAATTGCTCGAAATTAACATTTTTTCGAGAATTAAAAAGTCGAAAATCTTTCGGTGTCGATTTGTATTTTAGAGGATTCAGTTTAAAATCTTTCACGCGTGTTATTCTGTCGAAATTACCTTTTCTAGACAGTGCATACAAAAAGCAATACTCTCAAGGCCAACACCGCACTGTCCGTAACATTCTTTGCATTCGAATTCTGCCAATTTTCCGCAAACGGTACACTGCCGAGGAGCTGCAATAAACACGTAATCATTGTATTATTTATTTGCGACGTGCGTCACTTTTTCAGCTGTAATAATAAATTGCTCATTCCCTTTAAAATTTATACAACGGACGTCATCTTTTCCGGACACTTTGATGTTTCGGGAAATTTAACTTTTTTTTTTTTTATAAATTATTTGGAAATACAAAGTATTGCCGGAGAATTAAAAAAAAAATTGTTGCAATACGTTGAAGAAATTTTTATCGCCATTTTTTTTTTCCAACGTTTTTTCGTTGGAAATTTGGGTTTATAATTAATGAACATGGTACTCAACAGTCTTCGATGATATCCGTGACGTCGAGCAACAACGTCGGCTGTATTTTTTGATACATTTTGAAGGACTTTCCAAAACGTGGCATTTGGATAATCAAACAGGAAGGAACTTCTTTCAGTCTGATATTACTCGTGAGAAAACTTTGCTCGAGTAATTGCTGAACCGTGGGAAAACTAAGGTGATCGTCCTTCTCAACGAAAAGCTGGTAATGGTAAGCGTCTTGGCCGGAGCTCAACTTCAGGAATGGTTCAGCGTTTAATATTTGAGCGACCAAAGAAGTTAAGAACTCCTCCGGATCTGTGTAAATAAAATTTTGTATAAAAATACACAAAATTCATAACTTCCTGAAAAATGTGGGAAACTGCTCGAGAAATGTGAACCTCGCGGTACCTTTCTCTTCACTCGTCAGGCCAGACACGGAGGAAAGTTTTTCTAGCAACATTCGCAGTTTCATGACTCTGTTGGCTTTGACGAGCATGTTTTTTCTCAGCGGGTTCACAATTTCCTCTCGCAAGACTCTCTGCACCTCCTCGTACTGTGGGCAATCCTTTTCGTTCGGTGGCCTGTAAAAATCGATTTTTTTCACACATCCGTTTCCTCCAAATCGCGAAAAAAAAAAATTTCTCCATTTTATACAAAAATTTCATTTTTGTCGTGCAAAATTTCTTCGTTTCGACGGCTGAGCGAAATAGTTACAGAGGAATTTCCAAAGTCGTGAAATCAACGACGAAATGATTGGAGATAGAAATTAACTGATTTGAAAAGTGAAAAAATGTTGCAACCAACCTGAAGAGTAAATTGTCAAAGACGCTTGTGAAAGCGAACATGCTGAACAAAGTTGCGTCCAAGTAGCACGAGTTGTGATGACCTTGAATCCCTCGATACTTCCCGCAAATACTCTCCAGATCAGCTTCGACGCAAATTGGTCTTACGATCCCTGTGACAACTGGATTTTCATTTGACCCAAATTCCCCTCCGTTGAGTTTGTACATGTGATCGTCAACCTTGAAGCATAAAAATGACAAATAATTGACTTCACGTTTGAAACTCAAAACCAAAACAATTCGAATATCTTTCGTTTTTACATTTTCATGGAAAAATTTACTAACGAGCGTCATGTTGATCTTTCGACATTGTTCTATGTCTGTGAAGATCGCTCGATGAGGCCTGCAGTGGAAATATCTGAAGTCGTTGTAGGTTCCGTCTGTCCCAAGGAAATGCTGCCCATCTTCCTGAAATATGGAAATTTCTCCGTTGTATCATTTTTTCTCTTATCCCGACCAAAACGCCGAACCGAAATTATTTAGGCTCGACCGGCCAACTGATCTTTCAAGTATCATTGCCAATAATTCAAAAAGCATTTATCGGAAAACAAATCTTCTCAATAGTTCCTCAATTTTCCTTTGGCCTCAAAAAATATTCATGATTTTTTCAAAGAATCAATAAATGTCCTCACAAAATTTTAGCCCAAAAACTCAATCAGTTTGAAATTTAAACTCAATACAAATTTTTTGTTTTTGCCATTTCTGCCAATTTTCCTGGAAATAAAAAAATAAAAGAGTTGAAAAATTTAGTCACCAATGCGATGCCTGCAATTATTTTATCAGGTGAAACACCTGGCGGTGTGCCGATCCATCGTACCATGCCGTAGCGTGTTTCTTGCCCAAGTTCAACTTCGACGGTGGAACCGACTCTGACATCTACGATATCTTCGCTTTTGGAAATTCCATTGTTTCCATGTTTTTTCGGCAGACTGTCTAAGAGAATACGACCCACGAGCAAATTCAATTAAAGTTGATAATTCCAATCGAAAATTACAAGAAATTATTACGAAACACAAAAAAGATACATTTCCAGGCAAACAGAAATGCAAAACAGTAAAATAATCACTCGATAACCACAATTTTCTGTTTTAACAGAAGTTGGGACTGATTGGTTACTCGGAATTAGGTTTTTTGCATTTGGATTGAATTTCGAAGTATTTTCGAAATGTGAAAAATTATTTTGAAGATTTACGACATCGATTTTTAGGGTTTCAAATTATTTTTGGCACTTTTACGGTTTATTATCACTCGAGAAACTTTTAGAGTGCTTCGAACTATTTTCTGCCGAATCGGGATTATTTCCGGTTCGTTCAGTTGGTCATGCAACGTTTTTTAATTATTTGAGATTTTTTTTAATCAATTTAAATTCGTTTAGAGTTCTTCATCAGTATTATGGGATCGTTGTCGGTTTTTTCAAATGGTTTCTGGTTGTTTTAGGTTTGTTTGGGATGAGGTGGAACACTAAACTTGTTTGGCTTACTGTTCTCGTTCAGGTTTACGCGATCGTAACACGAATCCAAATCACTGTACACGTTCGATTCTATGTCACTGCTCCATTTGTGCTCAAGTACGAAAGTTGGAATGTTTTGTAACGCGGTAGTCATATTAGCGTCGATAATATTATTTTATAGAAAAAAAAAGGAAAAGAAAAATTAGAATGAAAATACCATGCGCGATTATCCGAATAAACGAGACCCGGGCAACGTGGCTAGCGGATGCTTCGGCGTGATTGGTACGAAACTTCGAAAAGCTTGGCCCGACAGCTCGGCTTGTAGCTATTTTTGACCGCGCTGCTTATTATTGTGCGCTTTTGCAGGCCACGAACCGCCTCTCAGTCCCTCGTCGTATACAAACACCAACTACATTAAGGTTCGATTTAAAAACCCTTCGTACGTGAATGTATTAACGAGTGTAGTTACTCGATGGCTTTCGATACGTACGAGTACACGCACACGCATTTATTGCGAATACTGTTTGTAAAATGGAGGCATTGTTTTTATTTTTTCTTTCGAAAACTCCCTTGCAGTGACCGAAAGTCGGGGCGGTAAAGAAATCGCGAGGCCTTCATCTTTCTTTCGGGGTTTTTGAAATCCAAGATGGCGGCTTTTTTATTCACTCGTCGTTAGAAAAAAAAATCAGCAACAATTTTTTAATGCAATTTTATTTTGCTTGTTCAACCTCGATAGAAAAAATCTGCTGGTTGGAATGAAAAAGTTTGTTTTGCAAAGATCAAGTAGGAAATTTTATTTCCACATTGATTTCATTCGCGATTGTGTAATTTTTTTTTGTTTGTTTGCGAAGCCATTCACGCAAGTTTTTCTTCTTTTTTCGTAATAAGCTTTGAGGAAAAGTTGACTAAAGGCATGATAGAAAAATTGTTGGTGTTACCGGGAAATTCGAAGCCATCGTGATTTCTCGAGAGCAGGGAACTCGCGTCGTTGACGAGTATTTTCGACTTGGCCGATTTATGCGCGACTTTCGGAATCAAAGCGTTGCTCAAATGTGGCGATGGATCGCTGCTACCACTGCCGCTGTTGTTGTTGTTTCGATCGTCGAAGATGGTCAATCGTTCGTCAAAAGCAGCACTGAAATCTTGCTGAATCCTTTTTCCGTTCGAAATGTGGTTGTTGGACGAACTTTTAGGTGGTCCATCGAAATAATATTCGTTGCTAACGTTTTCCACGCTCAAAGCTTTTCCTGGAGGATGCAATAAAAAAATTAAAAAAAAAAAAACTCGAGAAATTTTGGATTTTAAAAGTTTTTCATCTCGTAATCGCGTTCGCGATAACTTTGCAAAGTTTATTTTCCTTTTGACAAAGTTTCGATCGAATTCAATAATGGTCTAGAAATTTCTTACTGAGTTCACTTGGCTTCACTTCCTCGGAGAGTCCGAACTCGAAAGGACGAACGTCACTGAGTGTCGCCAAAGTCAAATTTCCAAAAGCGTTCGCAGGAAACTGCCTCGACGAGGCGGACGTCGTTGCGGATTCGCGATCGTCCTGAAAACATAATTTTTCTTTTTTCTAGCTATTTCCTTTCGGGAATAGCATCCTGGGTCTGCTGGACCCAGTGAACTCCCAAAATACGGGGTTTTCGAAAAAAAAACTCATCAACTTTCGTTTTACGTCCATGCGGACGATAGTTCGATTCTTAAGGTCACATTTGTAAGCGCCGTTCGTGCTATTTAAATGACGCAGAAAGATAACGAATTTTTCTGTCGAAACGATCGCGAGTTACATTACATTGGGTCCCTTAGACCCGTGAGTCTACGATTTTTAAAATTGAGCCTGAAAAAATAGCGGATGATGCAAGAAAATCAACGTAAACGGACCAGCAGTTCAAGGCCGAAGTGGAATCCAGGTCCGAGTTCAGGTGCAGGACCGATGTATCTTATAACGGCCAACGTTTTTTCGGCGTTACGAGAAGATCGATACCAAACATTGATGTCTTCCTTAAACTTGGCAGCTTCTTGACAAAGTCTTTCGTTACTTGCGATTTCAACTCTTTCTTGAAGTACTGGAATGGCAGCAAGAAACTGCCAAACTAATGTAGGAACTTTGATGAGATCGATTTTGTGACAACGCCATTCGGTTTTATGCCAAATTTTTTCATTGTTGGTTCCATTCACGCGTATTCGCAGACCCCCATCCGCTTGTTCCTCCCTAACCTCAACCAGCATGCCAAGAGACAACTCGGTAACATTGGCTTCGCACGCTCCGGAGATACGACTCAGAACAGTGTTTTTCTTAGCAATGTAATGACACATGAGAGTGGACGGATCACGCTCGATCGACCACTTGTCCATCGCTAATAAGATTTTTTTTCTTTATTATCCTATAATGGCATTTAAATTACGAAATGGAATATTCGAAGAAAAATAACAAACACTGGCGAACACTTGTTCGAGAAAACTTCGAAGGAATGTCGATTTTTATTTATTTTTCAATTCCGTCCGAACAATAATAAAACCACGTTCATCGCAAACACATTTTTGATCCTCCATCGTGCTGTTGTCCCCTTTTCACTTTCGTCGTCTTTACGTTCCTCGTTAAGCGCGACACCATTTTAAGTCTATTACTTTTTTGTACAAATTCTTACATCACTCATCGGACTCGATTGTTCATCGCCTCGATACTAAATTTTAATCAGGAAAACGGACTCGAGGAAAACGCGACGAATGCGGCCAGCGCGACTTTACTTTGACAGCGACAGGTCAACGTCGAGCTAGGTGAACTCCCCCCCCCCCCCCCCACCCCGCCGCTCCTTGCTCGCCAGTTTTCCATTTTGCAAGGAATTCAATCAACCGTTCACCATTTATTTGTAAGTGATTGTTAGAATGTCTCAGAGATTTGGTAGTTGAGTCTTTTGTTGAAATATAAAAACCGAACATCAATACATAGGAAATGAAACCGAATTTTCAATCTATGCGATTTTTTTCCTCGAACACGATAATATTACCGAAAAATAATATTCTCCGTTCAAAGTGAAAGTCAAGTATAATGTTAATAAAGAAATGTAATGAAAAACTATTGAAATCTATTTCGACGTTGCTCGAAATTCAACGTCGATGGGCTGAGAGAAAAATATGAAAATGGAAACATTTACCGACCGAGATGTGTCGAAACATTTAAAAAACGCCCGTTGATGTCGTCGTTTGAGCATCGCGACTGCACGTCTGAAACTTTCCAGACGCCGGGCTCAACTTGCAAAAGTTATAAAATTAGAACATAAAAACGTATTGAATTAATAGAAAATCTAGAAGATCGGCATACAGTCACGCATCATAAAAAAGTTCTATGAAATTTCAACTCCCATAAAAAGAAAAAATGCATAGTTGTCAAAGGTTAACAACAAATTTCAATAGGTTACGTTGTTTCGTTCCGAAACCTAACCATCGCACCGTGAGATTTTTCACCACCGACAAGACCGAAACAACTGAAACAGCGGCACAACCCGAGGAATCGAAGAAAAATGAAGAAAACATCGAAACCAAAGTCGAACTGACTGGTTTCGCAAAGGCATTTGCTAAGTTTTCTCAACCGGAACCAGCCAAAACTGAGGAAGTTCGGAGTTTCACGAATCTACTACGCCATTCTAATCTCGTTGACGTAAGTATCCTCGAAGCCAGTTTCCTCCGAAGTTTTCTCCCTTCTTTCCATACCACACCATAACTTTCCATAAATAATCATGTTTCTCCGCTCTCTGCACAATTAATCGTTCGAAAAAACTCATCCTTTGCCTTGTCGTTACAATAACGTTTCTTTCCCCCACCGTTTGACCGAGAGGAATAAAAAAAGTTTCAGCTCACGCAGTGAAATGTCAGAATCGAGTGGCTCAGGCTTTTTTTCATTCCGATCAGAGGAAAGTGTCAAAACTGCAAACAATCGTCTTCGAAGTCGTGTCTCTGACTGCGTCGATACATTTTGCCTCAATGTGATTCATCGGTCGCCTTCAATTTTTGAAATTTAAAGTTTTTGACACGGTTCAACTGATTACAAAACGCGGATGTAGGACGATGGCAAAAATCTGTTTTTTGTACTCGGTGAAACTGTTTGAAAGACTTCCAAGCTCAAAAATTGCAGCGATCCTTCTCTTGCTTTCGCAGCGCCAAAAAACCGACTGATCCATCGCCTCACGAACAAATTTTATTGTCTCACGAGTTCGAGTGTGTGTAGAATTTTCATTATTGTGTTTATCAAGGAAATAGAATTTATGAAACTCTGAACTTTTACAGCTCGGGGATCCAGAGGGGAAAGTCGTTCCAGGCAGAATATTCCATGTGGTTGGAGACGATTTGTACATTGATTTTGGTTGGAAGTTTCACTGTGTTTGCCCACGACCTATGAAAAATGCAGAGTAAGGATGACAATACAAATTTGATAAATGATTAATTCCGAAATAAACAAATTTTTTCACGTTTGCATTATTTTCAGTAATTACGTTCGAGGAGCTTTGGTACGAGTTAGGATAAAAGATTTGGAATTATCTACAAGATTTTTGGGATCCACAAAGGATCTTACGATTTTAGAAGCCGACTGTGTCCTCACCTCGTTAATTAGTACACCCATGAGAAACGTAAATACAAATACTGTCCAGCAATAAACTCTCGTCTGACAGAAAGAACAATGTGTTATTTTTATTCAGCTCTAGTAATTACGACCGCGAATGGTTGCTCCCATGATTTTGTTTCAACTTACGACATGCGATCGGATTTTTTCTCTATTTATTCCTATGAATCCTGAAAGACATGAAAATTTAAAGAAATCTTATCAGTTTACTTTTTTTTATAATTTTTCGCTTGAGTAAAAATGGCACGAGACGTTGGACGCTGCTGCGCCTCACGAAATCGTCCGAATGAAAAAATTCAAAACGATCGGTCATGGAGAGTTTTTATTTTAGCGTTTACGAAAGTCAATTACAAATTAGACTTTTTTCTAACAGATTTTGGTTTAAAAAATTATGAAATTTTGGAGTTAAAAAGAAATGTTCATGGCCATGTCGATTATTTTGCACTGCAAAATGCCTCATATGTTTAGTACTATTTGGAAAAAACGAAGAGTTCTTTTCTTCTCAATATTACATCTCGAATGTTCTACAAGCTAGTGCAAAAGGCGGAACATTTGTTCCTCCTTTTTTTTCAATTTGCTTTCTCTTCTTTTTTCTTCTCCATGCCTAATGCTTGATAAACGGTAAAGATAATGCTGTCGGCACCAACCACACGGTGGCACGTAATTGCTGAGCACCCGTGCGACGGTTTAACGTACTCTTTGTCGTGTAGGTGAGTTTCACGAATGCCAGCTAATGAGATTCTCCGGTGTATCGGTACGGTTCCTATAAAAGGTCACCTTCACCGGATTGAATTTTACAGTGTTGTTTGGCTGTTCAAACTGCTACCACGTTACAATCGGTATAGATGGCTAGGACCAAGCAAACTTCGCGTTCATCGACCGGTGGGAAGGTACCCCGAAAGGAATTGTTAACGTCCAAAGGGAATGGACAAGGGGACCAATTGGTGACCGAGGAGACCGCTCGTAAATCTACCGGAGGCAAGGCCCCGAGGAAACAACTAGCTACTAAGGCAGCTCGCAAGAGTGCTCCAACTGGAGGAGTCAAGAAGCCCCATCGTTACAGGCCAGGAACCGTCGCACTCCGAGAAATTCGGCGCTATCAAAAGAGCACTGATCTTCTCATCCGCAAACTGCCATTCCAACGTCTCGTTCGTGAAATCGCCCAAGATTTCAAGACCGATCTTCGCTTCCAGAGCTCCGCTGTGATGGCTCTCCAAGAAGCTAGCGAAGCTTATCTCGTCGGTCTGTTCGAAGATACGAACTTGAGCGCCATCCACGCCAAGAGGGTTACCATCATGCCCAAAGATGTTGACTTGGCTCGACGCATTCGCGGAGAACGCCTTGATAAATAAAGCTGAGCTTATTCCCGAACCAATCGGCCCTTTTCAGGGCCAATAAACAATGACGAGCCACATTCAATCACAAATACGATAATTTATGAATAATCGATAAATTATAACAATATAAAATCATTCTTTCGAACATTTCGCTCAACCAATGACTTTGAAAAAAATGTAGCGTTATAAAATGATGCACCATAATAATATCATTCGTTGTTATGTTTTCAAAAGTTTCAAAATCATTTAAATTCAACATTGACGAGTTATTCTGTTTCGGAAAATTCGTAAACTTAGTTATCGATCTTTCAAGGTCCCCTGTCTTGGGACCGGTTGAGCGAGACAAACGTGAATCCATATTTTGGAAAAAAACATTTCCAGTAAATGAAAAAGAAGATCCATAACGTCAGAGTTTTCGAAAAAATGTCTTTTGGAATATCTTCATAACAAACAGGCCAATCGACTTGATATTTTAGGGACATCTCGATAATACTATTTTTCCGTATTCCCGCCAGAAATGAGCCGAAATAATTGTCAAGATCGCTTTATGTCCAATAAAAGGCGAAACAGGTTGGAGAAATGGAGAGCCCATCGTTTTTTCGTGGAAAAATATCTGCGTCTAATTCTCATCCTATTGCTCACACACTCATACAAACCGAGAATATGTCTGAGTGTGTGAGAATAGAATTTTTTTCCTTTTACTGAATCATATAAAATTCTGAGAACAAGAATAACTTTGTTTTTTCCTGAAAAACTTCCACGAGTCGCTGATTAACCGAACTACACGTGTACGAAAAAAAAAACTTCAAAAATGCATCCTGGCTTCCGAAACCGTATTCGTGTCGACAAAAACAAGAACATATTTAAATTAGTACCAGAGCCTCGATCAATATCAAGAAAACCAGGTAAAGGATAAAAGACTCCTCCCTTCTTCTTGGAATTCTCGAAGTAGCGCAAATCACACGCTTATCTCTTACCAGATGAACGTTCTTCGATATCGAACCAACGACGGCTGTTGAAAAACAAAATTCGTCCAATGATATTATGGGATCGTTGGACGTCGTTTTTTCGAACGGTGCAGTAGCTGATAAGAATACACGAATGCCATGTGGAATTGCGTAATCGATTCATTGTCGGTGGCGCGAGAGTCGTGATTTGACCGCCACTTCGAAAATCAAGACGGAATCAGTTTCATCAGTATAATTTGACAGCGACGAATATCCCGAAGAACATTATTAAAGAAAATTGAATTTCCTACGATGGCTGTGATCGATAAAACATATTGCGATATAATTAAAAAAAAAAAAAAATGAAGTAAATAAAGTTCAAATAAAGTAAATATTTAGTGTAGTCCTTTCTTTCTCCTCGCATGCAATTGCAACAGGAAATACAGGCGAGAATCGCACATTGTTCACTATCTTGATTGCTTTTCCACTCATCGTAGCTTTTCAGTTTTCGCTCGTATGGCGTCTTTTGTTAGAGCACAGCAATAAATTATTCACATGGGCTGGCGCGATAAACTGTTACAAGTGATAAGAACATACGATCATAACAGATATCACTGAACACTTCTAGGAAAGACGCGAAACCGAAGAATAAGAAAAATAAACGGGAGGGAGCATTCTGATGGAATTACGTTTTCTGTCGACTACTTTTGTCCATGATTTTTAAGACGCAGTCGTTTATTAGTTTGACTATAGTATTCTGGATCTTTGTCAACGACTGTTTGATTCACCAGAGTGAGAACCGCTGTAGAGACCAGATTCGAATAGTGGGTGCCCGTGATTTCGACAAAGTAAACCGTTCAGAGAAAAAATTCATAACAAAACCAATCTAATGCAGCGCTTCGTTGTATATGCTTCGCTATCATCGTACAGTGACAGTGACGGATCAATGAGAAAAAATAAGTGCCGAAACAAATGGAGATGACAGCAAAATAAAATAATGAATAAAAGTTGAAGGCTGCTCAACCTCAGGTAACGGATTCAGACATGCATGGATATAGAAAGTCATAAACCGGAAAAAGCCAAAATGTCGCAACATCAGCAATGACAGGAACGCTGACTCCTCGTCGCCGGTAAGCTTGCGTACAATACAGACGGACGAGCAAATGAGAAATTTATAAAATCGAAAATTGAAACAAATTTACACTGGATTGTTCGTATGGAAGTAAAAGGGAAGTGTTGATAAATATCCAGTCCTTTCAACTTAATGGTTCGTGACATGAAAATTTGATCACCATTACATTTACGAGCCTGAGATTAGCATTTATTACTGAAGGTTACTCGAAAATTATGCTGCAGTCGTTCAAATTTGGGTTAGCGGTCAGACTTCAGTTTTTTTTGTCAGCGGATTGGTTTATTATTTACCGATTTATTAAGCGTAATTAGAGCACTCGGTGGGAAATATTTTATTGTGACGAGATATCCTTCGTAAAAAAATTTTTGGCTCTGAAAAGAGCCGTTTGGTTTTGTAGAGCGATGTCACGATGGTCATGTTTATGCCTTTTTCTCAGTTTTTTTGGGCAAAAGTACTGCTTGGATGTTGGGCAGAACTCCTCCCTGGGCGATGGTGACTCCGGAAAGAAGTTTGTTCAATTCCTCGTCGTTACGGATAGCCAATTGAAGATGGCGAGGGATGATTCTGGTCTTCTTGTTGTCACGAGCGGCATTGCCAGCCAACTCAAGTACTTCAGCAGCCAAGTATTCCATCACTGCTGCGAGATAGACTGGAGCACCTCCACCAACTCGTTCAGCGTAGTTGCCTTTGCGAAGGAGACGATGGATACGACCGACAGGGAACTGAAGTCCAGCTCGGTTGGAACGAGTCTTTGACTTTCCCTTTACTTTGCCACCTTTGCCGCGTCCAGACATGATTATTAGGTTTGGGAGGTTAAAGTCACGATGAAACAGGCACCGAAGTCGGAGCTGGAGTGATGACGGTTACCCGAAATTTTGCCTATTTATGCTGTTTGGATGCCAACAGGCGGACCAATCAACGAATAGCTGGCATTACATGCTTTACGCTTCTCTGGTTGGTGCGCTGGTTGGTATTTTCATCCCCACTCTATGCTCCTCGGAATGGTGCGCTGGTTGGAATTTTCATCTGCTCCGTTACGCCTCGCTGATTGGTGCGCTGGTTGGTATTTTTACCCCCACCCCGCGTGCGTTGCTCGGTGTGCTGGATAATATTTTACCTTCAATTTTCAGGTTCAACGGATATTTCGAACGAAATGTTTTCTAATCATTAACAAATTAAGATCCAGACCCTTATACTTTTCTCCATCGAAAAATAAAGTTTTTGGAAATTGTTTAAAACCGTTACATCAAGAGCACTAAAGCTATTAAAGGCGACGGATCAGTCGCTATCTCGCCACTGTGAGTGCGAGAGATAAGGCTACAACTTTTGAAATTGAATTTTTTCGACACGGTTTCATCAATTGAAATCCCGTCAGCGCAATTTTTGCCATCGTTCTGCGTACACTGACAGAGCCTTTTTCTGATTAACCAAACGACATCATAGAATTTTAATTTCGAAAATTCGAGGTGAGGTTCAGTGACTGATCCATCCTCTTAAAGCCGGAAAGGCACAAAAAAAAGGCGATGTGTAATAAAAAAGAAAAAGGGCTTTAAATAAGTCCATTCCGACACTGAAATCTCCAATAAAACGATGGGCGTTATTGAGTAGTTTCGTTTATATCTCCAAACGTATTGTTGCCGAAGCTTTTTGCTTGGCTTACCGCAATAAAACATCGATTAAACACACTGTGAGGGCTCGAGCCGGTTACCAAGTGTTCAGGCTAAAAATCGATCGTCTTAATCCTTTTGGGATTTGGCCAACATAACCGATATTCTTCATTGTTGCTTATAAAGAACTCAATACTGGAGTATCCGTTATACCTACATCTGATGGAGTTTGGGATCCCATAAAATTCTCTCTTACTTGAGGAGCTCGAAAGGTGCAATAAAACAATTAAAAGCATATTTTATTTTTCATGGACTTGTTAGAACTGAATAAATGTTGCGTGGTTAGTTCAGGTCAATTTGACACACGCGTTTGATTGTTGCAGCAGAAGTTTAGCCAATCATTGATTAGATTGAAAAGAGCGTTTCTCGTCAACTTTTCACCCAATTGTTTCTGATTCTGATATTCGCAGCGTGAAAAAGCATAGAAAGTGTAGGAAACGAATTATCTTGCCAATGCAGGCTGGTAAGAAATATTACACGGAGGAGCAACGTTTTATGATTAACATGATATTTATGTCTGCATGATTATTCATAGATAGGGTAAAACACCCGATAGTCAGCCAGAAACCAATAGTCGGCCTTACATGAGTGCGAAGAGTGGAAAATATATCTTTCGTACTCTTCCCACTCATACAAAGAATAGGCAGAGGCCGACTACAGGTTTCTGGCTGAGTACTGGGTGGTTTACCCTACACGATATTTCGAAGTATAATTATAGGATTCAAACAATAAATTCAATGCTCTAACCGAAGCTTGCTGTTTCATTTGAAAAATAGTAAGATTTCATGTTATTAGAGTGCACAACGTTTTGAATATTTGTGGCCCTGAAAAGGGCCGTGGGTTTGTATAGTTTTTGACATCGAGATAGAAATTTAACCGCCGAATCCGTAGAGAGTACGTCCTTGACGTTTCAGAGCATAGACAACATCCATAGCTGTGACGGTCTTCCTCTTGGCGTGTTCAGTGTAGGTGACAGCATCACGGATAACGTTCTCAAGGAACACTTTCAGGACACCACGAGTTTCTTCGTAGATCAATCCAGAAATACGTTTCACTCCACCACGACGAGCCAGACGACGAATGGCTGGTTTCGTGATTCCCTGGATGTTATCACGAAGAACTTTACGATGGCGCTTCGCTCCTCCTTTTCCCAAACCTTTTCCTCCCTTTCCACGGCCTGTCATGATTCAAGAGTTCAAGCGTACAACAACTGCGAGAGCTCGAACGAAACTGATATGGTTCTACGCTCTGAACGGCGTTATATACACTTCAGGTCGCGTCATCCCCTCCATTTTTTTTCGTCCAATGAAATGCCTTCCAAGGAACAGATCGTTACCGAATCACATACTCCGTGAATTGCGTCACGTTCTCATTTTTTTTTCCATTCAAGCATGGTCCTTGTTATGAGGAAACGATCCTGCCTACAATAAATAAAATCCACTTGGATTAAATATTGTTTTTATAATTTGTCAAGTTTACGAATAAAGTGTAAAAGCCTCTACGCAATAGAATTCGCTCCGTTAACTGAATGATCAATAGCAATTACTCCAGTCTCGAGGAGATTCATTGTTGAAAAATATCGTTTTTCTTTCTGTTACGAAATCTTTCCTAATAGGATAAATTGACAATTCAACTTCTATAATCTTCAGTTATAAAAATCAAAAGATAGCGTTGAATATTTCGAGTTTTATCAATATCCTACAAGCAATGTTTTCGTCAAATTCCAAGCTCGGAAGGTCGATCGTTCCTGTTTTCTCATGTCAGAACCGTAAATTCTCTTGAACGTCTAATCAATCGAGATTTATAAAAAAACGTTTACCGTTTGGAGTTCAAATACTTTTGAACACATGGTCACAGCCCTTCAGCGTGTAGACCGAAGCCGGCCAATTACATGTAATAATACAAAAATACATTAAGGTGATGGAGCAGTCACCTCGAATTTTCGAAATGAAAATTCTCCGTTGTTGTTTGATTAATCAGAAAAAGGCTCTGTCAGCCGACGCGGGACGATGGCAAAAATACGCTGACAGGGGCTTTTTTTAATTGGTGAAACCCTATCGAAAATATTCAATTTCGAAAATTGCAGCTATCTCTCTCGCACTCACGTGGCGAGAAAGCGACTGCTCCTTCACCTCAAGCCACGAACAACAGGGAGTAAGACTAACTTTATAGCGATATTATTGTATTCGTATATATCTTGGATTTCTTTTTGGTTTTCGGCGAGCGAATGACTTAATTATAAGTGATAATAAATTATTTTTAACCTTTCGTGTCGCATATTGCTCGGAACTCATTCTACCAGCAGACCTATTGTATTTGTATTCCAAATTGTATTTGTGCCGAGACTCTCCTGAATAACACGAAACATAATAACTTGTGTACTGAAATAATAATGGAAGCATATTCTGGAGGACTCAAGATTGTTAATGAATCTTCCTACATTTTTTCATTGATTTAACTTCATAAAAACTGTATGTTGGTTTCGGTCCTAGGTCGGCCGTGGAGGGATAATTCACATAATAAAAATTTGCCTCTGGAATAAGTTTTTTATGGCATACGATAAAACTGTATTCCATCATAGATTTTTTTCTTGGAATCACTTGATGATTGAAATGCGCTGTGTAGAAATCTCTTCGGCTCATCAGGCAAATAAAAAAATACTGGACATTCTAGAGGAAGTTGTAGAATAGTTTTGTCCTAAACTTGATTTCTCTCTCTGAATTGATAATACGAACGAATCGAAACATCGGCATATCGGAATAAAGTTCGCCCGACAAATACAAATGAATGCAGATATTTGTGAAAATAATGTTGAAAGTAATTATGTAAAGAGCTGCGTATAGTGTTTTCAAAAAATCGCGCATATTTCCATCAGACAAAACTATTCTCTTCGTTGCAGAGTCCACGATGTTTTCAATTCATGTTGGTAAAACGAAATTAAACAAAAAAAACATTAGAAAATAATATTAATTTTGGGTAGAATTAAAAGATATATTTGCGATTTATCAGATTGATGCCACGTTAAAATGATTTGTTGGCCCTGAAAAGGGCCGTATTGTTTTGAAGTGATGATTTAAGCGCGTTCTCCGCGGATGCGACGAGCCAATTGAATATCCTTGGGCATGATGGTGACTCTCTTGGCGTGGATAGCGCACAAGTTGGTGTCTTCGAACAGACCAACGAGATAAGCTTCGCTAGCTTCTTGAAGAGCCATCACGGCGGAGCTCTGGAAGCGAAGATCGGTCTTGAAATCTTGGGCGATTTCACGAACGAGACGTTGGAATGGCAGTTTGCGGATGAGAAGTTCAGTGCTCTTTTGATAGCGCCGAATTTCTCGGAGTGCGACGGTTCCTGGCCTGTAACGATGGGGCTTCTTGACTCCTCCAGTTGCTGGCGCACTCTTGCGAGCTGCCTTGGTAGCCAGTTGTTTCCTCGGGGCCTTGCCTCCGGTAGATTTACGAGCGGTCTGCTTGGTACGAGCCATTTCGAAAGTTTAAAACTTCAAGTCGTAGTCGAGAGACAGGAGACTGTGAAATAATGACTAAGCGGCCCGAAAAGCGGCCTTATATAGGGCTTCTCCCTCCTAGGCTCGTTCACGCTCATTGGACAACATTTTCGTGGTGGGGGGAAGACCAAGATCTCCCTCAGGAGACTCCCCAGTGGAGCAATAGGTGGAGGGGAGAACGTTGGGACTCGGGTGCGTGCAGATGCACGAGCCTTGCTCGGATGGGGGCAGCACTGCCTGCAATTGAATCCAGAAGAAAATGCTGTTGAACTATCTATGCACGTAGACGGGACCGATGGACTCTATTTTCTTTGTGATCGTGTTGGTACATGCTTCAAACTTCTATTCTCACCTTGCGCTGTACGCCAATTGATGCGGCGGTGGGCATTTCATCCCCACCCTTCCGACTTTCATCTCAAATATACAAACTGGCACATCCCTAGCTCATACACTAGACAGCTGAAGATTAAAACCCAGAATCAGTCGCAATAGACAAAGAAAAAAAACTCAACCGTCCCTTTAATGGTCATGCTCAAGCTCAATAATTTCGAATGTTCTTTGTTTGCCATATTTTCTTATACATTTGCAGGAATAAGAGAGTGCTCGTATGTGAAGTTCTGGAAATTCATCCCTCGTTCAGAAAATTCCTCCATTGTTAATGTTTCTCGCACCAGTACCCAATCACATTCTTCACTAAAAAGAGGCGATTTCTCGGAATCAATTTTACGAATTCCAATGAAATGACAGTCAGCCACGTTCGAAAAAACGTTGATACCGTGAGCCTATGGAAAGTTTTCAGAAAAATGACTCATTTCCAAGAGGACGCAAATGAAACTACGCACTTATTTCTCTCAAACTTTACACAAAGGGCCAGCCCCAACCGAAAACACCAGATAGGCTTCGTATTTATCTGACATTCTAAATTCTATATCGATTATATTTCATTCGAGACTCGTTTTTCGTCAGTGTTTTACAACGAATTAAGGTGATTCTCTCTGACGAAAGCAAAATGTGGTCTGAGATCTTATTCAGTTCGTATATAAAATACGAGGGTAGGGTAAACCACCCAGTACTCAGCCAGAAACCTGTATTCGGCCTCTGCCTATTCTTTCTATGAGTAGGAAGAGTACGAAAGATATATTTTCCACTCTTCGCACTCATGTAAGGCCGACTATTGGTTTCTGGCTGACTATCGGGTGTTTTACCCTACAACTCATGAAAAATCGTAACGATGTTTTTCAAAACTTACAGAAAAATCCATTTCAGTACTTGAAACATTTTCAAAGTTGTAGTTCCATACGATTTTCAAAAAATTTACAAAATATACATTTGACAAATTATGAAGCGGGCAATTACGTTTTTTTTTGTATTTCATAACACTACGGTTATATTTATTCGAACAGCACTGATCAGCAATATCAGACTCAAGACTGGAAATAGAGGAAATAGAATTTCAACGCGATATTGCGATATTGTTTTTTTAAAATTATTTTCAAAGAGGCATTTTCATACGTGGACTAATTTGGGAAAAGAACACGATCGACCTACGAAGCTAAAAAAAAAAAGTGTAACGGAAATCGTCATCTGCGTTATCGTACTGCCCAATTCATTCTGGTTCAAAACCGCTTAAATTTTTCTGCTAATTGTTAACAAAAGTAGTTCAAGTTTGTTCAGAATTTTGAATATACAGGATTTTCGACAAAAACTATTCATCAAAACTGAGCGGTTGAACTTTGAGTCGAGTGAAAATGTATTGTTGCATTTCGGCGATGAACGTGTCGGGTCGTGAAAGCAAACTTGAAAAGCATTTATTCTTGGGGCCAATGTTCCCGTCATTGAAAAATTCTCTAACGAAAAAAGACTCATCATACATGAAAAAAATGATAAAAGAACATAGAAAAAATTTTCGAACCTTAAGGGCACTGTTGCAACGCAAGCAAATATTGCTAAAAAGTAACATCGCATGACATACGATTCCTCGCATTCAGCGAACTGGTATGCCAGAATAAAACTGATGAAAACGGTATAAAATATACCTTGAGGAAGAATAAACAGGTTCATACTGAAAATATAGATCACTGGCTTATTATCTTCCTATTTTATAATAGTGTAACTGTATTTGTTATAAATAATTACGTGCTTGAAAGTAAAGTGTGCTAAAGATGAGTAACAGCAGAGTACCGGTTGTTTGCAATTTTTTTCTTTTTACGTCAGTTTTAAGGAATATTTAAATAACTAAAAATTCGGCCAAAATATCACGTAAGATCATGACGCTCTTTGTTATTGCCTAAAGTTATTGTAAATAATAAAAAAATTTAAATGAAGGAAACATTCGGTACCGAAGGAAGGTCTAACGGTCGCCGGTGCTGCCACAAGCAGGGTCGAGCCTCTCTCCATGGTACGCGCTCTCCTATAAAAGCGGGTGTTAGCCAAATTCTGAACCACATTCGCAGTTCGATACCTGACGACTACACTTAATATTTACTTTCTGAAAAACTATCAACGTCTTCGCAATGGCAGACAAATCGGCATCATCGCCCGTTGTGGCAAGCTCTGGAGAATCAGTCCCAGCATCTACCGGATCACCGAAAAAAGCAGCAGCAGCAAAGTCGACGAAACCTCGTGCTACGGCGACTCATCCTAAGACCGCCGAGATGGTCAACGCCGCTATTGTCGCTCTCAAGGAACGTGGAGGATCCTCTCTCCAAGCCATTAAGAAGTACATGGTTGGCACTTACAAGGTCGATGCCGAAAAGCAAGCAACGTTCATCAAGAAATACTTGAAAGCCGCGGTCGCATCCGGTGCTCTCGTCCAAACCAAAGGCAAAGGTGCTGCGGGCTCTTTCAAAATCGGCAAAGTCAAAACTGAGAAGCCCAAGGCCAAAGTGGTCGCTAAACCGAAATCGCCCAAAAAATCACCAGCGGCAAAGAAACCCGCGGCAGTCAAGAAACCAGCAGCAACCGCTGCCAAAAAGTCGCCACCGAAGAAAGCTGCTGCTCCTGCAGTCAGCCCCAAAAAGAAGGCAGCATCCAAAGGACCAGCTGCGAAACCTCCCAAGCCCAAGACCACCAAAGCAAAGCCAGCTCCCGCTGCTGCTAAATCGCCTGCTAAAAAGTCTAAGCCAACTTCGCCGAAAAAAGCGAAAACAGTCGCTGCAGCTCCCAAAAAGGCTGCAACCAAAAAAGCTGTTGCCGCCAAAAAGTGAATTTCTTCATTACTCTGGGGAAACAACACTCGAACGGCCCTTTTCAGGGCCAAAAATCATTCTAAACGTTGAAACTTTTCTCTGCTTATGCAAAATCTCTCATCCACACACCATTTTTTCAATCCATGCGTCAAATGAAAAACTCCCTAATGTTCCTCAACAATTATCCATAAAATGCTCATATACCTGCCAGAATATTTTATTTGAGGTTTCGAAAACAAGTTGAAGATCTGAATTTTAGAAATTTGAAGATTTTTGCACAACTCAATTCATATTTTGATTATTACATATAATGAGAATCATAAGATTCCAAATATTGAAATTGAACAAGTCGATAAAACCTCATTCATTCTTGTCCGCGTTGCAAACTTCTCCATCTAATTGAGAATGTGTGTATGATGGTGGTGAAAAAGTTTTTTTGTCTTGAACATCGAAGTATTCTCTCAGTTTTATTGCATTTTACACTGCACTACACGGTGCTTCAACTTTAACGTCACTCTCAATGGAACAGAACAGCAGATCACGATCCTTTGGTTGTAACTTTGTGATTGAAATCGACAACGTTACATCCAGCTTCCACCCACCAGAAACCAAAACGGAATATGATTTCGGTACGCACCAATTGGATAAAAGTGAGAATAAAATTTTTCTCATTTCCGGAATAAACTTGAGAACAGGAAAAGTTCGACCTGAGATCGTAAATGTTCAAAAAACATTTTAGTTACACAACAAAGTCTTGTGACTACCGAACTGTTATCAGTGTTGGATCGATAGCAGTAAATTTAAAATTGAGAATTTTTCTTAACTTCGTCCGATCGGAATGCGTGAAGAAAATATGCAACAACCGGACTAACAGTTCTTAATCTTTTGACCAATGTAGATCACTTTTATTGTACAATATCACGGTTTCTTACTTGCTTATAAACTCGAAGGTCTATGGAGTGGTATTGATTAGTTTTATTCGTAATGTGGATATTATTTGTTTTTCTTTTTTTTTTTAATTGCTCATGAGTTCTGCAGCCTCTTTATTTCAACTTTGCAACAAGAACATTTTATTAATCAGAAAAAATCCATTAGCTGAGATTATCGTTTCAAATTCTGTAGGTCTGGGTATTTTCTCAGCCAACGACCATACCACGCTGAAAGCACCAGTTCTCGTCCGATCACTGAAGTTAAGCAGCATTGGGCGCGGTCAGTACTTGGATGGGTGACCGCTTGGGAACACCGCGTGCCGTTGGCTCTCATTTTTATTGCCATCTAGTAGGATTATTTTTTATTGTTCTCATTGAAGTAAAGACTCGTGATACCTGAAATTTTTTTTTTGTTCTACTCCGAATTGAGTAAACGATCCGCTACTTTTGATTTTAGTGATCAGAAGAAATCCATTAGGTCCGATTATCCCAGGCTTATCCGCTCAAGTTCTGTAGGCCTGGCTTTTTTGTCAGCCAACGACCATACCACGCTGAAAGCACCAGTTCTCGTCCGATCACTGAAGTTAAGCAGCATTGGGCGCGGTCAGTACTTGGATGGGTGACCGCTTGGGAACACCGCGTGCCGTTGGCTCTTATTTTTATTGCCATCCAGTAGGATTTTATTTTTTATTGTTCTCATTGAAGTGAAGACTCGTGTTTCCTGAAAAAGTTTTTTTTTACTCCGAACTGAAGTATATATAAACGATTCGCTACCTTTTACTTCGGTAATTAGAAGAAATCCATTAGGCAGGATTATCCCCTCAAATTCTGCAGGTCTGGCTATTTCCTCAGCCAACGACCATACCACGCTGAAATCACCAGTTCTCGTCCGATCACTGAAGTTAAGCAGCATTGGGCGCGGTCAGTACTTGGATGGGTGACCGCTTGGGAACACCGCGTGCCGTTGGCCTCATTTTTGTTGCCAACAAGTAGAATTATGTTATATTTTTCTCATTGAAATAAAAATTGCTCTGCTGAACCTTTTTCCTGTGTGTTTAATATTTCGTGTTTTGAACACGGAGAGTTCGGTGACGACGCCGAGCAAATATTTCTAAAGATTACGCTTCAGAATATTGGTAGCTTAGGATGGAACAGTTGAGTTTTTGGGGCTGGCGCAACAGCTGTGTTCATAGCCAGATGCGAGGATTTTGCTGTTACGCTACATCTCTCCTGATTGGTGCGCTGGTTGGTATTCTTTACCCCCACTCTAAGGAGGGGACGGATGCGCTGGTTGGAGTGCTTGTGTTTTAAAAGAGAGCCGCCGGCGACGCAACTTCATTCCGTTCTGTACTCTCCTCCGAGTCTCTACGAGCAACTTTCAACATGCCACCCAAAGCAAGTGGTAAAGCCGTCAAGAAAGCCGGTAAGGCTCAGAAAAATATCACGAAGACCGATAAGAAGAAGAAGCGCAAGAGGAAGGAAAGCTACGCAATCTACATTTACAAAGTGTTGAAACAAGTTCATCCTGACACTGGAGTTTCCAGCAAAGCCATGAGCATCATGAACAGTTTCGTCAACGACATTTTCGAACGTATTGCTGCTGAAGCCTCTCGTCTCGCTCACTACAACAAGCGATCCACCATCACATCTCGGGAGATCCAAACTGCTGTAAGACTCTTGTTGCCCGGTGAACTCGCCAAACACGCCGTCAGTGAAGGCACTAAAGCCGTCACCAAATACACAAGCTCAAAGTAATTTGAGATTCGACCAACCAATCGGCCCTTTTTAGGGCCAACAATCATTCAAAACGTAAGATAACTCTGTTAGCATACCTATAAATTAATATCCACTACAGATAATCAAATTAAGTTACGAGGAAAGCAATACGTGCTTGTCCATCGACCTAATCACATGAATTATACGAAAAGTTTAATAAATGAATGCTAATGAAATGAAATTTTCGCTAACGGTTTTTTTACACCGTTTCGTAATGCTTCGTTGTCCCACTGAAATTCCTCATTAAATTGTAAGGAATGATGAGTATTCCCACAAAATTTATATATGTATATTGCAGATATTTTATTCAGCCCTAATTATAAAGGGTCGTGAATAATGTTGTTACGAGTGCAAATAATACAAATTATCTATTCAATCAGTACAGCATAGAGTCTTAAAAAATCTTTATAATTGAGCATTAAGAAAATGTACTAACCGGTAATCAGTTCCTTCGTAATTACTCCGATAAAAAATCATTTACTTTTTACAAAATTTGGAGTGAAACGAATACGAGGATAGCGCTTCGCACGTTCGTCGTTATTTCCTTCACCGTAGAAACAAGCGTGCTCTACCGACGAATTTCGCATGTTCATGCAACAGTTGATACGCATACAGAAACTGGTAACGCCGTGCTACAGTCATATGAGTAAATAAATAAGTAATAAAAGTGAGGAACACGTTTGTATTAAACTAGTTTTTTTATTGCTTCGTTATAAAAAGTGTAATACTTTAAAAGTTATGGAAGCAAGTGTCGACAAAATAAAATTCTACTGTCTGACTTGTCCCAGTAAGTGCATCCCTCTGCCTTTCGTGTTGATGGTTGGGTCGCAGCCTTGCCTCAATTCGCCGTCGGTCCAAATACTGTCGGTGGTTTTCTTGTATGGACGGTGGTGGGTCTCTTTTCCGCTTCGACGGGTGGTCGATCAAATGCCCCTGTTTCCTTACCTCCCGTTTACCAACGGTTGAGTCCTCGACTCTTGGTAAATTCAGAATGGGTTTGGGCGACTGTTCTATGCCCTAGAAGGACAAATGAAAGCTACATTGCACATTCTGATTTTCGTAAAGATTTATGACCTTGAATTTAGTTTTTCATTGCAAATTATGAGATTGATAAAATTCGAGTTTTGCCCCTTTCGGTTTTTCCTAAGAGAAAGCGCGCTCTAGCGGCGAGTTTTGCAATCGTCACAAATCATCATAAAATAAAGCAACTCGGGCATATAAGAGGGAAGAAGAATAATTGTTCATTCAACGCGCGAAAAAACACAGCGCCATAAAAAAATAATAAGTATTCCGAGCAGTTAACAGTCACGGAAATATTTTATATCCCTGTACAATTTAGTTCTGAACGTTTTTTCTTAAATATGGAGAACACAAGTCATTCAAACTTCAAAAACGCGTTATTATTTTATTCCGAAGCTTTCGGCCAGAAGAATTCCATACAGTTATTAAATTCGAGCTGTTTTGTCTTTTCAAATTTATTTCCAATTTCTTCAATCATTTCAAACAAATAATTCATCATTCGTACAGCACGGATCGTTTTGTATACATGCACTGGTTGATCGCGAACACCCGAAATCGTAAACAAAGAAAAAACATGCTAGCCAGAATCGATGGGAATCCAAAATGAATGAATTCTTCTCGTAGACACATAAAAACATTCACACCGAGGGTCTCACACACTGGGTCTCCCAGATCCGGAGAGAAGGAGCTGTTACTCGAAATATTACGTCAGCGAATTTATATTTTCGTGAAAAAGTTTTTCGAAACGGAATTTTGTACTTTCGAGTGAAAATGTTTCCCTGTGCTGCGGAGTTGCATATTTTCATACAAATGGAAAACGTAGAATTGCCCATGGATGGTTGATCAAGGGATGTGAAACACGTATAACGAGGAGCACGTTAAGGGAGAATGCTCTTAGTCGAAATGTAGAAAGGCGACTCTGGAAAGCCATCAAGATAGTAGCGGAGTATGTATACCTAGGACATCTGGTGAAAAAAAGTTGCATTTATTCGTGCTCTCGGAGCGGAGCGTAAGCTACGAGGATGGAATAAAAAAATAGGGGAAAGAAGAAGAAAAAAAGTGGCAAACGAATTACCCGAGTTACGAGGTAGTTACTAGGTAGGCCACAGTGCCGATAAATCTTTTTCGCCGCGCGGGAACACGTTCCCGCGTTTCTCTCGCGATTTTTCCCCCGCCTGTGGATGCATCGGCGAATAAATACGCAAGAGAGCTGCCGAGCGATGTAGCGAAGAGAGGAATGGAATTAAAAAATCGAAAAAGCGAACCATTTAAAAAGCCAAACAAAAAACGTTTGCGTAAAATGAGGAAACAGAAACAAAACGTTATGAAATGAAAATATACACAGCGCGAGGAGGGGCAAGGAAAAGTTACTCTGACGAGAACGCTCCGAGAACTAATAAACTGCGGCGATGTTTCAAAGCGTCGGTATTGTGTGTAGGCTGTTAAAAAAAATTGTGGTGGGCTGTGTCCGGATACTTTTCCGGTTACCGGCGTAAATTTGCCAGGGAGATTTATCCTTTTTCGAGCATCACCTTTCGCATATATATGTTTATATATAGCAACATTTTCGTATCTTTATACGAGAGACTCTCCTACATTCTCATCACTGCGACAACCCCTCGTCTATATATTTCCATGTGTGCATACGAACATTCAATTTGTGAGGGAGGCAAAATGATATATACACGTGTCACAGCGTTGCGTCAGGGGAATTTAAACCAGTCGAGCGGCAAATCGTTTTAAACGAGCACCATTCTGTTTCGATCAAATGCACGATAAGTTGTTATTATCAATAATACATTTTTTTATACCCAAACAGATTTCAGGTCATCGATCCCCTCTCGAGCCTCTTCCAAAAATTCATACGCAAATCATCGACGCAGCTATCGTTCGTTTTTCGAGGTACAAACACCTTTCAATAAATCCAAGTCATTAAAGGTCAATCGACGAGTCTCGTCGCAGTTGAAACAAAATCACAATTTTTTTCCATCGATAGTTAATTCGATCCGGAATAAAAAATAGTAAATTTTTTTTTTATAACGTTGCAATGCGATAAATCCATAGCGCAGACCCATTGAACAAATTTTTACAGTGCGAAACAGAAAAAAGTACAAACCGTCAAACCTTGAAAATTGAGAGAAACCGGGAATTTTCTTGTTCGTTTTCGATTTTTTTTTTGTAGAAACTCGTGCTCGACGTATTTTAAGGACGATTTTTTCGTTTTTGGTCTTCAACTTGTTTTACAATTGGAAATGTTAGGAAAAACTGATCCTTCTGATTTATTTTTCTTTGTTTTTCAACCTTTTGTTGCGGATCCGAACGTTTTATGCAAAATCGGTTGTTTCGTTTTTATGTGCAATTTTTTTTTTTACTACTTTTGTGCTGCAGACATTGAGTTTTTCACAGTTCAGAAGATTTTCTTGAAATTCCGCGAATTTTTAAACGTCCGCCACGAATGATTGTTGATCTTTTTTTTTCGCGTGAACTCGATTCGGTGAATCCTTGATATTCCTCTTTTTGTGATCGGACATATGCGTGTTGTCGGTGCCTTCGAGTTCTCGGCATTTGCATTAACGTATTCGGAACTGAATGTTATTGTAGTTCATGGTTGAACTCGAGGCAAAGCTGGCTTCGGAATATTCAGCATCAATTTCCAACTGTCCATCGAATTTATTTGGTGAAGGGATTGAATTATTTAAAGTTTGGAAATTGGTAGAAATTAGTAGTTTCGTAAGAAATGTGTTTGCGTAGAGGTCGCTGTAACAAAAAGTCGTCAGAGCACTGTAACAGTTGCGTTAAATTGCCATTAAACTCGGAGGGACGCTTGTTATTGTTTCGAGCAAAGTTAGACGGCGTTCTCCGATGAAAATATGCAACGAGCAACTTTTATCTTTGCGAATTCTCAACTGCGACGAGAATAAATCTGGAGCATCAGGATTGTCAGTGGACGAGTGTAGGTCGCTTAGGAGACGATGTTGTTGAGAGTAACGCGATGCTAACTAATGACTTTTCGAGGCACACATATTCGCTGGTCTTTCGGTTATCGCGGAGCTTCGTGGGTAAACTTTTACGGAAAGAGCAAGAGTCTTTTGTATCCTTTTTGGAGCATTGTATATTATTTCTCGTTTGATCGGATTCTCAGTTTGCAGTCAATGCTGATGGTGTTTCTTCATTTCGTGCTCCTATGAGTTTCTATCAAAGTTGGTCTTTGTGTGGGAGACAAACGCATTAGTAATTCCATGAGATCCCCGTGGAAAATTGGTTCGAGTGGATTCGCCGTCAGTCGAGAACAACTTCATTGTTTACTTGGAACTTGTCCTCGTTGTTACGAGCTTGAGGATGATAAAGCAGCGAACGACATTGTGTCGTGGTGATCCTTAAAGTGTGTGGCGCGGTGTGTATCGCGTTACAACGAAATTCGAATCGGTCTATTCTCTCTACGAACCCGTAAATCTTGACTCGGCGCAGTGAGGCTGGTGTCTGCGATCGCGAGCGTATAACAATGTGGGGAAGGACGAAAAGACTCACAGAAATAGGGCGACAACCTCGCGCACTCGTAATTTCTTCTTTGCCACGCTTTATCGCGTGGATGCAAAATATCAAAGAGACATTATCGAAAACTGCTTCGCTTCGTCGGATTAATGTTTGCGAATGCTAATTGGATCATGACAAACAATTAGCAACACAATTCCATCTGCCACTCGTCGTAAAATTCGAACAATCACCAACGAAAGTTTTTGTCGTTATTTCATTCGAAATTCACGCATGACTGCATTCTCCCTGGTACACGGGAACGTCCGGTGCGTCTACGTAACCGAAACTCGAACCGCACAAGTTTGCAAAAAAATTTCAAACTTCCCGGGAACAATTAACCGCAATCCTAATGGACAGAAAATTAATTAGTCAAAGAATTAGCAGACTCGGACTTCCAAAGAGCGATAAATGCCTCGGATAGCAAAATAAAAAAAAACGTAATTGGATCAACGAAAATACTGGAAAACCTCCGTCCAAATATACTAAACACTACGGTCAACTCGTATAAAAAGGAAAATTGCATCGACTCGTGAAAACAAACGTCCAGAGTTCCTCAGTCGTCTCGAGCTGTTGAACTGACTTGTAAAAACAAAAGAAGAGCCTCGTGGATATTTAATGACTTCTGGAAAGACACTCGATTCCTGTTTGCGCTAGTTTCAAATCAGTTGGTTCATTAAATGATCATCTTGCTCGCTCCGCTCTAATTCCTTCAGTTTGCCAATTGCACACTCTATTCGACATTCAACTTTTGCGGCACTTCCGAGTGGAAGAAAAGTGAACGAAAGAAAAGCTACAGACCAAGGATAGTTTCATCGAATCGTGCACCGCGCACAGAAAGACGCAAAATTGCAATCTTCAGATCATGCAAAAATCCCTCTTCATACATTTTTCGTTTTTGTCATTGTAACAATATCCGTGCGAGGACGCAATGACTTTTTGCCTTGTTCGAAGCCACTGAAGCTTAAGAGAAGTCGAGCTCCTCAAACGTACGGCCAACTCCCACGAACTTACCCTGAGGCTCCTATGCAGAGGCAAACACGGTCAACGTTGTGGTATTAAGCGCAGCCAGCATGGCTATACAGAGACATAAGTGGCAATTTGGAACTCTGCTTAATTCCTAACCCTTTAATGTCCGACGAAGCTGCGACAGTTGCAGTCCCGAAATTTCTCGTGAATACGTCCGTTTCAGAGCGAGCAAAGGAGAACGATTCCCTGATGAAAATTTCGCGAAAAATCGATCGGAAATTGATTCGAACGACAATACCGATCATGGCATTTTAAAATTGTCCATTGGGTTCCACGCATGAGACTTTTATGGCGAACCAATGTTTGTTTGTTTTCGTTCATCACTAAACTTCGTTAGCAACTTCAATAATGACCAGAGTGAAAAAGACAAACTTTAGGGACAGGAGCAAAATGATTGTAACTGCGAAAGGAGCGCCAGAGAACAAGTTTCCTTAACGAAGTAGTTGCGATGGATAGGAACGAATCTAATCCGAAACCGTGTCTGTAGATCGGCGCAAAGTGAACTTTTAAAACAAAAGTCAAACTGCATCACGGAAACACGAATAAAAATATTAATTTCGATGGGATCGTGTGTTTGTTGAAACGATGGGAAATTTAATTGTGGAAATAAAGCAAATAAAGGAAACAAAAGCCTCGACGGAGTTATCGACATTGTCACGTCGTGTTCTCAGCGGAAACGGAAGAAAAAACAATCAGGACAAATGGAAGCTTCCTAATATTTAATTGTGTGAATGATTACGTTGTTGGGTATCGTTGGAGGTCCGCAGTCGTGTGTGTAAACCGGAGGCTGGCTTGGATCAGAGAATAGACAAACGAATCTCGATCTGGTAGCTGCCGTAAAACCCTTTGCCAGCGACTCCCTATTCTGGGGTGCGCGGCCTTGCGTCTACACCCTTTCACCCATCGGTTACTTTTCATCCTTTTTCCTCAGCCATTCTAACCCTCACCTACATTCCACGATCACGCAACCACCACCACGACGACGACCACCACCACGACGACGACCACCACCACTGCCAACCCCAGCGCCACCACCCAACTCCCTATATGCTTGCTATCTCTGTCGGCGCGCCTCGGCGTTCGCAGCCCTCTTTCGATATAGCGCCGTAAGGCCAGTAAGGGGCTGGAACAGCGACCAGTGCATTTCACGGCGCGGAATCGTCAGCTCGCGTTCCACAGTCTTTCGCTCCGAGTGTATCATATCTCGCGCCCCTTTATTTTCTCTCTTTCTCGCACCCACACGCAGTTGCAGTATCCATTTAACATTCATCGTGTTTACGGACTGATCTCGACCTACCCTCGAAAACGTTGTATCGCACCTTCGTACTCGCCCCGCGTCCGCGAGGCTCTCTAAAGTCTTGCCTCTGTGATGATGTTTTTCTCTAAATACTTCGGTGACTGAGGCGTGAAATAAAACGATCGTGAGCATCCGGTGTTTCTGCCAGTTCTTTCTCTTTCGATACATTTTTTTTCTTTCAAGCTCAGCGTGAATAAAAAGAAACGACTGTTCAACAAACAAACAAACAAAAAAACACTATTCGGAAAATTTGGCTCTGGAAAACACAATGCTGCTCCATAATCGTTGTAAATTTCTCGGGGCTCCCCGAGTCCAGTCAGGATACTACCTGCTGTAATTGGGAGGTGGCAGGCTCACCCGGGCAAATGATTACCAGGTAACGGGACAGACAGGGATGGGAGCTCTTCTCACTCGCATACACGGACTTTATTCTCTCCTGTATAATCTACTATGTGACTCTCGTAAAAACAAGTTCACCGACGACCAAACTGCTCCTAGCTCGTATACGTTACTACGGCTGTTTTATTAGTCAAACGTACGTGCAAGTTATTGATGCTGTAAAATTATTAACACGAGCTGTACAACCGTTTCACATCAAATGTGACGAATCTGAAGGAAATTACGTCATTCGTTTGTCAATTACACTCATTGTTATTACTAAACATGCTCAATCCTTCAGTTCCGAATCGAAGAAATGTTCTTTAGGAAAATCTCTCGATGCAGCATCGTCCTATAATTCCTAGCTGCACTTTTTTGTTGTTGTTTTTTATTTTTAATCAAAAAAATCGAAAAAAAAATGTCGGCTGTAAAAAAATGGCTGGATCGTTAGTCTCCCTGTAAATTGCCGTCATTCGTTCGTCAATTACACTCATTGTTACTACTAAACATGCTCAATCCTTCAGTTCCGAATCGAAGAAATGCTCTTTAGGAAAATCTCTCGATGCAGCATCGTCCTATAATTCCTAGCTGCACTTTTTTGTTGTTGTTTTTTATTTTTAATCAAAAAAATCGAAAAAAAATGTCGGCTGTAAAAAAATGGCTGGATCGTTAGTCTCCCTGTAAATTGCCGTCTTTCGTTCGTCAATTACACTCATTGTTACTACTAAACATGCTCAATCCTTCAGTTCCGAATCGAAGAAATGCTCTTTAGGAAAATCTCTCGATGCAGCATCGTCCTATAATTCCTAGCTGCACTTTTTTGTTGTTGTTTTTTATTTTTAATAAAAAAAATCGAAAAAAAATGTTGACTGTAAAAAAATGGCTGGATCGTTAGTCCCCCTGTAAATTGCCGTCTTTCGTTCGTCAATTATACTCATTGTTATGAATAAACATGCTCAATCCTTCAGTTCCGAATCGAAGAAATGCTCTTTAGGAAAATCTCTCGATGCAGCATCGTCCTATAATTCCTAGCTGCACTTTTTTGTTGTTGTTTTTTATTTTTAATAAAAAAAATCGAAAAAAAATGTTGACTGTAAAAAAATGGCTGGATCGTTAGTCCCCCTGTAAATTGCCGTCTTTCGTTCGTCAATTATACTCATTGTTATGAATAAACATGCTCAATCCTTCAGTTCCGAATCGAAGAAATGCTGTTTAGGAAAAACTCTCGATGCAGCATCGTCCTGTAGTTTCTTGCTGCACTTTTTTGTTGCTTCAAATAAAAAATCGAGAAAAAATGTTGACTGTAAAAGAAAATGGCTGAATCTCTCTGTAAATTGGCGCGTATATACACGATCAACGACTGAAACGTCGACCTTAATCATCGGTGTGGCAGAGGATTTGCGGTATACCGTCGATTCTCCGTCCATATGCACCCAATATCTCTATATCTTTTCATATCAGATACACCGCGTATATTTATATCGATGGGTGTATGTGAACGTGTAGAACGATGTGGGAGGATCATCCTACGTCCCTCGGGGAGAAAGTTCATTGATTCGCTCGACCTGTCACCGATGATTGGCTAGGTAATACAATACATCACCCCTGTGTATATATTATCATGATATATTCATACATAGAAGTCAGTATACATAATACACTATACTCACTACAAAATTATTATTCCCTGGAGATCCCCTTAAACCCCATAAAGTTTTTGTGCCTGTATGAGCGAACCGAGAGACCAGCAAGTTTTTTCTGCTATTTTCCTCGATCAATCCCCTTCGCTGTAGCTCTGGAATAATTATAAAAGTTGAGTCGGTTTTAACGTTGAAATTTCTTCATAAAAACCTCGAATGAGAAACACATTAATAACGAAATAAAAAAACACTTGTCAATCCTGATTTAACAACAAATTGATGAATTTTCTGCGACGTCCATCCAGCTGGAAATAACACAAAGCATGTTCCACTGGGGCAATCATTTCAAAACAGGGAATGCTGTTTTTTGCTTCAACTTGATAGAAAACGTTTTTTTTCAAACTGTGGTTATCGCGCTCCGTTTTTTTGTCATCTGACAATTAGAGTTTATTGAATTAATGAAAACTGTGTGCTCGGTTCGACATCGGAAAAAAACGTTTTTTCCACGATTCTCCCTGAGCTCCATACTTTTGTATTTCCAGTGGTTTATCGAATATTTAGTCGCAACAGTGCATTCGACATGTTCGCAACTATTTCCAAAGCGTAATAAAAAAGTTAAGTCCAGTTTTTTTTTTTTTTTTTTTCAGTTTATTTTCAAATAGCCTGTTAAGGGCGTTTATCAAATTGCGTTGCACGAGTTTCCATGCGATTTTCTACCTTTGAGTTGGAAATTTGAAATTTTCATACTATAGCATCGTTCATTCAGTTGCTACAGAAAAAAATGTTCGATAACGAACTTTTACGACATTTAATGTAAAAATAGGTTCGTAGGTAACTGCGAAATATCGAATAGCCATGTGGAGTATTGCACTTCAGCCATTGTACACGAAAACACAAACTGTTTGGATCGCGATTGCTGCTCTCACGTGGAACAAAGCGAAAAATAAAAAGCCAGCAACGAGAGCCACTGATTCCCAAAGCGCTAAAATTAATTGGCACTGGTTTAACGTCGAGCAGGCTGGATTCTCATAAAAATATTGCCAACGATGAAACAGCGCTTTAAATATTTTCCATACAAAGTGTAACTCGTACAAGCCCACTCGACGATCCTCTCCAATAACGTATCTTGTTCGTGCAGCATAAAACATCGATCAAAACAACAGAAACACGCAAACAAATATTCGCCCATTTCCCACACTCAGCTTCGAAATAATATTTAAAGTTTATGGAAATCGATGCCCACGATACGACAAGATCACATAAATATTGCAAATACACTCGGTCGCCTGGAAGCGAATCCCTCGGTACTATTATTTCGTTAACTCAATGCTGGCCGCAGCATCAAAGCATCATCAAGCTCGCATCTGTAGGAAGTTCACCCACAAAAATAACAAACTCATCAGATATTTATAACGGAGATGAAAAACAATGCGATTAGTCGCTCTTTTTCCTTTTTTTTTTGTTTATCAACTAAACGGACTCTCCGTTACATATGAATTCATCGTGCTTCGCCGCTCTCGCCAATGAATATTACTCCAAGGGACTCGGGTCCAGGTGATCATCGGAGTATGAAAAATCCAAATAGGGAAAAAAGGATGGTTCGGAGTGGGAATAAAAAAAAAGCACACAAAGTAAAAGGGGGATGAAAGGCAGAAGCTGCGTGTCTGGCAGGTCATGCTCGTCTCATGAAACCTTCGACACCTGTGACTCTTTATATCTTTATCGAGTTCGCTCTCCCGCGCTGTAGTCTCGTCTTTATAATGATCCGTCAAGCGCACCTGTACCCGTAGTTAATGACATGCAAACCCTTCCTCAAGTTTCTTGCTTAAAGAAACTCTCCCCATGTGTACGGATGTGTGCAAAGAAAAAAAGAAACGAGGGGATCGCCGGAGAAGGAGGAATGCACTTGCAACAGTTCGCCCACGATTCACACATCGACAGCGAACATATCTTGAATTTTATTTTACCACGTGCCTGCTCTCTCATACTCCGTTTTCGTTTTCTATATATTTCATTCTCTTCTGCTTTCAATCTCTGTGTCTCTTCAACCGGATGCGTTCAGCCTTCGAGGTTCGATATATTCTTTTGCCTCCCCATTGCACCTTTATCTCGCTTCCAAATACGTTTCCTATCATCTTCTATCGCTCTTTCGTTCGACTCGCTGAGTTTCGAATCCGTCAAAGATCCGGTGGAATTTGAATCGGGCTCGAAGCGATTCTGAAAGTTTCATTACTTTTTCCTGCCGCGATGTCGATTGCAAAAAAAAAATGAAAAACTGATTTTGTACGTTATTCGTAAATTTTCGCCGTTTAATTGGCTCCGGAATCACGTATGACGATGCCGGTATCGACAGGCAACTGCGGCGTGCAACTCATCACGCACATGAGTGACTCACGCGTCAGTCACTCTGTCATCGGAAATTCGAAAGAGAAATTTTTCCACACCGTTCGTTTGATCGAATCCGAAAAATAGCAATTTTCCCACGTAGCCTAAAACTTTTTTATCATCTTTCGTAGCAGACCGAAAAAATTCATTTACAAAAATTTAAAGTAGATTCGAGCGATTGTTCTTGCCCTCTTGATTTTATCGATTCGTCCGCGACTCGTATGCGAACTTTTCAAGCATTTACCTTCATTTATTTCTTTTGTTATTCATTTTTTTTTTCATAATGGTCCTTACTCTTTCATTCTTCTATTATATTTTTGTCTCGTTCATACTTTTTAACTTTTCTTTTTTTTTTTTTCGTTTTTTATGCCCGCTGTGTCTTTTCTCTCCCTTTGTTTTTTTTTTTGAGAAGTCAAGCCTCGTCGTATAGGGAATAGGGATAGTGAGACTTGTTAGGGGTGAGTTTAGTTCGTTTCTTCGCCAAGGCGGCTTCCCCGGGATCTTAATATTCGTTCGTCTCCTATCTCTCTTCTTCCATCTCGTTTTCTCTGCGACTTATTCGTCTTGTTGGCGTTCGTTTCGCAGAGCTGAACGCGACGAAAGCCTTCGGTAGCACTGTCGGTTTTTTTTTCTTCCAGCGCTTGTGTTACCACCGTTCTCGTTCGGTGTAATATATTTATCCCGAAATTGTCTAGCGTTGAAAGTGCACATCTCGCATATAAGAGAAAAGGAGAACAGCTTAGCCCATTTATTTTGCAAGGAAACGCCGGAACGATCCAAAATGATGCTCGCTCTAGATATAACGCATTAAGCACACATATGCGCACACTTTTATGCATTGTTCTTTACATCGCGTTTATCTTCTTTCAAAATTGCCTGCTCTATTTTTATTCTTCATCGGAATTTCGTATTCTTTAATATTTCATTTCGCCCCAACATTTCGGAAACGTTATTCGTGTTCTTTTCGTTTCTGTCCATCTTTATTCCCTGCCAACTCGTAAAAAACGAACGCGTAGGAATGAAAAAACAAACGTGGGGCGGAAAGCTATTGACAAGTATCTATAGTCTCGTTCATACGTGATTGCATGAATATGCAAATACGTGATATTCCATTTGACATATATTTATTGATTCGGGACGCAGACGTTATTGGCTCCATTTCCTTTTTCGTACGTTCAAATCCCCGACTCTTTCCGATTCATGCATTCTTACTTCCGATTTATATTACTATCTTTTGTTTCGATCCATTTCTATTTTTATGGATATTTCTTTCGATTGTGTACACGTGTGAACCTCGGCCGAAACTATTTGTGTCTATTTTCAACCTCCAAATCGGTTCGACTCCACACTATTATACAGGGGAGTGTTCAGAAGCTTCGTCAGATTGAATGGTCGATTAGGTGAACTCATGAGTTGTCGACAGACGTCCGAAGTGTAGTCTCGAATGCCTTTTTTCGACCGAACCTCGTGCTTGTTGCCAATTAGCGTGGTTCACGAATTCTCGTACTTCTAGCGCTCATATTTTGGAAACGGTTAGAGATAGGAGAAAAATCTATAGGACCAATCGAGAAGAGCATAAAATTTCCTACGAAAAAGGTTCTGGAACATTTTTTATATCTGCAGTACTTTAGCCTGGAGAACAGGTAGAAATACGATTTGGTTTTTGCGAGCTATAATTGACTATTTTCAAAGCCTTTTTTCCATCGTCTCTCAGGATTGGACCACTTCAGATACAAGGACTTTCATTTGCTCATTCCGTAGGGAATTTCATCCTCTACAAAATCGGTCCTATTGACTTTTCCTCTATCTCTCATACTTTCGATGGTATATCCCAGGAAATCAAGAAATCCCAGCTCATCAAGAAAAAGATTAATTAATTCATGAAATTGTTGTTTTTGACTCGAAATTCCCTCGGGAACGCGAGTAGACATTGATAACTATCAAATCTGGAACTTCCTGTACTTTTATCAATATAAGAGCTCAGGGCGGCTATGCACACGTAGCGAGGGATCAAGCTTTAGCCTCTCTCTCTCTCTCTCTTGCACAACATTCGTCACGTACAAATTACCCTTTTTTTTTTTTCATACATAAAATCCAATTTTGGTGTCTGTTTTCGCGAAATTGAATTGTGTGCAGGGTAAATTCTTGATTCACTTTGACGTTTGGTCAAAATGGATGATTACCAGTGGTAGCAAATCGTTTCCGCCCGTCAGCAGTTGCGCTATAAAATTTTTAATCCCGCTCTTATATTAAACCGATGATTATTTCAAAGCTTGGAACTGCACAAGCGTATGAAATTTTGTCCCATCTCCTCCAAATTTATTCGTCTACACGATAAAACAATTTACATTTTTGTTTATTATTCGCTCATTGTAATTTTCATCTTCCGGCTGTCGACCCGGGCAAAAATCGAGGAGTGGAAATACCGCAATCAGCTGACTCGTACGTATTTTCCGTACAGAACGTTTTTTAATTAAAATTTTATCTTTCATAGTATCAAGCGTCCTCGCGTAATTTCGGTTTTCCGAGCACAACGTTTAGGGTGTGACTAGCGCGACCACGGACGTTCGTTCGAAATACTGCGACCAGCTTGCGGTATTTTTCGCTCGCGATCGATCACAATTTCAATTCCAGTCACAAACCTTTGGCTGAGAGATTATTTAATCAGCTTCGAAATGTCGACTGAAGAGATAATTTGGCAAATTCCAAAACGTACCTCGTAAAGTGTACAGAAAAAGTGACAGAGCTCGTTATTGCTATTAGAGCTTCCTTTTAATTATTTTATCAATCCTACAATTAAGCTTAATGACTGCTATAAATAATGGAACAATAATCCTACTAATTTCGTACGATTATTACTAATCATGATAAGGATAATTTGCGGCACGAGAAAAACACAGCAGAGGCACAAATATGTTCAGAACCGAACAATTTCAATGAAGTACTAATCATAACAATGATGTGCAAAAATAATGAAATTATATAGCTGCAAAAAGCTAGCCCTGATGAAACAATAGCCCGGAGAGCTCTCACGTGCCCTCTGTTGAAAATTGAATTCTTAATCGTCCAATTAGCTCTCCCCGCATTTTGCGGTAGTCACATTGTTCCAAATATCGATGTATTCGTAAACGCACGGAAGGTATATACAATTATTTTTTGTCAGCGTGCTGTCCTCGATTCGTCAGTGGTCATTGTTTCCTTCTCTTCCTGCTCTCTCCTTCCATCTCTTTCTCCCTTTCGTTGAATTTCGAAAACGACTAAATTGCCGAAGGCATGATGTCAACTCAAATGAATACCGTGTTCCCACAGGTCAGGCGTGAATAATATTGAAATTTTAACAATTTGCATCCACCAGTGGATTTATGAGGTCAAACCTAAAAAAAAAAAAAAAAAAAAAAAAAAAAAATACATTGGTTTTCCGCTTCGTTCAATTCGTTATCAAATCGTCCTTTCTCCACGTTTCCCAGGTATCAAATTATTTTCGTCAGTCTTAATATAATTCGACAATTCGTTCCACGTTCGTCGTTACGTCATTAAAGTTGGCAAAGGGATGAAAAAACGTTAGCAACGGAGGGTAGAAAAAAAAAATGAGCTACGAGAAAATTGACACGATTTTGCTGGAAAATTTCAACGAAAATTTCGACCTCGATCGATTTTTCAAATAATGCACTCGATTCAATACGACGACGTTTTTTTCTTCGGGCTTATGATTGTTTTTCTGTTGCTCACCAGACAAATCTAGGGCATTAGTTTTACAGGTATAAATCTCTATGAACAAGATACCGAAAGGGAGGCTGATAAAAAAGAAAAATCATGATAAATTGATAAAAAGCAAATCGGCAACGTTCCCTCGATGAATTCCCAGGTGTTTCGCTCTCGAGCATCGCGTTGCTTTCTATATATATATGGAGAAGCGTAGCATGAACGCTGAAATCTATACACATACGAAATGTAAAGGGGTTGTATTATAACTATGGTACTTCGCGGTGTTTGGTATAGGAACGTAGAGAGAGGGCAGTTTGCAAGACTCTTCTACGGTTTTCACATTTCCTCTGGGGCTTCTCGCGTTACTCGCTGCTCTCTCGCTCTTTCCTCCTTTTTCTCTTTTCCCAGTTCAGGCTCTATTTCTCTTTTCTACTTTCTCGACACGAACAAAATTTTCTGCTGTGTACCAGAGCGTACATACGACTCTCCCGGTGGAAGAGAAACTAGGCGACGTTTTCGCTTTGTCGTTTTTTCCGCTTGCTTTTTTTTCATCTTGTTTTAACTCGAGAGGTCTTCTCGCGAAGTACGTCATAATAATATCAACATCCCTTGTACGTTTAGAGCATTACGCCTTTTGCTTTAAATTCTCAACTGATATTTCATCCTTCACATTTAATATTCAAAAACCTAGAAATTCTTCAATAAAGTTTATAACGTTCGACGAATGCCTGCAAGGAAAAAATTCTTCTAGCAATAATAAAAATGCATATTTCCGCTCGTCTTGAAACCTTCTCACTGTAAGAATCCGGCGTAATTAAATCGTTCAATTTTCATACTTTTGCGACCTCTGCTTCCCCCGTCCAGCAGTCATTTTCTACGGAGCTCGTCTCTCCGGATCGTAAAAACTCTAATTTTTTAATTGCACGGAGATGCAATTTTACTCAATAACTTTTAACAGGAAGTGGTTCTTTCACATCCGCGAGTCCGGACTCAAGAAAGCCAAGAGGAATGCTGTATTATCCTCGCAACGAGTTGACTCTTTCGTCGCAATTTTTCATGAATGCGAAACATTTTTTCGGACTAAACGACTCGAGGTAATGGGGGCTGAGTGAAAATATTTAAAGATATAAATAATCTTTGGAATCTTTTGGTGTGTCTCGTCGATGCGATAAAAGCGGAAGAAGGAAACGCGAAAACGTCTGCTCCAATAAATGCGGTGTTTATTTTTCTGCATTGGAAATGAAGTTTTGTTAAAAATGGTCGAAATTTTGTTGAACACGGTAAACTAAATATTTTTGGATAATTTAAAAATTTTCCTTATTTTGGCAGTATATTTGGTTTCTAACGGCAAAGTCAGCAAAATTTACGATTGGAACGACAAAAATTAGCTTCCGAAGAGATTTTCGAGAATATTTTTTGCTGCGATGACACAATTTTTGGGATTATTCAAAAAAATGTTCAGTCGAACTTATCGAACTAAATATCGATCTTTTCCAACAAAATTTTGTTTTCAGTGTGTCCATTGCAGACGAAAACGCGGTGACTAATGTTTGTGGAAATTTGGCAGACATTAGGGAGAAAGCGTTAGGCGGTTGTACGAGTGCTTGAGAAGAGTAGTCGAGGCGTAAAAGTCGTTGGGATAACGAAGAGCGACACACGAGGTTAAGAAGCGCGAGGGTTAGTGAGGAACGGAGGGATAAAATAGCGTGTGATAAAAAAATATATATTAAAAGCCCATGAGGGCGTAGGAAAAAGATAAAAAAGAGGAAAGTTTGAGGGAGAATGAGGAGAGTAAGTGTACACGAGAGGAGGAACAGAGGTGGAGTAAAGTGTCTCAGGGAATAATATAAGTGTCACGTTCTCTCTACCTGGTGCTTGAACTTTGCCCGAAAGACGGTGCATAATATTAACGAGTAAAGAAAAAAGTTGCGGAGAGACGAAGCGAGAAAAACGGAACTCGAGGAGAGGCAAGGAGGGTGACAGAAAAGAAAAACTCCACAATCGTCCTTAGTGGCGAGGTTTCGCGTCGGGAGGACGTAATACGAGGCTGAAGGAGGACGTAGCTTGCCACAAATGCTTCTGGAACATCACCGCAAGAACGTTGCAACTTCCTCTTCCAACTAATACATTCAAGCACGTGTACGTGCTTCAGGGATTGCTCTTTCTTTGTATAACTATGTATGGATGATTGGGGTTGCTAAAATCTAGTTGTATGAAGCGATATACAAATAGATGAACTATACGAGAGTTGACGACGAGCCACAGACACGCGCATACGTTCACATCGATGCAGAGTAAGGCAAAGCGAGTCTGCGAGCAGCCAGAGTAACTTGTACAATATCCAAAGACGCGAGTACAAAGTCAGATAGTTCAGGAATATCAGTACTATTTGCCAGCGTCGCTCTATGGTTGTTTCAGCTTTTCCTACTGCCCGGGACGTTTCTCCCTCGCTTCTCCAAACTCTACGTAGAAAAGTCACTGCAAATTTGTACCAGTCCTGGCCTTTTGTCGGATCTGAGCTCTATTAACTTTCACGGTATACGAACATCCAACTACAGATACCAGTTTACTTGCCTCCATACATGGTCACTCTCCCTGTGTCGAAAGCTTCGTACAGTTTTTTCTTGAAACCCTCGTAGAATTGTCCCAAGAACTTTCTTCGGATCCTTCTCCATGACAACCATTGATTTCCGTCGGATGCGGAAGTGTGTCTTCACATTATGAAAATAGTGGAAATGGAAGGTGCGCGGAAACAACGTAACGAGTGATATCCCCATGAACGAACGAAAAATTGTATTGGTATTTGCCTTTACTGACCAACCAGATGTTTTTACCTGACAACGTTTTTATTTATTTAAATTTAACCTTCTCCGTTTGAAGTGTCGATCTACTCCTGGAACTTCCTTAAGGGATTTGGAAAATACGAACCTTTGACACGTGAGATTTGTCCAACGAATTGGAATTCTCGTGGTGAATTTTTTAGAGCGTTGGAATTTTAATGATGGTCCAAATTTCCACCCATCTCTGTGTACAGACGGAATTTATTCTTATATATGCACATTGAGATTTATTTACAAACATTCGTCACCACGAATCATGGACTCGCCAGAAATCCTTACGCCACGTCTTCAACGTGCAAATCTTGCGTTTGTAGCGAATCAAGTGCTAAAGCCATTTACATTTATACATAAATTCAATGTGCATCTGTTTATCCCAGGCACCGAATACAAACTTGCCCGATGATCAAATGTCAACGAAGTAACATCGTGATTATTAATGCAACTAAACAATTCGAACCATATTTTCCTCCGTGGCAAATCGCGTCAATTCAGCCAAATCTGTCATTCCATTTCCCACTCGTTATATCGCATCGAGAATTGGAAAAAAATCCAATTAGATTTCTGGTTTTCGAGGTTAAACTTTTTCGTCGGGATTTATCCGATAGAAATGGTTTGGCCTGTGCAGGACGATGGCAAAAATGGACTGATTCATTTTTATTCCGACCGGACGAACGGCGTGAAAAAATTTCCTTTCCAAATTCGTGGCTGTCTCTGTCGCAATCACGAGATAACGACTGATGATGCCCTCAACGTTTGACGGATTTTGATGTTAACGAGCCGGATTAATAATTTTCTCAGATACGACAATTTTTAGGGCTCCGTAGAGAACAAGCTTTATCCACGATATGCGAAGAAGTCTTCTGAACTTTCTCACAACCGTCCAGCACAACGAAACGACTCTATGTATTTTTTTTTTCATAAAAAACTCCCTTCCCCATGTTTTTGCTACGTTTCTCATTTTATGAGGTTTTTATCATCACATGTTCGCTGAATGAAACTTAATAATACACTGTGATCTTCGTTATTAAAAAACGAAGAGAATCGTGTACATTACAAACTCATTATCACGTACGAGGAACATTTTATGCGTACGAGAAGATCGAGGTCGTTTTCTACGTCGTCGGAGGTTTTACGTTCGGAAAAATAAATCGTAGAGGTCCAGGGATCAAGACCATTAGAAATGTTATCGAAAAACATTGGAATGAGGGCTCAGTTGGTTTTAGGCTCGAAAAACAGACGGTTTTAAAATAAATACTCGTTAATATTTATTCAGGAGAGAATATTATTAACGAAGAACACTCTCGCCAAAAAATACATTTATAAATATATATATTTGCGTGTATTTAGGAGTATCTTCGTTGAAGATTGAAAGCGTGGACTGAAAGGACCGGGTGAATCTGGAAATCGACAGTAAAAAAAAAAGCGTATTAAAACAAATACACGTTAATACTTATTCGGGAGAGTATTTTATTAATGAAGAACACTCTGGCCAAAAAAGACATTTATAAATATATATATTTGCCTGTATTTAGGAGTATCTTCGTTGAAGATTGAAAGCGTGGACTGATAGGACCGGGTGAATCTGGAAATAGACAGTACGGAATAAAGGATTGCGGGAAGGGGAGGACGGGAAGGGAGGTCGAAATATTTCGTGGCAGAGAGACGATATCATCAGCCGGAGGCCACAGGAAGAGTAATTTTCGGTCGGTGAATGAGGGAGAGAAAGGGAGGAGTGTAAAGGGTTGGTGGAAGTGAGATTTGGGTGTCCGGGTGTTTTCAAGTCCTGATGGTTGAATGGACGATGTCATCCAGGTCGAGGGCTTCAGGAAAGAGGGTGAAAGGGTGCCCAGATAGTCACGTGTGCGTATCAACTATGATAGAGCCGAAATTTTGCGGAGCTCGAGAATAGAGGCAGCAGAATACGTGACTAAAAGAAATAAATATATATAACCAAAGGCCACGGAAGAAAGATAACGAAAAAGAAATAAGAGAGAGAAGGAGGAACTAGAAAAAAAGGAAAAAGATGGTCTCGAAGGCGCCACATCTTTGGCAAACGAGCTTCAACCTATACCAGTGGCTCATGATCGTCGTCCACGGTTATCGGGCGACCGCTGTCGTTCTCTCATTGCTACTCAACATCGTCGTCCAAACTGGTAAGTCGATATTTTCTACCTCCCATCCAATCGCGAGAGAAGCCCAAAAAACGTTACTCTATCATACTTCATCGTTTTCTCCCACTCTCCGCTTCCCTCTCGCTCCATATATTGTACGTCACGTATACACAAATGGAATTGTTCATTCCTATACGTTCTTTTTATTTCATCCTCTTTGTATCTTCCCTCGGAGCTTCCTTTTGTGTAATTCCTCTCGGTGTTTTTCCAACGTTTACTTTATTTCTTATCCCCATTATAAAATTATTTGTTCGCGGCAAAAAAAACAACGTTATTACGTTGCCTTTTTCTTGGTTGTTTTCTTTCATGCGTTTTTTTTTTTCATTCGCACCCACGTTCGTGTCTCCATGTGAGTTCAGCGATGAGACAAGTGCATAATGGATGAGAACATGTGTATTTGTTTCTCTATACTTCATTTTTGTTCGCTTCGTTTTTCGTTTGTTTTAGTTTTGCATTCGTGGACGTATTTTATATGCAACGCTTATATTTCTTTTACTGGCAATGCTAGAACGAAAAATGCCTCCATGCGACAAAGTTTCTCCCTCACGGAGTCGCTGACACGCACGGTACTCCGTCCCTCGCGCACTCCCGGAGCTATTACACCGACAAAAAGACATTCCCTCTCTCGTAGCATCACGTGACGGGTATTATGCGGGATAAAAGGCCAGTTGGGGTGGCCAAAGAGCCGAGGATATTCTGACAGGAAACCGGGTCGAAGCTCCAAAAGGGCTATACCAACTTTTCATTCAAACGGATGGTTTTAGCAAGTGTCAGACCCCAGTTACTTTAATTACTTAAATTTAATGGCCTTGGCTATTTAACGAGCGAAGCGTTAAATATTTTTGCTCTGATTACCTTTCCGCTCGCTGATTGTGTTTGTGGTTTCGATCAACGTCGCTGAACGCCATTGTCTTTCAAGAAATATATAAAAAAAAAAATTCTTTTCGACGTTTATTTTTTTTTTGTTCAAAATATGGTGAATCGCGAATCTCGGTACAAATTTTTCTCATAAAATAAAGCGCGAATGGAACAGGCAATTTTCATATTTAGCTTCTCGCTCCGAAATTTTTGTATTTTTAATTAATTGATTGGTTGGAAATTATCACGATGGAATAACTTTTAAACTTTCCAAAATAATTTCGTAGGTGCCGCTCGATTAATTCTTTCTGACACTGAATCGAAGGGAATCTTTTGCATTCTAAAGCTCCTTGAAAATAGTGTATTTCGCATCTATATTTTTGCACGTTCGACTTTTGGCACTTTAATTTCCTCGCATCCATGCAAAGAATATGGAAACAGTGCAGGCGCAGAGGAGATTGGATTTCGAAAAAGTTATTGGCCCATTTTCAAGGGAATATCGAAAAATTTTCGACTCGAAATATTCAGAGATTCCATCGGTGTTTTGTGTTTACTTTTTTGCTGCGGTCGTTAGTGTTTGGCGTTTTGACTGTGTGTTACGAAATCCGATTTCGCAAGGGCGTATCGACCGAACTGGCCGAGCCAACGCACCGCTACCGATCGACGAAGCCTATTGACTTTTGTGTGATTTAGCGCTCTTTCTTTTTTCACCTCTTTTTCTCCCTTTTTCACCAGTTTTTTTGACTTCCGATAGAAGTTTACCCATTTCTCCTCTATCTCTCTCGTTCTCCATCATTCTGCTTTACTTTCTCGATGGCGAGAGGGCGTGTGCTGTTTTATCCCTCATCGTGACCGTTTACTCGCTCTCTCACTTTCTCTCATCCAACGCAGAATACCCGACGGCCGTTACAGCCGAGATGGTGCGGGCGAACGTCAATTCAGTGGATCAGAGCTCCAAGCCCGTCGACGTTGATTTACCGCCAACCCTGCCGATGACTTTTGGTACGGAAAATTCAAGTCTCGTCTCTGCACAGTCCGGCTCAACTGCTGTTCTTCCATGTGTCGTGCACAATATTGGTGATGGAACGGTAAGTTTTTTCTCAAATCTGGGCGATACATAAATGTTCGTGGTTTTGAGTACAAGAAAAAAATTAGACGATCAATTCTGACGTCAAATTTTTTACCAACGGAATCGCCGATCGGTCGAGTGCTGGTTCGGTGAATAATCATTTTTATCACTATTTTAGACAATTTATAAGGGGACTGAGGAGCCGAAACAGTGTTTTTCGAACAGCAAAGAAAAAAAAAAACGACGTTTTTTTGTAATTACGTTGTCGATAAATTGAATTTATGACGCAGACGTTTGTTGGGGTAATAGAGAAAGTCGAGAGCTGCGTTTGAAAAAAAAAAATCATGGGTATATCGCGATCAGTCGTCTAGCCATCACGACAAAACTGAAAAATCGCTGCTTCGAGAAAATGAGTCAGTAACTCCCTTAAATATTTATATTTTTTCAAACACAGCCAGCGAATTCAATAGCCAACAATCCAATTAGAAAGTTGGGCGCAAGAAAAAATATTTACGTTGTTCCGGATCCTCACAAATGCTGGTCAAACTTCATGCCATGCACCGTTGACTCAATTTTGTTGCTGAGTTCCCTTAAGAAGCTCAACATCATTAAAAACAGTAAAAACACCCGAAACACTCCATTGACCATTACAGTGCAGAAAAAATCACGAATTTTCTACTTTAATGAATAATTTACTTAATTAGAGGTTTCTATTTTTTTTTTAAATTAATTTTATCCTTCGTGCAAAAGTGTCAAATGGCAATTATGTCGAAACGAGTTTCAACATACAGCCTTCTAACCGCATCACAGGGCAACAACGCTCTTAAGATATGTCGGCATACGTGGCTCGTGCTTTTTCTTGTTTTATCTTGACACGTGAAACCACTGCATTTTTTACCATTGCGTGTGATGTAAAAAAGTGTCCCTGCGGGTACAAATTAAATTACGCGGTGAAATTTTTCACGAAAAATACAGTTTTTTCCTCCACAAAAATTTTCTAGTAATACGACATAACCTCGAGCTGCGTCGAGAGTTTCCCTCGAACCAGAGAATTGTTGAAATCACAGCAGAATCCAGAAAAATTCAATATTTTGTAGAGGCGATTATTTTTTTTATGGAAAAAGAAAATTTGGTCTACTGATCGCGAGAACTTTGTATGCTCCCTTCACCATTCCTAGTGAGGAGCAGGGAGCACACAAAATATCCGATAACATTTTCCCAGCATCCTTTATCGTCAATTGGTAGTCAAGCAACTTTACACATGCGGCGCATACTTGACGCATTCTCCGGTAGTGTACCAGAGTACTAACGAGAGTGCAATCAACGACTTCTGGCTCGATTGAAGAGAGTTGTTTCGGAGAATCTAGTCGAAAGTTGTGCCGGTCCTGAAGTCGCATGACGTGATTTTATAGCTCCGGATGAAGGTTGATAAAGTTTTTGGAATCCAATTCTATTCACCAAACTAGTTTATTATATGATGGAGGTCGCTCAATATGAGTTCTACTTTTGTGTCTTCGTTTTTCTATTCCAGGCAAGAGTTACATTGTTTTCAAGTACTCTCATGATATACTTAAGGAGGTTGGATCACGAAATCAAAATAATCAGAATTTGATAAAATTTGGTGATAGCATTTTTTGGTATCAAGAACAGAAACACAAATTTTTTCCAAATTTTTTACCACATGGTTATTGAGAGTTAAATCGACCTTCTTATGCACGAGATGAATACCTGTGTATACCTATCTATGTAAACTCTATTCTTATACACGTGAACCTTAGTGTTCAATTACTCGAGTACTACGTGGTGGAGAAATGTAAAAAAAAATTGTATTTATATTATTAAGGACTTTAAATTTGCACTACACAAGGAGAACAGTGATATCTAATGGCTCGCGCAATTTTAAGAGGTTTCACCATGTAGAAATCGAGATATTTATTTATAAAAATCACAATTTTCAGCAGTTTCTCATAAGAGTGTGGGTTAAAAGTTCCAATTTTCAACGTTAAATATTTCGATTTCTCAATGGTGAAGCCTCTTAAAACTTTGTATACACTTTTATGTAACATCGAAGAAGCTTTATTCAGTTTTTCAAAAAAATCTGTCGTAAAATTTTTTCGAAATTTTGTTTATTATATAACAAATACGGATTACCTCGGACAATCTTGGATTTAGAGTATGTTGATCTTTAGTCAATTTGTAACAACTTTTTTTTAATGAACTTGGGCTCGTAAACCGTTTTGTATGTAAGAAAAACTGAAAACAAACATTTAGATTTGACCGTCGCCATACAACGTCCTTAAAGAATATATTTATTACCAAATTTTATCAAATTCTTATCTTTTTGAAATTTTTCATGTTTTTAACATGGTTTAGCCTTAAAGCTGGCAGTGCTTGTGGCTTTGTCCCTAGCAAGAAATATCGTTCCCAGTGGCTCGATATTTACATAAATTTCTCCGTTGATTAACGCAAAATTCAGTAACTTTTGTTCGAATAATATTCCACGATCATTCTAAACGGCGTGTGTGAACTTTTGCATGAGAAATTGTGCAGGGCTCTGGTTCGGTTGCAATTCGCCATTCATTTTTTTAATCTACATTTTTTCGAAACATTTTCCGGCCACTTTTAAAGCTGAAAACCGAATAAAAATGTTTTTCATTTTATAAATAGAATTCCTGAATTGAAGAACATAAAGAACATGGAATTCCGGAACTTTATTATATTCCCCGTGGCGATTGAATCGAAATATTTCATAAATAAATCAATGGCTTACAAAAATTCGTAGAAAAAAAAAAAAAAACTCGAACGGTTTTAAATGCGGAAACGTTTTGTAGGATTGGCTGCATAATTTTTTTCGTAAGCAACGAATTGGTATTCGCTCCAGTATAGTCCAAAACCTTAAACCGAAGACTTCATTTTCCATAACTTGTTCCCCACAGACATATATATTTATGATTGTTCTGTATATTTGTATGCATGAAGACATTCATGAAGGATGTGGGTCAGTGAATTTGAGGAAAAATAAAATATCGAAAAATGTATGATTTGGTGGTTCCACGAGGGATCGAGGGACAAGGTTTAAAAAGAAAGAATATGAAAATAATTGGACTCGAAGCCATATTTGATCAATATTCAACTGGCTTCGAACGAGATGGATCCAACGAAAATGTCTCGTTAAATACTTCAGTATTCGGTTTGAATGAATAGCGGATTGTAAAACTGGTTGATATTTCACGATTCGTAATAACGCTAACTTGCCACTGTGGAATACATTCGGGCGAGGTGTGAGCATTATCGAATGGATATTTGCATTTAAAATACGTGATGGGAACTTTCGTGGGAATTGGAAACCCGAGATTTCGTAGCAAAACCTCTCTGATATGGCGAATAATTTGAACAATGATTAATTAATCCATCGACGTGAGCAATGGCATGCTTCCCGATTTTCAAATCTCGTTCCTGTTCGTGAAATCCGTGGTGTTAAAATAACGGGTCACCAGACTAAATGTATCCAGTTAAATTTCACGAGTATTCGCGTTCATCTAAAAAGGGCGTAATTATCATTTATTTCGGTGGTTAATTTCAGTGGTTACGACCCTCCGATCAATATCGCTTGAAGCATTATATTATATTTCCACGTTTATGTATAAATCGAGGTTGAAGCAGTTGTGGAGGCAATTGCAAAATTGTAGGTCGAACGGAGGCTCGCTTCAAAGTCGGGACTGGTTTGTTTTTGAATAAACTTTGTTTCATCGGTTCATTAAACAGTCTGAATACATAAAACACATCGAACCGAATGTTGGTGTAAGCTCGATCGCTCTCTCACGTATTTATTCGCTCGCAAACTTCATCCCTTTCTTTGTCTCGTTCAATTTCCTCCTTTAATCGCCAGCCCTCGCGATATGGTACGCGAAATACGCGATTATCAAGGTGAAACGTAGTTTCCCACTCAATCCGAAAAAGCCGATCAACTTCACTCCGGAATCTTTATCGACAAACAAATAACAAGGAAAGAAAATCTTGAACAAAACGAGGGACGATTATTGAAGGAGGTGAATATAAAAATGAATATTTTACTTTGTTCCACAGCGAATTACTTTTGACCTCCATTATTTTCATCAGTTTCATAGCTGAAGAAACTTTTTTAATATTACCACAAGAAGGCTACAGAGCCGATGAATACGTTGCACTTGTTCACATGCCTCGGCTTCTTCGCCTCCGACAACTTGAACGCTTTTTACCTTTCTATCTTTGGGCATTTTTCTCTTTCGCATTTTCTCTATGCCGATAAATAAAAAAATACGTTTATGTATGACATCAGGTACACATGCCAAGTATATGTACTGAATATACACTCGACGAAGCAACGTCAACGTAATAATAATGCATACACACGTACTATCTTCCCTTCGTGTTTCCTCTGTGATGCTTTTCCGCGTTCTCTCTGTACTTCTCGTGCACGAACGTCATGAATTATAAATTTAGACCCACGTGAACGTGGAAAGAACGAACCCATGAAATTGTCATTCATGATATTCTTATACACAGCGAAATATCGAAATATGTTCCGAAAACATGTCGCACCCTCTGGATAACAACAAATATCCCTCTGCACAACGTTACATCGAATTTTATGCAAAATTGACCTTGAATTTATCGTCCAATCCGTGCAATTCATCGCGGAGGAAATGTTGAATTCTTCATGAAAACAAAACGACCTTGAATTATTTATCGACACACTGCTCCACGTAATCAAGGAGCATATTTCGAGTTTTCATTCAAATTCAATCCGAAGAAGGTCCTTGCTGGGTACGAAACAAAAGGGAAGCTATTAATTGAACAAACTTTTTGTATAACGATCGATCGTGCTTCGTTCAGAACTCGCGAGGAGCGTCTGTCAAGAAGCATGCGTCGTTACACCGAAGTAAACGAAGAGTTGACTTTTGAACGTTACTCCAGCGAGACCTTGAGGATATAGAATTTGAAGCACGAGTCGAGGAGTTGTGTGGGCAAAAAATATTCGAAATTGTGTGTCATGCATTCGTACGCATGCACAGCGACAGAAAAGACCAAGAGCGACAGTTGCCATGGAGTTTATTTCTAATGTAAGTATTATTATGCAGATAGTCATGTACAGGACTATTGTGTCATTCGCGTAACGTAGAATAAGAGAAAAAGTGTAAGGGACATGGAGATAGCGAGTGTGGAGTGTACGAGGAGATTGGAGACAGTTTCTCTCTGGTTCTTCGCACTAGAACATTTTCCTTGATCGTTGACGCCTCGTGTTCGTTTCCCTACTGCACTTTCTGCGGTAGGGAAGAGAATTTCAACTATGCACGAGCCCATAAACCGCGTAGTAATTACGTTTTCACTCGTTTTATCGCTTTATTCGCTCTTACCTCTTTCATTATCCTGTACGACTGTACATTGCTCTTTATTTTATTTCCTCATGCTCCAAACAACGAAATGATGCAAACCGATACGTAGCAATCTGTAAAAAAGAGACTAAAGCGAAATGGCTCGATTGGGACAAAGGAAATGTTCCCCAGAAGCAAAAGAATGGCCAATTGACAAAAAATGCAAAATCGAACCATTTTCCTAATCCCCTTTGAACACTAATCGAGTTTTCTCGAAACTCTAAATAATTGTTGCCCCCAAAAGTTTTCCCTGAAAAGATTATACACGAGGATTATTTCCACGTAAAAAATACATCGAAAAATACTACAAGTATCCTTCAGATAAGAGGATAACGAACGAGGAGGTAAAAATGGACCAAAAAAGATGAAAAAAGCTTCTTGCTCGTGCCGATAACGTTGGTTGCAATTATTTTAATCATTAGCTCAGCACAGAGCGAGGTAATCCACTGACAAACGACGTCGACAAGGAGAGAATTGAGTCTACAGCCATGCAGATCTCCACTCTGTCTTATTATTTATATATTTATATATTTCTATGGGCACACGTATTATACATATAGCGAGAAACTCTCATTGAAGCAGTCTTCTCGTCGTCGACATGGTCGTTTCTCTATAACTGTCCAACCGTCTCATTTAATTCCCAAGAGGCAATCGAGCACAGAAATCTCGTTTCGTGATGCTCTCCTCTACGCTACTGTAGCTCTATACTACTCTCTTGAATTTCGTATCACTTCTATATACTCAACTCTATATATTAATATATAGCCCCGTCACTATATTATATCCACTCTTGCTATACGTTATTTCGTGTATATGAAAATACATAACGTAACATAACGTAATGTGAATAACGTTACGCTATTGCTTCCCTCCAAACGTAAGATGAGCGCTTCACTAATAAATCGCATCTAATTATATTCCCTTAAAACCTCCTGGGCGTTCAAGCTCCTTATTCCTTCTACTTTGTAGGTATTACGCCCATTCACGGCTATCTTCTGTCTCATTATGTATATACCATGCATATAACCATCATATCATCAAAATTCACTACATTCTAGTTACAAATCGAATTTTCACTGCAATCTCCTACTAAATTTATACTCAATTAAGGGCCTATATATATTTACATGTCCGATATTATCCACGAGAGACTAGGCACTATTAATTCAGGAGCTATTTTACCTCCTGACGTTTTTCCCCATGGATTCTCGTCTACGAAGATCGAGAGGAAACAACTGAAGCAAATGCGTCGATATTTTGAGGCTTTTTTCAAGATTTCATCTGAACGGAAACTAATTGAAAGTTAACAATCGATATATACTTTGAATTCAATTACGTAAATTCGCGTATAAATGAGCAGACATTTGCAATAAAAAAAATTCTTTTTTTTAAAAATGGAATATGGATTTTATTCTTGTGTTCGTTATTGGGAACTACCCAAGCTATCGAATCCTCGTCTATGCAAACCTGACGGATATATGTTCCTCTTTAGTCCAGTATCCAATGTGGTCCAGTTACACCCAACGATTTGCACATTTGCAATTGGATCTTTAACTTACTCAAACAGTAACTTACCTCGAGAAATTCTTTTGTTTATAGAAGAAATTCGTTCCCATCGGTGTCTCTGGCTTATTTTAACGATGGTGGATCGTTATTTTGAAAACGGTGAATTAGAGCCGGAACCAGAGAAAGGTGCACTGAAAAGAAAATTTTGTTGGAAAATATCGACATTTTGTTGGATACGTTCGCATGAACTTTTTGTTTTGAATAATCCCGAAAATTTGGTAATTTCAGCAATAAATATTCTAGAGAGTTCCTTCGGAATGCAAATTTTTGTGTTTCCAATCGTCAATTTTGCTGACAGTTCCATTGGCAACGAAAGATTCTGCCAAAATAACGAAAATCTTGAAATTATAAAAAAATATTTAGTTTACCCTGTTCAAATAAATATTGACGGTTTTTGACAAAATTTTATTTCAAGTAGTGGGGCGATCGAAGAAGCAAAAGTTGCAGAGAAAGCTTTGAAGGCGTCGGAAACGAGGAAAATTATAAACCGAGTCCCACAGCATGGTTCGCAATCAGAATTCCTGAGAACTCTGGCTCTCTATCACACATAGTTCGTGCCTGGCTACACGTTGAATAATTTAACTTTCCGAAACGTCATATGCACACCTATACATTTTATATCCGAGCTGCTGGTCTATTTACTTTTCTAGTTCTCTTGTTGCAACTGGAAGGCTATATAATTCAGATAACATACATCGAGCAGTGCAGATCGAAAAGGCGTAACGAAAGCTAATGCTGTGGGTTACACGAATATGAATGAAGATAAATATTGAAAATCGATGTAAAGCACGATGGTGAATTCGCCTCTGGGCATCCACAAAAATAGCAGGCCTTTATTCATTAGTTCAGCTATTTTGTATTCGAGGAAGTATTAATTGAAATTCCTGACGCTCTTGTGATCACGATTGGACTGCAACCGAAAAATTCTAAAAGCCATTCGAGTAAATCAACTTTTCGCCCGGTCCTTTTACCTCCGCCAAATCGTTTCTCTCCAAACCGATAAAAAAGAACATCTCTGATGCCCCAGTGTGAATGGATTTTTTTTTCCATCCGATTCAAGTTTTATATTCGACCTATTCAATGGATTTCGAACTGAATTCATTCCCCGTATCAATCAAGGTGAATTAATCAAATTTCATCGATAGGAAGCGAGCTCTTGATTTTTTCAAAGAGATATCGCAATGAATGGAATATTGGCCTCCTGCCAATAGCGATTACCGGAATGATTGCATTTTAATCAAGCTTCAAGATTTCGGTTACTTTTCCAAATTTCCTTTTCTCTCAGCAACTTTTAATTCGATCGAAAACAATGGAGATTCCTATTCTTTCTTTTTGGTAGTTGGAATTCGCGAGATTCAACTAATTATCGAAAAAAAAAAAAAAACAGTAAAATGCAAAGATTCATCAAATTTATTGCGCAGAGTTCGTGAAAAAAAGGCACAGCTGATTTTTATAAAAAAATCATAAACCGCCACGATTGGCGGCAACTCTCGGATGCAGTGATGAAGGAAATTCCCTTTGTCGGATCTCGATTCACAAAATGGAATAAAGTAATGAGATTGAAATAATTTTAACAATGCAGACCGGATAAGAAGGAATGAGGCCGCTTCAACGTCTTCATTGGGACATGCCCACGTTAATTAATATTTTTCCCATCATTCTTGTGAAATTATGATTTGTAAATATCAGAGAGAGCATTTTTCTTTTCCATAGAGGGAGAGGACTTTCGCCAACAAAGCGTTATATTTCGTTCATGTAAATTAAAAATCAGCGTTATCTATTTTCTTTCGATCTGCATACACGATGGTAAGTTTAAACGAGAATTTCGTTTTTTTTTTTTTCAAATTTTTGATAGATATTTTCGTTTCGGTTCGAAAAAACCGAGAGGTTCCAAAAATGTTCAACGAGAGGGTTTCTCATTGTTCAACTAACGTTTGAAAAATATAAATCGATGTATATCGTACTCGCGTACTTTTCGAAGCAAATCCTCGACGAGAAAAACATGTTTTTTCATGCAAATGCTCTGACAAAGAAAAATAAACCCGCGACGAGTATTTTTTGCTATGGTCGACAAAATGGCAAACGTCCCTTTCCTCTCTTTATAGAATTTCTCACTTGATATTCCGAAAATTCGACAACATCCAACGCCACCGACGCTATCTACACGTATACGAGGCACATATACACATCATTTAGGGATTGAACGATCGTGGAGGAGAGCAACAAGGGTGCTGTAACAAACCCTGAGAAAAAAAGAAATATAAGAAAAAAACGAAAATAGGGTGTATAGGTCACGAGATCCAGGTCGTTGAGAATAAACCCTCGAGATAATTTACGATCCCAAGGGGCATGCGTATGTATTCATATATATCGAGAAAGGTGTGTAAAAATAAAAGAGTAATCGTGCCTGTTCATTCGATCGTCATGTTACGCTCAATGATGTCATGACCGAGGGTCAAAAGAAAAAACACAACTCGGAAAGTCCCTATTCTTCGTAAAAACGTTGGATCCAATTCGTTGCTATATCGAGCAAAAAAATATAAAAAAATGAAGTGAAGGAAAAAAAACATAAACGGGTTCGGCCCACTCTGGTCTTGACACAGGAGGTGATCAACGTCCCGCTATTCTGGAACCTCTCACATGCTCTCATCCTGCCGTTGGTTATTCCTTCCTCTTCGCTCTTTCTTCCTCTCTTTCTCTCACTCTCTTTCTTTTTCTGCCTCCTTTGCTCCTAGATGTCCTCTGTCGATCGTTAAATCCTCTCACCTCACTCTCGCGCAACCCCAATCATCCCCGCATGCTTTTCGTCCTCTTCGTCCAGTATATTCTTCGGACAATTCTCCTGCCTCTCAGTACCGTCAGCGTACTCTGTAAATTCGCTGTACTCTCTCGCTGGAAAAGCTTCTCCGCAGTCGCGTCTTCTGTAGTCTTTTTCTCCACTTTACTCATACAAAGCACACACAAGTGATCAAATTTACAGCTTCACGTTTTACTTTCCTCGCAGACACGAGAGTTCAAAAAAAAAAAAAAAAAAAAAAAAAAACGTTGACTTTTCATTCGTAATATTCGGAACGAATCAATATTTACAATTTCATTAAAATTTCTTTTCGAACTTTCGAACTTTTTCTAGTATTACTCTTCGTTGCTCTAGGGCTTAAAATCGTTTTTTCTTCATCAAGCTGATCCTTGATCCTGCACCGAATACGATGAGATTAATGTACCACCCTCGAGGGCACATGAATATTTTTCTTCGTTTTTTGGTTTTTCAACAGAATTATGCATTAACTAAGCTGGATGGGATTAAATTTTCAACACATAATTCTCTCTCTTATTAAAACCACCAAAAAATCATGCGGTTGTGAGTCCTTTTTTTTTTGCAGAGATATATTTATGAGCAAGAAACGCGCAGGAGGAATTTCTACTCCGGTTATGTAGGAGCACGTGAAATATATTGCGGATTCTAGGGTCCAAATGCTCAATTACGTCATGCCTCCAAAATTTGTGCCAAATTGCATTGTAATTTATCGAAAAATGAGTATTCGAATCCCATTTTTTTGCTGTTTCTAAAGAATTTTCTGAGACGGAAATAAAGTCGTTTCGAAGGACCTTCTCGATCGTTTCGAGCTTCCAATTCATTGACCCATCGTTCACGCCATCGTGATCGACTGCAGAACTTGCTGATCTCTGCAATTTCGATGTTGTCAATGAGACCCTATCCGTCGTTCGAATCAGCGATTTTTGTCTGATTGCAAACTTTTTTTGTCCGTCTTGAAAATTGTACCAACGAACAGAACGAATTCTGTTCGAATAAAAATTCACCCCCCCCCCCCCCCCCTACCCATGCATCGTATGTCATCTGATCGAAATAACAAACAAGATTCGCACCTAGTTAAGCGTTACTAGAGTGCAAATGTAGGATGTGATGGAGTTGAAAATCGCGAGCGTACGTACTCAGAGATTTAATCCAATTCATGGCATGGCAGCTTGCCAGAGATTGTTTTTGAAGCTCCAGTCTTTATAATTGGTTAAATATGTTTGTGGAGAGACCATTAACTGTTCTGAGCTTTGTTGGAATTTGTACAGGGTGTCCCACGATCTCTCGTGCTCCCAAAGCTGGCTCTAGAGTCCTACGATTTATTTTTTCAAGCTTAAGCCCCGTAACAGACTTGAAAACGATTCTAATCTTCTCGATGGAATAAAACGCTTCTGGCATACGCTAAAAACTTTTCTCGCAGACCATTCTCTTCGTTTTTCAATAACGAAGACAATGGTATACGATAAAGTGTCATTCGTTCAATATTTGAGCATAAAAACTTCACAAGGAACGAGAAAGTTTCGAATAAAATATTTTCGAATGAAATTTGATCAGATTTTTCCTCGGTAAGTAATTATAACGAATAACCTTGGAACTGGAAATGTGAGGGACTCATTTTGGAAGAAGTGGAAATTTCCATGAAAGATTTTCTCAAATTTGGAATGAGACTCAACTTCGAGAAAAATAGTTTGTTTTCCGATCCTCTCACGACTAAACTTGCAAACATACAAAAACATCAACGAAGACTTTTTTTTCGGAAATTCTATTCTCTACAAGTTTAGTCTCATACATTTTTTCGTTATCTCTAACAGTTTGGACGGAATATTCGATATTTACAACATCCGTAGCGCATAAGTTAACCACGAACTCGAAGTTGGAAGGGTAGGAAAATTCTTTAATAGAAAAATGAAAATTTCGTTGACACGGGTGCTGAGATATGAATCTTAAAAAAGGCACGGAGGGTTGGATGGAATAAAGTTATAAAAAAAGCATGATAAAAGACTATAATCCAGTCTATATTTTTCAACATTTTTTAGCTCCAAGGGGACGATGGATAAACTCCGACACGTGTTTGTAAGACATAAATGTTAAAGAGGCAATCTAGAAAATGTAAAAAAACAAGAACATAAAAAATGGTGCTGAAAAAGTATTGTATTCGTTGACGACGTTCGTGAAAATTAGCTCAAATATTTAATGGCTTCAGTTACTACTGGAATGATTGAAATTAAACGGCTCTGCATATGCCATTAAATGTTACAGGTGTCGTGGATAAAGAGAAAGAGCATAAAAGAATTATTGACCGTTGGTCTGGCGACGTATGCGAGTGACGAGCGGTTTCAGGCGATACACTTTCATCACAGCGAGGATTGGAGCCTCCAGATAAAGTACGTACAGCCAAGGGACGGCGGTATGTACGAGTGCCAAGTGTCGACCCATCCACCGACCAGTATATTTCTCTTTCTCGAGGTCGTGGGTAAGCGTTATTAATGGCTGAATTTTCGTATTCTTACCAGTCGTATTTTTCTTCCTTTCCCTTCCCATAATATTTTTCCCCTTACACTCCGATCTGTATTTATAGTTACACGGGGTTATCCACACCAAGTCGCATTATTTTTTTTACTGCTCCAATTTTTTATAGCCGTTCAACGAGCTGCTTACTGATGAAATTCGCGATACCAAAAAAATCCAAGTCAAGGAACGTTAACGCCAAATGTCACCCCACTTTCAATCAATTCCATCTCAAAATAAAATCCATTTTTTTATAAATTTCTGTTGCATGAATACTCAACTGGAAAAACAGGTTTTTACACAACCTCGTGTTTGCCTCATCGTTCAAATAATTGACATTTTGAATTTTAGACTTTGCCCTAATTATCGACGTTAATAGGTTGATCGCAAAGTCCTCAACCATTTTTTCTGACGGATCGTCAACAAAGTTGTTACTCATAACCTTTCGAGTGCACAGAACATATAAGTTCGTATTGGGTCAATCTGACCCAAGGCGTTTTTCAAACCGTTGTATTCCGGTAAATATGCATTTTGTTTTTTTTTTTTATAGAGACAATTCTTGTCTCAATTTGTTTTTCGACAAAAACGAAAATTAAATGCCAGAACTTTCGTTGCCATTAAATGCTAAACAATCGGTGACAGAAAATTGTTGGGGTTATACGGACCCAGTGTGTACTCGAAGCGATAAGAAAAAATTCAACGGTATAAAGAATCAGGAAATGATTAATCAATGCTGATAAAAAAGTTTTTCGTTCCTGTTAGTTCTCCAAATGATCGGAGCATAAATTAGCGAAGAACAAAGTTTCTAAAACGTTGGCTTCTCCAAATTCTATCATTTTCTCGAAATAACTGACGCAAGAACTCTCATTTGGCCTTTTCAAATTACCGGAGCGTCAGTTTACAAACAACAAAGTTATCAAAAGTGTAATTCGCCTCGAGGAGTCGTCGCTGATTACAGCGGTTAGGAACATCGATTTTTTACTCCAAAGCAAAGGCACGGATGAGTCGTCACGAGTGCAAGAAAGATCGTTGCAAAATTTTGACAACAGTGAAAAGTTTTTTTATTTCCACACATTCAAACGATGTCGAAAACGTCGACTTTTGAAATTCCAGGGGATGGCTCCCAGATCCCCTTGACTAGATAGACGATTTCGCCAATTTATTTTTATAACATAATTGAATTGACCAGCAATGAGCACGGGGTTCGTGAACAGTTTTGAAAATCTCTCAAGTTAAGATACGATGACCAGGGTCAGATAATTGGATGAGAAATTCAGCCGAGCTTTAGTAGGCGTATCGGGTCGTTGGGCAGGTAGTTATTAGATGTTCCAGAGCCCTTGCTACCTTGTAGGAGTGCTAACTCTGTCGTGAGGACTGACTGGGTCGGCTCGGGTTTCTTGCACGTCCCTTGTGCCTTCGTGTAAATGGCATAGTGTAGGGAGTTGTGAGGCTATTCGAGATATACAGGGAGGGCGGAACAACTGCTTCAGGGATCAAAAGGTGAAGGATTGGATTCGTTGGGAGATTCGTTAAGAATGATTAAGCGATGAGAATTTATTTTAAATTAATTAAACAAAAAAAAGACGATCTTTTCAGACGAACTTCCCCAAACTTTCTTTTGTAAAAGAGAAAAAGTTTGAAAGCTCCAATTTTCAAAAGATTCTGCAGAAAAACACTTTTCCGAGACTACTACCTTAAGGACGTTGTATGCTAAATTTTCTATCGATAGAATTCTTTTAAATTTGCACCACACAAAGAAAATAGTGATGTCTAATAGCTCGCGCAATTTTAAGAGCTTTCACCACGTAGAAGTCGAGATAATTATTTATAAAAATCACAATTTTCAGTAGTTTCTCATAAGATCGTGTGTTAAAAGTTGCAATTTTCAACATTAAATATTTCGATTTCTTAAAGGTGAAGCCTCTTAAAACTTTGCATACACTTTTATGTAACATCGAAGAAGCTTTATTTAGTTTTTCAAGAAAAATCGCTCGTAAAATGTTTTCAAAGTTTTCTTTATTATACAAAAAATACAGATTACCTCGGACAATCTTGGATTTAGAGTACGTTGTTCTTTAGCCAATTTGTAACAATTTTTTTCAATGAACTTGGACTGGTGAACCATTTTGTATGTAAGAAAAACTAAAAACAAAAATTTAGATTTTGACCGTCGCCATACAACGTCCTTAAGACGATGAATCTGTCGCTATCTCGACACCGTGAGTGCGAGAGAGATAGCTGCAATTTTCAAAATTCCATATTTTCGACACGGCTTCACCAATTAAAAAAGCCCCTGCTGTCAGCGCATTTTTGCCATCGTCCTGCGTACACTGACGGAGCCTTATTCTGATTAGTCAAACGAGATCGAAGAATTTTAATTTCGAAAATTCGAGGTGAGGTTCAGTGTGACTGATCCATCATCTTAAGAGCCTGTTTGCTTTCACCAGCTGTAATTGACTCCGAGTTAGTTTTGATGATGATTGAACTCCGAGGTATCGTAATTACGAGAAAAAAATGACGGGGCTTTGGGGATCGTGTGTGTTATCTGTCCCCGTCATATTCTTTTCATGTTTTTTGTGCCTAGTCGTCGTTGCCACGATATAAGTACAAAACGGATGGACTGTACATCTTTTGTAAGGCCGAACGTTCTGAAAACGAGAAAGAAGGTTAGAGCAGTAGAAAACTGTTGGTTCTGGTTGTCTGTGACTCGGATATTCCGACTGTATATCCAGTAAGGAGCAGATATCGATCTCGTAGCAGAAAAGTGCTACGAGTATGGACCGGTCAACGCCTCGTACGTCCTTATGCCTGGGAACGAGTGATACGTGGCTACATATACGCATGGAAGATCGGATCGAGCAAAAGCCTTGCTCGCGCTATCCAACCAGAGGGTGATAGATAACTCTGTGAGGAAAAATGGATAAAGGAAGTTTGGCTTGAAGCGAGAAACGATTCTCGAGACTCTCGCTATATCGTCCGTCTCTTGTCGTTTCTCCAGTGAGGAGCTTCGCTTACGTCTTTCCTTCTTTTCTTTATTCGCTTCTTCTCTTTTTCTTCTATCTCATGTATCCTATAAAGATTTCTTGAACGAATTTTCTATCGGCCGCTTTTTCTCCTCATAGCTCATCTCTTTCGGGTTATGCTTCTTTATATTTCTCTCCGGTAACAAACCTATAACTTCTTATTCTCGTAGCCTTCCTCTTGATCGGCTTCTCTTTTTTTTTCCCTTATATTCCTCTTTTTATCGCGTTTGCTCGTTTTTTCTTCCTACAGTTTCTTTTTAACTGTGCTGCCTCGTACATCGCTATCTACTTGGCCTGCAGTTACGAGAAGTCTCCGTTTTCGTATTTACAGTTACCACCAACACGAGAAAAAAACGCAATGAGTTTTTTTTTCACCGCCACAAAAATTCGCAAAATCAACTATTTCTAACGCACAAGTGGTCACGTTCGATAGCTGAGCAAATTTGCTACAAACGACTTTGGTGCTTTTTTCAATCTGTCAAAGTCTCGGGACCGAAAATTCTTCCATTTCTGTTGGATCTCGATCCTCGTCATGGCAATTAAAAAAGAAAACATTTCTTTTTTTTTCTTCTCTCAGCAAACTGTCCGAAAATTACTGCAGGACCAAGTAAAAATACATTTACCGAAGCGGCGCTCTTGGTAAAAACATTGACACAGCGTTCACACAATTTGCAAATTCCTATTTAAATAACACGAGAAATACCGCTCTGCACATTCGGAATTTCGTAAATCCATAATAATGAGAACTTCGAAGAATAATTCCACGGCATATAGTTTCGTGCGAAATTAAACGCTTGAGTAAAATAGGTCTGTCATTGTCAACTGTCAAGATCAAGTTTATAGAAAAATTTAATCTTATTTTTCAAGCTTTTACGGCCGAACCATAATCGATCGTGGGGCGAAAGTTGTTGAACGTTTTCTGTGGAGCGTGAAATTTCTAAGAAGATGATTCCCATTAATCCGCTACGATTATCCTATCGGAAAGTTACGCGCGATAATAAGCGTAAATTTCTCACTAAACTTTGGCCTTTGACAACTCGTGAACCGTTTGATTAAGGCATTTTTTCCAAAGCACCTTTTTTGTAGATAATTTCATTCGCTCCAAAAATATGTTGCGCAATGTCAGAATTTTTTGTCAAGAGTTATAAAATTATACCAATGCTCAAAGACGTATTTTTCATTTTATCCAACCGGGCTTTCGAAAGTTGCGAAAGCAAATATATCCATTTACAGCTCTTCTTCGCTGGATGTTCTTCCTTTGCCCGAACGTGACTTTGTGACTCGTTCTTTTCACAAAAACATAAATTTAAGTGCGTAGTCGTTTTTGGTAAATAAATTCAATCGAAATAAAGGATTTCGGTAAATCTTCGTTTCTTTCCTGACGGATTTGGTGCCTGCATTTTGATTATAGACTGAACCCCTGTTTTCGCAACCCCTGTTATCGCAACCTCTGTTAACGTAATATCGTTTTGAAGAGCCAAGGAAGCCCAATAATCTAATTCAACGAATGCAGTGGCAACGATGTTCATCTACGAATATATATATACACTGCGGAGCTGGTCCTGGTCCTACTGTTGCAAAAATAGAGGTTCATGTATATAACGAATTGCACAGATCCGGTTCATTAGTTTGGCTGCAGGGGCTCGAGCTGCAACTCACCCTCTTCTTTTACTTTTCTCCGCTGTCTGTTTGTTCCATTTTTTCCGGCGTTCTTATTTCATTGAAGCATCGTGATCGTTGCCGCAATGCCGAGATGGGTGGCCAAACAAACCACTCTGTGTACACTCTCTGCTGTTGCTCTTCTTATTCGTGTATGTACATACAACAGCCGGTGCGGTACATATAATATATATTGGACGTCGTATATACAGTATAAAATGCATCGGGCACTCCGTCGTGTATTGAGATTTGCCTTCGGCGTGTCACGCTCGAAATCTCACACGTATACCAATCTGGATATAGTTTCCATGCCCCTGAGCTCAATTTCCATTCCAGGACGTCATGAACGTGATGTATACAAAAGTTCGTACAGAAAGAACAGAAGACATTGTCGTTGACAAACTTTCGACAAAGCACTCAATTTCCCCGGTGTTAAGGTGATGGATCGGTCATTTTTCCTCAGCTCGAGTTTTCGATATTAAAATCTTTCGACGTCCTTCGAACTACTCACAAAAAGGCTCTTTCAGCGGATGCAGGACGATGGCAAAAATCCGCTGACAGGGCGTTTTTTTTTTTTTTGTAATCGGTCAAAACGTGTGGGAAATTTTCAATTTCAAAAATTGCAGCTTCCCCTCTCGCATTTTAATACTGAATCAATCGAGTCAATGAACGAAAACTCTCCGACTATCAAAATGCAGTTCTTACGTTCGTTATGTAAGATTCAATTATGTCGGATGAGCTTGCACTCGAGGTTCCTTTAATTGGTCAATTCACTCAATGCTTAACACAGCTAGAAACGATTTTTATACTCGAAGCGAACCAACGCTTCGTCCTTGTTTTTCAACTGTTTTGAAAAATTGAATTTCTCGTACTTGGTCGCGTCAAATAATTTCCTGTCAATCGCCTTGCTATCGAAATATTTCGACGACGATCGTAAAAATCTTTTCATAACGTCGTAATTGAAAATGAACGGATTGAGATGCGGTTATTGGAGCTTTCCGCGACTACGTTGACTTCCATTTTACGCAGGACGACCCATGCACGATACTATTGGATTTCTGTGAAAGTATATCCATAGGGAGGACTGGAAGAGAGACGTTGTAGGTTTTGGGCGTTGTAGACGAGGCTCGGGTATACTGTACTATCTTGAAATTCACCAAAAGCCACGAACTGGTATTAGAGATCCTGCGGGCGTTGGAGCTTTCACAAAGAGCACTCGCCCTCTTTGATGCCATCGGATACCACTGCTGGCAAAGCGAACGCGGCGTTGTGCTTGACCGTCCTTCATACATAAGGTGTCCTTAAGGTATCACGGGACTCTTAACGCTAAAGAATTTTTTACAATTTTTTACTCGGAAATCGAAAAACCAACATATACATTGTCAAAAGCCATAAAACAAACAAAAACAACAACCAAAAAAGGTATGGTCCGCCAAAATGAACAAATGTAAACAAAACATTGTAATATATAAAAATAAAGAAACTTTGAAACGTACGTCCTGGGACCCTTAAATCTCGGGTCGAGTATATACCTTAGAGATTATGCCACGAATGAAAATGCAGGCTGAACGAAAGATTTTCTTTATCGAGAGTCAAGCGTTTTAATATTTTGATCATTTTGTTTCCAATATTTTTTGGACATTTTAGTTTTTCTTTACACTCTCGACCTTTGACCCGAAAACATACGTCCATACTTATTCTGATCTGCGATAGAATCGATGGAAAGTTTACTTTGTGTGAACCGACGCTCGATTCAGCGGCTCGTGAAAAAGGCATAGAAAAGAACGATCCGATAAACGCAGTGGATGGTCAATGGCGCGTGCATATTGCATAAAACGTATAGGAAAGAATGAGAGTGTAAACGATGTGTATGTACGGTCGTGTCTATGGTGACTATTGTGACTTGTTTCGCGATTGGGATCGCGACTGTGCACATGAGCCCGCAAAAGATCGTCAATGGGTTTCCTATGCGCTCGATCTCTGCACACAGTAAACTTTCCTGAACTCAACACTCTCGCGGGACTGAACTTCCGTGTTAGTCCAGGGAATAGCATGCTCGAGAGCATCTCCCTCCACGAACTACTGAGAGACATTGAGGTTGGGTTATTGCTCGTGTGCCTTTCGATATAAATCATCGAAAATGATGCTAACACCGGGCTGTTTGTTTCGTTACGAAAAGAGGGGCTCAAGAGCAACTGCCCTACTGCGAGGTGTTCAGTTAAGGGCAATTTTCAGTACATTCCTTTTACGTTTGTGTCAAATTTGTTATACATAGATGCCTGTTATTTCGTCATTCGGTGGACGTACGAAGTGCGAATTTCAAGAGACAGTTCCATTGTCAAAATCTCGTTGCCAAGAAATCTCATTTGTTGGGTTGTTTGGGTTGTTTTTTTTTAACCCATCGAGTGGACACCTCCTGCATATTGGGTCAATCTGACCCCAGGCGTTTTTAAAATCGATTTATTCCGGCAAATATGCATTTTGTGTGTGTGTTTTTTTTTGTAGAGACGTTTTTTGTAGTAAATCATTTTATGGCTCTAAATTAATTTTTTGCTAAAAAAGAAAATTAAATGACAAAACATTCGTTGCCATTAAATGCCAAACAATCGGTGACAATTCTTGGGGTCAAAACGACCCAGTATGCACTCGAAGGGTTAATATTCCATAAAGGGGAAATTGTGATCGTGGATATCAGAGCAAACAGTGAAAAGTGTTTGTTTCATGAAGCTTTCGTTACTGAATTAGGCAAGACATCGGAACACATGAGATTGAGTCGTGTAAAATGTCAAAGTTCTGTGTTTCGAAACTGCAAGCCTTCTATGGGCTCTTTGTATTTTATTAAAACAGCCTTTTATCGCAATGTTCGAAAGTCGCCAACGACGACGAATATTTTCGTCGGAAAGTAACCGACAAGTTTTTAAAGTAATCATCCACTTTGATTCTCTTTAGCATACTGTGCAACAAAATGGATAAATGCGAGAGTTCGTTATAAGTTTCCCATATTTTTTTGTTCATTTTTCTCGGACAACCTTAAAGTTCTAAAGTTAATATAACTCGCTCATGGAAGACTCGGCTCTGCAGCTATACATTTTGCCGACCAGATTCTCCAGCTCCTTTTTTCCGTTCGTATGTTTTTTTTATTTCTATGGTAATTTGAAAATAAACGTCGAGTGATAAATATTAAAAATGGAAGAATAAAATCCTAAAAAGTTAATATCAACAAAAATATTACGTATTCCGTGCTAACCCCCGTAACACCATAAACACCATAGGTTAACTCATGGTATCGCACTCTCGTGCGACTTCACTTGGATGCATACGTCGTAAATTCCATATGATTTTTTTTTTATGGGGTTTTGTACCAAAGAGGGTGTTTTCGGTCGAGATATTTCGTTTGAGGTATTCTCGATGAAATGTTTTGACAGAAGTTATTCAGGGTGACATCCCGTCTTGCCAATCGATCACTGATTTGTCGTAAAAATATACAACGATTTACAAAATCGAAACAAACTCTTGGCTGACGTTGAAGCTCAAAGGACGGAAAAGTCGTGGTCTCTGAGCAATCATACAAAGTTGGAAGCACTGGGACATGAAATTTCATCTGGCAAAGAAGATTGTTGAGCTAAGAAAAAGTTGGAGCACATGCAAATATGCGACGTATGTAATTTATCATGTAGTAGAATTTCCTCGTTCTTTGTGTACTCTCAGTACAAGTTAAGCTGCACAAAGAGACGAAGCAAACTGTTAGGCACAAAGAAAATGAACTGAAATGAGAATTTCCAAAAGTCATTCTTCTCTTCACGAACCTTTTGTCCACGTCCTTTCTATTTTTCTTTCTTTTTTCATTTCATTTCACTCACAAGAAGCTGGTATTCGCTTCAACTCTTATTCTCCTTTAAGGATTTTCAAGTCCCTTGATATTTTGTGTGCTTGCAGAAGCTCGAGCTGTGATTTCCGGATCACCGGAAAAGTTCGTACGTCCTGGTAGCACGTTGCAGCTCCACTGCCTCGTAAAAAAATCAACCGAGACACCGTCCTATCTCTTCTGGTACCACAACTTGCGAATGATTAATTACGACGTTGATCAGGGCGTTAATGTAAGTACGGATTTGATTGGACGCGAGAGTTGGCTCGAAGTGCCGCGAGCGACTTTTCGTCACTCTGGAAATTATACGTGCGAATCGAGTAATGCACAACCAGGACGTGCATACGTTCATATATTCGACGGTGAAAATCCTGCCGCAATGCAGCACAGTCATGCGGTATCGTCACGAGCTGTCGATCATCGAAACAAAATAATTATCTTCCTCGGTTTACTAATTGCTTTATCAAGCTTCATCACATCGACCAAGACGAGATGTACGATCACGAGGTCGGCGAGGAGTACATCGTCAAAGCTCAAATTGATCAGCAACTTAGCTCGCCCGAACGTACGTTAGAAACTGCTCTACGTGTTCAATATGCGTGCGAGAGTCTCATCGTGTCTGCTTGGGAGTGATGTGTACGAACGGGTGTGTGTCTGTGTGCGACTGTCATTCAAGATATTGGTTAGGAAGTTACTGAAGCTGATACCGTTAACTGATTCATGTGGTAAGGACGTTTACTTGTGAACGACGACGTGAAAGCTTATCTGTAACGATATTTGATACAGGGTGAGCCAATAACTATCACAATCTTCAATATTTCTATGGGTTTTTCTGATTCGTTCTCATAAAATGTAAATGCGAGCAATTTATGAGTTTATTATTTTTTCACTGTTCTAATAATACGTTAACGAATAAAAAAATAAAATGTTTGGAGATAATTTCACATTAAAGTCGAACAGCTGTTTCGTCCTGATCGATGGGGAGCTCAATTCTTACGATCGCTGTATGCAAAGTTTGATACAAAAGTTAGATCCATTGGCTGGAGATTTATTGTGTAGCAACAAGTCTCATCGAGCAAGAAAAAAAATTAACAACAGATTTCCATGGGCCTCGGACTGATTAATGCAAAATTCGACGATGCCATATTTTCGTCGACGTTTTTAGAAGTTGAGTCTCTAGATTTTTAGCAATTTTGATGGATCACTGATTTTTTATTTTTTATTTACTTGTTGATTCTCAACGAACAGCAAGTTGTATTCCAGATTTTTTTTTGCAGATCTAATCATCGATCTTAATATCGCAACGATTGAGCTTGAACAAATTGGCGTGCCCAATTTGTTGAGAATCTGTTGAGAAACAAAATTAATTGTAACTCAAAAAAATCCCTCGAGATTCGTTGAGATTTTTATTTATTCATTAATGGTTCTGCAAAACGTGATACGAATCCATCATCGATTTATGCAATTTTGTGTACTGAACTTGGCAAACAACTATTGTAAAAATTAAACACTCCCTCGGCGAGTCTGAAGCAGCTATTTCACTTTACAGTTGACTTAACCCTAGAACTACAAACCCATTCCTTTCACCTTTAAACTACAAACCGGGGTAAATATTTATTCCACGGGTTTCTTGTCTGTAAAATCGTTTTTCATGCCCAAGAAAATGGTGAAGAGCAAATTCGATTTCATCGAGGTTTAGTTGCTGAAAAATCCATTTAAATACCTAAAAGTGTTGAAAAATGAACTTGGGAACGTAATTCAAAACTTGTCTGGGGTAGATATCTACCCCGGTTCGTAGTTCTAGGGTTAGAAATCTTAAAGTTGAAGAAATTCCAGTTTCCCAACATTTTCCATTAAAATTGACGAGTTTACGAGAATTTCGAGGTTCACGTTCATTTTTACACCCTGTATATAAGCATAATGATGGTATATACACGATAAATATTTACCTATACGTATATACAAATATAATGATAATTATAAGATGAAATAATGACTCTGGTGCACATTTGAACAAATTTAAATTGTTATTTCTCATGTTTTCGAGTTCCTTTGACCGTGAGACTCTGTGAAACGCTCACAGAGAGTTACCCGCGTGTACAAACCCAACGATACAAGATTTTGTGCTCATTATCGTCTCGATCGTTTGATTATTTTTCGTCCTTTTATTGCCATCGTTCGTTTTACGTTAATTTTGAGATCGTTACGTCCTTCAAATCTCGTACTTTCTAAGTAAAAATCGTTATTGTTGAATCGTCTTCTCCAGGTGAGTTTTAATAGTAAATCAGCTGTAAAAAAAATTCTTCAACAAACGTGCAAGTTGAATTTGCATTTCGATGAGTTTTGTATCGAAACATCTTTGCAATGTTTGAGTGTTGTTTACCTGTTGAAATTTTCAAATAAAATATTATATCCATCAAAAAAGAAAAAAAAAAACGTTAATTACGTGATTTCATTTATACGCAAATTCTTCGAAATCGTAGGTTTCATTTTCGTCAAGGAGATTTCCGTAATTACGATGAAACGTTACAACATCGCACGATTTATAATTTAAGGTAATCGTTCAGGATACGTACACTCGGGAATTATTCACGAAGCAATTTCCCTGTTGCACTTCCTTTACCTCTCGTCAGCCTCGTAAGCGAATATGATTATTGACGCGTGTGCCTTCGCATTGTGTCGTTGCACGTCTACGTATTCCGTTCCAGGTTGACGGGCTCGCTTTATTCACCACAAAAGATTTCTCTTGTTTTTTTTTTCTTTTTTCAAGGGATTTCTCTTGTGAATCGCCTTTTTGACTCGTTTCCTCTCTCTCTCTCTCTCTCTCTCTCTCTCTCTGTGCATCCGTTTATAACTGACAATGTTAACTTTTGCTCTTACGAGTTTTCTGTCGAATTTGGTCGCGCAATTTTTCAAAAATTGTAACTAATCCTGATTAATTTTGACTTTTTTGATTAAATTTTACGGTCTTTCACGTTTTCGAAATAAAGTTTAACGAAATGTTGAGCTTCGACAATTGGTTGAGCTTTATTTATCGTTTTTGTGGGAAATTCCTTGAGATTGTTAATTTTCCCATGCCATATGGGGACGGTAGAAATTACATGACCGCATGTGGGTTTCTCGCGAGAGGGTCGAATGCAGAATCTTGAAAAACTATCCGCGAAAATGTAAACGTGCGAGACTCTTTATCGAGCGTGTTTAAATTTTCACCCACGCTGCGTTATAACGTCGAGGAGGCTGGTGGCGTGTGGTGGTTGCGCGATGCAAGATCGTACGAGGGGCTAAAAGCACCGCGGGAGGAAAAATTAATTATCCGGTGAAAGTGGCGTCGAGAGAAATGTGAGGCTGTGTCGAGGGATGAGCCAGGGAGCGAGGAGATGGCACCAGGGAACCTAGTGTCGAAAGGAGACACGTCGGTGCCACACAGAAAGGGGTATTGTGCTTTACGAAAGGGGTCAAAGAGTGGGACGCGTCGTATAGATAGAGAGAAACTCGGAGTGGGTTGTTATCCCTGTGGGAAGGAGTACGCCGAGGGCGCCACAAACATCGAAAGAGCTTCTCATCAGCGTTTCGTTCAACATAAAATAAAGTATGCGTCCGTCTTCCATATCATTTGGCTGATAGCAAAAGATAGAAACTGTAAAACGGATACGTATCGTCACAGCAAACGTAGTGAACGGATAAAATAAATTATCAAGCAGTCAACGTCGAGCACCAAATAATGATAAAAGTCAGTACGAATGACTCAAGCTTTCTCAAAAATCAACCTTTCGCCAAAAATTCTTAGTTCGTATATTTCCTTCGTTTTTGTCATGGCTTCATTTACCTTAGATCTGCCTTTTCATTGCCAAGAGACTAATAAGAGCATTTTGCATATTTTCCTGCTTCATCGTATGCTATAAAAGTTTTTTCTCCTCGACGAAAGTGAAGCAAATTTATTTTGCATATTTTTCCGCTTCCGTGCAATGTTAATCCACAATTTTTCCTTTTTTCTTCTTCTTTAACATGCAAACATTTTTTTCCCAACCCTTGGGGACTATCTTCCCGAAAAACTTCACCTCCTTCATTTTATTCTTCACGAAATAATGCAGATTAATTAATAGAAACGAGTTCAAAGAATGAGAAAGAGGAGGGGAAGATTGTGGAAAGCAGAAAATGTGTCATTGGCATCGATATTACCGAATTTGCTCAATATTATGTATTTATTGTATACTTGTAAAAATCACGAAGTACATCACGACAAGAGATTAAAATTTCCTATTAAGATAATGGATCGGTCACACTCGACTTGGCCTCGAGTTTTCAAAATTCAAATTTTTCCACATGGTTCGACCAATTATGAAAAACCTCCATCAGCGAACGAGGGACGATGGCAAAAATCTGCTGAAACAGGCTTTTCCTAATCAGTCAACCCGCCGTGTCGAAAACTTTCATTACAGAAATTTGCGGTTATCTTTTTCGCACTTACCTCGGCGAGATACTGACTGGACCATGCCCTTAATTGGCCAAAAACTGATGTAAGTTTCCCTGATGGCATTTCATTATGTATATAATTTTATAATTCAATTAAAATTGAATGTTTACGAAAATCACAAAAATAAATGATCGCAAATAACGCGATTGAATGTTGAAGAGTAATTAGGACAAAATTGATTAATATTTTTGTCGTCCAATCAGAATAAAGAGATCTCAGCCTGCTTTTCTGCGTGAAATTTCACGTGACACTCGCTCAGCGATAGGGAAGTGAGCCGGTGCAGGCGGCTGAGCGGTTACCCAACCAAGCGTTGACTCATTCGCTCGAGGCTGCTTAGCTCGGTGATGGCCAAACACCGATCGCGTTCCCATCGCCGTCGGAGGCTGTCATCGGGTACAATAATCAATTATTGTCCGTATAAAAAAAAAAAAAAAAACAAACAAACAGATGACAAGAACGTACTCGAAGTTGCGAAAACGAATGCTCACGTTTCTTTTTCGTTGCTGGTTAAGCGGAAGCGTTGAACTATTGAAAAATACGTTTTTCGTTTATGCATCGTTTGAGCTCTATGTGTGCGGATAATCCGCGATGAAAATGTACGTATATGTGTCGACGGAAAGAAAGAAAAAGGGCGAGAGGCATGAGAGCCAGAGAGAAGGGGGCAAATCGAGTTAAAAAAGGCTATAGAATTGAGAACATAAATATAAACATTCATGTGTGCGATATATAATATTGGCAGAAATCGAAAAAGGTGGTAAAGTTTTCTGGCTCTCCATCCCTTGGGAATCCTCACTAATTTCACCCTCACCCTCTCTCTTTTGGGTTTTGGAAAGAGAAGGCGTAATTATTCTGTGAGGAGAGCCCAAGTGCGGTAAAAGCTTTCGTGGCTGGGACAGCGACCGAACGAACCAACTTTGCGAGGTCCTTTACCGTGATGCTGCGTATATAGACGAGCACACACATGCCCGTGTATCCCTACAAATCCAGGCGTACGTGTACATATGTCATTAACTCTCACTTGTCTCGTTTCGATTCTGGCAGGCGACCGTTTGTGTGTACCTTCGCGTTAAGGCACGAGAGAAAGGGAGAGAACGATTTCTGGGCCTAAAGTATACGCCACCTGATGTCGAGCTCGAGCAGAAGATACTCTCACACACATTCCCAAAGAGATACACCAACACAAATATCTTCACAAATGCAAACATAGGAACAAATGTACGAGCCAGGAAAGCCTGATACCCTACTGCCGATTAATTCAATTGGTTGAATTTCCGCGCGATTCACGGCTTGATTAAACTCTCCGAGATCGAGAGATGGATACCTTCCACATGTGTATGCTCCACACAAACACGTACATTCCTCTATGTAAAGTATATACATATGTACCCATTCCGCTGAGCCTAAATGAAAGAGGAATTTCCGGGATCCCATCACTGCCTCAAAGCCTCGAGGACCGATGTACAGGCTGTGCCAGGTTTAATGCTCAATAACGAATATACCTTCAGCCACCCAATCCAAGAGTTTCATAAACACTTTTCTCTGCCAATCCAACGTCATGAGTTATTGAGTCTCGAAGTTGATGAATTTTCCACGGTGAACTGTAATGAAAGTTCCTCCAAAAAAACATGATTGGCAAATTAGTTATGTCCTCAGAAATTCAGTCCAGGAAGTTGCCCGAGGAACCAGCCGGACGACGTGACTCAAAACCGAGAAATAACGTGAATGACTATTTTTTCGAGCGATTCGAGCGATCTCCCACAGTTTCCATGCAGCATCAAAACAGAGTGCGAGTAAATTACAGTCGTAATACTTAACGACCCTTTAAGGAGGGTGTTAAATAAAAAGAAGGAAAAAAAAGGATTAAACTTCGAGACTGAAAATTCATCCCAGAACTTTCATATTATTGATCATTCCGCCTGGAACGACCTTTGCGCCCTTAAATCGTGTATATATAATATAACAGTGAACGCGTGTATATGTGCGAGGATCACGGAGCGAGAGTGAACATTTCTCATGATGCTTACCAGCAGAGCAGAGATATTGAATGCTAAGAGACAAAACGGCGTACCTTGTGAGATTAAGCAGATCATATTATTCGTTTTATGTCATTTTTGTATATATGTATCGGATATAATATTGTACACACTAAAGCACACACAGATACAGATATATATATACAGATATATATATATATAAATGTATGTGTGAACGATCATCTAGCCTGATGCTCTGGCAGCAGAGGGAAATCTATAAAGCTCCTAGTGCGTCGACGATTAATGAGGCCATGTGAGCATTATACTCCTACCCCCAGAAGTACAACCCCATCGGTTAGTACACCTATGTAAACTTCGTTACCGCGCTTCCCAGCGAACTACGAATTTTCCAAACCCACACACACACACACACGCCCATCCATACATACATATGTAAATATAGAGATGTGTTTTTCGCTCATTTAAGCTACAATATATAGACCGTTAATCCATTGTTGTATATTACGCTTCCAAGCCTTTTTCGAGCACTGAGGAAATCTCACTTTGTTCACTACCTTATCACCTCACACTCCCCTGCTCCCTATCAATCTATTCCGCACATCAATCTCGTTTCAATACAAACCGTTTGTCGTGTACTCCCTACGTAACTTACTGGATTAAGAACTGTACATATATACATTGTATATTTAATTATTAACATTATAGTAATATCTGATAATAAAGTGATAAGAACTCGATGGAAACGCTAATAACTCCGTACACGTCGCTGCTTATTTATTGGAAATCCTTCCCGATCCTCGTGATCGTCATTTGTGTCTGTCGTCTTTTGACACAATTGAGACCTTTTCTATTTCAGAAATTAACATGTTTCGTAAGCTTTTTTATTGACTAATTAGCTCGATGAAATTTGCGACGATCTATTTCAAGAATTTAGTCGTTTGGTCTCGAAAATCACTCATTATCGTGTGGGATTTATTGGTGGTTTTGGAGTACATCATTTTCTAATGGGCGCATCATTGGAAAGCATGGAACGTCACCTGATTAAACTTTCATATAGTTATGCTCTTATTTGTCTGATTCCATACATTTTAACGAGGCTTTTTATACGTCAGTGTCAACGAGGATTACGAGGGTTGAATATGGGCTTTTAGTTTAGTGAGCGAGACATGTAGATATACTGATAATGGAAGCACCTTCGTCACAGATATAATGAAGCTCTGACGTTTTCGACGTTGACAACGATTTTTAATGAGCAGATCGTCGTTCTTTAGTTTATTTCTGTTTTCTTTTAATCCTTACGGGCTTGGAGTCTCTCACTCATTTTTCCGTCTCATTCACTCTCGATCGAAAATCCATTGACGAATTCCCTCTATTTATATGGCAATTGTTAACACTATTCCACACGCTGGAATGCCACCGAAAACGTCATCCGAATAGTTTCCCCACATATTCAGCTACATACAGCATCAATGCCTTCTCTCTCTCTCTCTCTCTCCCTCTCTTTCCGACTAGCATACCATTGGAGTTTCCGAACCAATTGCTCGTGACGGTGCCCCGGCTCACAGAGTAATTCCACGTTTGCAAAGTCCAATCATGGGTATCCGAGGTGCACGTTATCGAGTAGCGATTATGAGGATGACATCTATAGACAGTAGAGAGGCAGGCAAACTGGAACAGCTGGGCAAAGCGGAACACCTCGTAAAAAAAAGTGGAATTTATATTTTCTGAAATCCAAAAAAAATTTGTCCGCTTCGATGAGATTTGCATTGGAGAGGTTTTTAATTTTGAGATTCACGAATTTTCATTTTTGCGCCGGGTCGTTGCCCTTTGCTTCGCTGTTCCACTTTGCCCCCTTGCCCCTACATATATGCACATGTCCATGATGAGGGATACGTCTACCCAAATAGCAATATCCGGAATGGTAGAATCATCATTCATACGCATCACGACCTATGTCTCAATGATGGGTTTCACAATTATCGATGAGTCATTGTGTGCCTCTGGTCCACGCATGCATTTATGCATTGGATTTGACCAAAGTTCCATTTTGCATTAAGTGAGTGACAATAACTCGAACGAATAGAAAATTTGTTTGCAATTCGTTGCTGAGCACCATATATTCGCATTTTAAGGATGTCGAGTGCCAAATCGCAAATGATGAGAAAATTCTGAAAATTTGGTACGTTTTTGTATGAAGTATTTGAGAGATCGTGTTAAAATTTCTAGACGATCAGAAAGCACGTTATCGATAATTATCATTAATGAATTAAATGTAGTCAAATGTAGTCTTATGGAAACTGGTATAATTTTACGATAAATTTTTTTTTTGACCTCTCACTTCTTTAATATCTACAATATACTGAAAGCAACGTAAACAAAATGAAGTTTATTGATAAATATTTTTTGTGTTTGTTTAAAAAATTATTCTTAACAAAATGTTATTTTTTTTAATAACGAGCTTCCTGATCGTCGTGAAATTTTTACACGACCTTTTAAATACTTCGTACAAAAACATACCAAATTTTAATAAGAATTTTGATAATAATGATAGAATTCTTAATATTTGGTATGTTTTGATATGAAGTATTCAGGAGGTCGTGTACAAATTTCACGACGATCAAGAAGCTATTTATTGAACAATTAACATTAACAAGTTTCAAGGTACTCAACATCCTTAATGTGTTTTTTTTTAAAATCATTATTTACGTCGTGGCGGTGTACAAGTGGAAAAGACACTTTTTGAAAACAAATCTGCACAACAAAGCCGGAAAGCAATAAGTCCATAAGCCACAACCGGTTCCCGCGGTGGCTTATGTCGGCCATGTGGGACAGAAAAAGGTTTGGGACGGTCGAGGTTAATCTGTGGATTGATAGGACAATTGTCTGACCAATTACTTTCCTCGCGCGATGAGGTGCGGATTGCTTCGCTGCTTCGGACTGCTCCGGAGATGAGTCCATGGGAGAGCAACGATATAGCGAAACTCATTTTCCTTTGTTCGCACTGCTCGACTCTTCAAATAAAGTCCAAGATGCGGGTCGTCGCTCTTACCCCTCACGTAGTCAATATTTTCGGATCGATCCCTTCGTTCAGTCAATCGAGTTAACAGTACAGAGTAGCGGCCAACAGCACGCTTGACTGGAACATAATGTTCGTTCGAGCATGTGACGTTTCCGTGACGACAAGAATGTCCGTGCCACCGACCGCGCCGTTTGCGAAGCCAGACAACTCCAGACAACGCTTTCCAGTCGGCGAACCCCGCGTTGCTAGACGGTAAGCATTTTTGCGGACTTGAGAACGTCGCGCTTAAAAACGATGATGACGTTGTGGTTCACGATGCGACAGCTAACACGTGGATAAGTCAACGCACATCCCTCGAGAGGTGCTCACGAAATTCCCGTTTGAGACTCTCGTCTATTCGTCGCGAAGAACGTAAACGAATCAAAAAATTCACTGGTAATCAAAACGCCAGCTTTTCATTCAATTTTCCAAGTTTCTCTACTTCTCAAAACATTTCGACCGATCGTCGCGTCATGCTATGGACGGAAAATCGCTTCGAATCTCCCTCGAATCCTTTGCTAACTCTCGATCCCTCCATCATTTAGACGAATTTGCACTGAATCCGATTCCACGACAATAATGTGATGAGAAAAGTATTGAATGCAGGCAGCGCAATCTCGCTGATGGAGCGTTACCGAAAAGACTATTGATTCACGATTTGTGCGGGATAACTGGTACGAAAGAAAACGCGATGTCACTACAAAAACGTTTGACTCGCACAAAATCCGTTGAAAATAAGCCACGAGGGTATCGCAAGAGCAGAGACTGTTTGAATGATCGCTATGCAACGTTCAGATTCCAGTAACAAACGGACCACTTTGCATATTTACTGGCGCTTTGCGCCACTTTCCTTTCCCGACTCTTACCTTACCACAGCCTTCAGAACCGTGCTTCGTCTTCATGTGCAACGTGACTACGGACTTCCCACCCACATTCGAATCCCACAACTCTTGCTATTTTCCTCTCACCACAGTGTTGGGTCGATGAGTCTGATATTAACTAAGAACGCGTCCACCAGATTGCGTTGTACACATTCGCCAGCTCGTTTCGTCTGTTTTTTTTTGCTTGGAATCGTTATTTATTTGTAGGCATTTATTTTACTTAATAAAGTGGCTTATAGTCAAACGAAATGGCAACTCTGCGAGTTTTAAGCTCCCCAGCTTACCTCAAGCTCCTATTCATATCGCCGTTCAAGCTTCAAACTCATATATAACTTGTTGAGCTATCACAAGCGAAAAGTAACTTTATTAAGGTGATTCGGTAGGGTTGACGTAGACGAGTTACTATATTTTTCCCCAGGGAACCGAAAAACGATTTTTTTCTGTTTTACGTGTTTTTGCTACTTCGCAAATCTTTTTACCTTCCAATTTCTTGGATATTAGCTTTTCAAAATAGCACCTTCAGTTTTTAAATATTGAACAAATTTAACGGGCAGCCCAACAAACAAAAAAACTTGGTAACGCGAAGCATCTTTTACGAAAAACTCATAAAATTACGAATAAGATAAAAGTAAAAATGTGTACACGAAGAGTAGAATTTCGTGGCTTGACTCGGATATTTCTGCGTCTCGAATGTTAATTGGACATATTCGCGTAAATCGAACGAAATCAATTTTTCATGGTGCGAACAATCACAATTTTAGTGAATAATGAAATTTTATTTTCATTATCAAATATGGACTCGCGAGATCTTACTTAATGTCAATTATTATTCAGATGAATTGCGAACGTCTATGCAATTTGATGAATTTTATTTTCGGTAAAAATTATTTTTCCAAATCGATTTCGTGATTTGAACAACTCTTTAGAAATCTGTCACGAAAGTGCCGCCGCAACCCAAAGAATTTTCAATAATTTATTTATTGTTTGAATATTGTTCAAGGCCAAAAAAATTTTTCCGTTTTGAATTGCTTTCGTTCGTTATTCCTCATGTTTATAAATTATATATCTATATGTATGAAGGAGTTATGATGTATATAATGGGACCTTATAAAACTGAGCTACGTTGCGAAGCCGGAAATTTATGGGGGATTACAAGAAGGGGAAGATCGCATCTCCTTAACGTGAGAATAAGAGAGGTATTTTCTCTGCGCCATTTCTATCGCTGTTGCTTGGTCTTGCCTCTTTTCGCCAGTGCTGATACTATTTCTTTCGACTATTCCTCGTTGTCATATACGCATCCCCATGGAGCTTTGTCGTAGTTCCAACGGTACAAAGCTCGTCGTCTCAGCTTCGCGCAAAGTTTTGCCTGCCAAGGTAAGATCTCTTCTATATATTTCTCTCGTTTCTTTCTGCTCTTTTCTACGCCTTTTGTACTCGCCGTGATCGAAAATAAAAAGAAGACGAGATGCGAAAAATAAAAAGCGTCGCTCTCAATATCCACGAGCATATCAGTCCAACTACAAAACTGTTCGTGATTCACTTATCCAGAGTGGCTCATTCTAATCTTTTTACACAAATATTTCGAGAAATATACGCGACGTTGGAGGAAAGCATGTCTCCTACGAAACTGCCATAAAACTGTTTCCAGAGACAAATCTCATTGCACACGACGCTGCTGCGATTCCAAACTGACTTCTCGAAAGGAAACTACAACTTATTTCTTTCAGCCGCTTATTTAGCACATTTCCAGACGAATGTATCGACCGATGAAATATCTTCGAGACCATGCAACGTCACTTATCTACCACCATTTAAAATCTCCATACGTTGAATATCGAGAAAACGTTTTTCTTTTTACTCCGAATAAAGAAGAAAGGTAGTGAGAACGCTTTTCTGTTATCCGCGGCTTTATCTCCCAACCGGATCGATAAGACCTTGAAAACGCTCTGCGTAAAGTAACCCTTAAAAATCAGATCTTCTGCCAGCCACTTTCTCGTCTAAACTGCGGAAAATGAAAAAAAAACGCGGTCGCACTAACAGTTTCTCTACGAAATCACGTGCTTTGCAACATTCGGTCGATGCATCGTTGCTCTTTCTGCAGTCCACACGGCGTTTCTGCTGGAAGTCGATGACGGGCTGACATTTTTTTTTCTCTATTTCAGCATTTTTTGGTTTTGTTTTTTATTTCCAATTGCACGTCTCACGCTATCATCGACGCATCGCGTTATTCATCTCGTCGTACATTTCGGTATCCGATAAAATGAGGCTTTGGAAATACCCGATCGATTATCCGAGTGCTTCTCCTTGACGCGCGGCACAATTCACCAATCGTTCACCGCCCCGATGCTTCGCGCTGCTAAGCAGAGAACGAGGAGCTCGCTGATCCTCGTGCTCAACGATCTACTCCTATAGTCACCGAGAGCCGCTGATTCATCCACTTTTAGTCATTAGTACCTCATGAGCAAAAAGACTTCGATACTATTCGAGTTTTTCAACTCCTGGCTCAATAAAGAATTTTTCAAATGGGATTCCGAGTCAACAGCATTTTCGTATCGTTGGTTATTCGCGGGTTCTTGAACAATCAATAAACGTGCGTGAACAAAATTTGAGAAAAAAGCCCGGGACATTTGTAAATTTATCCGATCGTGAAAATTTTCTTGGGAAACAGAATTCTGAACAGTTCAAGGCCTCCCAACGAGACACTTTTATTCAAATAATAATCATGAGCACTATAAAATTTTCCCTTGAAAAACTGAAGGTGCTTTATTTGAAAAACTTGCTCGGATAGCGCTCGGGATCGTGGGAACTATTTACGTGGAAATATTAAACTACCCTGAACGTTCTTTATCGATACAGAATCTACCTCAAAATCTCTCATTCTTCTTATTGATATCCCCGACGTTTTATTCCACAGCCCTTTGCTTCGTCGATATCCCTTCAAACTCTTTCTTTCCAGTTCTCCTTGACTCCCCTTCGAGTCAAGAAAAAAACGTAAATTCCATCAGGGACCAAATATATTCACATACAATATACAATAAAGGATCGTACGATAATTGCTAAGATCCAAAAGGATCGTCGATATATCGAAGGAATATCTCCCGAGAATTCAAATATACAAAAGTGACTTTTCTTTAAATTTATAAAGTCGAGATATAGGGCCGACATTCCCGAATTGGCATGCTAAATCACCAAGAAATACCGCTGTCTCGTTTCGTGCTAAATTGCCAAACCGAATCAACGAATCATGGACGCAAAACCGTTTTTAATCGTAATTATTTCCAATATCAACGAATTTCGTCGAGATCCATTCGCCTGAGCATACCGAATTATTTCGTCTCTTTTCTAAATACAGCGATTTCGGACGTCGTGCCATTGAATTTTTTCGCTAGAATCTCTAAAAATAATAAATCCTTCCATATAAATAGAAAAAAATTGCAAAAAAAAAAAGAAAAAACTTATTAAGAAAACTTTTGTACAAAATTGCCAAACCGAATCAACGAATCATGGACGCAAAACCGTTTTTAATCGTAATTATTTCCAATATCAACGAATTTCGACGAGGTCCATTCGTCTGAGCATACCGAATTATTTCGTCTCTTTTCTAAAAACAGCGATTTCGGACATCGAGCTCATTCAATTTTTTCACTAGAATCTCTAAAAATAATAAATTCTTCGATATAAATAAAAAAATTATTTAAAGAAATAAAGAAAAAACTTATTACGAAAAGTTTTGTACGAAATTTGCACATTTAATGATTTACCTAAACGTTCCCTTGACCTGTCGTCGCAGCGATCGTAATGCACCAATCAGAGAAAATATAACGATGAGCGCTGTGAAGACGGTACAAAGGATCGAAATATCATTTCCGGCAACGGACGTCATCCATTTCTTTTGATATGCATAACACTGCGATGCCATGCCAAGCACGAAACAAGATATGCCAAGAAAATTGTGACACATTTTGTTAGTCACTGGTCGTATTTTCTTACGTAGACTCGTCGCGTACAAAGCGAGGATACCAGAAAAACTAAGAACGAGCATAATAACGAGGGAGGCTAACCCAAGAATCGCGTGAATCGACTTGAAGTGTGTCTCCTTGACCTGGTACACGACGACGAATCCGGCGATGCTGAACGATCCGCCCAAACACTGCAGCACCCAGTGAATATGACTGATGATGCGACGAGAGAAATTCCTCGTCAGAATACTGTCCCCGGAAAGTGCAGCAATAGCCTCGGACATAAGCAACACGTACTGCAAGCATTTTCAACAGAGATTTCATCAAACAAGTTTGATCGACGAGTTTTGTCATATCGAATTCTTTTTTCAAGTATATAAACCTTGAAAAACGCACAACACACGATTTTGCTTCCTCATAGAGAAAGCTATGTGACGGTGAAATTTTTTTTTTTTTCCAGTTTTCAATGTCAATGTGCTTAAAATGTTCCAAAACATCGATAAATCATATCTAGAAAAAATGTCCGGATGTGTGTGTGTGTGCGTAATGTTCTGGCACTGTAAAATTCAAACGTTCATAACTCGAGAACGGTTTGAGCTACAGGGCTCCCGTTTCGCACAGATTTTAGTCTATACAAGCTCTCCTTTCTCTGAAAATTTTGTTGGAATTGCTAAAAAAATACGAATTCTATAGCAGTTTGAAATTAAAAAAAAAAAAAACGAGTCGACGTTCTAACTTCCGAAAATATTTAGATTTATTGCTAATTTTTCTTTCTATAAATAGAGTATCATAATTAAGGAAGGTTGGCATTAAATTTGGGAAATCCCGGTTGAACGGTTTAAATTTTATGATTTATTTTTTTTACTTTTTTGTTTCACTTTTAGTGGAATTTTGGTGGGTCAAACTTCGAACATGATTTTTCTATCAACCACGAAGATCATCTCAGAAGAGTTCAAAACTGTTCTCAGCCTATGCAATGATTACCCTAAAAACTTTCTAATTGAATTTTTTGTGGAATTGCTAGAAAATTACGAATTCTGCGGCATTTTGAAATTTTCAGAAAAAAAGGGTGTCGACGCTCAAACTTCCGCGAATTTTAAGATTTATTGCCAATTTTTTTTTTTATCAATAGAGTATCATAATAGGAAGATTGTTATTAAATTTGGAAAATATCGGTTGAACGGTTTAAATTTTATGATTTTACAAATTTTACGAAAATCTGAGTTTATTGAAAAATCGTCCAACCGCTCTAATCTCTTTAAATTTTGTACGAATCGTTTATAAGTCTGTACTTCCTCTTTTTTTTTCCATTTGCTCGTCAAAGCGTTTTTCTACAAAACTCTGCGAAATTTGCTTCCCTAACTTTTGGGAAACACTCCCTTGTGCTTATTTGTGCTCAAAACAATAAACCATATTGTGAATGTTTGTCACTCAGGGATATACACGTGTTTCTCTTTCACGGAGTAGTTACCTCGAATATGACTAAATACCCTCGCGGCCATGCATCTGCTCGTAATTCAGCAAATTTTCAGCAAGAAAAGTAATTCTGGTCAAAATTCTAAATTGGAAATTGATATGTTTTCGTGGGGAACCCCGAGAATTACGACACCGAGCGTGGACAATATTGAACGAAGCGAAAACTTTTAGAATACTTATTATAAATTTTCCCAACAATTACCGTATTTTCCGACGATGTGTGTGCCACCGTCAAGCACAAAAACTGTGGGTAGCACGTATTGATGTGGAAATAACGTTTACTGGGTCCTGTCACAATAAAATTCGTCGATTTCTGTAGTAAAACTTCTCCATCCATGTGATGGTGAAATGTTACGTAAACTTGACTAGTCCTTACCAAGCTGATCTTTAATATTTTTAATCCTTATTTTTCATTAATAAAAATATAATTAATTTTTTCAAATTGTGTTCAATAAATACGCAAAGCAGGATAGACGAGAAATGATTTTTTTTCTAAACAAATGAGAAAGTTTCGTAGTGAGCCTGTGAATTCAAATGTTTTTCAAGAGTAAGCCATTTTCACAAGTTCAAGTTTTTCTTTTCTCCTAAAACCACATATTCCTGGATCAAAATAAAAAAGCTCTCCCGATGTTGAAAGACAAACAGAGGAAGAGTGGTGCTCGTTATTCGCTTGAAATGTAATCCATGTAGAAAAAAATGTTTCACAGTCTGAACGTGTTTCCCGTGCTGATTTTTTTTCATGAAATTTTTCACAACTTCCATACCGCCAGCAAAATGAACACCATAGTGCCACGTTTTTTTTTTTTTTTACATTAACTTGAACATAAGCCCATTTTATGCGAGTCTATTCATCGGAAAATAAAATTTTTATGTGAGAGAATTTCCTTATTTCCTTTTCACTGTTCGCAGAGAGTTTCTTCCGTTCCGGAATATTTGAAATACACTGAATGCGTTGAATAAAACGAAAAAAAAAATATTGAAAAGTTTGACGTACCCCTACGGTCAACAGGCCCGCATGGAGGTTAGTCACTGAGAGTTGTTTGCCAGCAATGTACAGGATGTATCCAGTGACGGAGAATATTAGAGCGTGATTCGTCACTTCAATGAGGGTGAGAAGGCTTTTCCAGATTGAACGACTCTGCGACCCCAATTCTTCGTTGGCTTCGTTCGGAATTTCGCTTTCCGTTTGCCTCATTCTGCCAATTTGTTTGAATCGTAGTAGATGGTAGTGAAAATGCTCCGGAATTAGAAACGAGAATCGAATGAAAATAAAATAAAAAATAGAAAAATACAGAGGCGAATTCACATCGACGACTCGAGATTCATGACTACGCGTGATTTGCCATCCGCATCTCAATTTATAATCGGACCTTCTTTAATAAAAAGTAAAACGTGCACGTTGAAAATTTCAAGATATTCGTGCGATTCCTTCCAGATATGGATCGCGTGACTATACTCGGGCGTTTCAACATTTATCTATACTTTTCCATCTCACGTATTAAACGCAATTGATATCACAGGTTCGAGTTATTTTTACTTATTTTTCTAAAGCACGCTTTCAAAATGTTATAATCGATTTTCACAGTTCACATGAGATTACATCATTTATCTACGATCCTCTTTCTTACGTTTTAATCGAGCTTACCATCACCAGCTTGTCTCTCGTTTCTCTTACTTTATTCCTTCATCTCGAGCTCGCTTCCTGCAAATTCCAATTATTTCCCAAGGATTACATCGTATTTCATTCTAATCGTTTATTGGCATATAGAAAAAATGACCGATGAAAGAGAAAATGTGTATGTTTGACATGGCAAGGAGGAGATTTTCATGAATTGATCGAGGAAAGCTTCGTTATCATGTTAATCGTGAGTTATCGATTGTTTTTGGCTCGTAGGTAGTTTTTATATTGACCAAAAACATCAGCCCCTTTCACGATGTAATGAAATTCTTTATATATTGCATGAGCTGATTCAGTTTTTTTCTTCACCCCACCCTACCCGATTGTGAGTGCTTTTTTCATCGCTATATATGTTCCTCATCGAGTTATGTGGATAAGGTTAATTGATGGCAGGAGCACAAGCAGGGAAATCACCATTCGTTCTCATTTTTTTTTTGTTTTTTTGTTTTTTTTTTTTTTTCAGTATTCCCAATCAGCTTAGTAATCTCGTGCTTATCTGCTTTGGGAAACTTGATGCTCTCGAGAGTCTTGAGTCGCGGCTATCTGACCTCTGATTCGACTGTGTATGAGATAAAAAAATAAAATCAAGACCAGAATGTCGCTCGAACTAAAATCTTCGATATCCATTCATTTTTTTTTTATTTTTCGTGTTTCTGTGGACGTGAGAGGAGACTACGTGGGCCATCGATTTTTCACTGTTAATTACGAAGATGCTCTGGACCATGGAGTATGGATTTTGAAGAATTCTCTCCAACAATGAATTTTCTACTCGAGAGCGGCGCCGAACAGAGATGATTTTTGACAATTGTTCAATTAGCAAAAATTTCGTTGGATCAACAATAAATCTGCGTTCACCAAACGAGCAAGACGCGATTTGAATGACTTTGGTAAAATGCAAATGAGAATATTATTTCTATTTATTTTTTTTTTGCTCCTCTTTATATTTTTTCTCCCAGATGAATGACACTCTATAAATAGATTGATGAAAAAAACCCAATTTCACATGACGAAGCTCTTTTTCAATTAAGCGATCCCGGCCTTTGCGAATGATTAACAGGTGCTCGATATTTCGAAAAAATTTATGCCTCATTTTGGAGCGAAGTGCATCAACAGGAAATCGAGTGCGATTCCTTGTTATGAAATGGTTCGCAGTCTACGCGAGAGATAAGAGAACGCTCGTAAAACGTTTTGTTTGTGTATTTTATTGCCGTTTTGAAAAAATGTCGTAATTAAGAAAACGTACGTGCAGTCGATCAAGCGTAGATACGAGATCGATAAGTCGAGGGGAATCCTTGAACCATTATCCTCTTATCATTTGATAGAATCTTTGTGGAATCGAGTTTTTATTTATTTGCACACTGACCGAGCTGTCGATACATTACTCGCTGCTGCGAAAATCATGGGGAGATAAATCGGAGGAAGAATTTTCGCACTGAATTATCAACAAGCAACAAGGCAGGAATTCCCACGTTGCATATCGATCGTAGACAAGTGTTTCGCAGCTGCTGGCAAAGGGGATTTTCTTTTGAAAATGTCTAGCTTATCGACGACTGCCAAGGACGATGCGTGGCTCTCTATACATACCCTTGGAGCTGGAACAGTTTACTTTATACCCTGAAAGATAATGTTTGGAGCCTGCGATCAACAAACGAACATGATGGATTCCCAGGCAAGCTCATCGTAGTGTGTAATTTTTTCTTTGATCCTCTTTCCAGCTCGACGAAGAATCTTCCAGCCAGAAAAGTTTTGGAACGCCAAAACGCTGTAAATTTAAAAAAAAGTGTGACACGAAATCTTCGCCCAAAATCGTCACCGTTAACGTTTCAATTTTTTTTGTAAATCTTTTGCCGATTTAAAACATGTTTTTCCATTTTTCCTCAGCTATCCAGCGTGCAAAGTCCACTTTCTTAATTAATAAATATTCCATTTGTTCACTTATATTTTTGGCGTGAATATTATACAGAGTGGCGAGTCGCTTTGAGCTCGATTATTTTTTTTAAAGCTTCCCATGGGGACGTAATTGAGCGATGCGAACAGCTTGATCAAGGATATTTTTCTCAAAATATTAAAAAAAATTCACTAAATTTCTTTTCCAAAGACAAACTTTTTTTTTTTCATTGCGAAATATTTGATATTCCTGCCATTTTTACAAAGAGTCTGCTGCATTTTTTTCAACACTTCTTTGTGTCGTAGCATAAAAAAAAAACAACGACACTTGTTCACATTTATAAATGTTTTCGATGGCGGGAAAAGCATGTTGGTTGTTTCGAATGATAAAAAGTGTAGTCTTTTGGCTGGGCTCTTTGACAGTAAATATACATAAATTTATCGAATTGGCGACGTCAAGTTGACGAAGCTATTGCAATTCTGGTTGAGGACTCGAAATGGAAATCTCTTGGTAATTGGTCAGTTTTGTATCGTCCCGCTTTCATATTGCTTATGTATCTTTTATGTACTGTGTAGAGTAATGTATTCAAAGTGCATAGACGAGTAGACGAGTCGTGATGAAACGTTATCGTCATCTCATTGCGCTTTATCGAAACTTCCATGAGAAACTTCGTGAGCTTATTTACAAGCTACGTCGGAGAATTTTGCGGCGCAATTAAATAGCAACGGTACATAACGAAACAGTGAGTGGGCTTCTTTTAATCCTCATGGAATTTATTTACTCGAAGAAAAACGATCTCCATCAATTTTGTGAAGGAATTGCACTCGAAGGAGTTGCTATGGTCGTCAATTATTTGGAAACTTGAGCAAAATTATCAATAAAAATATAAACAATAAATTGGGGAAAATAATAAAACCAAAGAAATCGATAAAAAATCGAATAAATTATAAACAATTGTATTGTCTGATTTTACAATTGAATGCACAATTGTTTTTCCTATGGGAAATTTTCTTCACACGAAAAGAAAAACTTTCTTTTTATACATCGAGTTTGAAAAGTTAATGAAAAGAATATAAAGAAGCTTGAAGGTTGGTGAGAGTTGTTTGGTCATTATTTGAAAAGTAAAGACTGAGAAAAATTTGAGAAATTGAAAAATTATCAATAAAAATATAAATATTGTCGAGAAAATAGTAAAACCGACGAAGTCGATAACAAATTGAATAAATTATGAACGATTGAATTGTCTGATTTTCCAATTGGATGCACAATTGTTTTTCCTATTGGAAATTTTCTTCACACGAAAAGAAAAATTTTCTTTTTATACATCGAGATCGAAAAGTTAATGAAAAGAATATAAAGAAGCTTGACGGTGGGTAAGAGTTGTTTGATGCAGAAAATGCAAACGTATACAATATGTCATACCCGGAGAGAATGGGGTTTGCCGGGGTCATTATTTGAAAAGTACAGTTGAGCTCGGGACTCGATTTCGAGTCGTCGAAGCTCCGTGGAGTGGTTTTCCGTTTGTGAACGTAGAGATGGGTGTGGGTCTCTCGAGGTTGGCAAAGTCCAAGAGGAAGAGAGAAGGAGGAAGAGAAGATACAGAGAGAAACTTGCTGGGCGAGGGGGCTACGAGGACATCGAAGCTCTCTCCGTCGCGAGAGATCCTTTGATCAACTCGCCGGCAGTTTCTCTCCCTCGACTTAAACGCGCGCTGATCTTCCATGAATATGGAGGACTCGTGGAGCCTGCTCGGCTTGCTCGTCGTTTCGATTCAGGGTGCTCGGGAGCTCCCGGTCGCGACGACATCTAATTGTCGTCTCTTGAGCAACAGCATTGCTTTCAAAAGCGGAAAGCACATTGAGCGCGCTCAGACCAAGGTGTACAGAGTTACACCACCATTTCGGCGCATATCTCTCACCCTTCCTCAAATATTCTTTATGCAATCGCGTCGCTCAACGCTATGTGTGTAGCCACCTAAGATTTTAAATATATTCCTCAACAATTTGAGCCAATTTGTGTGCAACGCCATCGTCGTTATCCGCTCCGAAAGAGTCAAAAGATTTTCACAATCCATCGCACCAAAGATCTCGTTTCGTAATAAAAAAAAAACGAAAATCAAAAACTTTGAGAATTTCGATGCTAACCAATTAAATATCAAGAAACCTCGGGACGAATCATGAACAAAAAGGTAATAGACATCTGATCGAACAGGAGAGCTAGGCCGAATGCAGCAATTAATACGAACAAGTGTTCCGTACAGCGGAATCGTCAACTCGTACGTGAATATGGCAGGTAAACGAAAAAGCCCACACGACGTTGTTTGAATGCGTTCTACAGCACAATGGGAATCGACGCTTAATAACGAGGTTTTTAACGAAGTGAAGAAAAAAATCACACAAAATCGTAAGTGCATATTGGAGAACATCTATACAGGCATATAGCGTTGCCGGAAACAGAACGATTCGAACGCTGTTTGAGAATATCGGATCTTCTCTCCATTTGAAAGGCTCGTGCCTAATAGTTCCATATTCAGCAGCAATATTGTCGTTAAGCATAGCAACTGCGAATTCTTCTACCGTACACTGAGAAAAGAAATTTGTTGAATCAACAAATTTCAATTTGTTCGCTACAATTTTGTTGATTCAAAAAAAGTCATGTTACGGTGAACGCATATGTAGTTCAGGCAATAACTTAGGTGGTCAAAACAATCAATGTATCCTGATGCAGTCGTTCAGTTGCTTGAACACCTTTAGTCGTTTACTGTCACCAAATGAAGTCGTTTGAATAACAAAATCGAACTCTGGTTGACTAAATATGTTTGTATGATTTGAGAGATTAAGAAAAAAATTCCGTGTGTTCCGTTTAACAAAACTTTCAGTTGTATCAACTAAACCATCAGTTTGATCAACTTTTGGGTTGTTGGGTGGACCAACTATGGGTTGGAAGTTATGGGTTGTCTATTTTTGGGTAGTTGAAATAACTGAATTGTTTTGTAAAATGAACAGAACATTTTTTTCGCCGCGACCGTGATCGCGGGATTTGTTGATTCAACACAAATTTTGTTGTATCAACAAATTTCTTTTCTCAGTGTAAAGAAACCGAATCGTCCTGCGAGTCCTGCATGGGCGAGGATGTGTCGACTTCTGAGCGATCCGAATGAACAAATCTGAGAGGCTTCTTGCTATCATTCTCTCACATCAAGCTGTTGGATAATTATGAAGATACTCGAGTGTCTGAACGTATAGATGTGGAAAGATTAATAAGTTTTAGGGTGGCTTTCGCGAAGAGTGTAGAGCATCGAAGTGGGCGAGGGTGGCATGCACACGGTATATATGACAATAGTAGAAATAACAGAACACACCGCGAGGAGGACATGGAGGAAAAGATACCAAAGGAGGGTAGTTCCGGGGATCGGCACGGATCAAAGCCCCCCGGGGGTGACCGACGAGAGACCAACCACCCCCTGCTCTCCTTTCCTCTTCTCTTCCTGTGAACTCGTGCGGCTTACTTCCATCGCACTCGGATCGTCTGCAAGGTTGTATGCGGCAGTTCGCTTGCGCTCTCGCATTCGTTTACACTCCAGCTCGCTCAAGTGGCATCAACTTGAATTGAGAAAGGAATATAAAGAACCAGCGGCCTCATGCGTAAAACGATGCCACGGCAAACAATCACGATTTGTTTAGGTATAACAATCTCGCTCTCTCTCTCTCTCTCTCTCTCTCTCTCTCTCTCTCTCTCTCTCTCTCTCTCTTTCTTTTCAGATTCTCTCTATTCCTTTGCGGTAACTTTTGAATGTACACGTAATATTCAAAAAGCTACGTTCGATCGACGTTGTGTCGTTTTCTCCACAACTTCGAACATCATTTTGACCGGCTAATTCAATGGGAAACTATTCCAAAGATGTCATCGATGTTCTGGTTTCTCCACGTTGAGGAATTTTTTTTCTAATTGACGTTCCCTCCCGCTGGTATAATTCAGGGCAATGAAATTTTCATTAATACTTTATATGCATGGTGCCGAATCGTTTCACCCCAAGCGAAAACACGTCCAGTTATTTTCCAGGATATATAATAAATCCCGTTGAGGTGGTTAAAGGTTTTGTGAGATTGAACGATAATCCACCCCCGTGGCAAGGGATGATTAGCCGTTAACGTAATAATAGAGACTTGGCTGATGTGACGCGACATGATTCTGGTGCTGATCCGAGAGGCTCGAACACACGCGAGAAATCGAGTCCTACTACCGTCGATCTCATCAACCTCGGTTTGTGTATAATACAAAGGGGTCTCGCTCAACAGGATCGCTGTGCACTAACGCAGATACGTGCTCTTGGCTCTCCCTCGTCATTGTCTTTCTCGATTGGCTGTATTATATATATCTATACCTTTTGTCACACGAAATTATGACGAAGGGCGAGAAAAAATGGAGATGGACAACTGGATATGGAGTCCATATAGAGTGATGGATATTTTTATTGTTATTTCACCATGTGGCTGGGTGACCTTATTCCGCAAATTTGTAAGAGGAATTTCTATCATAGAGATCACGTAAATATCGAATGAGATTTCTTCCCATGAGCTTCTCCGAGCAACTTCGTTCTTAAGGACGTTGTATGGCGACGGTCAAATCTAAGATTTTGTTTTCAGTTTTTCTTACATACAAAATGGTTTGCGAGCCTAAGTTCATTTTAAAAAGTTGTTACAAATTGACTAAAGAACAACATACTCTAAATCCAAGATTGTCCGATGTAATTTGTATTTGATATATAATAAACAAAATTTCGAAAAAATTTAACGACCGATTTTTTTGAAAAACTAAATAAAGCTCTTCGATGTTACATAAAAGTGTATGCAAAGTTTTAAGAGGCTTCACCATTTTACAAATCGAAATATTTAATGTTGAAAATTGCAACTTTTAACACAGCACGCTCTTATGAGAAACTACTGAAAATTGTGATTTTTATAAATAAATATCTCGACTTCTACATGGTGAAACCTCTTGAAATTGTGCGAGCTATTAGACATCACTATAATGTTTGTGTGGTGCAAATTTAAAGGAATTCTATCGAGAGAAAATTTAGCATACAACGTCCTTAACCCTTATTTACCACCTTGGGGTACAAAACTACCCCAGGCCTATTAAGGAAATTAGTCATTTTTCCACTTTTGTAAGTTTTTGCTTTTTTTTAGTGTACTCCAATTTAATTTTTGACCATATGAAGTAAACAATCTTTTAAAAAAGGCTTCCAGTGTTCTCCAACAAGTTTCAAGTCGAAATATCCAGTAGTTCATTTTTTATAACAATTTTTGTCACTGGGGTACAAATCTACCCCGTGGTGACAAGTATGTAATTCTACAGAGGTGTGGCAAGTAAGGACTATCTGCATCGGAGCAAACGTCGAAGGATGGGACTTATCCATCTCGAAATCGATCACGTTGCCATGGAATTTTTCTTTTTCTGCGTGCAGGAGCTTCAAAGTGTCTCCTGAAGAATTAAACCGATTACTTTGCTGCGAGGAGGCAAAACACGAACGTGCATAGTCTATCTGTATATAAAAAATCATCCCTCCGGACCGGACAAACGTGTGTATACGGAGATGGTACATTTGCTTTCGGACTCATACTAGCTTGCTTTTTGAAGTAGAGGAAATTCATGCTAAGTTTCAGGAGCACTGCCCTCGTGGAGGTTCTCTCGTTATCGCGCCTTAATCCTCGCGGAATCCTTTCAACTTTTTTCGCCGAGTCTACAGAGGCCTCCCTCCCCCGCTTTGCCACCGGGTGACAAGATTTCTTTGCTGTGCGATCGCAATTCACTTCGCATTGAGAATACATCAATGGCAATGGGGAAAAAGTGAAGCGAAAGGTATAATTTCGACAGAATGCTTCAACGGAAGTAACACAATTCCTGAATCCACAGACACCCTCGATCTTTGAAATCTCGCACCCAATAGGAATTACCGAACGAGTGTTTTCCTTTGCCGCATCGCTAAAGAATCAGCAGAGTCAACATTTCTTTATCCAAAGTCAGGAAAGGTTCGGTTTTATATATTTGCAGCACTGTCCAGTCGCCATTAGCCAATCCCCACACTTTTCAACTTAACGCAGAAAAAAAAGAAGGATTTCTCAAGGAAAAACCTTCGCAGATTGTTCGACCTTCAAAAAACGGTTATAGAGCGTAATAGCAAAAAAGCAACGTCCGTGGGTCGAGTCTCCGGGGATTCTGGAAAACGGTCGTAATCCGAACGAGAACTTTGCCAGGGGAAAGATCCTTTGTCGTCTCGGTGTCGTTAGCTAACATACGTTAAAACGAAGCTTCCTCGACGTCCGTAAAATAAACTCCGGAAAGGCACCATTGAGTCCAGCCAGATATATATGCACACACCCACATATCGAGTACTCTCTTCATTCACAGAAGCTACGCCGTCATTCTGTTACATACAAAGTGTACAATGAGATTGCTGCAAATAGCTCCGGGCAGAGGAACAGAGTAGGAGGAGAATAAACCGTTCGTCGGATGCTCCGAAAATGGAGAACCAAAAAGTGTCGTTGCGTTTGGACGCTTGATGGAAAATGAGATATTTTCGCTGCGGTACGAGTTTCTCTTGGTTAGTTGCATGCTTCGCTGGTGTGTTAGGTTCCTCATTAACGGCAGCGCTGCGTTCAAAAGCTCTCGTCGTTACGCCCGATTTTCCTAGTCACATAATCGAACATCCCGTTCCATTTGATGGAATTTTCCAATTGCGGATCGGGCCAGTGTTGTTTATACAGATCGATGTACATACGTCGATCTTTTCGATAAACCGATCAGCATTTTGATGAAATTGCGCCGCGATCGTAGTCGGCGTCAACGGGCTCTAAATCAATTCCCTTAATTCCGTTTGACGAATTTCATTGAAAAGAGAATCAAATTCATTCGACGTTGACGCATTCCAGGAAAAATTTTCCAACATCCCAACGTCCGTGAATCTATTTATCTATTTTTCGCGTTCAATCCCATGGTCATCCGATAAGCAATCATAAAAATGAAGAAACGAGAGCCAGGAACAGCGCAATAAGCTGGGACCAACATTTTTGTAGATTCGCCTCGCACGATTCTTTGTCGTTCGTTCACATCGCGAACACGTAATTGATTACGTTTTATTTTATCGTATGATTTTCATACGATTAACATTGATAACCAAAACCAGCGATGATGAAATGTTTTTCAGTCCAATTTGGTTCATTGAAATGTTACGAAAAGTCTGTCACTTTCGATCGATCTTTTGCCTTTCGAAAACTTGCTCGCGTAGTCACGACTGTCGAAGGGATGATCGCAGAGTTTTCCCGAGCGATATACTTTGCAATGAGATTGTTCCTCGTGTCAATTCGCGGTCATTTGAACATGAAAACACCCGAAGTGGATGGTTCGTGTAGTCGAGAGGGGATTTCTAGATCACATGCACACATATACACAGCCATAAAAATGTATATATACGTATAAACATTGAAGACCCGTATACGCAACGCCTAGTGGTGGCCAAAGAAGCGTGGCTCGTTTGCGCGTGCCGGAAGGCAAACATTGACATATGTTCGTGTAAAACCTAAACCTCGAACTCGATTTGCCCCCAGAAAAAGGGGCGCATATCGCCAAGAGTGGTCGTTACGTGAATTGATAAATTCAGCTGGACAATCCGTCCAGTTTCTTTTCGCGAGCAATGATCCGATGGTTGGGACTTGGAAAAGGACGGGGTCATGAATTTAAAAAAAAAAAATGCAATATCTTTATGCACCAAACTCGGTCTTTCCACTCCTGAGACGCTGCCATTAGAGAAGGCGATCGCGGTTACCACGTTCCGAAAGTGAGACTCGGCGATAAAATTGCCAAAGCTGTCGATACTTTTGATATTGTTTGTTTAAACGAAAAATTAACGTCCGATCGACCAAATCCTTGGGTCAAATAGACCCAGTAACGATACTGGAGCATTACGTTGAAATATTCGAAAACACGTGTGTCTGAATGGCGACGTACAGAATGTGCTCTATCACTGAATATATGGATCGTTGATGCGGGGGTGGTTTTGTAAGCATATAGCTAGTAGGATTACACGTTATAGAAAAACGTATTACCCAGTAGGAAACATGCACAAGAAAATAGAGTTGTATCCTTCTATAGAGAAGCGAAGCTTTAGTAGTTGTGTAGTTGCGGTCACCGATGAATGAATACAAATCCGAAAAACGTAATCGGGGTCACAAGTTTACGAGAGCAGTTCATAGGAGAAGAGGGCGGTTGCTCTGATGAAAAAATATCACAGGCTTGCTTTCGTTCGTGGCTGCAAAGCCAGCATATATATCCAAGTATAACTGCATTTGCGGTAATACCCAAGTAAAGCCAAAGGATTACGAGCATTAGGAAGATTAGCAAAGAGTCCTTGGCGTCATGGCACCCTACTATGAAAAATCTTCTTTTTCTAGTCCTAAACGTTTACAGCCTAAACGTATATACATGTTTATACATACATACATATATGACCCTTTCTCGTTCTTTTTTCTGCTTTTTTCTCCTTCCTATGTGTTTTGTTGTTGTCGTGTTTCTCGCACTACTACTAATCGTCTCGTTGAGCTGCAACTATTGGAAATAGAGCCTGGTATGAGTAGCAAAGAGTTTTGAGAGCTCGATGTAACGAGCTTCTCAATTTACTCTCTTGCTGCATGAGAAAACGCTTCCTTCATCTATCCTCATAAATGAATACACCTCGATGCTCTTACCCCGATCCTTCAAATCCTTCTGTATACCAAATTCTTTTACCAATGAAATCGCGTTTGCACACGCTGTATCGAACTCTTATTGTACAGTTTTTTCCTCCTGTCACAGAATCATGCAGCATCCCAAATCTCTCGAACTCAGAAGAATTTTTATTATTTTTTTCAAGTTCCTCCGAATACTCTGGCGGGTTTTGACAAACGCCTCCTCTTTGCAAACTCCCTCGTTTTTGTTTCGACGTGTTTTAGGATTTCGATTTCCCGATTTTCAGTCTTTCGCACAGCGAATGCTTTCGGAATTCGATGAATTTGAATTTTTCACGATTTTATAAATACAAGAAAAAATTATCGAAACGGATCAACTTCCTGTCTCGATAAATTGCCTCACATCATCTTTACAACCTTATATAACTCTGTATGCACAATAAGGATAATACTAGTGAGCATTTGAAGGAGAGAGATCACGGATATCCCATGGGCATCGGGGAACGAAACAAGTCTGGCATAAAACACGAGCAGACGTTTTCAACCACGTGTTTGGTGAGGCTGTCGGACTTCGTCATCGTCATTCAGCATCGCCCGGGGGTTGAATGCGAGAATCCTTCTCTCTTCCCCGTCGCTCATGCGTCAATGTGCGTTTAGCGTGTACACTGTGAACGAGAGCGATGACTACATGTACAGGGTGTATCAGGAAGCGCCGCAGAATCAAAATGATAAATTTTTTCAAAATGCATTAAAATTCGTACCCAAAATTTATTTTTTTCGTACGAGTTATCAAAATTCCTTGCACCTGACGCAAATTTCGTTCATAAAACTTTACTCCCCGAGCCATTGTGCACGAAAACCGTGTCACAATCATTCGTCGACCGAAGTGACGCCAAAAAAAAAAAAAAATCGGAAACAGCAATAAAATTCGTGATTTTTATCAACAAAAATAATTAACTGATCGACTGTCCTTTTATAATTAGTTTTCGCAACCGACGACAAAACCATGTTCGTAAATTCTTCAAATGCATCGAGAAATTCCATGTCAGCAAAGAAATACACGTGTTGCTTGTCTCGCCCTTAATACCCCCAAAGTGTACGTGTTCAATAAATCCTGTGTCATGGCAAAGGTTGCTTATGTGCTTCACGTTCAATAACTTTTACTCCAGTAGCAAGATTCGGCACTTCTAAGCTCTTGCAGCTTAGCCATTTATAGACTTTCCCATATCCCACGTGCACATAACTGTGCGATGATGTGTGTGTGTGTGTATTTTTTTCTATAAAATTCATTCGGTGACGTGAGAGTGGGTCTTGGAGCTTCCGAAGATTTTCCCTTCGTTTTTCCTTTATGTGATCACGCGAGCCTTAGTCAGCGAAGAATCCAAAATAAAAAAAAACAGGATTGTTAAAAAAAAAACTGTCTCGACACCTGTCACTTTGATCGCAGGGAAATGTTGTATCAATTATTACTGTCCATTGGATGCAATTTTTAATCGAACTGTCATGGTTATTGTAGTCACGTCGTGCATGTTGCATAAACTGTGACGTGAGTGTCAGTGATTTTTTTTTATTTTTGACCCTTGACACACTCTTCAATATTCCTCTCGAGGACTTTCCATCAAAAAATGATGTTTGCAATTATTTTCTAGTACTGTAACGATAGATTGTTGATAATCTCGAGTATTCGTACGTGAAGCCACGATTGAAAGATTTTCTTCGATATCACTGTCATTATTGTTATCGAATTAATTAATATTTCTGATTATCAACGTTTCAATCGTAAAAGTATCGCAGGGATTGTTCGATCGAAAGATTTCTGCAAAAGGAATAACGAGACGAGACAGCATGAGAAAAGAAAAAATATTTCGTTTGATCTCGAAAACTTTTATCGAAGGTTTTTTAATAGATGTCCGTTGATTGTCCATTTGGAGATCGCAGCATCCATCGAATAAAGCACCAAACACATGGTTTACGAAATCTTCAGTACAAACTCAAGAGCCCGTGTATTATGTACGTGCTGCCATGTATTTAGTGCTCCAAAGAGCCAATGCACACAATATAGGAAGCCTCGTATTATACACACACGTATATCTATTTAGAACGCACACGAGAACGATGTACTCGCATGCAGGATCCATTGTGCATCCGCTACTTTGTGGCTCGACGATGTCCCCGTGCTTCGGTACACACGGGGATTTATCGAGAGATAAACGCACTGTGTACGTTTTGGTATACACCTTTTTTCCGTCTACGGTCCATTCCATGCTCGCATACATCTGTGATGAAAAAAGGCTCCTTCCGTAACCACAGGAGGAATAAAAACCGAGGGGAGGGATTTATAGAAAAACGTGAATTCTCGTATTCCGTATATTTTCCGCATACATAAGACGATGCAAAAAAATATCGCGTCTGACAAATAGGAGTTTCCTTGCTCCGATGATGATTCACTAAATGATAAAAATTTCCAATTTTCTCTCATTCCCTAGACTCCATCAGAAATCTCTAATTCCATGAACTTTTATATCAACCAATTTACCACGAAACAAGCAACGTTGTGTGTGTGTGTGTGTGTGTGTGTGTGAGAGAGAGAGAGAGAGAGAGTGTGTGAATTGTTAAGGACGTTGTATGCAAAATTTTCACCACACAAAGAGAATAGTGACATCTAATAGCTCGTGCAATTTTAAGAGGTTTCACCATATGTAGAAATCAAGATATTTATTTCTAAAAATCACAATTTTCAGCAGTTTCTCATAAGAACGTGTGTTAAAAGTTGCAATTTTCAACTTTAAATATTTCGATTTCTAAATGGTGAAGCCTCTTAAAACTTTGCATACACTTTTATGTAACATCGAAGAAGCTTTATTTGGTTTTTGAAAAAAATGGGTCGTAAATTTTTTTCGAAGTTTTCTTTATTATGTAACAAATACAGATTACCTCGGAAAATCTTGGATTTAGAGTATGTTGTCCTTTAGTCAATTTGTAACAACTTTTTTTTAATGAACTTAAGCTCGCAAAGCATTTTGTATGTAAGAAAAATTGAAAAGAAAAATTTATATTTGACCGTCGCCATATAACGTCCTTAAGAGTGAGGGATGTAAAAATCGGAGTTGTCCAGAGAGTACGTAGGATTTGGCGACAGGGGTGTGACGTCCCGCCCTTGCCAGAATTGGCGAGATTTTCAGGGTGCGTGCATATACTCGTGCGGTGTGTTTTGCACGCGCGGGGGTGAGCTTGGGGCAACACGCGTCGGGTTGATCGCGGGCGTGTCACGTACGTTGTCTATTGTTGTATTGTCGGCAGCAATCTCGCTAAGCGTTTCACGCAGCAACGACATACACGCAGATATAAATACAGAGCTGCGTATCTCGCGCCTGAACTCTACTGACGAGTCATCCCCGCACGAAATACATACACACTTCTCAGTCGTATGTATAAACATACAATAATCTTTTAGGAGCGTACTTTTAAGCTCTCTTTTCGTTGCACCCTCTACCACAGTCGCGTTGACCTGCTGCTCGACCGAAAACCTCACAGTCATTTTTATTCACATGCATGGAATGCCTCTAACATATAGCGTGTCTATTATGCTCGTGGTTTCTCGGGATTTTACCGCGAGCTTTACGCGAATATCTCGTTTTTTTTTCATCCTTCGTCAAAACAATGGCGGAGCTTTTATTACGATCTACAATTCATATCCACCCTCCGTACATCCAACCCGATGTACAGGATGATCGGGACAATTCCTTTTTCCTGGCGCATGCAAACTTGTCCCCGACTTCTTCGAATTCGTCCCTTCGCTTACAAAGCACCGAGATGTATAACGCGCGAGAGGCGGAGCACCAACGGTTACTCAGAAACAAAAGAAATACTTGAGGGTGTATCCAATCGAGGGAAATCAGAAATCCTACCCAAAACCGCGTCGTGCGCGATATTCACGAAGCAAAAAAAGTCTTTTCAGCCATCGAAATTATCGAATCACGTTCATTATGGACTGTGGATGATTTGGGAATGGCAATCGTTTGACGAAAACATATGGCGTGAAAATCACGGATTCGAATAAGACACAGACGAGCTCCGCTAGCCTCTGGATCGACTGTGCAAATTCCACATCACTTTGGTACACGTCATTGTACACGTCAGTCACAGACTCCTCTAAATACCGATCGACGCCTATCCTCGTGCTTTCGCGGTCTTTACTTCGAGCGCAGTTGCACGCTCTTTACCGTATACATATAAATGGCTTCGCCGCTATCCGCTTGCCTAATAGTTGAAGAGCAATATGCTGCTGCTCTCGATTCTCCATCTCATCCCGAAATCAATGACCTCACCCTCTATTAAATTAAACTGCACCCCAATTTTTGGGGATTACGTTTTTTTCGTGCGTCCCTTCCATTACGAGCCTAAACGATTCTTCGAAGATTTCGTTTTTCTCGTCAAAGCGAATCCGATAGAAAAATACAATCCACTGAGAAACAAATTTGTTGAATCAACAAATCTGTAGCGAACAAATTGAAATTTGTTGATTCAAACAAAAGTAATGTTGCGGTGAACACATATGTAGTTGAGGCAATAACTTTAGGTGGTCAAAACAATCAATTTACCCTGATGCAGTCGTTCAGTTGCTTAAACACCTTTAGTCGTTTATTGTGACCAAATGAAGTCGTTTGAATAACAAAATCGAACTCTGGTTGACTAAATGTTTGATTGTTTTGAGAGATTAAGAGAAAAAAAACCGTGTGTTCCGTTTAACAAAACTTTTAGTTGTATAAACTAAATCATCAGTTTCATCCACTTTTGGGTTGTTGGCTGGACCAACTGTGGGTTGGAAATGGGTTGTCTATTTTTGAGCAGTTGAAATAACTGAATTGTTTTGTAAAATGAACAAAATATTTTTTTCGCCCTCCGTGACTGCGGGATTTGTTGATTCAACACAAATTTTGTTGTATCAACAAATTTCTTTTCTCAGTGTAGAATAAAAAATAACAACTAAAATTTGTCGCATCAATTTTTGCCCGTTTTATCGAAGAAAAAAAATAAGAGTCCGCCTTCGTGTGGCAATTGTTTGAAACGTTCGCTCGGGAACCCCGTAATTTCATGTTGACTCGAGTGTCTTAATATTTTCTTTTATATTCAGACAATAATGGAAAATAAACCGGAAGTCTGTAACGAGACTTCACGAAAAGAGCGTAAGAAGCACTCATGGATGTTCATTCATTCACGGCTAGCTTTTTCTTTCGTCACATTTTATTAAGTGTATCCTTGTGTGTGTGTGCGTGTGTGTGTGTGTGTGTGTGTGTGCGCGTGTGTGTGTGTGTGTGTGTGTGTGTACATTTTTGTATATACATGTTTAGTACCCTGTGAGGTGATTCACGGAGAAGCACCTTGGTGCTTCCAGAGGTTGTAGCGCCAACGAAGCGAACTAAACGGATAATAGTAATCTATTAGATTATTATGGGAATTAGTGAAATGAACCGTGGCCCAATTTATTGGTAGTAATATCTCTGTCTCTCCCTCTACTTTCCTCTTTATTCTCGGTCCATTTCGGTGATCAGAAAGTCCCGAATTCTGGTTCCATTGTCGATGAACATAGGCTGCTCGTCACTGAAGAGCGAGGCACCAAACTTTTTTTCTCACTCGCAGTCTCTCTTTCTCTTTCCCCCTCATCCAGAAGTTTTCCTTCGACGCAGTAACGTTACAGTAGCGAAGTATGAATGAACTTGTACGTAGTTAGCTATTAGCGAAGCAATACTATTGGCGGCAAGTTTAGTCGCCGTTTATCGTGGAGTTATTGTTGCGTGCTGCTGTTTCTTATACGCGAGTGCGAGCGCGGCTCCTTTAATTCTTGGGAGAAAGAGAGACGTGAGAAAGCGAGAGAACGAGCGATGGAAAAGGAAAACTCGACGGGATATACCGACAAGAGCGTGCGAGCAGAGCGGCATCTCTTTTACCTTTTTTTTTTTCTTCTTCTTCTTCTTCTTACGAACGAAGAACCCAAGCTCCCGAGGCGCGAGAACCTCCGAGACCTTCTAGCTTACTGCCTCTAATACGCTCGCTCTTCATCTTCTATTTACTTCCCTTTGCTTTCTTCCTGTCCTTTCTCCTTATACGAAAGATACTTCAGACCTTCCTTCCCACGAATTACCAACTCGTTCGCTCCCTTTAATTGACGGTAAGACCTGCTTTTCCCCCCTGCGCTTTCTTTCATTCCACGCTCCAAACTACGAAACTTTTACTCAATCCTTTCTCACTGCTCTTTCCACGACTATTCAGAAATCGGCAAATAAATATTTTGGATTTTTTTTCTCTAAGGGGACTGTAATGTATACATCGCTGCAGGTCCAACATCCTCAAAGCAGTGAAATAGCCTTTTATAACATAAATACATATTAACATTACTGTATTGCTTTCCCAAAGCAGGGAAGAGCAACTTTTCACCATATTTTCGAATCCCATTTCACAAATTCCGTGTTCACACGTTCTAGAAATAACGCACTGGTCATGCGGGGTCGGATTTGACCCCAGGCATGTGTGAACGCTTGCCGTGTTGCCAATATCGTTATGAACGTCACACAAAAATTTAGGACATTAGTTTGAACCTTTCGGAATGAGAATATCATGCCGAAAAATTTTTATGCAATTTTCAAAATGTCGAAAAAAAATCAGCAACGAGGAAAAATGTGTAAAAAAAAAATTTTCTCCGGGCAGCCCAAAGCAAAGTTGTGCTTGGGGTCATTTTGACCCCTGGTGACCACGGAGGGTTAAAGGCAGAAAATAACTAATGGAGAAATAATCGCGTTAATGTTGGAAAAAAAAATCTTCAGCACTCCCCAACTATAGGAATCCAAATGCGATTTTTCATGGATGGGAAGTTTTTCACAAAACCAATCAACGTGATTGACGTCAATGATAAATAAATTGTGTAGATTATAGCTAAATGTTTTTTTTTTTATTATTACGAGAAATCGAGCTCACGCCGGAGTACAAAAGCAGAAGGTAAATATTTCGGAAAATCGCGTAGGAAAAGGTCTTTGCGGCGAGGATCGAAGAGAAAAAAAATAGAGTGGAATCGACCCGGTCATTACCGATTCTCGTGCGGTTTCACAACCATTCATCGTGTTGCACTTTGACCTTTGATGCGTAAGAATTTTTCACGTTCTTATTCTTTTTGTATTTTTTTTTCTGCAATTTGCCACGTGCTCTTTCTTTTACGACGGAGTTTCTTTTTTTTTCTTTCAATCACTGTTTCCTCTATAAGAATCTTGTGCCGCGAGGGTGTGCACGGGGCGATATAGTTTGTTCTTACCCACCGCTTACCTTTTTACTCTCCCGCAGGATGTCCGCCCGAACGAGAGATCCACAAACAATAACAATAGTTCCGTTTCGTTATGCACTCGAGTTCAATGAAGCCGCCACAATTTTGTGATATTAAACGTCTCAGTGTGGGCTCATGTGATTCTTGGACATCGGTTCGTCTGTGTAACCAAAGATCCTTGAATAATAACAACCATTTAAGGAGCTTGGATGACGACGATACAATGTTGCCATGCTGAACCATGTTTGAAACATAAAAAATATCAAAAAGATATACGAATTTAATAAAATTTGGTAAATATATTCTTTAATAATATATATGACAATACAAATTTTTTTTGATTTTTCTACTACGTAGTACTCGACATTGAGAAAAGAAATTTGTTGATACAACAAAATTTGTGTTGAATCAACAAGTCCCGCAGTCACGGAGGGCGAAAAAAATATTTTTTTCATTTTACAAAACAATTCAGTTATTTTAGGTGCCCAAAGATAGACAATCCATAACTTCCAACCCACAGTTGGTCCACCCAACAACCCAAAAGTTGATCAAACTGATGATTTAGTTTATACAACTGAAAGTTTTGTTAAACGGAATGCACGGTAATTTTTTTCTTAATCTCTCAAATCAATCAAACATTTAGTCAACCAGAGTTCAATTTTGTTATTCAAACGACTTCATTTGGTCACAATAAACGACTAAAGGTGTTTAAGCAACTGAACGACTGCATCAGGATAAATTGATTGTTTTGACTACCTAAGTTATTGCCTCAACTACATATGCGTTCACCGCAACATTACTCCTTAAGGCATTGCTAAATGTAAGCACAAGGAATGCAAAGGCCTTACAATAATATTGACAACACTTTACTCCACATTAAAGTGCATAGAGTCGGAATAAAAAATGGAATGCAACATTTATTTATTTTCTTAATAAACAAAAAGCGATTTTTTCGTACGTATGAGAGTTTTTTCAATGGAAAATTCGCCCCGTTATTTCCGTGAAGAATTCTGTGTGTAGAATTTGAAAAAAGTTTCAACCGATAGTGAACAAAATTGTTTGCTATAAATAATAATCACGGGGGCATCGGAAAATGCGACTCATTCATGCGGAAAACGCAGCAGAAAATGCAAACGTGCTATGAAACGCAACAGTATATTCCATTGGCGAGGTACACCGGATGCCATAGGGATAATAGGAATAATTCAATCGCTGAATCAGTGCTGATCCGGCATCATGATGTATGCAGTGACAGCGAGAAGGCTATAATCGTCATGGACCAACGTTCGCAGTGACGAGAGTTACGCCTTTTTATACAAGCGAATGCACCGAGGCGGGAGATGCCAATGGAAGTGGAAATTCTCTTGTTGAATGAAAATTTACCTGCTGCTGCGTAAGCCTTGGCCCCATGGCTCAGGCGGCGAACATGCATTATTAAGGGCATTTGAGGATATCATCATTATACGAATATATTTATCCATATTCATGTGAATATGTCCTAGTCCTACGCGTCGGTCATTCGCACTGCGTGAAGGTACGAATGCAGCATGCACACACGCTTTAGTTGCGTTTGGATGTTCAGAGCTTTTGTCCAACGACCGGGGAGTGTGCAAATAATGTCTGCGAACAGTGGCGGCCACAGGACATCGCCGAGAAATCGAAACGGAGTGTTTTTCGTCAGGAAAAAACGAAACACGCAGTGGTCAGGGAAGCGCAATTAATTATTGCAAATTTTTCATCAATTCGTAGCAGATTTTTCCTACTGATCCGGCGTTCCGCAAAGTGTGGCATACGATCTTTTAGCAACTGTGCTTCCATGACTAATAAATGTGGCACGGCACAGAAACCCAAAAGCATGGCACCATAAATGTTTTTACGAAAATTTTCTGTCCTCGTTGCTAAAAAACAGAATTCATTGCTGAATCGCATGAAAACTTTTCAAGTAGAATCTTGAATACGTAACGATAACTCGTGTTTGCGAAACTGTCAGTTTTTTATTTTCCAAGTAACGCACTTCGAGGAGTCCTGCCATTCAATAAGCATCCATCGTTACGCATTTTGACTCATTCCTTAATTGCAAGGGCCTCTATTATCGATCACACCGTCCCTCTCTGTTTTTCGTCGATACCAATTTATCAGTTTGCCCTTAAAATTTTTCAACTTTCTCCACTCCGCTCCTGCCTAACGTGCTCGCAATATTTCGCACATGGGAACTGTTCAAACAACTGTGACTGCATGTCGTTGCAGTAGGTTCATCCGAGTGGTGTAGGGCAATAAAAAAATATATATATGGATATCAGGAAGAAGGTAAGTTTCGGTAATTACCCAAGAAAAGTGGGTGAGTGTCGAAAACATGCAGAGGGTGCATTAGTGAAGAGAGTATTTTTATAGGATTACCCACAAACTTGATGCCCCTGTCGCGCTTTCAAGACACGATCAGAATGGAAGAGCCATGGGGTGAAAAGTGAAGAGAGAAAGAGAGAGTGCTATAAAGATAGACAAGCGCGTAGAATTACTCTCAAAGCTCATATAAACACTTGGAGTGTGACATACAGGTAGACGTATTGCACATAGTCAGTGATGAGGATCCGATGTCATGGCACCCGGGTTTTGTGCGCGGTGTACCGCACCGAACATCAAAGGCCTCCGCCAACACCATTCTGTGCTTTTACGTTACAGGGTTGACTTCTTCTCATTCCCACTCTCACGCACGCTCTCTCTCTTTCTTTCTCGCAATGTATAGAACTCTCACACGCTCACCCTTCTACTCTTTTCATCACTTCTAACCAAGGGAACACATATTCACGTTTTAAAATCAAAAGGGCTCATCGTATGATCTTCCGAGCAATGGAAAGTGGACGAGATAGGACCTTCTGTTTTTTTGCCATGGGAATAACCGTTGTATAGCCATACATGGTTCTCTTGCCAACTACCAAAACGGCGTAATACGCTTCTTCGTAATTTTCGGATTGTCCAGCTGGAGCCCTTTTCATGTTTAACCATCGATATGCCAAGGCAAACTCTCTATCTTCCACTCTCTTGTCTCATCACCAGTATACTCGCCCTCTCAACGTTACTCACTCCCATCACCGCCGTACCGAGAGGGATGAAGCATCCCTCCCCCTTCTCCTCCCTGCAACAGAGACGACGTTCGCGAAACTTGGACTCCCCCGACGTGAACCGGTTTGTTTGTCGCTTTGTTTGATTTCGCATTCACAGGAGATAGCTTTCACTTACTCGACGCGTTGCCCAAGATTAAACAGATTCCGAAATGTTCCAACCTCCACACACTCTCCGCCTTTCCTCTCTCCACTATCCATCACTCTCTCCCTCTCTCTCTTTCTCCTACGACTACTTTTTTCTACAGAACCTCCGTCCCCCTCTTTCTCCTCTTTTTTGTCGTCCTTTCTGGTCTGCCGTAGTCATTGCAAAGGCAAAATACAGGGCTTTCGTTTATACCGGGAATTATACGTTGCCTCAAAGTGCGGACACACGCGCGTTGACCAACCGCTTCTGAATCGCACTTCACTACGTGCGAAAAAGAGTTCACTGATACCTTCTCTGGATACTCTTCGCACATTCGGTCAATTTTAACGAAACATGACACGTTTTCTCCCCTAGTTCGTCTCACGCTTGAACATTTAATAATCAGGAGCCTTTCCAATCTTTTGGATCTTTCCATGCTTTTGTTCTATAGCTGAACAGCTTCATTTGAGGATCCAAGAATTTCCATCAGTTTTTTTGGAACTCAACACTCATTTTTCATGATTTTTTTTAAATTAAATTTCAGAGCTTTGCTTTACGATGGAATTCCGAAGAAAATCAATCGCTTGTGATAATCAGTGTGTTCCAGGATGAACCGATGATTCCAGCATTATTATTGATAAAAAATGTTGAGAGAGCGAGAAGCATAGATCGATGGACTCTACATCTCGAGATAATGCTTGAGGAATCCTCCTGGAGTGTGGTACGATCCTAACTGGCAGATTCGCTCCCATTGTTCACCGGAACAACCCCTCGAGGCGTCGAAGACCCATTCAGTCGTTCGTCTCTCATTCTGTTGGACGATAGAGCCTATCAGAACAGTTGATATATCCCTCTCTTGATTTGCAGCTTCCGACAGAGCCATATATAGCGAAAGCATTTGCACGTATTACATTTTTCCAGCGATGCAGCGTGTCAAAAAGGTTTTTGGCTCGATTGATTAGCCGGAATCGTGAGGACGGTACAGGATCGCTGTCGAAAATATTTTTAATTGGTAATCAAGGATTTCTGTCTTTGGAAACGCGCAGTAGACAAAAATTTCATCCTCCAAAATCATCCGAGCACGTATAATGCAACGTCTCGTGTATGAATAGCTTTTTGTATTATCAAATTGTTCACGGATTCTGGAGTTCTTTCGAAGGATAAGAGAACATAAATATATCCAGACAATATTAAGGAGGTTCGAGAGTAAAGCTACACGTACCATATTGGACGTCGTTCTCGGTCGAAAATAATGAGGAGAATAGCGTCCGGAAGGTTGGGGAGTAAAGAGAAAATCGACCACGAACTATTCGTACGAATATCGTATCTCTATATGCAGACCTTCCTCAGAGAGGGTATCGAAACTCCTTTCTGATGTGCCTCGGAGAACGCAACCTAAGGTGAAATGCGACGAGAGGAAACTCTTCAAAATATTCAATGATGACGACTCTGCGACTGCAACGAGACGTCGAGACTCGAAGAGAGCGTCATTATAATGTAATATAAGCTCTTCGTCGCGTTATATATTCCATCATTTCCATCTCGTTCTTCTCATCTCGTTACCTCATCTCTCAGCGAACTGCTACCTTCTCCGAAACATCTCCAAGCCATCGAGAGTGAATTTTTTTTCCATCCAACCATTTTTTGTTACCTTCTTACCATCCACCAACTTTCCATACAGCAGTGCATCGGGATTTACATCGACGAAGGCGCTAAATTTGGTCCATTCAAATAAATATTTTGAAAATGTTCATTTTGGAGTCCTTGAACCTTCGATCGCCGAGTCAGAACTGATTAAGTACGATGAGGAAATGGTTCGTGACAGCTTGACTTCCAGAAGTGAAAGAATTTCGGGATTCATCAAAATTCTAAAGTTTCTACGTTCGTGATTGAAAAATAAACGTCAAAAACCTTTTCAACGACTTTCATCTCGTTCTTTTATTCTTCAAAATAATTTTCGTATTCATAGTCGAAATCTTGATGATGTTAAGAGCCCGATATTTATTTTCAATAGGAGACATTCTGTCAAACTCTTCATAAACGAACGGAGGGGTTGGAAACTGCCACCACTGGCATATCCGATCCCTATAGAAATTTCAGTGTAGTGGAGCTAATAACGTGCTCCAGGCAGATCATAGGGCGTCACTTTTGCCGCATGAAAGGTTGCCGCCATTATTCGATATATAACCGAAAGGGAAGTGAGCGAGCAGGTCGTACATATGCGAATGGCATTTCATGTGGAAGTTTCACTCCGAAATCTTGACAAGGATTTTTTAACATCTTATTCGATAATTAGAAGAACCAGAGACACGTTCTCCTGCATTTTTCCAGTTAATTATTATTTATTTCGTTGCAGTCGTGTTGCATTTCAGGATAAGCAACAAAAATTTGTCTGCGTGTGCAGTAAAATACGTAGAAACGTTTGAAGGAACCCGAAACCCAAGTTGGAGGTCCGACGCAGTAGAGCAGAAGAAGTGGCGATGTCTCTAAAGTGAAAATTCCTTGCGCATGTTTTGCAGATCGACTCTGAACGCCTGACCGAACTCTTTTCGTTCTCCTGTGGATGCGATAAGCTTCGCATACTTCTAAATGTATTTGCTGTTGCTGCGTGAATAAAATCACGTTACTCGACCTCGACGTGTGGCTTTCCGGATTGTATACAAGTTTAACAAAACGTGCGAAGAGTGGCAATATACACGAAATTCAGTCTCCCCGCACACTTGAGCTCTTTATAATATGCAAACTGTTGGAAAACGACACGACGTGTTATTCACACGAATTTAACCTTCTACTCGACTCTTGTTATACCCTCGCATTTATTAGCTGATGTATGCGTCGAGAACAATCGCGCTTTCCTCAGCAGAAAAGCGTGCAGCATCGCACCTCGAAGGCGTTCGACTGTATTTAATTGCCAACGCAGAGACACAATGATGATGGAGAGTTGGGAAGGGTAAGAAAAAATGCCACGCTTCAGTAAAGCGAATATTCGAACGTGTATACGCCATGGGTACGATATCAACTCGTGCAAATTCTCGATAAGTCTTGGCAAACGAAAAATTTCGAACGAACGTCGAAAAGTTCCATTAGAACAATTATCCCCTATCGTTCTACCAAAAGATCACTTTCTAATTATGTTTCATCTCTAAAAAATTGCAAGAGTAATGTTCTTTCACCTCGAGGAGAGGATTTTACTTTTTTTTCTTTACTAAATCGTCTCGATCAGGGCCAACAATGAGAGCAGCAGAGAATAAGCGAAGAGCAATGCGGGGGTGATGGAGATCGAAGGAGAATAGCGTTCGTGAACAATAATGGAGCCAGGACAGTGGAGAGCCGATCGTACAATGTACGTATTATTCGATATATACATATATTGGCATGAGAGAGCTCCGTCGAGCCCTGAAGAGGGTAATGAAGAGGTGTTGAACCGTATACATCACTCATAAAGCTTCACAGTGCCCTTCTCTATTATCGCTTCTCTCTCTTTCGAACCAAGTTCATATAAAGCTCAGCAGATAATAACTCGCATACAGTTGCGAAAATCTCGCTCATCAGTTACGGGTTTTAACCAATTATCGCTTGGGAAAAGGGAGCCATGGAATTATGAACAGGACGAAACATCGAAGGGAGACTTTCGGATCAACGGGCATCGATGCGGACGCGTTTATAACACCGTTCGAGTGTATGGACCGAAAATACAAACGACACATTCGATCCCCCGCAGAGCAATCGCTTTTCGTTGTCTCAATTTCACCCTCCGCACTGTATCATAACGCGTTGTTGGTTAAAAAAATTCTTCGAAATTCTCCCATCGTTTTTTGACGAAAAAAAAAAAAACAGGAAAAAAGAGAAAACTCAGTATTACTCGAATGTTTGTGTAAATATGTGGAAATTCGATTTTTGCAATTTAATAAAAATACATTTTTTGCCACTGAGAAGAGTTGTAATAAAAATTGAAATCCGAATCGCTGATCCTTGCAAAAATCAATCACAAAGTTCAGCCAAAATTTCGTAGCAAAATGCAGAAAAAATTAAGGAGCAATTGTAGCAGTTTTTCTCGAAATAATCCTGAACGCTCTGGGAGATGTGGATTACGACACGATTTCACGGTTCTTAAATCTCGTCGGCTTCTCAACCCCCATACATGCATAAGGGTCGCTGCTGAACGTACAAGAAGAAGATTTAAAAAATACCGGAATTCCGAATGAATGATTACGACGTCGAACAAGAGCTCTTCGTTCGTATATACGAAAAAGTTGCATTTGTATTATACGCATTTTACCTGAATGCAGAAGCGGAAAGGGGGCTGAAGGAATAAAGTAGCAGAGGCAACGACTCGAGAAACAGCGGGACGCCTTCTGACCAGGTGTCAATAATCCGCATCTAATTGTTGTCCTCGCACCATCTCATCAGTTCTAAACCTGAACCCGTACAGATATTCACACTTCGTCCAAGAAATCTCTCCCATTAAATTTCTCTTAATAACATGTTTGTATACAACTCCCGCTGAGTGCCAAAGAATATTCTGGTCAAGTGTCCCGACGAGACGTACACTCAAGACTACGCTTTGAAAATTTTTTAATTAAAAATTAAAGCCACTTCGGTCAGGAAGTAACAAAATCGAACTTTTTGCATTTTCACTGCCCTACTGATGAATCGATTGCTCTACAAATTTTTCTCGTAATGTATCGTCTGATCCCTTAAAGTTGGAGAATCATGAGAAACCCGACGAGGACCAGCGGACGACAAAAAGGGAACGCGACACTTTATCTTATTCGAAAAAACCGAAATGATGGCGAATCCACGAAGAGGCTTTAAAAAAATATCGAGACGACCATAAACCATCCAAATAAGAATGGCCGAAAATATGGACGTCAAAACGTCGCTTGTACGATGGATCTTGTTAAAAATTTCTTCCAAGCAATAAAAACTCGTGCGAAAGCCTAAAAAATGTATGTAAACTTTGGTGTCCAAGGAATGTTATCAAGTGCAACCCAATTTTTCATTGGTTGGCACATTTGCAAGAACCCTTCTCGGTTTAATCTGCCTTAACGCCTCCATTGCAACCCTGTCGAGTGGATGCTGTGTACTCCAAAGGTACAGCATGAGCATGAGAGAACCAAAAGAGATCGAGAGCGAGAGAGAGAGAGAGGACATTAGTGGCGGAGAGTGGAACGACAAGAGACTCGGTGTGATCCGCAGATTTCGTACCGATACACGTCAGAATGGCTCGTGTCTCTCTGATATCTGAGGCATTGATCAAGCCAAAAGCACGTTCTTCCCTCTCACTCAGTATCCTCTTTATGTGTGTGAACGAGCCTCTATCTCTTTCTCTCCCTTTCACGTACAGCATCGAATGGCTTTGGCCCATTTTGTCCTCGCTGCTCTCGTCGTCTCGCGTGGATGTGTGATTAATCTCGCTCGTTTCCATGAGCCAAATGCGAAGATTCCATCGAGACTAATGGATGGATGAAGAGTTTCGTCATCTATATGTGTGTGTGTGTGTGTTTGTGTGTATTTACGTACCCACGTTCGTACGTATTTGAACCATAGGGTTATCCACACAGACGCAATGCACTCGGCCTCTTTTCTCTCCTGAGTGTATCTCGCATGTAGATGGCGCTGCAGCATCGACGAGAGATCAGATCTCGCAGCCTCTCTCGTTACAGTAACTACACCGCGATGTCATCCTTTTTCGAGGGACCACCCGATCGGTCGTTGAAAGAAAAAAAAAACAAGAAGAAAAGCAAACGAGAAGATCGGATCGGGCAAAAGCTGCAAATTATTAACACGAACGCGACATCAGCTTCATCAATGTTCACCACACACTTGCATGCTCCAAATGTGCCTCATTTTGAATTGGCCAGTAGAAATTGCTTGCAAATTATTTTTTAATATTTAATTTTCACCCAATGTCAGAATATCCCAATTTTTATTATTTTTGGGTCATTTTAATATTGAAAAAACTTCGCACAACAAATATCGAGTCTTGAGGATCAATTATTTCCATGCATTAAAAAATTGATGCGAAGTAATCAGGCTCCTTGATTTTTTGGAACTAGATCTTTTGTGGAATGGGAAATAATGAGGGAGCCATTTCTTATGATTAATCGAAACACAGACTTTTAATTTGTATCGATGAATTTATTGCGTGGATCATGATAATCTATTATTTACAAAAGAATGTGTCGTAGTTGGGATGGGCGTGAGCGAGAGAGTGATCGACAGGGAAGGAGAGAGACAGGGAGACAGACAGAAACAGGTAAAATATGCACTTTAAGGCATAATTACGTTTTTCGCTCTTTTTTCTACTGTATATCGAATATCTACATATATATTAATTTAATAAACATATATCCCTCTTTTTTATTCTCGCATTGGTTCATTTATCAATATTTTTTATCTCACAGGCTCGCTCGCCCTTAATATTACGAATTCTCTGCATTTTCGAAACTCGTAAAATCATTATCGTTCCGTTTTGTCTTCCCTCAATATTCACAAAACAGATTTCTCTCTCGATATTGCGAATCGCCTCTAATTTTGCCTGGATTATCCGAAACTTTTCGACAGGTTACAGTTTCAGTTTTGCTCCTTTGCATCGAATAAGAACGAGACTCTCTCATCGCCCGTGAAAATATGATGGAAAAAAGTACCGCGGTAAATATTAAGCATCCGAAAAACGCGCGGTTACGTATTGCAAGTCGCTGCACTCCACTAAAGAAAAAATTGTAGCGTAATTAAAATCTTTTTCACAACACCATACGTATTCCTGAAGTTCTAATTTCCCGTTGTACCTCGATTCGTTGATTAAAATGCATCAAAAATTGCAATGGAGAGAAAAATGCTGATTATTTATCGCAGAAAACAAGAAAAAAAAATCTGCATTTTTTTTTTTTTTGAGAATCCAATCAATTTAATTTAATCAACCGGCTATAATTTTTCGCGTTATTTAATAACTCGTTGGAGAATTTAAGTAAAAAAAATAGGAAAATAGAAGGAGTGGGGGAGAGAGAGAGGACGTTAGGCTAGGAATTGGGGTGACGAAGAAGTGTGAACAACATTTCATTAGCTATCTAATAGACGGCTCTCTTAAATCTACTATCACACCGATTTATACATTCTTTCACCTAAATTTATAAACATATAATATTTATATTAATACCTATATTAATATACTTTTATTTATTTATTCATATATTTATACGATCGATGTTTATAATAATTCACTGATATGACGTATATCCGTGTGCACAGTGAAACTGTAATCGTGCTCAATTAAAATCTCGTTCGTTGTATATCACGTCGAAAAGCGTATTCGCTGTATACACACACGCTCACACACGGTATATTTACAAATATATACAAACAAGTACGTAGAGCGAAAGAACACGATATACAAATATGTATACACATACATATTCTATATATCGACACACCATCGATAAATGCCAGCTACGTGTAAATATCAAAGGACATCACCCGGGACTTTCGTTCGATATAATGGCAGTCTTAAGGATTTTCAACCTCAAATCGTTGAATTTCAGTCTGTTATCTGAAACCCAAGAATATCAATTCGCAGCTCCGAGCTGTTGAGACACCGATCAATATCGTATCCTTCGATCATTCGTTGCTACGAGCAACCCCATAAATGCTCTTTACGGTATTCAATAGCAATGTTTCGTAATAATCTCCTACTGATATAATTCGAGAAACATGGATTCATATTGCGTTGTTTTTTTTTTTCAAATTTATTCAATTTTCAATTCGGTGTGTTTTTGAAAAGTTAAAACGGAAGTTAATTCGAATCACACAATCATCAAGGGATCAAGTGCAGGAACGACTGTGTGTGAATTTGTAAAAAGTGAGACGTTTCGAAAACAGGACTCATTCGTTAATTGGGTTTTGATGGATTTTTTGAAATCTAAAAACTGACATTTACGTGAAGATACGAATATATGGTAAAGAGAGATTGATGCGGGGAATATTGGTCTCGAATTTTTAAGCTTTGCCAAAAGGGAATTACGTGTGATGTAGCCAGCAACCTATTTACCTCGGAATGTCTCGACAGTGGTTGGACCTCGAGTTTACGAGAATTTTCGATCGTCTAGTAAACCAATCGGTAATCGGTTGCACACAACATCGCCCACGGGGATCCTGCTTGTATGCACACGCGTATTCCGCCAACGAGATGCGAGCGTTTCTCCGTTCTGATCACGCAGACACGTAAACATACATGAATAACATCCAAAGAGAGTAGGTGAGAGAAAGGGAGAAAGATGAGCTTGCAGGCGACGAACCAGCTTGTGTTGATTCAACTCCCCATCAGCGCAAACGCCGGGTTTACTTTTAGCGTGTATACTGGGCTGCAAACGCGAGTCCATATTGCGCGTCCAACCAAGAGAGATTCAACATCCTGTATTTGTACGACGATGTATCATCTCTACATGTATATACATATATACATTAATATATATAGTTATGCACGATAAAACGGATTTCTATTTCGCGAATTTGCATTTGCACATGATTACGTGGAAACGTCCGTTCGAACCAATGGCTCGTTCCTACTCGGGTTTACGCCTGGGTGACCATGCTTTCTATTGTTTGTCGCTGCATTCGCACGATTTCCGTAAACTTGTAGTATCAACAATTTTCATTCACTTTTTTTTTTAATATTCTTTGCTATTGTTTCAACGAATTATCTGCAAACCTCTCGTTTCGTTTTTCGGAGGCTCTGCTTGAATGAGTGTGTGTGTTCATTAACGGGCGAGCCTGATGCAAAAATCGATAACGAACGGTAGGACAACACGGTCCATGTGTTTCTGTTTATTCTCTCGAATCATAAAATGTACATACACGAGAAAATCACAGTCTGCTGTGAGCACTCCCGGTGTTTTCCGTTTATTTCGATCGCGACGTTCTTTGATTAATATCCAACTAAATGTAGCATCTTTGGTTTTCTGCATCGAGCAATTGTAACGCCAGTAGCGCACGAAGATTCTTCACTTCAATGGCTGCGTCATGTGTTGCCCAACGTCGCCGTTGTAACAGTGCGTACCAAGCAACATTGGGAATTGATGATGAGTCTTGTTTCTAGCGTAATGATGAACGCTCTCGTTCTGTCACAACATCTTGCTCAAATAGCTCGCTGTTGAACCTGGAGGAGGTAGTAAGAAAGGACTGACAAAGGCATGTCCGGTACTTGGTCCATGATGAATCGAGGAGAACGAAGAATTTTCTACGTGTCCGGAGACCCCGGAACCTCCGAGTCCGGTGTGCACAGGTGAGCCAGCATCGTGCAACTTTCTCATGTGTTTCTTGAGATCAAAGTTCCGGCAGAATCCCTTGCCGCAAATTTTGCAGGAAAAGGGTTTTTTGTCGTTGTGCGTGTGCATGTGAAATGTCAGATTATAAATCTGATGAAACGCCTTGTTGCAAATGTTACATTTGTAAGCTTTTTCACCGCTGTGTGTGAGTTTGTGATTTTTGTAATTGCCTTTTTGATGGAATCCTTTACCGCAGAATTCGCAAACGAATGGTTTGTAATTTGCGTGGATACGCGTGTGAGTATTGAGCGTCGAGCTACGGTTGAAAGCTTTTCCGCAGGTCTGACACTTGTGCGGTTTTTCGGCGGTGTGAATAATTTTGTGCCTACATAGAGTACTAGCTTGACGGAAACCCTTGCCGCATATCTTGCATACAAAAGGTCTGGCCCCTGTATGGACCGGCATGTGTCTCGTGAGATTATAATGAGCGTTGAAGACTTTACCGCAGTCGGGACACATGAACGTCTTCTGTTTGGTGGACGAATTAGCGCTGGATTCGCGACTGGAATCACGCGGCGAAGGACTTTTTTTCCGAGACAATCCCGTCGAAGGAGATTCGCTAGAACTTCCGGCTGGTGTTCCCCTATTGTGGCTACTGTGGTGGTGATGATGATTGTGGTGATGAGCCTCGGGCGACGAATCTTCACTGCCGTTCAAGCTGAGCCTCGATGCTTCTTGAAGGGCACCTGGAGGTGGTGAATTGTGAAGTTGAGAGGATGGTGTGCTGCCAGCGACGACAGCCGCCGCTGCTGCGGCCGCGGCAGCTCCGTGGCTGCCAGGGAATCCCCGCAAAAGTGGCCCGGGATGATAGTACAGAAGCGGATAATGTTGGAGCAGACTCTGATGCCTGAGAGTTGGAACATATTTCTTGAAGGCTGATTCCAAATGAGCTGAGTAGGTCAACGAGGAGATACCGCTGGTGGGTGATGGTTGTTGAAGTATTCTTGATCCTCCCGTCGCGACGCTGTTGCCAGAAACATTTGTAATGGTGCTGCCTTGTCCGGTCGGTAATCCAGGCTGCGAGGAAACATCAGTCAGACGTTTATCAGGCTCCATGATCTTGGCGATAGAAAAATTGAGGTTCCGACATGCAGTAGGCGTCGGTGTTGTTGACGTTTGACGCGGACGCTCTGCCGTCGGGAGGCTGGACGGAGTGTCCGTGCAGGCCATCGTGTTGCTCGATGAAAATGGCTGCATCATGAGTCCTCTGGAAATACGAGAAAATAAGTGTTAAACGAGTTCGGCTTTCATGCTGTAATGGATGTGATGAGCAAACGGCTCATTAGGATATGTAACGATTCGTTAATATCATCCAACATCGAGCATAACGTTGCTGCAGCCAAAAAATAAAGGCCTCCCAGCTCTTTGAGGTTTTTTTTTTTTACCCTCCGTTGTTTTTCACTGCCCAATGATTTTTTTCAAGGTCCACGAGACTGAACATCGTCGGTACGAGTGTTTGCCCGTGAAAACGTGTACACACACTAGTCCTCATGTGCTAGTATTGTGACAAGTCGAGGTACATTATTACGCTGGTGTATGTACAAGTCGTGTCGAGTTTCAAGTACGAGCAGTTCACCATTTCATACACCGGTGGTGCTCGTGGAGGTGTGTGCACGTGTACGTATGCGTATAAATCAACAACACGAGGTAAAGGGGGCCACGTTCTGCTTGACTTACAGAAAAGCACTACCGTCTACACTCCGCTTGAAGCTTCGAGGGTATGAGAAGTACGCAAAGCCAGAAACGTTTCGCTGAATGAGATGTGAAATGGTCAGCACGCAAAGTCGAAGACCCTCTCTCTGTTGCTATTTCCCCACTCATCCAGGTTCTCCCAAGCTTAGCATGCTCTCTCCCTCTCTTTTCATCTTTCGCACAGTTCGCAATGAAGCATATATGCAGCGGCAACGGTAGGGTCTTACGTCATTGCAGAAACAGAAATGTTTGCTCCACGGAATGGCGTTATGTTTGCGCTTGGAATGACGGCGGTCGAAATTGCAGTACTGTGTGTGCTGGAGAGTCACTATGTAAAACGGAGCAAAATGGCCGTGAGAACTGAATAGAAGGAACGTCATTCCGTGCTTGCCTTTAGGCTGCTTGACCTTTCTCATTTATTCAAACTTTCAAAGAAACAAACTCCTACCAGCGGAAAATGATTCCTAGCTAGCAATTGATATTTCAATCTAGCAATCCATGGAAGTTCGATATAATTAAGTGCCTAATCTCTATGGTTACTGCACGATGATCCATTTTAGTTTCTCTAAATCATGGTCATCATCATTTATTGAAAATCCATGCGAAAAAGTATCATCAGTGATGGAACATCGAATCACGAGTGTTGCTCCGAATGAAGGCAGAGAATAATGCTTCGAAGAACCGCACGTCACTGTGATTTTTTTGGCTCTTGTTACAGGCACCACATTGTAATAAACTGGCTGCTCTTGCTCGACCACTCGACATAGCTCCGCCCCTCGTTCTTCGTATCGTAACTTTCGATTGTATGTATGCGGAGCCTAGGGACGGAGGGGAAACTAAAGCCAGCCCTACTAACAATCGGTGGAGGCAGAGAAAGCGAAACAAAGAAAGGTGAACATCGAGAAAGAGGGAAAGAGAGAAGAAGGACGAAAAGTCGAGGCAGCAGACAACAACGAGCGAATTCTCCTCCCTGCTGTGGTGCGAAACAAGACGGTGCGCGCGAGCGAGGAACACCGCCGGTTTATAGCTACGAGTCCTGGTAAATGTCGGGACGCGCGCACGCCCGACCTCAACATGAACCCCTGTGAACGCCCCTAGCACCCTGTGACCCTAGCAATACCAGCAGGGACGACCTGGTGCGTGAACAACCTATGTGTTCACATGAATATGCGCCATTACGGTGCTGGATGTGCACTCGCGCAACTGTCGACGAAATGCCGGCGCGACAAAGAGATATATAGTACTTACATATCAGTCTATACGTACACAAGAATATACCGACATTGAACGATCCACGGATGGAGAACCTAACATACGAACCAACGAACCCACACATGGCAAACTACAAATACGCGATTATTCTGGGCTGCTGGGGACTTATCGCTGTTCCTTGGGACGGGCACACCAAGATCCTCTCATCTGTGGGGACGAACCCCAAAAGTGAACACACACGAGGGACCTTTTTGAACAAAACTATTTTCCGCTGCCCCTTCTGTTTGAAAAAAAAAAAAAAAACTATTGAAGCCTCACGACGCCCAGTGCGATTGGCCGACTGCAGCCACATTCTTGTTATCCAACCATACGTAACCGAAGACACTGCGATCTGGGCAACTTGGAAAATAATGCACTCATCCACCGGAAACATAAAAAATACGACAGTGTTGCAGAGTGACACCGAAGAGAGCAAAATCAGTCACTGGTCCCGAATTCCCGTTGTTCTTTTTTCTTTTCTGACCCTCTTCCTTCTTGCCTTTCTCTCTCTTTCCTTCCACTTTCGTCTCCGAGGTCTCTGCTCACTGGATCATTAGCTACAAAAAGAAAGATGGAACTTGTGGCGAAAAACCAAGGCCCCATTGTTACAGGCTGGTGTACATTTAACGATCGCTAGAGTCAATCAGTATCTGCTCGTCTCCATCATTCTCTAACCCTCCTCTTTTTTCTCCCACTCCAATATCAACTTCCACCATCGCTTGATGCTCTCTCCGCTACGGCGGGCCAATTTCGCATCAATTTATTTCAATCCCACGATAAAAAGCATGGCGCGCAGGCCCTAGTGATCTACTTGAATGAATCCAGCATATGAGGGACCATTTTGCTTCCTTAATTCGACTCGATTCGATAGTCAGCATTGTACCGATCACTGTTTCCAGCGCGCCAGTGCTCAGACATATTCGAGTAATGAGTGGATAGTTTATTTCTTGAAATGCGGGAGATCACGAGGATATTTCATGGAATTAAACACAAGAAAGCATAGAAACTTTACTCAAAGTTTTCTTATCGGATTTTTGGATGTTTCAACGAAACGAAACACTCGTGATGCTGCAATTCTGCTGCCACCTTCCCTGCTGAATTTATTGCTAATTGAAAGAAACTACAGTCGAAGCAGGTGCTGCTAATTAAGCCTCTTGGGGTCCTTAGAACTTTGTAGGTGATTGTCCTTAAAGATTGAAGCCTCGATTATCCAACGTTAAGCAGTTTGGTCGTTGGTGATAAGAAGAAAGAAAGACGAAGAGAGATAGGGATAAATGAACGTACGCCGTAACACTAAATGTGCAAAGTTTGCCGATGTAGTTACCGAACGGTCGAATGAATCCAATCAAGATTCCTCAGCTGAACTATTAGCGAGAGCGGCTCAACCCTTCCGTCGAGCAGGCACCATTGATTATTCCGGACAGATCGTACCACCGACAGCTCGCGAGAACTCAAGGAAAGCTCCAACAGCGAAGAATAATATAAACGTTTCGATTGGCAGGCAGAATTCGATGGAAGCTTGAAATGGCTTAGCAAATTTGCTCGTCGCGTTGTCAAGATCGTTAATTATCTTCTCTACAACGCCAGGTCGTTCCTTTCTTCGCGCTTCCCCTCATTTTCTTATCTCTCAATTTGATTCGCGCGGCCGACGGATCTTGATTCGTATAATCGGCAGGTCAACACTTTGGGACACTTTTGTTGCCTCCGATCGACGTGGAAGAAACGAGAAGAAACTGTAGAAAGACGTGGATCACGGACAAGCCAAGATCGAAGGTTTCTTTCGCTTTCTATACGGAAATTTTTTCTACACGAAATTAAGGGCATTCGCAAGAAATAATTAGCTGCTAATTACTTTAGGCAATCAAGCCGATGCTTTCTCCGAAGATATTTCATGGACAAAGATTTATACATCTCTCTGTCTCAAGCTCCAGCAAGAATAACAAGAATCCAATGGACAAAAGTTGTCTAAGGGGCCTCTTTCTACCAAGGTGATTGTACAACGTGCGATATAGATTCACAGGTGAATAGTACGAGCCAAAAATATATTTATATCTCCAGTCGGTAGTTGAAAGTCTTTGCGTGCTACCAGTCCATCAATCACTCCAACATTCCCTCTTGAACGAGCTCGTATACTTGGCACTATACTGCAGTTCGAGAACAAGGGTGGAGCTCGCGGAGACGGGAGGCCGCGCGGTTTCGTGCTCTATATATATACACACCTCGTCTCGATCCTTTTCCCTCATGGACTTTTAGCTTCCATCACTCTTCCCTTCGCACGAAGAGCAGCCAAGTAAGCACGAGCTACTAACCACTTTTAGTTTGCAACCCTCGCGATAAGAAAAAGCACCAACCAACCACCAGAGATACTGTATGAGCAAATACAATGTACATTTCTGGTACGGCGTGAATCTTGATTGTAAATTTTCTTCGTGGATAAATGCCCCGAGTTACTTCACATATGGAACTCCAAGGTGAAAGGTTGAGCCTCCCTTCGTAAAGTTCCTTAAAGTCGAACGTGAAAACGACTCTGTTGCTAAAATCACACTGAAAAGAAAATTTTGTTGGAAAAGATTGATATTTTGTTGGATATGTTCGACTAAACTTTTCTTGAAAAATCACAAAAATTGTGTCATTGCAGCAAGAAATATTCTAGAAAATCTCTTCGGAAAGAAAATTTTTGTCATTCCAATCGTAAATTTTACTGACAGACCCGTTACAAATCCAAAAAATATTGTCAAAGTTACAAAAATTTGGAAATTATCTAAAAATATTTAGTTTACCGTGTTGAACAAAATATCGACGTTTTTTGACAAAATTTCTTTTTCAGTGCATCGCTGCCACGAGCTTCGAATAAAAATTTAAAAAATCGCATGGAAACGAAACGGTGAATTTAGTCTTTAGAGTTTGTAAGCAAGAAGGAGTATCGTCTTGTTATACGAAATGGCAGTCGCAGATCTATACGGAGCTCGAAAGAATTCGCCAAAAACGAGACTATCAAATCGATGAAAATTGCTGGTCGAAACTACCGAACGTTGCTCCAAGAAGTTGGGGCTCGAAATGAAGGAAGCGATGAAAAGGTCTGTAGTTTCAAGCACCAGGGGTCCATCGGGTAGGTGTTTGGCGAAGCTCTTACAGTCCTACGGCGTTTCCACTATTGTTCCTTCGATGACAGTTGTACTCGTGGTATGGCGGAGGATGGCGAACGAAGAGAGTGTCGCCCACAAGAAGAGAGCGAAAGCTGCGTTGACGTATAATTAGCATTGCGTGGATTTAAGTAAGACCGAGGCTGAGGATGACAGGAGACACAATACGTTCAACACCCTTTCGCACCCTTCCCTAACATTCGTCGACATACGCGTATAGATATATGTTGAACGTGATAGTTGTGATCCTTAATAACTCGACCGCGAAACTACCCTCGCAATCTGCGACGCGTCGGCGCAGCCGCTTAACCTTTAAGCCTATCGGAAATGGCTCCTGAAAATTCCGGCTTACATAATCGGGAGATAGGGTTGTGCCACTTGTATTGCTACGAACATGCTCTCCACTCGAACTTTGGAGCTGTGATTCGGCAATATTAATTCCAAGATATTGTCGAGAAACATGCGATTTTCGCACGTCATAACGGCACGCATCTCCCATTAAGGGGGCAAACTACAGTATTAGCAAAAGTGGAAATTGTTTTGTTTTTTGCTTCCTCATAGAGGAAGCTACATGTGATGATGAAATTTTTTTTTTTTCCAGTTTTCAATGTCAATGTGCTTAAAATGTCCCAAAACATCGAAAAATCATATCTAGGAAAAATGTTCTGGCACTGTAAAATTCAAACGTTCATAACTCGAGAACGGTTTGAGCTACAGGGCTCCCGTTTTGCACAGATGTTAATCCATACAAGCTCTTCATGCTCTGAGAATTTCGTTGGAATTGCTAGAAAAATACGAATTCTACAGTATTTTGAAATTTTCAACAAAAAGGTGTCGGCGCTCTAACTCCCGCCAATTTTAAGATTTATTACTAATTTTTTTTTCTATAAATAGAGTATCATAATAGGAAGGTTGGTATGAAATTTGAGAAATATCGGTTGAACGGTTTAAATTGTATGATTTTTTTTTTTTTTTTACTCTTTTGTTTCACATTTAGTGGCATTTCGGTGGGTCAAACTTCGAACATGATTTTTCTACCAACAACGATGATCATTGAGTTCCAAACTGTTCTCAGCCCGTGAATGATTACCCCGGAAATTTTAAGGACTTTAGCTGAAAAAAAAACAGCACAATTGTTTAATCGAGGAAAGCCAGAGACTCGCGGGGGGTTCACAGCTGTGCGGTCCACTGCAGGGAGTACGTACGTACCATTAATGGAACATAGAGGCACAGTCAGAAAGAACATGGGGCACCACATGAGGCACCTCGTTATCATCCCTTCTCGCAGTTTTAACTGGAGATCTGCTCCGAACTTTATTCCCAGAACAGCAGCTCTTGAACGACGCCATTTACGAGTGGGACACCCGGGAGTCATGGGAACCCAATGACCAGGAATCTTGGGTTTCCAAAAGCTCCACAAATTTGAGAGGCAACGGAATAAATTAATAATTTCTATCCAATGAGAGTCCCGAACGACGAAACGAACGACAAATTATCGTTGAGATAAGAACGGAATTTTGCACGACAATTAAAAATCCTGATTATCGATCGAATGTCTCGCATTTCTAAGTCGAGCGATTCGAGGGCCCAGTTAAATGGTCCGTAGCTCATAAACGATGTAATACGACACGTGCACTTTGCTGCATACAGAAAAGAACACGTTTGACGTCATACGTCGTACATTACAATTGATAGCCCCTGTCGCGGTAAGCAAACACAATGCTCGTCTATGAGAATGAAGGTAACACGAAACCATCATGAATATTTCTTTCGGTATATGTCGTCGACTAAATAATGACGACGAGAACATAAAAAGTCAGAAAAACAATCGCGTCAATGCCGCGGCTGCTCAGCATTGTCAAATTTGCTCGTTTTCGTAAATTGCAAACGCCACACGACCTTTTATATTATTTCTTACTTTTTGAGCCACATACATGACATCCAAAGTGAGAAATCGTGACATGAGCATAAATACTACGTCGACACTCCCAGAAGATTTTTTGGCAATAATGTTTTTACTTGAAAAGAAAACTTTCCTTTAATCCTTTCATTTTTGTGTTATTTCGTCATTTTCCATATTATTCGATCGGAATCCCGGAATGATAGTTTTTAAATAAAAACAACCGAATGTGAAAAATTTCGTCAAACTCTTCGAGGAAAAATGAAAAGCTCGAGAGTTGTCGTTCTCGGAGTAAAATGTTGTAATTCCAGAAAAACTTGTTGAAAATCGTTGTAATTGCTGAAAAATGGCAAATTTTAAAATAATGCAGCAATCAAGGATCCAATGCATCGACAATTAAGGCCGAGCGGTATAGACGATCCGAAAAGACTAAGAAACAATATAAAGCCCGCAGTAAACTGGCGCGTTTTGTCATTGAACGGTGGTGTGGTGATGGTCGTGTGTGTATGAATGACCACGCCTTGAGTTGATGGGTTCATAGAGACAATCGAGGGAGGGCAACAAAGCAGAGCTGTGAACAGAGAGTGTTCACGACGACGCAGCGACGTCGTCGTCTATCGTCGCGGTCCTGATCCTTGTGAGATTCTGTGGCTGGCTTTTTCCTCACCCTCTCCTGCAACGATCTCGCTCTCTCGTTTCGTTTTCGCTCCCTGCTCTCGTCCGCTGTTTCCGCTTCCATTGACGAAACCCCCTCGGGAGACCTCGATTCCCGGGCGCGTTTGCTCGCTTGGCTCCTCTCCGGAGTTCTTGAATGAGAACGAGAGAGAATAGCCCGACAAACTCGATACCCCTCTGCTCCGACCCTCGGTACCTATACGGCTAAGTCGACTATGTGCGCGCTCTGCTGAGAGACAGAAGGGCATGACCTACGCGAGTTGAGATTCGACGTAATGTTGACAATGCCTTTCTGTGTGCGAGCCTTCGATATATGTTCACGGACTTCGATATGGGCAAGCGTTGCCAGCGCCGCAGCCGGAAGTCTCGCGTGCCATTTGCATCATCCGATATACTCGTCGCCGTTGCCATCGTCGTCGTCGGGCGTGGTACCACCTCGTGTGTGCTGTTACGAGAACCTCTCGCTTTGTTCTCCTTATACACGTCTTTCTAGTATTACTCACTACTATACCTGCACGCACACACAAACACATTAAGCTAGTTATATAAATGTATACACGACTACGTTAACAATAATCCTACGAAGGTGTATGCACATATGTCCATAACACTCTTCCTCATGAAGCTGTAGACCCTGAGATTCGCTCTTATGCTCTCCCAGGAAGAATCATCGTCAGAAATGAATAGTCGACCAAGACGTACGTATGGAGCGAAAGTGGGAGATTTTGTTGGAGTGGCGCGTGCCGGCTGCCTCCGAGACCTTTCTTCATCCGACTACTCCACCTCCTTATTATTTTCTCGACTTCCTCGCAGCCGACACGAAGCCTCCGCCTCTTCCCCCTTCGTCCGAGGAGGTTTGCTTCCAAAAGCTTTATTGTAAAATAAAATCGGGTCGTTTCATCAGGCAGGCAGCTCCTAGATGCGAGAAAGACAGCGAAGGCAGACAGACAGAATGGAGAGAAAAAGGATGGAGAAGAAACAAAATCACCGGAGAAACGCCGTCGCGATCGATCCCGATAGTCATACCGATCCACGGCAAAATCTGCTATGATCTTTCATATTATGTATATATCGCGTGCGTCATCGTGATAAACCAAGACGAGATTCTCGTTCATCCGGAATAGTTAAAATAAAAATAACGACTAGAAATTCAATATTCCATTTGCTTTTTTCTTTTGGACCTTTTTTTTTTTAGTTTTTAACTGTACGTCTGTGATGAAATCCACGCGATTTTGAAAGCTTTCTATATTCTCGTTCGATCAACGAAGCGTCACGCCATCTCATAATGCTCGTTGAAATTTATTCACATTTCAATTTCCGTTTTTATGGCCTGGCTAGAAAACTCCTTTCCTTGGGATACAATGACTTGATGGGTTGCTGCCACACTGGGTCATTTTGACCCTGCGACTGCGTCAACGTTTCGAGAACCGATTCGAACAGTTGCTGGAAGCTTTGATGAACGGAGAACTCACGTCTCGTTTAAACAAGAGAGCAAACCACAATTTTCTGTACATGAGAACCGTGTGGTTAATATTTTCCTGAAGTAATAAAAATCTATAAATTTTTCTTGTGCCCGAACTCTCTTACAGTGAATAATCGATCGCCTTGGCTCCCGCAATAAAAGCTATCATAAAATTCTCAAGATGTTTGCTTACGGAGCGGAGGAAGAAAATCTTCAGAATTATTAGGCAGCACTCGATCAGAATATCGGAGGGTGAATCTCAGCGATATAAAGACAAGTATTTCTTCATCATGAATCCCATTTAAATCGTGATTTTCTTCAACGTTTTTATTGCATTAGATTTTTTCTTACGCATATCCATATCGATAGAAAAAATTGAATATTCCAATATGAAGAAAAGGAATCGTTCGTCAATCATATCGTCCGTTTGACGATTAAACCTCGAGTGCTTCCTGATAAGTGTGATTGTCAGAAAATGGTCCACCATACGACGGCTGACACATGCCATTCCCCGTCTCTCAGCCTTCGGGGGATTTCCCGCTATCCCATGCAGTCTCTCTTTTTACTTGGACGATTCTCTACTCAGACGATAGAAAAAGAGAGAGGACGAGAGCAGGAGGAGAATTTGGCGAGTGGCTTGGACGGCTCAATGCGCGGGTCCCCCAGGAGCCACTCCCGGCGAAGAAGTCGTCGACGTCGACAAGGCGACGAGACGAGAATATAACCTCGCTCGTGTACAAACGCTCGTCGCTTTATTCTACCGTCTCCGACCGAACGACTTTGCGGTCTCGTTCATAGCGCGCCTTTCCTCCCTCGCACCTTTTCATACGAGATTAAATGGTATATTACGCATTAAGTATCTCGCCGACGACAAATCGTTTCGCCCAGCTCTCCATCTCAACTTACCCTCTCCACCCAACGCGTTTTCTCCCCCCGCCCCTGCGTACGTCGTCGCGGAATATTCAATCGGAAGTTTAAAAAGAAGAAAAATCCAAAGCATCAAAAAAGAAGTTCACGGAAAATTTCGTTCGGGATTCGAGTTGAATCATCCGCACGAAATATAACAATTGAAAGCAAAAATAAATATTTGGCCAAGACCCTCGAATATGAAATTCAATCATCGAAAAAAATTATTAGAAAATTAGCATTTTTAAACACTTTATAAAGATAATTTGAAAAATATTGCCAGGCCCTGGTGGAAGAGACACTCACAATTTATTCCGGGTCAAATTGACCCAGTGTGTCAATGCGAAGCGTATTCATATGATAAACGTAACAAACCTTCGATAGTTTTTTTTATTTTTTCTCTGTTTCTTCTACTTCAAAAGTCCTCGAGGACCGCACGAAATAACAATTCAAAGAAAAAATAAACATTCTGCCGAGACCCCCGAATACAAAATTCAAACATCTAAAAAATTATTGGAAAAATAGCATTTTTAAACATACAAAAATCGTCACTTTATAAAAATATTTTGAAAAATATTGTCAGCTTCTAGTGGAAGAGACATTGAAAATTTATTCCGGGTCAAAATGACCCAGTGTATCAATGCGAAGCCCATTCAAATGATAAACGTCACAAATCGTCGGAAGTTTTTTTTAATTTATTTCTTCTACTTTGAAAAACCTCGAGGACTGCACGAAATAACAATTCAAAGAAAAAATAAACATTTTAAAAAATTATTAAAAAATTAGCATTTTCAAACACTTTATAAAGATAATTTAAAAAATATTGCCAGGCTCTGGCGGAAGAGACACTGAAAATTTGTTCCGGGTCAAATTGACCCAATGTGTCAATGAAGCCCATTCATATAATAAACGTAGCAAACATTCATTATTTTTTTTTTTTTTTACTTCTTCTACTTCAAAAGTCCTCGAGGATCAACTCGTCTACCGAGTGAGCTCGATCTCACGATAAACGATCACATATGTACCGCGCCGCCAAGAGAGCCCCTGCTGTATTAACCTCATGCTCTTTCAGCGAGCCAATGCCCATTTATGTCTGACATAAAAAGGCCCTGGTAGAACAACTATATAGCTCCCGATATACATATAATAGAGAGAAAGAGAGGGAATGAGGGGCCGGTGTCAGGAACGCGTTGACGTCCGCAAGGGGGACTATTCCTCGCCTCCACCCCCACAGCGCGATATCCGAGACCAACTATATCGCGACAGCGGGCGCGAGACCGATCGGCGCAGCTGGCCCCTTCGTGGATTTCATTCGCATTCTCCGCGGGGCGCGTGCCGACATTCTTACGTGTATAATGTTCAAAGAATCATTGTATACCGTGAGCAGACTTTTTCTCCCACCACCCACCACTTCGAGCGTGAATTATTATCATCAACGATAACAATAACAATTGCAACGGCCGTTTGAGTAAATTTTCGTAATTGACTATCGCAATAAATACAAATTATAAATTCAGCTCCAGGCTTGAGGCAAATTTTCGCATAAAAGTTTTTCCTGGATTCTGGGACTCATCGCGTCGTTCCTTTTTTTTTTATTTACAAATAATCAGCTGGACAATGCGATATGGAGCTCAATATCATGGAATTTGAGTCGAGACTCGTCAAGATTTAGAGCCACGTGGCCGGAAGCCTGGAGTACAGTATATAGCTGTCACGAGAGTTTCCGCTCTACACAGCAGCAGCGTTCAGGTATACAATTAAGTAAGCCGAGATGGTTAAGAATAACGTTTCCTCGTCACCCTCCTTCTCAAATCTCTCCTTGGATCCATCTTCTTTTTTTCTCACCCTCTATAATTGTACTCCATGCATGCTTTTAATTCGTCACGGGAGAAACGATCTTATCCGGCTCGCGAAATAAAATCTGCAGAACCACTGACGGAAGCAACATTTATATCGTAACAGAGGATTACGTTCCATCAAAGTTGCTTTCACTGCTTCTCACGAAAATTTAAAAAAAATATAGAAAAAAGGATTGAAATAAATTTCCGAAAAATTTAATCGAGATAATTGAATTTTTTCGTCAGTTTATATCAATAAGCTTGTTATCGTTTAGGTCGCGAATTCTTATGGGGGTCAAGATGATATTTCATATGGGATTATTTGTACACAATTTAAAGAACGAATGGTTTGGTTTGCGAGGGGAAAAAGGTTGAACGGGTCTGCAAAGCCCACAGAAAAGAAGTAGGGAGTCGAAAACTCAATCAAAAGTGACCACTCGACGATATTTTATACGATAATCACAAGGTCTGTAAAAAGCTACATGAGCATGGGTTCCCCTTAACGTTTTTATATGTATAGATGTTGGTAAAAATGTAGAAGGGCAAATGGCGAAGGGAAACGCGCAGCAGTAATCCTCATTCTCGAGTGGTAGGTGAGAAGTTTATTTAAGGCCAAATCATCGTTCGTCGATTAAGGTAAGAGATGTTAGGGGAGGAGAGAGCAACAGAGTGAGAAGGTGGACGTCGCTCACCCTCGAATGATGAGGATAAACCACGCGAAAATCCCGTTGCGTGTGCTTTCTTGTGTCGAATGTTTGGGGTCTTCGTATTCTCTCTCTCTCTCTCTCTCTCTCTCTCTCTCTCTTTCTCTCTTTCACTCGGTTCGGTAACGGCCCATCATAGGAAAGGCACGATCACGGCAAATCGCCAATGAGGGAGCAAGAGAAAGAAGAACCGCCGGGAGTGTGTAATATTGCTTGTATTGTGGTGCGCGCACCCTCGCGTATACAACTTTGAGAACCAAAGGGGGTTGGTTTTAGTTCCTCGTTTCTTTCGTTTCCCGCCCTCTCGCCAGATATAACACAATACACACACATACATATATATCCTTCCCAAGAGATTTTCGACTTTGAATTCTCCATACGGAGATCCAAGTTTCTGGCGGTGATCTCAATGGCAATACACTTTACTGTAACCGTTCTCATTACAGCTCTAAAAGATTTGTCCCATCCCTCGTGGTTTGGAATCGTAATTGCTATGCAAAGGCCATGCACGCGGAGATTCCAACTCAAAGCAAAAAAACTGAATTTTCCACCGTGTACAAAAATATAACGGTCCCAGAATCCAGAGTGTCAAAAGCATTTCGAAATTTTGTGGCGATCCCGAAAACCAAGATTTCCCCTAGACCGAAACGAAGCGTTTTTGACCGTAAAGATGACGCGAGATCCTTCGGTTATCGCAATCCTGGTATATCGATCTTGGCAAATGAGCAATTGGGCCCGAGGCCCGAAAAAGCGCAGATGAAACGTTCCAGTGAGTATTAGCCACATAGGCAACGTGCTGTAACGCATTATAACGAATGCGGGGGTGGACATTGCCCACTGGGCATCAAGTACGAACCGTCAACTTCTTATGCATAGAAATTACTGATATACAGAAGGCCCTAAGGTTGCCAGGGTTATGCATCGAGTCGAGGGCGATCTCTATTGTTCTGTTTACTTTTCCTTAGTGCATATATATTTATAGAAATAAATACATACACTTGGTATACCTCTTTTCATACATATTTATACATCTGTGCGGGTGCAGCGATCTCCGTACTTGACGCGCTTCAGCTCGCGGATAATATGTAGTTTATACGGATATATAGAAGATACGCAAACGCTCTTGGACACCGGCCGGATACAACCACCTGCCCCTGTCAGTTCCGCACCTTTACGATCACTTTTAAGTACCTGCGCTGATGGAACTATGTTATTCTATTCATACGTATACCTATATTCTCCTTAACATTGTTTATGAGCAGCACAACACTACCGAACGAACGACCTGCACCCACAACTTGATTCCAGCTTTTTGTGCACCTTTACCTTCTCAGCGTCACGAGTTACTTTCCTAACATTGTTACTTTCAATTTTTTTCACCTTTTTTACGACGTTTTGTGATTGGGTTGAGTGGATTTTCTTCAAAGATCGAGCCAAGACTCGAAAGAATTAAAATTATCATTTTTATTTTCCATCGCAATGTTTAGTCATCAGTCTCGGAAACGCAAGATGTTTGAGTTCTTCTTCGTCGTGTTCAGGTTTCGCTAATTAATCTTTCGAATTATTGCACTGCTGCACAATTTACTTTAAACATTTCTCTCCTCACGAAACTCGCGCTGGAAAAGAATGAAAAAAAAAAAACGTACGGCCTTCTTGGAGGCTCGTATCTGTATGGAGTTTTGTGAGCAGCCTCGTACCCCTGCTAGCCCAATGTTATCTGATGTTGGAGGAAGCCTGATTGACATCGTGGCTCCTGGGCGTTGCATAGAATCAACCAGCCAAGTCTCTACAAACGTGTGGAGGCGGAACAGGCTAACCCTTGCATATACACACCCACAAGCGACACATAGACACACACATACTGTGCTCACTAAATCTAAATTGCAACGCTATCGTTTTCATTGCAGCCCCTATTTTGGCATCGTAATCGTACACGCTTTTTATGCCAGAAAAGCCTCCGAAGAACGGCGGACGAATAGAAGGGTAGAGAGGAGCGAGACTCCTATGCAGGGTGCTCTTCATATACGTCGCTCAACATTTAGTCCGGCTATGGAAGAGATAGCTGAGTACACATTTAATCATAATCTAATATTTAAAAGGTAATTTCACGGCCTGTTTATCCCCCTGACGCGTTCCTGACAACCCTCCATCTATATACATATTTCTGTATCGACCTATACCGCATGTATTCGCTTTTCTTCATCCCTCCAACTATTTTCATATACAGGCCTCGATTGTATATCATAATTCCAACAAAAAACGAATGGCAAGGTTATTAACTCGAACGTTCATCCTCCATGAAAATAAAAATAAAAAAAAATGGTCTGTTCCTTTTTTTTCGAGGTAAATAAATCGTGTGGGGCCCTTAAAAAGCGACACGATCTCTTTCGATCTTGTATATAATATACGGCGATTCACCGGTGAATAACCATTGACTTCCGGTCCCACGTCAGGCACACAAGGCACGCGCATTAAACTCCGAAACTTTCCCGAACTTCATTTAGACACATACGTGTTCACCTTCCATAATAAATTGCTAAAAGGTGTGAAAAATCCAGTAAAAAGTGAAAAGATAAAAACGCCACATCCGTTGAGCAAAATTTCCAATTCTAAACAATCCTCGTAAAAAAAATGTATATTACGCGTATGCGTTATTTTAGGATGCTCGTTAGAGAAATCATTGAGCGATCACAACACATGTGATGAATTTCGTTTACATTGCAGTTTATAGCTTAACATTTTCGAGCTAATTTATAACGCTCAGTTAATTACATTAATTGAGAGATTAAAACGCACAGGGTTGCAAACGGATGAACTAGGTTGGGTAATCGGAAACTGACCGTATTTTTATTATTATTATTTTTTTTCTTGTAGTTAAATGAAAGTGAGCGTTAAACTGCCTCGAAGCATGGATCAGTAATTACCCTTCTGATTCCGACCTCTCTCTCTCTCTTTCATAATCTCGAAACCTGAAAAAAATTAATTTTTATATCATCATTTTATGACGTAATAATAAAAACAACGAACCTCACTATTTCGTATTTCAAGTCCCACAGCGTCACTATTCCGTATAATTTTTACAGATGAATTTTTTTTTTTTTCATTCACTAGGAACTATGGCCAATAACATGGACGAACGTTATGATTTGCTTGCTTCTTTTTCTGCCTTAAAAAAAATGGTAAAAAATGAATAATTGATGAATGAAGATCAATGAATTATTACAAATGATCTTCGTAATAATTTATTTATAAGTGCAGACATTATGAAGCGTAACAGGTCAAAGTTAGCATTTTACGTCTGCTTATTAGTCACGGTGTAGCAGACTCACAGGGACTTGAAAGGGCCACCGTGCAATACATCATAATTCCCATAGCGTGACCACACAACCTTGCCTACAATTTCCTCTCTCTCTCTCTCTCTCTCTCTCTCTCTCTCTCTCTCTCTCTCTCTGACTCGTCGCTTAACTCTGGCTAAACGACAGCACCGGCAAAGCTAAAATGCTCACGCATTAAATCATCACAATATACACACGAAACAGTAGTAAACGATGCGTGTAATAAGCATGATGAAGTGTTAAACTTTTTCGATAACCCCAGGATCTCATGCTCCGAGTAACGTCACGAGCACGCGACGCCCTAATCGTTTATGTCATCGTAAAATATCAAGTACTACAAAATTCGTGTATTTATTAAAACGGAAGTCGTTTCAAAATTTCTCACGCTTCTCCAATCCACCGAGAACGAACCCTTCGAGATATCGAGTAATTTTAAGATTTTTCCAATACCGTTCAATTCATGAAACTAAAAAAAAAAAATTCACTGTTTACGTCATATTGGGAATATTCGAATAATTAAAAACTCTGACGTATCGTGCGACCGAAAAATAAATAAATAAAAATTAATCGATTAATTCAAAGTTCCCATGGCGCTTGATCAATATTAAAATAACGATAAAACGTAATTGGAATGTGTTTAACAAAATGAAGGGTCGAGGCACGTGTCATAGTCATTTTTTCTTTATTCCTTTCGGGCTAGCTCTTTAACCACGGGGGTTCACCAGTCGTGAGATCCCGGAAGTGAAATAATGTTTTACGATCAGTCACTTCAAGGAATACGGTGGTTTGCTCGCGCGCTACAAATATATGTCTGCATTTTTGGGTATAATTCGTTTCACCTGCACCTGCTCTATATTCTTACAAACTACTTTCCCTTCTCGCTCCAGTCTTCCGTTCATCTTGCCGCGCTATACGGATATTCATACCATGCACATTTGTGTATATTTATAAAAGCCAGCAGTAAAGTAGGATTTCGCCAAAGGCTTCGTTCTCCTAATGTATGCATCGTCCTAATTCATCCCACATGTCTATTTCATTAAGCACCCTCCGCAGATTTGCATACAGTACGAACAAACCGCCAACGAAAAGGGCCCGATGCCCGTAACTTTGAGTGCCCAGTTCCCCTTGATGACGGCCTTTTCTTTCTCAGTACAAACATACACACGTAGCCCGCAACGTGTTTCTTTATCATTGGAATCTTACGACCGGATATATCGCACCTTTCGCGCTGTACGAGAATCCTCCGCCTCCCCCGCAACTACGTCAAATATTCCCTCAGGCATCTCGAAGCTCGATTTAATTTTCTTGAAGGCTTTAAGTAGATATTTCACCAGGCAAGGAAACATGTTTACTCGCTGGCTCTTGGTTTTTATCTTCGTTCGTTACACGCTCGATAATTGAGAGTGAACCTTGACAATAAAATTCACTAATATTTCATTAAGCATTATTATTTCCTAGTGGAGCCCTTAAAACCCTTTCAAACTGACTACGATGTCAAATTCATTTTTTTTTTCAAATAAACAATTATCGAATTATAATGATAACTCAATTATTTCAATTTCAATTGATTTTTTATTATTCAAGGATATCAGGAGTAATAAAATTTAATGATTAATAAAAAATCAATTGAAATTGAAATAACTGAGTTATCATTGTAATTTGATAATTGTTCATTTGAAAAAAAAAAATGAATTTGACATCGTAGTCAGTTTGAAAGGATCTTAAGGGCTCCAGTATAGACAATAGTAATGCTTCACGAAATGTTAGTGAATTTTATTGTCGAGGATCGAACAATTTTTCACGAAAAATACCGCTGAAACTTGTCATGAAACTTAATTTGCTTCACTTAATAAAAAACACATCCTGGCTTATGGATTCCAAACGTTGAACTCACTTTTTAATTAATTCCGGACGCTAGTGCGCCTCTTCCGCGATTTCATAATCAACCCAGCCGCCGTGCTGTATTATGCAATGCGTCGATGGTAAGAAATCGTCGTATTCTTTCCTTGGGCCAAATTCGTAATTTTTTGACCGGTTGCAATTTCGCATAAATTAATAACCAGCGAGGAAGACTGATAACCTTTGACGCTTTGTTTTCATATTAGAAATTATGCCATTTCCAGTCTCCGTTTGAATCGTTCATCCAAAGTATTCTCAACTCGCCTACCAGAAGGGCAAATGGAACAATCAAAACCGATCCAATATAAATTCGACAAATATGATGAAATTTTGCATAAATTACGAACGTACACGACCAGCAATCGGAAATCGTTGCATCGATCGATTTTATAGATTTCCTATGGACCGAGAGAACGGGAAACACTTCTCCAGACCAAACCAGACGAGAAAAAATCTCCAAACTATCAAAAAGAACGAATGAAAAAACTTTAAAAAAGAATGAATGAGTTGGTCATGCTCATCACCGGCTATAAATATGACATTCCGATCTCACCCATAGAAATAAGAATAATTAGCAAATAGAATGTCGAAAGAAATATTTGCTTTTTTTCGTATATAGTAACAAAAAAATATATTACGACAATTTGGAGTCACTGGAACTTTACTGAGATGGCGATCGTTCAACCATCCCTGAAGCCCAAGCAACAGCAGTTAACCGAGGTGTTTGTGAGCGGTTGGGTAATTTGTAGACAGATATACGATAGTAGTGGGTGAACGTGACGCGCGAAGCGGAACATTGTTCGAAGGGGGTTGCAGTCAGGGAACCCTTGTGCCAAGTAATTTGTTTGTCATAACTTTCTTGTAATTTATAGCTTCGTAAGTCACCCCTGCATGATCACTGGCTCCGTTATGCATGAACATACCACGTGAGAGTGCACGTTCCAATGCCGATTATGGCGATTAAGGTTTTGATGAAACGATTTTAAACGAGTCTCTGTTTTCTTGGAATAATCGTTTACAATTTATTGAAAATTCAACAAAAATCATTATTGCTCATTCAATTGCGAGTGTGCGATTTATTTGTTAATGTTTTGACGACGACACGACGTTCGCGTTTGCTTTGTTTGTCCATAACGTAAAAATTAATCGACTTACTGATCTTGGAAATTCAGTTGTAAGAATTTTAACGCGGACGATCGTTTCATAATGAAAAGTAATCCGATTTACGAGTCGGAAAAGAAAACCAATATTTCAGCAAAAATAGTGAAAATTGAACGTCGTTGAGAACCGAATCAATGCAGAGGGGCGTGATTTCATCGAAACGAATGTCACTGTTCGCTTTTCCTTATCGACGCAAACGCCGCGAGCTTGCACGCAAAGCTCACAAGCGGAAGCTTCCCGCAACAGTGAATATACCAAAGTATTATACGGGCGCTCATATATTTCTCGCCCGAGGCCCTAGAAAAACGTCGACAACGACGACTAACCACCTTGAGATATACATCGCAAAGCTCGGCGGACCTTCGACCCTTTAGATTATTTTATTGCCACACTTGGTTAACAGTGTCTCGTTTTTATTCAAGCCTATAGATCGAGATTGGAGTTAATCCCATGTGAGCTACTAATTTTTTCATCGTACGAAAATAATTGGATGACATGAGTGCATGCAACTTTTTGAAAACGTTGCACGCACTCATTTCTCATGACTAATCAGAAGAATTACTTGAAAAAATTGCCTCAGAAAAAAACTCTATTTTTCCAACTCAATATTTTTGGATAACGACAAAATCTTTAGAATTTCAAAAGTATATTTGGTTTTCCCCAAAACTGTCAGCAAACTGTAATATTTGGGTTTTCGAAAGACTGTCAGCAAAATTTGTTGTTGAAAAATTGATCAGTCTTTATCGCGAAATATTGGAAAATCCTCAAAATGGAATTGAAAAAATTGCCTCAGAAAAAACTCAATGTTTTTGGATAACTTCAAAATCTTGTTGAAAAATTGATCAGTCTTTATCGCGAAATATTGGAAAATCCCCAAAATGGAAAATCCATCAAGCAGCATCGATGAGAACTCATCATGAGGAATTTCTACCCTGTCCTTGATCCACTGGACTCGAAATTATGTGCGTGCCAGTACACAGTGAAGAAATATATATATCTATAAAATGTTCCGGATGCGAGCATTATTACGCTACTTGATTTCGCATCAAGCTAGCCCGGCACATATACCCACACGAGATTTGTATTGTAACGTACACTGTGTTGGTGAGCTAGCATCATACCAGCTGTCTCCGATTATTCGCCATAGAAATTGGAGGGATTTCCCATTGTAAAAGGGACGTGTATGCGCTGTTCCTGCCGTTTCGAATCTTGCAAGAGAATTAGAACGTATGTGGAGAAAGTTTCTTAATCTTGAGGTAGTTTACAAATTTATAATATCCTCGAGCACGTTCACAGGGTTTTTTCGTCTGTCTTGTGCCAATATTTGAAGAAGCTCCCTGAAATGTTGCTCGTAATAGTCAACAATGATCGAGGCCTCCTCGAGCTCTGTCGCAGCCCGAAGATTTTGGAAACCATTTATTTTCGGGGTTTTCTGGCCTGCAGACTTGAATTAAAATGATTGTAGGGAACAAAAAATAATTGAGAAGATCAAAACGTTCATTTGGACGCTTATATCGATCAATCATTCATATTTTCCTTTGCCTTCGTGTCTGGTTACGTAATCGAAAAGAAAACGACTATTATTCAAAGGGTGGATCGTGCTTATTGGCATATTAATTGTTAAAGAACATTCTCCTCCACCTCCAAAGGTCTGACTGCTGTAAACTGTATAAACGTGATAAAAAGATATATCCAGCAGTATAGACGAAACACAAGGCCAGTATCTAAGTGTGTTTGCAGTTCCTCTATACATAAGGGAGAAAAATGTTGTGAGAGCAAGAATAAATGATTGTAGAGGCTGCACTTCTTGTGCAGCTTGTTACGTGTGAGTCTGTGTATACGTATCGATACACATGCGTTTGTGTAGCTCGTAGTAGGAGCGGACCCTTTTTTTATAACGCAAAACACTACAAGACCTTTTTTGAGAGTCTCGGCCTGGACTCTCACCACCCTTTTTCAACCCCTGAAAGTGTACGAGAAACTTTATATTTATATACATGCATGGACCTAAGTTTCTGAAGCTTGATATTTACAGTGCGTTGAGCCCTCGAACGTCTTTCTCACTCTCGCAGAGTCTTTAGTACGTGTTCCCAGTTTTGGTTACACTTGTGTATGGAACACGATATTATTTATAATTCAAAAACTGTGCAAACGATGTTAGAAAAAATTCCGAAAATACGGACGATATTTTTTATCGAACCTTCGATTAATCGAATTCTGAAAACTCCGAATCTTCTAATTGAGAATACATTTTTAATAATTGAACAAAAGACCATTCAATATTAATGAGTCGAAAAATTTCATTATTTCGATAAAACGATTAAAAATATTTCTGTGATTACCTGTAACATGTCAAAATTAAATTTCTCCAACAATATGCAAAAGAGTCACTGTGCATGTAATTAATTATAATTGTTCGTCTAATAATGTTGTCTCGAAACTTTGAAGGGGGAGAGTACGTTGGAAACTTTGACGTGATTGTTATATATTCGATCGACTATTGTGATAATCTTCTTCTTCATCGACGACAGGCATGCAAACAAAGTTTCTTCTTGAGAATCGAAGAGCTGATTACATTGTTTAATAGTTAAGCGATTTCGCGTTAAATGCGTATGTGTGTATGAATAACGCGTGTGTGAAAATCTTACACAACAGGCTGGAGGTAAAAGTTCAGGGGGACGCGAAAATATTGTGTGCACAGTGTGTGCGTACAATACACACGTAAGTAAATGTATAAAAAGATTCGAGTGTGTGTACGTGTTTTGTATAAACATGTATATTACTTTATATGGCTAAGCGAAAAGAACTCGAGCTCCGAGCGAGTACTCGAATCTTTAAAATAATGGAAGCGAGAGACGAGAGCTCGAAGCCCCCTTTTCGTAATAAGTGGCTCCAGCATGTACCCCAATAGAAATGCAAAAGCCTTTGCCTCTCTGCTAGCGTGTTTATAAAACACCGATATTAACTGAATTCCATTAATTGTTCGCTAATTTATCACCCCCCCGTTTAGGGAGCAAAGGACTCGTATTATTTTGTTTCGAAACAAAGTTATCGTATGTGTGAGTCTCTATTTGTGTGGGTAATGCAGCCGCGTCTACGAGGGACGAACGTTGAAGGCGTTGGCTCGTTAGCTCACCGCGACGGTTGAGAGTTTTCAGCAATCCTTTGAAGATTTTCATTCCAGATTTTTCACACATTGCTTACAGAACGTCAGGACAGAATTTTTCAATTTTTCAAACTGACCCTTCGACCTTAATCGAGAAGATTCTATTTTTCCAATACAAAATTTGCAACTATCGTACAAAAATTTGTATCGATCTCATCGAACTTTTTAGTATATCAAATTTCATGACAATTTTTCGAGCCAGACACGATTTTAATTTTTTTTTCTCGGCAATAAGCTTTTTCATTATTCGAGAATTTTTTTTTTTTTTCCTTAGGTGTCGAGAATTCAAACGGGGAATAAAATACAGAGGAGAAAAGTAGTAGACGCGGCGCTTGGAGTTGCAGTAAATTACGGGAAAACGTACATCTCGCGTTTTTAATCCATTTAAAAAACGAGCGCGCATTCACGAGGGGATGAAGAAGAGAGCTCAAGAGACAGGCATATAGATGTATAGGGACTGATCTCTATAGCATATCCAGAGTGGTGTAATCCACGAATCGCATCCCTCTTTTTCCCGACGGATCCATTTATGAAATCTGGCTAATTGTGCCAAGCCAATCATTCCATTAAATCAGAGACCCTCATATTCATCCCCTCTGCTGTCTCTGTCTTTCCCTCTGGTTCGCTCGCTCGATATACACTGGGAAAATTGAGCTTTTTATTCGATTTTTGCAGTTGATTAATCCGCTCATTAATACCACGTTTTTGAGATAACTCCAGCAGTGCGATTGCGTGTGCAAAAATATCGTTGATAAGCATATATCTCGAGGATATAATTGACAAGGCGTAACGATTGATTCTCATACTCACTGTGTGCAAAATAAAAATTGTCCACTCCGCTCGTCGCTGCGATTTTCGCGTCCTTTCGAACTCCAGATTCAACAAACAAGCACGTTATGGGTTTTCGCGCGATTTATCTTTCATCACTAGAGAAAAAACACACTTTTCCTTGATTATTCACGAGATGCTTTGGAAAAACTGTGACTCGAGATCGTACTAGGGTCTGTCATGGTCTCACCAGCCACACCAGCGAGCCCAAAGGCTCCGAAATTTCATTTTGTCTGCTCTTGTTTTTATTTTTCTTAATCGTTTCGTGAACGCATGAAAAATTTGTCTTATCACACGTACGAATGTGTCACAAATATTAACAAACCGAAAACGACACGAAGCTTGATGTAGGAAGCGTGATTGATTACCGACGAACCGAGCAATCACACAAACAGTTCTAAAAAAAAACAATTAGTCGCGTGGGTCTCAGCGATTTGAAGTGTAAATGTTTCTTTCCGTAATGCTCGAAGTTGAAAAAATTTTCTTATCGCACGTACGGAGGAAGCACTGTTGTTGTTATATTTTGTTGAAACGACGGCTCTCGTCGGTATCGGAGAGCGAGGATGCTCGTAATAATGCCTTTCGTTCTCCAAACAAACGATCCGGATTTTCGATCGAGCTGAGAGACATTTTAATGAGTTTTTCGCTCTTTCTCGGACTGGCTTTGATTAAGATTCGAGCATCGATCGAGGGCGTTAGCTCAGGTCAAGAAAATGAGTGTCCACTTTTGTTTTAAACTTAACAACGTCATAACGTTTGCACCGCAGATTCGACGTCTATTTTTTCTCGTCGATCACCGCATATTTGAGCAACTTCCGCAATCACCAATCGACCGACGAAACCCGGGAGAAATTTTCACGCGGAGGGACAAAGTTATCTCGTTATTGTTTTCGTGTTTTCTCTTTTAATTCCTAGTGCGATCCCGTACAACTGCGAACGCCGGCGGCAATCGCGGCTTTTCGTTTCGGCGTGTTGCCGATGCTATGCGGTTTGTACACTATGCCGGTTTCTCTCGCCACTGCCTTAAACCCCCGCGTACCCCACGAAAGAACGAGGGAACGATTATCGGCCTGCGTGTTTCTCCGTGTTACACGCTCATAGGCGGGTCCCCGTTTGAACGGTTAACTCACCGAATCCCTGGGAGGAGGAGCCTGTTTTCACTCGACTTGGTGAATCTGTATTCACGCCCACATTCGAGCCATACGCTCTCATCTCTGCTTCTATCCGTGTCTCACTCTCCCCCCTCCCTCTCCCTTTCTCTCTTTTTCTCTTTCTCTGTTTCAATCTCGTAAAATCTCTCTTCCTCCCGCAAGCTCTTGCCCGCCGATCCTCCTTTTTTTCTATCTCACTTTCATCGCTCTTCTTACTTTTTGTCAACTGTCATTCTCCCAATTCCGACTATCCTCCTCCTCCGCGCCGTTAGTGTCTCTCATTCCGTTGCTCTCTCCGATCTCGAATTTTAGAAATATCATCCTCCTTTTTCACCCGCCGCTTCTCTACCTTCCATCTTTTTTCTTCTCACCCCATTTCATTTTTTTAATTCCGCTTCCGTTTCCATCTTACCCTCTCCTTTTCTCCCTCTCACGTTTCCTCAACGCCACTGAATCCTTTCACGAAGTGTTCCCGCATCTTGATGTACACCCTTGACTTTTTCCCTTACCTATTACGAGTGCAATATTTACTCTAGTTAGTCATTGCACCTCGGCTGGAAAAAGAATTACACTGTTCCAACCTTCTCAGCCAGTAAAATAATAAATCCGATGTCTATGTTTGTTGGTTGAAATTTTTCAACATCGATAATACGAAGAAAAAACGATATTTTCCTCTCGAACGAATAATAATTGACAAAAAATTACGTCATTGGATGATAAATTGAAAAAATTTTCGTACCAACGTAGAGAATGAAATTATTTATTGAAAAATTCAATTTTTAATGACGTACGGACAAAATTTATATCACGATCCATTGGAAATGATGAAACTGCGAAAAATAGGATCTTTACATCTTTAAAGAAACATCGATAAGCAAGAAACTTAATTCTTACGCTCAAGAGTCCTTGCGAATAGAATATTTTGACATTAATCATCATTAGCATGCGACACTTGTCTTTTCCACACCCTATCACACCCAATATCCACAGGAAAAAGGGATGAAAATCCTCACGACCTTTTCTTCCAACGAAAAGAAAAAAATCGCAATAAAAAGAAAATGTCAGATGGCGGTGACGGTGAAATGTACGGAAGGTCTCAGAGATTTGTGCGATATAGAAATCCAGTGCTCTCTCTTTCTCATTTAACTTTTGCCTGTAGCCCCTTCCCTCGCCAACGGTAGGGGCTGAATCCGCAGAATTCTACATCCGAAAAGCCACACGAGAATGCTCCGTCGGGGGAAAAGGCACGAAGAGGGGTGGCTCGTCGAAAACCCACGAATGAGAATGCTCCGAACGAACATCGTGGTGTGCGTGAATTCGCTCTGAACCAATGAGCAAACTCCACTGGCACCCTCGTCTCCGCGTTAACGACGAATCGCGAGAGATTCCCAACGGCTCTCACTAACACCACGATCTCAGAGAAACCAGCGAAACTAGGGGTGTATTTTAGAGGTAGCCGCCCGACGAGAGAGTCAGACGCAAAGTCGAAGGTTACGAGCAAGACGAGAACACGATTGACGAGGACGAGGCTCTAAATTCAAAGCTTGCTTGACACCACTGTATAACGACTGTCTCTGTAAAGGCTGATAAAGACGGAAAAACAAACGTGAACATGGTTCAAGTCCCTTAATACACTGCTAAATCTAAAAGGCCACGATTAATGGTCACTCGACACTGTGAAACACTGTGTCAGCGTTGGTTGTTTTTTTTAACGTCGTGGATGATAAACTAGTTCTGCAATGACTTTTTCAATTTTTCTTTCATCGTTACTCATCGTCCTGTTATTTTGCAGAATTATCCTTTTTCAAAAAACCTCCAAAAAATATGATCTTTCAAAGCATTCTCTCAAAAATAGTCGGCAGTCTTAACAAAGTCGTTTTAATTCAATTATAAAATCATGAATATTCATTCAGCTCCATTGTCCAGCCACAAGGACCGCGAATGTTGGAGCAGAGACACCGAAAACACTCAAAAATCGGAAATGGTTAATTTTACTATAAAGATTAAGAAGCTTTCGAGGTTTCGGCATAATGAGTCTTGTCAATTCTTAACAATGATTGAGAAAAAAGTTACAGTCGTTCTTACATCTTCATCAAACGAAATTATAGAGTGACTCTAATTTTAGCCACGATTTGAAATTCGTTTATACATCGATTTTCCTGAAATTACTTTTTTATGAATATTTTGTCAGTTCAAGTTGATGAAGAATAATCCGAACAAGTGGAGACAGAAAGATCTTCGGTCCATTTCTTGCATGAAAACATTAAAATCTTTCCAATTTTGCTGTAAGAGAAAAAATCAATAAATTTTTGTTCGCTGGAATTTAATCCTCATCCGCGGATCACGTAATTTTTCTCTTCTCGTCCTGCCACTTATTTCTGACGTATTTGGAGAGAAAAAAAAATCTGATAAAATTCGGAAATACTTTCCATTCGTTCTCCTTCGAGGTTTCATGGTTTCAATATCGATCCTTACGTGTTATTTTTAAATGAAACTTTTTGAAAAACAAGATTTTCGAAAAAATTTGTCGCTTTCGGTCGAAATGAGTTCGAATGAGTTTTTTTTTCGAGATATTGCGTGAAATAAAAGTTTGGCATGTTTTCTAGACATCGTAGTGTATAATGATATGGTCATTCGAGTTCGAACTGAAATCCAGGCAAACTCTCATGTGTTTGCCTTGCTTACCACTTGAGACATACGAGAGGGCGATCTATAGTTTGCTGAACGACAAGTTTAGCGTCAGAGCACGTGCACCGGCGGCGGATTGCGCCATGTGGCAGGCGTGCATGTACACTGTTGGGTAAAACACTTGAAACTAAGAGTGTACATACAAAAGAACAAGATCCGTCACCGTTAGTGTTGACAAATAAATCTCGAATTGAAATAAAATCATTAAAGACACATAAAATGGATAAACCGTGAAAAATTCGAACGAATTCATTTTTTCACAACATTCTCGTCTGATTACTGGCTCGAGGAACCAAAATCGTTCAGAAATAAATGAGAACCAAAAAAATCGTGTATACCTAAATGATTGATCGATGGATGGTATCGATGAATTATTTCCCGAGACATTACAATTGGAATGTAAATTCCATCGAATAAAAAATAAATCCAAAAATGTGTCGACCCTTTTTATTAACCGGTGGCCGTAGTTTCCGAAGGCTCGAGGAACCGCGACGACTACTCCGTGGACGTTGTTAGCAATGGGCTCGCTGTCTCATTTCTCGGTGTACTTTTCTCGACGAAGAAACTAAAAAGGGAAAAAAAACATTAGAAAGTATAAGACGGGGAGTAAAAAAATGAAAAAAAAAAATTGGTACCCTTTCGCTCGCGGGTGCCTCTTGGCGGCCTCTGGTACTTGTGTGAGCAGTGACTAGTGAGGTAAACTCGAGTGGTTCGCGCGCTGGGGCCCGTAGGCGTTTGTGTCGCCCCCGGCGAGTTAAGGGCGCAGGGTTGCGGACGAACTTCAATTTTTTTCGTTTGCACCGAAATCCCATAAAGAAAAGTAATATGTACATATGTGAACGCACCTGCCGATCCGTTAACCCGAGTATTTTTTATAATTCGAGTGCAAAAAAGGCAAAGAGTTTGTAAACAAACAAAAATGGCCAGATTCTTGATGAAAGAAACCTCAAGCTTCATGGGAAGTTTAAATAAAACTCAAACCCCATAGAAAATACGCGAAGGGACTAAAAAAATTACCATAAAATTTTAATTCCCATTTGATAAGCCAATTAACGTATTGAAATTCCTAAGAATTCAATCCAAAGCAAAAGACAGGATCCCACCTCCAAAGAGTCGGACTAAATCTTCTTCACACTCGCCAGAACGTCAGAATAAAAAGCTTAATTTTTATCATATATATTTCCTCCCAACAAGGGCAACTCTCATTGCCGAATGACCCTCTGCACCCTCGAGCCGCCTCTCGCGTCTGCGTCAAGAATCCAAGGGAGCAGAGATGATTGTTATTTCCTTGGATCCAGGGATTTTGCTCTGCGCCTTCGTCGTGTTTCCAAATCGACTCGCTGCCCGCCGTAAGGAATCTCGAAATAAAAAGAAAAAAAAAACATCGTCATCCCTCCGGTGTGAGGTTGTAGTTTTATGGCCTTTTGATTGATAGCAGCTGAATTATCAACACCACGTACATCTCAGTGGATATAAGTGTGGAATTACGTCAACAGTGACGTCCAACTTTGCGACGACGCTCATTCCTTCAACTCTCTGTATAATTCTCCTACGTATTAAGCTGCTGTACATACTCTCCATCACTGTCTTATTTCCATCTGTACAAAGTACAGAATCACAGCGACGTACTCTCTCTCTCTCTTTCAGTTGAGCCAAGAAGTAGACAATTCACAATTAGCAAACACAAACAGAACTACGAGAGCTTTCGAGCTGGCAATGTAGACACGATGAGTGTAACAGAGACGTGCGCAGAGTGAAATACACGAAAGGGGATGTGACAGTGCTGTACGTACTTTATAGTCTCACAAAGCTTGTATGTAACGTGTACGTTTGTGCATTTATCGACTGATAGCGAACCGAAGAGCGAACTTGAGCGATTCAAGACGCACAGTGGCATGGCTCAACCTTTTTGGAGTACCAAAAGCTTTACGTACGTCATCCAGCGTCAAACGAATGTGACATTTTCCTCGGTGAACGTGATAAGACGATAGGGTCTGCTCTGTAGGTTTGTCTGTGAGTTCTCGGAGCTCTCGTAGCCTCTGGTACCATTCGAGGTTCAGTTTGTCAAGGAAAACGTTAAGAACTCCATGTTACGTTGATGTTTGTACGAGAAATTGGTCAGCATAACCGGAAACGTGAAATTGACAAAGAAAAAAATAGACGAACATACATATGAGAGTTTATACTGTTTTTTGTCTTCTCTGTCCTCTTTGCGATTTGCTCTGTGTGCTCTCTGTTGTGCCTTGTGCTATGCTCTCTTGCCTCGTCGACGTTCACCGCCGGAAGCAAATGGTATAGTGGCTTGTGTGGAGGAGCAGAACGATTGAGGTGGAGGAAACAAAATAGTATGACGAAAAAGAGAGATGGAGACAGAGAGCGAAAAAGATCCACTGTGTATGTCCCCAGAGCGTAAGCCTTTCCCCTCTGGTACTCTGCTCCCTCTCTCCCTCTCTCTCGGTCCCTCTTTTTCGCTCTCCGTCTTTGTCCTTTTCTCTATGTGTATATTCTCTATATCTCACGTCTGTTTGCACGAGTATGAGAGCAGAAGCTCTTGTCTATATACATTTTTTCAACAATAACGGGTGTGTCCAATATTCTTCGGAGATGAGTTAAAAAATCCCAAAAAAACAGTACAAAAAATCTTATACGGCGGATAATTGAAAGAGTTTTCATTCAAGCACCAATCAATTTTCACCTAATCAATCATTTCCTTCAGGAATTTTTGTTTTTCGTAAACGTTTCGAAATGATCGTTCGGTATCTAGTTTAAAAATAAATTTTGCCCCCCGTACGTTTCACTGTTTCTGTAGAACACATCGCGGATTCACAGATTTCCGTATGGAAGCTTCGAATATCGCGATGCGATCGAAACTGCTGGAAATATAAAGTTTTCATTCAGCGGAATTTGCTTTTATTTCCGAGCGGTTCTGGAATGTAAGGAAATGGCATTATCCTTGGCCAATGATCGTCTGGAACCCTTGAAGCCTAAACCTTCGAGTTTTGAGTTGAATTTTCACTCGGGTCTGACAGACCCATGGCTCTGAATGGTCTGAATCGTATGAAAAATTGAATTTTCATCAGTTTTTATGACTCGCTAATACACTCATCGCTATAATTTTGCCAGTTTGTATTTGCCAGTACACCCGTTATATACACGTAGGTTTTGCTCTTTCCCTCTCTGCTTTTCAACGATATATACCAAGACATATATATGTATCTGGGCAACTCGCTCACTCGCCGTTGCGTTGGAACACTTGAAGCCCCAACCAGTTACGGCAACAATAGGCTTTGTCTTCGCGCCGTCGGCGCTCGCAAATTGGTAGAAATCTTGATTAAAGGTGCAATTCCGCGCCGCGCGTTACTGCAGCCTACGGACAAATATGAATTGTGCAGCCACCCTTCCCTCCCACTCGCGAGCAGAGCACGAAATCGCGATAGAATTCTCTTTCTCTCTTTCTCCTACTTCCGCATAACTCGCCCTTTGCTTTTCTTCATTATACTTTTTTTTTCCTCGTCTTTCCTACAAACTAGACACTCCTTGTTGCGCCATTCTAATCTCTCCCTCTCCCTCTCCCTCACTCTTATTCTTGCGCAACGTTGGCGAAATTTTTGTTAAATAAAAATGCAGAAGAAGCTGCTGATGGGTCTCCTCGACCATAATACTCTTTTTAGCAAATTCTACTCTTACACGTAGTCTCGAGAAACGGATTCCACAAATTCATTTTTTCCCTTCAGCATCCCCCCTTCTCCTACTTTTCTCCTCTACAGGCATCCCTCGCGCAGAAATATTCACTCCTCAAACTGTTTCATTCGAAAACTTGCTGCCAATAAAAAAAAAAAAATGACGATCGTGGCTAAAAATTCCTTCAACATCCAGAAAAATCGTTTTCACGCTCGTTCAAACATCAGGCAACCAAGAACATTTCCCAAAATATGGAACAACATCGTCTGCCTTATATATCTGAGCATTGTGCGCGTATTGAATCGTCCACCGATTCATCGTCTATTAATATGGACATGTGTGTATATGTGTGGAGACTTAAGTAGCTATATACGATAATAACAAGGCCTCTTGTATTATCCGGATCATCTACTAGAATGAGCTTAACACATTTATTGATGGGAACATCTAATACCATGAATGAACCTGGCAGTAACAACAGATTCAGAGCATACATGGTAAGCTTCACATACATGTACAATAAATCCATGCACGAAACAGAATTCGCATACGTATATTCAAAAATATCAATAAACACACGAAAATAAATTCCACGTAAGGAGGTTGGATCACGAAATCACAATAATCAGAATTTTTGATCAAATGTAAACTGTAAACTCTATGCTTATCCACGTGAACTTTAGTGTTCAATTGCTCGAGTACTACGTGGTGAAAAAATCTTAAAAAATTTGTATTGTCATGTTTATTATTAAAGAATATATTTACCACATTTTATTAAGTTCTTATTTCTTTGAATTTTTTTATGTTTTTAATACGGTTTAGCATGGCAACATTGTATCGTCGTGATCCAACCTCCTTAACAACTTTCTGTTATTTCTTTTCATCTCGTACGTTGAGTTCCCGAAAAAATATCTGTCGACGTTTGAACTCTTTGGCATTGAGCATTTTCCCTGTTCTTCATATTCTGGTGGTTCAGGAAAAATCGCTTGGAATTCATTTCGTACTGCATGTCAATAAAGAGCAATTTCTCGACGTAATTATTTCGGACGATTCCATGCTTCCTCGCCATTACTCGTTGAATTTTGCTCTTGACCATTTAGAAGGCGAGAAAAAAATATTGAATTGCTAGTTAATGAATTATCGTAAAGGTTGTTGTCTGGAAAAATCCTCTTAATTGAAAGATAATCGTTTCATTCCGTTGGTAGAATCGAATAAGCAAACGCTTGTGGCAAAGGGGCATGATCCACTTTTCCATTTTCGGGAGGTTGTCACACGAGAAACTGAAGAAATGCGATCATAAATAATATTCTAAGCGTTTTCGACAGATGCGACGTTGGTCGACACAATGGAGCAAAAATCCTTCTCATTTTATGGAAATACTGATTTGGGTCAAGCCAGTGTATTATTCTGATTATTGTTGTCGCAATTTGGCATCGATATTTTCAAGGAAAACACACTAGAATGTAAGTTTGAAAAATTGTCAAAAAGACCCATCACGAATCTTCGAGCCAAAATCGTCAAATATAAAATTTCATTTAACTTCGCGAACGCGAGTATGCAGCACGCTGCGAATATTCGAAATGAAAAACAGAGGAGATAGAGAGCGAGAAAGACAAAGAGAAGGCAGAGAGAGAGAGAGAGAGAGAGAGAAACTCTTCTCTTGCACTCTCTCGGATTGCTGGCTTAGCGATAAACCGCTCAGAGCCACCACAAAACTGAGTCAATTTACATAACGATAATTGAGCTGTACATGAAAGAGCTCTCTTCGTCTCTTTCTCTTGACATCGTGGAGAAACGGAGAGAAAGAGCGATAGACGATCCCCATATAATCGCAAATAAAAGCGTCATTGCGTAGAATCGAATATATAAGTATGATATTTGTATACTCACGATTATCATATCGTGATTGTTTTAGAATATAAATCAAAAGGAGCACTTCGTTTGCCCAGAGTTTTCAAAACAGATTATTAAGTATTTTTTATTTCAGCCTCATTACCATTCCGTAAAACATGCCCGAGAGATTTTATCGACAAATACAGCAGAAAAAGTTTTTGGAAACTCATGTTTTTTTCCACACGCGTCTATAGGTACATTTGCACTTTTCGTGTCGTGACATATTCGCCAACGCCATCTGTAGGTTTTTTCAAATGTTATCGACAGTGAAAACGATTAAATTGAAAAAATAGAGTGTATAACAAATATGGAAATAATTATTGCCTATGCTTATTAATACTTATATGTATTCATAATATCGACCAATTATGAAATTCGCGAACTAGTGTACCAACTGATGGTACAGCTTTACGAAAAAAAATTCGGGGGGGGGGGGGGGGCTGCGAGGCTAGGGCGTAACATTATTACAATTCATTACTTGTAATAACTTGTAATAATGTAGTATCATTATTCAGAGGTTAGCACGGTTTGGCACCGTTAAGCTGCAACGTGCATCGCTGATTATCCATCCCTTGATTACAACGCTTGAGTTGGATCTGGTGGAGATTGATGTTGGTCGAGATGTCTTCGGTAAAGATTGTTCGTTTTTTGGTAGAGATTGCACCTGGTGAAGAAAAGTTTTTATGATAGAGTCTCTCCCCTGTGGTTGAGATTCCTTCGGTTGAGATCGATCTGGTAGGGATTTGCAGAACAGAGTTGTGTCGTGCCATATTATATCTCAAGGCAAATTAATAAATCACGAGTTCCAAAAGTTAAGCTACCAAGAACCACCACATCAATCATTACTCATCGATTGAAACTAATTTCAAAATGAAATTGATTGTGAACTTAAATACCTGGGTCACTGAGGGTTGACCTTGCTACAGAAAGTATTCCCTTCCCTACAAATTCAAAAAAAATGAAGTACTATTCACCAGAAGGTTTATAACTTTCATCGAATTGCGACCATCGGCCAATTCTGCATCGATTTAGGTTGCGAGCGAAATTATATTTCACGCCAAAGAAACATTTCAGCTATCCTTACGCTAGAACTTTTTATTTTTATCTATTTTAAATCTATATTATCTATTTTAAAGAAAAACTGTCAGACCGCTAGATTTTTAATAACGCTACAACGCTATAAATTATAGCTGGGAATCTAAAGTGGTCTATTCCATGAATCGAAACGATATATGTATACAACAACAAAAAAAGCAGGAGGAAACAGCTGATCGTTTCCACACTCGTGTAGCATGCACTCTGGTGCACCCGAACTGATCTGTACCGTACTGTGTGGTTTCTTACGCCGATTCATCGAGGTTAGGTTCCTACGTCCGGTGATTGCGATAGCTTACGAAATAATTTATCAAGAGGGATTAAAGAGAGGAAAGAAGACTTTGCCAATTTCGTGAAAAACACGCAGTTGATGATAAATCGATCAAGAAGACGACGCACTCGAGCAATAATAATTCGCGACAATGTTCCGGCCAGCGAAAAATTTAGTTTCCACAATACAACGCGTCAAGGAATGTAAACCGCTTATAAGATGTACCCGACAACTGTCAGAAGCTGTGGAATATGAATGTAATTTCAATCTTTCAATATTTTATGGACTTTTTTCAAAATTCCCTTCGTTTTAATTTTCTCATTACTTTACCACGATTTTCTGCTGGAATTGCAGCTCCGATCACTGATGAATACAAGAGAGGACCGAGCGAAGGAAGATCTCTGTATCTCGATGCCCAAGCTACCACACCAATGGCAAGTCAAAGAAAAATAGAAAAACTCTTTCGATTCATAAAATCCCGCAAAATTTGTCTCACAAGTTTTTTATCATTTCAAATTATTTTGGATTTCAAAATTTATATCTAAAATTTTTCAACATGCATTTGAAATTATGTTCAAGGAGTCTGTTGATTTATTTGGGGGCAATTAAGAAAAAATGTTTCATATAAAAAAAAAAATTTCCCGTACAGAAAATGAATTTTGTACAGATTATCAATATATTAGGATTTAATCATTTTTCCAGGATCCGAGAGTAGTTGATAAAATGTTGCCGTACATGACAACCTTTCACGGAAATCCTCATTCGAGGACGCACATGTATGGTTGGGAGTCGGAAGCTGCTGTGGAACATGCTCGCAAGGTTTGTAATACATTCAAAAATATTTTTTTTTTTTTGTCATTTGGCAAAACTTTTGGCAATCTTTGTTGCTGCTTTATTTTGTTAAAATCTCGTGAAATTTATTCCTTCGTAGCAAATAGCGGATTTGATCGGAGCGGACAAGAAAGAAATAATCTTTACTTCCGGAGCAACAGAATCCAATAACATTGCGGTCAAAGGAGTTGGGAGATTTTACAAAATGAACAAAAAACACATAATCACGACCCAAACAGTAAGAACATTTTTTTTTGTACAGACTAGTACATAGACATTTTTTTTGTACTTCTGTATGAAAATGATTCCACAATAATTTCCATTCCGAATAGCCCGAATAGAGAATATTTAAGTTTCCAAACCTTTTAGGAACACAAGTGCGTTTTGGATTCCTGTAGGGCTTTACAAGCCGAAGGTTTCGAGGTCACTTATCTTCCGGTTATGACCAATGGCCTGGTGGATATGGAACAGTTGGAAGCTGCCATGAGACCCGATACATCTTTAGTTTCCATAATGGCAGTCAACAACGAAATTGGCGTGAAACAGCCGATAGAAGAAATCGGGGCATTGTGCAGGTCTAGCAAAATATTAGATTTTTCTTGCAACAAGATTTTGCTTTTCTGGCATGAGACTATAAGTGAACAAGTTTGAAAATCGTGAAACAGCAAAAAGGTTTATAAATAATCAAAGAGATAACGAAAAGTTTACATTTTGAATTACAGACGAAAGAAAATATTTTTTCATACGGACGCGGCACAGGCGATTGGAAAAATGGCGATAGACGTTAACAAATTTAACATCGACCTGATGTCGATAAGTGGTCACAAATTGTACGGGCCCAAGGGCGTTGGGGCACTTTACGTTCGTAGAAGGCCGAGAGTTCGCGTTGAAGCCATTCAAAGTGGCGGTGGACAAGAAAGAGGAATGCGAAGTGGCACAGTTCCTTCTCCTCTTGCTGTCGGTCTCGGGGAAGCTTGCGAAATCGCTAATCGAGAAATGGAAGTGAGTCTTTCGAGAATAAATCAAAAACGTTTGACAATGCTCAAAATCATTGTTTCGTGAACTTTTAATTTTCGCTGTATAAATATTTCAAGATTTTAATAATTGACGATTCGTAATAACTCCAGTTTCATTGATCAATTGTTTAAATAATTATTCCAGTACGACGATAAACATATAACTGGCCTGTCGAATCATCTGATCAAAAAACTCGAGACGAATCTTACGGATATTGTGCGAAACGGTGATCCTCATTCCTGGTATCCTGGCTGTGTGAACTTCTCGTTCGCTTACGTTGAGGGAGAATCCTTATTGATGGCATTAAAGGACATTGCTCTGAGCAGTGGCTCGGCTTGCACGAGTGCGAGTCTTGAGCCGAGTTATGTTCTGAGAGCGATAGGAGCTTCCGAGGACTTGGCTCATTCCAGTATAAGGTTCGATGAAAAATAATAATACAAATAAATGCATAACAACGCCGGATGGAAAATTAGTTGAGCTGGAGTGTTTTTATTATGGCAATTTGAAGTCGAACTTGAATGATTCGACCTCAATATAAATGTAAATACCTAAAAGTACCAATTCCGAGAATATTTTTTCTACACGATACAATTTCCAAAGTGTAAAGTTTTTCTTAATTTTCTATTTTGTCATGGATCGTGGCAAAGTCTATTTTTTATCTGGGACGTGAGTGATTGATTATTAATTAATTAATCGCAGATTTGGGATCGGACGTTTTACGACACTCGAAGAAATCGATTACACAGCCAAAAATACGATCAATCATGTAAAGCGTCTCCGTGAAATGAGGTAAGGGATCGAGGGATCATGGCTAAGCCAGAGGAGATTTTTCTCTAAGCTCGAGAGCTCTGGACTTGCAAAATATCGAAACTTGTTGAAAGAAAACATGTTTTTTATGTTTACAGTCCTCTGTGGGAAATGGTGGAGGATGGAATCGACATTAAGACGATTAAATGGACTCAGCATTAGGATTGGTTACTTTTGCTTTTTCTGTGAGATCAAAATTCTGGAAAATGTTGTAGTTCAACCGACGGTTTTCCTACGTTTCCCGAAAACTACGAAATATATATGTGACGCGATGCTCAACGACATCGACATCGCTGCTCAGCTTTCAGTTTATAAAAACCTATTCCATCGTCGTTCAGAATAAATAATTCATGAAAATTCATTTCTTCGTTGATTATTTTTTCCTGTCGATCTTTCTTAAATACAAAATTCCAAAAATTCTCGGTCACAATAAATCCTCCATTTTCAGCACATACATGCCGGATCGGCCGCTTCGTCGATGTACGAAATTTTGAAACGATCCTCGTCCATGTCGTGGAGTCCCATTCTCGATCTATTCGCCTCCACCAAATGTTGAGCAATGTCTTCAAACATTTCGTTTATTCCTTCACCCGTTCTGCACGAGGTTTTGTAAGTCGCTGAAATTAGATTGTGGCATTGTTCGCTGTGGACAAAAAATGCCAAAAAAGTGTCAAAAATTGCTCTTTATCGAACGTAAAACGAATGAAAAAATTTTCAAATTAAATTAACCCTAGAACTGCAAACCGGGGGAAACATCTACCCCTGGCGAGCTTCGACGAATTACGTTCCTAACTTAATATTTCAGCACTTAGGTATATTTAAATCAGTTTTTCACCAACTAAATCTTGATGAAATTGAACTTTCGCTTCACCATTCTCTTCGTCATGAAAAAACAAAAAGATTCATGTACTTATAAGTCAGATTACTGCCTTCAGAACGGTTTTACAAACAAGAAACCCGTAGAGTAAATTTTTAGCCCGGTTTGTAGTTTAACGGTCAAAAAAATGGGTTTGTAGGTCTTAAGGAAAAATCGATGGCAATTACGCACAGGATGGAAAAAATACGTTTTTCTTACCAGAATTGTTCCATTTCGGCGTCCGTCACCTGAGGAGTATTATTGTCAGCGTCACTTTTGTTACCGCAGAGAAAAATCTTTGCGTTTTCGGCATAGGTAACAATGTCCAGAAGATGCTGAGACAGGAGATGAAACGAAGTGGAATTATCGAGAGCAAAGACTAGGATAGCTGCCTCGGCAAATTTGTAGTAACTCGACGTTACGGATGCCACTCTTTCCATGCCTCCGGTGTCCCATAGTTGCAACTGGATTAATAAATGTCTTAGTTATTAATAAAGCGATGAATATATTGTTGAAAGTCGTTTTTTTTTTCATGAATCACGGAATTTGACGTTCGTGTGAGAATTCGAGTGATAAAACGTCAAAGTGACAGCTCGACTTCAAACTCTCACGAATTAATGAATTCTCAGTATTTTTTTCGTATTATTTACGTGTGCCTTAACCTCAATATAGTGAAGGGAAATGGGAACATGGAAAACTCACGCGAATTCGCCTGTCATCGATTGAATATTCCTTGTCAATGTTGTCAAGCCCGAGGGTTGATTTCCTGTCGCTATTTGCGACGAAAGTATTATTAGCGAAACGTCTGAATATCGACGTTTTGCCAACACCGTACTCGCCGCACAATATAACCTTTTGCTCGGTCACTTTGACAGTTGCCATTGTTGTTGTTTTATATAGAAAAGTTTTTATCAAATAATATGGCACATGATAAAAATAGGAACGAATTTAGTGGAGCAATCCGTCGTAGCGAATCGCTAATAAATACCCCAACGAACGTAATTCGTTGGATGTAAAAAAAAGTACATGGACGATTTACAATCACACATGGGCGGAGGGCAACACTGTGATTTTTTTTCCACTTGCCCTTCAATGTCTATAGGTATAAAGATGAATATAGGCCTAGAAATGACTCGAAGTAGCGTGAGCGTCTGTAATCGCGAGTTGAAACGCGATTACGGAATCGCAATTAAATTCTTGGTTTCGCGATCCGATGCAACGGCTCGTGTCTTATGAGATCACCATTATTTCGCGTCATTATTCAAAGTCCCTATTATCAGAGATATAGAAAATCCTGTTTGGCGATATACATAATGATGCGGCAAAACGCGACGAGGAGAAAAACAAAACAAAAATGTTTGCAATCACGTAAGGATTCGACTCACTTGGATTCAGGGATGGTGCGAACCTGGCGGCAAAACTTGCAATCAATGTGCTTTATCTCCTAAATTTTATGTTTTTTCTAGTATTATTATTATTAATAAATAGCCAAGATCATTTAATGCGAATAGAAACAAAAACAGCTTTCCTAAAGAACGGAATCAAAGCTCCAGATAATTTTCTAATACGTAATGATGAATTGATCAAATAATTCTCGATGATAAAATTGATTAAATGTTAAAAACTCCGCGTTTCAAACAGCAAAATCATTTCGCCGTTTATTTTCAGACTCGCCACGATTGGGCCCTTTTCCCTTTGGCGTACCAATCGTCATGGGGCAGGTGAAGGAGCCCGATCTTTTCTTGGTCATTCGTAACACGAAACGTTGCGGTTTTAATTCGCAAATGTACTGATAAATACGTCACGCACGGAGTCAAATACCCTGCGAACCTCGACTACGCCTCGTTGCGGTGTAGTCTTTTGAGTCGGAATGTAATTCCATACCATTTTGAATAGGTTCATCATGCATCTGTATATATATTGAGTTTTCGCAGCTGTACACGTTTGATTTGCTATTTAATTTTACTATTGTTTTCGTTTTCTTTAAAACACTTACATCGATTTTTATTAGAGACTTTTCATATAACATTTCGTACAATTTTTTTAAATAGTAAGGTATATATTTATTTATCGCAATAGTTAAGTGTGTGTGTGGTTTTTTGTGTCGTGGACAACGTAAAATGTGAGGGAAATGGACAGTATATTTATAGTATGTGTATACATATATATATTAAATAACGACGAGGTGTCATCCTTTTGTTTATCTTGTTGTAATTAAGTGATTGGATTCGTGGCTCAGTTAAACATTTGTAAACAAAGCTTTGTAAACAAAGGCATAATCTTCGTACACGTGGATTCATATGTATATATAAATACATACATATATAAATATATATAGACGGAGGAGTGGAGAATTCATCGTCTCCTTTCCTTAGTATCCTGCCAATTCCGCAAAGGTCGAGTCCATCTCGTCCGCCAGGGACTTGTATCTGTCCTTGTTGATTCCAAGCTCGTCTGTAATTCGATAAAATAGGTTTTCACGTTACTTTGTTTCCATCCGTTTTTAAACCATGCTCCGGGAGGCACAAAAGTTTGGCAAATATTTCGTTTTTATGGAATTCTTTCTATCGAGGAATTCTATTAAAGAATAACTAATCTATAAACCCTCCGTGGTCACACGGGGTCGGAAAGACCCCCCAGCCATGTTTAAACGCTTGCCGCGTTGCCAGGATCGTTCTGAACGACTTATGAAAATTCAGGACATCATTTTGAACCTTTCAGAATGAGAATATCATGCCAAAAAATTTTTAACCAATTTTCAAAATGACGGAAATAATCAGCAAGGAGGCAATGTGTAAAAAAAAATTTTTTTTTAGCTCGAAGTTGCGCTTGAGTTGACCCCTAGTGGTCACGGAGGGTTAACCAATCAATTTTTCATTGATTAATTTCTAATTAGTAATTAACTTGTTTTTTTCTTCTATATCAATGAATTTTTATTCAGGCATTCCAAATCGGGAATAAATTGTGCGAAATTTAGGGAAACAAGCGAGGCTTTGGTCAGACAGTCGATTCCTCTTCCCATTAAGTAGATATGGCAAACACATCAGGCAGTAGTTGCGATGCTTGCATGGTCAGACAAGCTTGTTAATTAGAAATAGTCTAGCCAAGATACCTATCAGGAAGCAAGTTTTGCGTAAGTACTGCATTGAAAAATCTATTGAAATGCACGGAGAGAAAATAATTACATGAATGACTAATTAATTAATTTTTTATCTGAAATTGAACGAAAAATGTCAAAGTTTCTGCTATTTTCGATAAAATATGAATAAAAAATTGGTATGCATTTGCTGTAATCTCTTAGAGGGGCAAAATGGAACCAGGCATTTTCTCTCGGTGTGCAGTTCGATAATTGCATATTAGCGGAAAAACTGATTCGTGCACTTTCAGGCTCTTGTACTGCTCGATGTTGATGTTTTTAAATTTCAAAAAATTCCTCAATGTCTATCGGTTTTATAAAATTCTTTGTGCTAATCTATGGCGAAAATATTACAAACGTATGAATGTTCCAAGTGTTTAATTCTATCGTCTATTTGGCTACCTTGTCGTTCAATCCTATTGGACAAAAGGGCTCTAAACGATGAGAGATGGAATGGAAATCTGGCTACGAAGTATATTTGTGAGAGCAAAAGTACCTGAAGTGCGAGAGCGTTGACGTAGCGAAGCTTTTAAGTGCTTTCTTGTTAAAGTGTTGGTAAGAAATGTGCCACAAAAATATCACGATCAAAACAACATTTATAGGGCCGGGATAACGCTTTCTTAAAAACTTTCAATTTTTTTTTTTTTTTGCCACGAGGTCATAGAGTGAAATTCTGGTTAATGTTATAAATTTTTCCTAATTTTTTGAACTCTGCTTTTTTGCTTTTTTTTTTAATAGGCGCTAAGCTCGGCAAATGTCGAATCCAAGTCGTCGCAAATTGCTTTGTGTTTCTCCTTCTGGTTGATCAAGTTGTCTGCAACGATTAATCGATTGAAAGCACATTAGCAACTTTGAATTTCGAAAATCCATCAAGATTCTCGGCGTTTCTTTTTACCCATGCATTTTTCTTTTTTTCGCTCCGTTGATTATCGCAGTTTTCATCACATTTTTATGCAATTTGAGAAAATATGTTTTGCGCCAGAATGAAATCGCACGATGAACATTTTTTTCTCGGTTTCCTGGTTTCTTCGCTCATGCAATTTTCATTAATTATTCTCGCTCGATTATGGCATTGCGTTATTAACATTTGTGAGAAAAATAATAATTTTGTGCGAGGCAATAAAATTGACGAGTAGAGACAATCAGAAATTTGGGTTTTGGCAACGAAATACTGACCTTCGAGCCTGTCGACCTCCTTCTGCAACTTCTTGACTGTCTTCTCCGCGAATTCGGCACGAGCCTCGGCTTCTTTTAGCTTGACGGTCAGAGTCTTCAATTGGCGTTTGAATTCCTCGACTCTTTGGTTTGCCTGATTGAATGTTGGAAATTTTTACGTTTTAAAAAAACAATTCAAAATTCATTCGAGCTTGTTTTTTTTTGGCAAAAATAGATTTACCTTCTCTTCGGACACCTCCAAGGATTTCAAGCTGTTACCAACGACCTTGAGTTCCTCTTCCAATTCCATGATCTTACTAAAAATAAAAAATAAAAACAATTTTTTTCCTGCTCCCAAAATTTTTGTCTTTTTTTTCCATCAGAAATTTCTATTAAATTTAAATGATCGATTTTTATTTTTAAAAAACTTACGCTTCTCCGGACTTGACACGGTCCTCAGCGACCTCGAGTTCGTCTTCAACGAAGGCCAGCTTGCGAGAAACTTCGTCAGATTTTCCGTCAGCGTCTTCAGCCAGGAGACGAGCTTCCTTGAGTTGGTTCGTCAGCTGATCCATTCGTTCCTCATCTTGTTGAGCACGGTTTTCCAATACTTTGCACATGCTGCAAATTTTCTCGGTCGGAATTTCGATTTTTTTTTTTTATTTCATTCACGAGGCAAGGGAATTTTAATTATTCGAGGTTTTTGGAAGAATTTTGTGGTTCGCTTACCGGCTGGACTCATCAGCAGCTTGAGAAGCTTCGGCGAGCTTGCTCGATGCGGTGTTCAAACGCTCTTCCGAACGCTCAAGATCCTCCTCAATGAGCTGGACTTTCCTGTTCAAAGCAGCCACTTCGGACTCGGCCTGAAATTTTCATCGCCAAAAATGAATTCATCAATTCGACAAAATTCAAGTTTAGGTAATTTTTTAATTGGCAGGTAATTATTAGCCAATGTATAGAATTTCATGAACTCACGTTGGTCAAGGACTTTTCACGCTCCTCGAGGTCCTTGTTAGCCTGTTCAAGGTTGCCCTTGTTGGTGTTAAGATCGGCTTCGACTTGTTGCAATTTTTTGCGCAAGTCTCCAACTTCCTCGAGAACTTTGTCGGCTCTCAGGTTCGCCTCCTTGGCCTGTCCTTCGCAGGTATCGGCTTTGTCCTGCGCGTTGTCCTTCTCAAGCTTCATCGCTTGCATCTTCTTCTTGATCGCGTCCATGGTGGCGGCTTTTTGTCGATGACTTTTCTCACGAAACTAACAAGTTTGCTGTAACGCGATAAAGTGTTTATTAAAATTGAAGAATTTCGCTGGGTCGATAAATCAATCAACGATGAATTGAAAAAGTTGAATCAATTGGAAAAGTTGATTAGAATTTCAATTGATACTTTCGTATCGATTTATTCAAAAATTGGGAAAACGCAGAAAATTTAATTAATAAATACAAACGCGAAAAAACACAAAACTCTGAAAATTGCTCACACATTTGAAAAAATGAAAACGTTATTAAGGCACTATACCGACCTCGTATCAAACTTTTTCATTTTTCTCCCATCGACGTTTTTAAAGCTTCGAAATTCAATAAAAAATGTTGGATCCATTTTTCGAGGTCGTTCGCAAAGTTTTCACCGCCGGTCGAACCAAGAAAATTTGGTGATTCATCTCCGAGTTCGAATCTGCTATATCGATGCCTTAATTTTAGAATAAACGAGGAATTCGGGCAACGGGGGGAACAGCGCGCATCACTAATCGTGTATTTCTGCCTCGATCGCATCCTCGCTCAAATTTCCATACGCGCACGAGACCAAAGAAAGTTCCGAGTCACAAATTGATTAATTTCTCTCATTTTTCATTGATATTCGCGAATTGGGAGTCATTGAATGGAAATTAATTAGAGAATTCAAAAGTTTGATCATAAATCGTCGACTACGGACGGAGAAATCTCGAGTCAATAAAATCGATCGCGATGGAAAGTGGAGAAAAATAGTTTTGGACAAATTAACGATTTAGTTAACGCGGTCCACCATTTCTTTGGAGAGATAGAGAGAGAGGCCACCATAGGAAGCGGGTGTCCACGGAAATAGAATCTACCCAACGTTTTCTATTAATATCGTGTTCCCGAGGTTGGCCAACACCAGAGATTTCTCTGGCTAGGCTGATTTAACTGGAGGAAAGAGAGAGACAGATGGAAACGACAGAGATTTCTTTCTCCGTCTCTCTTCCTCCCCTTCGTAACCCAGAAGTTCGAGCTTTACTTGGCCGCCAACGCCGGCCGACATTCGATCTAAGTGGTCGCTCTCTTTATTAATAGACTTTCCGAAAACTTTGCGAAACAACCCTCGAAACAGCCCAAATCGTTGAGACTAAATCCCAGAGACTTTGATAACTCCAACTTCCCGTTTCATTCACCAAAATTTCCAACCCCTGGCTAAATATTTTCTCTTCCAAAAAAAAAAAAAAAACAATCAATTCGTAATTTTCGTCTTGCCAAGTAATTCGCGCAAATATGGCATCATGTAATTTTGGGAACGATGCCAGATTATCGTAACATTCCCAAGATTCGATCATTTTTCGTTGCTCAAAAGAGGCAAAAACAAATAAATAGTCACTTCGGTCTTTGAGTCCGGTGACATTATTTGAACGACCTGTTGACTCCATAATGACGAAATGTCACTTGGTAATTAAAGTTATCGAACAGAGATAAAAAAAAACACCAATTTTTCGAAAAATATTAAATCATCATTTTTTTCGAATGAAGAGGTCAAGGTAATTAGAAGGATAATTCATTTTTTCAACTTAAAATGCAAAACTCAATGACACAATGGAACTCACACAATGAAAAAAATCGTAAATATTGTTAAAAGTGTTAATTTGTCTACTTACGACATTCTAAAGCATAAAGCGATATAGGCAGACATAATGCACTGTTTATTAGTTGCGTATATTTTCACTAAGATGCTGCTCCATAGTGAAAAACTCGAGTTGTCAAAATCTTCGTAGAGTGTTGCAGGAGAGTCGTGAAAAGCTGTAGTTGTCAGCAGTGAAGGGGACCAAGTTTCCATCATTGAGAGTCTCGTCGATTTTTCGACTAGGTCGACACACTCGCGAGGTTTTTCCATTTTTGTGTTATGGCGAGAAAAAAACTGTAACTCTCGTCGATAAACACGGCTTATTGCGATTATCCAAAGTCAGCAGCAGCAGCAGCAGCAGCAGCAGCAAGAAAAACTCAATTTCAGCCCAAACTGCAGACACACGTCAAAAGCTTTTCTCTCATTTTTAAAATTTTTTTATTTCCTTCATCGTACTCCAATTGCTCGATTATGAATCGATCGAATTTCCTGATTTTTATCTTCACTGTTAATTTATTTCGCAGTACAGAAAAATAAAGATAAAGAGATTTAAAAATCGAGAAAATTGAATGATTCTCTTCGGTTTTTTCGGACTCGTTGAATAGCGAGAGAGGAAAAACACTTACCTACCCGAGCTAGCAGAGCGACGCGAGACGAGTGCCGTCCTGACTGCTGACGTGACGCCAAGCTCCCAAAAGTCGCGGGTGGGGAACCCAAAAATGGCGAGCCCCGAGCTTTTAAGCATCGCGGATATACTTCCAACGTCGCGACCTGGGCACGTCATAAGACCGGTCCTAGTTTTCAAACCCAGAGCGAGAAGATTAACAGAAACTGGGGAAATATTTGAAAGGGAGAGAGACGAACGAAGGTTGAAAAAGAGGGGAAATATGATTTTATCCTGTTTATTTTTCAAGCCTCATTCTTGAAGGTGTATCCGAAAATTTGAGATTTTACGCCAATGCGAAGAGCTTGCAGACTGTTGGAGGGAAAACGCGCTTCCCCTATTCTCAGCTACGACTCATCGCCTTGAGAAATAAAAACAATAAAATAAGAAACAACAGGAATTCTTGAGTCTCGGCTGGGGCGGGGACATGGCTCTCCAATCATGATTTTTGTGACGTTCTTGTCCGACCGGAAATACGTTTTGCAAGAATATCGAAAAGGGTAGTTCAACACTTCACGAACTACTGCAAATTATGCAGTACGAAAAATCTGTACTCATTTATTGAAATTTCAATTTTCAATCATTTTCATTCGATTCGAACGAATAAATAATTCATCTAATTAAATAATCGTATCATTGCGATGAGAAATCAAATTTTATTTAAATCAAAATTATCGTTGATAATCCATCTAAATTATTTTGGCGTGAATCAACGGCGCCGGATAAAAAATTGCAAGCTCTCCCGACGCTTTAAAAAATTCCTGTTTTTTTTTTTTACGTCAAAGCATTTTTTGCATGCGTTTTAATTTGGGGTGAAGATGATTCACGGATGGAAATAAACTCTTGAGCAGAGAATAAGAAACGACTATGCTGGAGAAATGATTTGGGTCCATGATCCTTGCAGCAAAAATCCGAATTAACAAAATTTGGATTATCCACAAATGTTCCTCGAAACTCGAATTTTTTCCACCGTTAATTAAGATTCTCCGTGCTGTAAACAGCGAGATGGAAATTATAGAGTAGCGGGCTAAATAGTACGACGAGATTTTCATAGATGGCGCCACCGGGACGTTTGAGTAACAGTGAAAAATGGAAAATTGACGCAATCCCCGAATCGACTTTTGAATCGTGTTTATTTTATTTTTTAAATTTATTTTTGGCATCAAATTTTCGGTATCGAATTACACGGAAAAAAAGAAATATGCAGAAACATTTGATTATCGTTTTTGTCGTTCTTGAGTCGTATAGAATTTTTAAAACATTTCCAATCGAAATATTTTCATCGATTCTTTCCAAATTCGCTATTTTAATTTTTCAGGAAATTTAAAAACGTGAAATTCCGAAGGGGAATGTCCAGATATGTGGTGTTTGCATACACGTCCGTGATCCTTGAGCTATTAAACATTAATGTCGAACAAAGTCTGCGGATATGACGCCCGAGGTCCAATTTTGGTTTGTAGCCAATAAGAATCGGCATGCGTAACATTAGCGGCCTCTTCTCTCTCTGGTTCGAGTTGGTGAGCGCGTATTTCGTTTACCAGGCAAATGTGTCCCTCCCAAGAATAGGATTCGGTATAACGCGACACGAGAGAATCTATTAATACCCACGTTTGTTAAACATATCGGATATACATATAGAAAAATAGGGAGAGAAAGAGATAAAGAAAGAAAATGAGCATCGTTGAATGATCGTGGGTTTAACGCTTTTATTTATCTACATCTGTCCTGAGAAATCTTTCCTCGAATTAGAACCAAACAGAAATCGTTTCATCGATTAAATTCACATGATCGATCCAACATTGCCAAAACAAATACGTATCCCTTTCATTCAGACTCGTGTAAAAATTTCCTGAAAAAATCTGTGAAAACAATTTTTTTTGCCTGTAAAATTTTTTGCCAATACAGAACTATTAAAATTTTATCGGAATACAACAAATTTGCTGGAAAATCGTTGCTAAATTATAATTTAAATTGAATTCTTTAATGAAACTTGGTAAAAATAGAAAATTGAACAAATTTTCAATTTTCCAAACAGAATATTTGACTTTCGAAATTTTTAAATTATTTTCTTTCCCGTTTTATTGCATGTGAATTTTATTTTTGCTCGAAAATAGCAGCAAGATGATAATTTTAATTTTAATGAGTAAAAATAGAAAATTGAACAAATTTTCAATGTCCCAATGCTAGGTGCTTAAAAAATAATTGGGCATTTGATAAAGCGAGTCTGAGGAAATGTGTCACTTGCGCAAACTCAAAAGCTTGCCATAAAATGGTAGGAGTGAAGAGCCCATTGAACAAGTTGACATTTCTCACAGTATCGTACTCAATAGCCCACGCGAAACTTGCAATTAGTGAAATTTAGTGATGCACTTACCGTCCTCGTGGTGCAGTGTGATAATTTTTTTGAATAATCATTCCAGTGTTGACAAAAATAATTTCATCAGCATTTTCTGAATCGAAGAAAACGGTGAACGCAGCCAAAGAAAGAATTCGATTGAGAAGGAATTTCGAAATTGCTAAAAAGTAAATTCTATCGAAAAGGTCGATTTTCCGCATTCGCCAAATTCAAGTTCGTTCGAAAATGTTTCGTTTTGGATTTTTAAAAAATCGATCGGGTAGATTCGAGAAAAGCCTCTTTTCTCCATTTTTCGGGGACGTTTGTGACTGAAAATTCCAGCTCTGCGTCGTGTGAGTGGGCGTGAAGACGATGAAAAAAAAAAAAGGATAACAGGTCTACAGAATTTCTGGCACAGAAATTGAGGCCTGCTCCACTTTCGATCCGAGAGACATTTTTAGTAGCCGAAGAAAAAATAATAATAACGCTGAGAAATGACAAAAGTGCACACATTCTTATGTATTTATAAATGAGAGAGACACACAAAATACTTTTCAATTCCATTAAAAATTGTTTCTAAATATAAAAAAACAAACCCAAACAAATTGGAAGGCGAATTTTTGGCATTTTTGGTTCGACGAGTCAACGAGAATCCATTATTTTCGAAAGGGTTCGTTTTTCTCATGCAATTTAAACGAGAAACTAAAATCTTCGTGTATCATTTTCTATCATTTATTTTCGCCGTTGTATGATCAACATTTTACTTTCTTTAAAAAAATTCCAATCTTTACGAATATCATCGTTCCACCGTACACACAAAAAAGTATGTGAATATGCTGCGACGATTTTTATTTTCATTTTTTTAATTTTTTATTTTTTTTTTATCAGGTGTATTAGGCACTCGGCGACAAGGGGTACAAAGTAATAATCCAAGAGTAAGAAGAAACGGTCCAATAGACGAGGAATCAGGGACGTGTCTTACCGCCCTAAATTCCTTCTTTTTCTCCCGCCCAAAACTCGAAAATTTCAACAAATCTTCAATGTTCTTCTACGTGATTAAACGATCGTTTACTTTTTGGGCATTGACTCTGAAATATCGTCACCATAGACTGACGTCACGAGAGACCTTATTGCATCTTTAAATATCGACCTTCGGAATGTTAATTTGAAAAAAAAACTTTTTTTCCCCCTCGATTATCGTAATGCTTGGTCACAATTTGAAATTTAGGACCCGATAGCATATAGAGCATCATGGCGAATAGTTTTTTCTTTTTTTCTTCATTTTCTGGAGCAGCGAAAGAGACAAGACTGGTTGGAAACCCAAGATATATAATTGATATTCTCTTATAATAGCGTAAATTAAAAAATAGCAAAGTTTCCTTCTTCCTCTCATAAGCATACGTGCTCGGTAATAATATTAATAATGATAATCATATTAATAATAATAATACGAATACAAAAGCGGACGACTGAAGAAAAATCCCTAGTGGATTCGTACTTATAAAAATTGTTAATCGTATTTCGCAGGATTGACGATGTAATTATTATTTTGGCTCTGGAGAATGTTTGTTTTGTGTTTTTTTTTTTTTAGTAATACCCGAAATATAAGTCTCTGATTTTCTTGTTTCCACGAATGGAAAAACGAAGCGAAATAGAGATGAGAAAAATTCTTTTACACTATGTAATTAATTGATTAATTAATTTATGGAATGAATTTTTTGTGGCAGAATTTTTTCTCGCTCTGATTTCCCTTATTTTTAGTCGATTGCCATTTGCGTTTTGAGTCGGATTTCTTTGCAGATGGCTACGATAATTCGCTTGATATTTCAAATATTCTCCCGAGTGGAATTTTTGTCTCGCTCCGTTGAGGCGAAATTGCGATGAATTTTTGTTTCTTTTTCGCAAGCGGTGAAGTTACGGAGAAAAAAATAAATCGGACAATGGTACTTTCCACTGAGACGCGCATCGACGAGATCAAGAATCTTTATGGAGTTCTTGGACGATGGTGGTGAGGTTTTTTTTGGAATTTTGTTTTCAGCGTGTGGTGGCAGTGTCGATATTTTTCTCTGAGCGTGTGTACGTTTCTTTTCTGGTTTTTTTGTCTTTTTTTTTTTTTTTACATAACGCCCCCCGACGAGCCTTCTTAATATCCGGCCAGGTCGGCGATTGTTTGATCCATCTCGTCGGCGATCGCTTTGTACTTACTGCGCTCGTTCGTCAGCTCGTCTGCAACGACAAAGGAATGGGGCAAATGTTATTAGTGGGTACGACAAGTGTTAGTCGGGCAGTGAATGAAAAGTAATAAGAGGATGAATGGGATTGTGTATTTTATTTTTCTTGTGCTCGAGTGATAAAAGCGATTTTTCGAGGATTTTATTTCTTTGCTTTCGGGTGAATTGATGTAACAATGACCTAATTAATATTTTACTATTCCTAACCCCTACAAGCTTTCGATCAGTGCCATTAATCTTATCATCCTCAACTATGCCCAATAGACAGAAGAAAAGTTGTTTTGCTGTTTTGTAAAATAAGCTTTTAATATTTTTTTAATGACTTTGAATGAAATTTTTTTAAAACACGAATCAACGAAACATCCACGATTGGCTAAAAAGTCGTAAATCACAAAAATTGACACAATTACTTCGCGATCTAAACTGCGACTAATTTTCGTATACCCAACAGGTAGAAATAAATCGATTTCGTTTAATTTTAAGAGTCGTCCAGATTGTGCATCGACAATGATATAATTCACACAAGGGAAGGAAAATAAATGAATGAACGAGACATTAATCGTATTGTTATTATCATAGATTAAGTTTAATTACAATAATACAAGTAAACATTTAACTGGCCCGTATCGGTCGGGCTGGATATCTTGTGACGCGTGTATGTAGTGTACGATTTGTGGTGTTTGGTATTTTACATATATATAGGAAATATATATAAATAATCTGTTGATCAATCGAAGGCAAAAGTTGTAAAATGGTAGGGAAATTCCATTTAGCCAACGAGTTCGGTGAAGGTGAGGTCCAGGTCGTCGCAGATGTATTTGTACTTCTCTTTTTCGTGGACAAGTTCGTCTGGAATAAAAAACGAGAATTATTAGAAATTTTCCAGTGGTTATCATGGTTTCGTAGATCGAAATGTTGTTTATTAATTTAAATGAAACATAATTGAGTGCTTGCTGTCGCAAGAAGAATATAAACGTCCGTAGCTCGTATTTTCGCATTAGAGGATTAAGAAGCAAAAGCATGGATATAACTTACGGAAAAATTTCGTTAGAATAAGCAAAATCTAACAAATTTTAAAAGCACTCCTGAAAAATCGAACGATTGTTCTTTTTTTTTTCTCTTATTAAACTCCGTAGAGTTCCTCGAACGCATTGTCCAATCCATCGCCAATCTCCTTGTATTTCTCCTTCTCGGCGACCATCTCATCTGTAATAAGTTTTCTTGTGATTATACAAAAGCGCGAAGCGTTCACACTATGTAGGAATGTACGAAGGAAGGAAGGATTTCGCGATTTTTTAAATGCATTTTTAGGCTTAAAGAGACCAAAACAAATTTCGTAACGGTGATTTTTCGTCCAATTATCATTCTTTACTTTTTTTTGTGGATCAAATAATTTGTAACTGCATAATTAAAAGGATACAGATAATTAAGGAAATCTTGGGCAAAGGATGACAGTGTGAAACGCTCGTTAATTAAATTCCACTCAAAGCCAAAGAGTACACGCTATTTTTTCCGCTAATTAACATTTCGTCAAATTTCAATTAACGATAATCAAGTTTCCGAGTGAATTTTCAAGCCTACGATCAAGTTTGTACTCTTGGGATTGAGATAAATTGGTAAATTGTTAATAAATATCAAAGAAGGACAAAACAACACGTACTCACCGTGGCTTGCGGTATTTATACATACCATTTGCTGCCTCGTTGCATGCGATTACACGAAGAAAACCAACAACAGCAACCACAAAGAAAAACACACACTTTTCGCATCTCGGCGTTATAAGTGTGAGTAAGAAAAAAACTTGGACGGAATTATTGGCAATGTTAGATAAAAAAAATCAACTCAGACGATAATTGATAAGAAAGAAACACAAACAAACGACACAACACTCAGGTTTACGGGTTTTCATCTTTTTTTTTTTCTTTCAAATGAAAATATATATTATAAACAGATTTATAATAATAGCAATATATAATAATTATTATTACAATGATATTAGTGTTATTTATCATTCCATTCGTTTTTGTAATTAATTATTAAGTAAATTAATCATCCGATTTATTCAACTGAAAATAAATTCATCCTTGTCCTCTCTCGAATTTTGTCTTTTTCTTTTATTAAAGGAGAAATAATAGAAATCGATTATCGAAACGTGAAATTGTATATTTTGTGCTCGTGTTATATTCGCGAGGTTGTGGGCTGAGGGGGGAGGAGGTTTTTACTTTTCGGTCAGACTTTGAAAAATGTTCTCGCAAGGGGCCCTGCCCCGTGGCCTCGATAATTTTGTCGCTGTATATAATCTCAATATTATTTTCAAACAAAATAATGAAATCGAGGAAAATCGCGAGTCATAAATATCGAAAAATTTCATGCTGTGTTGATTGGTCGATTGGCAAAAAAGTGACAATTTAAAAATTCAGTGCTCGCATTCGGAAGAGGGCCCCAATCTTATTATTTTCTTCACTTGTTATTGATACTCAGCTAATGAGAAATAAGTGAGTAAATTTTGAGAAAGTCGACGAAAAAATGGTGTTTTTTTTCTGATTGCGTTCAGAAAAGGGTTGAGGGATTGATAATAATTTAAATAATGCGATAAATTCGATGGAAGGCGAATGCAATTCGATTTGTTACGTTTTCTCCCTTCTTGCGATTAATTTGAATATATTTTCGTATTCGTTTCGGTCTTTAATAACTAAGATGAGGCAATGAGTGTTTGAGCTCGTGACTCTAAATGCAAAATCGTCGGAATGATACAAGTTCTTGGTCGGTGTGTATTTCGAATTGACAAAATGCCATTTTTTTGTTTGTTTTTTTTTTTCGTTCGACCGCTTGGTATCGTTTCGTCTCGTGTATTTCTATCGGTTTTTCTTTTTCGATGATTTTTGTGCGCTACTGGAAAGACCCGGGTCGATTTGGATTAACACGAAATATTTACAGGCACAAGAGAAATCGATAAATTTCGAACAGGCCTTGATGGTGGTCGGAATAAAAAGAAAAAAAACGACTGCTATCGACACAAAAGCTCTACTGACCAGAAAAATGTTATTTGATCGTCGATTAATTGGCAGGCGAGATATTTTGATTAAACAATTGAAATACCGTGTGGACCACGCCGAAACGCTTTTTTCTCCCTCTCTCTCTCTTCGAATTGGCATTTACACAAGTGTCTCGGTGAGATAGAACGAAAAAGACGAATGGAAAACGATTTTTGTCGTTTCGGACGTTCGTACAAAAATGGAGTCGTCGTAAGAGAACGTTCGTTTGTCTCTGGAATGTTAACGAATCAAGGAGAGCACTCGAATAATAACAAAAAAATGCCGACTTGACGGAAAAACGTGACGATTTGTTTTTCTCGCCAAACTATTGCTCAATTTTCGTTCAGTCATCGTTTCTTCGATCATGTTCACTCACACACATTTGATCAATGGAACTAGCAAACAAGCACACTTTTAGCAGTCATTCGCACAAGAGGGTGGACGGTGGTGTATTAAGAGGGTATTCTCATAAATGTTTAATATGTTTGTTGTTGCTGTTTAGGGCTGGTTGAGCGACCACATATTCTCGCATGTTATACAGGCTGCACCACTTGTCAAAGCTTGTCATATGAAGCTTTTTGCTTTTCGTATAATGTTTTGTCTTTAGCATTATTGTTCTTTTTCTCTTTCGTTATTTCCACCGCAAGTAACGACTTTTCTTTGTACGCGTTCTACATGTTCTGGATGTCATGCAGGGTCGCTTCCATCTCCTCCTGGAGTAATTTGTTTTTCTCTCTCTCGGCGACGAGGTCGTCTGTAAATTACACTCGTTAGAGGCCACCACGCACTCAAACAACAAAAAAAAGAGGAAAACTACCAACAAACACACACGCAGACATACGCGCGGGCAAACAGATAGCAAAACTGTTTTGGTTAAGAAATGGGCGTTTAAGGTTGTGTTTTTTTTTTTTTTTAGTTTGCCAAACAAACTTCTGGTAGATTAGACGGCACGTTTATAACTGCAGTTTTTTTTCTTCAACGTTTGTCATTTTTAAATTCGAGTCTCGTCGCATTTTCTCTCAGAGTCTAAGAATTATTTGTCCGTTACGTGTTGGTAGTTCAATTCTTCGATTCGAGGCAAGATCGTCGTACCAATATTTGAAAAATATCGCGTTAGGAATAACAAACAAAATGAATGAAAAATTGTAAAAATCGAACAAGGCTTTATCCTCAGATTTCTAGTGACTCATTCTGTATGCTTAGCGTATACGAAAAAAAAATAATATTAGAAAAACAAAACGTTTGCCGCAAACGAGCCTCCGAGGATGCGGCTGACCTCGACGTCAAGAAACGTCGAGAAATCTATCGCCGCCTCGCTTGGCTCTTTGTATTTATAGATTTTCAGCTTATCGACAATAATCTTCCTTTTTTCTTGTTTACCCTAATTCCCCCCCCCCCCCCCCCGGCTCTTCGATGGAGAAGAGAAGAACGGGGAACAATGCTGGTAAAATAATTCCGAGATAGTTGGAAAGCTTCTAATTGTTTTTTTCTCTCGTTTTATCAAATGAATTGCTTGCTACGTTGTCGGCAATTATTCAGCAAGTTTTTGCAGTCGAAAGTAACAAGTGCCTCGATGTTTTTTAATGCTCCAAATAAAAATTTTCTACTCGACGTAAGTTTATAAAAGTTTATGTAAAACGTATTCCGACTATTCCGAAATTAATTTCACTCAATGAAATACTTGATGGGTCAAAAAAATGAATATTCATGAAAAGGAGATTTGAAAAAAAAGGTGGTCTGTGCAGTCGTGAATAGAAGTAAACGATTGTTGGAAATTGTTACGTACCCTCGAGCCTGTCGACCTCCTTCTGGAGCTTTTGCACCGATCTCTCAGCGAATTCAGCGCGGGCCTCAGCCTGTAAAAATTCGCAAAGAGAGATTAGCAGGATGTTCTGGATTCAGCGAAGCAAAATTTCGTGTTAGAAGCGAATCACGTCAATAAAAATTTTCTTTATGAATTAGAAAATACGTGCAAAGAGAGATTTTCAATATTCTTAGTAGATTTAATTTTGGGCAATTGTTTTATATTTTCGTAAAGCCAAGAACACATCTCCGTACCTTGCATGTCGATGGCCGATATGAAAAAAAAACGACCGGTGGGAGAAAATCATTTTTCGACAACGACGAAAAGTTATAAAATTTAAAAAAAACCGTTTGCAAATTATTTTTTCTGTTTTTTTTTTTTTTTTTCTAGAAAATGAGGTTTTTTCGTTGTTTGCGATAAAGCACAAATAACTCTTCGATTTTTAAACGAAATTTGATACAAATTTTGAAATAATCTTGAGAAAATGTTCGGTGACCGAGCAATAAATATTTTTACCTCTTTCAACTGGCTATCGAGTATCTTGACCTGTCCTTCGAAGGTTTCCTCCCTCTGTGTCGCCTGGTTTTAGTCAAACGAACAACAACAACAAAAAAAGACAAAAACAAGAAATGGTTAGTAAAAAGCCAGCACACAAGCGTTTTCAGGTTCCCGAAGGCCTGACAGACAAAATGATATTTCGTCGGTTGACAAATAAATAATGGCACTTTTAATTTACCATCAAAATTTCAGCTTCACTCGCTATTTTACTTTTTGGTAAGTCGGGGCTATTGGTCAGAATTTTAGTTTGTTGCAAACGGGCAATACAAAGGTAAAAAACCAAAAACAAAATGGTAGAAAAAAAGAACACGGAAAATCGAGCATGACAGGCACTCCCAAAGGATTTGTACCTCCTTGAGACGATTGTTGAGGGTCTTAATTTGGTTCTTGTACTCCTCCTCACGTTGGTTTGCCTACATACATTATTTCAATATTAAAATCTATTTTTTTTCGATTATAAAAATTCCTCTTTTTTAATAAAATGCTGGGACTCGTGAGACGAGAATAAAATCGATTAATTTGGGATTGCTCGACGGGTAAATACTCTTTTGTGACTAAATATTTGTCCATGAAATTGAAACGTAAAAAAAAGCTGAGTCCAATGAGCTTGTTTGAAAAAATTCATTTGACGATTGAAAAATGGGATTTTCTTTGATTTTCGGATTTGTTTACCTTCTCCTCGGACACCTCGAGGGATTTTAAGTTGTTGCCAACGACGCGAAGTTCTTCTTCCAGCTCGACGATTTTACTGAAAGAAAGAAAAAAAACAAGGTCCTTTAGCATCTCGCGCAATTTTCATTTTGGATGAAAAAAATCTTTCGCTGTGTTACGATTTGGCGAATGGTACGGAGGATTGTGGAGCGAGAGATTGGGTTGGGAAGATTCTACACGACGAAAAACATTCTCGAATTAGGCAACGAAAAACAAGCACAAAACTCACGATTCGGACAATTCGGCCTTTTCCTCAGCGCGTTCGAGGTCCCCTTCCACCATGACTAGCTTCCTGGCAACCTGCGATTAAACAGCCATACGTGTCATGCCAAAGCGAACTTAAAACGGTTTGTTTTTTTTTTTTTTTTGTCAACAATTGTTCAACGATTTTCGTGCAAATACAAGAGTTAGGCTTGAAATAAATAAAAACAAGTAAACACAAAAGTTCCTTCTCGTTCTTCAAAGCGGCTCCCCGGCTGGTAGACATTCTCCGGTCTGCAGTTGAATTTTCGTCGAAGAAAAAATAAAAAATTTCATTGAAAATCGCTAAATTGCGTGCAGGAAGTTCGAGGAATAAGGATTCTCCTTTTTTAGTGTAATTTTCGGACCAGGTACGATGATTAGCAGCCACGAAAAAACGCAAAACTTGAATGGATCGAAAAGAAACGATGCTTACGACTCTCCAGCCTCGGCACGCTCCTCAGCACGCTCGAGATCAGCCTCAACCATGGCCAATTTACGGGCAACCTGTGTCAATTAATATAATCATGATAACATGTTCTTTCCTTCGATTTATTTCCATTCAACAAGCTCCACTCAATTATTTTCATTCGTTTTAAACCTCGATTTACAGTCGCTATAATTAGAACGAAAAAGCCAAAAAGTAACAATTTTCTGTGCATCGAACATGAAAATGTTTAAAGACAATTAATTTTTTTTATTTTTCACAAATTTTGAAAATTTTATCTCGCGAGTTTGAGCAAGTAAGGATTTTCAAACACGATTTTATTTCAAACTCTTTGATCTCGATTGTTAGCGACAATTATTTCCCATTTATTGAAAAGTTTTTCTTCGTATTTTTTTCTTATGAAAAATTGATAACAAATTTTTTGTTGTCTTGGTGAAAGAGCAAATCGACAAAACGAGTTAAACGGAATTCATATTTTGGCTGAAATTAGATTTTTGGAAATTTGTGCAACTCGATGACAAGTCGGGAAGCAAAAACTTTCGGTAGATCGTGAGTATCGTGTTGGCACGGGGTAAAAACTGTGAAAATCGATTAATCGATGAATTAACTTGAAAAACAAAATATCTGTCGAGTCTCGATCTCGCTTTTAATTCAGCAAAATTTGTTTTTGACGTGAATTTTGAAAGATCAATAAATTTATTGACGAAACACGATACTCAGGATTACATGTGAGTTCAACAGTAAAATAAAGCAGTTCGGGGTAATCCACACTCTGGTTGCTGTTAGAGAAGAAAAAATAAAACACAAAAGCACGTTGATGTCAGTTGAAGGATCCTCCGTCTCGAGATCCTGCGATTCAAACCGATTATTTGTAAATCGACTAAAAAAAAATCTTGACAGACCAATCAAAGTAAAAAAAAAAAAAAAAAGAATTAAATCACAAATCACGATGACGAGGTTAAATTGGCTGGCACGTTGATTTCCTTCCCCTGATTCGTTCGATCCTCGTAAACCTCCAAATAATATCTTAGGAATCTAATTCGACGGATCGAATTTTCTATCGATTATCAAAACTACTTGCCTCCGTAGCTCGTTGTCCGCTAGCTACGACGGGAAGTACATGGAGCGAGTGATTCGTGAAAAGTCGATAACATTTCGAGTAATGAATTCATAAAAATCATTTTTTTCTTTTTTCAGTCCAAAAAAATCCCACCCTCCGCGATAAAGCATCTCGAATATTTGAGCCACGGCCAATGCATTTTTCTCAAATAGTTTCAGCAGCAATTGAGAAATCAAAAAATAAATCCGAGTCAGAACACAAATAAATAAAGTTTTCTCGTTTCTGTCCAACACTCGATAAAATTCCACAAATTTGGCAACTTCGAGAACACTTTTGAATCGAATCGTTTGAATAATCGATTTTCTTATATCGCCTCTCTTCGTTCAACTTTAAAAATCCCTATCAACTCGTAATATTTATATAATTTCGTAAGATCGCGATTGTACTCGGATTCCCGAGATTCTCGTTTCCACAAAATGGATTCGTTGTCGATTTATATAAAAAAAAAAAAAAAATACAATTAAATAACGTAATTTAAATAAAGAGGCAAAAAATAAAATGTCAAGTCCACACTGACGTTCAACAACGAGAAAACGATTTAACGCGTGTTTGGACTTTCGTGCACAACCATAAGTACCCCTGAACGATAATTGATTAATTGATTAAATGTCCGACGTTTTTTTTATTATGGTTAGAACCAAGTTTCCCTAATTCGTCTACTCGCGGCCTGATTAGCCTGTTCTGATGAGAACGAAGAAGAAATAAATGTGAAGAATAATCTCGCACTTCGGAAACCACAAGAGCACCACTTTTTTTTCATTTCGTCACGATTTTTTTTTGGCCTAAAACCCTCCCTTTCCCTTCACTCATTATTTTTCCCTTTCGATCGAGGATCGAACTGGTTTTTTCGTTCGAATCTCGAGATCCGATCTCTCGTGCACACAGCACCAAGCTCTCGGGTCGTTATTCACACGTGTCGATCACTTTTTTAGATGATTTTCGTCGAAAATGTTGGATTCGTGCGATAAAACTTTAGCAGATATTTTTTTAGTCCCGTGAGAAAAAAAAATTTGCTTTGGTTTTCGGAGGAAATTTGGCGGCTTTTGAATCAACCATGAGACTCGATGTCACGAGATCCTTATGACGCACAGCCGGTTATTGTAATAACGATAATGGTAACGCCCGATATATTGGTACGACACATTTTCAGCGAGCACACAGCGAGTAGTTAGGGTTAGGCACTTGACTAACGACTAGGAACCATCATCATCATTATCATAATTATCACTGCAGTCACGCTTGGTTTCTTTGATTATTTGTATGTTTTCTTTCGTCGTGGGTTCTCGAACCTCATCGTATTTCTTGTCTGCTTCTTCAGCTAAGAATCTAGCCTCCTTGAGCTGATTCTCAAGAGCGTCCATACGCTCTTCGTCGGCCAAGCTTCGGTTCTCGAGAATCTTGCGGGCTCTTTAATACATGTGCAATCGAGAGAAACTTTCGATTAATTTCATTTCCATAATAAATCTATCAAAAAATAACAGAAAAAAAAAAAGAAAATAAACTGAAAATTCAAAATTTCGATGAAATTCCAAAAGTCCTGCTCTGCTGCCTGGAGACGCTAATCTGTCGAAATGCTGCAACAATATTTTCCAGCGATCGAACGATAAAAATAAAAGTTCTCGGCTCGAAAAATCCATTTTTATTTTGAAAATTAATCGAAATCGGAAATGTAACGAGCGATTTTTCGAACTGGAATCATTATTTTTTTCGTCCATCAGCTGTTGGACGTTCGAAAAGTGACGGCGTTTAATATTCGTCGCGGCGTGACCCACCTCCTCGTATTTTTTGTCCGCCTCCTCGGCGATCAGCTTAGCTTGTGAGAGTTGTTGTTCCAACGATGAGACCCGATCGTCCTCCATGTTCGTACGATTTTCAAGGGTCTTGCGTATCCTATTATAATTGAATATTCATTTTCTGTCGTTCGTCACATCGAAAAGCCTCGAGAAATTTTCTAATCTCCACTCGATCGAATAATAAATCTCAAATTTTATTTTTTTTCAATTTTCAATCGAACCAATTGCAAATTTATGATTTTTTTTCTCTTTCAAAAAAACATCAAGTCGACAAGAATAAAAATTCAAGCCCATAGGCAATGAAGACGTGCGAATTTGCACGAGGAACAAAAAATTATCTTTCTGACAAATTCTAACCATTAATTTACCGACGTTGAGCAACTGAACTTGCAAGTTTTCTATGGCAAGACTTTTTCAAGGTCACGAACGTGCGGGAGAAACTGGAAATGACCTTCTCGAGTTGACGAGCCTACGATAAGCTTTCACCGCCGTTGATAAGTCAACCGTGAAAATTTGCGAGTATAAATTTGAATGGAATTATCGCGACTCTCGAAACGAGCATTTCCACTTCTCACTCTTTATTACTAAATTAACAGTTAATTGATCGAGCGAATGACGATTTTTTAAATCCGTCGTTAACGTTTCACTCTCAACGACATTCCCATTGAATAATTCATAAAACTCAAAATTAATGACACCACGTTCGCGACGTGCATCGCGATCGATGACCGGAAGTGGTTAAAGTGCAACTTCCGGCGTGACTAAAAATTCATTTAAAAACAGTGCATCCTTTTGGAATTCGTTCTCCGAATGGAGTGAAAAAAAAAAAACTCATCGAAGAATTTCACACCTCGACTCGATCCCCATTCGCTCGGTGTCGATAAATTGAATTTTTTGGATCGTCATTTCGAAGTTTGCAGCGTTGGAAAGCGAGCAAAATCAAGAAAAATTCATTTCTCAGCCGGAAAAATAATGAATAAAAAAATTTTCGTACTATTTGAAAATTAGATGAGAAAATGAAACAAAAAAATGTAATTTTTCGTTGCATTTTCACGAGTCGAACGACCCAAACATTATCAAGTCGAAGTTTGCATCGTTGAAATGCAACGAAACTCGAAATTGAACAAAAAAATAATGGAAAAAGTATTTTTCTTTGGGCCTCAACGCTGCGAACTTGAGTGACAACGAAACAATTTTCCTTTCTTCCTGCTGCTCCAATTATTTCTATTTCCAACTCGACTTCAATGACCAACGATTCAATGTCTCGAGCTCCGCCGAGTCTGTGCAATGAAGCCAGATAAACGGGGAGTCTCTTTGTTTACATGACTCACTTCGTATAATCGGTTCGCGAGATAAGAATTCGTGTTGGGGAGAAAAAATTATATCACTGAGCGGTTGGTCGTTGAAGGGTTTGATGACTGATAAAGCGAGATTGGTAAAAAGTCTTCGGCGGAGATAACAGGAGCCCGAGGAACAAGAGTTCCTTGTGCAGTGGATGTGGAAATTCATCTCGACGCAAAAAATGCACAAAAGTATCGAAAAAACAATGAAGAGTTGGCAAATTTTTCATTTTCCAATCTCGCTTCGATCGAAATGATTCGTAAATACAAAAAAAAAATAATAATTAAAATCCAAGAACTCCGAGGAGCGAGTAAAAGTCTCAGAATCGTGAGTAACTCCGAGAAAAATAAATTGGAAGCATCTGCTGTGCAGGGAAAAAGAGAAAAAGAGAGATCCCCGAGGTTCATGGAAATGCGACCTCGTCGTATCTCGAATTACGAAGACACGTGGGTGCAAAATACACCGATACGGGAGAACGTTGTTTCGACGTGAATCAGCCTCGTGCCTCGAATGATTAAAAGTCAAAGAACGAAATTAAATACAGAAACGCGCGCGTCAATTGATCGATAGATTCGACGAGACTGTCTCGACACAGCCATAGTAATTCAGGCTGTTTTTTTCGTTGTGTTCTTCCGCTTAAAAGGGGACGAAACTTGTTGGCGAATTTCGATAGCCCCGAATCCTTACGAGTGAGATTTTATTCGGCGTCTTGTCCCCCTTGGACAGAAAATACACTTTTTTCTAAAATCGACAAATAATTTTTTCCGACGTAGAAAAATTACGATTTTCGAGACAGAAAAAAAATGGCGAAAAAATGGAAATTTTCGTTACGGAAAACAATTTCGATCCAAGGTCAACGACTGCGCGAACGTGAAACGAAAATTAATGGGTTTCTCGGACAAGATCCTCGCGATGTTTTACTCGCTCATCATCGATTCCTGATTTTTTCTTTTCTTTCATAAATTAAAAAAAAAAAAAAGAGTTAAAACGAAGATTTTTCGCGGGTTGCTTCTTACCGTTCGCTCTCATCGGCGGCTTGGGAAGCCTCCGCCAATTTGGCGGTGGCTGTGGCGAGACGTTCCTCGGACCTCTCGAGATCTTCCTCGAGCAACTGAATGCGACGGTTCAGGGCGGCGACCTCGGATTCGGCCTGAAAAACGTGAAAAAATGGTTCCAATCAATAAATTGTTGAATTTTTTATCAACAAACAATCCACATAATTTTGAATATTGATTTTTTCGAAATGTTCGTCATTTGGAAGTTGGAGTAAATGGCCGAGCCATTAAAATGCCGTGGGGTATTCGATCCCCGACCCACCCAAAACCTCGTCCAACTGGAACGTCATTTTTGTTCGTTCTCATCGATTTATTTGCCCATTTCGTTGACGTTTTTTCCTCACGAAATTCAATGCAGACATTTGTGTACGCGTCATTGCCGTTAAACGTTCGAGAGCCGGAAATCCGTTGGTAATTACGCCACAGAATTTCCGTGGGTTTGACGTTTATTCCCAGGCATTTGAAAAAGCAATCCCTTTTTTTTTACATCTAGTGTCGTTCGGTCGGTAAATTTGCATGATAATGAGACGAGAGTTTCCCTTGGAATCGAGGAAAAAGTCGTGGATACAAAAAAAAAACCCCAAAATCTCTTCCATTTCCAAAGAAAAAAAAAGTGAAACAACAAATTATTATTTTCCAGACATTTTGTAAAATAAAAAAAAAAATAGTCAGTGAAAAAATGAGAAAAAAAAATCATACAAAATCCTTTGGATTCGAGCATTGGAAAAAGTCTTGATTCTCGGTATTTTATTATGGCGAATAAACATGGTGCATGTTCGCGAGGCGTGTACGAATGAGCATCAATCCGAGCGATTCTCGTTAAATTAAAATCCACAAAACCGGAAGTGCACGCGATAACGGAACATAATCCCCAGCGTACAGTGTTTCCGTTCAACGTCAATGGTTTATGCATGAACGTGTTATGGGAATCGAGAGCAGAAAAAAGGAGAAAAACGTGCAAGAAAATCTTGGAGTTTGGAATAATAATAAAAATAAACAAACGTTTAAGGTAGTATACCGTCGGTTTCGGAATTAGTGTTCAGAATTTGATGAAACTTGGTATAGCAGTAGATTATGATTAGAAAAGAATCCAGTCAAAATTTCAAGAGGCTACAGAGAACCAGAAAAAAGTTATTTGCATTGGTAATTTCTTACATTCAACATTGAGTTTTATGTTAAATCTCAGTTTTCATCGACTCTGAAGTTTGCAACGTTGAGATTCAACGAAAAATATTGTTTCGATTAACGATTCATTGAATTTTGAAAATCATGACAATTTTTCGTGTCGATTGAGTTTTTGGGTCGCAAGAGAAGATCATTTTATTGTCCAGACCAAATATCGAATAATAATTATAAGATCTGCTGACAAAAGAACAGAATTTCGTTCCATTCCAACGATGCAAACTTCAACATTATAGTTTTCATCGCATTTTGCAATGAATTCTTATCAATGCTTAAGAGAAATCGCAGTTTTCATTGTAAAATACAATGAAATGTATGAAACGATGTTAAATTCATGAAATTACCAATGCAAATATTTTTTTTCTAGTTCTCTGTAGCCTCTTGAAAATTTGACTGGATCTTTTTCTTATCATAATCAACCACTGTACCAAATTTTATTAAATTCTGAATAGTAATTCGAAAACCGACAGTACTACCTTAATGCGAGAGTGCTGGAATCTCTTGCCAAGAAAAATGGGCCGGAGATTCACCATTTTTGGTTCAACAACGAGAGAGTATCGAAAAACCTATAATTTTCGTTTGTTTTTTTTTTTTTTATCTTTACGAAGCATCGCAGGAGTGTCATCCCGTTTGTCCCTCATGGTAACGGCAAATTACGTAACGCCAGTCTGCGGTATTAATGGTGCAATGATGCTTGTCTGTACATACGAGAATATTACGTGTTGCTCGGTACGGTCACAATTAGAGGCAATTTGTTCTCTCGAGAGAACACGATCGCTTAACAAACGCCCTGGAGGTTCAGCTACCTCCAATCAAGTCGGGAGGATACACACGTGAGATGACTATTCAATCTCAACGAGTTGCGGGATAAAACATCGATCAGCTGATCGAGAAATCATTTTTTTTTTCTTTTTGCCCTTTTTTATCACAATTGCGCGAAGGCCATGAGCAAATTCGAGTGAAAAAAATGACGGTAAAGTTCGCAACGTTGGAGCCGAACGAAAAATGCTTTTTCTATTGTTTGTTCAATTTCAAAAACCATAACAATTTTTGTACCGATTTTGGGTTTGAATGAGAATCTTGAGCTTTGCTAGAAAAAAAAAACGGAGTTTCGTTGCGATCCAACGATGCAAACTTCAACATCGTGGGGAAAAGTTTAGTCAATGAGAAAATCCACGATAATAATAATCATAAATGGTTAATTGTTTCGATTGGGAAATTCAAACAGGCGATGGAATCATTTCGAATCATCGACAATTATTTGGAACGACAAAAAACTGATTGCTGCAGTTTTTTTTTTTTTTTTTCTTTTAGTTTAATTTCCCGCACGGTGTCGAAATCATGAAATTTCTCAATTTTCGACCCTGTCAGCACAACCATCAATTGCGCATTTAAAAAAGTGGGGGAGAAAAAAAATGAGACCAAAGTTCGCAACGTCCAACGAAAAATACGTTTTTCGATTAATTGTTCGTTCAATTAATTTAATTATTTTTAATCATTTTTCTCTAACAATATTTAATAATTTATTATTAAATATTACTTAATTATTATTATTCAAATATTATTCAAATAATATTAAAAAAATTAATAATCAATAATAATTCAATTAATTTAATAATTTAAAAATATTGTCCAGACGCGCAGTGCGTTGGGAACAGGGGGAAGACGCAGGGAAAACTTGAGGGGGAGCAGGCACGAGGGAATAGACTTGAAAAGTCAGAGACAAAGCAACGTCGAATAAAAAATCGCGACAATGGAGTGCGAGATGAAAGGATGCACTTTTTATTCGAGTGGAACGAATAAAAAAAAAAGTAGCGTTAATGCAAAGTTAAAAGAAAAGAGAAATAAAAAATGAGACGAGACGAGGAATAGCTAAAAAGTCTCGCATTTATTCGTGAAAGACTTTGCGCTCGTTGGAGATGGTGAATTACGAGATCGAGAGAGAGAGAGAGAGAGAGAGCGAGAAGCTCCCCTTTCCGGAAGTTTTAATCAGCTGCTTGACGAGAGCCACGCTCTTGCAAATATTGCGTTGAAAAAAGTGTTTTTAAAATGCTCGAACAAAGCCGACACATTTCGGTCGGAGGTTCGTAACAAGTCACCAGTGTTTATTATTGTTGGGAGACTCTACGTTTCTTCAGAAACTGGCGAATACTTCGTCACTTTCACCTTGAGAATGGAAATGTAAACATACACGATTCATCGGAGAAAAGACTCTTCGATCTCTGTTTCTCAATACAGCAACAAAAAAAGAAAACATCGCGTTCGTACACTGCGACTCTTTTATCCTCTCGGATAAAATCCGGTTTCGTGTATTACATTCTCCTTTGAATTACAATATTAATAGACTCGAAAAAAAAACGTTGTCCACCGATTTTTCTAAATGGAAAGTTGGCCTAACGATAGCGATGGGCTCCACGGACCCCTCGGTGGATAAAGACGAAACTACCTATGACGAACGAGCCACCTAACTTGGTCAATTATCCCAAAGTCCCTCGTAATCTTTCTTCCAATAAAACGAACGACGCTTAAAATCGTTTCCATTGTAATTACGTAGTCGTACTTCTCTCAAGTCGTTTCGTTGTACTTTTTTTTTTCGAGATTAGAGAAAATGTGGTTAAAAGATAAATCAGATCTCGGGAGCTCAAGGTCTCTGTTTACATCGTTTACCAATTAGAATCGTCGGCGATAATCCCGCCGCACTTTTCGTACGAGCTCGTTATATATTAATTAATAATTACCGATGTTTTACAACTTTACAACTTGCGCGTTTGATCGTTTAGTTCCAAGGATTACGCGAGTCCTCCCACGAAACCCTATGTTCTCGAATTTAATCCACAAAAATCCACACGATCACAAAACGATAATAGAAAAAAAAAGAAGAAAAAAAAGCTTAGCTGGAGAATAAACGAACGGACGGATTTTCTCAGCTCATGGAAGAACTTTAAGCCCACGCTCGTTTCCTGACAATCCCACACGTGTGTAATTCCCATATATAGTTCTGTCCACTAATCAATATTCTTACCCAGTCGAACTAATCCCTTTTCTCCCCTATTTATGAAAATAAAAGCGAACCGGAAATTCATAGAAACGTCATGTGGAAAAGTAATTTTAAAAAATATCAGCTAAAATAATAATGGAAAAGTCTCAAAAAACACGTTTTTCTTTTCCAGTATCCGAAAAATAAAATAAACGTGAAAGTTTTATTGAAATCGTATTTTTTTCCTTTGGTTTTCGAATTTTCATGAATTTTCCAGTGATAATGAACGATTTTTCGAAAAATGTAATTTTTACGGAAAAACAAAAATGGACTCTCGAAATTGAATTTTCGTAAAGAATTATGGGGTCAGACACCATGGGAACGTGTTCCTATGAGTCATTAATTATCTTCGTAATTACGATTACTCGCTAGACACAACTCGAAGGGGTGAAGGGTCGAGTTTACTAAGAGAACGAGAGAGACTTTCCTCGGGTCTACGTCGGTGCACGCGACTCTACGAGAAGCCACAACATCGCGATTTTATCTCTGCTTCGTAGATGCTTTCGAATAATTTCCAAGCACGAAACACACAGAGAAAGAGAAAAATTGACAGGGAAAAATATGACGATTTTTTGACATTAAGATATCACTATCACGAAACGACTTTATTTAGGGTTCTTTCAAAATTTTCTATAAACGTTCTTGGCATCAAAACTAACCGTTTTCTGCTATGAAGAAAAATTATCGGACGTTTGGAATTTGAGATATTTTATTTCCAATTTTTTATTTTTCCCATCTAAACGCGTATAAATTGAAGTCGCGTTTCTTTTGTTTTTTTTCTTACAACTCCTTAACGAAACGAGACTTCAATTTACATGCGTTTAGATGGGAAAAATAAAAAATTGTAAATTAAAAATCTCAAATTCTAAACGTCAGGAAATTTTTCTTTATAGGAGGAAACTTTTAGTTTTGGTGCCAAGAACGTTCATACAAAATTTTAAAAGAACCCTAAATAAAGTCGTTTTGTGACAGTAATACGTTTACATCGAGTTTGAAAACCCATGAAATTGATTTTGGAGTAAAAATATAGAAAGGGAGAAGAAGCAACGAAGATGGGCGAACGGAGTGGCGAAAGAGAAAAAGGGAGAGCCGGCTTTTCGGTGGGCAATGTTCGGGGCTCGGGTAAATAGGTAAAAAGAATGCCGAGTCGAGAGCGAGCGAGAGAGAGAGAGAGAGAGAAAGAAAGAGAAAGAAACAGGTGCCCCTCCCGGCTTCACGTCGTAGTCGCAGGCGGGGGAGAGCGCGAGCTAGCGAGAGAGAGAGAGGGAAAGAGACTCCAGCTTGACGACCGAGAGTTCTGACACGCACGATCGATCCCTATAGCCGCGAGAGAGAGAGAGAGAGAGCGCCGGAGACGCCGGCTTTTTCGAAAAACAAGTCTCCGTTTATTATTCCTCGAGACTAAAAAAAAATATTCTTAACTTTCCGTACGTTAAAACAAACAAAGCGACGATTGTCAAAGATGACGATATATCGATACGAGGGAGGGGGCAGGAGAGACGATTTTTCGTCACAATCGCGACGTGTCTCCGGAGGAACGTGTTTTGCAAGAAAAATCGTCTTGCGAGTAACAGCCGAGTCGTTAGCCGTCGTTGAGCGAGACACGAAATGGATGGTCTCTCGAGCAGCGAGAGAGAGAGAGAGAAAGAGAGGAATGTCCGGCGAAGGCTTTTTAGGAACATGCGATAAATAAAACGTTCGATCGAAATATAAAAATTCCAAGAAAATCGATTTTTTTGACGTTTTTTCTCGGAAAAATTTCAATGGAGCCCGCTGACGGACTTACGCGGAAGCGCATATTTTTCTACCGCCGTTTTTCACCCGCAACACGCACTCTTATATATCCGATTATGGAGGCGATTCTTTCGAGGGGAATGAGAACTGTAATGTTTTTTTTTTTAGGCAAACTCACTTCCTCGCGTCGCAACGCTTCAACCTGCAACCGCCTCTGATACTCGTCACATTCGTCCTTGTATTTCTCCATTTCCTCCTTGGTTTGACGCATTTTCTTCTTAAGCATATCGAGTATATTGCCCTGTACTTGGGTCGTCATTTTGTTTCAATTTATCGCGGGTCCTTGTCTCTAATATTTGACACGTTAACAACGTCACTGAACCCTTGTCGCGTTACTTTTATCTCAAGATTCCCACCTCGCCGAGTTAAAAGTACCAAGTATATATATAAATATATATATATGTATTTAATTATATGTACAGGAATGTATTGTTAGGAGGAACAAAACAAAACACTCAAATTTGGCAGTACAAGCCCACGGGGTGTATAGAAGTTTTCTTTAAAAAACGATTTTTTATTCGTTCGAACGCGATTGTTGTACACCGTGGATTGTTCTCCGAACTGTCGTCACACGAGCGACCACCGACTGCTTCGGCTGCACACGAGAGCAAGATGGCCGCCGCACAATATACTCCAGTAAGGCCTTAGCGCTCGCTCCAAGCGCATGCGCATTCTCCTCTTTTTTCTCTCTCGCGCTTGCTGGATCTCCAGTCAAACGCGAAAGTAGTTCCCTTCTCCTCTCGCCCTTCCCTGCCACCATCCGCACCGGCTAAATTCTCAAACCGGCGCGTAAAATAGTTCTCCCACCGTATCGTCACAGATGTCAATTACGACAGATACGGGAAGCTTCAAAAACGTGCAAAAAAAAAGAGCTATGAATGAGAAAGCATCGCCATGTCAACGTGTTTTGTTGCTCCAAACATCGGCGCTTCGCAAAGAGGCAAATAATACGAATTACGTTTGTATTCTCTCCCTCGATGTCAGGCAACACGCTCTGTACATTTTCATACTTCACGTTCAAACGACCAGAGCGCTCTCTGCTGGCGAAATTTCTCTCAACCAATCAAAAAACTCGCTTCGATCTGGAGCCTCCGGAAATACCGCGCCCGTGTTAAAACCCCGCTCCGTCGTTCGAATTACGTTTCCGAACAATATCTCTCATTGTTCCTGTTCACTTTTTCGATCCCGATGCAACTTTAGGTTTACCACTCATTACGCTAATTTACGGTTCGACAAATATTTATTCCACGTGATCGAGCAACACTAACTCGAAAGCCGAAACGATCGAACCCGAAAAATCGAAGAAACCTCAAAAAGTTCGTTCAGTTTTTTTACACAATTGAAATTTTCTGCAAAAAAAAAACTAGTTTGCGTTCAATAGTAAAATTTAAAAAATTCTTGGACCAAGGAACGATTTACCAAAATATTTTATCCACGCTCAAAACTTTTGGAAGAAAGACCATAGAAATCGTAAATATCTTGACATCTCCAGTGCCCTTCAAATTTTAAATCCAGAAACCGATAAACCGCGTCACGTTTGCGAATTGTCGAAAGAGGTTTGAGGGCCACGAGCTCGATGTTGTGTCCCTGCTTGAATCCACTTTTTTTTCTCAAGTGTAAATAGGCGTTGAATTCCTTTTGGTAAAGTTCTGACGTCGGCCCTCGCTCGAGGGTTTACGTCATATTCTGTACACGGATAGCCTTTCGAGAATTTTTACTACGCGATGAATCATCATTATCGCGATTACATATCGTCAGCTCCCATGCTCGTTCGTACGATTCGTACGATTTTCGTTCTTTGCGCGATAGTTCTAAATAGTGACGTATTTTTCAGTGCGTTTTTGTTTTTTTTTTATTCAAAATCATTGTCTCGTTTTGACTCCGAAAATTTCGTGGGCAAAACAAAAAAAAATGCTCCAAATTGAAGTTTGCAAATTGCTTCCTCAAGATGCTCAAGATGCACGATGCTCAAATCTTCCTCCATGAGAAACTATATTTTTAATTTTGGCTTCCTCATAAAGGAAGCTTTGAGCATCATGCATCTTGAGCATCTTGAGGAGGCAATTTGCAGCGTTTTTTGTATTTGCATTTTAATTATATAATTTCGACAACTTTTCTAGAAAGTAAAGAGGAAGTACAGACTTCTACACAATATGTTACAAAATTTGCAGAAATTACAGAGGTTGGATGATTTTTCAAAAAACTCAGATTTTCGTAAAATTCGAAAAGCCATAAAATTTAAACCGTTCGACCGATATTTCCCAAATTCAATACCAACCTTCCTATTATGATACTCTATTTATAAAAAAAAAAATTAATAATAAATCTTGAAATTTGCGGAAGTTGGAGCATCGACACCCTTTTTTTAAAAATTTCAAAATGCCGTAGAATTCGTATTTTTCTAACAATTTCAACAAAAATCTTAGAGAATGAAGAACTTGTATAGATTAACATCTGTGCAAAACGGGAGCCCTGTAGCTCAAACCGTTCTCGAGTTATAAACGTTTAAATTTTTCAGTGCCAGAACACACACTCACACAGACAGCCGGACATTTTTTCTAGATATGATTTTTCGATGTTTTGGGACATTTTACACACATTGACATTGAAAACTGGCAAAAAAAAAAATGTTCACCGGTACAACCAGTTCAACGGTGATTTTTCGATATTAGCTCGATGATCAGTTTTCATTTGAAATAGAAAAAACAACACTTCCGGAATCGATTTTCTAAAAATCGAAAATCCGTGTATTGCAAAATTTTATATTTATTCATAAACGGTTAAAATTTGTTTTCGTGATTCAGGGGAAATGAAGGAACTTGCTGAATCGACAAATTTGCATTTTCATTTATTTATTTTATCTCGAAAAATAGTACGGTGCGTTTTTTATGGTTTTGGTGAATATTTTTGGCCACCGCATGCAGCACAGCTGCGCCAAACTCATAATCAGATGAAACCTAACACTGGAACGGCGCCAGCTACAATAAAAGTCCGTTCTATGCATTGACTACACTTTGGAATTTTCGGTTCGGGTCTCGGCACAACATTATCGTGCAATTAATAAAAAAGATATTTACTGGAAGAATAAAAAACATGAATCTTCGAAATTGTTCGGACGATCGTCCTCGGAAGGTCCGAGGCTCGCCATCTTCCGAGGATACAAGTGCAACAGGCTTGACAATGCGAGTCAAGAACACTGTATTGTGTGGGGTCTAAGTTACGAGGGCTAAGCGTCAAGAGACCCGCATTGAGCAGATCCAATTTGGTTACGAACGGCAGGACAGAGAGAGAGAGAGAGAATAATAAAAAAATAAAGAGACAGAGAGAGAATGAGAATTCGTTCTAAATTCTTGATGTTGGGCTCGCGGACGTGGGCGTTTGCACTCGTTTCAAATAGTAACATCAACGGCAATGCCGTTCGGCGTAGAGTGGTGGGGAGGAAGCGAACCAATCCCTTTTCCCCCCTTTGATTATGTTTCTTCGGCATCGGTAACATTCGCTTACGCAATTCCCTCGAGTATTCGAGTTTGAGTCACTGGATCGCGCGCAGTTTTCGCGTATTTTTAGAATATCTTCGAGAGTCTGGCAATCGACACGAAGAAGCGTGCCGATTGGGAGAAGAAAAGACCAAGAGATGAAAAAAAAGAGCAATGGAAATTTGATGAACGAAAGAAGCGTGAATAAGTCGCGATAAATAATCATTTTGCAGAGTCAAAAATATCGTGCATGACGTGATTGAACGAGGCGAGAAATAAAAAAATAACTCGCCAGCTTAACGGAGTTGCCGTCCGGCCTCGTGGCGCCACATGTCAAGTTCAAAGTCTGCAACATTTCGTTACATTCCACTTTTCTCTCTTTTTTTATCGTAATAATCAACTGCAGCGTATCTTCTCCAGCCGGGCCACGTAAATAAATGAATTGATAAGTTTTTTAAGTAAAAAGTTTGAAAAAAAATTTCGAAACCTCGCCCAGCTGCTGAATAACCAAAAATTCTACAATCCGGCACTCGATAATACAGAAATTCAGAAATAGAAAAAAAAAGAGTTTGGAATGGAATTTTTTCAACATCGAACGACTTTATTTTTCGAACTGGTTTATTTCCCACAATGTCGAATATCCGATTCGAGGTGTTATTGAGAAAAGAAAAAAAAAGTTTCTTTGTGTTGTCCGTGTCAGTGGCATCGAATTTGCATTGCTTTAAAATCCACTTGGCGATTGTTCGATCGGAATGCTACTCGACGAAAATAGAAAAATGCTAATGAGGTTAGAATGACAAGCTGAATGCGAAATTTGTAGGTTATGTTTGACGAGAAAGATTCGAACGTGCGTAAGGAGAAACCGTAAAGTCGGAATAGTTCGGCAAAATCCATAAAAGTAACCGGAAATGGTTTTTGGTCGAAGGAGAGAAAATAGAATGAAAGGGAGAGCGAAGGCATGGCCCGATTTCGGTCAGTAACCTCCGCAAATCGGGCCGTCTTGAACCAAACGATGACTTTGGTATGGAACGGAAATGTCGATTAAATCGTATTGGTTTGCTACCTTAATGAGGTAGCAACGGCCTTACGGAAAGGCAATAATTACTCAAGGTCATACCGAACCACGTGCTGCCCTCGTGCTCTCCCATAACAATAATCATCAGCCACACTTTCCAAGCACACGCAGTCCCTCGGAATAAATGAAAAATTGCGCTACTGATTCGCCGGAGGTGATACTGACCCGCTTGAGTTGATTTCCCATAATATTTTTAAGCTCGTTCCTTATAAGACTGAACTTCATCATGGTATCGCTTGAGAAGATAGAGCTTCCGAACGCGAGTCCAGGATAGTCGGCGCATCGTTTGCGTCTGCGAGCTTCTCTCTCGGCTTGAACTTCGGTTCTCTCGCTGGGACATCGTAATTTAGCCAATTCAGCAAGTTCAGGATCTTCCTCAACGTTGGGTGTTTCATCGTCGGAATTGCCATCGCCCCTTGCCCTTGCGACCGCGTGCTCAGGCTCGGGGCTGCTAGGGTAACAATCCTCTTTCCCTCTTGACCTCAATATCGTCCTGGCCGAGTCCCTCGTGACGTGGGATCTCGATGGATTGACGGTGGGTAGTCGTTTCGGTGATATTACTTTCGAGTCATTTATTTTCACGCTATTTATTACATTTTTACAATCTTGGTGCACAACAATGTCTCCGATGGGTTTCTCTTTCCTTGGGATCTCGAGATTAGATTGCGGGAGTCCGGCACGATCTTCCGTTTGATCAACGATAAGGCCACACTGCGCGGGCCTGGGCTGAACGTTCTTATTGGTACAATTCGCCGATCCAATGTCATCGGACACTACCTCAACGTTCAACTTTGTTATTGTATCATTTTTCATGCTGTCTCGTGTTCCCTCAGCTTCGAACAATGTTTCGATCGTACTTAAGCCTACTTTTTTATCTAAAGCTTCGACTCTCGCTCGTAACTCCCTACAAATGTTATTGCTATTTGATCCTTTGCTCTGTTGACAGTCGTCATTGTTTTGCTCGGTTCTCGCTGGCGATACTACAGCCTGTTGTCTCGTAACAGCAGCAGCAGCAGCAGCAGCACCCCCTACCACTACTTGCTCATTATTAGTCGACGTGCTCTCGTTAATCTGGTGGTTACTCGTCAACAATGTTTCGGTGTTTGGTATCGTTGGTTTGAGGCTTCCAGCAGGGCCACACTGCGCGGGTCCTCTGCTGGATACATCGAGACGACGACGTGTAGCGTGTCTCGGGTGATGTTGATGACCCCGACGTCTCGTTCCCATTGTTGACGCACTCAATGAATGATCCATTCTCACCGCCTTTTTTTTCTACTTATCTCCTGCGCCCCCCTTTCGACTTGGTATAACCAACCCCCTTCTGACCTTCTAGAAACCCATCAGCACCCACGAGCGCTCTACTACCCCAACACTGGCTACCACTGCACCAGACACACCGCCATTTTGTCTGTCACTGAGCCTGGATTGCACACGTTTCCTGGCCCCACGACCAAATACACGCCGCTTTTACTCATACCAACGACGTTTCACCATCTCTCCTTCCGAATCTACCCTTTTTTATCTCTCTCTCTCCTTTTTCTTCAATACATATACAGCCATCCCGTTTGACACACACGCGCGAGCTGCGAGATCCTAGCTTCTCTCAGTCGCACTCGTCCCGACCAACAGCGATCACGGTACTCTCTTGTTTTTCCTTCATTCTCCCACTCCGACTCGTCGCGTGGTGCGCTCTGCCTCGGTTTCTCTCATCTGCGACGTTTCTCCCCTCCCTTTCTCTACCCTGCGTACCTCGCTGGGAGCTGCGAGCGCCTTGCGCGCTCACTCGCGCCGCGCGCGTCAACTTCACGAACTAACCATTGTGTCCTCTCGTCATTCCCGCTGACTCTACACGCGCGACCACATCGCCGGCATGCATCGTAACTTGGGCTACTACGGACTTCACCTCGAGCTGATTCTTCCATCGTAATGCTCCTTTATTTATTATTTTACTATCGCACAAACTCCTAGGAGTTTCATGCATTTTTATGAATTTTGGCAAACCTATCGAGACGCTTGCGAATGGGAGCTCGCCGCGCATGCGCAGCTTCTTTACTTGTTGCTCCGGGGCTCATGCAGCATTCCGGACTTTCGTTTCGAATGTTTCACAGGCTTTTCGGGTGAAAATTTTCAATTTCCTCTAGCCGAATTATCTTTTGGGCAGTCAATTTTATTCCGGAGTTTTTTTCGAGTCACAAATTGTAGACTCGGATCGTTGGCTCTAAGAACATAACCTAAATCGCACTTTGGGGAAGGGGCGCGACATGAATTTGTCCCTGATTTCGGATTGATTCATCCGCTTTCTTGCAACGTTCGTATTTTCTTCTCGCACGTTCTCTGGTGTTTTGAATAATGCTCGAACGCGTCATTGAAATTCCTTTCGAAATTCCAACGTTAACTTTCAGCGAGCGAATATTTATTTTATTACTCACCGATGTTCGACGCGCGGAACAATCGTAAGCACAGTTTTCAGACAAGAATTTCATTCTGAAAATATTCTTTTCGAATTTCTGCAATAATTTCGTTCGCACGATATTTTTGTTTTTCTTTGTCTCGAAAAATTGGCCTCCGCATTTAAAAAAAAAGTTGGTTACTATAGTCGCATATTCTTTCTCATGTTTTGTAATGTGGCTCGATCCAAATGAGCAGCTGAATTTTGTTTATGCAGCTTTTTCATTTCTCCAGAGTTTCAATATTGGACAACGATTTTCTTCAACATTCTCCCTCCCTCTTGACCCCCCTCCCTCCCCTTTTCTCTCTCTCGTCGCAGAAATGGCCGATGACAGATTTATTTCCAAACCTTACGACAAGTTCGTTAATTTTATTGAGGACGGACTATTTTTTTTTCTTCAAGAGAAAAGTTACGATAATTAATAAAAAATTTATATAAAATGAGTAAATCCTAGACGGTCGGTGCTAAATTTTTTTTTTCGATTATTTTCTAGAATCCAAAAAATTCTGGCTTTCCAAAAAATCGCGGACGTTTGAACATTGATAATATTCCAAAAACTTGTAATCGCTAATTTTAATTAATAAAAAAAATGGATTTGATTAAAATCGAGAATTTGAGAATGAAATTTGATTGCACATTTTTGTTTTATAATTAGAATCAAACAATAATTGTTTCACCTCGAAAATGTCGTCACTGGTTTCGAGTCGAAAAAATATTGATGTTTGTATATGCAATTGTTGCATAAAACTGCAACGTCGTATTGTTTCTTTACGACACGTGACGTGGGCAAAAATAATGAAAGTTGAGTAAGACAGAAATGGTTGGTCGAAAATTTCTTCGAATTGGAATGCGATTAATAAATATTGATTCGCTTTCAAAAATTGAGCAAAAAATGACTTACGTTTTGGAGAGCCTTGTCCTTCTCCTCGAGCTTGGTGTTGACTTGCATGAGAGCCTCTTGCGTTTGATCAAGGTCGTTTTCAATAGTCTGGATCTTTTTCTGCAGGGAACGAGCTTCCTCCTCAGCCTATGGACAAAAAATTGTTCATTAAAATTTGAATTTACTGAGAGAAAAAATTTAATTGCTGTCGATTTTTTTTTCCTATTTTTAAGGAATTTCGAATCTTTACTTTTTCTGCGCGAGCATTTGCATCGCGAGCCTGTTGCTCGCAGAGCAATGCGCGGTCCATCGCATTGTCCTTCTCCAGCTTCATTCCCTGCATCTTCTTCTTGATCGCGTCCATGGTGGTTTTTTGTTTTTTCTTTCTCGCTCAAGAAAAAAATCTGCAACGACATAAAAAAAAATGGAATTATTTAATAAATTATTGAATTAACGTTTGAATCATCTGATCAATTATCGATTTTCACGCTCCTAAATAATTATTCGTTCAATATTTATAACAATCAATTATCTTAACGAACTCGAACATTTTTTTTAGTGCGAGGTCGATAAAATATTGATAAAATATTGAAAAAAAAAGAGAATTTAGCAAGTTACATTTTGAAACTAGACTGGGAGAGGCCTACGTTTAAAAAGGCAAGATCGCGCTTCTGGATCGATGTATAATTAGCGACCTACCAGGCACCCCACCCTATTTATAGAGGAAGGTCTTGGCTGAAGTGAGATCGAATCGAAAAAGGGACCCCGGGGCTACGCCCGAAGATTCTCGAATTTTTTTACATGTTTATTTCGACCCCGTGAATTTTGTGATTAATTAAAATGAAAAAATTTGTTGTTAACATTTGGAAAAATTCATTTTTTCTCGGGGTTTCGAAAATTCTTTTTCGCTAAATTTTTTTGTTTTTTGAATTTTGTTGCATTTTTCATTTGATCGACTTCTCTGGTCATTCGGGTACGAGCTTCTGGATCTTTACCACTTCCTTTCTAAACCACAATGACAGCCCAATTCCGCGAGCAAGTTGCCATTTTTTTCCACGGAAATCTAATCGCAATCTTTTCGCTTTAAACGCGTCATACGATCTTTCGAACGTTATTTTTTCTCCTGAAATCCGAGTATCACATTCGAGCGAAAATTTTCCTTCGAATCTCGACGTACACGACGACCCAAGGTCGAAGGATTAAGGGGTTCCGAATAATCGTGTGTCCTTCGATGGACACACATTCATCGTGGCCTCGAGCCTAAAGATATCGAGTTCTCGAGGATTATAGAATTTTTTTTTCTTCGTCGTACGTTTTGCAACATTTTTTTGCAGCCAAGAAACTTCGGGAAAGAAAATGTGAAGAGTTTTTGAGAATTTCGTATCAATTTTTCTACAGATTCGAAAATGTTACGATTTTCATTTATTTCGTTCAAATTTTTAATGTTTTTTTTTTTTTTTTTTTATTTATAGTCGAGAAATTTTCGGTTTTTTGGATTTTTTTTTAAATTCTCGCACCGATGACGCAAGACGCAAATTTTTGGGGAGCTTACGAGCCGGCGACGTTGCTCGAATCGCGAGGGTGGGTTATTTTTACTTTGGCGGAGTGAAAGAGCACAAGTTGGAAAAGAGCGAGGAAGAGAGAGAGAGAGAGAGAGCCGGAGACGGCGGGTGAAAACGGGAGGAAAGGGAGAGGGAGGGAAAAGACGTTCGAGCTCTTCAGCGTCGGACCTTTTCGGGTTACGCGCATAGGCGAAGATCGTCGTCGTCGTCGTCGACGAACAACTCGCGAAGAAAAACAGAACTCGACGGTGTCTCGTTACCCTCGCCCAACTTTTTCTCTCTTTTCCGACGACCGTTCTCGATTTTTGGGGCAAATGAAAAAAGATGTTTTGAAAGATCGTTTCCACTGGATTTTTCTACTAAAAATTTACACTCGAGTTCGCACCGTTGGGGTCTACCGAAAAAATACGTTTTTCTATTAATTGTTTTTTTCAATTTCAAAAACCATGACAATTTTCGTACTGGTTTTGAGTTTGGATCCTAAAAAATAATCGTTTTATCGTCCTCACCAAATATCAAATGAGAGTCTTGAGCTCGGCGAAAAAAAAAACAGAATTTCGTTGCAAACTTCAACATTCGTTTCTAAATTTTTTTTTTTTTTTTTAATTTCAATTTAGTTTCCTCCAGAAACGAAATTTCCATCCGAATACGATCAAATTATGAATTGATAATTTTTTTACGTCAACTATTTCGACTGATCGAGCTCCAGGAGATTAAATTGAATTTTTTTCGCTATGAATTTGCTCCCCACAGTCAGATTTTCCATCGTGAACAAAAATCCGATCGATTACTTAATTTTCTACTGGCATAAATTAATTCAAGAGGATTTTCCGCAGGGCGATGTTGAATTCTCCGAAAATTATGCTCGAAATTGATAAAGATGGATTAAATATTTGCAGCTTGCTTCGAAAGTTCATAAAGTATTTTCGAGCATCAAGAAAATAGAATTATCCTGACAGTCGTGACGATCTGTCAAACAATAGGAATCCGAATGTTTCGAACCTGAAGATTATTTCGAAAATTGACAATTGTCGAGTTTCGAAAGTTTCGATTGAAAACAAGACGAAGCTCGAAATTTTCGAGAAGCTTAAAGTTTGTTTATGAATTGAGAGCGAAGTCGTCGAGGCTGAAATTCCCTCGGGAAACTTGACGTCACTGCGGACAACTTCGATCGTCGATCGATTTACGCAGTGGCGTAGATCGGTATGAAGATTATTATTTTTATTTTTAAACATTCCTCCCTTCGCCGGACCGGTTCTCTATTAATGACGAGGAATGAAAATAATGAGAAAAAAATGTGGAAACAATAATCATGCTGCGTTTGACCGAGCACGGTCAACTCGTACCCCGTGATATCGAATTTCATTACACGGAATCGTACAAAGGATTGTGATACGAAGGCTTATCGTTTCGTGGGAAACTCATAAGCAACGAAAATTTTGACCAATTTAATTAATTCTCTTAATTAATTCCGTAATATTTCTTTTTTTTTTCATTCACTAAAATTTGTGTCTTTTGAGAATTGAGTAAAATTTTCTGAAATTTTCATGAACGGAATTAACGCGTTTTCGTGATTTTCGTCTTCCGTGCTAATTTTTATCAATATTTTTTTTATATCAATATTTTTGTTGTTTTAACTTTTGGGGGACGTGTGTACTCACTTAATTGGCAAGCCTCGTTGATCGTCCGTCGAAATGGTGCGTTTAAGTTGCACGTTGAGTCACGACTGGCGGTGTCCGGGAAGCTTTGCCGACGATCTCCCTTTCCTTCGTCGCACACGAGGAACGTTAAAGTTTCGAGAAGAAAACCAACACCGGCTCGCCGCCAATGTGATTTCTTATCCCTACCCTCGAGCGTTCGTACACGCTCTTCACGTTTCTTCCTCCTCTTCCTCCTTCTCCTCTTTTCCTTTTACCTCTTCTTTTTGCTCGTTTCCACAACCCTATACCGTCGTCGCGATACAACATTGCGAGAAGAAGAAGAGAGAGAGAGAGAGAGAGAGAGAGAGAGAGAGAGAGAGAGAGAGAGAGAGAGAGAGAGAAGGAAAAGCGTTTAGATCCGTCGCCTGCTTACGGAAACGAAACGCGGGGAATATCTTTAGATTTGAATAACCGAGAGTGTGACGAAAAAGAGAACCTGCCCCGAACCTCGAACGGCACGTAAACACCCGGGAAACGAGAACGTCAAATTTTTCATTATTTCCCAACGTAAAAAATCAATCTTCCAACATCCCACATTGTTTTGTCGATTAATCATGAATTTCAACGTTTCAGAAAACATTTCTGTCAAATTTTCATATTTCACACATTGCTCCTCGAATAATTGGGTCAGTACGTTCGGTTTTTTGATTACTGAACGATTTCATTGAATTTCCGCTTCCGAAACATTGTCACGATTCGCTCATTTTGACGGAAATCGTTGAAATTAAATTTCAACGTTTAAAGTATCGAAATACGAAAGTGGGTTACACCGTGCAGTGTCGCGTCACTGGAAATATACGCTGGAAGTTGAGCTTCTGTGTGAGCTATATTTCGGTGCCTGAAAATAGCGCACGCGGTGACTTAGTCGCCCGCCCGTTCATTCTTACCAATCGGAAGAAAAACGAAGACGAACAAGTTTTAAAAAATAGAAAGACGAAACGCGGTATATTCTCAATAGTAATCGGATCCTCTTCCATTAAGAATAATATACGATTTTAAATAGAGACTGGGACAAAGTGGGGGGCGCTGTTGGCAAATGAGACGAGAGCGCAAAAAGTATCGAAAACATTTTTTCCACTGAAAACAATTTTTCAAATACATTTTCCCGAGTCTCGGTGTATCATATGTCATGATGCGCACGTAGTGTGGGAAGTTTAAAACGTCCGGGTCAATTTGACCCAGTGTGTCTACGAGGGGGTAAAATTCCAGAATTCAATAACATGCGATGCGCACGTTGTGCGGAATGTTCAAAACGTCTGGGTCAATTTGACCCAGTATGACTACGAGTGGGTAAAATTCCAGAATTCAATAATATATGATGCGCACGTAGTGCGGACTGTTTAAAATGTCCGGGTCAATTTGACCCAGTGTGTCTACGAGGGGGTAAAATTCCAGAATTCAATAATATGCGATGCGCACATTGTGCGGACTGTTTAAAATGTCCGGGTCAATTTGACCCAGTGTGTCTACAAGGGTGTAGAATTTCAGTATTCAATAAACGAACGTTTTACACAATAAGCTAGAATTTCGATTATTTTGAATTTGCCGTCCATTTTTCCCCACTGTTCCGTTTTTCCCTGAGCTCGCGACACCCGATAATGTCGCGTGATTCATCGTCCACATATCGACCACGTCATATGGTGACCAGGCGTTGAAATCGCCGTATAAAAATGGGAAATAATGGTCAAGTGTCCATACATCAAAATAAAGTTTGCTCGTTTTTTTTTCTCTCACTCACGCTCTGTCGATATTCTCGCGAAAGATTCAAAAGGTATTTTTATCTCGAGATGCTCTTGATTAAGATGCACCATCTATGGATCGTTTGTTTAGAAGTTGCGACTCAAGATCGCACCGGATTAAGATCAAGTGACGTTTTCTTTTTTATAGCTGATTTTTTGAAAAGATTTATCGCATGATCTCATCGAACGATAGAGAGAAAATGTTATGCTATCAGCCAACGTCTTCCTCTCGATCCCAGTGGGTCATATGACCGTAGGGGGAAATATATTTTGCTGGGAGAAAGTTATTTGGGTTTATGTACTCGGAGATGAAGTTGCGGAAGGTTTTCCCAAGGTCGTCCACATGTAACATCCAGTCTACATGCTTTTATCTTGCTTTTTTTTTTATTGTCTTTTATTTCGTTACGTTTCGGAACAAACCCGGTCTCTGTACCAAACGATTTTGGCATTCGGGTCAACTTATAGTTGTGACTATATCACCATTGTGTTCTCTCTCGATCTCCTTGAATTGAGATGCGTGTCATGGTCAATGGGCAATGGGTTTACTCGGTCCTGGTTAGTCAACATCTTTTTTTACAACCTCCATTCTCGTAAGACTTCAAATACTTATTATATCTGATCCTAAGCGATTATACTTGCGACTCTCCTTTTCTATAGCCTAATTGCTCATTATTTTCGATTTATTAGGTGCTCCTCATTTTTCCTCTTTTACTCTCAAAAATTCTTGTGCCTCTTGAAAATCTCGTGTGTGCGTGTGTTTTTTAATTATTTATTATTAATTTTTTAATCCAAAGAATTAAAATGTTTTTCGTTTCTGCTGTTTTCTATGGTGAATAATTTTTTTTCGAAAATTTTCACAAGAAACATGAACCCGAATCAAGTTGCACGCAAGATTGACTCGAACTTTATTGCGTGTATAAATAATTAACATGCACATTGCAAAAATGAAAGCAGTGCAATCAGGAATTATGAAAAAAAAAAAATCTCCATCACTTTTCCCATCGAAGTGGCGGTAAGCCTCCTTATAAGGCTTTGTGACATTCGCAGTACATCCTGATTGGACACCAAATGTCAAATGACCGTGTGCAAGATCAAGCGTTGTGTGTGCACTCCAGGGCGCCAGCGTGTGAGATAAACGTGGCGAGGTTTTCGATGCCTTTTATGGCCAAACTCGCTGCGGTGAAAAAATTCAGAGCCTTGACTCATATAAACACACGAGTCTCGTCTCTCTCTCACACTCTCTCTCTCTCTCTCTCTCTCTCTCTCTCTCTGGTTTATCGAGATCTCGTATCAAGAGCATCACCGATAACAATCGATTTAAAAGCATTCGATCGTTCACTGCATTCAAATTTCCCGCCATTAATAAAAAATCATTAGATGATCAACCGCGCACGCGTATGGATTCTTCAGATTTCGAACACTAGAGCTTTTTGTATTGTCCGCTTGGCGCTGCGTGGCGCATTAGTTGTTCGGTATATTTCGAGCAATTCACACTAATTCGATGTGTTTTTATCAAAATTTGACGAGGGTTCATGTGGTTTTACAAATGGAGAGAAAATTCGTCTTTGTGGACGATTTGAGCAAATACATAATTAATTTTCATCTGAAATTTGACGAAAAATGTCAAATTTTTCGCAATTTCCAATAGAAAATGAATTAAGAATTAGTATTTGCTGAAATTCTTGATAATACGACATGGTACCAGGGAACTATGATGCCATAATAATTTTTGATAGTATTTTTTCTCCCAAAATAAGCGAATATGAAATTTTTCGATTATTTTGAATTCCTGAAGATTTCCCAAACATATAACCACGCAATTACACGTTTTTTTTGGCTGATTACTGCAAAACGATAATTTTGATTGATACTGATTCGATGAGTTCGTTTTGCGGACGAAATTTGATGCAAAACCTATTTTTATTGTAAAAATACATTTCCGGATGGTTGAGATTATTTTCTAAATTCTTCGAGGACGAAGCGAGGAAGAGCGGTGCGAGTTTCCGGTCGGAATTCTTTGGTCAAATCAGAGATTTCATCGGCTTAATTGATTTTTGGTAATTTTATGGAAATTGTTTTTGTCTCGATGTAACCTGCCAAGCCATCTTCTCCCCTGGAAGCGAACAGCAATGTTATTTATGGCAAAAGGAACGAAAGATAAATTTAAAATTTCGAGATTTTGATAGAAACTCACAATTCTCGGCCGATTCCAGATTTTTTGAATCCTCCGAAAGGTGTCTGAGGAGTGATGGCGTCGTAACAGTTAACCCTGCAATGGACGAATTTCATTTTAATCGTAATTGACAATTTCTCGTCGTTTTTGTACTCGAGAATAAAAACAAAATGCTCAAGATGCACCATGCTCAAATCCTCCTCTATGAGGAACTATATTTTTGATTCTGGCTTCCTCATAGAGGAAGCTTTGAGCATCGTACATCTTGAGCATCTTGAGGAAGCAATTTGCAGCGTTATTTGTATTTGCATTTAAATTATATAATTTCGACAACTTTTCTAAAAAGTAAAGAGAAAGTACAGACTTATACACAATATCTTACAAAATTTGGAGAAATTAGAGCGGTTGGACGATTTTTCAAAAAACTCAGATTTTCGTAAAATTCGAAAAATCACCAAATTTAAACCGTTCAACCGGTACTTCCCAAATTCAATACCAACCTTCCTATTATGATACTCTATTTAAAAAAAAAAAAAAATTAGTAATAAATCTTAAAATTTGCGCAAGTTAGAGCGTCGACAGCCTTTTTTTGAAAATTTAAAAATGCCGAAGAACTCGTATTTTTTTTACCAATTCCGATAAAATTCTCAGAGAATAAAGAGCTTTTATGGATTAACATCTGGGCCAAAAATTTTTTTTTTCTTCTTACCAGACGCTTCCAGCGTCCACGGATCGAGCAAAAGTCAAAGCTTTGTTGATGTCGTTGGTGACGACCGCCGCAGCCAGACCATAGAACGTATTGTTTGCTCTTTCGATTATTTCTTCCATATTGTCAAATTTCAGGATCGATTGGACCGGGCCGAATATTTCTTCCTTCGCGATTCTCATGTCGTCCGTTACATTCGAAAACACTGTGGGCTGGACATCCAAAAAAGATCAAAAGCATGAAAATAAATTTTCTTGTTAATTTTCCACTTTCTCTAATTTTGCTGGCACTTTTTTTTCATGGGGTCCCATGGCACATTAAAATGGGCTAATTACCTTAATGAAAAATCCAACTGTTCCCTCGCGAACACCGCCTGTCTCGACCCTGGCGCCTGCAGCTTTGCCGGACTCGATAAGGTCCATAACTTTGTTGAACATTTCTTGATCGATTTGTGGGCCTTGATCGGTTGCTGCGTTGAACGGATCGCCAACCTTTCTCGCAATAGCCAATTTTGTCGCTTCTTTGACAAAGGCGTCGTAAATTTTGGAGCTCACGAATGTGCGGGATCCAGCGCAGCAACTTTGCCCATGGTTATCGAACAGAGCGTTGTGAGCGATACTGGCAGCCTCGGTTACTTTTGGTGGGAAGAAAACTCGAATATTCAGTATTGAAGAAAATTCAGGCGAATTTATTGAAAAACGAAAATAAATAGGGAAGAATTCTCACCATCGGCGTCTTCGAAAATAACGATCGGACTCTTGCCACCGAGCTCCAGAGTTACTCGCTTCAAATTACTCTTCGCCGAAGCTTCCATAATTTTGTGACCGACCTGGAACATTTTTTTTTCGAAATTTGCCACAAGTTCATCTTTTTTTTTCCAAAAATATTTCTCCTCTTTTGGAGTGAAATATAAAGGAATTCTGTGCAAATGAAAAAAATGTCTCGTTGGAATAGAAAAAAAAACAGTAGTTTGGAGTAAATTGAACAATTACAAAATTCCGAATCCAAAAAATAATCGATTTGTCGTAATTTAGAAAAAAAATGAGGCAATTTTTTGAAAGAAATTTGCAAAAATTGATTCTAGAGGCGAATGCAAAAATATTACCTCGGTCGAACCGGTGAAGGCAATTTTACGAACATCCGGATGTTCGGCAAGTGCAGCACCAGCAGTCGGTCCATATCCGGGAACGACGTTGATCACACCTGGTGGGAATCCAGCTTCCTTAACAAGAGATGCAACGTAAAGTGCACTGAGGGGAGTTTGTTCAGCTGGTTTCAAAACGATCGTACATCCGGCTGCGAGTGCTGGTCCCCATTTCCACGACAGCATCATTAATGGATAATTCCATGGAATTATTTGCCCAACAACGCCAACGGGTTCCTTAATTGTCATTGACAAATTTCCTCCATCTGGAAAAGCCAAACAATCGAATTCGATTTCATTTTCTAACGAATTATAAAATCCCATCGAGATCGAATTACAGTGCAAAATTCTGCTTCCCGAATTTATCGCTCGGACAGAAAAAGTTTAAAATTCTCGAGATTTTTTTTCAATTCAGTTCCATTCCAATCAATTGTCACTGAGAAATTTTCTTCATCCGGAAAAGCCAAAGAATCGAATTGAATTTCATTTTTTAATAAATTAGAAAAGTTAAAGAGCAAAATTTAAAAAAAAGTTTACAAATTTTCGAGTTTTTTTCAATTTACTTCCATACACATTTTTTCCAAAAATAGAAAAAAATATATCCAAAGATTTTGAGCAATTTCGAGCATTTTCTGGAATTGTAAAAAAAGTTTCAGGTTTTTATTCGAACGTTACTAATCGACATTGCTTTTGCTCGGTATCGGTGAATATCGAAAAATATTTTTTTTCTTTTTTTTTCGAGGGGGAGATAAAACCAATGCCTTTTCGTAAATATAGAACAACAGATAAAAGTGTTATTTCGTGTGGATTAATTTGTATCGAGTCTCCCGAACGATTAGCCATTCAGAATTCGAGTTATAAATAATGGTGGCGATATTTACCAGTCGGAATCGTATTCCCATGTATTTTATCGCACCAGCCAGCATAATATCGCAAAGTTGCTACACTGGCCTCTACATCGCCAAGGGAACTGGCAAAAGTTTTTCCATTGTCAAGGGTCTCGATGTTGGCAATATATTCGTGATCACGTTCGATAAGATCGGCCAACTAATTATTTGTGGTCAATCGAAAAAGCCCAATAATTAGTCGAAGTCACTTTGTTCAAATTTTTTTTTTTTTCACTGCCATTTAATTTTTCGATGTCCATTAAAAATGAGAAATTCGTATTATCGACATTTTGAAAAAATAATCCAGGCTGCGAAATTAAATTTTTTTTTTTTAATTTTCGTTGTTTACGAAATTAATTAATTTACCTTGTTGATCAAAGAACCTCTGGCGGATGCATCCATTTGACGCCATGTTGATCCTCTTGAAAATGCTTTTTTAGCTGCAGCCACTGCGTTATCGACATCGGCCTTTCGATCGAAAAAATCGGATGCATTTTTTTTTCAAATTAAAACAAAAAATGAAAAAAAATTAAATGCATTCGTGCGGTACGAAAATAGCTGTAAACAACTTTGAAAATGTTAACAAACCTTATCTCCTTCTGATATTTCAGCGATAACAGTCTCGTTAGTTGGATTTATCGTTTGACATTTTTTTCTACTCACAGAATCAACGAATTCGTTGTTAATGAAAATCTGCAAAATGAATTTTTAGTTAATAAGCAACAATGACATTAACAATGACCCTAAAACTCATTATCATTCAAAAAATTCGATCAAAATCTCAAAAATTACATTCATAACCTTTTTGGAGTAGAATTTCGTGAAGGACCAATTATGTCCAAAGATTTCTGATAAATTTGATGAAAACACGTTCCGATGATATTAGGATAATGACAAGTTTACCTGTGTGTATTTAATGAGTGGATTTGGGTCTGCCATTTCGTCGAAAATCAATGTCGAATTTCTCACAACAAAATATACTAAGAATCAGCTGATTTGGACGTTTTCGACGAACAGGAAAGTCTCGACTCTTCGCTCTCCTTTATATATCCTGAGCGCGTAATTCGGATAAGCGGCTAGAAGGGGAAATATTTTTTATTCGTTCTCAATATATATTGATAAATCAGCTGTCATGCCACACCTTCTTCATTTTCTGCATCGTAAGTCGATGATAAGTAAAAAAAATGAGAAAAAAAAAACAAAAAAAAAATAATACCTTGATATTGGGCGTGGAAAGATAGATCGTCGGGTGCAATTTGCTTGATTGATGTCGTATGACTGCGAGAATATTTGAAGCGAAAAAAATAACACTCGCAGGTCCATCGATGGCAAATACGAGAGCTCGCAGCACTCACGTTCGCTGAATACTTTTTGCTTTGGGAACATTTGCTCATCACTCGATAAAACAGATTTCTACATTATTATTATTATTACTTTGAAAAAAATGGAAATAATTTTATTCAAAATTTCGTTACACACTCTTTCAATCTTTTTTTTTATTTTCTTTATTTTCATTTTTTCGTGTAAATGGAGTTTTCTTGACGATGGTTATGAACAGGAGTAAAAAAAAACATTCTCCATCGTCTAATCCTGCAGGTTTGATAATCCTTAATTCTACGTGGTGGACGAAAAGTGGTTTCTGATTTTTTGATCGTTTTTGGAGTTGGATATTGTTCGTTATTGTGTGGGTGGCAAGTTACAGATTTGAAAAATCTTACTGCTACATTTTTAATTATAATTTTAATTATTATTTTACGGTTATTAATTAATTTGGCTGGGCGAGCTTAATAGAGATCGTTTTCGTTTCCAGATAATTTTCCAGTCCTTCGTATCCGCTGCAATAATTTACAGAAGTGTTGAAAAAACGTGACGATCAGAATTGAATGATTATTTCTTCGTCGAAACGATCGAGAATCGAGGCGGGGAAATGTTTTTCGAAACATTTTATCGATACTCACTTTTCGCGTCCTACTCCCGAGTCCTTGTATCCTCCGAACGGAGTTGATGGTGTTATCGCTGCCCAGTTATTAACCCTGAAATGATCGAAACGATTAATTAATGGATATGAAAATTATTTAATTATTTCGCCACTAATTAATTACACTAATCAAAACTAATTAAAAATAATAATCAGTTTGTGTAAACTGGCAATGAATGCGAAGAGATTTTTCGAAACGTGTTCGAAATAGAAAAGATAGAGCTCATTTTTGACAAACTTTTTCGTTCCCATCGACCAAACGGTGAGGCAAAATTTTGCTTTCGAAAGTTCGACGTGAATTGGGCTGACGAATCCATAACTTGAAATACGATTTTCAATTCTTTTCGGAGGTGGAAAAAATACAATCTTTACCATACGATTCCGGCCTCGACGCCCTCGGCGAATTGAATCGCTTTGTTTATGTCTTTGGTCACGACGCCGGCAGCCAGACCATAACAAGTGTCATTTGCACGTTTCATCACCTCCTCGAAGGTATCGAATTTGAAAATCAATTGGACAGGTCCAAATATTTCTTCCTTTGCGATTTTCATGGAGTCTGTCACGTTGGTGAATAACGTGGGCTTGAATGTGAGAAAATTAACATTAAAACTTCATCATGACAGAGATCGAGACGTTATTGAGTTTGTTTATAAAAATAAAAATAGACGAATTTTTAGTAATTATTTGAATGGGAATTAATTAATGATCAATCAATTACCTTGATGAAGTAACCGACCGATCCTGCAGGTTCACCTCCCACTTCCAAAACAGCTCCTTCCCTTTTCCCCGATTCAATCAAACTCAATATTTTATCGTACGTGTCTTTATCGACCTGAGGTCCCTGGGTCGTTTTTGCATCGAACGGATCACCCACAGTAATTTTTTGTGCCAATGCTTTCGAACACTCGATAAACTCGTCGTATATCTTGGAATGGACGAATGTTCGTGACGCTGCTATGCACATTTGTCCAGCATTGTAGTAAAGTGCATAGTGAGCCAGCAACGCAGCATGTGCAACTGCAATTATTGATTTTCTTTCGAATTATTTCGATCAAAGTATCGGAATTTTTAAAAATATCTACAAATTGTTGATTTTACATTTATTTGCAATTACTTATTCGAAATTTTGTTAGAATCTCAATGACAAATTATTCATCATCTTTTTTTTCCTATAGCTTGACAAAATATGAATAACTTTTGGTTACTAACCATCAGCATCTTCGAAAACGACCAAAGGACTTTTGCCACCGAGCTCCAGAGTAACTTTCTTCAAACTCGTTTTGCCAGCTGCTGATAAAATCGTATGGCCGACCTACGATAAGTATAAATTATTATGAAATGATTGAATCAAAATTTGACCCAATGAAAAATAAATTTTCTACGTTCTGACGCGAGATCAGAGTTGATATCGACCTCGTGGTTTATTTTTGGTCTCGTATCGTCGTCCGAAAAGTTTATTTTTCCAAAAAGTCTTTAAATACATAAAAATTTTCCCTTGACTCTTTTCTACGTGTTGGAAAAAAATGAGGAATTAATGGAGCAAGTTTTAACGTGAATTATAAAATACACTCACACTGGCTGATCCAGTAAAGGCAACTTTCCTGATATCCGGGTGTTCAGTGATTGCAGCACCCGCAGTAGGTCCATAGCCTGTTATTACGTTTATAACACCGGGTGGAAATCCTGCTTTTTTGCTGAGCGAGGCAAGATAGAGAGCAGTTAAGGGAGTTTGTTCGGCAGGCTTCATGACGATGGTGCATCCGGCAGCAAGAGCCGGTGACCACTTAAACGCAACCATGAGAACAGGGAAATTCCATGGGATTATTTGACCCACAACGCCCACTGGCTCTTTTCGAGTTAGAACAAAATCTCCTCCAGCTGCGAATAAAAACACCAAAAAAATCGACTATGAAAAAAAAGGATTAAGGTAGTACTGTTGGTTGTAGATTTACCGTTCAGAATTTAATAAAATTTGGTTCAGTAGTAGATTATGATAAGAAAAAGATGCAGTCAAATTTTCAAGAGGCTACAGAGAACTAGAAAAAATATATTCGTATTGGTAACTTCATGAATTTAACATCGATTAGATTTCATTGTATTTTTCAATGAAAACTGTGATTTCTATTAAGGACGTTGTGTGGCAACGGTAAAATCTAAATTTTTGTTTTCAATTTTTCTTACATACAAAATGGTTTGCGAGCCTAAGTTCATTAAAAAAAGTTGTTACAAATTGACTGAAGAACATCATACTTTGAATTCACGATTGTCCGAGGTAATCTGTATTTGGTATATGATAAACAAAATTTCGAAAAAAATTTACGACCGATTTTTTTTGAAAAAATAAATAAAGCTTCTTCGATGTTACGTAAAAGTGTATGCAAAGTTTTGGGAGGCTTCACCATTTAGAAATCGAAATATTTAATGTTGAAAATTGCAACTTTTAACACACGCTCTTATGAGAAACTACTGAAAATTGTGATTTTTATAAATAAATATCTCGACTTCTACATGGTGAAACCTCTTAAAATTGCGCGAGCTATTTGATATCGCACTATTCTCTTTTTGTGGTGCGAATTTAAAGGAATTCTATCGATAGAAAATTTTGCATACAACGTCCATAAGAATTGATAAGAATTCATTGCAAAATACAATGAAAACTGAGATTTCTCATAAAACTCAATGTTATTAAATTTATGAAATTACCAATGCGAATATATTTTTTCTGGTTCTCTGTATAGCCTCTTGAAATTTTGACTGGATTCTTTTCTAATCATAATTTATTACTATACCAAGTTTTATTAAATTCTGAACACTAATTCTAAAACCGACAGTACTACCTTAAGATGACAAAACCGTAAAAAAAAAAAACTGCAGTTTAAATTAAGCAGAATTACGAACGAACAAATTCGAAGGAAAAAAGTTCCATGCATCGTTAGAAATTTCGAAGAATGAAAGAAAAATTGACTAACGCACCAGAAGGAATAGTTTTCCCATGAATTTTATCAGCCCATCCTGCATAGTAACGAATTTCGCTGATACTGTTTTTCACATCCAACAGAGCAGCTGATAATGGTTTTCCATTATCAAGAGTTTCCAGTCGTACGATGTAGTCAATGTCGTCTTCCATCAAATCCGCCAACTGTGGAATATTTACGGAAATTTCTGATTCAATGAACAAGAAAATCAAGTCGCAATCACTTGGCTGTGCAATTAATTAATCAATTTTCTTTTTATTATTCATCCAATTAGCCTCCATCCAAATTCGTGCTCGGTTGTCGTTTTTTTTTTTTTTTAAATTTTCTTTTTCTAGAATACCTTGAACATAAGGCGAGCCCTTTCTGTGGCATCCATTTTCCGCCATGGTGATCCTTTTGTGAAAGCAGCTTTAGCTGCAGCGACCGCCTTATCGACGTCGGCCTAGTGAACCAGACGGAACAGTGAGGATAAAATTTTATTGCGATGTCGCGTGCAATCACTGAGCAAGCGGGAATTTTATTGAGAATCTCGATCGTTTATCCAAATACGAGCAATTTTATATTTTTTCATGTAGTAACCAAATTTTCAACAGTTTCTTCGAGCAATTTCTGAGCCTGACAGAAAAAAATACACTGTTGGCTCAAAAAAAAATTATTATTATCGCAAAATATGCCGAACGATCGAACTTTTCGAAAAATATGAATAAAACAAATACAAAACTGCACTTTACGAGCATCCATCGCTCGTCATTCCTTATCTCATCGAACAGAATTTCCAACTTGGACTCAAGAAAGTATAAAAATACAAAGATAAAAAAATATGCATATCTTGCCGGTTGTTTATTTACTTGGAATTACCTTGTCACCTTCTGATACTTCAGCAATCACAGTCTCGTTGGTGGGATTCAGCGTTGTAAATTTTTTTCCACTCACTGCATCAACAAATTCATTGTTGATGAATAACTGAAATGAAAAAACAACCATGACATTTTGCTATTTGCATTTGCAACAAAATTGAAACGTCACACTTTTTTTTCCATAAATAAAGTTCGTCAAATTCAAATCCTCGTACATGAGGAAAAAATTTATTGCCACGTTTTTTCTTTTGTCATTTTGAATAATTCTTGATAAAATCTTTGGAAAAAATGTTGAATTTCAATGTTTCTCGGAATTTTTACAATGTTTTTACGAACGAGTTTTCACCTTCGTATATTTCACTTCGACTTTGTTGGCCATGTTGAGTTTCCTTTTATCAGAGAGAAAATCGCAAACAGCAGCTCACGAGTGAGCACAACGTTGAGCTCGGGCCTTCTGGCTTCAAATGAAAATTTCGATCGCCGGTCGCTAACAAACAGTTCTTATATATACTGAAGCTGACTTAACGGTGGGAGATGTAATAGTGACTCGGCAAACGCGCCACTAAAGATAACTCTCGAGCACTACAGTGCTCGAGAGTCTCGAGCATTACAGTGCTCGAGAGTAAAGCAGATGTTAATCACTTTGTATAAAGTTTGTGTGTACAGCATTCCTCGCACTTTTGACAACACTTTAATCTTTTTTTTTCATTCGAGTAACATCAGTTGAGAAAAGAAAAATGAATAACTGTCAGTCACTCTATACACGTGGCCTGAAAGTCTCAAATGAATGTACGAACTTTTTGACCTTTTTGCTTCCTCATAGAGGAAACTATGTGTTGATAAATTTTTTTTTTCAGCTTTCAATGTCAATGTGTTTAAAATGTTCCAAAACATCGATAAATCATATCTAGATAAAATGTCCGGATGTGTGTGTGTGGGTGTGTATGTTCTGGCACTGTACGATTCAAACGTTCATAACTCGAGAACGGTTCGAGCTACAGGGCTCCCGTTTTGGACAGATGTTAATCTATACAAGCTCGTCATTCTCTGAGAATTTTGTTGGAATTGCTACAAAAATACGAATTCTACGGCATTTTGAAATTTTCAAAAAAAGGCTGTCGACGCTCCAACTTCCGCAAATTTTAAGATTTATTACTATTTTTTTTTTTATAAATAGAGTATCATGATAGGAAGAGTGGTATTGAGTTTGGGAAATATCGGTTGAACGGTTTAAATTTTATGATTTTTCGAATTTTACAAAAATCTGAGTTTTTTGAAAAATCGTCCAACCGCTCTAATTTCTCCAAATTTTGTGAAATATTGTGTATAAGTCTGTCCTTTCTCTTTACTTTCTATTTTTTTCAATCTCTCGTCGCTCGGAAATGTTTACAGACTACTTTTCTTTTTCTGCTTGCAGAATAAAAGAGTGATATGGTTGATAAAATAGTTGCTGTCACAGTTAGTACGACACGATTTTCTTTCCTATGGAAAAAACAACTTGCAGATCACTTCAAGTCTTTTGATTATCTCGCTTTTTCGCTCTGTCATTATTGTTTGCTCCAAATTATTGCTCTCGCCTTGGATATAATGAATATTTTTAAATAATCGTGGCCCTACCAATAAAACTTTTCGAGCTGTAGACCAAAATTTGAAACTTTATGGAAAAATGGGAATTGATGGGACTGTCATTCAGGAAGATGGATTTGGGTTCGTACCTCGTAATTTTGGGAATGACTCGGACGATAAATCCCTCAGAATTGTTCGAAGGTAACGAGGTTTTGTTTTTGTTTGGACAGTCGAACTTTTTTATTGTTTTTTTTTTTTAAATATGAATTTCAATAGTGGATTGATTTTGATCAATTAATCACTTATCGATTTATTGATGAATTCGCATTTTAAAGATACACCATGACGAACAAAAATGCTGCTTCCGTTCGCTTGATAAGCTGGGGAGCAGGAATTCAATCGATAAGAGTTCCTAGTTCCCGAGATATCTTGGGCGACGTTGCTTTTGGCTTCGACGATATCAAAGGTACCAATTGAATTTCCATAAATATTAAATCGTATTTTTGGAATTTACTCGATTATTATGGCGCAGGATATTTCGACAACAGATATTTAGGACGTGTGATAAATAACGTGGGCCATTGTCCATCGAACACGGTTGGAAAAGATTATTTTGAAATGTGTACAAATGAGAAATATCGAAGCCACGAAAAGATCAATAATTTGGATAATGTCAATTGGGAGTCTTTCGTTCTAGGGCAGCAAGTGGTGAGAAACGCTCAATTTTCCAAATTTCCACCAACGAGACAAGCTTTTTTTCCAATTTTAAAAATTTTTTCCAAAAATCACTTTTTAAATTCACTTTTTCATTCTATCTCAACATTGAAAAATTGGAAGCAATTCCCACTTTTAATTTAGATCATGTCTCACGTCAAAAGAACAAGGAAACGTGAACGCTGTGACGATTTGTTAATTCAAGTGAAATACAGTTGGAGCGATAAGAACGAATTGGACATAAACATACGAGCAACCGCCACTAAATCCGTACCAGCCAATCTGACCGTTTTGTGTCCAATGAATCTGGCTGGACACGTAAGAGCTTTGTTTTCAATTCTCACAGAAAATTCTTCATTGCCTCAATTAATTCTTCTCCACTGGACAATGGAATCAGGCGATGGGTGCGAAAGAATTGATGAATCATATCGTGACCATAAACACCGACGATATCGGCCCAATTGACCCCGGCCAGAAATGGTTCAATCAAGTTTATAAAGTCAATCCCACGTTTGACGATCTTCGAATTCCTACTCGTATAAAAAATCGACTGTACGAAATTTCCGGTGGTGGATTTAACCGAAACTTACGGATCAATAGTCCGAGCGATTGGTGCTATCGATTTCATGCGAGGTAATTAATTTCAGCCGCAAAAAAAAAAAGGCACCGGAATTTTTTTTTACAGTGGGAAGCACTTCTAGAATTTTAAAAAACTTGAAAATGTTTTTTTTTTTCTTTCATACAACTCACACCTGTACACAATATGCGCATAAATTTTCGAAGCACAGGCCAGAATGGCTTCCATGCGATGATAAGGCCCATTAGTTCAACATGTTAATGTACTCGTCGCGTCGACTGAATTTTATTTTCTGCAGAACCAACTTTTTTATCGAAAAATATTTTTCTTTAAATCGTAGATTTGTTTTATCTCTCAGAGTATAATTAATTTTTAATGAGGCAGTGAAATTTAAATTCTGGAAAACGATAAATCAGTAAATTAATGAGATTTTCTAATTGATAGAATTTTGCACCCGGAGTCAGGACGCCTAATGGAAATATATTCCAACCGATCATATTTGAACTTTTCAACATTAAACAATTTTCCTGATTTCGAGCCAAAATGTCTTCCCAATGTGGAGAATCGCTTTTGGGGAGCAGGTGGGGACGCCTCGGACGAAAAAACACTGCCGGTTCGTAGAAATTAAAATTTAAACTCCAAAAGATCGTTTTTTTTGGAAAAAAAGGGTTAATTTTAATTTTTGCTAATATTTGAGGACCAGGAAATGCCAGAAGAAAATTCATTCGTGCGTGGGAAGGATGGAGCGTTGTACAGACGTCACGGTGGATTTATATTTGCGCCACAAAGTCATTGGGACGAAAGATTCACGTACGAAAATGTTCTCCACCCTGGGGAAGTTTTCCATCACGATTTATCCTACAAATTCGGGTCAAAGTCGAGGGATCGTTGAAGCTAAAAGTCTGTAAACTGTAGACACACGATTTATTGTTTAAACAAAAAATAACTACACACAAAAAAATGATAAAAATAGGTAAATGAAAACTTTTGGTAATCCGAAGTAAACATTTCCGACATAAATAAACGACAAAATCCCTTTGATAATTGGTCTAAGTGAAAAAAAGGAAAACAGAGAGAAAGAAAAATAGTATTAACTTTACTAAACTCTTTGATTTCCGGATACATTTAAATCTTAAGAGTTAGACGTTACGTTAGCTACGATAGAATGTGTCCTCGAGATTTGAACACGATTTGGCAGTTCCTTCGTTTTCTTCTCTTTTTTTCGCGTCATTGAATAATAATTAATTAATTATATTAATTTAAAAAAAAAACAGAGTATACACGATACAGGTTTTGCTCTAAATAAAACAATTGCCACGAAACTACTTTCTACGAGAAAAGGCACGTGGGCAGTGACGAATTTTCCTTTTCGTTTTCTTTATATTTTTCAGTTATTCAGCATGCAAGCCAATTTGATTTTATCAAATCTATAAATATGTATCGGTTCGTTCAAGAAATCGTTATCTTTGCTTCAAAGTTTCTTTTCGACTAAATTAAATTTACTTATTTACCTAAGCCCCGTAAATAGTTGGTCACGGTTTTTGCTGTTTGCATTATTAGTTTTATTCTTTCTTTTCGTCGTTTCGCACCAGAGAAGTTTCGATGATTTCTGGCGAAAAAATCAAGTCGAGCAGGCGACACGATTTTTAGGATTTTTATTCCGTCACTACGAGGTGGACTCTGAACGTTAAGGGCTTCTCCCAAATTTCGTTCTCCGCCGTTATACCGTTCTTCGGCTTGCCGTGGATTACGATGTAAAATTCTCCGGCTCGCTTGAGTCGGTTGCGGAAATGTAAAGCCGATATTCCTTGCTCGTCGACGATCTCGAAATGATTATTCTTGTTGCCACGGACGATGGTGTACTCCATTTTTTCATCCTTGAAAAATGAATTACGAAAAATCATTTATCGGGATTTCCTTCTTGTCGTCGTTGGTCTTGATTATTGGTTTTTATTGTTTAGGTAATTAGGAAACTTTGACGACAATTTACCTTGATCGCTGGCTGAAGTTTTATTATTCGCATCTTGTGTTTCGTTTGGTGGAGATTAAGCTTGAGAATCTTTTCCTCACCGTGATGGTGTCTTTTGGCTTTTCTGGATGAACGTTTTTTGCTGGACGACGGTTTTGCGTTGATGGTTTTGTTGCTCGACAACGCACGCACTTTCGTTCCTCTTCTGTGACGTTCTTTATTGTTGTTGTTAATCTACAAAAAAAAAAATAGAACAAATAAGATGTTGGTGAAAATAATATTGAAAAGGAGAGAAAAAATGTTTTTGAAAAATTGTTTACTTTGCACGAAAAGCATCCCTCGGTAGAAATAATTTTATCGTCACTCGGTGGCACGTGGTAGGAATCCGAATTTATAGAAAAGGTCGGAACGTTTCCAATCTCTTCGCCATAATTTCCCTGGGCCATGGGATTAATCGTTGAGAGGCAATGACCTTGACCTATTCTTTGATAGCCGGTTGGACATCCGCATAAAAAGCCGTTCGGCCCATTGGGCGTGCAGCCGAAAGCGCAAGGACTGCTCATGCAGCCAGCGCTCACCTGAATCAATCAATATTATTCACGAACACGAAATCAATAAAAACTTTCCAATTTCCATGCAAATTCTTTTTTCTTAAATCCATTTTTTTTCCTTATTAATTCGTACCTGAACACAGATTTGCAAATTATTGTCAAATTGATAACCATCCGGACAGCCACACTTGTAACTACCAATTGTATTTATACAAGCGTTTTCGCCACAGGGCGAATTTGAACACTCGTTTTCGTCTATACATTGATTGTAATAAAGATGCTGCACGAATCCTTCGGGACATCCACATCGATAACTTCCCATTAAATTCTGAAGACAAACACAATCGACAACGAGAAATCACTTGATTATCCAGATTAAAAACGACGGATAAACGAATTACAATCAAATTCGAAAACGCTTGAACCGTTTTTTCATTTTTTATCGAAATTCGGTTAATTTTTTTGGAGAATAATTTTTTTCCATTATCACACGAGAAACCAAAACCCAAAGAGCAAATTGGAAATTAAAAACAAAAACATTACGACATTTTTAAATTTTTGAGCAACATTTTTTCTTCGAATCAAGTACCTGACAGCCGTGCTCGCAATTCCCATCGTCAGCACACTCATTATTGTCAGTGCAGAACGTTCCAGTGTGATCGAGCTTGAATCCTCTTGGACATATGCACCGGAAGCTTCCCAGTGTATTTATGCAAGTTCCTGGTTTTGGACATGTGCCATGTTGCTCGCATTCATTAATGTCTGCAAATAATCACAGTGATTTTATTGTTTACTTCATTTTTCACCATCTTTCGACATTTTTCTCGTGATTTTTTTTTCCCTTTGTCATTCAAATCTCATTAGCGTAATTCAGATAGTACCATTGATTTTAGAATTACCGTTTAGAATTTAACAAAATTTGGTACATTATTAGATTGTGATTAGAAAAAGATCCAGTCAAATTTTCGAGAGGCTACAGAGAACCAGAAAAAAGATATTCGCATTGGTAGTTTCGTGCATTTAACATTGAGTTTTATGATGAATCTCAGTTTTCATCGACTCTGAAGTTTGCAACGTTGAGATTCAACGAAAAATATTGTTTCGATTAACGATTCATTGAATTTTGAAAATGATGACAATTTTTCGTGTCGATTGAGTTTTTGGGTCGCAAGAGAGGATCGTTTTATTGTTCAGACCAAATATCGAATAATAATTATAAGATCTGCTGACAAAAAGACAGAATTTCGTTGCATTCCAACGATGCAAACTTCAAATTTATAGTTTTCATAGCATTCTGCAATGCATTCTTATCAATTCTTAGGAGAAATCGCAGTTTTCATTGTAAAATACAATGAAATGTGGGAAACGATCTTAAATTCATGAAATTACCAATGCAAGTATCTTTTTTCTAGTTCTCTGTAGCCTCTTGAAAATTTGACTGGATTTTTTTCTTATCATAATCCACTACTGTACCAAATTTTATTAAATTCTCAACGGTAATTCTGAAACCGATAGAACTACGTTAAGGTTTTGGAGCAGTGACTTAATAACTGAATCTTTTGGTAATATTACCATGACAAGAATCCCCATGTTGAGTGTAGCCGTCTCGACAACTGCAGGTATAACTTCCCTCGGTATTGATGCATTGTTGTTGGCACAAATGATTGCCAGTGGCACATTCGTCCAGATCGCGACAATTGACTCCGTCAGGATTTAATATAAATCCAGCTGGACAAGAACACGTGAAACTGCCTTCGGTATTCTGGCAATTGAACTTGCAAGGCTTAGGTGTGAGCTCGCACTCGTTGATATCTGCGAATATAATTCACTGTCAATTGTTTCTTTTCATTCTCATCAACTCAGCTGTACTTCGTTATTTACTGATTCAAAATTACCCATGCATGTCGTGCCTCCATTGTCAGTTTTGTATCCCTTGTTACATATACATCGATAAGAGCCCAGCGTGTTGACACATATGCCATTTCTACATAGATCAGGAATTGCTTTGCACTCGTCGATATCTAAAAGCCCAAAACATGAAGATTTCTCAATTTTTTTTTCCTTATTGAGTAAAAATAATTTTTTTTAGTCCTCTTCGTCCATCGCCCACGTATATTTGGAGAAAAAATTCGAAAAAATTCTGGAATGCTCTCCATAAATTCTACTTATTGTTTTCATGGTTGTCAAGTCGTTGCATTTGTTTTGTTTTTAAATAAAACGTTTTAAAAAAGAAAGATTTTGCAAAAAAGTTGTCGCTTGGGTCAAAAAGACCCATACGATCCCCAGAGGGTCAATTTTTATCAACATCTTCTGACTTATTCTTTGAATAATTAGTTTTTTTACTCGACCTTGGCCATCGACGGAAAATCCTTTGTCGAGACAAAGTTCATTATAATTTTCGGAATCCTTGGATGGACAAATTTCGCAATGTGGGCCCCAAGCGGCGCCCATTGTGCAGCAACAATCCGCTTTGGTGACTGTCCGCACGTCGGACGTTCGAGCTGAGCATCGACCGCTGATTGTTCTCAGGAAACAGTAACCGACCCTGCGATCTTAAATCAAATGAGTTTTTAATTCCGAAAAATGTCAAGTTTACGATTTTTTTTCCTTTAAAAATAATGTTTTTTTTATTTATTTATTTTTTTATTATTTATTCCGCTGTTGTTTTACCGATACAGGATTTTCCATCGGGACTCTGGACAAAACCTTCTTGACACAAACATTGATAGCTTCCTTCCAAATTCAAGCATCGTCCGTTTCTACACAAACCAGAATTGACCGAACACTCGTTTATGTCTTTGCACTCGTCGGTCATGCCGATTTGTTGATAGCCCGGTGGGCAAATGCACATGAAACTACCGATCAGATTTTTGCACTGGAACTTGCAATTATTCGCTGGAGTGGAACATTCGTCAACATCTTGAGAAAGAATAAAAACAAAAATAAAGTTAAAAGATTAGAGAATCGATTGGTGTGATGAATATTTTCAAAGTTTAACAATCAAAAGATTTTAACCAGCAAAAAAGAGAGGATCACAATTTAATTTCCAAAACTTTGCATCAATTTGTTTTTTTTTTCCCAAATAATTTGGGAAATTTGAAACCGCGGAAAAAGCGGTTATAAATTTTTACAAACCTATACAGTGTCGTCCATCAGCAGCTAAAACGTAACCGTAGGGACAAATACATCTGAAGGATCCAGGGGCATTGTGACATCGGAATGCACATTGATTGCCAAGTTCCAGGCACTCGTTGACGTCTTCGCAGACCTGGTGGGCTCCAGGGGCAAAACCATTGTTGCAGAAACATTCGAAGCCTCCCTCGACGTTGCTGCATGTGCCATTGCCACAAATATTCTGTGAGCTAAGGCACTCGTTATGATCGATGCACCGACGTCCGGAGTCATCGAGAACGTAGCCCGGAGGACATTCGCATCTGAAGGAACCGTCGGTGTTGATGCAATCGCCACCGGAACAGACGTCAGGCATAAAGAGACATTCGTTCAGGTCGACGCCCGTATCGTCACGACCTGGTCCCTCGGGACACAGTCTTTTGAATTCCTCTAAATATAAAAAAAATTAATGGCATTTTTTTATCGAGTTTTTCGATTAGTTATTTTATTAATTTTGGAATTTATTAATGTTGGAAACATCAGTCTCACCGCTGTGTTCCCTTGGACACTCGTCGCAATTCCTGCCCCAAGCCATGCCCATTGTGCAGCAACAATGTTTTTTCGTCATGCCACCTTCTCGTGGCGCCGAACATTGACCTCTCCGAAAATTGTCGTAACACTGTTCCTCCCTATAATCGATGCACGTCATCGAATTGACTTTTTCATTGAGCCTGAATCCTTCAGGACATTCGCAAATTACACCACCTTCGGTGTTGATGCATCGACCATTTTCACAGATATTTTTCGTTTCCACGCATTCATCAACGTCTGGAACGAATCGATTAATTTCATCAGCCAATTTATTCGGTCGAAAACATTTTTTTTTCTCGACTTTTTTTTTCTTCTTACCAACGCATCGTCTCCTGGAATCATCCAGTTCGAATCCTGGTGGACAACTGCAAATATACGAGCCCATCAGGTTTTGACACCGGCCTGGCGTTGGGCACAGTCCAGGAATCTGAAAGAAAACAATATTTTTCTCATCTCGGTTAATTCAACCAAGTTGCATCGAGTTTGTCCGGTTTATTGATCGGCACTCACTTCTTTACACTCGTCAATGTCACGACAGTGTTGTCCATCCTGTGCCAAAACGTAGCCATCGGCACATTCGCAATTAAAGGCCCCAATAGTGTTCCTGCATCTACCATTTCTGCACAGGAACGGCATCACTCTGCACTCGTCGATATCTGCCAAGAAAAAAGAGGAAGTACGATTTTTCAAAAAACTCAGATTTTCATAAAATTCGAAAAATCATAAAATTTAAACCGTTCAACCGATATTTCCCAAATTCAATACCAACCTTCCTATTATGATGTTCTATATATAAAAAAAAAATTAGTAATAAATCTTAAAAATTGCGCAAGTTAGAGCGTCGACACCCTTTTTTTGAAAATTTCAAAATGACGTACAATTCATATTTTTCTAGCAATTCCAACAAAATTCTCAGAGAATGAAGAGCTTGTCTAGATTAACATCTGTGCAAAACGGAAGCCCTGTAGCTCAAACCGTTGTCGAGTTATGAACGTTTGAATTTTACAGTGCCAGAACATACACACACACACACATCCGGACATTTTTTCTAAATATGATTTTTCGATGTTTTGGAATATTTTAAGCACAGTCACATTGAAAACTGTAAAAAAAAAGTTTCACCGTCACATAGCTTCCTCTATGAGGAAGCAAAAAGGGTTCGGAAAGTCATTTAAAAAATAATACCAAAAACGAGTTATAAATCTTCAGACAGAAGGACCAGAAAAAGAAATAAAAATCAATTGCCACAAATGTTTGTCCACGCATCACGACTTCTCCTTTTCTTGTTGCATTTGTAATTGCGGCAGGACGAGGTTTGCACGAGACAAAATATTTGAAAAATCGTATAGAAAAGTGAAAAATTTCGAATTTAAGAATCTCTATAGCTGTGCGAAGCTGCTGCGTCGGGCTTTTGGGAAAGAAAAAAGAAAAATATTTACCTGCACAATCGTTGTTGGGACTGAGCTTGAATCCATGATAACACTGGCACTTGTAAGAGCCGAGAGTATTAACGCAAGTACCATTGTTGCAAATGTTGGGATTTCTTTGGCACTCGTCGATATCAACGCAGCTGTCGCGATCGCGAGTCAGGGCGAATCCCAAATGGCACACGCATTGAAAACCTCCTTGCAAATTGTTGCAAGCTCCGTTGCTGCAAATGCCAGGTCTCTCGTAACATTCGTCAATGTCGATGCAACTGCGTTGACTGATTCCGAGTTTGTATCCAGCTGGACAACGACACTCGAAGCTTCCTTGGAGATTGATGCATTGGGCGTTACCAGCACAAGGATTCGGTGATTGGAGACATTCGTTTTCGTCGATACACTGATGAGAATCCTCGTCGTAAACGTAGCCATGGTCGCATTGACACTCGAAGCTGCCAGGAGTGTTGAGGCAACGTCCGTGTGTACACATTGTTGGCATAAGCGCACATTCGTCAATTTCCTCAGTGTGATTCGTTATCGGATTCATTATTTGACCTGGCACCATTCCACACAGTATTTCGTGCTCTCGGGTCCTTTCCCCTGGACATTTCTCACAGGGAGTCCCCCAAGCTGCTCCCATCGAACAGCAACACAACATTTTTGTTTGGGGATGAATCATCGGATTGAAACACTGTCCGGATTCGAAGTTTACATAGCAGAGCTCTTTTCTCATGTCTACACACTCTTTGCCACCTGGCATCGACATGTAACCTGAAATTAATGGAAATCACGCCATGAGCATATCGCGAAGGCTATATTTTTCATGACAATCAAGTTCGCGACGTTGGGCTCCAACTAAAAATACTTTTCCTACAATGAAAATGATTTTTCTTTTAAATCGTCGATATTTTGTTGAACACGGTGATCTAAATATTTTTTGATAATTTCAAAATTTTCGTTATTTTGGCAGTATATTTGGTTTCTAATGGAATTGTCAGCTAAATTTACGATTGGAACGACAAAAATTTGCTTCCGAAGAGACTTTCTAGAATATTTCTTGCTGCGATGACACAATTTTTGGGATCATTAAAAAAAAAAAAAAACGTTTAGTTGAACGTATCGAACAAAATATCGATTTTTTCCAACAAAATTTTGTTTTCAGTGTATTTATTCTTTCCGATTTTCGGTTCGGGTCCTAAAAAAATATCGTTTTATTGTCCTCTGACCGAATATCGAATGAGAATCTTGAGCTCTGCTTATAAAAACAGAGTTTCGTTGCATTCCAACGATACAAACTTTAACATCGTTGGCTCGTTTGACTCGTGGAAATGCAATGAAAAATTGCAGTTTTTTGTTTCTTTTTTCCATCGAACTTTGAAAAGTTGGACGAAACGTTTTCATATTCGTTCAATATTTTCCCGGCTGAGATTTCTCTTCATTTTGCTCGCTGACCCAAACAGCATTACGTTGCAAACTTTAACATCGTTATTTATTTTGGATTATTATTGAAAAAAAATCGTTGATTGTTATTTTACGAACCTTCTGGACATTCGCAATGATATTTTCCCTGATCGTTGATGCAACGACCAACCCCACAAATTAGAGGATGCAACGCACATTCGTCGATGTCTGTACAACTCGTTTTCGTTTCATCCAAAATGAAACCTTCGTTACAGGAACACATGAAACTTCCAAAAGTATTCGTGCAATGCCCATTCTGACAAATGTTCTCGTGCTCTTCGCACTCGTTTATATCTTCCAAAATTACTGTCACTCGGTTCGGCCTGTAACCAGGACCACCTGGACACAAATCTTCAAACTCTTTCGTCCCAACTTCTGGACATTGCTCGCAACGATTACCCCATGCGTTTCCTATGCTACAACAGCAAGTCGCTTTCGTCACTGATGATGACATGTCGAAAATACACTGCGGACGATCTCCTCGTGCCTCGTACCCAGTGAAACATAACGATTCTCGTCTGTCTGTAAAATTTCAACATGTTTTTCATCGGATTATTTTTTTTTCAGCAAATCTGTATCTTTTGCATGGATTTTCTTCTGGGAATTCTCAATTTTATTCATTGAAATTGGGTGAAAAAATGATGAAAAATGAAACGAGTTTGTTAGAATTTTTCTGTGAGAACGAAAATTCAATGAAGGTCGCAATTTCGTCGAGAAAGCGATTTCTCATTGGAAATAATTGTCAGAAACCAGCGAAATTTTCTTCTGTATATTCTGAACTTTATTAATTGGAATTGGGTGAAAAAATAAAGAAAAATGAAACGAGTTTATCAGAATTTTTCTGTGGAAACGAAAATTCAATGAAATTCGCAATTTCGTCAAGAAAGCGATTTCTCATTAAAAATAATTATAGGGCACGAGCGAAATTTTCAGGACAACGTTCTGTATAAATATTTTTTCACAGATATATCAATAATGTTTTTTTTTTGTTTAAAATTTTTATTTGACTCACCAACACATGCATTTCCGGCGTCAACAAGTTCATGATTGACGGGACATTCGCAATCATATTTTCCCTGGGTATTGACGCAACTTCCGTACTGACACGACTGAGGACTGTCGCATTCGTCAATATCCGTGCAGTTGCCACCGGAGCCGTCAAGTTTGTAGCCCTCGTCGCACTCGCAACGAAACATGCCAAATATATTTTCGCATTTACCGAAAACGCACAAGTTGCTGAACATCTCACATTCGTTTATGTCGATACAAGCCTGTTGATTATTTTCCTCTGGATGCATGAAACCCATTTCGCACTCGCAACGAAACGAGCCTGGATAATTTAGACAATGTCCATTCTCGCAGAGACTCGGATCGTTGGAACATTCGTCGATGTCGCGACAGTTGTAACCGTCGCCACGAAAACCAGCGTCGCAGACGCACTGAAATTTTTATCAACCTTTCATCAGTCGTTTCGTCGAGAAATTTTCAATTTTCGGAAACAACATTTTTTTTATGGAAACTATTTTTCGGGGTAAAATGGACGGAAAACGATGTTTTTCTTACTTTAAAGGATCCTTCGGTGTTAATGCACTGCGCGTTAGCGTCACAGCCTCCATTGTTTATGAGACACTCGTTAATGTCTCGACAGTCGATTCCATTGCCGGTGAAGCCCTCGTGACAAGTGCACTCGTAAGACCCAGGAGTGTTTTGGCACTCGGCGAATTCGCTGCATGAATAAGCGTTCAATAAACACTCGTCATCGTCCGTGCACTCCGGGCCTCCTTCCGGTTTCACTGAATATCCCTCGTCGCAACGACAATCGAACGAACCGATCGTATTGTGACATTCACCGTATCCGCAAACCCGTGGCTGGCTCACGCACTCGTCGACGTCTGAATCATTAATTTTCACTCATAATCATTAACCCTTGTTTGTCACACCTCCAGATTCTGATGAAATAGTCACTGGGGGTCTAATCGACCCCACTCACTTTGCCCAGTGATAAATAATCGAAAAAATCGAAAAAAAAAAAATACAAAAAATACTAAAATGCATTTTCAACTCTAGTGCGTAAGACCATGCCGATTATTTTCAAGTCATGTAACTTTTTCTATAAAAAAAAAATTTCGAAAAAATGATTTTTTTACAAATAATCGTGCAGCAGGCATTTGACTTTTCAGTAAAAAAAAATTTTTAATTCGGGAAAGTATCGCAGACCGAAAAACTCAATTGAAAAAAAAAAAAAAAAAACATTGAAAAACTAAAATATTCGAGAATTTGAAAAAAATAGTTTTCTCGACATAAAGTCCGATCGCTGAAGTGGGAAGGGGGAAGATTTACTCACCGATGCAGGATGTGCCATAGCTCGCCGGCAAGAGTCCTCCGGTGCAACTGCAGGAGTAACTTCCGGGTGTGTTTGTACATTTTCCACCGTTACATATCCTCGGATTTTCTTTACACTCGTCGACGTCGACGCAAGAACGTCCGTCGAGATTCAGAGCGAATCCAGTGCTAGCAAATGGAAAAATTTGGGAAATAGATTGCGATTAATTAGTTCTTCGAGTTTACACGCAGCCTTTAAGAGCATATTGGGTCAATCTGACCCAAGGCGTTTTTCGAACCGTTGTGTATTTCATATCCATATTTTGTAGCCGTAGATTTTATACGTGCCAAACAATCGGTGAGGGAAAATGTTTGGGGTCAAAATGACCCAGTATGCACTCGACGGGTTAAAAATATTTTTTGAAAATATATTTTTTTTCTAAATTACCTGCAGGAACACGAAAAACTTCCAGGCGTGTTGATACAAATGTTTTCGCAGCCTCCGTTGTTACTCGCACACTCGTTAATGTCTTCGCAGTGAGATTTCAAACCAGTTTGTCGATAACCGTCGTCACAAATGCATTGATAAGTCCCCATCATATTTTCGCAAACCCCGTTCGAACAAATGCCACTCGTTCTCGAACACTCGTCAATGTCTTTGCACGATTCCTTGTCAGGGCTCAATTCGTGGCCAGGTGGACAAACGCACTTGAAACCACCCTCTTCGTTTCGGCAAGTTCCACCTCTGCACAGACCCGGCGTTTCCTCGCATTCGTTTATGTCTGTCAATTATTTGAAGAAAAATCAAACGCTGAATTGGAAAAATATAAAATTTCAGCTAACTCGATTTTTTTGAGTCAAGTTTGATTGAATTTTATCGCTTTTTCCGTTTTTTTTTTTTTTTTTTTTTTTTTTCATTTCTACGTTAAAGGGCGAGACTTTATGGATTTTGTTGAAACGAAATATTTTACTCACCCATACAGATTTTCATTATGTCGCTGCTCCGGTATCCGGGATTGCAGTCACATTGGAAAGTCCCCGGAGTATTGCGACAAGTACCGTTACCGCAAACCCCATGCATTATTCCACATTCGTCAATGTCTGCAATTGAATTTATCATTTTTTCTTAAATGAACAAATTGACTGAATATTTTAACCCTTACTTGTTACCTTGGGGTACAAAACTACCCCAGGCCTATTAAGGAGTTTCGGTAGGAAGATCTAAATATTGAGTAGTTGATAAAATTTGGTGATAACGTTCTTGAACATCAAGTGCGAAAACACAATTTCTTTAAAAATTTTCATTTGTCTAATTATCGAGTAATTCAGAATTAAAGCAAAATTCTTATGCACGGAATATATACTTATATATATGGAAACGCTATGCTTATACACGTGAACTTCAATGTTCAATTACTCGAGAACTGGTTAGAAGAAAAATCTGAAAAAATTTGTATTCTCATGTATAATACTAAACATTCACAAAATTTTATTAAATTCTAATTATATTTTGAAAATTTATATCTTTTTACCATGGTTTAGCGTAGCAACATTGTATCGCCAGTAACGAAACCCGCTTACCCGTTAATTTACATTTGAAACCCGTTAATTTTTCATGTTCAGCATTTGGAACCCTGCACAAATACCACTTTTGCTGGTTTTAGAATTTTTTTTTAGTGCACTTGAATTAAAAATTTTTGGCTGTATAAAATAAACAATCTTTTAAAAGAAGCTTTCAATACGTTCTACAATAATTTTCAAGTCGAAATATTCAGTAGTTCATTTTTTATAACAATTTTTGTCACTGGGGTACGAATCTACCCCATGGTGGCAAGTAAGGATTAATAATCGTGGTCAAATTAAAAAAAAAAATGATTAAGAACTTCGGTTTTTTCTCTTTCATAACTTTGCATTTTGGAATTATTTACCAATGCACTTGAGTCCATTTTCTTCAAGCGCATAGCCTTGATTGCATCGACAGCTGTAACTGCCAACAGTATTTTTGCACCTTCCATTTTGACACATTCCAGGAAACTCAACGCATTCGTTAATATCTTGTCTCTCGTTGAATCCATCACCCTTGGGACACAGCTCGGCAAATATTTGAGTTCCTGGTTTTGGACAAGCTTCGCACTTGTCGGTGCCCCATGCACGTCCCACCGAACAGCAACAAATGTTCTTCGAGAATCTACCCTCTATTGCACTCGCACAATGACCATGACGATAATCCATGTAACAAGTTTCTTGCCTCGTGTCAATGCACGTGGTATCTTTGAAAACAAAAAAACAAATTAAAAGCCAAAGTCAAGGATCTCGTTAAAATAATCAATAATGGGTACTAACATTTTTTTTCAACCAATTTCTACAAATTTCTTCATTTTAACAAAAATTTCATTGAATACGATTTTTTTTTTTTTGAGTGTATCACGATTTTTCTTACGTGTCGAGTCGAGGGTCAGTCCAGGTGGACATTCGCATCGATAAGAGCCATCGGTATTGACGCAGGTCCCACCACCTTTGCAAATTCCAGTATTGAGTTCACATTCGTTAACATCAGCGCAAGCTTTTCCATCAACCTTGGCATATCCCTTGGAACATTCGCACAGAGACTGATCACAAGCCTCGCAGGGACTGCCCCAGGCAAGTCCAACGGAACAGCAACACTCTGATTTCAATGCTAGACGAGGAAAGTTGTTTTCGCAACGTCCTTCTATCATTTTTGTCCAACACGAACCTCGACGATTGTCTGCGAATTCGATCAATTTATGAAATAATTGAAATGAATTATTAATTGAGCATCGTGTCATTTCTAATGAAAATATAAAGTTGAATGTCTACGAACCCATGCAAATGTGTCCCGTATTGTCCAAAATGTAACCGGACGAACATTCGCACTCGTAGGATCCACGTGTGTTGATACAAACTCCACTGACACAAACGTCTGGTCCGAGCTCGTAACACTCGTCTATATCTTCGCACATTTGATTATCGCCATTCAGCCTTGTTCCGGTGGGACAAACACACTAAATTGGAAGAAGGAAAATTATGAGAACTCCCTTTTCCCACTTACAGCTTTTTCAGTTCTTAATTTTTGAGCAATCCGCTGTTTCTTTTTTTTTTTTAAGTTAGTGTAAATTTTGACTTGAAATTAATTATTTTATGATCATTTTGAAAAGTGGTCGATTCTTCACTCGAATTTGAAATTATCAACGTTCAATCGTACTCGGAAGACCTGCCTGAAAACTGCCAGGTGCGTTTCTGCACTGACCACCGCTGCACAGAGAATCCTCGAGTTCGCATTCGTTTATGTCACTGCAAACCTTTCCAGTGGGATCGAGTTCGTACCCATTGTCACAAATACATCGATAAGTTCCCATGAGATTTTCGCAACCACCATTCACACAAATATTAGGATTTTGTGCACACTCGTTGATGTCTGAAAAGAGAAATAATTGTTTTATCGAGTTGGGAATAAATTTGGGCGATAAAAACGAAATTTTCTAGAGAAAGTCGAGCACGATGAGCCTGGAAAAATATTTTTTTTTGGGAAACGTATGGATTTCTAATTCACCATCGCCATTGTACGTCATTCCTGCTCCATGTGGACATAGTCCCTCGAATTCTATAGTGTCAGGCATCGGACATGCCTCACAGTTTGTTCCCCAACCTAGAGGCTGGCCAATAATTACTGTGCAACAACAACAACTCGATTTGGTGACAGCCACTGACGTCGGATTCGAGCATTGACCATCTCTGAACTGGGAATAACAGAGATCTCTTCGTGTATCTGAAAATATCGATTTTTCAATCTCCATTCAACATTTTTAATCATTTCATGAAATTTAGTCAATTATACCCAAGCAGGATCTGCCATCGGGCCCCAAATTGAATCCTGGATTGCATTCGCATCGGAAACTTCCCGGAGTATTTTTGCATCGTCCGTTTTGGCAGGGTGCACTTTGGCATTCGTCAATGTCTGCCAAAAGAATTTATTAATTTGTTTCCCCCGTTTTTTTACGATTATCACTTTTTTACTTTTTTATCGTTTTAAATTACCAATGCAATGACTCTGATCGGGTCCGAGCCGGAATCCAGAATCGCAAACACATTTGAAAGATCCTTCCATGTTGACGCATTTTCCGTTGGCACACATTCCCGTGTTCGAACACTCGTCCATGTCGACGCAAAAAGTGTTGTCTCTCGAGGGTGTGAATCCGGATTGACAGGCGCAGTGGTAAGAGCCAGGAATATTTTCGCATCTTCCGTTCAAACATATTCGAGGATTCTCCGAACATTCGTTGATATCTTTTAACAAATTTCGGTTCAATGCGATCAAACTAAAAGTTACGAACGTTATAATAAAAGAGTCGGCAGTTTTTATCTTTAGTTCGATGAAAAATCGATCGGCAATTTGACATCCGAATGAGTAAATTGAAGGAAAATTTTCCCTCGTTCGAAATTTTCAATTTATTCTTTTTTTTTTCATTATTTCCCGATCAAATTTCTCATCCATCGGCTGGCTCCATGAAGAAGTTTTTCATATATATGCATGAACGACACAAATCGCTCGAGGCAAAACGTTTATCGCTATGCACACATGTGCGTGCCTTCCGCATTCGTGCACCCGCTCGTTTTCTTCTAGTTTACCTGCCTTATCGAAGTCACTAGTACGTGATAAATGGCTGACTTGTAAATTACACGGTAGTTCGGTGATGAAAGGAATAGCCCGAGAGCAAACATGCCGAGCATCTACCAAGGGACGAGGCTAATTTTCGCCCTTTGAGTGATAAAATATGTGTTACAACCGAATGGATCGAGAAACTGCGAATCTGACGGTAAACGAAGATATACAACTTTGAGGCTTGGAATTTGGAAACACCATAGAAAAATATAACGTGCGTCTATTGCAAGAATTCACATAAAAGTCACATTTTTTTGAATCCTCATACACAGGCTCTCATGGTAGACACACTCTCTTTGCAGCTATTTGTATTTTTTTAAAATTGATCTTTCCAACTTTAGCAAACCAAAAACGAACATAAGAAAATATAATTTTCACAGAAATCAACGCTGTCATTAAAAATCCTTGTTACCGTTGAAGCTAACCTGGCAATTGAAATTCAAACGAACTTTTTTCAGGTTAAACATAAACAATTGAAGGTTCGACAACGCTGCATGCACCGGCTGCTTGAAAATAACGTTTTTTAAAGATTGTTATTACGTTAAACGCGAATTAAGCCCAACAAATGTGTTGCAGACAATTTCAATAATAAAAAAAAAGAAATCGTAATAATTTCTTCGATAATCAAAAAAGCAAAAAAGTTCGGTTGCTTTTTTGACTCACACGTGATCCTCCTTAAATGTTTTCAACTCATTCGATTAATTTAAAAAACCTGGAAGCCTCTTTTTCCGAGCAACAACAGGCTCAGGAACGATCCCAGCATTCTCTTTATTGAAATTTATTTTATTTGAAGCTTTTTTCGTACCCACCGATACAAGTGTTTTTTGAGGGTGACAGTACGTATCCGTCGTTGCATTTGCATTTGAACGATCCGTTCATATTTGTGCAATGTCCATTTGTGCACATTCCCGTGTCCTGGCACTCGTCGTGATCTGAAAATCAGAGACAAGAACGAATTATCGAAATCGTGATATAAATTTCTGAAAAATTAAAAATTAAAAATAAATAATTAATTATGAGGGAATTTTGTAAATTGAAAATCGTCGATTTTACCGGTGCAATAGCGTCCTTCGCCGGAAACGACGAAACCGGGCGGACACTCGCAGGTGAAACTGCCAGGGAAATTTCGGCAAGTGCCACCCTGGCAATAATCCTCTTGGCATTCGTCGACGTCCTCGCACCTTCCGCCTTTTTTGACGAAGCCCGGATAACATTCGCACTCGTAGCCTTCCGGTGTATCGATGCATTTCCCGTCGCCGCAAATGTCAGGTCTGAGGGCGCACTCGTTGACGGTGAATTGTTGACTCTCCGAGCACAATTTTCTATAGTCCACTGGAGGCATTTTGTTTTTCTTTATTTAGTGAATAAATATTTGCGGGTCATCGGGTACGAATAATCGTGCAGATAAGATCGCGACTTCCGCTACGTTTTTATTTGTTCCAAGGCTTTTATGCGCGTCGTATGGAAGGAAGCAATTTCGTGCAGATGAAAAATACTTTTTTTATTGCCTGATCAATTCGTTAAATGACGAAGCTCGATAGATTTTTTTTACGCACAAAATCGATCATTACTCACCGCTCCCACTGTGAGGACAAATGAAACATTCATCTCCCCATCCTCGACCCATGTTTTTGCCACAGCAACAATCTTTTTTGCTCAATCTCACTGCCAAACGATTTTTGCACTGTCCGTTTCGATTTACCGCAGTGTAACAGAGTCCTTGCCTTCCGTCTGAGAAAAAAAAAACACAATTTTTCAACATCCTAAACTTCTTTTCTCACTTTTCGCTATTGCAAAATTTCTAAGCGATCAGAGACTTTGTTATTTACCGATACAAAATTTTCTGTCTTGGCTCTGTATGAAGCCAGGATTACAGACGCAGTAGTAACCGCCTGCAATATTTATGCAACGTCCATCAGCGCAAATTCCCTCATCTTCACACTCGTCCCTGTCCGTGCACTCGTTTGTCTCGAGATCGCGGGTTTGGCCCTCGGGACATTCGCAAGTGAAAGAGCCCGGTGTGTTGACGCATTTGCCACCCTCGCACAAACCAGGGATCGCTTCACACTCGTTTATGTCTGCGGGTAATATGAAAAAAAGCAAAAAAATAAAATAACTAGTCACGTCTCGTGGAAATCAATGATAAGGACGTTGTATGGAAAATTTTCTATCGATAGGATTCCTTTAAATTTGCACCACACAAAGAGAATAGCGATATCTAATAGCTCGCGCAATTTTAAGAGCTTTCTAATTATTTATAAAAATCACAATTTTCAGGAGTGTCTCATAAGAGCGTGTGTTAAAAGTTGCAATTTTCAACATTAAATATTTCGATTTCTAAATGGTGAAGCCTCTCAAAACTTTGCATACACTTTTGTGTAACATCGAAGAAGCTTTGTTTAGTTTTTCAAAAAAAACGGTCGTAAAATTTTTTCGAAATTTTGTTTATTATATAACAAATACAAGATTACCTCGGACAATGTTGAATTTAGAGTATGTTGTTCTTTAGTCAATTTGTAACAACTTTTTTTAATGAACTTAAGCGCGCAAACGATTTTGTATGTAAGAAAAACTGAAAAGAAAAATTTGGATTTGACCGTCACCATACAACGTCCTAATTTTCGGAAAAAAACGACAATCGCTCACCGACACAATTGCCCTGGTTCGTCTTCAAATGCCCAATCTCACAGTCCAATCTCGCTGGACATCGCTCGCAAGGATGACCCCAGCCTTTGCCGACTGTGGCACAACACATTTGTCGAGTACAAACAACCCCCTGCAAGTTAACCAGACACTGGCCATTTCGTACTTTCGTGTAACATGGCCCGACCCTGTAATCGGTGTCGCAACGTCTTCCGGTGTAACCGTAAATACAAGCGCAACGATCCGGTCCAATACATCGTCCCTGATTGAGGCAGGCTTCTCGGCAAACGGCTACAAATCAGGAGATTCCAATATTACAATAAAAATTTGATGCCCTATTGAATGGTTAATTCGATTGAATTCTATTTTAACAACATCAAATATTTTTATCAAAATTTTTCAACATTTTCAACTTGACATTTTGTTAATTAATTCACTGACGTTCATTGCAAAATTCTCCCTGATATCCCGGTCTGCATTGACATCGTCCATCGACGCAATTGCCATTTATACAATGGACTCTGCAGGTTCCACTGTTTCGAGCAACTCCTCTACTTCCGGGTCCTGCATTTCCTGCTTCGGCAGTGGTGCGATTCTCGTGAGTCAAAGCTTTTTGTGAAACAAATGCACGAAAAATTATCATATGTAGTTTTCAATTATTCTTACACTGAGAAAAAAAATGTATAGATTCAACAAAGCCAGGGCGAACGAAATCCATTTTGGAAAATTTGAAAAAACAAGTTATTGCCTCAACTACATATGCTCTCACCGCGCCTCATTACCTTTTTTGTCAATGTGGCGGTTTTGTCAAATAAACAAAATGTTTTGCCAAATTTACAAAATGGATTTCGTTCGCCCGGGCTTTGTTGAATCTACACATTTTTTTTCTCAGTGTACGTTTTTTTTCGTTCGACAAAAGTAAATTTGTGCATGCATGAAAAAAACTTTTATTTGCTTCATGATTTTTAGTATGGAATTTGAAGTTTTTCTCAGTCTTTTTGATGAAACTGTTTGTGTGGAGAAAATAGGTCACTGTTTGATGATTTATTTACCTCTCGATTGAGCCGAGACACAAACCGATGCGACTGCACCACTGTCACACAAACAAATATTTGGCCTTATACATCTGCCTTGATTGCCACATCGCCTTGAACAAATAGCTGAAAAATTAAAGAAACTCAACTCTCGTCAGATAATGATAATCGTAAGAGAATCGTGAGTGGGTGTGTGGGCTGAAAATTGTTTAGCGTTGTACACCCACTCTCGTTAATTTTGTGCATTTGGTTGTAATAAATAATACTTACGAATTACGCAGAGTCCAGTTTCCGGTTTTCTAGTCCAGCCAGGACAGCAGTAACTTTTGTATCTCGTCCGGCAAATGTTTGGCCTGAAATTTGAAAAAGAGAAACTTGACCAAATGGATTTCGATGATGAAGTACTCAGCGAGCAAAGACAATCGAAATGAAATAAAAAACAAACAAAACGAACGATATTTAGAGACGTTTTTTGTCCACCTCGTTGACTTGTTACTTATGGGGCACTTGAGAATCCATAAGAAAAGTTGCTCGGGAGGCAAAAAGTGTTGCAAGTTTTTTTCCATCGCGAATATTAATTCCCGCGAGAGATCGTTCTACTTCCGCCATAAACAAGGCGGAAATTTCATTTTCATTGGCAGATCCACATGGTGCGTGTTTTCTCGGTGTCATACACGCGTGATGATGCAAAAAGCCAGAGAAAATGAGGAGAAGAGAGAGAAATAAAAAAATGAAAAATACAAAATATCCATGGCTATGCCACCTCGCGAACAAGGCGGCCATTCACTCCTTGCCCCATAATTAACGTCAGCTGCTAGGCCGCACTCTTTTAAGTACTTCCACTTACGCGCCCTGGCGCCGTGTTCTTCGTACATGAAAAAATACACACGCCGTATACAATATAGTGCGGCGTCTTGTGGACGCATATTCGCCGTTCTTGCATGCGTGTTATCCGGGCGTTGAGACGATAAAGAATTTAAAAAACGCTGAAGAAAGCCTCTCAGAGAAATCAAACGATGACCGCGCGTTGACGCGCGCGCGCGATAAAGTTGTATTCGATCCGCGCGAATACAACCTTTTCGTCGTGCTCAACCGAGACACTTAATGACTAACATGATAAAATTAGTTCCCCCCTTCATCTTGTCATTTCCGAATAGTTCCGGGTTGCCGAATGAATCAGCATTTTCTATAGCTACTTGTTACGATATTAAAAAAAAAAAAAATGGAACGTGCTGTCTCCTGAAAACAGAGTGGGTGGTCGCAGAAGTTGAGAAAACTTTAAGATTTTCATGGAAACTCGAATATTAAATTGTACGAATGAAAAGAATGATCCATTCATTTTGGAATCTTAAAATTAATAATTCTAGGGTCACATTTTTTGGAGTGACGTTTATAAACGAATTACGACTGGGATTTTGAGCCTGGAAAATTCTTGTCAAGATGAGATTTCATGGTTCCCCATTCATGTACAAAAAAAACGAACCACAAAGAGACTATAGACGTAGCTGCTGGGTGCAATATACGGTATCGCGTCGCAAACTGATATTAAAAGCCCACGAAGCTTAACAGTGTCATTAGGCAATCTCTTTGGAACAATGGACGTTATACATATCTGTCATCAACTCTTTCTCGCTTCTTCTCTCTTGTTGCTTGCTTTGATATACTCATACATGTATGCACAGTGCTGTAATACGATTATTGCGTAATGAGGCCATTCCTCGGATGCTCAAGAATGGAATATGTTCACGCTGATTAATTTATCCTTCTGCGTATCAAAGATCGAGATTAAGAAAAATCGTGGGTGAGTGACGCGATATCAAGAAGCTTTTTTCTTCTTTAATAACTTTTGCGACGATATCGGTTGGGAACAATGAATCGAAAACAGACTAAGATCTCGAGGCTTCCTTACACATTTTTTAGCGATTTAAATGATAAAACATTGCACATGTTCGAAGTCATCGAATTCCGTCTTCTCTTCGCTTTAATAGATCAGAATTCCTTGAGCCTATCGCGACATTTAATAACGAGCACTTAACGATTAGGTGCTGGTTTCTCACAGTCGACCGCGCGAACTCCAAACCGAACGAGGTTATAGCTCGCAAAGACAAATCAAGAGGCTCTCTACGCATTCGCATCATTATCTTTCGCTCAATTTCTTCGCACATGTGCCAACACTTATTAGCGACTCGTATCCACGATTGTTATTAAGTGACGAAATGAGTTTTTCTTCTTTCGCAGTTTCTTTTCATATATACTTTTTTTTTTTTTTTTTTTTTTTTTAGGGGTCCATTTTACCCCACCACCCGCGCTGTCCTGAAGAGTAATATATTGAATAATGTTCCGAGCTCCTCTTCTCGCGTCTGTCAGCGGACAATTGGACTGTGCAATAATTATTGTTTCTACGAAGTGATTTTGCCAGCATTCACGCCTTTTTTATTCTTTTCGTTCATCGCACGCCTCTCCATACGATTGCCCCGAATTCCTCGGGAGATGAATTTCATCACATACACTCTCTACATTTTAAGAGAAAATATAGTCGTTTAGGATAATAAGAAAAATATTACAAAAAGTTTCTTGATTATCGGAATTTAGTGTTGATACGATCGAAACCGTGTGAAGACATTATTGTTCTGAAACCCATTTGTTTCCCGTACGCCATGTTATTGGGCAGTAATTTTCACACCCATGCCTTTTTATTCCTCGATAATTCCAAGTTATAACGAGCCTTAAGGCCGAAATCAATGTTCGCAGGACGAGAAATCGCTTCATCTCCCATCCTCGAAGCCCCACGATTCCAAAACCCTTTCGTAACATTTTTTGTTGATGTTGTTATACGAGTTAGCGTGAACAAGATTTTTCGATGGAATAAAAAATCGAGATTGTTGGAGGCGAATTAAATTTTGAAAGGAATGAAAAAATCAATTGCAACAAATAATTATTTTTATTCTTTCCATTGAGGTTCGATGACTTTTTTTTTACCAGAGTATAGAAACGAAAACCTTCAATTTTGATTCATTCAGAACGATTTTATGCCCGAACGAATTTATTCGACATAAAATCTGTCGTGCAGATTATTGCAGAGATTCAAAGTGCATTCGAGTTGTGATAAATGATCGAACGACAAAACGATGGATCGGACAGGCTTCACGATATTCTCGATTGTTATTACCGAAAATTTAACGTCTGGTCATCTCGCATGGGATCTTAATCTCGAAAGCCTCCCGAACGTCTGACTCACAATCAGTATTCGATTATGGTGGGACCACTTGAATTGCTTGTCGCGATCTTGTTCTCTCTTTCTCTTTTTCCTCTTTCTTAACTACACATGTGACAGTCCCCCGTGATAAATTGTCCAGTCATGGACCGTTTGACATTCGTGGCAAGCACAGCGTGAGGTCTTTAAGGACGTTCACTCGACTTCAAAGGATTTTTTCATATTGTTTTATTTGCCCAATACTTATAAAGATACCAAACGCCAAAAGCTAAACGCCGAATTAGGCCAAATGCCAAAAGTTGCTGTAGATAATAATTGAAAAATCTAAAATTTATCAATGGCCAAAAAAAATGCAATGGTGCGTTGTCCGGAGCATTTAGCAGATTGTAAAGAACATTCATGTCCATTATAGGCGAGGATAAACGTACGACGGATGCTCCAGATGTTAAGATGATGAAGCTTTTATATTTCGTTGTAGCAATAAGGGAAACCCAATTAGATAATTATTCACGCTAATTCTTCGACCGGATAAATTGGGTTAAACGGCCTGTTGCGCAATCGAAACGGGAAGGGAGTCGAGTGGAATGCGAGTAAGGAATTTTATATGGTTCATAATGCGCATCGCTGTATTGGTGCGAGTCTCGAGAGAATTTATTCGCATCGACGCTCTCAAAGAGAATACTCGTGATCTGCTCTGCCGAGTGCTGGGGTGGAAGAAGAAAAATGAGAATAAAAAACGTTTGCCCTTAAGAGCTTAAGTCATCGCGCACTAATCGCTGTACGAAACCCCGTATACACACGTCAATATCTGCATCTATGGATATTTACACATATACACACATGTGGGTGAGCACGTTAGAGATAAAGTCTTGCCCTACAATCGCTGAACCTCGTCATTTATCGTATGCACTTAAAAAAAATGTCGATAAAGATATTCATGGGACATTATGAGAGCTTTTTTACTCGCGATCGAAAAATCCAATTGTATTTGTTGTTGCGGCTAGGGGGAAAATGAGGCAGGTGGGGCAAAATGGACCACTTAAAAAATTCTACGACGAACCTCATCGTCGCTCCCTGGGACGATGGAACGTTTCGAAATCTTAGACAAATGAAATTCTCCTGCTAATAAATGAAATAAAAATCCGGATTCTGAGAAATACGTGATTTAAAAAAATTCTACAAATGAGTAAATGATCGTAAATGGATGAGACGCGTCTTTTCCTCTGTGCAAATGTGTAATTTTTAAAATCTGTTCCATTCTGCCTCGGCAACTCGTTAGTCATGAATCCAGAAGCTCGTATCTATTGCGGCAAGCTTATCCGTGTCGACGTTAATTCAATTAAATATTGCGGAAGTCATACATTTCCTTTTTATCGAAGATTTTTATATTTTTTTATACTCTGACGTATCAATGAGCAGGCGCTCCAATTTATATCTTTCGCTTTTGCATTTATACGGACGGATAAAATAATTAGAGAAAACGATTAAGCTCGAGTGATCTTTATACATTTCCTTATCACGTTTTCTTGGAACATTGCACATTAAGATTCAATGAGTGTTGTCGATAAAATAATGCTCGTTTTCCATGATTTTATAATATGTCTTAATCAGGGACGTTGTACGGCGTCGGTCAAATCTAAATTTTTGTTTTCAGTTTTTCTTACATACAAAATGGTTTGCGAGTCTAACTTTATTAAAAAAAAATTATTACAAATTGATTAAAGAACAACATACACTAAATCCAAGATTGTCCGAGGCAATCTGTATTTGTTATTTAATAAACAAAATCTCGAAAAAAATTTACGACCGATTTTTTTGAAAAACTCAATAAAGCTTTTTCGATGTTACATAAAAGTGTATGGAAAGTTTTAAGAGGCTTCACCATTTAGAAATTGAAATATTCAATGTGGAAAATTTAAACTTTTAACACACGCTCTGATGAGAAACTACTGAAAATAGTGATTTTTATAAATAAATATCTCGAGTCCTGAATGGTGAGACTTGGTGTGGTGCAAATTTAAAGGAATTCTGTCAATAGAAGATTTTGCATACAAGACTGAGCTTCTATTTCAATTTCTCCCCGTGCCTCATGCTATTTCAGTTTTTAACATATTCCTTTTGCTAATAATTCTGTCAGGTGATAAAATATACAGAACAATTATTATCTCGCAAGATGCAATCTTCCGGCACGCTTAAGGTCAAGTACAAATTGGATAAGTTTTCGTATTGCGCAAAACTCGGTTCTCTCTCGCCCTCCCTATTTAGCCTCGTATAGAGCAACGAGCTGATGAACCGTTTTTCGTCACTTAATCATTTATTCTCCCGTCATTTTGGATCCATCATATTATTTCTAATCGTAGCAACGATCTTAATGTTTCGCTTTGTACAACGAGCAAAGTCTCGAACTCTTCAAGCGCCTTTTTCGTCTTGCCTAGTACAGAAACGACTGATTTATCGCTTTTTCTTCCTTTTCCGGACTCTCCTACGTGATTGTTCCTCGCATTAACCAAGTTTACACATCCTTCAATTACGTTATCTATGCTTCACGCACTTTTTCATCATTTTCCACAATCACGTGCTTTTCGTAATAACTCTACACAATCTACTCAATTTATACAATTGTTGACGCTCCTATGAATTCTCGCGTTTCACTTCGTTTCGTAACGAATAATTCATCACTTATGCTTGTTTAACACAAAAATCATAGGGTCCCCTTAGAAATAGACAAGTCGAAGTCTTTTCCGAGCAGATGATTTTTTTTCATCCAATTCGTTCGAAAATTGTTTTATGAAAAATGGACAATTAGGGAAATAATCTGCTCATGAAAAATCATTTAGTAATTCACAAACGAAAATGCGACAAGATCTGGACAAATTTTGCTCCAGAAGAAAACTTATTATTATTTATAATAATGCTCGCTTCTAGATTTGGAAACTTGATGACTTGTGAATTACTCTCGTCTCTGTCAATTCATAAGATCATTCGCGTTAGTTACTCAACATTTAGCGTGCGATAAATCTTGCATACAGTTGGGTTAAGTTACTCATGTTCGTTGCACCGAGAATATACGAGAGAGTTAATTGAACGTATGAATATAGAGAGAGAGAGAGAGAGAAATATAAATGTGCGTGTGTACAAGTCGACGAACCGCGATCTGTATACACCTTGATCGTTCATCCACGCTGCATGAGTTTTCCTTGGCGACCCGCGGCCTTCCTCAAACTAGATCCTTGCCTCTACATGCAATTTCAGGCGGAAGATCGAAGCAAAAAGGGACAAAGAAAATATGAAGCAAAAAGTATGATGAAAAAAAAAAAGAAATCAAAAAATCCACAGCTACCACTCGATTATTATAAGTGGCTACTTATTCATGGGCAAATAATGCTAATTATGAACAAGTCTCTACGGAGATAAGAACAAATCGAAATTCTCGTCGACAGGTTTACTCGTTTGTAAGCCTCGTGGAAACAAGCATGTCGCCACGCAATTCCCATCCAGCCTCGTGATAAAACGTTTTCATCTTGGAAGATCAGGGACATTGCATCAAAATGTCTTTTTCTCTCTGCATATACATATTTCCCCTCGTCTGTACTTATGTTGACGTATTTTTTATGAAAATCTTTGTGTTCCTACGAATTTATTCGGTAGTCATTGAAAAATTACGATTCTTCAGCTTTTAGTTTTTGTACATTTTTGAAAAAGTCTCAGTTGCGAAATAATCTTGTACATAATGGACCAAGGTGTTTTGAGTTTTTTTTTTTTTTTTTTTTGACTCTCGAGACCCGGACTCGTGTCGTCGCCTCTGTTATTTTTTTGGAAGAATTTTCGATCGATATATTTTTACACGAAATTCCAGACACTTTTAGTTTTGCAACAGACACTCGGTATGTTCACCCACGCACAATGGGGTATCATCAATCGTATCTCGTTCGGCAGATCGTACGCCCAGGAGCTTTATTTCCGTGCCAATAATTCAGACGCGTTGGCGCACCTAAGTTCGCGCTCTCATTAATGTCACTTCCGGTACACTGAAAACAAAATTTTGTTGAAAAAGATCGATATTTTGTTTGATACGTTCAACAAAACATTTTTTTTTAATGATCCCAAAAATTGTGTCATCGCAGCGAGGAATATTCTAGAAAGTCTCTTCGAAAGCAAATTTTTGTCGTTCCAATCGTGAATTTTGATGACAATTCCATTAGAAACCAAATATACTGCCAAAATAACGAAAATTTTGAAATTATCGAAAAATATTTAGTTCACCGTGTTCAACAAAATATCGACGATTTTTAAAAAAATATCATTTTCAGTGTACTCCGATACATTTACTATACACGTAAGAAAAACAGTCGGATTCACGGTAATAATTTTTTTATTTCAACTATTTATCGAGCATCGAAATCTTTTGCAAATTCGATGCTTTCCAAATATAATAATCGCTCGACTCGACGAGCGAGAAGATTTGGTCCAGCATAATAACGAGTCACATCGATTAATTAAATATTTTCAACTCTGAACGACTTACCCGGTGGGTGGATGGGACTGCAAGTTGTTATCGAGATCTTGAGCAGTTCCGGTCGCTTGACGTGTACCAAGAGGATTTTCCTGCTGCGTCCGATTAGCCAAAACGATGAGGGCAATCGCCGAAAAAAAACAAGCTCGATTCGACAACATTATGGAACCCTTTTTCTTACAGAAAGAAACGTTGGACTTTCAACAAACGTAAAGTCCGAGTAGTCGCGTTCGCCGGCATCCGTTAAGTCGAATGATCACCAGCCATTTCGTCTAGTCTCCAAAACACTCGTATGATTCATAAAATTACGTGATTTTTATCTCCAAGACTGTTTCCGAATTAAATCGATAGTTCACTGCGCGATGAAAAAATGTATTTTTCGTAATTATCGAGTGGAGCAACCAACAGAAAGACAAACAACTGTCAATATTTTGAATTAATTGGAATGAAATAAATTGAAATTTGTTATTAATCAGAAAGAGAGAGGATGACTCGTAGCCTCGTGATAACGCGTCTTCGTACCCCGGGTGTGTTGGCGTTCCGGAAGTAGCGAAGAAGTGTGAAATGATAGAAAGCCTATCAACGCTTTGTGGGGGGCTTGTATAAATAAAGTTCTTATCTTTAACAAATAGCTCTAAACTGATGATTCTAAGCTACTTTATGCAGCATCCCGCCACAAATTTACAGGCTGCTCCGAGTAAACGTGTGTGAAGAAAAATCTTTCGAGTCGTCTCGTGTCTTTAAAATTATGATAATGGATTAAGTGCCGGGTGGATAACTCTGACATCTAAAATTAAACTTATAAATAATAAACTTCCTCCAAGTCCTATGGGACTGTGTTTATTTTTCTTCTAATTTTACTTTCCCTATCAAGAAGTCTCACTTGGATAAACAAAATAATAGGACGAAATTTTCGGTAAAAATTTTCAAAATTTCATCGTTTTTTCAAACGATTCTGGCTGGACCAAAAAATCCGTGAAATATTTTGCACTCATAGTGCAATGATTTAGAGCGAAAAAAATAGCCAGTAAATCCGGGGCATTTGTCACTTACTCAAAATTGCAAATAATTGTTTTTTTCATTAAATCCAATTAATTCAGTTATTTTTAGGGAATAAGAGCAAAAAATCACACACACATACACATATACACTAGTCACAATATTCGTAACATTGTTCGATCGATTTATATTTTGACGCAGAATTTAATTGAAAAACAAACGAATATCGGGTAAGAAATTGTTGAAAAAAGCCCCGCGACTATTAAGACGAACCCCCGAAAAGATGCGTCGACGGATCGCGACGTGAGACTGCCACACCAGCCTCTATGAAACTCGGGATATCCCAACTCATCTCAGTCCGCCTCAGCCTCTCTCTCTCTCTCTCTCTCTCTCGCTCTCTCTTTCTTTATGTGCCCTCTCTCCTCTCTTCTTTAAAGAGAACTGACATCGGACTCACACAACCCCTTCCACTTTACTGTCAACACTTTATCCTAAATATACATATATATAGAAAACCCATGGACCAGTCTCATTTACATCATGTGTACCATGAAAGTTGATTTCACGTACTAATGACAATGAATTAAACAAATATTCAACGTTCTCAGGAAGAGAGGCCCCCGCGTGGATAGGAGGAAACTATTGAAGATAATGATTCGACGAATCAAAAATATTTTCGTCCACCGAAAAAATTGTGTTCGTCAAAAATAATGATGCGACGAATTTCAAGTTTGTTTGCACGAATTTTCGTTCGAGCAAATTGAAATAAATTTACGTCTTCGGTCCTAAAATGGAGTTCGATTTTATTTCAAGAACAAAATTCAATTGATTCAATCGAAAAAATCTTATGTGTCACCAACTCGATCGAATCTAAATTTATCGAGATTCAGTGATTCTCATTGAAACTTTGATGGAGCAGTCCAACAGGGAAAACGAAATTGAGAAAAAATTTGCCTCTAAACGTCACTTATGCCTCGATGAAATTAAAGTCTTGAATGAGCAATTGTGATTATTAGTAAATTACGTAATCCATGCACAACTGCTTCCCTAATCGTAACCATAGTTCCCTGTATTTATAATCATACATTCACATGCGGGTATAGCTTTTGAACACTTAGGAAAATGATAACACAGTATTTAATGGGAACTCTGTGGATATCAGCGTAAAAACTTTGGGCTTTGTGTACGCAAGGTTGCAAGTAATACTTTGGCATTCTGATTTTTCTTGACGAAAATCACCTGTTACTTCTGAGTCAAAAAAGCAACTGAACTTTTTTGTGTTTTTCATCAACCAAGAAATTATTAAAATTTCGTTTTTTCATTATTTAAATTATTTGTTACTTATTTGTTGAGCTTAACTGGCGTTTAACATAATAACAATCTTTAAAAAACGTTATTTTCAACCAACTGGTGCATGCAGCATCGTCAAACCTCCAATTGTTTATGTCACTATTACGCGTTGACCTGAAATAAGTTTATTTAAATTTCAATTCTCAGGTTAGCTTCAACGGTAACAAGGATTTTTGAAGACAACGTTGATTTCTATGAAAATTATATTTTCTTATGTTCGTTTTTCGTTCGCTAAAGTTGGAAAAATCGATTTTCAAAAAATTCAAATAGCCGCAAAAGCAGTGTGGTTAGCACAAGAGCCTGTGTATGAAGATTCAAAAGATGGGACTTTTTTGTATCGTTCTCTTGCCAACTAGACGGTTTATTAAAAAATAATTACAGTAATAGATGCACGTTATATTTTTCTATGTTATTTACAAATTTCAATCCTCAAAGTTGAAATTTTCGTTCACCATTAGATACGTATGATCCTTCTTAACATTTCGTAATTAAGAAATTGTTCAGACTCCATTGTACTGAAATGACAATTTTTAAAATTCCGTTACTCGTTACAAAGTACTGTGCTAATTTTTATTTATTAATTACACTCTGATTGATGAGTAATTTAAAAGTTAATCCTTGCCATTAAAAAAAGGAATGCATAATGCTCTTTACAAATTTTGCAACCTTGCTGTGTCCCTATGACCAGCAAGTGCATTCGCAAATGAGATCACTATAACAATGAGACTCATTACCAAGGCGGCGTGTTGCTCGCATGTTTTTTTACTAACTTGCGACAATTGCTCACAGTCATGCGACCAAATAATCAATTTTACATTTTCCATGCTTTGACAGACTCATTTCGAAGTTTAGGCTCGTGAATGATTTACGAAAAACTATACACACGATAAGCTTGAGGTGTAACTAAAAGGTTTGAACTTTTATTTTAGCTCGAACGAATCGCTGATCAAGCTAATTATGTCCATTGTACAGATTCGCTTGAACGTGCGGTCGAGCACTCAAGCAACTCAACTTTTCTAATAACGAGAAAAATAATAATTATAAAATGACAATTATTATTGTAATTTTGTTAAACGGAAATATTGAAAATTGCAGACCCTGCTCTTTGCAATTTTTCTTCACAGCCTCCCAGGAGAGCCCATAAAAAGATTCAAGCCCTTAAACAGCTTAATTTTTGGCATGATAACTTACTCGAGATTCTGCTCCTCGATCGAGCTCCGATTTTCGCTCTTCCTACTTTTATTGCCGAACACGATCACTGGCAACTCGATACCATCGATTCGCCTCGAGAGTTGGGCATTTGGTTGTAAAAATAAATGGAGTAAAAAAAAGTTGGAACAACGAAATAAAAATTGGAAGAAAATGGACAAAATAATGAGAAAAAGGCGAAAAGGTATGAAATTTCGTAAAATCGAAGCGATCAGTCACGTTATAATTACTGCTTCATTATTCATTTTATAATAAATAATAAATTCTCTAAATAACGTTACAAATTTTGTGAGCTCCGTTTATTTTAAAAAACCTGATTTCGAAAATTAGTTTAATTTTATTAATTATTCACTATGTCACTTTGTGTTTTTCTCGATTTTTCAAATTCGTAGGCGACACGCTCGACGATAGGGTTAATCCAAACGCTAACCGAATGACATGCTATACGCGCGGTTTGTGATTCTTCTAGCGAGAACAACCGGCTGGCAAGTGGGTCAGTCCGGTGGGACTCTGGCGAACGAGCTTCGTCTTCGTACGCGGAAGAGCCATAGATAAGGCGCCAAAGAGAAACAAGGATATTTAACAAGCGACATATCACACGGCACTTATGTTGTTGACTTTTCTATAATATACGTCGCGATGTTTATTCCAGCAAAAAAAAAAAGCTGTAAAAAAAAAGAAACACATCGAGATAGAGAGAGAAAAATTGGAGTCCGGAGAAATTATAAAAATTAGGGCGTCCGTGCAAATTGAATAATTGGGAGTGGAAAAAAAATTGATCGTACTAAAAAATTTGATGGAAAACCCAATTTCCATTTTTTTTTTCAATAAAAATTCTATTTTTTCAATTATTTCTTATTGTTGCCAACTTGCGTCTATTATAACGAAAGTAGTCGACGATTGAGACATTTAAAGTCAAGAAGGATGAAGGAAACTAGAAACATAATCCAGCATGCAAAGGAGACGAGCGTGGTGTTCGTTTTTTTTTTTTTGTTTTACGAGGCGAACGCGATACATTCTGATTGCCAGTAACATGCAACGGCTGATGTTTCAAAAAACAGCAAAACAGTTTCCTATCCATAGATTTGGTTGCTTGAGAAAAGTGCAGTGTCATTAAAATCACGAATTTTTCGGTGACGTTGCTTGTGAAATTCTAAATAGAAACGTTCCTGATTACTTTTTTTCTTCGACCGAAGGGTTGATGGGAAATTTAATGTTAGGGCCGATCCAGACGCACTGGATACGTCAGAGAAAAACATTTCTATGGACTTTTATTTTCAGACATTCGAAATCTTTTTCTCAAACGTTCTCCATCATATTTATGGGGGTTTCTGGCTCTCGTTCATTCCAGCCACACACGTGACATTGTTGACTCGTACCACTCCATAATCTTCGGTTTATTCTACTCAACAAGTTCTATATCGTCGCAGCTCTTTTTTTTCTCTTCCAACACAGCTTGTCTTGTTTTTTTCTTACAGGTTCATTCCTCCCATTCATTTTTGTCTCTTTTTCTGTCATATCTCTCTGGGGCAACAATTATACGTCGTGTATCAAATGCACCGGTAAAAAAGCACGTTGTGTACTGCTGGTTAGACATTGGAAAATCAACACTACGAGAGTGATAAACCAGGATAAAAAATGAAACACTTGTCTCTCTATCTTAAAACTCTATTTACACCAATCAATTCACCGAGTAACGACAACTCCGTGTTTTCTCTGCTCTCACAAAATGCTTTTACGAATGGGAGCCATCGTGTCTGGCTCAACTTTGAAAATGCTTCAAATTTCGACATTTTTCGAAAATTATTAGATCCCAAAATTGGATCATCACAGTTTGCTGGACAGAACTTTTTTTTTACGAGGGAAATTTCCAACTCTGGTCTTAAGGATCAATTTTTGTTATCAGAGTTTTTAATTTTCTAATAAGTTGTATTAATTGAAGAAGAAAATTGAGGATTTGTGGTAATTGTGTTTTTTTTTTTTTTGTGAAACTTGGATAAAAATTCAACGGCCTTTTTTCGTTTTCGAACTTTCTTTGGATTTGGATGATCGCGCTGTATTTTTACTCGTTTCGAGAAAATTTTGCCGTCTTTGATAAACTTGGTTTATTTCGCGAATACGATCGTCACGATTCTGTAAATATCTCTCAAGGGTTCGTTGATATTTCTCACGTTGTTTTTCCATTATCTGGGCAGAGTCTTCGAGAAACGAAGATTGCATTTGCTCGAAATCGATAACGTTCATGGCTCTCTGATTTCTCAGAGTTTCCTCATCGAATTCAGACTTTATCCAACGATCCTCTTCTTCTTCGTCCTTTTCCATGTAAATCGAAAGATCCAGTTTCGGTAAACAACTAGCAAGATTAGCTGGTGGTTCGTGAGTTCTTTTCGTCAAACTTGAGACTTTGCTTTCGAATCTGTCAATACTGCCCATTTCCTCTTCGATATTGTCCAGTTTTTTTTCCATTAAATTTGTCATCGCGTCCAAGGCCGAAGGAGCGATTGTCAAGGAATTTTCGTCCAGGAACTTTTGACGTAATTTTTGTCCGCGCTCCAAACGTCCAGATTCTTCAGCCTCGCACTTTTTTCTGAACTCGGCAATTTTATTCTCTCTTCCTGTGTCTCGAACAACTTCTAAATCATTGACTTCTGTTACCAGCTGCAAAATCCAATACGGTTTGACCAATTCCCCAAAATCGAACGATTTTTTCGAAACATTTTGCATTCTCTGACTTTTCCTTCCACTCGTCGATGTCTTTCGTGTTTTTTCGATACCCCCGACCTCCTTGACCTTTGAATCCATCACAACTGCCCATTCGGCAGGATCCAAAGGCCACGAGTCTTCACGAACAAAAGCCTCGATCGTGTATCGTGTCAATTTGCCAATAGTTTCACGCTCCGAAGATTCTCGTCGCGAGAGATTCACCGAACGCTGGCTGGTCGATCCACTGTTCTTCTGACTCGAAGATTTTCGTGATCCACTTAATTTTTCCAAAGAATCAACGTTTCCCTCATTCCCAACAGGCTCGAGAACGAAAAAAATTAAAGGGAAAACCAAAATTGCTCCGCCTTCAACTTCTCCAACGACAATTCCTGGTTCCTTCGTTATTCGTAACCTCGTCAACACCTTCTCGTACGATGTGCTCAACCGCAAAGAAACCAGAGTGCTTGTTCGAACGTTGACGATTATTTTACAAATAGTGCTTTGGACATTCGGCGTGTAAACGTCAGACACTTCTCGCACGAATAAAGGTGCAATTTTTGAAGGAAAAGTGTCTGTCTCGCTGCTCATCGGATAAAATCTCGGCTCTCCTTTGATCGTTGCGAGATGAAGAGACCATTTGATTTCCTTGTGCCTTTCCTCATCGTTTGAGCCATAAGCAAATATCGTGTATCCGTTTTCTCGATGCTGATAGAAATTTGGCGACACGTTATTAACGACGAAGGGCATTTCGAAAAGCGTATCGTTGTCAAAAACTCTTACAGTATAATTTGACAAATCGGTGAATAAATCAATCGCGCCAAAAACGGTTTCTGATTTTTTGGTATTAAATTTAATTCGCACGATCGGTATCCAAAAGTCGCTCGTCAGGTTTGCGACTTGGCCAGACATTTCTTGAACCTCAATAACGTGCTCCAAATCTTTAGCAGCCCAAGAGTCCCCAATCGTCTCCAACTTTTTGTCTCTTTTTATGAAATTTCTGAATAAAAAATTGGCTGCGTTCTCGTTTTTCTCGCCGTTAAAAATTTCGAAAATTCTGAAAAGTGCATTCTTCGTAAGCGAATGTTCCGTGTGACTTGGCTCGTGTATTTTTTTGTATTTTTTCACCAGAGCCATACGAAAAAACGATTGAATCGTCACTGCCGATCGATTTCTTTCGGATTCTTTGTCACTTTCCCAATTTTCGTCCTTCACCGAGAACGAATCAATTTTCCTGCCGATGGAAGGGTCGAGAAAAAAGACTCTCAGAGCACGTTGCAGTTTCGGGAGCTCGATTGACGAAAATCGATTTTCCAGGAGCTTCGAAAATTCTTCGATAAATAAACTGTCAATAGTTTTGAGAAATTTGCGATCCGAATTTTCTGGAAGTAACACATTTGGCTTGTAGCTTCGATAATAATTTCTCAACGCTGAGGAATAACTCAACGTGCCAAAAGATTCAAAAGCTGTTTTCATGGCACTGCTAATTTTCTGGGCCATTTCTTCAACTCTTGGAGCTTCCTCGATCATGAGTTCGTGCATTTTCAATCGATTTCCAATTTCGAAAAAAGTGTCGGAAGCGATAAGAGCTCGATAAGTTGTCTCGTAGTTTATGAATATTCGTAGCAAGTGTCGACCGGGTTCCAACTGAAAAACCATCGATTTAGTTCCTTTTGTTTTTATCAACGCGAGCGGTGTTTTTTTGTCGATGAATTTGTCAAAGAAATTGTGGTTTTCTATGACAAAAGAAGAGAATTTTGTTGGCACTGATTCGTCAGTATTTTTTGAAGTGATTGTGGAAAAGCTGGTGAGAAAGAATGCAGGTTGGATCGAATCGACGAAAAGATAAATCGGTTCGTTCCTCGTTGCCGATTTTTTGTCTTGGTATTCGTAAATTTTGTCTCCAGCGTCCGATAAACCGGTGGTTTTTCTTGCACTTTTCTTAACCTCTCTTCCCAAAGAATCTGAGACAAATTTCTTGCCTTCGTCCGATTGATAACTTTGCGATGAATCACAAATTTCCATTTTGTGGCTGAAGAATTTTCGTTTGTAATACAAATGAATTTCTCGCACGTAGTACGAAAGTTTGTTGAAGTCTGTCCATTTGCCTATGTCTGGACTTTCGAGCTCTTCGCTTTTCGTCTTTGGCAACGAATTTATTATTCCCCTTCGTGTTTTCTCCGACGATATTTTTCTTGACATCGAACTCCTTTCCGAACTCGTTCTTATTTTTTCGTCTTCCTCTTGATCCTCGTCACCGGCGTTTTCATGAGATTTTGCCAATGCACTCACGATGAGCAAACGTCGCACAGGCACGAAATACTCCGACGCGTTGATTACGCCTCGGCGTATTGCCCACTTGATCCAACGATGATTTTTCCATCGTGCGAATGGTCGTTTGACCTTGAGAATAAGAGACAATCTTTAGTTTATCGTTGAAAAAGAAATAATGAAAATAAAAACGCGATCGAACATTAAATTAATAGAAAAATAACGAATTGTCAAAAATTTGTATCAATGTTCGTCCGTATTACTCAAATTTTAGTGCAAATAAAAATAATGTAATTTCGTTGAAAAAGAATTTCATTGAAAATGTAATTTATTGTTGTATATAATTTTTTACTTGTTTTGGATCCAGAGGAACATCTCGCCACGATTCTACAAAAACCTGATGACTCCAGCATGGGGTTATTCCAGGAATCTCGATATCTTGGTCCAGCGAGTCATCGAGACTCAAAAACAGCAATGTTGGTTTTGGATTTTGCGGAATTTCGAGTTTCGACGCTTTCCTTTGCGATTTTCTGGACTTTGTTGATTTTTCTAGTCCAGTTGTTTTGTCTGGATTTGATGCCAACGTCTCGTGATCCGTCCATTCGAAACGATTTGTATATTTGCACAACAATTCCCACTGGTCCAGAGTGGAGAGATGGGAGACGGCCAGAGTCAATGGTATCCAGCCTGTTTGGAAAATTTTCCCAGGCAATTAGAAGCTTGACAGAAAACTCACAAAATTGTCATGCCTCGTGATTTTTTCAGAATTTTTTTTTTGATCAGATAAAAAAATGAATGGGGAAAAATGAAATTACCAGTCAAACATGTCGTTAGACTGCAATCTACGATTTCACGTTTCAACGTCCAAGACAAAGCAACAACTTTTAACATGGCTTTGGCCAAAAGCATTGGCCAAATTTCATTCGTATTTGAAGTTCGAGGCAGCAGGGGTCTGCCATTTTTGTCAATAGGAATCGAGTCGTCTACCAGAATTCGACGCCACCGACCCATGTGGAAAATACGAACGACGTATCGACCTGCGAGGGTTTCTCTTATTTTTTTTTTATTCATTTCTTGTTGTCAAGTCTGAACCAAAATTATTCGATTGAAAAAATTGATTATACCATTGGGATTCACGATTGGACGATGGCTAGCTCCTTTTCCTGCTTTGTTCAAAGAGTACACATGAAACCATCCCTGCCAGGGTTGATCGTCCAAATTCCACGAAAAATTGCTCGTTGTATTTTCTATTTCAAGTCCATTACGTCCGCAATATTGAAGATTCGTTACGGTTGAAATAAAACTCCGTACAAACTGCAATTCAATGAAAAACACAAATTTTTAAAACCCTTCCAAGCCATAAATGTTTTTGAGATTGAGAGAAAAAGTAAAAATTTCTTTACCTCGCTGTGCATCAAATGTCGATTGTTCGTTATCAAATCACAATAATTCGAAATTGCCACAAACACAATGGCCTCGTCGACGTCATCTAATTTGGAAAACCTTTTCCACTCGGTCGCTTCCAAAGATGGTGGCAACAGGATTTGTCGTGGGTCGACATATTCGCCACCTAATGAATTAATCGATCGAGACAATCGTCACAGAAGAGCAAGAATTTGAAATAATTGCAAAAAGTTGGAAAGAAATTAAAATTGAGTAGAAAAATCATGGAAAAATTGAGCACAAAATACTTTTGAGTTCGTAGGTTGAAAACAACGAACCTTTCGGATAATCCCACAATTCTGAATTTATTTCTCCATCGGACCATTCTGACCATATGAAAGAATTGCTTTGCCCCGACAAGTTCAACACTGATTCGGAGTAACCTGTTTTTTTCGATTTCCTTGACATAATAAATTCCAAGGAATTATCGATCAGCTTCGTCTGCAAATCGTTTTTCTTTTGCCATCGATTTTTCGAATAAACAACTCAGACATAATGCTTGATTTTAAATTTTTATTTTTTGAAAAAACTATATATTTCAATATATGCGAGTTTTCATTTATCCTTTCTATATACGTAAATAAACCCAAGTCAACGTAAACATGACCGAATACACTTAGTCTCTACAATAAATCGAACTTTTTTTTCTTTAATCGCCTTTGCTTACTTAATCGTTCCTTTTGTAAAAAGTTTGTCAAATACACTCAAATAATGTTATCTAGCGATATAACTAGATTTACAAAATTGTAAATTTTCCTAAAAAAATAGGGCTTAAATGCATGCAACCTGATTTAAGATAAATCGAAAAAATATGTTTCAAAATAAAACTAGATTATTTACTCTCATACGAAGCATTCATCTTTTGATTATATTTATATTTCTTTTTTCCTCTCTTTACGTGACGTTTTAAAATTTTTTTGTTGGTCCTAAAGGAGCCTCACACATAGTATCATTAGCAATAATCTATTATTTCATTGGTGGACTTAAATTCTTGGATTCTCATACGACAGAGATAAATTCAGGATTTTTTTCATCTCTGTATCTCATCGATGAAGCAATACTTGATTTTCATAATACTTGACAAAACAATATGAACAATTGTCAATTATCACGTTATTAGAAACGATATTTAATCCTGTACAATTTTTTCTTATCCTTTTCCACTTCGTAACGGCAATTACTTTTCGATTTCTCTTGTACATTGATTCTCGTCATTCCGACAACAGTGATAGTCGATTTTTATGAATTTCCTTTTATCGGATCGAGGAAAATGTCGGCATAAAAGGTTTTTAACAATCAATCGTTTCTTTTTGACGAACTCTCCTCTCTGAGGGTTCCCTTCGCCTAGGGAATCGTCGAGGACGAACCTACTAACTTCCTGATGTGTCATTGGCTATGAAAATTTGCAGATTTTCGTGCAATGTGACGGAGGGTCATTGACATTCACTGATAAGATTCGTCTTTTTTCTTATGGAAATTTAAATTCAAACTGTCTCGAGAAATTCTTATTACTATCGTCATTACTTGTGCTTCTGATGGAATGTTAAAATAAAGCTTAAGAAAAAAAACAGGCTAGAACTCTTTTTCCACCCACTAACCGGTGCACAAAGATTTCTCCTTTTTCCCCAAGCACCGCTTTCGTAATTTTGAGCATTCCTCAATTTCTCCTTAAATGAGCATCGTAAAAAATGTTGACAACACGAAATAATCGATGGCAATTAAACGAGTGAATGTTGGAAGAAAATTTAGGAAACTCGTAAAAGTTTTAAACTACAAAACTCCATCCGATCCAACAAAAGTTGATTGATTTTTGGAACGTTGTGTACATTTTTTTCCAATTATATAACAATCTCGAAAGAGCGTGAAACTATTTTCTAAATATTCTCTTTTCAGGAATTCACCATTTGTTCAATTATTCGTAAACTTTGGAAGTAACAATTTTTATATTTCGACGAAAAATGTCAAAAATTACGTTCTCGTTCTGTTGGCTTTGGAGATTTTTTTCAACCAGAACGAATGTTTTGAGAAAAAAAGTTCTTGATTTTATCGAGTTAATTATTTTAATTAATATTTTCCCTCTTCGTAATGTCATTTTTTTCACCAACAAGAGGAGAAATCTTCTTTTTGGATATTTGTGTCCAACGATAAAAAGTTCCTATCTAAAACCTCACATTAGACATGAAACCCGAGTAGAGAGTAGGTGCGCATGTGGCAGTGACGGAAACACTTTGCAGGTAAATGTAAGGTCGTTTTGAAAATATCCTAAAGTACAAACTGACGAAGGTTACGAAATATTTGAGTGAGCACCGACGCAATAAGGTAAAGAGTCATTCGTACCGAGATTGGAAGAGGAATTAATATCAATACTTTTAGTCACAATTGGAAAAGGTACAATAGGCACGATTCGATGAGTGACAATTGAATTAATTGAACGGAAGAGTTATGAGTCAAAATCATGAAAATAACGAAATTGGAAAGATTCTTATATCGATAAATATTTCGAATAATCGTGTAACGATTATTCTCGTCTAAAAATATTAATACTCGTTCATAGCAATAGATTGAAATGATTTTTTGTATTTTTTATTGGATTTCGAGAGACAATCTCTTGAGGATAGTCTAGGAATTCCAATATGGCCGCGACCAAAATTTGGCACTTTCTTATAAACTCTTTGTCAGTTCTTCGGGGAAAATTCGATCGTTAAACTCAGCAGGTTGTTACCGTGAGTTTGTAAATTAATGAAAACAAAGAATTGCGAGTTGACACTAAAGTTAGCAGCAAACATCGAAATTATTCGAGCGCGAGCTTTAAGTTTCCAACTAATTACTTCGTGGGATAAAAATGCGAAGATTTTTTGGTTCGTATCGTTTTTTTCGTAAATTGTGGAGTTTCTTTTTCTTTCTTTATGAGAATGATTGCGTATTCTAAAGGGAAAGAAAAAGAGTCGCGCAATGTTGATGTATCTCAACGTCGATTATTGCTAGATCGCTTTTTTCGCACATCTAATTTTTAGCCCGAGGCCCTGATGCTCGCTGATCTTCCATACGTCCAGCTTGTAGCCTTTGAATCAAAGAAAATAAATCCTCTTCAGGCACAGTCGCACCTGATTGTGTGTTTCCATTGGGCCTTTGGTCTTGTTCCTCCTCCGCATCTTGCAAGGATGGAGCAACGGGCAATGGACTTCGTTGATCTTCTAATCTCGAGCCCTATGAACAGAGAATTCCAGAATTTTTAAAATGATCGATCCGCGAAAAAATGTTATTTGTAAATCTCGTTATTTTATTTTTACTGGTGTTTTTTGTTTGTTTAAAAATGCACGTGTTTTGATGAAATTTTTTTTATCGCCTGTCAATTATTTTGAACCCTCCGTGGTCACCAGGGTTCAAAATGACCCCAAGCGCAACTTTGAGCTAGAAAAAAAAAAATTTTCTCTACATTGCCTCCTTGCTGATTTTTTCCGCTACTTTGAAAATTGGATAAAAAATTTTTGGCATGATATTTTCATTCTCAAAGGTTCAAACTAATATCCTGAATTTTTTTGTGTCGTTCAAAGCAATACTGGCAACGCGCCAAGTGTTTGAACATGGCTGGAGTCATTACGGCCCCGTGTGACCAGCGTGTTATTTCCAGAACGTGAGACCACGGAGGGCAAACGTACACGTACTTGACAACGTAGTAGCATGTCGATGAATGTATCATCAGCGTCTTGTGGCGTTCGTGCAGGTGTTTTGATGTTTGCAATATTGCTGCGATTTGTATTCAATCCAGGCAAATATGGCAAAGTTACTCTCTGCTCGTCCATTCTTTTGCTCTGCATACCAGCTATGAGCTCCATTAATTCTTCGCCGTCTCTGAAAACAAAAACAACGAGTTTTCGAAATGCAAATTCATGCGTCGGACGATCTTATTCTGAATTCTTTTTTCTCACTTTTCTTTTTCTGGTGGTGGCGGTGGCGGTGCTTTGGTTCGTGGTTTGCGATTGGTGTTGAGGACGCATCGTTGATCGTCCATTCTTCCGGATTGGAATCGAGACAATAGCTCAAAGAAATTGTCTTCCTCTTCCTCTTGTGAGGGTTGCGGAGCAATTCCCGATCGTGCGAGCGACTGCTCGCTCGTATCTTTCTGCTTGCCATCGGGAGTCAGCTAGAACAATAGAAAAAAGGAGAAACGATGAGGTTTATAGAAATCCCTTAAAGATCTGAGCATTGAAACGTTTGCTTCTTCGCTGATTTACTTTTATGAGATCCAAATTATCCATGCTCTGTCGCCGCAGTCTGTATCGTCCCGGCGACGACGAATTAATCGTTGACGTGATAGACAAACTCGTTGCATTATTATTCCGCGCTTTGCCGTTTTCCGGCTGGCTGCTCTCGAGTCCAAGGACCTTTTGCAAATCCGCGACGTTCGTCTGCGCCGTTTCTTGGCCCGTTGTGTCGCCCAACTCTTTGGAAATGTTCAGATGCAGCGTCGCGAAATGCAGCGCTTTTTCATGATTCTCCATCGCCGAATAAGCGTTTCCCAACGACCAACAAGCTCTTCCCTCGCCTACCCGATCCATCAGCTGCTGTGCTATTGCCAAGTGACGCAAATGGTATTCGATCGCTGCTGAATAATCGCGGATCAGGGTGTAAGTATTTCCCAGAGAGTAACAAGCTTGAGCTTCGACCGCACGGTCCCCCAATTCTTGCGCGAGAACGAGTGTGCGTCTGGAAAAAAAATAAAGATTTACGATGTTTTTTCTTGATAAAAAAAATTTCCAAGTTGTTGTCATTTTTTTTTCTGGAATAAAAATCGAATAAAAGGAAGAAAAATTTCTTCCATCAAAATGTATATGTGACGAATAAAATTCAATCTCCAATTTAATTATTTCGACTAAAAATATCCAAGAAAATCTACAGGCTTTCGCCAACCAAAATGTCTCACTTGTAATGCTGCGCTGCTTTCTCAAATTCGCCGAGAAATATGTGCGAATTTCCGAGATTACTGTTGGCTCTTCTCTCCGCTGGTTTGTCCCCGAATTCTCGAGCTATTTTGAGTCGCTCGTTGTGATAAAATATTGCTTTCTGAAAATCCCCCAACAAATAATAAGTGTTTCCCAAATTGCCACAGGCTCTGCCTTGGGCCGCCGAGTCTGCTAATGTTCTCATCAGTTCCAAGTTTTCTCTGTGGATAAGGGAAATAGAAATCCATTAAATTTCAATTCTGTCTCGATTTTATACTCCGAAGAGAAATTTTTTTAGTTTCTTCATACAGTAGGCAGCAAATTTCTATTTCGTGAATCGATAAATAATCACTCACTCGTAATAACCGACTGCCTGCTGCAAAGATTGTCTCGACTCCTCAGAAAATTCTCCAGGATCCAAATAACCGACTCGGCCGTATTGTTTCCCTTTGGCGTGATAAACGTTGCCCAAATTGTACAGAGCTCTCCCCTCGCTCAGCTGGAAATCGAAATATTTAGTTTTTTAACCCCTCGACCCATAAGCTTGAGTTATTTCCTCGATAAATTTTTTTTTTTCGTGTTTTACTCGAAATTCCAACGGATTTTTGACGATGGAAAAATTTTACCTTATCGCCGATTTCCCTAGAAATTTCCAAATGCCGTTTGCAACAGATCATCGCCTCGTCAAATTTCCCCATAACTTTAAGAGTATTTCCAAGATTTCCGCTGGATTTTGCTTCGCCCAATTTATCGCCCATGGTTCTCGCCAGAGTAAGATCGTGTTTGTGGTACTCCATGGCTTTCCCATAATCGCCCAAATAAAAATAGGCGTTCCCTAACTGGCTGTATATTGCGCTGAGCGTCCGTAAATCGTCCGTTCCGGCTTGTATGGCTGCTTGGAAAAATGCAACCCCTGATTTGCAGTCTCCGGCTTTGCAGAGACGCTCGCCCTCTAGGGCCAGTTCCAGACACATGTTGCTGTCACTTGCAGCAATCTGAAATTTTTTTTTTTTTTCTCGTATTTTTGGAAGTCTCGGGGAAAAACGCTTTATTTCTTTAAAAACGAAATTTTTCTTTATTTTTATTAATTCCCGAAGTTTGCGGTATCGTCGAAAACGGCAGGGCAATTTTGGAAAAATTCATCACATCGATGGTTTTCATATGAAGGGAAATTTTAAAATTTTTTTTGTAAGATTTTCTTGGAATATTGTGCGCAATGTTCAATTTTTATGCAGGGGGGCATGTTCCTTCGATACAAAGACGAGTCAGGCGTATGAATCACGTCCTCTTTTCTAATTGAATTTAATTGTCGATGAAACGATTGACTCACCAGTCCTTCGGTCAAATTTTCAGCACTAGCACTCAGGGACATTATACTTATAATTGTTTAAACGTAAATCGTGGTACAGAATACACATGCAACGACGATATGTATGAAAGAAAAAACGTAGGCTTTCTATAAAACACGCACACGCTGCGCCTTATGTCAAATTCACGTAAAAACGTTCGACTCGATCGAATGGGAGAAACTCATTGATGAATACTGTGCATAAAGCATTTCGGCGAAATAAACATTTCAACCGGCTTTCTGTCAAATAATGCTCAACGACGATCGAAATACGATTACTTTTAACGAATAGAAAAGGCGCGTCATCTAGCGTTGTGCACACCGTCCACACAACAACACCCACTATAGCTGATCTCAGACAGGGACACAAAGCCAGATGCACTTTTTTTATATACCATAAAAACTAAAGTTCAATAGACAAACGAAACTAGAAGCCACCAAAGTTACTGCAAGACTCTAAAACACCAGATAGTTCGGTCTTTCGCCACGAGTGTCGCTTCGTTTACAGTCGCATTGTTTTTGTGGAGGATCGGCTATAAAATGATAAACAGTTTTTGAGTAAATCAACGCACAATGAAACAACAAGCATTGGATAGTCAGTGCTAATTTCATGCATTTTCTAATGCTTTGTAATGTAAACTGGAAACATATTGCTCAAATTTCCATATCCTTTTGAATTTTGCTCGCGGTGGCGTAACAAAACAACTTTGTGTGATAGCGCCTCCAATGGCTACCAATGAAAGGCGAGAGACAGAGAGAGAGAGAGGAGAAAGAGAATAGAGAGCAGCAGTGGTTTCCGAAATGCTTACCGGTCCTGTAGTTCTATGAAAATAAAAGTACACAACAGTCCGGCAAATTTCGAGTAGAAAAAAAAGCCGTACCGTGAAGAAAAATTGAAAGAAACGTTGATCGCGCCTGAAACCAAAGAGGCGTAACGGTGCTTTTTTTTTTCGTTTACACGGTGCACCCAAAACTCGAGCTAATCCTCGCGGATCTCCTTTTTCCCTTCCCCTTCTTTACCACGAATCTCGCGTACGCTGTGCTGTACATAAAAGTTGATTGATAATTCGGCCGGCCGTCCGAAAATACACAGACGTCGCAATCATGGCCAGTGTTTCGTATCAAATCGCCAATCTCCTGGAGAAGGTAACGATATATTTTTCCCTAAAAAAAAAAACCCTTTTTTCTCCTCAGCTTGTCATTGATGTACATTTTTCAGGCTATTCACTCGGCATATTTACTACTTTTCAATCATTTTCGGCTCCATCACCTTCTCTCAACCATAACCTCCTTATATCGTGTTTTTTTGTTTTCCTCCCAATCTGTCAACAAATCTTGTTCTCCGTTATAGATGACCTCCAGCGACAAAGACTTTAGATTCATGGCGACTAACGATCTCATGAGCGAATTGCAAAAAGACAGCATCAAGCTCGACGACGACTCTGAGAGAAAAGTTGTCAAGATGTTGCTGCGCTTGCTCGAGGACAAAAACGGAGAAGTTCAGAATCTTGCTGTCAAATGGTAATTTAACTTTTGCACAAACTTTTCTCCGTTTTCTCTCAAATAAATCCAAACAAATGATTTACCCTATAAAAGTAAAATCGCAGAACAGGAATCAGCCTCGTCGGAGAGTGTCGCGCATTAATTGCTGAAAAAAAAATTATTAAAAATGAAAATGAAAAAAATTTCTATTCTCGCTCCAAAAGTACAGTCCGAAGATTGCCTATGATTTTTTTGTTCATAATTGCGAACGTAACGGCGCGAATTCGTATTTTCTGCGCACCTCGCAACCAAGTCGTTACGATTTGTTTTTGTTTTTTCAGTTTGGGTCCGCTAGTTAATAAGGTTAAGGAGTACCAAGTTGAGACGATTGTGGATGCTCTGTGTACGAATATGGTATCGCACAAGGAGCAGCTGAGGGACATATCGAGCATAGGCCTAAAAACAGTGATTTCCGAGCTTCCATTAGGATCCAATGATCTGGCTGAAAATGTTTGCAAAAGAATAACTGGGCGACTGAGCAGCGCGATTGAGAAGGTAATTATTATTATTTGTAGCACAAAAAAGTTGTTATAACTTATTGACTCGCTTGGGGGATTGAAATGGCAAAAGGAATATTATGTCGAAGTTTGCATCGTTGGAATGCAACGAAATTCCGATTTTTTTTCTTGGCAGAGCTCAAGATTCTCATCAAATATTCGGTCAGAACGATCAAACAATTTTTTTTATCAATTTTTTTAATTATTAATAGAAAAAGTATTTTTCGATGGAGCCCAACGTTGGGAACTTTGATGTGATAATAGAATCGGGGATTTGAATGTTTTTCATAACTCTGTGACAGCAAGAAGACGTGTCAGTGCAACTGGAGGCTCTGGACATCGTGGCAGATTTGCTATCGCGATTTGGTTCGCTGCTCGTGACGTTTCATCCGATGATATTAACGGCGTTGTTGCCGCAGCTGTCGTCGCCGCGACAGGCAGTTCGCAAGCGTACGATAATAGCCTTGAGTCACCTTTTGACATCGAGCAACAATTATTTGTACAAAAAGCTGCTGGATCACTTGTTGGAGGGTCTGACAACGCAGAAAGTAAAGAACGTGATTCGTACTTATATTCAGTGCATAGCAGCGATCTGCCGGCAAGCGGGTCATCGTTTTGGCGAGCAAATCGAGCGCGTGATGCCGCTGATTGTTCAGTACAGTAACGAGGATGACGACGAGCTACGAGAGTATTGTCTGCAGGCATTCGAGGCGTTCGTGCATCGTTGTCCAAAAGAGATAACGCCTCACATCAACAAAATCATAGAAATTTGCTTGGCTTACATAACATACGATCCGAATTACAATTACGACGACGACATGAACGACGGTTTGGACGGCGAGGGAATAGTGATGGAAACTGAAGAGGACGGCGATGAGGACGCGGAGGACGAATACTCGGACGACGACGACATGAGCTGGAAAGTCCGCCGCGCAGCTGCCAAATGCCTCGAAGCGGTTGTCTCCAGCAGACGGGAATTACTCTCGGAGCTTTACAAAGTGGTGTCTCCGGTACTGATCGCCAGATTCAAAGAACGCGAAGAAAACGTTAAATCCGATATATTTCACGCGTACATCGCGCTCTTGAGACAAACGAGAACCTCCTCCGGAGTCGCTCTCGATCCGGACTCGATGGAGGACGAAGAAGGCCCGATCTCGCTGCTCCAGCAACAAGTTCCATCGATCGTCAAGGCCATACATCGCCAAATGAAAGAGAAAAGCATCAAAACTCGACAAGATTGTTTCTCGCTGCTCAAAGAACTCGTGACTGTTTTGCCTGGTGCACTGACCAACCACATACCCGCTTTGATCCCTGGAATCCAATACAGCCTCGGAGACAAAAACTCTTCTTCGAACATGAAAATCGATACACTCGCATTTATTCATACTTTACTCGTGACTCATCCGCCAGAAGCTTTTCACGCTTATATGTCGGTCATCGCCCCGCCGATAATCGCAGCCGTCGGCGATCCTTTTTACAAAATAACTGCGGAAGCTCTCCTCGTGCTGCAACAATTGGTCCAAGTAATAAGGCCTCACAAAGGGCCTATCAACCCGGATTTCGCTGCCTTGCCCGCGCAAATCTACCAGTGCACGTTGTTGCGTCTGAAAACTGCTGACATCGATCAAGAGGTTAAAGAACGTGCGATTGCTTGCATGGGACAAATATTGGCACATCTGGGGGACAGTCTTCGCAAGGAATTTCCTGTTTGTCTCCCGATTTTCCTTGATCGATTGCGCAACGAAATAACTAGATTGACCACCGTCAAAGCGCTGACTTGCATCGCAGCCTCGCGTTTCGTCGTCGATCTCGAACCAATTATGGAAGAAGCCATACCGATTCTCGGTTCTTTCTTACGGAAGAATCAACGCGCTCTGAAGCTTTGCTCGTTGACGCTCCTCGACACTCTCGTCCGTTCCTTCGGGACGGCTCTCCATACCGACATGCTGGAAAAAGTTACCGAAGAACTGCCGGCTCTGCTCAACGAGTCGGATCTCCACATCGCCCAATTGACGCTCACACTGCTCACGAGCATCGCCAAATGTCATCCAGACGCTTTGAACAATATATCGGAAAATATTCTGCCGGAAATTCTTGTCCTCATCAAATCTTCTCTGCTCCAAGGCGCCGCGCTCAATTCCATGCTCGAATTCTTCCAGGCTCTCGTTGTAGCCGGCATAAACGACCTCGGTTATCAAGAATTACTCTCGCTGCTCGTCGCTCCTGTGACCCAACAAAATGTACTTCACAAACAGGCCTATCACTCGCTCGCCAAATGTGCAGCTGCCATTACGATCACATGGCATCATGAAGCTCTTAGCATTGTCGAGCAGTTTATCAAGGACGTCCGAAACCCTCAGAGCGACTCTCAACAGATATTCGCCCTTCTCGTCATCGGAGAAATCGGCCGACACGTCGATCTCAGCGGCTTAACCACTCTCAAACACGTTATACTCGAATCCTTCGCCTACCACTCCGAAGAAATCAAATCAGCTGCTAGTTACGCTCTGGGCAGCATCGCCGTTGGAAATTTGCCGGAATATTTGCCTTTCATACTCGGAGAAATCGAGGCGCAACCCAAAAGGCAGTATCTCGTTTTACACTCCCTCAAAGAAATTATCACTTGCCAATCGAGCAGTCCTTCCGGCGTTTCTCATCTCAAAAACTTTATCCCTGACATCTGGATGCTTCTTTACATGCACGCCGAGTGCACCGAAGAAGGCACTCGCAATGTCGTCGCCGAGTGCCTTGGCAAATTGACTCTCATCGACCCGGCAATCCTTCTCCCCAAACTCCAACAGTCCCTCAAATCGCCCTCGCCTCTCATGAGGACCACCACTGTTACTGCGGTCAAATTCACCATATCCGACCAGGTGAGCTTATCTTTTTCAAAATCCATCAAAAACGAGCCATCAAATTGCCTCTGTACTTTACATTGATTTTTCCATTATTTCGTCGTTTGCAAGAGTGAAAAGTCGAACTTTTCGTCAACAGATTATCATGGTTAATCAATTTTCCTGACGATTTCAAAGCTTCACAGAGATCTCTGTCGGTAAAAAGTGCTTTTAATCGTGCTTATGGATTTTTTTCGTCTATTACAGCCACAACCAATTGACGCCATGTTGAAACAATGCATGGGGAGTTTCCTAGCTGCTCTCGAGGACCCCGATCTCAACGTACGAAGGGTCGCCCTCGTTGCATTTAATTCAGCAGCTCACAACAAACCCATGTTGATCAGAGATCTTCTTGATTCTGTACTGCCACAACTTTACACTGAGACACGTGCAAAGGTAACGTGCCCAACGTTTCCAACGGGAATCATATGATTTTTTAAGACAACCCGCATCGTACGAGTCCTTTTCGTCCTGCGACTCGTGTCTCACGTATTTGGACAGAGAAAAATTTGAAAAAATTCTGGAATACTCTTCATTTACTTTTTGAGGTTTCATAATTTTCGTAGACTTTGCATTTATTTTATTTTCTAAAGAAACCTTTTGAAATACAAGATTTCGCAAAAAAAGTTGTCGTTAGAATTGAAAAGACTCATACGATCCGCAGAGGGTTAATTTCCGAGGAAATCGATTGAAGGCTCTCCTGATGTTTCTTCAAATTTTTCGCCACGTATTCAAACGAGTGAGGCTTTATTTACAGAGAGAGTTAATCAGAGAAGTGGAGATGGGACCTTTCAAACACACTGTCGACGATGGTCTCGATCTCCGAAAAGCTGCCTTCGAGTGTATGTACACGCTCCTCGATTCCTGCCTCGATAGGCTCGATGTTTTCAAGTTTTTAAATCACGTAGAAAATGGGCTCCGAGATCATTACGACATTAAAATGCTTACGTATCTGATGACGGCACGACTCGCGCAGTTGTGTCCCACAGCCGTTCTCCAGAGTAAGTTTTTTTTTTCCCCCGTTACAGTCGATTCTCGTTTATTTGCTGGAAATCTTATCGATTGTCTTTCCATTGACAACTTTTGTCTTTAGGGCTGGAAAGATTGGTCGAACCCTTGAAGAACACGTGCACAATGAAAGTCAAAGCGAATTCGGTGAAACAGGAATACGAGAAACAAGATGAGCTCAAGCGTTCCGCTCTCAGAGCCGTCGCAGCTCTGTTGACGATACCAGAAGCAGGTGAGGACTTCAAAAAATCCATTTCTCCAAACTCCCCAATAATACTTTGCCCAAAAAACCGCCAACTACGATTTCCAATGATTTTTCGAACAAAAAAAACAACTCTAAAAAAACTTTATTTTGAGAATAACTTTGAGCAAAATATCGCGTAAAATTTTCTCCAAAAGTTTCAACATAGACTATTGACACAGCGTGCCACATTTTCCGATGATTTTTCAAAAAAAAATAAAACAGTTTAAAATAACTTTAAGCAAAATATCGCGAAAAAATTTTCCAAAAATTTGAATACAGATTATTAAAGGATGCTCGAATTTAACTGAGGAACCGAGTTTTTTTTTTAAATCCTGAAAATGTTTAAAAAAACAAATAAGTAATGAAAATTGAAATTTACAGACAAAAATCGATCGTTGACCGATTTCGTGGCCCAGATCAAAGCCACGCCCGAGCTGCAGCCGCTTTTCGAGGTCATTCAAAAAGACTGTCCGAGCAGTAGTATAAACGAAACGAACATAATGGATCAGAGCTAAAGATAAGGCTCAAATGAAGGAAATATCGCACGAGAAGAAACACGAAGTAAAGAGACGAGGAAAGCAGAAATAAGGAATAATAATAATAACAATACGGAATAGCGCAGACGAGAAGATACGAATTACGAAAAATTCGATTTTTGTAACTTATAGATTGGTCCCAGAGTCCGTGCGCTTACGGTCATATTATTCATAGTTTATTTCTATACGTTATTTTTTCATTATCATTATCGAATTACACGTAGTTTGAAGAAAAAAAAAACGAAACAAAAATATAAATGTGATTTTCAATGTAGTGCACCGTGTATAAACCTGAAACGAAATAAATCTAGCGGACAGTAAATTTTGCTACGATCTTCAATTCTTTTTTTCTTTTGTTTTATTATTTTTCACTCTCAATATTTGACAGATTTTCATTTATAATACTGTTATTTACGCTCCACGTGTTACTTGTGAGTCAAAAAAGCAACTCAACTTTTCTGCTTTTTTGATCTTCAAAGAAATTATTACAATTTCGTTTTTTTTTTTTTATTATTGAAATTATGTGTAAATTATTTCTTGGGCTTTATTGGCATTTGACATAATAACGATTTTGAGAAAACGTTATTTTCAACCAGTTGGTGCATCCAGCAGTGTCAAACCTTAATTTGTTTATGTCGCTATTACTCGTTGACCTGAAATAAATTTGTTTCAATTTCAATTCACAGTTTAGCTTCAACGGTAACAAGGATTTTTAAAGACAACGTTGATTTCTGTGAAAATTATATTTTCTGATGTTCGTTTTTCGTTCGCTAAAGTTGGAAAGATCAATCTTCAAAAAATACAAATTCGTTGCAAAGGGACCAATCATTTTTGTCGACAAATTAAGGAAAGTTCAGTTCCCAAGGTTATAAAAGACTTTAGTAACGGTGAGTCCGACCCAATTTACTTGACTCATGATTGAGTGAATCTTTAGTGAAGCGCGATTCACTTTGACACTAATTTGATTTGGACAGTTCTCACATTAATTTTCCCTGCAATCCCAACGTTTTTTTAACACCTGTAAACCACAACCTGGGTCATTGATTCTGTCCGCTCGTTGAACAACTTTTTTGTATCTATAGACGCCAAGTATTGACCTTCCGTGGATCATATCGCTCTGTTTGGACCCAAGCGACAACTTTTATTCGAAATCTCGTGTTGTAAAACGTTTTATTTCACAATAAAATAAATGCAACGACTATAACTACTATGAAGTCTCAAAGTAAAATCAATGCAGAATTTTTTCACGTTTTTTTCTCTCTAAATACGTGAGATGTAAGTGGCAGGACTAAAAAGATGATCCGCGGAGGGTTAAGAATGCTTGACCGAAAACAGACTTAATAAACTTTTCGTTTCCTCCCAGAATCCACTAGATTCTCTGGGACGCAACATTCGTGCTGGATGAATCGTTACTTCAAGCAAGATTGACGTTGAATTAAAAAGGAATATGAATAAGAAAGTTTGAAAATGATTTGCCGAACTCGTTCAACGTGTCATCTCGCTATAAAAACTGCGATCATTTCGTGCCGCAATAAAATCTGCTATTCATTTTTTCACGAGTCATATATTTCTGTACGCGATGGGTTCTCCATCCGTCATAAATGTTCTTTTCGTCTGCCGCGCATAACTTATCTTCTGGCTTCTTCGCCAACCGGAACAACGAGCAAATTTGCCAATTTCGTTCTCGACAGCCTGCTACGAACAGTTGTTTCAAAAATTATTCCAGCAATCCGTACGGTTCGAAAAAAGTTCATCATCGACGCTGGAATTTCTTACGAAGCTTCAAAATAGAAAAAAAAAACATTGATAAACGAAAATATTTTCAAAGATTCTCGCACCTTCGTAAGTTTTCTGGTACCAATTCGTCAACGAATTTTTCCAAAGTTTTGGAAACGTGGCGATTTTGCAAGTTGGCAATAATAAATTAATAGACCGAATGAATTTAAATTTTTACGAAGTTATCAAAATTTACAAGAACCTTCACGTTCATAAAATTCAATCCCTCGCCGAAAAATAAATTGGCATCGTTTATAAAAACTGTGAAAAGATTCGTGGCCTGCACACCGTTACGCGATGTGACGAGGAAAAGATCGACGAAATGTTGAACGAGCCACATGGCGCCTGAATAGAATTAAATAAAATACAAATTGACATATATATGACTTTCCTGTCCGACGTATCGCAATGTACGCTCCAGTAATTCACATCAGCTTTTCAATGACCTCTCAGTCATAAGTTTTCATCAAATTTGATCGGAATGACGACACGATGAGGAAAAAACATCGTTATTTTTCACGAGTCATAAGTTGCTTCTGTCAAATGACACAAAAACACAAGTAGATAAGGGACACTTTCCTGAGCACGTAGTCCTGTTGACATCTTGGTTGTTGACAGCTTTTTTATTACTGACTCGACATACATTTCGATCGGATCGACACCATGATGAATGAGAAGCCCAGATGTTGATCGTTAAATATTCAGTTTTCATAATCTATTAGTCACTCCGTGGCTCCCAAAGACAAATGGTTTCCTCAACGCTGAGAAAAGTAGAAATTGCAAAATAATTGAGAAAATGGAAAAATAATTAACTAAATAAAATATGCTACAGCTTAATTAACCCTCCGTGGTCACCAGGGGTCAAAATGATCCCAACCGCAGCCTTGAGACAGAATTATATGAAATTTTCAAAGAATCCTCATTTTTTACTTTATTCGAGAATATAGACAATCGTGAACAAATTGCAACATTTTTTCAGCTGAAATTCGAAAAGTTCTTCAAGTTTTTCGAAAAAAAATCTTTTAACTGCGATCCAAAATTCATCTGATTTTGGCGAAACGTTTCGAGCAATTAGAAGGATATCGTCGTTCATAAAAATTCATCGCTCACGAGGTGCATCAAAGTTTTCTTAATTTTCGTGGCTCGAAATAGATGAGGTGTGAGTATGATTAATATACAAAAGTTGGCAAAAGCTCAAAACGCGGTCGATAGCCTCGAAGAGTCTCTCCTGCCTTCTTATTATTACGTTCTCGCACATAATATACATATATATATGTCTTGTTTCATCTCCACTGTAGACATACGCTATGGATAAATAAACGCGCTGCCGGGAGTTGGCTCGTTTGAGCTTCGTGACGTCCGCAAATGACAGAGAGCGCGTCGGTCGTTTACAGCGCGTAAACCCTTTTTATCCCGTCAATCAGACTCCACTTTACGCGCGGCCTATACTCATCTCGATATATCTTCGGATCTCCGTTGCGCTCGATTTATCGAGGATATGAAAAGATGATTATGCAGTCGTCGTCAAGTATTTCGCACGGCAATTATTAATTTCAATAATAAACAATTTATTTCGTTTTTTTTTGTGTATGTTTGTTTATTTGTTTTTTTTTTTAGGATCGAGATTTTGATTTCGGGGATGAATCCCCAATAAAGATGATTGATGTGAAATATTTTCATTTTATTTCTATTTATAAACGCGAAAACCTTTGCCGATGGCAATGAAATAACAATGAAGAAAAAAAATCACATCGGAATTCCATCGATCCACGTTTTGGGAAAAAAAAACGTTTCGCGATATTCAGCAAAAAATAAAGAATTTTGGCTTCCTCAGCATCGTGCATCTTGAGCATCTTGAGGAAGCAATGTGCAAATTTGAATTTCCAGCGTTTTTTGTATTTGCATTTAAATTATATAATTTCGACAACTTTTCCAGAAAGTAAAGAGGCAGTACAGACTTATACACAATATTTTACAGAATTTGCAGAAATTAGAACGGTTGGACGATATTTCAAAAAACTCAGATTTTCGTAAAATTCGAAAAATCACAAAATTTAAACCGCTCAACCGATATTTCCCATATTCAATACCAACCTTCCTATTATGATACTCTATTTATAAAAAAAATAGTAATAAATCTTAAAATTTGCGAAAGTTAGAGCGTCGACACCCTTTTTTTGAAAATTTCAAAATGCCGCAGAAGTCTTATTTTTCTAGCAATTACAACAAAATTCTCAGACAATCAAGAGCTTATAGATTAACATCTGTGCAAAACAGAAACCCTCTAGCTCAAACCGTTCTCGAGTTATAAACGTTTGAATTATACAGTGCCAGAACATACACACACACACACACACACATCCGGACATTTTTTCTAGATATGATTTTTTGATGTCTAGGGCCATTTTAAACACATTAACGTTGAAAACTGGAAAAAAAATTTCACCGTCTTATAACTTTCTCTATGAGGAAGCAAAAGGATTTGAAAATGAAGATTGGATCGTTGGACATGAAAATTTGCTTCAATTTTTCTTGGTCAAATTAAAATCGAATTAAAATATGATGCGACTTTGCGAACTCATCTTGCTATGACCTTCGATCGGAACTGAGTTTCGAACGTGATTGTACCTTTTATGAGCCCTTAACGACCTCTGGAAGGAAGAAACAACAGCTATGGGTCGTTTGGTTAGGGCTGCATGCACGCACGTCCGCCATCAGCAGGCCGAGGGCAAATACAGTGACGTGCAAAATAAACACGAGATCGTAATCTTTATTGGCTGTTTGAAAAATCCGTAGTTCTGGAAATGTGCAAGACAAAAGGGCTGGAAAGGGCATGCAGCAAACTTGCTCAACTGTGAGCTGAGACTCGTTAATTTAAAAGTGGCTGAAGAAATTATTTCCAACTGTAAAATCGAACTTTCGTCTCCCACCACAGTTTGGACGTTGCTGTATATTCGAAAGTTAAAATGAAAAATCACGGCAGGGATTTGGACTCACTAAACCACTCGGGTTATTGCACTTTGCTGCGGGTTCCAAGGGCTTCCCTCGGTGTTTTTAACAAACTGCAACCTCATCGTATTATATCTCGATGTCTTCTGTCTGCAGTACGTATCCAGCTGGAAACTTCTCTCAAGTGAATAGCAAGTCGATCGTGATTTCTTAGGTGAAAAATTAACCCTAGAACTACAAACCCATTTTTTTTCAACCTTTAAACTACAAACTGGCGTAAACATTTACCCCACGAGTTTCTTGTTCGTAAAATCGTTCTGAAAGTAGTGATCTGACTTATGAGTACACGAATCTTTTCGTTTTTTCATGCCGAAGAAAATGGTAAAGAGCAAATTCAATTTCATCAAGATTTAGTTGGTGGAAAATCGATTTGAATACCCACGTGCTAAAAAATTAACTTAGGAACACAATTCGAAGCTCGCCCGGGGAAAATATTTCCCACGGTTTGTAGTTCTAGCAATCAGTCACCCCGAAATTTCGAAATTGACATTTTCCGACCGAGTTTGACTGAGATTCTACGAAAAAGCTCTCGCTCAGCGAATTCCGGACGATGGAAAAAATCCTCTGACGGAGGCTTTTAGTAATTGAGAAAATCGTGACAACAACATTATCAAAAATCCAGATTTGTCAGCATATTCGAATAATGGAAAAATAATCGCTACCAAAGACACTTTATTCGGGAAATGACATTAAATTCGACTCAGCTGTGATTGGGCGTGTTGCGGTATGGATTTGATGGATGGCGGGTCGAAAATTTCTCAACATGAAATATTTCGCCCAATTTCGGACGAAAAATCTCCATCTTGTTTTTTTTTTACACGAAGAAATCGATGAAAAGTTGGGATATGTACAAAATTCTAGAAAATCAATTTTCCCGGACGAGAGATTCGATGTAATTCGAAATACAAATCAAGTTCTTTTCACGTTGCTTGCAAACACGTTGCTACCTTTTTTCAACGATGCCAACTTCAAGATCGTTCCAAGACATGCATTTATAAACATTTCCAAAGATTAATCTCGACGTGCATACATTAAACGAACGCGAAGTATTTAATTCTCGTTAAAATTCCTACACCCCAAGAATCAACGATCTAACCAGCGCTTCTTTAATTATATTTTTTGACAGGGATAAGAAAAATAGAGAAAAACATTTGATTATGATATACGAGCGTATATTTTCGACTTTCACAATTTTCGCTCGAGGCAACGATGTTCGCGGAATGCGAGCAGACGAATTGCATTGCAAACAGATTCGAATATATTGGGCCTTATGCGGACCCGAAGGTAGCGAAGCATTGCACGAAAAAAAAATCAACAACGATCGCATATAAAGGAGAGGGACGTAAGAACCAGTTTAACTCACTTGATTTTTAGGCACGATTGTGGGTACGAGAAGGAGCCCTCGAGAGCATTCAAAGAAAAATAATTATCACGATGGAAAAAAAAAATCGCGAAATTTCGTCAATTGCTAATCGAAATTTCGTATTTTATATTTTATATTTAGCTCCAGAGACAAAATTTTCCATTTTTGACGAATTTTTGTATTTTGATTCCGAACCGACCAATAATTCTCTCATCGCCGAATCGGGAAGGCAGGAGGACAACTCTATTCACTATTTGTCTATTCTTTAATAACTCTGGGGTAATTATGGTCAAAGATACTTACGAACGAAGATAATGAATAGAGATGTCTGGAGCGAGACATATTTTCGAATAGAGATTTTTAAGCATAGAGATATTTAGAATAGAGATAATTTAGCATAGAGATTTTTAAGAATGAAATAACTAACGAATAGAGTTCATTACAGAGTTATTCCGAAGGGAGTTATTAAAAGAATAGAGACATCTGAGAATACAGATTGTCACCCCAGAGTTATTAAAGAATAGAGAAATAGCGAATAGAGTTGTCCTCCTGCCATCGGCAAGGTCGTACGATGTTGTTAGAAACAACGATTGACCATCGCTTATGGAGTCTCCGCAGTGACGCTTCATTGGAAAATAAGTTTTTACAATATTTCAGCAGTTTTGTAGGTTTTCAATGACAATCACAAAGTCATTTCACGCGAGCTTCAAATTGCGTTCCCAAGTTAATTTTTCAGCACTTAGGTATTTCAATCGATTTTTCAACAACTAAATCTCGATGAAATTGAATTTGTTCTTCACCGTTCTCTTCGACATGAAAAACCAAAAAAATTCATGTAATTGGATATCAGATTACGGCTTTCGAAACGATTTTACGAACAAGAAACCCACAGGGTAAATATTTACGCCGGTTCGTAGTTTGAAGGTCGAAAAATGGGCTTGTAGTTCCCGGGGTTAAAGATGGAAAGTCACAATACGAAGTAGCCAAGTCGATGCTGGAAAAAAAACGCGTAATCCCCCGAACATTGACCGGGTCCACGTGCCTTCACAACAAAGACACTTTCGACCTTTTGAAAAAACGTTAAAGCACCAATTCCAGAGTTGAGTAGTTGAATGACGAAAAATGTTGAAGAAAAAACAGTGTGATTAACACTTCGTCTGTTAACCTGGGTCATTCGCGTCCGGGCAAATACGACGGATCGGTCCATTTATTGGATAAAACATGAATGAAAAAATGTATTTTTCTACAATTTTATAATTGAAATTTCAAGCTGAAGATTTCGAACAGTAGCCTGCAATTTTTCAGAATTTTTGGAATGTAATAACAGGCTGAAAAAACCATGTGTCCAGGTTTACAAACGGAAGGTGCGGGAAAAACATTTACACACGAACTGTTAACTTTTATCATTGATAATGTCCACCGGTGTCATTTGTTGTATTTTGAACTTGTAACGAATCTCAAAGACGTGGCATATTTCACGACATAACCGACTAGCGAGCGCGAGGGTTTCATACGAGGCTCGAAATCATTCGTAGTTCACCAAATTCCATGCCTGAATTTTGTTGACATCGAAATATCGAAATATATTATTTTCTTGGTTTTTCGGAATTTGGGGCTCAAGGTCATTCGAACAGTATTCATACGATCGAAAAATTGTTTCGTATTTCGCATGCACATAGGCAAATTCACGTGCTCGTCGAATACTTCGTAAACGAAAATTTTGAACGTGTCGTACAATTTACTAAAACGTCACTGACGACGTTCGACGAAGTTCCATTGAATTTCGTCATACATCGTAAGTTCGGAGTCAAGGACGGCTCAATTTTCGACAAATAAGATCGTATGGTGGCAATCAATGTTTGTTCACATATATACGTTTCGTAGCATCGCCGGTGTCTGATCTCCGTCTTCCTTGGCGGATTGAACATTCGAACGAATATTTGAATTGCCTTCAAGTCCGAAAATCCGTTTTTAAAAGAATTTAAAGAAAAGATAAAAATCTTAGTTATTTTGAGCAATTCAGGCGAAACTTGCGGTTCAAATTCGTTTTAGCGAATGCGAAGAGACGTCCGGAATGAACTTTTTCACTCGAAAAAAAAATGAAGCTGCCCTCTGCGCCCCTTTCCCCTCCGATCTCGATCACAAATCATTCGAATATTTCGCAAACCATCAACAGTTCTGAAGAGCTCGTTAACGTTGTCGTTGGCGTGACGTGGGCACAAAAGTAAACATAAAAGTTTTGAACGAATTTCATCTCCATAGCAGTTTTTCCGCAATAGATAACGAGCTTACGTTTAATTATTAACACTTCGTCTGTAAACTTAGGTCATTCGTGTCCAGGCGCATACCTACGACGGATCGGTCCATTTATTGGATCAAAAATGGATGAAAAAATGTATTTTTCTACAATTTTATAATAGAAATTCCAAGATGAAGATTTCGAACAGTAGCCTGCATTTTTATAGAATTTTTGGAATGTAATAACAGGCTGAAAGAACGGTGTGTAAGGTTTTACAGACGGAAGGTGCGTAAAAAACGTTTACAGACGCAGTGTTAAGGAAATCGATCAATGGCTCGGTTTTCGAGAAAAACCACGACCGACTGCGTTGCGCGCTTTTTGTCAGAAACGAGACGTACCTACCTACGCGTTCTTTTTCCCGAAAAATCGACCGATTCCGAAAACAGTGGCAACGGCATTCTCGCTGAATGAACTCTGGCGCCAGCGAATGCGAGAGATTGAAAGATACATAGCTTCGAACTTTGAAAGTCAAATTCGCCAAGACCGTTCGTACGATCGAAATAAAAAAGTTTCAACCTATTTCCGCCATTTCCCGCGTGACCTTGAGCTTCTTTTCAATTTTTTTATAATTTATTTCGAACAGATATACACGGTGTCCGTGAAATTTGTCATTCGAAACTTTGATGTGGGTCTCGAATCGTTCGTCTCGTGAGCTTCGGACGCACGCATACCCCGATACAAAACGATAGAAAGCTCCGAATCTCACCTCGACCATAGGTATTAGCTGTGAACCGAAATAACCTCCAGATTTAATGAGAATTTTAAAAACAATAAAACCCAACTCGAAAAACAGAAATATCGAAATTTTTTGTTGGAAATCGGAAGACAAAGATCCCTTTTCCTCTTGGAATAATAACAATAATAAAAATTTAAAAAAAAAAACCATTAATAATAACATGCGGAGCTATTATTTACCATGAAAAATGCTGCAGAGGCATTCTCCGCAAAGTAAAGCGAAAGACCATAATAAACGCGGTTTTCAGACTGATATCTGCCAACACAATCTTCGCCCATGTCAACAGGAGACTCAGTCAGCGGTAAGGAAAGAAACGGAAACAAAAAGGAAGACGCAGAAGAAGCGTGAGCAGCAGAGAAGGAGGGGAAAACAATAGGCGAGGAAACATCAGGTAGGCTGTGCTACGTGCGAGAGATCAGACACGATGAGCGGCTCGAGCCCACCCCGAAAATAAGATAATGACCTTGGAGAAGTCTCCTATTTCTCTGTTGCCCCTTTATTGTCCACACAAACACGTGCGCGCGTGCAGCAAAGCGAAAAAGCGCAAGCACGCTGCGAAGAACACGTGCCTTAATGCTGACTTCTGTGAGATTTTGCTGCCCTTACGACATTTTCGTGAACGTTTGTGTGTTTGTGTGTGTGTGTGTGTGTGTGTGTAATCTGTCGTCGAGTTTGTAAACGTCGTGTTAGAGAGAGGGAAGGTTCGAACTGATGTTACACGTTGACAGCCCAGTCGAGCCTCCCACAGTAACTAAAAGAAGCTTTTTCATTGGACACTCGCTTTGTCTCCCTCTCTTTCCGCATTGTGTCCGTTAATCTCTCTCCATCTGTTTTTCCTCCCTACCCTGCTTTCCTTTCTCTCCCACCTTCTTCCTCTCACTCTTTAGTCTCTAGAGAATGTGTCGAGCTCCGACACGTAGGTATATATAAAAAGAGCTGCACGTTCGCCCGGAATCACACTACGCGACACGACACAGATACGCTAAGATCTCAATTTCGTAATCTTCTTCGAAAGAGTAACTTGGCGACGATTTTTACTCGAGTCTAATAGCATTGAGTGTTTGTATAGAATTCGGCAATTACTTGACAACTAAACCGGCAAAACGAGTATTAGAATTTGAAAAAAAAAAAAAAGAAAAATCCTCCAGCGGGAATCAAAACATTTTGAAAATTTGAACCAGCGGTACGAGTCTGCGCGAAATTATTCGTAGCAAAAGCGACCAACTGCGCGCTTTCGTTTTTCGTCATTGCTTGCCGATATTTCCGTTGAGTTTCGAGAATATTCCTCAGTTTTTCTTCGAAACTTTGTGTCGAAAGTTGTGAAAATTCGGGACAAATAATTAAAACAAAATGTGTGTACGCACGTCGAACGAAATAGACGTCAGCACGATGGGACGCCGCATGATCGAAGAAAACGTTCCCATCGAAAGTATCCAATTTCCAAACAAACTCACCAAAGCCAAAGAAAAGTGCATGAAGGTATACGACGAGATGGTCGAGCGAGAATCCAGCGCGGGAAAATCATCCGACGACGACGATGGCCACGCTATCAGTCATCCTAACCTTGCTGACAATCTACTTGCCAAAACTACCGCCAAGTACGGCAACTTTGCTAGCCTCGTCGTACAATATTACGAAAATTTCCAGCGTTCCGATGCCTTCAAGTAAGTTTACCACATTTTTCCTTTTTCTTCATTCTCCTCATTTTATTTCTCGTCTTTCTCGCAAACGCGAATAAACATCGACACACGAATAGACACAGACACAGCGATCTTTTTCGCATTAAAGACTCTCGTGTAACGCGTTAATTAACAACGATAATAAATAATACCGGAATACATCGAAGAAATTTCGAAACCGCCATTTTATGTCTTCGATCTTTCACAGCCCGCGCGTTTCGATCAATTACAAAAGTGGCAGGAATTCGAATCGATCGAAAACATCCACGCTGGCTTTTTAATCTCGATTTTGACTGAAAAAAATTCTAATTTTTCTATAAAAATTGGATTTTATTCGGAATTAATGGGACAAACTTTTGGAACTTTGATTAAATCTCAATTCACCGAGTTTCTCGGATCATCGAACCCTCGATTAACTATACCCGCGCGATTGCTTTTATTCTCTTGTTCGTCACGTATGCAGCTAGGATTCCCACACGACCCATATATATGCGTATTTATTATATATCTATATAGATTTCGCTCTAACGAGTTCCTACTTAACTGGCCAGGGTTCTCTCTCTCTCTCTCTCTCTCTCTCTCTCTCTCTCTCTCTCTCTCTCTCTCTCTCTCTCTCTCTCTCTCTCTCTCTCTCTCTCTCTCTTTCTCTTCTTTCTCTTTCACCTACACAATGCTGCTTACGATATACCGATAATATAGCAATACCGGTAGCATTAATCATTCCCGGTATCGAATTATCGGTCAGCGTGCAGCCGTGAGAAATCCTGAAATCGGACAATCGCGTATTTGCACTTAGAACCGAATTTTCTTGAAAATCTCAAACATTTCGTGGAACCGACCGAACCGAATTTCTCGAGAATCCCAAAGCTTTAGTCACTTTCATCGAAACATTTTGTTGACACTTTTTGGAAGACCGAAATTTTTCTAATTGGCGTCGAAATTTCGACTGAAAGTTTCTTGAAATTTTTCTTCACCCAAAAAACCGTTTACTTTCTTGATAAAATTGGCTTTTCAGTGGATCGATAAAAACTTCCCAAAAAGACGTAATTCATTGGGACGAATTGTAGAAAACTTGTAGGTTTTTTGATTAGTTTTCATTATTCAAAGTTTTATGTTCGTCCGAGCGTACAAAGCGGTTTTTTTAAATCGTCTTTTTACAAAATTTCTCCCTCGTCGACTAACGACGTTGGGTCGTTCGTCTCTTTCGCTGATTTCACAATTTTAGGACTTTTGAAAAAATCTGAAAAAATTCATCAACCGTTTTCGACCCCTCAACTGAACGATAATAATTTCTCGCATGCGAAAAAAATTAAATCTATTAATTAAAAATGAAAAAAAAAAAACAAAATAAAAATTTTTTAAATTTAATTATAAATTTTCACGCAAATGAAGACGTGCAGGCATTTTTGTCGACAAGCCCGAACGAGAATGACCCGTCGTTAGCGTTTGAGGGTTAAAACGGTTCTGCGATGGTTGGTTCGATCGCGAGTGGCTTTCGTGAGTTCGGAAATGCCCAGAATAAAAAAAAAATCGAATTTATTTCGGCGCTGACTCAACGAAATCGATCATCGATCCAATCGATCAATTTCATGACTTACGGAAATAGCTCGCAAATAGAAATTTCGGCTAATTTCGAAGATCTAAACCCTCGAAAAGAATCGAGAAAGACACTGTTCGCTCGAAACTCGTGCGTCAGAATTTTCCTTTCAATCGATTTACAATGTGTCTTATCAATCATTAGCTCACTGATAACAATCGCTTACGATACAGCCACAATCCATCAAGTCCTTTTGACAGAACCTTATGAATTCACATTCGCACACTTGGCGACGTCCCAAAACATGATTTATCGTGCATATTTACATAATAACTACGTGCAACTATTCCGATAGTGTAAATAAGACGAGGTTGAAGTTCGCATCGTTGCAATCCAACGAAAACTGATTATTAACCCTTGGCGACATTAAATTCGCCTTTTTCTCTTCGTTCTCCCGTTTCTTATCGTTTTACCGCATTTTTGACTAATTTTTCGACTTCAAGCAAAGTTGTCCCAGGCTCACGTGATCCTGCATTAAAAAACGAAAAGAATGAGCCCAAGTTGAACCCTTTTCGTTAGATTTTACCGGAGATATGAATTTTTTTAAATTGGGGTCATTTATGACCCCAGGTTACTGGAATAGTTAAAAAAAAAAGTCACCGTTCTAGGGTTAATAACTTGAACCTTCGTAGACACACTGCAATTAACGCACCTCCCTATACACACATGGGTCTGGGGTGCCCTACAGTTTTTTCGTCTACTTGGACTCGTTTAAAAAATCGAAAAAAAATCAGGAAAGTAGTTTTCGATCTATAGAAAAAGAGCCTGCACTGGGTGATCGATAAAAATTCTTTTTTATTATTGTTATTTAATGGTAATCGATACGAAAAACGAGAAATTCACGCCATTTTGGGCTGGGCACCCCAGACCCATGTGTGTCTACGGAGGGTTAATTACATGATTCGTTCAAGGACTCCAATGAGATTTAGATTTTCCGAGAGTATTTTTTTCATTTCGTTCGTCCGTGACGAGTAATTTTGCTAATTTGGGATTTTTTTATTATTTTAGAATGCGAACTTTGATGTTTTTTGAAAAAACGTGTTTTCCATTATATTTCAATGTTTTTTGTTACTTTTTTTTTTTTTTAATTACGAATCGTGGGACATGGAATTTGACCCAAAGATTTCGTTGTCGTCTTGTTTATTTCCATCGGAAATTTGATGAGAAATTAAAGTCTGTCAAGTTGCTTGGACGCGCAATAATGTTCGTCGGGAAAAAACGTAAATCTGTCGCCCACGACTTCGTTGAGCGGTCACGCGATTACTGCAAGTTTCATCCTTAACAATCCTCGCGGACTTTCCATCATGATTTTCTCTCCCTTCGTCTCACGAATGTCCCTCTGCTTTAAGGATTCCAACAGAGTTTCCATTCAAGAGGCTTTTTTTATTAACACAATTTAGGTCATTGATTTATCGGCGATTCATTGCAGCGATAAAAATAAAGGATGCTGCACGCCATGAGATCAAAGTGAATAAACAGAATCGAGTAGCAATTTTTTCAATGACACCGAAGTTCGCAACGTCGGGGTCCAACAAAAATTGCTTTTTCTATTCATTGTTTGTTCAACTTCAAAAACCATGACAATTTTCGAACCGATTTTGGGTTTTGATCCTAAAAAATGATCGTTTTATCGTCCTGACCGAATATCGAATGAGAATCTTGAGCTCTGCTTAGAAAAAAATGGAATTTTGTTGCATTCCAACGACGCAAACTTCAACATCGTATTTTTTTTTCATTTTCCAATATAATCGAAAAAAAATCAATCGATGCCATGAGTCGGATGATGTTGAAGTTTGCATCGTTGGAATGCAACGAAATTCCATCTTTTCTTCATCAGTTTTTGGCTCTCTTGCGAGCCAAAAATTGCGACACGAAAAATTGCCATGATTTTCAAAAGGCAATAAATAATTAATACAAAATATATTTATCGTTGAATATCCCAACGTTGTAAACTTCAGAGTCATATGAATCGGTGGGCCATACATTGATTCCTGAATGTTCATAGACCAAGTGACGTCCAAGCTTCCACCGCTGGAACGCAAGAAAATTAATTTTTTCGAATAATTCTCGCGACTTGAAAACTCAAGCTTTGAAAAAAAATATACGCTCGAGAATTGGAAAAATTGGAAAAATACAAGAAAAACTTTTGGTTTGTTCGTTTATTTCTATCGCCACATCCTTCGAGATTAAAAATTTAAACACGAGTCCCACGTTTCCATTGAAGAGAAGATACGATATTTGATTAATTTCCAATTAATCATTGAGGAATAATGTTCGGCGTAGTCGGGGAACAGTCTTACCGAATAAAACAGTTCAAACACTTATTCAACTATAGTTCAAACAGATATTCCGATCACGCGGTAGTTTCGTGTGTTCCCATGTTTATAAAGAATATTTACTGCAATGATCGACGATCCATAAGTCAAAAAGTTCCCTCAATCTTTCGATCACGTTCTCTTGTGTATTCAAGTACGGAGTTGCCAGGGGGAAGTAAAGAAAAAATTTCCTCTCCAATGATCGTTAATCAATCATAAAAAAAAAAAGAAAAAAAAAAACTTCATCCTGATCCGCAGTTTTGTCTCTCGAGCAACGTGGCTTCTGGGAAATTGTCGAACAATTCTTTATCAAGTAAATATTGTTTCGACAACTATATGGTTGGCTAGAAAAATTCGATTCTTTTTTCTATGGAATTTGGCAGTTTCGTGTACTCAGCTGAACAATTATTCTTCTCACGTCACACACCTGTCTCGATCTACGCCAAACGACACGTCTTTTTCACTATTATTATAATCAGCCAGTGATTGGCATAGTATGTACAGCCTGTGATCGAATATTCTTTATTTATAAGCAATTTTAATCGTTAATGCTTTGTGGCAATGTGATTAATCCTCACGCTTCGAGTCTTCGATGGTAAAGTTGAAATTTGCAATTTTATCTTCATAGAGTGTATGGCCCGTGTCAGATTAGAATAATTAATAGTCGAGTTATAAAACACGTGTGGCTATACGCGACGATATTTGCATGACATACTTTATCGGCCAATTCAGCAAAATTTATTTCTCGCTCGAGCAATCTCACGTACTCCACACGTGGAGTCCTCCCAAATGTTGAGGAAACCTCATTAGAATTGAATTTCAATGCTATCTCCAACTTCTGAGAATTCAATCCATTTTTTTCCCATTTTTAACGAACAAGAACTTTTGCTTCTGAATTGTTACGAAACTTCGAGACCAATCGAAATTTTCGAACGTATATCTGGACTTTGGAATTGGAGATTTTGTTCCTTTGGGAAGATCGATCGTAAAATATTGCCTGGGACGTCGTGAGTCGTGGAAAATGCTCATTGAGGCCATGGAACACAGTTGCTTTGATGCAGTTAAGAATTATGGATAAAAAAATCAAAAGGCACTGATCTGAAGCGATTTATTTGCAATCTTACGAATGGGAATTCTACAGCCGCTCTAATAGAGCTTTTTAACGCGTTCTAAGCAACTAGACAGTCCTCCTTGATGTATGTTTATGGCGCACTGACGATTGTGGTCAACGCAAAGAAAATTATTGTGTCATTGGGACATTTATTTAAAAACGATATGCACTGACGTAAATTACAAATATGAGAGGACGCAGCGATGTCTGGAGGTCGAATAAAAAAAAAAAAAGTTCTTCAAACCCTCTGCTGCAATCTCGTACGCTCTGAATTGGCAGAGACATCGTATTTATCAAGAGACGCAACGAATGCTCGGACGCTTCGTAATAAAAATGCAAATTTATTAAAGCAGGCGATTCTCTTTAACGCGACCGATATTTTCAATCAAGACTTCTCGAGTCCTGCATCTTTTTCTCTCGATATAAATTCTCGAGTTTTTACTCATAGACGAAAAAAATTGATTCAGTTTAGAAAAACATTTTTCATCAAATGAGAAAGATTCTTTCTGCAAATCGATTTTTTAAGACTTTTTGGAGCATTTTCGTGGCTCTCAATCGATTAGGAACCCGCTGGGGAAATCCAGTCAGACTATATATAGAAATTGGAAGGAAGTCATCGTCCCGAGAGTGCAGAAATATAACGAGTCATCTGCCTATTCAACGAACAATTACAAGCCGGTGATTACGTATTTGGTGTAATCTCGAGTCTGGATCATTCTTTTTTCGATAAAAATCTTCGATTCCATCCGGAGATACTCATTTATTTTATGAATCAGTGGTCCAGTGTTAATTTTTTTATTTCTCCCGAGGAGAGAAGGAAATCCGTTCAGTTTTATTTCTCACTGTCCAGCTCTCTGGAATGTCGGCGTTTGCGCAATGTTTTTTTTTTTTTTTTTTTTTTTTTTTCATTTTCGTTACCGTGCACCCGGTCGAGCAAAAAATTGGGTTCGGTGTATAAAGAAAAAAATCGAAATCGAATGAGTCGAGGCTTATACGAGCCGGTAATAAAAAGACACTCTCAAGATGGTGGCCAGTCCGCGTTCTCCTTGCTGTTGCCAATGAAAAGGACCGCCTTGCAACCTCACGTGCCAGATTTTATTGCGATGACACGACGTTGAAGTTTGCATCGTTGGAATGCAACAAAATTCTGTTTTTTTTAAAGCAGAGCTCAAGATTCTCATTCATTATTTATTCAGGTCAATGAAACGATAATTTTTTATGATCCAAACACAAAATCGGTACGAAAATTGTCATGGTTTTTTAAATTGAACAAACAATCGATAAAAAATATACTTTTCGTCCACAACGTTGCGAACTTCCGGAACGTGCGATCACGACGATTTAAAAAAAGTCCCGAATCCTACGTTATGTCTTTATTCTTTTAGATCAGACATGGACTTTTGACAACTGCGCATAATTAATCATCGTCCCGCGCAAGGACGACGAAAATAAAAAGCAGCTGATCGATTCGTGACTCCAACGATTTGTGGTCAATGACTTTCTCTTGATAAGCCTTCGCACAATTAATTCACGGATTTCCGCGCTTATCGCGATATCCCAAATCAGTTCTGAATACATTCGCGAAAAGTCAACGTCTCTCGTAAGACTTGAACTTTTAGCCTGCCCACCAAACGAGGGCTGAAAAGCCCTTTTTCCTAATTACCTTCCAAAAATGCTGGAGGATTTGCCAAAACCATTGCAAAAAAATTATTAAAAAAAAAAATTACTTGAAAAAATGAACAGTAAAAAAAAAATCGAAAAAAAGGAAATATTTCAAATAAACTCGGTCAAGCCCCAATGATGACGAGTCCTTGATCATCCCCCTTTAACGACCACCAGGACGATGTAACGCGTTCACAAGTTATTTCCCTCGGAACACCATTTTTTTAAAGCAATTCTCAAAATAATTGTCTTTTCCGAAAAGAAACAGAAAAATTCACGACTCCCTGAGCCATACAACGATTAGACAAAAGTTCTCAATTATTTATCATTATTATTTATTATTAACAATATTTAAAGCTCAATGGTCAGGTCATTGAGCCAATGGAATGAGTTTTTATTATTGCGATATTTGAACATTAATCGAATTGCCGAGACTTAATTTCCACGGGAATTTCCGATCCACCAAATGCTCGCGGGGCAAGAGACACGTCATATGATCGTAGAAGCCTGTGACGTCCGTAAGCCATCGACGCTCCGATAAGACGTCATATACAGATATATCTTCGTGCGTACTGATTTGCACATTCGTATCAGTACATCGACGAGTGCAATGAGAACGCATGTATGCTCGTTGAATTTGCGAATGACAATGCAGGGCTTATTCCATCGATAGATATATCTCGGACGATGCATTCCAACTCGAAGAGACTGCGTGCAATATCGCACGTTTGCCACTGCTCAGGGGTCACAATGAACAAGAAGAAGGATACGAATAAATCCAAGCCACTGCGTTCGAAGTTGTGTCGAATAATTAGCGTGAGACTTTTCGAAAAAGTTTTGATTCGTGGCATCGAACTTGCCTAATGATCGTAAAAACATTTGGAGAAAAAATAAACACGAAATTTCATGAGCAGCAAAAAAAGGACGTTTCGCGAAAAAATTTTGATGAATTTTGTTTACGAGGTAAAAAGCGGAAGTTACGTATATTTCCTGTTTGTTTTCTTATCCGTTGTAACGATGTATGAAAATTAAATTCACGAGGAATCGTTTTATTGGTGAAATAATTTCCAAAAAAAAATTGGCGTCGCCATTTTGGTAAACAATGAGAATAAACAAAAGTGAACAACTGCAGTAACAAACGGTAGAAACAGATTTCCGTGGAATTGACGCTCTTTTTTTCGATGTATTTCGTTTTGCCTGACGAGGAGCAAAGTTTATTAATAAATCGCGATCATGTAAATGTTCGGGAGAAAAATTGAGGCTGATAAACGTTCGCCGACCCGCAGCCACAGAATATCGAATAGGGTCGAAATCTTATCGTAGAAAAATATCGAAACACATTCAACGACATTAAAACGAACGTGACTCGGAGCCAAAAATTAAAATAACTTTTAAAAAAACATTCGCAATCTTCAGCATCTTAAAAACAACAATAACTATTCGGAAAACGTTGACCTATGACTGCAATCTTCAACGAAGACCTCGCTCAGACGTCCCTCAGCCTCTCCTGACGTTTCACTCTTATCGTCATTTTTTTTCTTCTTTCTCTCTCACCAATGACCATTATCTTTTTCATTCGCTGATTAAAGCTTAATAAAGTGTAACGAGAGGAAGTGTTTTACTGAACGAATCAGTCGACAATGTTGCCCATTTGCATAAATAGAATATTTTCGTCCTAATGTCGTTATAATTATCACAATTCTCATTAGGCCTGTTGCAAAGTCGCGTTAGGCTTGCTGCATACGCAACGAATTTCGAGGACACTTCTTAGCGATATGCAGAATCGTATCGAAATCATAGTTAACGATGTCGGAAAAAGAAAGATTTCTTTTTTTTTTTTACATTTAAAATTCTTGTGTAATGGAAAAATAATTCGTTACAAGAAAAATTACGAAAATTATGTTTTAGAGCTCGAGGATAAATGAGGGTATAAGGGAAGACGAAGAGAATTGAAAATTAATTCTTCGAGTGCACACTGGGTCGTTTTGACCCCAAAAATTTTCCGTCGCCGATTGTTTGGCATTTAATTTTCGTTTTTGTCAAAAAGGAAATTTATGGTCATAAAATATGGAAAAAACGTGTCTATAATAAAAATGCATATTTACCGGAATACAACGATTTGAAGAAACGCCTTGGGTCAGATTGACCCGAAATGCACTTATAGGAGGTGTGCACTCGAAGGGTCAAGTTTTAATTCTTTCAAATTTTGTTGAATTATTGGCATTCGCGTGGCACAGAACGATAAAGAGTTGTTGTTCCGCAAGCAATCGTCTCTCGAGGTCCCGTATCGCATTAATTATGCGAAATGTTTACAATCCTGACCTTTTATTCTAAAAACGAGAGGATATTGTAGCACGGATGAATGATTAAAGAACGAGCTTGCTGTCGAGAACCGCGGAAAATGGTCAGAGCAGATACGAGCATTTTTTTGTTTATCGCCGTCCTTGCGTCGACAACATGAACAAAGTTTTTATTTTTTATGTCGTGCTCGATTTTTTTGCTCAGAGCATATCTCTGCTGTTCGCGAGAGCGAGAGAGGAAGGGAGTGGGAAATTCCACGCACGCTATTGCACTCGGTATAATAAATCATTTTTCGAATGTCTTCCCATCCCCCTCGCTCGTTCGGTTGGTGCATCGACCGGCGTTTCTCAGAAATAATAAATTCAGGGGTCCAAACGTTATTTTCAAATACACGGTAATATTTCTCGTTCCAATTTTTTTTCCTTTTTGACCACGTATTTTTCCAACCAGCCACTCTTGCTGAAATATTTTTTTTAAATACGAAGCACGTTCCTTTTTTTTCTCTCGAAAAGACACGAAATTTCGGGGTAGCTTGAATTTTTGATATTTTAGAAAAAATCTTAACATTCTTTGTCTCCTGCAAAAGTATCGAAGCCCCACGAGACATCGAGCTGCTCGGATTACGTGACAATTTCCCAAGTACACAAACAAACTCGTTACTCCGTTTGTATAACATAATATTGCGATGTTTTAATAACAAAAAGTGAAAACGATGCTAAAAAATACGGGTTAGAATAAGAAAATGAAAATCTAAAAATAATTCGTATCTAATTGCGTAAGTAAACCGTTCGTGACGCAGAAAAAAACGCCATCCAGAGGAATGGAAAAAAAAAAGAATCTTTTGCGAGCTCTGTGTAAATTTATAATATACGCGCTCTTTTTTTTTTTTTACAACTCTTACAATATGTTGCCCTCGTTTCCTCTGATCTTCTTGGTTTTGCGTTTCGAAAAGTAACGTTACTGCGTAAACATTCGAATTATTTTCTCATGATCATGTTTACATTTCTAAAAACAACCTTCGCTTTCACGATTTCGCTGAGGACCGTAGCAATCGAGTTCGCAACGTTATTCTATTCATTGTTTGTTCAACTTCAAAAACCATGACAATTTTTATACCCATTTTGGATTTGGGTCCTAAAAAAAATCGTTATATTGTCCTGACCAAATATTCAATGAGAATCGTGAGCTCTGCTGACGAAAAAACGGAATTTCATTGCATTCCAACGCGACGAGAACTCCAACATCGTAAATTTTATTCGGCGTCGTGCGTTTTAGAAACTTTTGACCTTTTATTCGAAAGAAAACAAAAGAAACGTTGGTTCCCTGTTGCCTTTGGAAATCAGATAAATTTCCAAACCTCGTTATCATTGGCTTGGAATTCAAAATTTCCCTAATGGTCTCTGAACATTCGTCTTTTCGTCGCTTTGAAGCACTTTATAGTTGACGATCGTTAAAATAAAATAAAAATTCCCATCACTCGTGACGTTAATTAACTAATAACTCAGAGTCCAGTCTCGTGGGCTGGAGATAGGGTATGAACGTCCGATTGAATTTTGGGATGATGTTTACTACACAAAATGTAAATTTTCATGGAGAAAAGAAAAATCGTAAATACTCAAAAAGAATTGTCGCGATTTGCGCACGAAAGCACACATTTTTGATAAAATTTCGGAACTTTTTGAGCTGGCAGTTTTAATTCAGTTCATATTTAATTACCTCGATGTTAAAAAATGTCGGAATTTTTTCAATAAAGATGAAGGTAATTAACGAAAAATTCACGACGATGTCGTTTTTTCTATTTTATTCTTTACCGAGAATTTCTTAGGTACAATAATTCTATTATTTGTTAAAAATAGAGGCGAGAGCTGACCAGCCTCAACGAAGAAGAAAAGTGCAACAGTTGGTTCGCATCCGTATGCAAAATTTGTTTATCTACGTGTTCTTTGAGAGTTTCAAAAATAGCTTTGAAATTTCGTAACGTGACTGATGGACATTAACGTTTTTGAAAGCCAGCCAACCCACTTTCGATCGCACTGAAAATACAATTGTATAAAACTGAAGAACGTCCTTGATGCCATTCCTTCGAAATCCTAACCTGAATCGCTGCAGTCATTTCGTCTCATATTTATTTTAATTAATTCGTGGCCTGAAATTATGGAAAGAGAAAAAAAAGAGTGGAGCAGGCTCTAATCATTATAATCCCCCAGGACGGTAACGCAAAGTCCAAAGTATTGTAATATTTTTCTCCCGATGAGTGTAATGACACAGAAACCCCAAGACAACGTAATCTCGTTCTTCGAACAAGATTAAAAAAAAGGCAGAACCGTTTCCCCGAGATTTGCTTCCGAAACGTCATCGAAAATGAACGATTTTTCTGTTGCTCATTTTAATTTTTTATTTTGTTTCTTTTTTTTAGAATTATGTTCGCGACCACTCAACCGGCTCACGTGATCACAGTCGTTGCTGTTCTCTGCGTGACTTCGGCTCTCGTACCAAGTACCGAGAAAAAACAGACCGCCGGACATCCTCACTCACACGCAGCCGCACTCATCTATCTCGCTTCGTTTGTCATGCATTTTGGCGCCCAGATCTGGATGACTTTCGTTTCCGGTCTTTCCTTGTACTTTGCGCTCCCGAGACACACCTTTGGCGAAGTTCAGCGTGTACTCTTTCCTCGATACTTCACCATCAACGCTTGCTTGAGTCTTACGACTTTGCTCATTTTCGTCAAGCATCATCCGGCCAATACTTGGGACACAGAGATCGCAATCCAGGTAAAAAAAACGTTCCTTTATCAACATGAACAAGTTCGAATGGCAATTGTGCATTTTTCCCTTATACAAAGCCGCGATTTTACGTAAAAATAAATTCAAATCATTCTTTTAAGGTAGGACTGTCGGTTTTGGAATTACCGTTCAGAATTTAATAAAATTTGGTACAGTATTAGATTATGATGAGCAAAAGATCCACTCGAATTTCCAAGAGACAGAGAACCAGAAAAAAGATATTCTCATTGGTAATTTAAGGAGGTTGGCTACATACGACAATATGATAAGAATTTAATAAAATTTCGTGATAACATTCTTTAGCATCAAATACGATGACACTATTTTTTTCAAATTTTTCGTCTACATAGTTGTCGAATAATTGGAGTTTACAATATGCAAAAGATATACCTATATATTTCTGAATCCTGTGCTTATGCATGTAAACTCTAGTGTTCAATTGCTCTAAAACTATGTAGAAGAAAAATCTTTAAAAATTTGTATATTCATATTTAATACTAAAGAATATACTCACCAAATTTCATTAAATTCTAATCATTACGAATTTCCCTATGCTTTTAACATGGCAACATTGTTGTGTGTAGCCACCCTCCTTAATGAATTTAACATCGATTTCATACATTTCATTGTACTTTACAATGAAAGACTGAAAACTGAGATTCCTCATAAGACTCAATGCTAAATGTATGAAATTACCAATGCAAATATATTTTTTCCGGTTTTCTGTAGCCTCTTGAAAATTTGACTGGATCTTTTTTAAATCATAATCTACTAACCTACCAAATTTTATCAAATTCTAAACGGGAATTCTGAAACCGACAGTACTACCTTAATCTTTCACTTCCTTTTTCTACCATACCGAAAACTACGATGTTGCACTTTTTTGTAGTTAGAGAATGAAATGGACATTAAAAATCGTATTTTTTCCATTTTCAGGTCATTGCAATGTCGAGTGCATTCTTCTTGGAGCTGCTGATTCGTCTGTATCTGACGCCACCTCTCTTGTCTTTGAACCATCAAAAGACAATGATAGAGCGAGCTGCTGGTGTCGGAAACGAGATTGGCCGTCACGTTCCCGGCTCTCTCAAGCACTGTCCTCATTATCTGCAAATTCATAACGCTTTCCGTCGTACACACGTAACAATAGCGATGGGTAACATACTCACGATGGCATGCACAGTACTTCACCTTCAATACATAGCCAGCAAATTGTGTGTTTTATAAGAAAACTGATTAGATGATAAACAAAAAGGATTTCCTTATGGAAAACGACTTGATTGGAAAGATTTTTGAATTACAAGGATTTCTTCTGGAATTAGAAACATTCTGGAGGATTTTTTAGACTCAGCCATAGATGAGGAAGCCTTGAGCTAAAACGGGACTGTTGAGCTTGGGAGAAAAAGTGAGAACGAATCAATAAATTTAGTCCTTTTAATAAATTACGAAGGAGTAGAAACGTTTCTTTTTCAGTGGGGAGCAGCGGAAAGATAAAAATTGACTCAAGTCTTAGTCGTAAGCTAGAATCTCTCTGCACATTCGAGAAACGCAGACACGTCTTAACTGTTTTTATTTATATGGAATTAAGTATTTGGTCAGCTTTGCTCCATTGACGAGATCTCAAGATCGATAAGATTCGTGTAATTGGCCATTGACGGTAGCGAGATTTTTATTGTACATGGATGAAGTTAACGTGAAGCGAACTTTAAGGAAAGATAAATGTCCGAGTGGTACTGACACGTGGCCTGATACAAACTTCCATTGAGTTCGCGTTTTTTCAACCCTCCGTCGATCACATGATTTTTTGTCTTTTCACCCTACCACTCACGTATTTGGAGAGAAAAAAATATTAAAAAATTCTGGAATACTCTCCATTGATGCTACTTGAGGTTTCGTAGTCGTAATAGTCGTTGCATTTGTTTGAGATTCAAATAAAACGTTGAAAAAAACAAGATTGTTGAATAAAGTTGTCGCTTGGGTCGAAAAGACCCTCATGATCCGCGGAGGGTTAATTCTTAAGGCTTGCTCTGTATCAGAGTTCCATTAGTATTATTTCCCCCTTAACTTCAGATACCGCTCCACCGTAAGACCGTCGCGTCATTTTCACAGAACGACGATCAGGAAAATTCGACGAATAAATCAAAATCGTCGAGTATTGAATCGATTTTTGACTGTTTTTTTTGTAGATTAAAAAAAAACTGAGATCAGTATCCTCATGAAATTTTCGGCTGAGCGTGGCACGGAAATTCAGCTCCGGAGCTACGTTCATCATGTTGACCATGTGCCCCGGATAGCAAATAATTTCAATGTCGTAAATATTTGACGTCTATTCGGTCATGCCAATTCCGTCGTAATAAAACGATTTTTAGTTCCAACTGTTTCGTGAGCCCGGACGAAACGATGAGCAGATTTTTCTTATTGTTTAACATTTAATGGGCAAGAGCAATGAAGATGCAATGAAATTTTGTTGTATTATACAAATTGACTGACGTTTTATTTATATGCATACCGCGAGTCATCACGATTGTAAATAATATATTACGTCGCGTCCATTGTGTCGGCGTAAAGATTTTTCGTTGAAAATATAAACATTACTTAAGTTTCCATTATTATTATTCATTTGTTTAACTTGTTATTCCTTCCAGAAAACCTCATTTCCTTCTTGTCAATCTTTTCAACGCGTCAACTTTTTTTCTGGCTCGCTCGAGTTTGAGCTTTCGGAGGATTTTTTTCTTCGCAGGAAACGCTGCAAAGCAGCATTTCCTTAAATATTTATCAAGTCGTGATTAAACGGAATTACTGGTACGAATATAAATATAAAATTATTGAATACTACAATGGTATGGATTTGCATTTTCGATAAACTGTTTATTCATCATTCTTTACTCGACTTCTCGTATTTCATTGCACTGACTTATTTTCCCGTTCTTTCCATATTTTTGTCTCAATTTCCAATCGTTTTTCACACATCATTGATATTGACATATTTACAAAATTCTCAACGAAACAGATTCATTTTTTAGTCCAAGTCTTTTTCTCGAGAGCCATCGATATTCGCTTTTCTCAGTTTTCGTTTTTTCGTTCGTGATTATTGTTTCACACGTTTACGTCACTATGGTCATACATTTCGCTGGTAATAGCGATTGCTTAATTCTAGTTTTTATTTCTCCTCATTCCGCCAGGTTAATGATTTGGGATCCAAGAAAAATTGGAATATTTCATGAAATTACGGTTTTTACTCATTAGACCGTTGATTGTATATTTTCTAATTGTATTTCGGTTGAAAAAATATCAAATTTCATTTTGTCATACGATTGGGAAGGAAATAACGGTTCACGCTCTTTTCTCCAGCAGTTACGTCTTCCCCGTCGCTGTTACTTCCCCGTCGAACCTTTTCCCCGCTTTCCCAATCCAAAAACAAGGAAGGATCATTCGTTCGTATACACACTCAGTCATGCACACTCACATACACGATAAAGGACCGGAAGCCAACATTTTGCAGGATCGTCGATCACCCCATGTGTCTATTGTCAGTTTCTCACGTTATATAGTCGTATAAATAATATTTATTCATAGTCTATCAGTCTGTCGTTACTCGCACTGCTGATTTTGAAAAAATCCACTACTTCACACGATTCTTGGTCGCGGCGAATATTTCTCTCGCGATTGGCTTTGCCGGAATCTCGATATTCGCTCGCATTCGAAGGATCTGTAATGAGAAATCGAGAGACTCATTATTTCGTAACATTTTCCTTTTGCGATTTTCGTGAATAATTCGTAATTAAATGATGAGAAAAATCCAATTTTTTTTTTTTCTAATTCCACGAAAAATACTAGAAACTCAATTTTTTTTTTTCATTATTTAAATATTTCCCCATCACTGGCTCAAACGCGACAAAACAACTGTGCCAACGTCCAATTAATGGATACTGTTTCCATGACAATTTAAACGGTTCTCAGAATTCTCTAAAATATCGTTTCCGGAATCAGAAAAGTGATTTGTGATACCAAATTAATGTGAAATAAGGAATCGTCAGCTGGGAGATGTTTGCACTGGAAAGATTAGTAATTGCGTGAATTTTTCAAACGGAATTGGAAATAATCGAGGGACTAATCAAAATTTCATAAATTCTATTCAATTTTTGGCTAAAGTCTATAAAACGCTCGTAGCCAAAATTCCGATAATTGGCTTTTTCGACTTGAATTCTCTGAGAAGAATTTTTGGATAAATGTTCAGCACCGACGAGATCGCCATTGCTTACATTTTTCAAACGGAATTGGGAAAAATTGACGGACTTGTCAAAATTTCACGAATTCTATTGAATTTTTTTGTCTTCACTGACAAAGAGATTATTTTGAATTTTTTGGCTAAACTCCGTAAAACTCTCGTAGCCAGAATTTCGAAAATTGGATTTTTCAATTTGAATGCTCTGGAAAGTAATTTTGGACAAATTTACAAAAACGGAGAATGGAAATAGTTTCGTTATCCGTCTTCCTGAAAAAAGAGAACTCGAAACCGAAAAAATACGAGCAGCTAATGAATTTTGATGTTTCACAATTCTGGAGATATTTCTGTTGATTATAGCCAAGTTTTTGTCACGTACCACGATCGTAAATGTGGTGGGAGAAGTAGAAGGAGCTGTAGGATTAGAAATGCCTTCGGAATTCCGTTATACTCGTAAAATTTCAGCCGCTTTGTTGTAGCATATCGCGATCCAATCGGGTTGGGTAGCGCCCCATTGTATCTGATTGACTTCGCCTTCGGCGGCGGTATAAGCAAGAATAGGATCTTCGATAGCCCGAGGCATTTGTTGGATATCCCAAATGAGAGCTTGATGGTCATCGCCAGCAGTGCAAATATGACAAGAGGAGTGCGGAGCCCAAGCGATGCCGTTGACGCTGGCACGATGATTGTTGAGACGAGCGACCGGCGTGCAAGGGACTCGAACATCAAGGATAATCACTTCGCAGGCGTCCATGGCGACGGTGGCCAAATAATTGGGATCCTGTTTGTTCCATGCCAATCGAAGGAGCGGCGTATGTTGTGGATCTTCGTAAATGATGGTCGAATGCTCGAGATGACGAAGATCGAACATTCTGACGGAGCCATCGGCCCCGACCGAGGCAAACATGTCGCGTCCACCACCAGCTCGACTGAACGCAATGTCGTAAACTTCCTTGTCGTGCGCTATCAGCTGCGTTTTCACGTGTCCCGTTACCATGTTTATACGACCGAGTACCTGGCCCGTCTCCAGTCCCCAAATCGTACAAGTCGTGTCGATACTCGATGTTCCTATCAGATTCGGATCAACCTCGTTCCAATCGAACGACGTCAGAGGCGCACAAAAGTCCGAGTTCTTGTTATTATTCAACACACATTCCAGACGCGTTTCCGGCTCGGCTGCTCTCCACACTCGCAAATAATCACCCGACGTCGCCAGCAAATCGGGAAACAAGCCTGAATCGCAAAAAAAAATCAAACGTTTCGATTAATCATTCGAATTCGGGAATTTCTTCAGTTTGCCGCTCTTTGGAAAAGAAAATAATCGATAATCGATTAACTTGGCGTTTCTCATGGCTTACCTTTACTGTCCGGAATCCACATAATTTTGGTCGTCGGATAAGGATGATCGAACGTGCTTTTGGCACTGAATTCTGAGGTCTCCTCGTCCAGGGAAACTATCTGAACTTTGTTGTTGTATTCTTCGACAAAGCTGCCGAGAGCCAGGCGGAATCGTTTGTCCGGGCGCACCGACCAATTCATACTGTACAGAGGCCATGGCGCCTCGTACTTGTAAATTTCCTTGCGCTTCGGCGGCACGCTGTGTAGAGCCATGTCTATATCAAGTTCCTATGGAACTAAGTTGAATCGCTGCAACCAGAATAGTTCCGTTAAAGCTTTTTTATAAAAATTATTACAGTGTCGAAATTCGCATCGTTGGGATGCGACAAAATTCGTTTTTTTCTTGACCGGAGCTCAAGTTTCTGATTCGATATTTGGTCACGATAATAAAACGATCTTTCTCCGGGATCCGTACACAAAATTGGAACAAAAATTGTCAGAGTTTTTGAAAATTAACAAACGATGAATAGAAAAACATTGCGAACTTCGGTGTCACTGAATTTCGAACTTGCAAGTAATTTCTGTGAATAGATTTGAGATTTTGTAGAAGTTTTTTCAGCATAAACTGAATTTTTACGAGTTTCCAAACTTCCCAGAATTTTTTTCAGGATAAACTGAATTTTTACGAGTTTCCAAACTTCCCAGTTAACCTGATACCACAAATATTGATAATAAAATGCTCTGAAACTTACGACTATGAAAATAATAAAATTGTAATCGAAACCATTTTGGTACGAATTTTTTTATGCAACGAGGAAAAGTTTCATTTTGCTTAATTTTTGTGTCCACAAATGGCATCGTAAGTTTCGGAGTCGATGTGTGTACAAATGGAAAATGACAGTGAACAACGAGCATACTCAATAAATAATTGCTACCACGAGCCATCTAATGATAAGGGAATACTTTTGAGGCTAACAAAATATCGAGGTACTTACGAAAAAAGTTAATGTTCAAGGTCTCCTTCACGATCCAATGAATTTTATAACACTATCGATGAATATTCACTTGTTCTACGTACACATCAGGACCCTAACCCTTCCAAGCTCGGCAAATCATTCATCTAGACACCGCAAGAATGTTGGGCGCGTGATGCCGGTGAAAATGTCAAACGCACTATCCCCTCGTGTAACAAAGTAATATTTTTAGCACACCCAACAGTTTTCCAGCATTTTCGCACTATCGCGATTATGACACGATCGATCAATTATTTATGGAAAAAAAAACTTTTTGACACACGTTTTCCACAGTAGCGTCGATGCTTCGACAGCCTGAAGCCGACTCCATTTTTAGAAAATGGCGTCTATAATTAGCACTTTTTTATCAATTGTTACGGTGTCTTAAAAAAAAGCTTCATCCATCAGCATTCGGAAGACCCTTCGTAAAGTATTTTGTTTGTATTATTGTTCAGTTGATTCGCTATACTAAGTTTGTTTTTTTTTCAAATTGTTCCGCAATGTTTGACACTTTGTCCTTAGTCACCTGTCAATCAGCGCCGTGCCAAGCGACCTTCAGTACCGACAAACTTTACAGATTTTCATGCTAGGTGGCAATTAAAGTGATTTCCCGAAGACACCGGCGGTGACCGGCGTCTTTCGTATTCCTGGATCTAATGCACTCATCCCCCTCGACGAAAGCAATAACATAATGAGATAAAAATTCGTTACACTGTATCGTAATGAAAATACGTTGATGATTCAAATTTCGTTTAATAAGTTGTCTATTCGAATTTGTTCGTATCAGACTGAAAATCGATCAACCTGTTGAACTTGGCGGCTCGCAATGAATTACGTCGAAGGCGCTGTTCAACAGACAAGAAAAAAACAACACGGTAGCGTGGGAAACGCGGGAAATGATTGAGCCCTAAACATATTGATAAAAAGATTATTTGTACACTTTTTCTTCAACATTGACAAAGAAAATTATTATCGCCGCTCTAGAACACGCGGACTTAATAAATCTTATTCATTTAAGTCGCGCTAACAGCTCGTCTGGAATCTGGCGGGAAACCAATGTTACTTCATTGGCTATGAAGAATTTGTGCCGAGGCGGAATAACTTTTCGACCAATCCTACGAGCCACAAATGTTTGATTTTGGAGCGATTTCTCAGGCATCCAGTGCTTATTTCATCGCCTGACGTCTCGCGAGTTACACGTAGCTCTTTTACGAGGAATATATTTTCCGATATAATTACAACAAAGCAACAAAATGCCGCTCCAAGTTTCTAACAAAAACAACATCGTTCGAACTCTGGAAAATATCAGCTTCAAAGAAAATGTAAGTTAAGAAAATTCATAACAAATTAGAACATTTGTTCCCTCGCTATCGTTTTTTTTTTCACGAAGTGTCTCGCGTTCGAAGCCATGCTTTTCGCCCTCATTTTTCTCACAATCTCCTTCAAAAAATTTATTATCTAACTTCCAATTTCCCAGGAATCCAGCACATACATCGTAATAACATTTTTTCCCACAAATTCGCCAAATTTTTGACTCGCGACTCACTTTTTTTTTACCAAGCACGTCCATTTTTTTTTCGTCGCCGTTATCGCGTTTTTTAAGCTTCGATGATGATCGACGATTGACCCGATTACATCGGTAATTAATTATCAATTGTTAAGCAGACTCCATAACGATGTTTCAACATTTGCAACGCTCTATCGACGTTTTGCTTCTGCCTTATCAATAGTTTCTTATCAGAAAAATCCTATGCAGCAGATTAGAGCGCTTTGTTGTCTCGTAATTTTGTTCGTAACTTTTCGTGTCATGTAGAGAAAAAAAATCAATCGATTTTTAACAACCACGTTTCTATGAATCAATGGGGAAAAATTATCAACATTTCTCCTCATTTTATTCGCAATTCTCATGTAAATTTTCGCGTTTTAATTAGAAACGAGTTTATCATTAAAAAATTGAATAAAAAATTAAACAAAAAAGTACGGAATCTCATTTTTTCACAATTGATCTTTTGCGATTAGAAATTATGGAGATTTCCTGCGATAACTCAACAGTCTTGGACCAGCGGTGTCACCTATCCAGTACAAGTTCTATTAGAATCCATGTTCATTGCTTTCCGCAATATTCCTTGCAATCACAAGCACAGCACGTGAAAAACAAAGAGGTTACACATTTGTATTTGTGTCTCTAAAAACCAGAGATAAAAAATGTTGTGAATAGAGATTTTGCCAAATTTGATGAGAATGGTCAATAATTATGTCTTTTCGTCTCAATTCTGTCCATGTGAGTACAAATCATTGTCAAATATTCTCATATTCGAAGAAAGACTTTTAAGCATTTGGGCTACGCACGGTACTGTGCGTCGTTCGATGGCTCTGTTTATTTTATTCAATGTTTTGTCGGAATTCATGAGACTCGAGAGCTTAGATTCACGTTTGACTCTCCTTTAGAAAAATCGGAGCTTTTTGCCCACGAATTAGAAAGAAAATGAATAAATAATGCCGCCCAATCGAAACCACTCGCTAAGAATGATGAGGCTTGATTCATATCTGCAGGCCGGTGAAGCAATATTGCCCATTATTGTGTAATCATGAAGATAGAAAAATGAGAGTCACGCTCGGGTTTCAGGTTTCTCCAAAGAAAAAATTATGCGTGAGTCCGGAAAAATCTCCAGAAAACGGAACGAAAAATGGGGTAAGGAAAAGACAGAATTGAAACAAGTGAGAAAATGTTTAAGTCTAAATTTGGAAGAATCAAGAAACAATTCATAATTTTGTTTTTTTTTCTTAGATCGACAAATCAAAGGTAATTTCTAAATTTGACTTGTCTGAAAATGGAACTGGGTCGAAATACGACATCACTCGGGAGCCTTTGCTGAGAGAAAATCCCAGGAGATTCGTTATTTTCCCAATCCAATGGCCAGACATTTGGGACATGTACAAAAAAGCTGAGGCATCTTTCTGGACCGTAGATGAAGTTGATCTCTCCAAGGTTAACGTCCAAATCATGTTTCATAATTTTCTGGAGACATTCTTGCTCAAGTTTGGAGAAAATTGAAATTATTTTGTTTTTTTTGTGATTTTAGGATTTCGCCGATTGGAATAATCTCAACAAGAACGAGCGTCATTTCATTTCTCACGTTTTGGCATTCTTCGCGGCCTCGGATGGCATCGTTAACGAGAATCTCGTCGAACGGTTCAGCCAGGAAGTCCAAGTTACCGAAGCTCGCTGCTTTTATGGTTTCCAAGTTGCTATGGAGAATGTGCATTCGGAGATGTATTCCCTTCTGATCGAGACTTACATAAAAAATCCCGAAGAAAAGTAAATCCTGTTCATCAATTTTTTCGACAACTAAAGAAAATGTTTTTTTTTTTTTTTTTTAATTCCTTTTTTAATTTTTATAATTTTTTGTAATATTCCAACGAAAAAATCGAAAAATGATGAATATTTATTAACAGTCTTGATTTTGTTTTCAGAGACTTTTTGTTCAATGCCGTTGAAAATCTTCCATGTGTCGCGAAAAAAGCAAATTGGGCATTGAATTGGATAAGCAACGACGAGGCAACTTTTGCCGAACGTGTAATCGCCTTCGCAGCGGTCGAGGGTATTTTCTTCAGTGGCAGTTTCGCCGCTATATTTTGGTTGAAAAAGCGGGGTATCATGCCCGGACTTACGTTTAGTAACGAACTCATCTCCAGGGACGAGGTAAATTTCTTTAAACTTGGAAAACTATTTTCCAAGCATTCCGTTCCGGTAAAAATGAACATTATGACTCACGTGTGATTATCTCGAAGTTGGAGTCACACAAAAAAATAGAAACATTGATAACAACGAGATTTTTGTTTTTTTCGAAAGATTTTCGAGTTTGAATTTTTTTTTTTTTTCCAGGGATTACATTGTGACTTTGCGTGCCTGATGTTCAAACATATTGTACAAAAGCCATCAGAAGAGCGCGTAATATCGATAATAAGGGACGCAGTGGCCATCGAACAAGAATTCTTGACAGAGGCGTTGCCGGTAGACATGATTGGCATGAATTGTGGTTTGATGAAAATTTACATCGAATTCGTAGCCGACAGACTTCTCCTGGAGCTCGGTTGTCCGAAGGTATTTGTCCTTGAAGAAAAGCAATAAATTTTCCTTTTATTTTCGTTTATTTCGCGAATAATTTTTTTCCTCTGCTGTTTCCAGATTTACAATTCCGAAAATCCCTTCGATTTCATGGAGCACATTTCCCTTGAGGGAAAAACGAATTTCTTCGAGAAAAAAGTCGGCGAGTATCAAAAGTGGGGAGTGATGGAAGAGGAAAGTGCAAATTTCGGGGTAAACGCTGATTTTTAACGGCTTGCAGTTGACCGAGACAAAAAGAAGCAACGACGAAGATTTTTCACGACTAAGATTTTTTGACGCAAGGCAGTCACGATCTTGTGCAATCTTTGGCCTTACACTTCTGTTACACTTCTTTTTTTTTGCATAATTCGACCTTTCTTGGACGATTTTCTGAAACGAGACTTATTTATAATTAACGATAAGAATGTGACTTAAAAATCGAACGTATTTTTCCATAACTCGGTTTCGAATATTCGTGTGTATGTGTGCGTGAATGTGAGAGTATGTTTGGATTTGTATGAGCTTTGAAAATCGCATAAGGACAAAAATGAGAGCATCTGCCAATTAACCAACTCCGTAATCAATTTTTAAACTTGTCGTGACTGCAATATATAGTTTTGTAAGGCAAATAACGCGATAAACATTCTCCGATAGATTTCGAGACCCGGTTCCAACTCAACTTGAATCTAAAGAGAAGAGAAAAATATTTATAACTCCGAAAACAATCTGTACATTCACCAAACGCCAGAACTGTAATTTGACTATTTTTGACGCGTCATTATTGTGCGGATCTCGCTGGAAAATAACGATTTCGAGATTAACAACTATAAAGGCAGAAAAAAAACGACAAATTGTAGAGAAAAATGGTCAAGGTCATTGGAGGAATGTGTGTGTCTGTTTTTTTTTAATTCTCTACAGATTTTTGTTCCACAGACTCTGATCGATTGATATCGAAATACACTAAAGAGTTCTTTGTCCAAAAAGTATCATAGGAATTTGATTGTGACAAATTTGCACATGCTTTTTGATCTCCCGATTGGCTCTGATTACTCTTGTAATCGTCAATCCTTCGCAGTACTTATAATGTAAATAATCGAATAAATTAAATTTTATAATTGACTACAGAATATATTTTTCACATTTATTTATTAACTCTCATTTCGTCAATACAATAATCGTTCTACTCATAATTATTCTGGAAGGTTTTCTGGAATCTCGTATGTAAATTGCGTCTGGAAAGACTGGAGGAAAAAAATGTTTTTCTCAATTTGCTTCGACCTTGAAACCGTGTTTCGTACGCTCGAGATATTGCCGACGAGCCTCCATTTCGTCAGCTGGTCTGTTGTAGGGCAGCCAAACAGGTTCACCGACGAAGTATCTCTTTGCCTTGATGAAATTCTTTCAAACAAACGAAACAGGAATATTGATAATTTCCAACATACGAGATACGAAATCGCGTTGTTTTTGTTTTTTTTTTGTTTTGAAAATTTCCCTTACGTTCACGTCGAGGGTAAATCTGTGGTAAATTCCACTGGGTATTATAATCAAATCTCCTTTGGTTACTTCTATACGAATCCACTCGTCGTTGATATCCCGAACGTCGAAATAACCGGATCCATCCAAAACGAGACGAATTTCTTCGTCCGTATGCAAATGTTCAGTAAAGAAATTTTTCAGCTAAAGGAAATGCCACAAATTGTTACTAGAAATAAATCACTATTATTTTCACTGGAGAAAAAAAAACGTAGCACGAAACCGATCGATTTCTCCTACCTTCTCCGCGTAATTTGGCAGACACGTTTCCGAGCACACGATCTCGTCTTCGTAAGTGTAACCGCGCTTTTTTTTGAGTTGACAAAGGACCTCGTCATCTGCGTAGTTGGTCACGTCAATCTGGAACAAGAAAACTCCATGCAAAGGCAAATACTATCGTCGATGTAAAGACATCATTATCAAAGTTCAGGTTTGTTCAAAAAGATTTACTCCCCCAAAATGTTCCATCAATATTCAGAATAATGTCACTTGTTATTGTCGCATTCCTAACCTTGAAATATTCAACACCCGAAATTTCGTAAAGCTCGGGCAACGACAAAAATCTTTGCGGTTGACGGTGATGCTCCAAACGTTGATCAGCTTCACTCGTATCCATGTACCATGCTCGAACCATTTTAAAACACCTTTTTATACCATAAATCGTAAATAAACAGACGAAAAAAAATACGAAACTCTTCTACGCGTTAAAGCTTTGACGGTTAGACTTTTGAATTGCTGATTACCACTGATTGATAGAGGCTTCGTGCGTTATATAGAATACTACGCATTTAACGTATACACAATCATGTTTACTGATAATCTACTGACATTGACATAGACTTCTGTAACTCGAAATCTGGAAATTGTGAAATTTTCAAATTCTCTAAAAATTTCCTCTCGTTCTCCCTGATTTGATCGAATTTACAGACTTCAATTTTCGTCTTTTAAATTCCCATATTTCGTGATTCTAGGTTTTAATTTTATTCCAAGTGAAACTTGACAGAAAGAAAGATGATGGAGAATTAAATAATTCCAATAAAAGATTGAAGTTACACGGGAACGTTTTTTGAATCATTTTTACTCAAGAGTTGTAAAAATTTCTTAGAATTATTACCAGTTAAATTTTTCTCAATTCATTTTTCTCAAAACTCAATGAATTCTAGAACGACTTAAAAAAAAGGATTTTTTTACAATTTGCTACGTCGCTCGATTTTCAAACTTGTTTTTGATTGGCTCGATTTCCAAGCGGCAACTTTTTTCTCAGTCCTTTGTCCACTCGGTTCTCAGAATTGCTGATCCGCGACGATGGAGGAGATGGATAATCTTTATAAGAAACTGCAGGTTTACCTGACGAAAAAAAACGACGAATGTGGACAATTGAGATTTTTAACGTCGAGATCGACGAATGAAAATTTTGCTAATGTCCTGGAGCTTTGCGACACGATGCAAGAGATAATGATATCTTGTGGGATACCGACGGAGGAAAAGGCTTCGGCAATGGATCCTAAATGCGTGCAGAGCTTCAAGTACCTTCTGTTGAATACAGAGTTCGAATCACAGGAAAGGTTGTCCGAAGACCAATTGAACGGTTATTTGGTGGACATGTGTCCTCCGCTTTCTTCGTATCTTCTCATTGAAGTTCTTTGGCTGGTGGGGTACGAGGAACTCTTGGCAAGATCGATACTTCACATTCCGCTCGACCTGGCAGTCGAAGTAATCGAAATAGCTAAGCGATGTATACTGCTGTTGGATTTCTCGCGCGGTTTGAAATTTTTGTATTTTTTGACACTGACGTGTTACAAGAAATTGCGTTACATCGCCGAGCACGGTGCGATAACGACGAAACTGCCGGAGAGTCTGGAGAGACTAATGATTTACTGTCAAGACCTGATGTCTTTTTTCATAAATGAAACTTTCACGCGAATAAACGAAGTCTCCGGTATTAAAAAGTCCGAGAGGCACGGTTTGCTGATGAGGATGATGATAAAGCTGACGAAGGAGTGTCTCGATTGTGCGAAAAACGGGGTGAGCATTTCGAGCGAAGAATCAGCTCTGTACAAATTGACTTTTGGTCGTGAGCCTCCCAGATTCCCGAACGAAAGTTTTTCAGTACAATTGAACATGTTGGATCAGGAATTCGTTCATAATCTGTTGAAGAAAGGGACTGATCTTGACGTGCGAACTTATCTCGATTGGGCGAGTCTCGAGGATTCGGGTAATTTCAAAGTTTCATTCCAAAAAGCACTCGGTGCCGAATGTCACGATTTTATTGAGTTTATCAAGGATCACAAGAATTTAGTAAAACTGGACAATCTGATCGAGTGTCTGCAACAAATATCCTCGAAGCCTGGATCCTCGGATTCGAGCGATGACGGCGACCTGGAAGAACTCCAAAGGGGTTTGCTCAATGGCGAAATACAATGCTTGAAATTCCTCATGAAACACCATCGCCAATGGAACCACCAAGTTTTCTACGTTGTCCGCAAATATTACGCGTCGATGGACAAACAAGATTTTCTCTATTTGCTCGAATATCTCTCGTACGTCATGACCAAGGATGGACAGGAAGAACACAAACGCGATGTTTATACGGTAGTCACTAAAGTTTTACTCCAGCAGGATATTAAGGCCGTTTACGAGACAGTTATCGATTATATATTGAAGCACGATGCTCGCAACACCCTCGAGTCCGCAAACACCGAAGAAGTATTCAAGAGTTTCATGGCGCACAATAAGAATTTCAAATCGTCAACAAATTTGCGCATGGTCCTGTTTTTCCTCGCGAAAAATCCACGAAAATTTATCGCCATTCTCATAAAAATGACCATCGGCCACCCTGAGTACAGTCACGTTATGGTTACGCCAAATGATTTCGCGCTGCTCTCTCCGATCTTGAGTATCCGCAAAAGCTGCCGAGACACCTTAGTCGGCTCGGTTCTGCGAAATGTTTGCATCGAGAACGACGAATGGAACACAAAGAAATTCCTACACTTTATCAAAGTTTTACTCGACGAGTGCGTCCTCAACATTAACGATCTCGTCAACAGCGTGTTCGTTCCATATTTCTACAAAAGCTCCAATCGACCAGAAAATATCATTTGCATTTTGAATTGTTTGCGAATAAATATGTCAAAATGTACAAAGGAAACGAGCTTCGAGGCGTTGTTCTTCACGATAGCAACGAAAGGGGCGAGCATACGGAGCGACGTACGATTGCGAAAATCCTCCATAAGCCAAACTCTCGCCCTTCTGACTCGTGTGATGAATTTATTTGCAGAAACTCGGCTAAAGGACATCAGCGAAAATGCCAAGTGGGAGGTCATAGAGAAACTGGAAACATCATTGAGACCAATCGACAAGCATCACGTCGTAAAATTCCTCTTTCCAGAAGCAACAGGGAGAAAGAGCATTTTCGAAAGCATAATAAGAGATTACGAGCAACGCTGTGTCGTGGCCGTACTCAAAACTTCCCAGTCTCAGGCCGTCAGGCTCGAACCCACGCTCGAGCCCACACTCGAGATCGACACTTCCCCAAAACTTGATTTTTCCTCGATTGAACTTCAAGATCATTTTATTCGTCATTTCATTCTCACGTCGATCGAAAGCGAATACGTTCAAATGGCCTGTGAATCGACGATCCTTCAATCGGAATTCCTACGTTGCGAAAACGAGTATTTGGCGTACGAAAAATTTGTACGTCTCACCATCGAAGCCTGTATTTTCAGCCTCGAGTTTCCTCAAGCAAATTCGCCGGATGCACTTACCTGCCTGCTCAAAAAGCTCATACGATTCACCTCCAAGTTCCTCAATCTCGAAAACATTTGCCTGCAAAAAATTGATCATGCCCTACTCGAAAATTTACGAGAGTTGGATAGATCGATCACACAAACGACATTCTCTTCGCTCTGGACGGACGTTATTGTGGAAATCAATAATCGAGATCCCCGAGGACCCAGCACAGAAAATTTGCAATCCCTTCTCGACACGATGCACAATTTCGTTTACAAATGTCAAGAAGTTGCTCATTCTGAAAAAGTATTCAAAGGTGCGCTTTCCGCCGAAGCTAAAAATTTCAAGGTGGGTTATGATTTCGTTCAGGAAGTCACGAGCCCTCATTTCGCCGACGATAATTATTCAGCATTATCCAAAATGTATAATTTACTGTATACTCCCGAAACTAACGAGTGATGTAACTTTAGTGCTTCGATTTCCTCTTTATTTATAATCCACGAAAAAATGTGATCAAACGAGTCTGTAATATTCTAATAATTATTTTTCTCCGACCAATAGAATAAAAATGAACAAAATGTACCGAATCGTCACGAATGCTTTAACGTAGATTTTTTATTTTCAACCGTTCGCATTTATTACGCGGAGGAAAAATCGAAAAGATGTTAAACGAATAAATCTCAATGGACGTTGGAAAGAGTGAAAAATTTGTGGTATTTTTTTCCTGTCCCGCCTTCCATTGATTCCCAAAAAAAAAAAGTACTTTGTCTAGTGATTCATGGATCGTTAGACTCGTGAATTTTGTTGAAATTTTTCTCCGTTTTCCTCGTACGATTTTACGTCTTTACAATGACAACGAATTGACACGATGACACAAGATATTTGTCCAATTTGTGGCGGTTACATCGAAGGTTTGGAGGGAAACCTTCAGATAAGAATTTCTAAGATGGAAAGCAAACGATACTGGAATCTCGTAATACGAACTTTTTTTTTTATTGCAACCAACAGGAAAAAAAATTACAAAATAAGGAAAACGGATTTCCATGGTTTTTGAAAATTTGTGAAATCTTGAAAATGATCAAGATAATGTGAACTGTTTGTTTTCATTATTCTTCTTAGGTTCGGAATAAATTTCAAGAGCGTTTGTGGTTCATAAACCGGTCGGAGGCGTTTGAATGCGGATGAAAAAAAATAAAAAAACTAGCCACAAGTTCCTGCTGCGATACGACGAAGAGAACAACGAGATTCAAAAGTCTCTGGGTGTTTTTTTTCCATGCTTCCCTATCTTTGGCTCTCGTTATCGCGTTCTGTTTCCTACGTATTAGACACATGAAAAATATCGTTTTTGCGAGCAGCTTGTGCAACGCAAGCTGACAAAAAAAATGGTAAAAATTGTTTTATATGTACGTAGAGATAACGATGAGTTACGACGACAGTTTCTATCATCCCTCAACCTTGAGAGCAACGAATCGACGAGAAAAACGAAAACGAAAGGAAAAACCGTCCGAAAGCAAAATTTGGCTCTTAATCTGATTAAAAAAATGTTGATCCGAAGTCTATATTATATTTGTGCGATATTGACAAAATGCCATTACAATGTTCAATTACAAAATAGAGAAAAAACGTATTTTTGAAAAATGTAAACAAATTTCGCGAACGAAGAAAAAAAATGTGCATCGGTTGTCGAGATATAAATTCAAAAAATATGATAATAGGTAGTGAAGAAAAATTTCCGGCCATTAATGTTTTCCACGATTCAGTGATCGAAAAAAAAAAAACAAAAAAAAAAAACAAATTAACTTTCTTATTTTCGCCTCAACTGCATTACTTTTATTTAATTTTGTCATTTCTGTGTCTTTTCATTTTAATTTGTGACTTTGAGATAAAACAATAAACAAATTCCAATCTCCTGCTCTGTGCATCATTTTTTTTCTCACGCGAGTAAAATCAGTCGATTGATGGGGATTTATTCCACGAGGACGTAATGGCGTGAGACGTGAATTTCCAAGACTACAACAGATTGCTTTTAGTTTTCTTCTCGTTACATGACTAGATTATTATGTCGACAATAAAAAAACGAGCCACAGTATCGATGCATCTAAAATGTGACACGACTAAAAAAGGTTCGAGGCATTCGACCGGAGTGTCACTAAAGGTAACAGAAAACGCATCAACGAGTCGAGTTTCTTTCTTTTTCTCATTTTCCTCTTTTTACTGATAACAACACCGTCGACCTTGTCGCGTCCCATCGATTTAGCTAGAGGTATACAAAGGACAAACTAGTGCACGCAATTGCGATTTCAATGCTCTCTGAAATAACGGATTTTTACAATGGTCATTAATTAACAGAAGAAAAAAATAACGTAAGACGAAACAAGGATTGACAACTATGTATACTTTCACCTATAATATTTAATGCACATTCTTTTGCTGTAAGCTGTTCACTGTAGTCTTTATCTTCTTTTACGTGTGAGATAGTTAATTTTTTATTGTTAATATTATTATTATTATTACTATTATATATATATATGTATATATACGTGTTTTTTAATATATATAGATATATATATATAATTTGATGCTATAATATTTACAGATTTTTCACATTGTAAAAAATATAACATATTTCGTACTCAATACCATACGCAGGTAGTACTGAAAGGCCGATATACATCTAAATTGTGGTGTTTCTTTTCTTTTCTCTTAATTCTTTTCTTGTTGCAGTAGTTTTTGTTTGTTTGTGTGTCTTAATGAATCAATAGAAGTGACCCAGTTGCGCGAATAAAATGTAAACATCTACGATAATTTATAACAATGAAAAGAAAAAAATACGAATTGATCGGAAATCTTGATGAAATTGTAACGATGGAAAAAGTTCGATAGACCGGATTAACGGAGGAATTTTTTTCTGTTTTTTTGTTTGTTTGTTGTCGTGGTCCTTAGAGATGATATGCTGTCTGACGCATACGCAGGGCGCTAATTGTTTTTTTTTTTCTTCGACACTTCAAAACGCTCGCTATCGAATATTACCGGCAGTATTTTTTCTTCTGTAGTTATTATTTTTAGTTTGTTTTTCGGATGAAATGCTGCATTCAAATTGTTGCGGTTTTATTTTCTTTTTATTTCCATTGCCTTTTTTTTGTTTTGTTCGCTTTTTTTGTTGTAGAAAAATATGGAATTTCGAGCTCGACAAGCAAACGACTATGAGCTAACGTGGTGTGTCTCGGTTTTCTTTTCTTTTTTTTACTCTTCACATTCTTCTTTCGTAGAAATATATATAAATCGATTGTTTGCTTTTGTTTTCACTTGAATCGTTAGTCGGATGAAAATGTCTGTTGCAGGTGTAAAGTTACGGGGAGTAACATTTTATTTTATAGTTTGTTCTGCTCTGTTCTATTTTTGTTTCTTTTTTTTTTTGGATTACAAAAAAGTATAAAGCACAGAGGAGTTGTTGAAAAAATGAAGAGATATGATAATTATTATTGTATAAAGAAGTCACGAATTTTACATGTTTTTTTTGTCTATTTTTTTTTTTACAAAAGTGTGCATTTTCGAATGTCCTTTCGTTCGCTTTTACGTGAGTTTGTTTTCTTCTCCCTTTCTGCTTTTTCGTGTGGTTTACATCTACAGGATCACAGAAAGACTATTCGGTATATCGAAGTGAAAAATTCATAATCACAAAACTCAGCGCTTCTTATCCATTTTTTCGCCTTTTTTTCTTTACATATTGAAATTAATTATCCAGTTTGTTCGATAAATTGAACGCTCCAGCTGTTTTTTCATTTGTTTTCCCCGCTCTCACTCATTCTATCGCTCTCGTTACTTTTATTTTCACATTTAAAACATTCAACGTCACAATCCGTACAAAATGGTAAAAAACAAAGGCTTCTTATTTGCAGCGAGACTTTTTCTTGCGGAGTTTTTTGTTTTTAGTTGTTGTTGCTTTTTTCAATTGACTTATAACAATATTGCCATAATTCTTGTTTATCTCTCGGAGTTTTTTTTTTTTTTACTCGCGGCAAGTTAAACGCTGTGCTTAGTTTTGCTTCGATCGCGTACAACGATCGTTTTTTTTTTTGTGTGTGCGAGGAACGGTACAAATTTGTCAAATATTCGAACTTTCAGGGAAGAAGGAACGCGAGCATCTTCGCTGGAAAAAAGAATCTACTTTGACGCGCATCCATTGGGAACGATGGCTTGTGAATAATCAGTATCGATGATTATCGTCGAGTTTGAGTGAAGGAATCGTGCGAAATAACTGTGAATGTGATTTTAAGAAACGTGGAGTTTATTTTCAATGATTCTGCTTTCATTTCTCAACGTGAGTATTTTTCGACTTTTTTTCACAAAAATGCTCGACCTTTTAGTTAATTTAATCAATTGCTGATATGCGCACACGGTTGCTGAATAGAAATCGATTTTGTGGTTATCAAATGGACTCTTACGTTAACTATTATTATCATCGCGAGTTAACGCGTTTTCGCACAATCACTCTCGAAGCAACGTGGCGAAGACAGCTGTACACATTATGTTAACTTTTGATGGAGCGTATATACGAGACAAGGAAAAAAATAAAATCGAGGAGAAAAAAAATAAGAGTTTTATCGAAATTTGTCGGGACTTGGGTGCAATTAGCAAGCTCTTCATGTACAAATCGGTATTATATTATGTAGTTATGTTGCTTATTTCATTATTATTATTTGTTTGTTTTATTTACGAAACGACATCCTTGGACACAAATCGGTTCGATAAATCGTATATTTTTAGTCGGTTTTTTCGATCTTAATTTTTTTCTTCCATTAATTACTATAATCATTATTTTCCTCTCGTATATCTTCTTCTCCTTCTCTTCGCGTGAAAAAACCTTTGGATATAGCATCAAACGTTATCGAATACACGTTCTTTTTGCAAAAACATCATCGCCATCGCTTACTCTCCTCGAAATAGTACAAAGTATAATAAATTCCTATCTGTGACTCATTGACTTCAGGTAAATTCTTCTGTACAGTTTTACAGCATGCAGTGATGCAGATACATTTATATTTATTTATCCTTTTTTTTATCTTTTTTCTTTCAATATATATAAGAGTTATCTGCACGCAACACACAGTCGGAAGAGAGAGCTCTTAAAATAAACAAACTACGAGAAAGAAACGAATTTAAGGAAAGAACGTTTATCGAAAATCTTAAAAACAATGGGGCAAACATTAAGGGCGAAAGTCTGGCTTTTCCAACGAGACTTAGCAACCCGCGATTTTTCGAGCGACTTTTACTTTTACTTTGTTCTTGTTATCTATGAATGTTGGAGAAGTAATAATCGAGAGACTCGCACAATTCGTCACGAATATTTCACGTTTTCAATTATAAAAACACATATTGCCGTCTTTGACAAATCGACGTTCTTTTCGCATTACAAAAACGCATTTGAGGGCACGCTACGACCTTTCACAGCATTGAGAGAAAGTCTCATGCTCACGATCCCAAATGGATGGATTTTATGACTCATCCCGACCAAAATAACAAAACCGAAATTAGTTTCCTTCAGTGTGATAGCGAAAGTACTTTTTATCGAAATTCTTTGTAATATGGAAAAAACGCTTTCCCTAATAATTTAGAGATTTCAATTGGATTATTTGTCGAAAGAATTCGACACAAAATTTCCATTTGGGATTTTTTCCGTCTACCATTTTTCGTTCATTTCGTTCAATTGCCAAGTCAAATAAAAGCGCAGACTCGACAGAAGTTTTTACGATACCTTTACGTGAATAACAACTTTACAAAATTTGAAAATTCGATTGCACGATTTTCTCAGAAGAAAACAAATGAGTAACAGTGAATCGAGCAGAGAGGAAAATCGAAAAAATGGCGAGCCTCGCTATTTTTTTCATGATTATCTGCAATCAATATGGATAATCTGTTACGATTTTCACAAATCACTGCCTCTGTCCGATTTCGAGATACAAGGAAATTTGGTAAATTGCAATAAAATAAAAAAAAAAAAATCGTAAAATTCTGTGGAACAAAATTAATCAGAATTTTATTTTTCATATAAGCGACAAAAATCATGAAATAAACGAGCAGTTTTCGACCGAACGAGAGAAAAACTTACACTTAAAAATTCGAAACTACCCTGATCGAAGTATTGCAACAAAACGCGAAACTTGTTCGCTGGAATGATAAAAAAAAAACAATTTCCTTAATCTCTCTCAGATTCGTCCTCATAGTTACTCATTAAACACAAAACAAAAAATTAAAACAGCTTGGAGCCAAGCTTCGTGACAGTATCGCTAAAAACATTCTGCATCAAAAAAACATGATCCACAATAAAGACAAGATTCGTTGAGCACACGGAGAACTGGGAAAGAAAATAAACGAAAAAAAAAAAAAACAGCAACCTTTGACAATCGATCGAATGAATATTTGCTCGTTGCCTGTTCAGAGCACCTCTCTACGAACGTTAGTAGCAACTTTAACATAATTAGCAGACGCGGTACTAGCACGGAGTGTTCTTGAGAAGCAAATATCTAGCGTGTTCCAAAAAATTTAGTCCGGTGAGTCCGGTTTTCTCTCTGAGCCTATCTGCGTCTCGATAGATTGAGCAAAGCCAAACGGGGATACGGAATAAACATTATCTTTTGCAGTCGCTAACAATTAACAAACTCTCTGACGACGCGGGAGTATAGACAATATCTTCTTTTGTCTCAGCCTCTCAGTACATTGGTCCTTTAAGTCCGCACATTCTCTCTCTTATTCTCTTTCGCACGCGCTATCTCTCTCAGCCCTCTTTGTTGCCCGCTTAACAAACTATGATTAATCAATACATATACATAGATATATATAACCGAGAATATATATATATTTATGTATATATATATATTACAATATAATGTTTACACATAATACTATTCGCGTATATTAAAATATTTGGCCGCGGCAGTTGGCGGCGATGATCTTTCAGTACAAAAAACAAAATGGAAAACAAATGTGCAGCTGGCACATTTGTTTCATTGTCGTACATAGTAAATATTCTTCCATTTCATACAGACTTTCCCTTCCCCTGTCCCTTGTGCTCTCTCTCTCTCTCTCTCTTTTTCTCTCGTACGTCATAAATTATAATTACAGAGTTTTTCCAATTTATTCACAGGTTCAAACGACTTTGGAGAATGCGTCTCTCGTCGCGCGGTAATGTTTCTGTTTGTTTGCCTAGAGAAAACGCTGCGCGTCCTCCAATCAACCGGAAGAAAAAGCTTCTGTTTTCTTTTCTATTCCAGTTTACTTTTCATCTTTCTTTTAAAACTTGTTAACTAACACTTCAATCTCTGGAGCTCCGAATTAGTTTGATTTATTATTAGAGGACGCTGCAACAGCAATAACTTTTCTTTTCTTTCTCCGGACTGAAGTTCATCTCTCGCACTATCTCGGCAAACATCTCGTTGACGTTTGTACGATTTTTTGCTGAGGCCTCTACAAAAGGGCAACCCCACAACTGCGCCAGTGCGTTTCCTTCGGCGGTGTCGACTTCTCGCTGGTGATCAAGGTCCAGCTTATTGGCTACCAACAAAACGGGAACCCGCTCTGTGCCTTTGACCCGTGTTATCAATTCTTTCATCGCTTTGATGTCTTGAAACGTCTGGTGGTTTGTGAGGCTGTAAACGACAACGAAACCTTGACCGTTCTTTATGTAGAGATCCCTCATACTGGCAAATTGCTCGGTACCGGCGGTATCGAGAATCTCGAGTACACAAGGCGAATTGTCAACCTCTATTTCTTTACGATAAAAATCCTCGATCGTAGGATCGTACTTTTCCATAAAACAACCCGATACGAATTGCACTGTTAGGGCCGATTTGCCCACACCTCCCGAGCCCAACACCACAACCTTGAATTCACGCATTTTTGCAAACCTTTATTTTTCACCTTTTTCACGATTAAGCACGAAGAAGACTGATTCTTTCGTGAAATACGTGCAAACTGAGACGCGAACGAAATTAAAATGCACGGCGAAGAAAAACGTCACGGGAGAAAATAACGCGATCTTTGACGTATTCACAGCCGAAAAATCCTTCACACGCGTACAGATTTACTTTTTAATCTCTGCCTGTTTTTAAAAAACACTGTCGGAGACACTTTGGAGAATACAGACGAGATGATGAGGTGGAAAATACTTGGTGGTGTGTCACTTTGTTACGTGTATATCCTTGCGACGATTTACGCGTTAATGTCGTATAGCACTGAATCACGAAATACACACAAGTTGTGTGTGTTTTAAAAGAGGAAATAAAACAAAAATATACTTAATTATACCGTGTGTATGTGCTACTGTTGTTTTTTTTCTTCTTTCTTTTTTTCGCAGCGACACGCCGCTACAAAGTTCTCCACCTTCGTGATCCAAGTACGGCGACTAAAACGGCAACGTCAAACGAGCCTCTTCTTCTTCTCGATCGTTTCTTCGACGAGGTCTTTTGCCGATCGAGACAAATCATTTGACGACTATGTTCGACGTTCTTCGATCACCCTATATTCTCCCTTTTTTCCTGACGACGATTCTCATCGAATCTCCTCACCATTGGCACAAAGGAATTTCTCGTAACTGAGCAAAGACATGACACACACAGACACACTCACTACTCCCCCTCGCACTCTCCCTCTTTCTCTCGCGCTACGTTCGCGTAGTAACCGTAGTTGCCGCTTCGAGTCGTCCCCGTCGACACTGCTTCAATGTATATCTATATATATTTAGCCTTTTTATTTTTCGATCTAGCCAAAACGAGCGAACTGACTTGGACGAAACTCAATTTTTTCGCCGGAATACTCTTTTTCATTGACGAATCGATGCTTCGATAAGTTCTTCACGTCACCGTGCTTCACTCTGACTTCTCGAGGAGACTGGACGTGCTGCCGCGTGACGCCATTTTATCGTAACTCTGGATTTTCCTCGGAACGTGCCAGCCGTACCTGTAATTTCTAAACTGCTCGGATGCCTCTTTATCCTGCATATACGCGTTTGTCAATGCAAACGTCTATGTATATCGAGATAGATAAATATATTCCTGTCCACACCTTCACGAAGCACGTAAGTAGAAAAACCGATTTTTATTTCTTCGCAAAGAGTGAAAATCTTCGGGAATAATGTTCTGATAAACCCGTGAATTCAGTGCTTATGTACGAATGTCAGACGAGTCAACATCCACGCACACACTTACAAACGACGTAGTATGTTTAAATCGGTTTATTCGCGTGTATTCCCACGAGAGCGTCGCGAATATAAATTCACTGTAACGAGAGAAGGGGAAGAATTTAAAACGAGAGCCAGGAATTCGTTTGTTTAAACTACTATTTTATTGTTGGTCAGGGTTATAACGCGAACGGGGAGATACTTCGCGATGGAACGAACAGACGGACAGACACTCGGTGACGGGAAATCCGTGTATATATATACATATATATATACATACAGAAATATATATATATATATTTATATATACATATGCGGTGGGACGGGATTTTATAGAGACACCCACGACGCGTGCTCGTAGACTGCACGAAGCGCACTGTCTCACTGTGCCAGTTCACGGAACTTAAAGGCTACGTTTTGTTCAGCCGTCCAAGATGCCTTTTTTCCTCTTTCTCCAAGCTCTCTCTCTCTCTCTCTCTCTCTCTCTCTCTCTCTCTCTCTCTCTCTCTCTCTCTCTCTCTCTCTTTCTCTCCTTCGCACACCGTAGGCCTTTTTCAGCGAATCTCATTGGACAGTACCAATGCTCTGTAGCTGTCGCACCTTCCGTGTACCTTTTACAAACGTCAAGGTATGTTCAATTCTGAAATTCAATTGAATAACACTCAAAAATGGAGAAACGTTGATTTTTTTAATGAGGAAATAACTTCGGTGTTTTTGGCATGGAGGAAAACGTTTTAATAGTTCATTATGTTTGCCAAGCGTCAAGCATGACCTCTTCTTATCATGGATACGCAGTTGTGGCGTCATTCAACGACGAGAAATCAACATCATAGGTTATGTAGTCTCTGTTACGAGGCGAAATCGGTACATCGAACTGAATGAAAAGAAAACTCGATGTTTTCGAAAGTTCAGACAATTGTGCGTTAATCCGGAAGAAAAAAATGAAATAATCTGTTAACGATCGTGATAATAAAATTTAATTTCAAGAAAATTCAACCAGAAACGTCTCAGAGCAGGCTCGAAGTCTCGGGTCCCGAAGACCCACGTGTCGTCTACGTAGGACTTTATACATGTCAAGCCTGTTGCTTTATCCGCTCCGGGACTTTTAATGTGCATGCAGCTTAAAGCCCGAGCAATACATACAGCTGCACGAAAATTGACGTTCGCTTCGTCAGTTATCTCATCTGCTGATCATCTCGCACGCACTCATTGGGTTTTAACGCTCTTCCCGTTCTCGTTTTTTTCTCTCGTACCGTTTGAACACTATCACTAGTACCAAGGGTATCCGAGAAGCTTTACTTCGTGCGACGACTTCGTAGGGAACGCGCGAGACTTTTTACTCTCGTGTATTTCGATCCTCGCTCATAGTGTTTTTTTTTCGCTCTTCCGTCTCTAGTTTTTTTTTCCTCGCGTAAGTGTCGAAAACTTGACAAACTCGTAGAGGCTTTACGAAGGTTTTTCTGTGGTCAGAGGTACGTGGCAATTTTCAATTGAAAAACCTTAAAGATTCCTTTTACCTGATGAGACGGACTTTTGGTTCTCTAGTCTTTACAAACAACACCAATAAACGTTTTTATATTACGCTTTTACGCTTTTATTTACGCTTTTACGTTTTTATTTATATTACGCTTTATAAATTACATTTTCAATTATACCTGCCCATTCATATTAAGGCTTCCATATTTTCCTCCGTCAGCTCGACGAAGGGCCAGCGGTCAATTCTTTTGCCTGATGAGGTTTCACGTCTTTTGTATTTATTTTCTTCTTTCTCGAGTTTCCTCGTGGCTCAATGTGCACTTTCCGCATCATAAAGAAATTACATAAATTTCATAGACAAATCCTGCAGTTAAGTACATCGTGTATATGAGTTTTCTTGTTTGTTTTGAACGTTGAGAACTTGTGTAATATTACCATCGAAGATCGACATGGATAATGAGTGTTTTTCATTCTTGAGAGTTTTTGTTATTTGGTAAACAGAATGTAGCCCCAGAACTTGTGTTTCTGTGTTCGTCGTAACGCGAGCTGAAGCTCCGATTCATAATATTTTGGTATTCGAGAATGGACAACGTTCTTGTTTTCATTTTTTCATTCGTTCGGAAATAATAGGGAAGCAGTTTAGAGTCGGATTGCGGACTCATTCAACAAAACTTTCGGCTGATTTGAGATTAACGAGAAAAATACTTATCGCGCGATTGTTAATGACCCAACGAGTTTTTTGGGCATAAAGATAAACAAATACATCGGAATCGATAAAGATTACGTTTTCTAATGACGAAGACTGACAAGATTGTAGATTCAGGGACTCGTGACTCAGTTATTCGAACGTCTAGTTGTTGACACAGCTTTCGCAACAATGAAACATCGGCTCAAGACTGATGCTTGTTAACCCCCCGTAGACACACTACATTAACGCACGTCCCTACACACACATGGGTCTGGGGTACCCTCTCGTTTTTGACTGTATTTGGACTCGTTTAAAAAATCTGAAAAATTTCAGGAAAGTAGTTTTGGAAACGAGGAATTCACGCGAGTCGCTGAATGCCCCAGACCCATGTGTGTCTACTGAGGGTTAAGGGAGAGCTTTTGGACAGCTAATCCGTTAATATACGAGAGTTTGACATCGAACCAATTCCCAAACTTTTCCTTCGCTATTAAAAATGTTTCGGAAACAGTAATTGGTTAACGAGCATTTGACTCTAATTCATGAAAATCGATACGAGAACGAATTTCGATGTAAACTCAAGTTTCTTATCATTAAAACAATCAAATTGTCGTTTAGGATAATTTCGCAACTCATTCACCACTTTGGATCGATAAATCGTTTTTTTTTAATCACGCAATTGAATATTTTCGTTAGGGAATGGAAAAAATTGAAAGCGATGATTCTTGAATTATTATTTTCACGTTGCATCGATCGTTTCTGTTTCGTTAATATATCCTACGACTTTGCGTCGAAACGAAGGTCATTGATCAAGGTCTCTTGATGTTTTCACGCCACTTGGAATAGTCAAACGATTCCACTTGAACGGAGCTCGAACAAAACGCATGAATTTCATTACACGAATTAAAAATCGAGGTCTGGGGGCAATATCAATAAAAAATTACCCAACCAAAATCTTACAGATAAATGTAAATGTATAGTTCATTGAAGCTGAAACGAACGTTGCGCGTTATGTCAGCAAGAATTTGATAATGATTTCATAAGAGTTCAGCAGACGTCGTTGTAATTGTTATGGAATTTCATATCTGCCAGATTTCAATGCTATAAACGCACAACAGTCTCAATGGCGCGAAATTCTAATCTCACGAGCTTCAATGACAACAGAAATACTCGAGAATTCTTATGCTATATTTTAGCTTACCTGCATCTGGCTTTGGCCCTCGACGTGGCACGTCGTTCTTTTGTCTTTCACGTCCAACATGTGGGGTCCTTACGGACCCCGGGTGTGTCTCTCGTGCAAAATGCTTCCCCACACGGTTACGGTCGACAGTAAATCTTTGCGATTTACTGCAGGCAATAAAATTAGTGGAAAAATGACCTGCAAAATAAAAAAATAATAAAAAAAAGCACAACAAAAATATACAATTTTTTTTTCTTCGCATCTCCAGCTGTAAATTTGACGAATTTTATTTTTTTGTTGGATCGAAAATAGCGAACAATTACATTCGAAATCGCGACCGAGCAAGCAAAAAGAACAGAGAAGATTAATATTTCCTTATTTCGTTACGAACAGTGGGTACGCAAGTGACTGAATATCAGCCGAATAGAAAGCGCTCGTTTGCGGATGAAGCGCAGGCGTGGCATCTTTACCAATCAGTGCTAATCGCAACGACTTCTTAACACTTACAATGAACGTGTACCTGATTGTACGATTTTCGTCGAGACTGTTGAGATATTTCGCGGATTGTTTTATGATGAAATATCATATCCAGTTACACACAGGCTTCTTTTGTCGAATTTTAGATACAAAGAGACACCAATCTTTATTTCCCGTCGCCCTCAATTAAGGAGTCATATATCCTTGAGTTCGTCCTTGCGGTGCTGAAAGAATTTCAACGTATGTTCAAAGAAACAAAAGTGTCCTCAATCATCCATTATAATTATCATTATTTTACCGATTTCTTTTTAATAAAAAAAGTTTTGAAACCTGTAAAAATTATTAAAACAAAAAGTCGTAATTTCGAAGACGGTTTTTCAAAATTCAAATATTTTTTCTTTTCAATGAGGATTTCGGCAGTTGAGATTTTTCAAAAATTTGAACGAATGTTCGAAGAAATAAAACAGTCCTCAATTACCCATCATACTTATAATGATTTTACCGATTTTTGTAATCAAAAAAGTTTTGAAACCTGCAAAAATTATTGAAGCAAAAATTTCGTGATTTCGAAGACGATTTTTCGATATTCAAATATTTTTTGTTTTCAATGAGGATTTAGGGAGTTGAGGTTTTTCGAAAATTTGAACGTATGTTCAAAGAAACAAAAGTGTCGTCAATCTTTCATTATAATTATCATTATTTTGACGATTTTCTAAATCAAAAAAGTTTTGAAAACTGGAAAAAATATTTTTTTTTTTTAAATTTCGTCATTTCGAAGATGACTTTTCAATCTTGAAATATTTTTTTTCGAAATGAGGATTTCGAGAGCAAAGTTTTTTCAAAAATTTGAACGTACGTTCAAAGAAACAAAAGTGTCCTCAATCTTTCATTATATAATTATCATTATTTTGACGATTTTGTAAATCAAAAAAGTTACGAAAATTGTAAAAAATATTTTCAAAAATTTCGTCATTTCGAAAATGATTTTTCAATCCTGAAATATTTTTTTCTCGAAATAAGAATTTCGAGAGTAAAGATTTTTCAAATCATTGCTTTTATATTATTGCCAAAAATAATTGTCATTCATTTCCGGATCGACGTTCGTGCACAATCGTAAAGTTTCTGTAATTCTTTTGGACGCGAGTGTTTTTTTTTCTAACGGTTCTTTCCCAACGCTCGAAAGTCCCAACGAGAAATGAAAATAATTGTGAATGTTATTGTTGTTATTAGCATACACGTTGAGAGCACATGCGAATTTTTTTGGCAAACCAGCTGATCAAGCTTCCGCCTGAAAATTCACTCTCGAACCTGATGCTTCGATGGCTGCTTACCCCCCCTCCATGTACTTCACGGGTCAGACCGGAAATGGGGGTGGGGAAGACCGAGAGGCTCGGCGTGAAATCGTACATGATGAGGGCGTGTATCGGCAATGAGAAAAAAAATACTTGAAGAAAATAAATACAGAATACACACACAACAACGCACACTCACACACATCTTATTATTTTTTACCCTCGCTCAGTAAATACAGGGAGAATAAAGTTCGACTACGAGTTGAGCGAAAAAGTCACTGCACTAACACGTGACTACACGTGCGGCAGAATTTTTTTCCTCTCCTCTCTCTCTCTCTCTCTCTCTTCCTCGCTGGCGTCTTTTCTTTTTCTTCTCTCTGCAGACCCCCTCGTTCGCATTATGAATATGTGTTTGTACGCACCAGATGCTTACAGGGTGATTCAGAGCTCAAACATTCCATCGTAAACGAACGGATATTCAGATTGAAAAAGAAAACAGGTTTTCGATAATAAATTTCGACCATAAATTTCGTCCACCTCATCAGTTCGAGTTCGATACATTGTCATGAAAAACTGCACATTTTTTCAACAAAAACAAAAAAGAAACGCTGCAAATTGAAAGTTCCAAATTGCAGCGTTTTTTAAACCAATTTCGAACATTTTTCTAGAAAGCAAAGAGGAAGTACAGACTTGTACACAATATCTTAGAAAAATTGCAAAAATTTAAACGGTTAGACGATTTTTCGCAAATCTCAGATTTTCGTAAAATTCGAAAAACATAAAACTGAAACCGTTCTCGACTTACGAACGTTTGAATTTTACAGGGCCAGAACATACGCACACACATCCGGCCATTCTTTCTAGATATGATTTTTCGATTTTTTGGGACATTGACATTGAAAAGTGAAAAAAAAGATTTCACTGTCACTTAGCTTCCTCTATGATGAAGCTAAATGAAGAGAATGGACGATTTTTTGAGAAATTATTGAGAAACGCTAAATTAACCGGATGAGAGACACATTGCGAGCTAATTTGTGCTAATTAATTATCCACCCATCGAGTCATTATTCTTCAAAGAAAATATCTTGGTATATATTTGAATAACGGATGCACTAATGTACGTGCGATTTATATATATTTATATATCGCACGTCGACTTGCTGATATTCGTTGGAGCTGACGACCTTCGACTCCGAGGATGTATCATCGGCGCGTTATCCAGAAAAGCGAGAAAGTCATGTGCGCATTATCTCTCGTACGAGCCGTCAGTAACATCCTTTTGGACGCATATAAAAAAAAAGGGACAAAGTAACGTTTGTAGATATATAATTACGAGGAATCCGCGTCGTTCAACTCGATCTATCGTCTGACTCTTTGCATGTTGCCTCAGATTAGGTTCATCACTTTTCAAGCGTTGCTTTCGTGCTGTAAACAGCAATATCCCGTTTTTATGAGACTCTGAACACATTGACACTTTTTTCGAATTTTTATCACACAATTTTTAGATCAAAACGACCTCAGCTCGATTTTGGTTACACGATCTTATCATTTTTTAGCAAAGTTTACGAAAAATCGCAGCTGAATTTTTTTCCCATTTTTGTGGAATTTCTACCGAATTTTTAATTGAATCAGATTTTCGACTGACGATGTAAAACATGCTCGAATTAAAAAATTATCACACTGAAAAGAAAATTTTGTTCGATACGTTCGACTAAACTTTTTTTGAAAAATCACAAAAATTTTGTCATTCCATCAAGAAATATTCTAGATGTCTCTTCGAAAAGGAAATTTTTGTCATTCAAATCGTAAATTTCTCTGACAGCTCCCTTAGAAATAAAAAATATTGTCAAAATTACGAAAGTTTTGAAATTATCCCAAAATATTTAGTTTACCGTGTTGAACAAAATATCGACGTTTTTTGACAAAAATTTAATTTTCAGAGCAGAATATTTCTTGCTGCAATGACAACATTTTTGGGATTAAAACAAAAAAACGTTTAGTCGAACGTATCCAACAAAATTTTCTCTTGAGTGCATGTCAAGCATGTTCCAGGATTATTATCCAGGACAAAAATAGATCGTAGGCCAAATCTAACGTCCAACTATGTCTAGTTGGTTCAGAATGTCTGACACATTCCTATCTGTGTGGAAGGGTAGTCCGTGGATAGACGAGAAGGGGACAGAGAGAGAGAGAGTGTAGAGATGCCCTGCATAGTCTGACGAATTGCTTCCACTTCATTATGCATCCAGACACGAAGCTCGATGGTAGTACGTTGAGATTTTACATATAATGGTCGAGATATACAGACAGCCACACAGAGCCACACACAAGCGTGATAGATGTTTTTTCTCGAGTAGCATCGTGTGCGAGCTGAGAGTAAAAATGTCCATGAAGAGTCCTAAAGGCGATGATATCATCGGATGAAAGTATGTGGCGTTTCTATATCTATATTGAAAGTACATATAGCTCAGTGATGTCTCATTTCACAGAGTTCTCACCATGTCACTGATGACGTACAAAATCCCAACGATTGAACAACCCGTTTACTTAGTATTTTCGTAATGTTTTCCCAGATTTCGCGAATTCACTCATTCACTCGATTATTTCGATGGAGGCGATCGAACGCGTTGTTTTTTTTTTATTGACACATCGCACCCGTGGCTGAAGTGTGTGTCAGCTTTGAGAACAGAAGCTCTTCGAGTCTTTCGTTACGTCGATTCCAACAGCAAATAATTATTCGTAATAAATTAGAAAGGTCGATTTTATACACGTTTGGAAATTTTTCGTGAGTGATGACATAAGATTTGATTGTCACTCTTGTTTGTCAATTGGGAGAAAAAAAATTGTATGGACGAGTTTCGTATCGTTTGGAGGACGATGACGATTATTTTTCATTGGGAAATTTACTTTTGCAGTTTTTCAAAAATATTTTTCAGTTCCTAGCAAAGAAAGGTGAGAATTTTTTGTGAAATAGAAATAACATTTTTTTTATTCATTTTCTATTCAATTTTTCCATTAAATTCAATTTTTATGGCAATTGAGATCGAAACGAAATAAAATTCAAAGACGTTTGTAAAAATTAGATTCGTTCGCGAAGTAATTAATTTTCAAATATTCGAAAAATACTTATTCATGAAAAGATATTCATGAAAATATTAAATTGTGGAGATTCAACGACAAAAGGAAATCCAACGAGCAGCCATATGTGCAAATTTAACATCCTCTAATGTTTATTTTCTACATCGATATACATTTCATTGGCTGGGCATGTTTCGGAGGTTTGAATCATTCATAAGAGTTGGGTGAATCAATCAGTGGTTTGCACGTAACGTAATCGACCATAAATACAACGTACGTGTGAGCAGATGCATGAAATTTTCATTAGTGTACTCCCGGGGTCGTCTAGCAAAGAGAAGAACGTACAAAAGGGTAATTCAGCGTGGTAATGTACACAATATCGTGTGTGTGTGTGTGTTACATTCGTGTACTCGCAGCCTCTTTTTTTACTGTCGTTTCTTTTTCCGCACTCTTTCTCTCTTTCCCTCTCGTCCTCTTTCTCTTTTGATACATATGTATGTCTCTCCGGTTGGTCATACTTCCACCAGGCTTCACTCAAGTCTAACGACCTCTAAAATCAATGGTGATACGAGCGAGGACGGTACGACGACCTGTGCAATTTTATAATAATAAAAATACTCAGCGTTCAGCTGTCTATGTGTTGTCTCTCGCATACTGAGTCGAGAAAGTCCATAATATTGTACACAATTATTTCACCAGCTACTTTATTCAACAGCTTCACAGACTGGACGCAATATTCAAAACTCCTTCGCATTTCGAACGAAATTTACGTGTATTGACTGTCGATAATGCAGTTGCCTCTGACAGTTGTCAAACAAATATAATCGTCACTGTTTATTCTGCTCGTTTATTCTCTTCTTCACATACAGGGTGTCCTACGATCGATACTACAAATCGGAATCTTGATTTGACGAATAAAATGCCGATCAAATAATTCGAAACGTTGGTCGAACTCAGTCTTGATATTCCGATTCTCTATCCTCGAGGAGATCCTGTTAATTATCCTTTCGGAGGAAAAAATTCTTTTCCAGGTTAAAAAACTTGAATTTTCGTGACTTTTCCATTTTTTTTTTGCATTTTTCTTACAGATTTGACGGACTCCACAGGGTCGCTATGCAACAAAGGGCTTTCGGATCCGAAGGAGCCAACTGGCCGGGTACGCGACAAGACGTAACCGCCATGTCGAGGCCACCGATGTATGAAGCAATGCCAATAATGAGACCACCGGTGTCCGGAGCTCACACTTCTGCTCCATCCGCACCCCCGGGTAAAAAAGTCAGAGTCTTATTAAAGCGAAAAAAAAACACAATTAAGAGCTGGATCAGTTTGAGCAGGAAATTATTTTTTTTTTGGGCGAATTAATTGGGAAATTGAGTTGCTGAGAAAATAAACATTTTCCAATTTTTCGTCAAGCTTCGTCTCTTCCTGGACTTGGAGTAAATTTTAAAAACTCTCTGATCGAGTTTGATAAAGCGTGTGACCTACTTCCCAATTGAACGTTTTCCAACATCGAATTCAATAGTTTTTTCACATTTTTTTCTTTTTAACAACTGATAACAGGAGAATTTATGTTCGACAGACTTTTACTCCCGAAGAGAAAAAAATGAATAACTTACGAATTATTATTTCTTTGAAGGCATAATTATTTCGCTGCTCGCTGCTGAATTGATCGAAAAATCGGAGAATCGTGTTGCCCCAAATGGAAGGAATTATCGTTCGGTTTTGGTGAAAATATTATGACGCAGGAAAATCAAGTCGCTAGTCAAATGGCAACAATCTGGCGCAAAGCTCGAAAATTAGGGAAAACGAAAAACTCATTAAAAACCGAGCCTGCAAGGTGCAGTGATAATTATTGGGTGACACGTGCTTTTGTCTAATTTATCTCCGTAGACAGCTCTTCGTGGGCCTTATCAGACTGTTCAAACACGAGATACCACACACCGTAAAATACATACTTTCCTTTTGACAGCTCCGTGAAAAATTTTCATCGCTCGGTTCGTTAGTACACACGATACGATTGATGCGCGATCGTCGTATCGTTTGGGCCCGACGTTTTACCGTTAGTTGTGATCGGTGCTAAAAAAACGACGTTCCAATAAATTTCTTCGAAATATTGCAGTGAGAAGCCTCGAAAAATTGCGAAAATTAATATCGAACGTGTGAAAAAAAAACGGCTTTACGAAAATGTCGAATAATTACGAAATAATTAGTCGCAAAGTCTAGAAAAATGAAGAAAATACCTGGATCGCTACAACGTAATTTTCGCTATGAGGAAAAAATAAAATCCTCTCGAGATTAGTGCGAAGAGTGGATGCAAAAATATGAATAAAGTGTCGAAACTGCAGTGATCATCAGGGTCAAAGGGAAACGAATCGTTTCACACTGCTTCGGTATAATTCTTCGAAAAGTTTATTACACACAGTTCGAATGAATTGGACCGGTGAATTAAAATTGGAAGTAGATAGAATAATCGATGTTATTGTGAGCGTGAAACTCTGACATTAATGTGCTCTGGCCTCGTACGATTGGATAGGACTCGTGTATATGTAACGATTGTCGACGAGGGTCGAAGGAAGAGCTCCATCATACGCGAAGCATTACACTATCTGCTCGTGTCACTGGAGTCGTACAACGCGGCTCACAAAAGCAAAATGCACTCTCGGTTGTCTCGAGTCTCGGTTATTCTTCGCGTTCTAGAGTCTCCTATGAGAATGCACCTTCGACAATTAAAAATGCATTCTCTTATCAGACGAAAACATATATCAAATGATAAGGGATTTATATCAGCTGTTTGAGGCGAATAAACTCATTAATACGAGGACACGTACATAGTCAGCTTATTGATCCGATTTGCCCGACTATTTATTTTTTCATTTTCCATCTTTATCGCTGAATAAAATAAAAATCATTTAAATTTGCCAAATACATTTCTGCAGATCAATCAAAATTAAAGATTGTTTCGTCGTCGCGATTCTGATCTGGGTCTCGGTCAAGTGATACGATTTTTAATACCGAAATATTCCAATTAAAAGAAATTCGATAAGCCATTTCAAAGTCAAACAATGTCAGAGCTTCGAAATATTTCGATCATTAGTGACGTGCACGGTAGATAACGTATCCCGTTCGCCAATATTATCAGGCAACGTGTAGATACTTTGAGCACACGATTCCTACCAAAGAATTTCATTGCTGGCATGTTTTTTTCCACTTTTATTCAAATTTTTTTAAATCCGTTTTTTACTCTCAACGAAACGTGCGATGTAAAATGATAATAATTAATAACGAAAATAGATCGAACCGTCAATAGCGATTTCTCATTTTATACGAGAAAATCTCTTTTATTTTCACGCAATCGCCAAGTATTGACAGGGAGCTTTTATCTCGCCCGTTCTACATCGACACGCTTATTGATATTTACTCTTCCATTTTGTCGTAATAGATCTCCGCCACTCTGACAATTGCAGTTCGAGTATAAATTCGTTTTATCGAGATGAAACGTTTCTGAAAGCAAAATTTAATAAAATTGAAAACAATTTAAATTTTGCTGACCTTTTCGCTTTCTTTGAATCTCGAAGTGTTTTTTTTTTTTTTTTTTTTTTTTTTACATAAAATTTCCTTATTTTTGACTCGCAATTCGACGTCAGGCCATTCCGAATGGCTTTACAGTTTTTCGTGTACAGAGATTGAGGAAATAACGAAATTACGTAACGCCGGAATTAGGCTTTTCAACGGTTCGTAAATTGTGGAATTATTCAGATTTTTTTTTTCACCGAAAGTGTGTGCATTTAATTTATGGAGCAGCGGAATACAAATTGTAGCGAAGAAATCAGAAGCTTCGAGATAGGGGAGTTGGTAAATATTTGGCGGGATTATATGAAAATAAATTGTCGACGTTTGGGAGAAAAATAATAAAAACAGAAGGAACGAGTATCAATTTATTATGTTCCTCCCTCCCAAAGAACAGAGTCACGTATCAACGCGCATGGGTCAAAGTTTAAATAATCCCGAGATTGACGAGTTGTCAACTGCAAAGAGATATGAATAAAGAAAGTAAGCGTGAAAGCTATAAATACGAGGTAAAAGGAGGGGGAGAGTGAAGAAAATATTAAACGTTGACAACGGGGGATGCTGAGAGAAGAGAAACGATGCATGTGTCAGCGTGTCACAAATCCTCGATGATTATATCCGAGAGAAACGATAGAGTAATGATCGGAGTTACGAGACGGCAGAGAGAAACCAGTTGGTCCGTACACGAGTAGTGTCTCAAGCACGAGAAGAGTGTTCTTCGGCTCTCTTCAGAGCCGAGTGGATTAAAAAGAATTTTTCGCGAAACCCGAGAAGATTTTTGTGCCCCTCGTGATAAAACCTCACGAGAGCCTCGAATTAACATTAATTCGTTTTAATTCAAGCCGAGAACGCGCTCGAGCCAACGGAAACGAGTGGGTGATCGTAAATTCGATCACGTGCGCTGTACTTGTCCAGAGGACTTTGAGGAATTGAGCCACGACTATGAATTCGTTCCATCAAAAGTTACGTTTTCCTCCTCGAGAGACTTTGCCAAATATTTCAATTTTAATGGCTGATCGGACATGAAAAAAGGCGGAATAATTATTGTTTGGATAAAAACGCTTTCATCATCGACTATCTCAGCGAATTTCAATGGAAAATTAATTCCACGATATCAGAAAAGAGAACCGAATGGGATCGTCGCAAAAAAGATTCATTTTTTTTCTCAATACGGGATCCTCGATCGTAAATCCATATCCAGCGGTGCAAGAAGAACGCTGAGTGATAAACAACGATCCAATGAGATATATCGATTCTCATTGAATTGATGACTTCCGGTTGCCAATATCGAAAGCGTCTGCTCGCCTAATTAGGATAATTACTCTGCATAATTGGATGGCCTTCCTAATTAAGACCGGTGCAGACAAATAAAAAAGAAAGAGAAGATTTCCACAATGGAAAGAACCGTTAGATCGTGGGAGCGATGAAATTTCGAGAGATGAAGATTTCCGACGTAAAATTCATTCTCAAATTTTGACTGATAAGAATCTGCGAACATTTCGATGAGCAAGACAAAAGAAAATTGATGATTTTAAATCACACATCCGGATCTCTCGCTTTGGATATTAGGCTCACAATAATTTTTCAAAAATTTATCGACAACAAATGTCTAGCTCACGAACTAATCGAAGATCAGGAAATTTACAATCTACGTCGACCTGATTCAATCGATATGGATTCACCCAAACCTGCCTCCGAACGCACCGCTTTAATAAATAATCACGAACGAGTTATTGACTCTGAATACTTCGAAATATCGTGGAAACTCCGCCTCGAATGGATACGTAGGCGAGTCGTCAACTTTATACGTAAGACCACGAAGACATACAGGAAAAAAAAGGAGTACATGCGATTTCTTACCGCCGAGGAAAGAAGGTTGAAAATTATTCTTTTTTCTTCACAATTCTTCTGAATATTCGCAACAATAAACCTAAAAGCGAACTTTTAATCTAACGCCTTTATGAGACAGACGTAATCTAACTTCGAATATAATTTATTGACGTGTTGATTATGAGTTATCGACCGAAGTGCCCTATTTTTTCGCCTCGACCAATATCGCGTTTCCAAAAACATTTGGAATGGAATATTTTTTACCACCCAGTCGCGAATTTTTCTGTTGGACCTTTTCGAATTGTTCCTTCTCAAGATATCGATAAAAATTTCAATTAATATGGAAGATAATGACTCGACACTTTTCTGCATCGATTTTTGTTCTACAGGATAGAAAAAAAAACATTTTTTAATACTTTTTCGTCAATTCAAAAAATCGAGTATTTTCAATTTTTTTAAATTTAATGTTGAATATTTGTTTTTGTTTTTTGTTTTTTGATAGGTGGCTGGCAAATGCAGAATACGACATCTCTACTAGGGTTGGAGTCCCTTATGCACCTTGATAGAATATACATAGATCAGCATTTGGAGCAGCTTGAATGTTAGTATTCCATTCGAGGCGAGCCAGGTTTTTCTTTAGAAATATAATTTTTTATTTAGCGTGAATTTTGCTTCCTCATAGAGCAAGCTACGTGACGGTGAAAGTTTTTTTTTCAGTTTTCAATGTCACTGTGCTTAAAATGTCCCAAAACATCGAAAAATCATATCTAGAAAAAATATCCAGATGTGTATGTGTGTATGTTCTGGCGCTGTAAAATTCAAACGTTTATAACTCGAGAACAGTTTGAGCTACAGGGCTCCCGTGTTGCAGAGATGTTGATCTATACGAGCTCTTCGTTCTCTGAGAATTTTGCCGGAATTGCTATAAAAATACAAATTGTACGCCATTTTGAAATTTTCCAAAAAGGGTTTTGACGATCTAACTTCCGCAAATTTTAAGATTTATTACTAATTTTTTTTTATAAATAGGATATCATAATAGGAAGGTTGGTATTGAATTTTGGAAATGTCGGTTGAACGGTTTAAATTTTATGATTTTTCGAATTTTACGAAAATCTGAGTTTTTTGAAAAATCGTTTAACCGCTGTAATTTTTGAAAATTTTGTAAGATATTGTGTATAAGTCTGTACATTCTCTTTGCTTTCTAGAAAAGTTTTCAATATTATTTAAAAAAAAAAGTAAAAAACCGATAAACGTGTGAAAATTTTATTAAAAACGATGCAAATTGCTTCCTCAAGATTTAGCACGATACTCAAAAGGCCAAAATTAAAAATATATAGTACCTCTTAGAGGAATATTTGAACATCGTGCCAAATCTTGAGGAAGCAATTTGCAACTGACAATTTGCAGCGTTTTTCGTGTAATTTTCATTGATTTTCTGGTGAAAATTTAGTTTTTATTGACTTTTGACTCTAGAAAATTCTTTTTGAAATTGTATCCGATTGTTTGGTTTTCCGACAACTTTATTTATGACAACTATGAATTATGTTGTCTGACAAATCAATGTTCGCAATTCACAGTATTCACTGGTTTCCTAGGCAACAAGTACACAATGTTGGACGCTTCCGGACAGCCAGTGTTTCACATGAGAGAGGAATCGTCGGCCATCAGCCGGATGTGTTGCGGTATCGCGCGTGAATCCAAGATTAAAGCGTTCGATAATTCCGGCCAAGAAGTTTTCCGTTTGGAAAGTCCCGTGAATTTATTCCTGAGGGTGAGAAATATTCCGAAACTTAACTTTCCGAGGAACTTTGATATGTAAAAGGAAATTCTCGTGACAAGAAAAATCAACCAAAACTTTGTGGAGCTTGAAAGAAATTTTTCTCTAATTATTAATCACTCAAGTTCGCAGAGACTCTGATTCTATTCTTACTCCAATTATCATTTTTTTTTTTGCATATTACTAATTATTTTTCTAATTATTTCCAGCGTGTTGATGTCTATGCGAGTAATAGATTAATCGGAACGATCCAACAGTGCTGTTCAGCGTTCAAAGTACGACTGGAGGTCAAAGATCCGCAGGGAACATCGTTGTTCCAAATCGAGGGGCCTGGCTGTAGATGCAATTGTTTTTCGTCTATCGAATATCAGGTGAGCTCCAATTCCATCAATCAGTCAATCTGAATGGCAGTCTATTTTTCCAAAAGTCGAGCCTGCAATAACGTCAAAAACAACCCCAAGCTCGTCTCTTGTCCTTCGTATGAGAAAATAAAGTTTCATTAAAAATTATTTGTTCGTTCTTTAGTGACGAAAATAACGGTGTTTCCCTTTTTTTTTTTACAAAGACCGTTGGGTCCATCCTCGTTCGGGATTCTGGATCGATTGGTTACTAGACTCATGAAAATATAAAGTGTTGTAGGGCGTTCTGGTTTGTTTCAATTTGACCGAACGATAATCGAGAATATTTCTTGGCACCACTCACGTTTGAAATCTCGATGGTGTGTCGATATGACGCGGGAACGTTGAAATTTTATTAATAGACAACGAGAGCACAGCTCTCAAAGAATATTTAAACGTCGTTTGTACAGCTCGCTTACGAGGGTTTTATAACACGCTATCTTCTCCATACTCTCCATAAACTTTTCAATGTATTATATTAATACATACACTGTTATGTACACGTACCGGCACCAAGCTCCGATGAATTTTACGTTACGGAAGATTGAGCTTCGTGCATCAACTCCCCATGCCCAAAAATATTCGTAATCTCGAAAATAAATTCTCTGCAAAGCAACGATGAATAATATTCCATATTATTATTAGTAAATCCATCGCAAACTATTAGCAAAGATAAATCCATTCATTCCAAAAGCACAGTCATCGTGTAATTAGTCTATTTATTTTTTTTTTAAATGATCCTGAAATAAATGAAGGAAAAATGAAGTTTCAGAAGCTAAAATATTCTTAGACTGACACCCAATCCATTTGGAAAAGAGTGAATGGCTAACTCGTGAAATGTGCGATATTTCCATCAATTTTCTGTTATTCACTTTGTTTTTCATTTTTCAGGTATTCACGGCTGATAAAGTGCAACAAATTGCTGTGATTTCAAGGGAATGGCCAGGATTACCTCGAGCGTTGTTTACCAAACCTAATGTCTTTGGTGTCTCCTTCCCAAGGGATCTCGATGTCTATCAAAAAGTTCTTCTCATCGGGAGCACCACTCTACTAGTCGTAAGTTTTCCGCATCTAAACTTTCTTGGCAAACGTCGAAATATTAATTATGAATATGCAAAGCATTTGTTGTCTCTGAAAAATTCAATTGTGTTTTGAGAAGATTCAAAATATCATCAGATACCACTGACGCGATCCACTTTGTTTCAGGAGTTTGCTATGCGCGAGGACGAGTGATGAAGATTTCGGCGTCAAGAAGGAGACGATAGCAAAATTATTGTTAATTAGCGCACAAAAATAATACGTGTCGTACCTTTCTGCCGTTTCATCAGGGTAAACTACGTCGAGTTGTGTTAACCCAATACCAAAGGCTCCTCGTTCTCTAGAAATTATTCTTACTGCTGCTGTTACGTACAAAAATGAAAACAATTACTAAGCGGTTCGAGTCATTGTTAATTGCGATATTCTGCCTGATATTGCTGCACACAGAGTTTTATTTTATAACGATTGACGCTGTTGTGTTTTTATTCCAATGATAGTGAGGAGAGCTTTCTTTCCTCAGGGCCAGTTTTACAAGTCGATACACATTGCTATCAATATTTTTATGCTGATATATCAAATATTTTTATGGAGTTTTATTATACGTGAGAATAGTACGAATTATTTGAAAACTAACATCACAAAAAACGAAAGACGAACTAATTGCAATAGAAATCTCAATGAGATCGCGATTCTTTAAGATTCTCAAAGTTCTGTGCCTTTTCGACGAATCTAGATTCCGGATATACATAACGGACCGTTGTGCCTATAAAGTAAACACTGAATCAAAGACTAAACTGTAGTTTTAACGTAAATAGTATAAAATCACTTTTTCAGGGTGAGACGTTTTTTTTTTTAATTAATTGATGAGTAAATTTCCAGTCAAATATTTTAAACAAAAATTTGAAAACTGCACCAGTGTTCAAACTTTATTGAGAGGTTTAAAAAGGACTTTTTTGAATTGTAACCACGATCCGGCGTGTCATGGTAATTTTTTATCATAAATCTCGGAATTTTATTATGGATCGTGTCGAATATTATACAAAATGCATAATACTAAGTTGTGGTCAGAATCTGAGAAATGCCATTTTTTCAATCATTTTCTGCCTTACCTACTAGCGAATCGATTCTGAACTTGATTTTTATGTTATTTTATAAGTTTCGTGACTTTGAAGCTTTGAAATGTAGTCTCGACGCAATTGAATAGAAATTACAAATACCTCATTACTTTAGATCCTCATTATTTTATAGAATCGTAATAATTAACAAGAAAATACAAGACGTACTCGCAGTTTGTAAATCGTAATTTTAAGCTGTTCTTCCTAATCGAATGTGTTTTCTGAAGTGTGCCTATGCTACAAAACCTATTTTTGTAATCGAACACAGTTCGAAATTGAACAATTTTATGAAATATATTATGTGCAAAGAAATAATCCAAGTTGAAATTTTATTTCTGACGTCTTTCCGAAAAAAAATCCTCGAGAATCGTCTGCTGGTCAAAACGAAAGGGAATCGTGATATTATCTGCTTGGAAATGGTGAGGAAAGATTAGGAATAATGAAAAAACGTGTTGCTCCTTTCGGGTGTATGTCTTTTACTTTATTCGTGTTCTAAAATTTGCATTCGATACAATCTGGTTATTCGTTTATTTGTTCATTGTTCGCTGCTCCACGTAACGAAGAGGAAAACATGAAATCCTCTTGTCACGGGGTTTATTTGATCTCGATTGGAGAAATCGATTCAGTTTTCGTCTAGAATTCGGTACGAAAAGAAAAATCGAAGATTTAATACGATACGGCATAACTGGGGCCGAAAAAAAAGTCTTACTCTGACAATTCGACGTTTCTTTTGTCTTAACTAAAGAATCGCTAGCTTGTTGCTGCTCTGTTGTCTCAAAATCGTTGTTACACATTAGAGTGTCAACTTTTTGCAATGTTCGAGGCTCTTAATCTCGTCACAACTACATCCTCATTAAATTCCTAAGTGACAAAAGACACCCAATATTTTCGTGTGTTGGAGTGTGTGTATTTTAAAAATTATGATTTGAACAATTATCTTTCACGTAACAATATCGGTGTGTTATTTATTTTTCATTTGGTATATTAACCGTGAGAGAAAAATCACAATTTATCATTTTACATCGTCGTTTTGTTCGGTCGGGAAGGATTCGAGGGTAGTGATGAGGTGGTGGTGGTGGCAGCACCAGAGCGGTAATCCAGTGTACGAAGAGCGAATGGACAAGCACGTATCGCATGAGATACAGAATGAAATAATAGTATCATCGATAATAATGTTTTATTTATCGAAATAACTAATAACCGACGAAAGACGAATAAAAGCAAGGATTTGATACACCGAAAATTCAAGAGTCCGTATGACCAGCTGGAAAATAAAGGAAAAGCAGAGAATCTCGTGCTTTTGGGTTTGCTAGAAAGGAAAACAAAGCAAAGGAGAAAAAAAAATACAATCGTTTTGGATAAAATAAAGGAGAATGCGTAGAGTGTAATGGAGGAAGAAAGAAGCAAAGAGAAGAAAAATACTGACGATGAACAATGTTTTTAATGTTGAAAGCAAAGGGCTTTGCTCTCTCCAATGCTCGATTCTCGTTTGGCTTAAGGTGCTCGCTTCTTTACAATCCTCTTAAATTCCTCGATTGTTTTTCTTGTTTTGCCTTCTTTGCCTCACATTTATTTGGTATACGCTAATAAAAAGGAACTTGTCAAACTTTGATGTAGGGATTAGTATGACTCGGGTGTTGGAAAAAATCACGTTTGGGGGAGGGAGTTGTTTGTTGGTTGAGGGAGAAGAGGGAGTTTTGATGAACAATCGTGATACGAGAGTCGGTAACTTTTTACAGTTCTTTCTCGATCTTGATGAGCTCGGCGATTCCGTCGTGCATCTCCTTGACGGCTTGGTACTCGGTCAGACCGAGACGGCGCTTGTTGGAAATGTCGTAAATACCACCCTCAGCTTCGGTGTGCTCACCGCGTGTGCCACGAACTTGGAGATTGAACTTGGAAGCGACCTCCTCGAGCTTGGCCTTGTTCGCAGCGAGTTTCGGGACCTTAATGTGGACCGAAGCGCGCACCGTTGTCCCGAGATTCGTTGGGCAGAAAGTCAAGAATCCAAAGCGGTCGTTGTGCGAAAATGGTATTCTCTTCTCAATATCATTTACGGCAGTTACGAGACGTCGGTAAACCTGTCCAAGATCTCCACCCATTTGCATAGAAATAATACGCAAGTGATCTTCCTCGTTGCACCATACGAGGAAAGTCTTGGCATCGTTGTGGTAAATTCCACGTCCAGTCGGCCAGAAACGGCAGGCGTTTGCGGCTTGCAAGAAACGGTCACCCTCCTTGAAGAGGAAATGATCGTCGATCAGCTTTTGCTGCACCTCCTTGCTCATTCCTGTCAATGGGTAGAATGTTCCCTTGAGCTCTCCGTCCAATCCCGACAATGTTCCCGATACTTTTTCCTCCATCTCCTTGTACTGGGCCTCCGTTAAGCACGGGTTGAACGGATATCCCTCCATTGATCGTCCGCATCTTACACGCGTCGATACGATGTAATCGCCCTGTCAAAATTAAGCGGGTCATCAAATATACGTCGTTTCTTGATAAGATATTTTTTTCCAATTTCAACCTCAATTGCTGAGGCGTTGAGGTTTTATTTTTATCAATATTTTTCACAAACAAAATTGTTTTTTTTTTTTTTTTAATTTACGGCATTGAAACAAGAAAATTAAGAAAAACTGTAGCAAGATTTTGTTTTTCTTTCCTAACAATATGAAGGAACGAAACTTGAAACAGGAATTGAGAATCGTGCTTTTTTTTTTAAAGATTTCTATGAACTCACGGTCGGGTCAAGATTTCCAAGGGTGTCGACATCACCAAAGTCCTTTGGTGGATGCTTGTCAGTCTTCTTGAATCCCTGATGATAGTCATCAATAATGGGGTCGAAGAGATCAGCGAAAGTGGTGTAGGATTCAGCATCCGGAGCGTAAATGCCAACGCCAGAGTCGTGGTTCTCGAGACCGGACTGGATGACATCGAGAAGAGTAGAACCGAAAGAAGTTTTCTTCGTTTTCAGCTGATCGAACAGCTCCCTCGTGAGATATTTCTTCAGGAGGGACTTGCTGTCAGAAGCAGCGAGCTTGGTGAAGCCAGCTTCCAATTTATCAAGAACTGCTTGATCAACCATCTTGTTCTTACTGCAAAAAACAAATAAACCATTCACGTTAAAATTACGAAGTGAAAAAAGGAGTCAATTTTTTCAACATTTTTAGCCAAAACGTTTTTCGTAATGAATTATTATATTTTTAATGTTTCGAATCATTCGTTTCATCGAATCGATATTGTTTTTTTTTCTTTTTCTAGAAAATCATCGTGAGGTTCCCGAGCGATCATTTCCCGTTGGAGAGTCGGGGATGCACCTCGATGACTATAAATAGAATAATCACGAGGGAATATCCGCCCGAGGAAATGCGTGATACGGATTTCGATTGAACGTTTCGACTCCACATCCGTTTTGATTGTTACACGTGATTGGAGTAACTAAACTCGTCCGTTTAACTTGTTGCCTCGCACTGTTCATCACGCAGCTATTCGTATGCAAGTACTTTTGTGGGTATGTGTGAATGTGACCACCGATTGAATACAGGACATTTCAGAAGCAATTGACTTTTGTTTAAAAATTCCCATCAATTCGAGCCAAAAAAACATTGCTAAAAATCCTCCTAGAACTTATTTCGTTGAGCTGTGATTTTTCCAAAGGAATCTCAATTATTCTCGTCAACGATCCATTAATTCGAATATTTCATAAAAAAAAAAAAAAAGAATTGAAAAAACTCTATAAATTCGAAAATGGAATTAATATCGTTGATAATTAAATTCCAGATTAATGGAATTGTTCCTTGGAATACAGTTTTTTTTTGCCACAAAATTCTTGTTTTTATGACATAATAGCGGAAATTTTCAAATGTCGAGATTAGAGTCGTTGATTGAAACGACGCGATACACCCTTGATGACTGAAACGAAGATACTGTTTGAGTTTTACGAGTTTTTCTTCTAATCTACTGACTTTTCAGAAAAAATCAAAGATATGAATCCTGCTTGATTCGAACGTTGAGAAGTAACACGTTGTTCATTCGATATCAACTGGAAGAGGTAATTATTGGAGCAGGGATTTCTACAGATTGAGTTCGTGTCTTTTAATTGTTCGAAAAGTTCATTCTTCGATTCTTCAGCTGTTGGGCCCACCTTTTTCATCAAATTCTGTCCGTAGTTTTTCAAAAAACCCACAAAGTTATTTCACATTTTTACAGAATTATTTTGTCGCGTGCAATTCACTGGGTTTCAAATTCTAGGCTTGATTTTCGAGTTCTTATTCGTTAGGGAATTGCAAAATAGAGAATTCAACAGTTTTACCTTCTGGCACAGAATTTCCCATGGAAATTAGAATAACGTGCACGTTAATGTATGACTATATATTGTTACGAAATCGTTTCCAATTGAACGCGGTAATTTGTCTCATCTCGACTACTTACAATATTTGGGGATCGGCGGTAGCGAGGTGAACGAGGGCCCGACGAGCGGAACCGGAAGGGCGTCTAGAGTGTCTCGTTAATTTGTCCGACAATTTTGATTCTATCAAAGCTTTTAGTACGAATCTCGAACGCGATATGACGTTCATCATCGAGAGCCTTTTTTATCGGAAGGACTTGATGAAATTCCTGAGGGATAAGAGATGCAAGTTGACAGGTGAGGATGGCGAAATCCTGTTTTTTTTTCAAACCCTCAGGATAAATGAGAATTATGATTGCAAAGCGACGAGAATAAAAAATGGCAAATAAATATTTTTTTGTCCCGATTCAATTATTTTCATGTGACTGTTTGCCAATAGTTGGCTTGAATTTTTCCTATGGAAAAAAAACCGATCGTAAATTATTCATTCCCGTCAATAATTCATCGAGGAAAAAAACCGAATTTTGTTTTATGGCCAGAACAGAGCTAGTGCCGAATTCGTGCGTGCCCGAATCCACGGATGAGGCTGAGAAAAAACACGAATTATTTAATGCCTCTACGCAATAGGCGAGCCAAGTTTGAAGGTAAAATGTGTCGTAGCCAAAATTTAGCTCACAGTCAAAGTTCCCATAGTGCAATTCTTTCGACTCCGAAATTCTTTCGTTTGCATTGTTTCTTTATGATTTCTATGCCTAAAATTCTTTTAATACCTTCTTTAGACTCCTCGAAAAAAATCCTTATCAACATGCAAACTTTTTTTTCACGTACAAAAGTTCATTTTTCCAACACAGCTGCCAAAATACGTTTTCACGTTTATTTCCAAGATCTTCAATTATTCACGTCGTTTATTTCGGTATTTTTCGAAGCCAGAAATCGAACTGACGATTCGCGCGGATTTCTGCACCTGCGGGACAGTCGAGACGGTTGGAGGGGAGCACAGCAGAGTGACAAAACGTTCGTAGCCACGATGAGATACACGACAAGAGTTTCTACTGTACTCCTACGAATATATGTAAAATATCCCCATACAAATGTGGGCAATGTTACATATACTTTCTAAACTTGCGATGGCACAAGGTCTTTGAGAATTGGTGAGTAGAACCGAACAAGGAAATGGGTCCTGATCTCATGGTCGATGAGAAGCAAAGGCTCGTAATCCTCAGGATGACACATGCATGACCTCATCGAGAACGAAAATGCTACGCCAAAAAAAACATTCTTCCCAGAACAATGACAACTTTAAAAAATAAAAAAAGAATCAACAATTTTGCGCTGTAGAATAAAACGAACAGTAACAAAAAAAAAGTGCCCCAGATTTCTCGAAGAATCGAAATATTTCTCCTGGGATGGAAAATAAATAAAAATCCCTTTTTTGATGCTGAATTTTCTTTTCAAAGTGGAAGAAAAAAAAGTCCGAAGAAAACGAAAAACGACACGACAAAAAAATAAATACGTACTCGTCGGTGGAAGCGGTATCCTTCGATGTACATCCGCCCATTTTGTTGCAATTTTATGTGTCTATATATAAATATATGTAACGTTGATGGGTGCGTGATAGCACGTATTGAAAAGTTGGAATAAAAAATTCGCTTAATATCACTGAAAAGTCTTTTTCGTCCACTCACGAAATATCACCACTGAGTAAACTCGTATATTTTGGCTACAGGTAAAAACGTAGAAAAAAGTGTCTTGAATATATATTAGCGAGCTAATTGTGCGTACTCTTTGGTAGAAAATAAAAAAAAAACAGTAAGCAGCGTTTAAGAATGACAGCCGACTGTTCCTCGTGCCGGCTTCACGTTGTCGTGTCTGCCGGGAGAATCGTCAGGTTGGAGAGAGAACCGAAAGGGTTGAGCCCCGGGCTCGGGTGAAGGTCGCAGGGGAAAGCTCGTAGAGAGAGAGACAGCGAGAATAAGAGAGGGGGTGGGGGTTTGTTCGTAGTACGTTATCGTCTGGTTATATTGGCACTACTACTGCAGTTATTTAGGCTGATATAAAGCTGCACTGGCACGTAGACACAAAACCACGAACACGTTATGAGCGCGTGTGGCAAGAAGAAAGGGTGTGTCGTGAGATGGGGTGGCTCTAACCCCGTGGTCCTCTGGGGAGGTTCCGGACACGATTTGCCCGGAACTCTCTCGCTCTACGCCGGCTTTTCTGCTCACTTTATACACAGACTAAATAGGACCCTTAAGGGTGTGAAAAAAAGGAAGAAGAATTTCAACTTTATAGAGGTGAGTTGTCTAAAAAAAAAAAAAAAAAAAAAAAAAAAAACAAGCGAAACAGATTTGATTGAAATCGAAGAATTCAGTCAATCTGAAAATAATGAAAAATCCATTGGCAGCAAAATGATAATGTTAACTGATAAATATGGCAGAAGTCACGATTGCAAATACCCCGTAGTGTCAGGAAACTGTCACTTGTTACTTTTACAAAAATATAGACGACGTATTTGTGAATAACTTTGATCGAATTTAAAAAAATGGAAGAAATTATCTGATCGTCATTCCTATGCGCGATTTACTCGAGTTTCGTTACGACTATTTATAAATACTATTATTAATCGATCATTTAACACACTGGCGAAGGACGAAAGTGAAGAAAATTGGATTAGGGTGTTCGCGTCGAGAGGGAATCTTTGTTTTTTTTTTCTTTCTTTATTGAGTGGATAATAATGAATTTTGTGATTTGTGGTGTGTGGTGATGTGAACACTACAGTCTCTACGCTATCACTAAGCGAGAGTAGGCATTCTGCGTGCCCGTGATCTCTCTCTCTCTCTCTCTCTCTCTCTCTCTCTCTCTCTCTCTCTCTCTCTCTGTCACTCTCACTATCATTCTCCCTCTTTTTCTCTCACTCCCTCTCACTGGATCCTCGGCTCTCGCTCTGTCTCCCTCGACGACTCATGTACAGGAAGTTTGTCGATGGTATTCGTGGAGTACGTCCCTCTCTCTCGGTCTCTCTCACCTACACACAACCCTCGACGCGTCTCCTACTCTCCTGACAAGGGTGGGGCACACCGGCGGCGCTTCGTACGTCCGGCAGCAGCAGCAGCAGCAGCAGCCCAGCAGCAGAAACCAGGCAATACGCAAAGAGAAGGAAGGACGTCTGGTTCCTGCTTCTGCCGCTGTTCGCCGGTCGATAGCGCACGCATGCTCTCTCCATCTCTCTCTTTCTCTCCCTCTTCCTGACTCATGCATCGTGGATCCTCTCTCCATCTTTCTTTCCACCCCTGCACGCACCAGCTACACACACAAACATCGAGGCTTTCTCTTTCCTTCTCCATACGTTATGCAGCCTGCTCTCGCTCTTTCTCTCTCTCTCTTGCACCCTTCCTCGCATAAACTTGCCATTTGTCAACTTGCATTGAAATACGCACACTCGTGCACTCACAAATGCTGTTTTTTTTTGCTGTCGCCTTATCCACTTCGCACTCGTTTAACCCTCGCTCGTTTAACATCTTTTCATTCACCCTCACTCGGCTCCATATTTACACACGTACACTTTGTCTCTCTTGCACTCGTCCGTGTAGGAAGACTCGCAGCGGAGCGTTAAATTTGCACGCAAACTCCTGCGCAACTACCCCTTCGAGCAATTTGGAGACGAAAGAAAAAAAACAGCTGAAGCTAATGCTGACGATGCACGCGCAGGTCTCTCCGGAAAAGAGAGCGAGCAAGTGCCGGACCCGGCGCTCTACAAACCCCTTTTGTATCTTTTCGCTCCTCGCAGCGACTATAAAATCAACGTCTCGTCAGGCGTACATGGAGAATTCATGGTAAAGGAAACTACTGAACGCGTTTGTATCCAAACGGACAGCAGGTGGCGGAGAAAACTCAATCAGAGCTTGAAAGATTGCCAGGAAGTATTTCGATCATTCGCGGGATTGTCGCGGAATACTCTCGATGAAAAATTCCGTTCATTTCGGCGGAGATTCATTTTCTTCCCAGGACGAAGTTTACGAGGAAAACCTAGCGACAAATTCGAACTTGGCTATTGAATTTATTCGCTCAATGATTCGTCAGATTACTGGCAGAAGCAGAAGCTTCCGGAAGTGAATCGCATTCCTGGGAGATCCAACTCGGAAAATTAATGTTTTCAACGTTCCCCTCGCCAGGATAATCCCGAAAATAGCATCTCAACGACGAATCAGTTGGAGGAAAATACGTCAAAGTTGTGAATGAGAATGATCATCTATTGCTTGGGCTTGCCACCCTCTTCGCAGGTTTTATATCGTTGGTACACACGCGGGTGAGAACCCTCCGCCGCTCAAACGAGCCCTCGAGGTCCGGCCTTTTCATTTTTCTTCCGCGTCAATGGGTACTTAACGAAGGAGAAGGGTGAAGAGACGAAAGAAAGGAGGAAGAAAAAGCACAGCTCGCCTGTACGAAGCTTCTCGAATTTGCACGGCCTTCACGTCATCGTCAACCTTTCTCCTTTTAATCTACTCGCATCACACGTCATCTGACTTGTTGAAGAAGATAAAAAGGCTTATAAAAAAAACATGATATCACACGATCACTTTGACAAACAATTCCCACTGCTCTGTCTTTCTACATTTCTCGTTTCGATCTGACACACTTTCGTTTCTTTATTTTATTATCTAACGACGTTATCTAACCGAGCCTATCGTCCAATCAACGCGATCTCCCGTCTCTTTCCCGTTCCATATCGCACCGTAACACTGACAATTGTCACTACAATGATCGAAATAAAAATTTCTTCAAAAGATCCGATCGCAGCTCAGATACAGGATATTCAATTTCTCTCTTTTCGCTTCTACCGAGAACTTATCTGTCGCAATCTCATTGAGTGCAGACGCACGAGCTCTTAAGATGTTCTCGATTCCATAGAGTTCGACAAACAATTTTGGGCATTCCCGTTCACCGGGTGTCTCGTCACCGCGACACTCGCGCCATGCAAAGTCCGGTGAAATATTGCGAATCGTCGAAAAACGCACGAGGAATTTTGATCCCATCATCAGTCAACGCTGGGACACCCTGTACATTTATTTCGGCATGTTACCAGCCACGAACACAATTCGCCAACATATTTTCCACTTGTTTAAACAGTGGCTGCTTCGCAAGCTGTAAAATTGAGATCCCTGAGTTGCGATAAATTTTATAGCTCGACATCAACGCACACTCGCACACTTTCTCCTATACGACCAATAAAATCTCTTGCCTCTGCGCGAATTCGGCGACAAGACCAATTTTTATTCGATCTGACCCCGAAATCGTGCCACGTGTTTCTTTCACATGTACATTAATTCTCACACGCACAAACAAGCGAAACACGTCCGCGAATTGCAAAGGAAGCCGAAATTTTACATTCAGGCTATTTGGCCATTTTAGAAAAATTTAAAAAATCGGACACGACTTTTTGACACTGGAAAAGTGGCATTAAATTTTTTTTTTTTTCAATTCTTTTCAATCTTTGAAATTTCTGACAAATAAAAAAATAAATGTTCCGAATTTCATGGGTCACGATCGCGAGATAAATGGATCTTTGGAATTCAGAAGAAATGACGATTGCCTCGATTTTTTTTTTTCGATATTTCGAGTTTAATCGAGCGAAGAAATGCAGAAATTGACAATATTTGGCGAGAGTGAATAATCGAGAATAATGCAGGAAGAAAAAGCAGAATATTACGTCTGCGATTGAATACACGGGTGTTCCTATTGACACCGAACAATCGATCGCATTCCATGACAAGCTGTCGAGAGTGAAAATGGGAGATTGTTTTTTATCGCGTCGCTCCTTATCCTGATATCGTTGTAATCGAGAAACCCGTGACCGTAGTCTGAGTAATTCCCTTATCGCGTTATACCTCGCTCAATATACCACGAGGAATGGCTCTCGCATAAATATCCGCGATGTTAAGTGCAGAAGTGACTTTACGTACGTCACGAGATGCGAAATTATCGTTGATAATATTTCGAGACATGAAACGAATCGTTTCCTGTGGCCATAACGGCGTGCCGTTATTGTATAACGCCTCCGTATGTAGCAAAGGTTCATGGCCATCGGGCTTGGTGAGTTTGGATAAAATGTGAGCCTCATTGCTGCCGAAACGAATTTCCACCCTCCCGTGGGGGCTTGCGAGTAACCAAAGGGCCAAATAATGCAAAAATATTTCTGTTCGATTGTTCAATTTCAAAAACCATGACAATTTTCCTACCGTTTGTGTGTTTGCATTCTAAAAAAAAATTGTTTTATTGTTCTGACCAAATATCGAACGATAATTTCGAGAAAAAAAAATTTCGTTGCATTCCAACGACACAAACTTCAACATCGTCAAATAATGCAAACTCACGAAGATTTGAGATTTATAATGGAGAATACGAGTCGAAAAAATGTTCTAATGACACGAAACGTCGGAGTAAAATGGCTGAGCAAATTTCCTGCTACATTTAAATTGAATCGAGTTCGTTTTATGGCCCTGACAGTTAAAATGCTCGTTCTTTCTCGCTCTTTTCCCTCTTGCTTGACATAACTCGACGACGACGATGATGATGCGTCGACGAGCATGATGTTCATTGGCGAGGAAATAACGTCACAAAATACCATTGTTCGAACTATATATAGATCGAGAATACACACATCGATATTAACGACAGTCAAGAAAGCCGGAGCTTTCGTCACTTTAGAGGTTAAATTGTCGGATTTACGCCCTTCTGGTTGCCGGAATGTGGACAACGAATCCATGGGCTTTTCTTCCTACGATCGACATTTTCCTTCTTCGAGTTATTGGCCAAACGGTTGTCAACAGATTGGAGGATTTTTAATTCACAAAAACAATCGGAAATTTTAATCACCTATCGAAATATTTTAAAAATCAGAAAAAAATTCACGCCGGTTTTTCATTTTCATTTTTTATTTCTAATCGATCAAGATGTATGGACCAGATTTGTTCGATATTTCGATCGTTGATTGCCGAGTAACCGATTAAGTTTCGTTGGAAAACTGTCAATATACGAAATTCCGGAAGTTGTGAGAAATTACGAAAACGAAAAGCGATTTTTCTCTTTCGGAAAGTTTTTCTCCGCATCAAAGTGTCGTACATTTTTTTTTTTATATCTGGGTATGTATCGTTGGTCCTGGCGGACTCACGTCCGTCAATTCGGATCGTAAAGAATGATGAGTCACCGCGGGAACGAAGAAACAAGAGAACCATAACAGAAAGACAAATTCACGAGGGAACGAAGCGAGGAAAACGTGTTTAGAAATTATACCGTCGAGTAGTTCGTCACCAATTATGTGTCCAAGGCAAAAACTTGGAGCGTGAAAAACTTTTCGGTCACGAACTGCACGAATTTCACTCGTAACGCCTTAAAATAAGAGTCAACGAGGAGAGGCGAACTTTGGAAGATGATTCGAACATCTGGAAGGCATCGGCGGAGCTGGCAAAGTATGCCGAGTTATTAGAGACGAGAAATTAGTTCTCGACGTACCAATCATCCGAGTTTTACGAGCTTTAGCCACCATGGACGCCATAATCGTTGGGGAAACTTGGAAATAGTCAACAAAATATAGATCGAGAAGCAAAGTCGAGTTTTTACTTCGGATTCTTCGTTACGCTGTCATTATGCTCTATTGTTTTTTTTTTACCGCACGAAAGAATTGCGGTTCGTTCATTATCGAGTAGGCCTCAGTTTTTTTCGAGCGATTTTTCGAGCTCGCCAACGGGCACAACCGAGAGAGAGAGAGAGAGAGAGAGAGAGAGAGAGAGAGAGAGAGAGAGAGAGAGAGAGAGAGAGAGAGAGAGAGAGAGAGAGAGAGAGAGAGAGAGAGAGAGAGAGAGAGAGAGAGAGAGAGAGAGAGACGAATAGAAAGAGAAAGAGAGCGAGGGACGAGAGCCAATTGAGAGCAACAAGAATAATGATTGTTCCATTTTATATTTCACGTAACTCTTCACCGAACCGCAGATGAAGAGTTCGGATTACGAGGGCAAAGATATACGCATAGCGAACCGGAGTTTAGTGTATCTCGTTGCACACGACGAAGAATTCTTTGGATCTTGTTTCACCTGCCCCAAGAGCGTCGTCTTAGCGAAAAGACATTTTTTCGAACAACTTTTTTCCTTATTATATTATTTTTCTTTTTTTTTTTTATAGAGCCGAGAGCACCCGAGGCTGTGCGAACGATTCGAGCTGCGAGTAACCCGTCGAGGCGTTACTTCAAAGATTCTTTTATTTTCAATGTCTCGACTATAGACACCAACGTGTAAACGCAGACTGTCAGACTTGGAAAGCTTCTCAAGCCTTTACGCTTCGCAACAAAATACTCTCCAAGCTCGGGTGTCCAACTTCTCACGTTTCATCGATTGCAACGAAATTATAATGTGCGAGATCGATCCTTGGGCTGCTATTGTTTCTACGCAGTCACGAGTAACTGTGTCGCCTTAGAATCGAACAACATCAACGATAGTTTCAAGTTTCTTTTTGTTCTTGAAGGGAATTCCCTTCCGCAGAGATATTCCTCGCGATAGAAAGTTTATAATTTAAAAAAAAAAATAGAATAAATAAAGGCTAGACGATGAAAGAAACGATCGACCTCGATTTAACCTCGGCCCATACATTTTTGATCGTCGACACAAATTCCCATTTCATCAAATCAATCCAACTCGCTAAAAACAAGACTGACAAGCTTTTATAACGCTTCGAGCCCTTCCAGTACACACTGGGTCATTTTGACCCGAACAATTTTCTGTCACCGTTTGTTTGGCTTCTTGACAACGAATGTTTTCGCATTTAGTTTTCAATTTCGTAAAAAAATAAATTTAGGGCCATACAACGTGAATGATTCGCTACATAAAACGTCTCTACAAAAATCTACATAAAAAAATTTCTCTCGTCCATCGCAATCGAAAATCTAGCTGGTCAAACGGTTCGCATTTTCTAGTATTTCATTTCCGGTTCATGGACCCGAAATTACGACGAGAATAACTTCGACATCGTGTGTGCAGAAAAGAAAAAAAAACAATTTAATAAAATTGACCCTTCGAGGACACACTGGGTCATTTTGACCCGAACCATTTTTTGTCAATGTTCTGGCATTCAATTTTCGGTTTCGTCAAAAAAAAATTTATTTATTTAAACAAAAAATGCATATTTACCGAAATTCAATGATTTGAAAAATGCCTCGGGTCGGATTGACCCGATATCCACTTGTACGAGTCCCACAAGTCGATTCGAACTTTAATCCGAATGTCTGTCACGATATCGCGTGCGGTAATGAGATCAAAGCTCTAATGCACCTAAAGGACATTTCAACGAGCGTGTTTCGCGTCGAGAACAAATACGACTCGTCGAGGCGTCTCGCGAGATGTCTGTATAGACAGCGAGAGATAAAAATACACATTGCAACAAAGTACACTTGTAAATCAGGCCGCCTAAGACCGAGCGAATACTTTGGAGGTAGCAGAGGATTTGTTGCGAGCAGAACTTGACGTTTCAATGCAAAAAATAAAATAAATTAAAATATTTGACGAGAATTTTGACTAAATCGTGTGCGTTTAAATTTTTTTATTTTATGGTAACTCCAAAGATTGAGGAAATTTTTTCGAAGCTCTTTAGGTCGCGAATCAGTCGAGAAATTCCTAATATTTCAAATGACTTAAAAAAATAGCGAAAATTTGAAAAATCGATACAAGACTGACGAAAAGAATCAAGTCCCGGAGCTTCGGAGGCTCATGAATTTTATTGGCAATTTTTTGTCGTTGGAAAAATTGATTTGGAAACGTGAGTTTTGAATCGTCTCGACATTCAATTGGTCGCAGGGAAAAAAGTTGGCAGTGATCGATGATCGCCAATGTAGAGGGGAAAGAAAAAAGTACACGAACTCGATCGATCCTCATTTAGCTCGTCATCTAATAATAAAGCAATGAATTTCGTTTCAAACTTGATGTTAACCTTGCATCGACCTTGGACGTTGACCCAGTGACCCGTTCGTGGAATATCGTCGGGCCAGCTTGCTCGGGCGAAAGGGAAAGTTCCCCTACGTGTGTACACATCGTGGCTTTCTTTTTTGTTGAAAGGGTTGCGGAGGTGAAAATAAAAAGTTGAATGGGTAGTTGGGGTGCTTCTGTCAAGAACCCTGTGCGGCTGATTTTCTTCGGTCGCGTCGACGTATACCGAAAGGAAAAATATCGAAGCCAAAAAACAAAGTGAACATTTTTTAATTTCCAATGATTTTGGAAAAAAATCAAAATTCACCCGCGACGAAAAATTTCTTTGAATGTCTTCATTTCTTCCTGAATATTTTTCTGTTTGACAGAAAAAAAAACAATTGGCTTTTTCATCATTTTTTATCGACCGCAACAAAAAAAAATTTTCCCCAGAATTTTTTTTTGAAAATAAGCAATGGAATTTACAAAAGTAAACCACAGTTTATGACAATCGGTACCTTGGCAGATAAGAGAAACGCCATCTATTGTCACGTTGGTGAAATAACACCTCGACGACGATTTGCGTGGGCGGCGCATTATTCGCTGAGAACGAAAAACTCCGCGTCGGAGCTTGCATAATTTTATTGCACACATCTGCTCCGCTGCTTTTGCGGGTGTCGGTAACATTGTATAATTCTGGAACGAATTACCGGAAGTATTGAAAGCTCTTTTGGCCAGAGTTCAAAAATTCAAAAACCCCCAGAAAATACGAAATGAGTTGAAAACAAAAAAAAATCGAGCCACCCTCTCCAAAAAATCGCAACTGGTTGATTTCATTACATTTTCATCATTCTTACGATTTTTTTTTTTTTTTCAAATTTTAGCGAATGAATATCACGAAATAGCGTGGACTGAATTTATTCAAAGTTTCGTCGAAGATTTTAATTTCACAATTCTTTGTTACGAAGTTTTTGGTCTCGGTGAATTGAGAGGTCACTGAATAAATTTATTCTCTGACTATATATTGTATATGCAATGTCTAATTCCGTAGGGAGAGGAACGAGAGCCCAAGACTTTGTATAGACCGATGACCGATGAGTTGAGATAAACAGCTTTTTGGACCCGGCACTAAGCCGGGCTGCACGAATTATATTTTTAGGTGCTCGTACCAACAGAAACGAATTTGTTCACATTTCAAGTCCACAGTCCATGAGAATAACATTGAAAAATATTCTAGTCGCGAAGAACAAGTATTTTTCTTGTAAGAATTGTTTCAAAAAAATTTAGTCGATTCCATGTTTTTGAAAATCTTTCAGTGAACGAATCTTTATGAAGAAGCAATAATCTCGAAACTTGAATAGATTTTTTCTCGTGACGTTTCGTTTCCACGTGGTATTTTCCAGCTCCTCGCTTTGTGTTATTAATAAATATTGGTATAAAAATCGATCGAAGACTCGGAGTCGGGAAAAAAGTGGATACGACAATTTAGTTGAAATTTGCCATTGCCAAGACTAAATCAGTGAAAGTAACAATTCTGTGGATCAATAATTCAGTATCGTTTGGTAACGTTTTAACCACGCGAACGTCCTTGCTCGTTGCGTGCATCTACACTTCACATTTTGTATACATAGACGTATAAAAAATGTACAGACGCGAAATGCTGGACACGTGTGCGTTGTTCCGTGTCAGCAACGACTCGACACATCTTTGTGGGGCTTCTCTTTTGACATTAATGCATAGACCGAGAGCTACGGAAATAGAACTGCACGACACTGACAATAAAAGTGGAAAAAACTTCCCTTATTTTTTCTCGCGTCATGTTACATCGCGAAGCCACGATAATATCGTCGCGGCTTATCATTTGCATACATTTTCCTGCCCACTCTAACTTTTGTCATTGTTTTTATACACAAAGTCGAGTAATGATCGTAGAAAAAAATAGAGCAATCAATAGAGTTAAAAACTTTAAATTTGGCATAGAAAAATTACTTTGGAAAAATTTTTGAACTCGGGAATAAATTCCCAATTTTCGAGCTAATGTCAATCGTCGTATTATTGTGATTAAAGGCCCAGAAAAAAATGGGAAAAGACCGAGAGAGTGTTGGGCGAAAACACGTTTACGCGGTTTGTCGACAAATGTATTTCCTTCTCGTCTCACGCGGTGCGTACGTTTATAAATAAATTTGTCTCTTGTATACATATGTACACGAGTATATTTTGAGAAGCTCCGAGACAGTCCGACAAAATCTGTCTCCGTACGGTCGAAAAACGTGTATTAAGCGTCTACAGAGTTCAAAGACTCAGCGTCGTCGAGCGGTGAGATGGGAATAGAATTACCAAGATTATGGGACGCCAAGATAAACGTAAGAACATCGTAGACAACATTTGAACAACTTGGGGATTAAGGTGAAGGAGCAGTCGCTTTCTCGCCACGTGAGTGCGAGAGAGATAGCTGCAATTTTCGAAATTGAATATTTTCGATAGGGTTTGACCAATTAAAAAAAGCCCCTGTCAGCGTATTTTTGCCATCGTCCCGCGTCGGCTGACAGAGCCTTTTTCTGATTAATCAAACGACAACGGAGAATTTTCATTTCGAAAATTCGAGGTGACTGCTCCATCACCTTAAGGACAATACCGACTTTAACCATTCACGACGATTATCATTCTGGAACGATGCACGGAAAACATTCAATTTTTTCCAATCGAAACTTGTACGAATAGATCGATTCAATTTGCTTCATTAATCAACGAAAATTAATGAAAAATTACGAAATTTCTAGACAAGCCAATACAAAAGACTCGCGTGAATTTCTCATTCTTTCGTAACGTCATTCCAAGTTTCATAATTTCAAGGGAGAAAAAAAACATGCGTTTCTAGAAAAAAAACTCGAAAGTGGACGAAGGATGAAAGATTCTCAACATCCTTTTTCGCGTAGATACGAAGAGGCAGAAAGTGCTATAGAGGACCGTCAACTATCAATTTCCGTTTTGAATTACCGAACGCATAATGCGAGCTCATGCATTCGCTGCTCATACGAATCTCCGGTCACTGTTTCGTCTGCAACGTGCGCTCGTATTTTGCCTTTTTCTGCCGGGCTTCGCAACAGTTTCAAAATCTCTGGACAATGATTTACGATCTCGAAAACTTTGAAAAATGTGAAAAAATCATGCCTTCCATTGCAGAGGCGTCTGAGGTTCAATTTTTCAAATTTTCAGAAATGCAAGCTGGAAAAATAAACAACGAAATAGAATTCTCTGCAAATTCGGTATTTTCGGGTCTCATTGACCCCCAGAGCCTTTCCCACGTATTCAATGAAAAAAAAAAAAAATAAATTAAACACCAAGGAATCGAAAATATCGATAATTTACGTTAAAATGTTATACTGGGTCAAAATGACCCAGTGTGTCAACAGAGGATTGAAACCTCGTTGCAGAAGCTGCAGTCTATCGAGTCAGATCCAAACGAAAACTAATTTTTTTTTTGTTTCGCAAATTTGAAGATTTGTAATTCGGGATTTTCGATTGTTTGTGTGCAAATATGTTAATCATCGGAACTGAGAACCCCTGGCGACAGTGGAATCTCGGGCTGATCTATATCGTGATAATCTCGTTGTTACGTAAGCGTTGCTGCACCCATTTGGTTGGGGGCGAGCCAGAGAGTCTCCTCACTATCGTGATCCATCAATACTTTTGACAGAGCTGACTATTTCTCCCATTTCCTCTTGCCCGGGTGACCACAGTGGCCGGAAGTTCGGCCTGAGCGTCGATGCCTTTGTTGCAACAATAATTTACGAACTAATCAACCTTCCCCGAGGTTAAAGAACACAATGAAGAAAAAAAAATGGATCGAAGAATAAAGAGCGATTTCTGCTCGTCAGTTTTCGTGGAAAAAATGGAATAATTATTTCGGGAATTACTGCAACGCGCTTTACATTGTAATACGAATCGACGCGATTCGACGTTTATACCGAAAGAAAAAACAAAACTAGCCAACGTGAAAAATTATAATGAAACATAAAAATAAACACAGAATCGTTATAAAAGCTTGTGTGACTCTCGAAGTTTTCGTTTTAGCAGCGGAGGGGGGAAAAATTCTATTCCAGCCATAGCAACGAGCGATTTTGTTTACTTTGTATCAGAGTATCGATCTCCATCGAGATTATGATTTTATCGACAATGGCAACGATCGATAAGCCGCTGACGACAGGATTTTACAAGTTTTCGTGAGGCTCATGCTCAAGACGTCGTTTTCGATGTCCTGGGCCTGAGAAACCGGAAATGAAATTTGTTCGTGTTGGTTATCATGCGGCAAGCGAGCCCAAGGGCAAAGAATTCCTTTTTCTATTTAACTTCCTACCAAAAGGGCTAAAAATCCGTTAGCACGAGAGGCTCGTAGGTCGTCCCCAGCAACGAGTTTCTCCCTCCTAACGATTGAGGCGTTCGGCGGTATTGTGTTTTTCGTTTGTGCCTACAGAATAAAAAAGATCTTTGCCCTTGAGTCGTGCAGGAAAGCCTACGATCGCGACAAAAACACTTGCGCACACAGGGACCGAAAAAAAAAAAACAAATTTCCTACGAGCCGAAATATTATCTCGATCAACGAAAAACAAGTCAAAGAAAAATAATATAACCGACTCGATTCCAAGGTCACGAAATCTTGGTTTTCGAGTTTCTTTTCGAAGCAAAAGTGTAAGTCTTCGATTTTTTTCTCCACGTTTTTTTTACCGATACCAGAAGTTTTTTTTCTTCAGGAATTAAGAAATTTCAAGTCGAAAAAAACATTTTGTGTTACATTGTATTTATGAATAACGATCCACAGAAATGCTTGATTTTTTCAGAGACAAAATTGTGCACGAGAGTGTCAGAGAAATTAATTAATAACTGTGACATTTTGTTTATTACGATTGCCAAGCTCGAGAAATGTGGAAAAGAAATCGTGTCAGTATCAGGCGGTCAGTGGACGATTCTTACCAAATTACAACGCTGGGAGGACAAAGGTACGAGTGGAAGTAACTGCGGGAGGAGAAAGAAGAGAAAAGGAAACAAGAGCTTCGCCAGAGACCTCGTTTGAAGTTGACCAACCACCCACCCCGTTGAAGTTGCACAACTGTAACCGATTCCGACTTTTTTCAGCCTTTCTCTCTCTCTCTCTCTCGCGGCCTTTGTGGCGGTATCATTTGTCAAGAATTGAAACGAGCGATTGGAAGGATCAAGTGTCTCGTTGGAATTTCATGAAGAATTTTTCGCATTGGGCGACTGCGTTATTTTGATAAACGATGAACAAGCGATCGATATTTTCCTCGCGATTCGGTACGCAGGATCGAGAATTCACGACGAAGCAAGGGAAGAGGGAGAGAGAGAGAGAGAGAGAGAGAGAAGGTACGAAATGGACTAGTCCGGGGTACCGAAAACCGTGGGACAATGAAAAATCGATTTTTCTTTTCGTAACCGCCAAAACGCTCGACAAAAACGTTTCGGATCCGCGAGTATAAATCCTCTTACAATTCATTTTTCACAGAGTCTCGTGATGCTCGATATTCGTCACTCTGTACCGCGTTTTCTCATGAAAAAACCGACCCTTCGTCGACGTAATAAAAATCAAATAAAATACCACGATGTTTCGGGAAATAATCGAAACTTGTCATCGACCAAGTTGATTTTTAATAGAAAATGCATTTTTTCTTCCATGTTTAACTGACCTTTTTAGCACTCGCGAAGAAAGGGTTGATAGAGCTGAATCAAGACGATTGCAGGAACTGATCTCTGTGGATGGGCCACACGTCGAACTGATACGTGAGTCAGGAACGAAGTGGCGCGGATTCGGTTCTCGTCTGTGCCACTCGCCTCTTTGCACTACTGCTCCCGGGTGGCGCTGTTCTCTTCTATATCTCGCTCTCTCCCTTTATCCCTCTCTCTCTCTTTCTCACGTTCTCTGGCTCTGCTGTCTACCCCCGCTCCACAGCCAACATCCCTTCTTCCTCGTGGCATCGTTGTTAGGAAAATACATTCGTGTCCACACAGAGGCACAGCGAATCTTTCGACGAGGGCGAAGCGCTATAGGTCTATGAAACGATCCAACCCCTCAACGTTCGTAAATGCAAGAATTCTAATTTCGTACCGCACTTTTTTAAATTCTCATTCAAGTTGCAACTTTTTCGACAATTCCAGCAAATTTATGAATAAAAAAGGTCGCAAGCGAGAGCGTCTCGCTGACAAATCTGCTTATTGTCGCGGTCCCAACAAAGATTCCTCGTTGACGACCAGACTTTTAAATTCTACAAGAGATAATTAACTATTATAATCGCCAATTAACTATAATTTGTTAATAACGAAGAAACGAGAATACATTTTTGCAGATTATTTTTCTTTTTTACATCAATGACCTTGAGACTTGTAATTGGTCGTTATTTTCGAAGTTTCGGCGATTTATTGTTGGATTTTTCTTACAATTCGAAGTAAATGCAACTGGCTTTTTCGAGGCTTGCGGAATATCTTTTTGTCGATGTTTTGCAGAGCTCTGTAAAAACTGGCTTTTTATGACGTTTACGATTAATCTAAATTCCTTTCAGTCTCTCATCCACGTTATTTGTGCAGTCTTTTGACTCCGATCCGGCTGTTTCAACGTATAAATATCGGGATTTTCGATTCTGTGAGCTCCGGGGAACTTTCTTTGATGTAAAAAAAATAACGCACGTTCATTACTTAATAATTCATTGAAAATTAAATTTTGTTAAAAAACCGTCGATATTTTGTTCTACACGGTATACTAAATATTTTTTGATAATTTCAAAATTTTGTCAATATTTTTTATTTATGAAGGAACTGTCAGCCAAATTTACGATTGGAATAATAAATAAATTATTTCAATTCTAAAAATCGACGCGAAATAGTTGGTCAATGTGAAATTCATCGACAATTAAGGTGGTCGTAACAACTTGGAAAAGACGTCGTTATTTTTGTTTATCGGTCGTAATTGCGAGCGATTTGAAGGGCAAAATATTGCTAAAAGTTTTGCTATAAACTAATGACGTAATATCGCATGCGACGCCCAGGCAGAGAATGCCAAGGAAAGTTGCCTTCGCCCGAGGGAATTGCGTCGATGTTTTGCCAGATCAGCTGGTGCGCCGGTCACGAGTCCGCGTCTTGTTGTTCTAGGTCGCGTTGGGCTTTCCTCTCGCCACCCCTTTGCCCCGTAACCCTTAACCAACGATTCGCAGACTCGCTCTCCCGTTTCCGGGTTTCTCTCTGCCCTGCACCCGCAGCAAAGTCGCGTTCCTGGTCCCGCCAGCCCTTCGCATCCTTTCTCCATCTCTGTCGACCCGCGGCTCATGTTTGTGCAGATTCGCGCGCGAGGGCGCTGCCGCGGGATCAGTCGAGGAGCGAGGGGAGAAAATTTAAAGGTCGCCTTCAACAGCCCGTGCAAAACTCCTCCCGCAGATCAATACCGAATTCCACCTATACCTTTTACAACCACCACTCCTGGCTCCCGCGACCTTAGCATCCGCCATGTTCATAAAAAATTAATCTCGTACATCGCAATCGAAAATCCAGCTGGTCAAACGATTGGCATTTTCAAGTATTTCATTTCCGGTTCAAGGACCCGAAACTGCGACGAGAATAATTTCGACATCTTGATTGCAAAAAGGAAAAAAAAACAATTTAATAAATTTGACGCTTGGAGTACACACTGGGTCATTTTGACCCGAACAATTTTTTGTCACCGATTCTTTGGCATTTAACCGCAACGAATGTTTTGGCATTCAATTTTCGTCATAAAAAAATTTATTTATTTAAAAAAAAATAAAAATAAATCATATTTACCGGAATACAACGATTTAAAAAACGCCTTGGGCCAGATTGACCCAAGATGCACTCATCGGAAATGTGCACTCGAAGGACAAAAATGTTTTTCGTTCATTTTCAATTTTTTTTCAAATTTTCCATCCGAATTCCCACGCAAGCGATGCCAGTTTTTTGTTGTTGTAATAAATGAGCAGGTGAACGTTACGGTTCCATGTAAAAACAGGTCCGAGGGAAAATCGAGGATTTAAATGACTTTGAGTTTTTTTTTTTTTTTTTGTTTTTTTTTTAAGAAGGAAATAATCAAGAATGAATGTCGAACCGAATAAAATCCGGAAAAGACCTTTCCGAAGAGAATTCTCGCTCTCCATGCACGTACACGACTGACCAAACGTCTATATTATTAAACAAAAACGATATTGGTATTCGATATCACGAGGACCTTTGTGTACGCTTCGAAAATATCTCGCTCTAGTTTATTATATAAAAATATATAAACATACGTTCGATAGACCGAAGAAGATTCAATTAATTCGGTTAACGACCGATTGATTGGACTCTCCTCGGTTCTCCGAACAAATCGAACGGCTGTACGAACACACAACAGCCTATAGATATGGATGCTTCGTGATACAAACTGAGGGCTCACTTCTGAGCAAGTTCTCGACGTCTATTTCGAGCAGCAAATCGATTTTTTGATGATACAAATTTGTAATGATTGTCAATTTATTAAAAACTCTCAGAAACTACTTTTACTGCTTCGTAGAAAATATCGATTACGTAATTTCATTGGAAACTGAGACTATGGAAACAATTAGTTAATTGGCTAAAATAATTATTGTCGATTATTATTTTTCTCGACGTGTTGAAAATTTTCGATAAAACGGATGGAAAAACTCGAGCGAAAAACGAGCGAGGTCCCTCGCGCAATAAACATCGAGACGAAACAGAGTCATGAGTTTTTTCTCTATTCGAAACTCTCGACGTCGTGGTCGATCGAGCACGAGACTGTAACACGAGGATTCAAATTGTCTGGGTTTCTATTTAACTTGCTTTTTTTCTCGGACACCTGTAAATTTTTCTTGACAATAAATACAAGGATACGATTTGACGGACACTTGGAATTTTTGGATTCTGTGTTATTGAAGGCAACGGGAAATTCAGCAATTATTTGGACGAACGATTTATCTTCGGTGTCAAAGTTATTACGAAATTTACGAGTAAACTCTGTTGTTTCTTGCCAGAGATCTGACATTATTATACGATCAGCATTCTCTCATGTGGATGACATTTTTCCTGCGAAGCTTTCGAGTTCGAATGGAATTTGAAGGAAAAAAAAACAATTACTTTGTTTTTTCGTATTGTTTGAATTTTCGAGCCTGATTTTCGAGGGGACGTTGATCCGCAGGAATTTCTATGAACCGAGTGATCGTTTGGACGGGAATTTTTTTTTGCTCAGCGCAGAAAGTAACACGAACGAACGTTTTTATCGATAATAAAAATAATTTCCTCCCTCCACAACGATTCCGTGTCGAAGTATTTGTTCTTGACGAAAAATTATTCTTCAAATTGTTTGCATACGATCCAGCAGTCTCGCAATCATCGTCGACGATAAAAAGCGAAAGAAAAAGTAAAAATTCTGGTTGCTACGAACGGCGATCGTCTTCGGATGATAGATCGAGCTCGAAAATTCGTGTCTACGTGACTTTCATCGACTGTACTGACGAGACGGAGAGAGAAGGAATGAGAGGACTGGCTGACGTGCAAAAATATTGTCGTCATGTAAACACATGGGACGTCAGAGACAGGGATCTCTCATCGGATATCGCGTTTTAGCGAGTAGAGATTAAACGAAGCCTCGGTGGTGATAAAGCCACGAATTTTGACGATGACACAACGCCAGGAGCTTTGCGGAGGATTATGTGAATTCGAAACACCCGCGTGCTCGTCTCACCTTCCTTCGATCTTTTCCGCGCCCTCAAGTGGTGTTTTATATTTCGAGCAATAGATTTTTGTCTTTTGCTCTCGAGGCTTATCGTTCGAAAAAAAAAATCAGCAACCCTTCGCATCAAAAAGCAGATGCAGATTTTTTTCTTTTTAGTATTTTTCGAAAATTTTGAATAGTTCGACTGAAAATTTGCCAAAAAAGTGAAAAAATCGACTGGATTTACAGCGAAATTGACACATGTCTGACTCCGTGCGATTGTAATAATGTTTCTAGAGATTTTCGCATGTGTGCGAATCCGTACATGAAATACTTAACAGCAGTGAATAGAGGATAGCGACAATACATCTTCGTTCTTCTCTTTCTTTTGTGTTACGGTAGTTGCTAAGCGGAACTACTCTCTCGTCATTTGGTACGATCGTTACCTGCGAAGCGCGCGCGCCTCGAAAATCGTCTCCGCGTAAGCGAGGAGCATTTTTTTTTTACATTTAAAGAAAAAGATTCAAAAAAAAGGCGAAAAAATGGAAGAAAAAAAGGAGGTTCGTTGAAAAAAACCGGAAGTACGAAAGAGTGGTTGATTGGGTGTGCTTTTTTTCTATATTTAGAGAACCTTGCTCTTGGAAAGCTCTCGGAGACTTTTCAAATAACCGCAAGGCAATAGGAGCTGCCCCTGGGATTCTTACGTAACGCCCCCTCTGCTGTCTTTTCCCACATGTACATTTATTTGTGTAGGGGAGGCAACCAAACGGACTATCTACAGAAGGGAGCGGAGGAGGAGGAGGCAGAAGAATTGACATAATACACAGAAGGTGAGGTACGAAGGTGCGAAAATGTATTTTTGGCATTTATTACGTGGGAGTTTGTCACATCACCTGTCTACCGGATCGTCACATTTATTTGAATATGAAGAAAACTATGAGAATTTGAAAAAATTTCGAAAAAACGTCGAATAACTCATTTTCTTCCTTTTTTTTTTTAACTGAGACACTTTTTGACAGACTGACGTTTGGGAACTTTCTTTAAAGATTAAAGAAATAAATAAAAATTGAAGGGTTCGAGATCGCTTCGAAGAAACTATTTGGCAGGGACGAAACACATCGTGGGAGAATATTCACGTGCTCTGCAAGGTCGATTCAAATTTTATAATGCTCAAATTATTTTGAACGACTGCTGGAAATTGTGTTTTGAAAAAATTGAATATTTTTTGTTTTTTTTTCTGGTTTTTAATTATTTTTATGACGAAATAAAAATTGAAAAATTACGAAAATTATGAAACATGCGAGAAATATCGAATTTTTGGAGGATTTTCTTTTTTTTTTTGTAATTATTTCGAGCTCTCTTCTTTCTGGACTTGGGTTACCAGCGAAAAATGCGGGTTTCGAATACTTGAAATTGTATATCAGCTCGAGGGAAGCTGGAAGGCGGACGCGTCATGCTAATTAAGACGAACGGTCTACCAACCGCGCATGTGAGGTCGTTAGAGCCACTTGACGTTAGAGCACAATCAGCCTCCCGAGCATCCAGCATTTGTACATTTTTTTAGCACTGCTACGTTTACGTACATATCGTTTCGTATGCACGTTTTATCGTCGCGTTTCCTAGACAGCAGTACCAGAAAAATCCAGGTGGGATGTAAAAAGGAAACGTTCAATTTTTGGGCTTAATAAAATACGGAAATTCACGTAAAACACTGCAAAACTGATGAATAAATTCGAAAAATTTGAGCCAAAAAAAAGTTTCAACTCTGGAAAAAAAAAATCCGTTTCCTCCAAAATTCTACGTTCACGTCAGATAAAAATATTCGAAATGTTACTTAATGAGTTTGTTCAAATTTCGTGCTTTATAAAGCTCGGCAATTCACGTAAAATACTGCAAAACTGATGAATCAATTCAAACATTTGAGCCAAGAAAAAAGTTTCAACTCTGGAAAAAAAAAAAATCCGTTTCTTCCAAAATTCTACATTCACGTAAGATAAAAATATTCGAAAAGTTACTTAATGAGTTTGTTCAGTTTTCGGGCTTCAGAAAAACCCGGAAATTTACGTAAAATACTGCAAAACTGATGAATAAATTCGAAAAATTTGAGGCAAGAAAAAAATGTCAACTCTGGAAAAAAAAAATTCGTTTCCTCAAAAATTTTCCATTCACGTAAAATAAAAATATTCGAAAATTTACTTAATGAGCTTGTTGAAATTTCGTGCTTTCTAAAACTCGGGAATTCACGTAAAAACTGATGAATAAATTCGAAAAATTTGAGCCACGAAAAAAGTTGCAACTCTAGACAAAAAAAAATTGCAACTGTGGAAAAAAAAACCGATTCCTCAAAAATTCTCCATTAACGTAAGATAAAAATATTCGAAAAGTTACCTAATGAGTTCGTTGAAATTTCGTCCTTCATAAAACTCGGGAATTTACGTAAAATCCTGCAAAACTGATGAACAAAATTTGAAAACTTTGAGCCATGAAAAAAGTTGCAAAAAAAATCCGTTTCCTCGAAAATTTTCTCTTCACGTAAAATAATAATAATGGAGGCGAGATAAAAATACTTGAAATGTTACTCAATTAGTTTGTTTAGTAGACGAAAAGAAGGGGAACCTCCAGCCTCGTGTCGAATCAGCTGAAAATCTGGTATTTGCACGTTTTTTTTTTTTTTTTTCAAATCGTAGGTGTGGAACGTCACACTTAAATAGTCACGAGGCAGTACGAAAGTTTTAAAGAGTAAACTCGGCGTTCAAGGTTCGTTAGACCCGGGCTACAGCTACGCATACATTTTAATAGTTCCGCGAGCAAAACACTGGCAAATCCCAGTGTTTCTACATCAAGATAAAGCGTATATACACAAGTCTGATTATTTGTGTGTAAGACAAAGCTAAACCGAGTGTTTACTGGCTGAGACTCAAAAATTTGGCTTCAACATTCGTGGTGAATAAAATACATCGAAAAAAATCAGGGATGAGTGCAAAAGTGTTTTGCTAGCTCGAAAACTTTATCCTCTTGTTGTCATTTACACAAACGCATCGAAGCGAAACAAAAGATTCGGGACCTTCCAAAGGATCGAAGTGTTTACCAAACAACAAAATTCCACGCCGCAGCGAATCCAATGACGAACCGTCACGGAGAAAAATAAGATTCATTGTTTCTCGCACTCGTACACTATTATTTCCATAAAAATCTCATGCGGAATTCGTCTAGAAGAGATTAACGACGGACTCTGAATAAACAGATGTCGTTCGTAACATTCATTTGGCTAATTATAAAAGCTGAGCCATAATACCGAGTGCAATGCAGATGGAACAGAAACGAACGACACTGTTTACGCAGCGAATTATTATTTTTAATCACCGGAGTGTCGTTTCCGGGTCGATTGTTTCTAGATATTATTTCTTACGAACGCAGGGACAAAAAGAAAGAAGAATTCTTCGGCGAATCAGTCGGAAACCAATAAATTCGTGTTGATGAAACTCCAGTTTGGAAAAGGGGCAAGAACTGTAGAGCCAAAGGCGAAAATGCCACTTGAAAATCACACTTGTCCTCAACCCTCAGGACCAAAATATACTGTACGGATTCTCCCTATTTCGAGATCTCTCTAATTTCTTGGATCTCGATTTCTGCAGCTTCTAACTACAGCTCTTTACGAATCTAGAGGTCATTCAAGGTCAAATGAACGAGTACATGTTTCTAGGCTTCTCAAAGCTCGGAGCATATTTCGCCTTTGTGTTATTTTTCCTTCATTCAATATTTTTAGCTTGAAACGTTATTTTTCCGATCAAACATTTTTCTCGTTTTTATTTCATCGTTTTTATCAAAACAGAAGATTCGGGATAGTCGTTATTGTACGTGAACCTTTTCCGAGGTGGGAAAATCGACTCTGGGTCCCACAGACCCAAGTACGATGGAATCGAGACAATCGACCGAAAATTCCTCAAAAAAATCGGTTAAAAATGATTGTAGGAAAAAATGGAGACACGAAAATTTGAAAACATTTCGTAATAGCACGAAGAAATTTTTTTTTTTAAATAATTTTAACGAATTTCGAATTTCCATCAAACTCGGAATGTCCCGTGTGTCCCGTGCTTACAAAGTACATATCCGCACAGCAAAATTACCAACTTCTCAGAATCCTTTAAATATCCTTCTGTACCCCAGCCCCACGTGGCTTCCCCAAGATAGATAATGCCTGATGGCGAGAGTAATTAATGTTCGGTCTCCAATCAAGGTCAAAGGTTCGAGTTGACGATTTTTCAAAAATCCAAAATAATACCATTTTTTATTCGATGTTGGGAGTGAAAAATAAAATCAGTCGATTCATCGATTCGTATTCGTGCTCGGGACAAACGATAAAAATGCTGGCAGCCAGAATTCCTTTGGATCGATTAGCGCACCTCCCTAGACACACATGGGTCTGGGGTGCCCTCCGTTTTTTCGTGTTCTTGGACTCATTTAAAAAATGGGAAAAAATTCGCAAAAGTAGTTTTCCATCTATAGAAAGAGAGCCTGTACTCGGTGATGCAAAATTCTTTTTTATTATTGTTGTTCAATGGTAAACGATGCGAAAAACGAGAAATTCGCGCCATTCGCTGAATGGGCTGGACACCCCAGACCCATGTGTGTTTATAGTGAGGCTTAATTAATCAAGCAGCCCGAATAATCGATTAATCGTCAGAAAACTGCTGGACGGGCAGAAGCACAAGAGAAAAGGTCAAAACCCGGCAGGAGTGTTTGTAGAAAAAGAAACAAAGTGCCTTGAAAACGATGAGAGATATAAATACAAATAGGAGTGGGGTGAGCAGAGAGCGAAGAGGTCGAGGAGCGTTATTGTTGGGCGAGGGAGCTTCTTGGCCGTGAAAAAGCGTCTCGTCGAGAGTTTCTTCGTTTTGTCCTCCACGCACTCGAGAACGGCGGATTGACTTCGCGCTGGGCTGTGGTGCATAATAAAAAAAAAAAAATAAAAAAAAAAGAGAAGAGATCCCTTGAGTCTGCCACAGCGTCTTGCCAAAAATAATTAAACGCATTTCCCTCTTTTTCGTGTTACCCGGCTTCCTCTCTTACGCGTGTGAAGCCTCGCGCGTAAATTCGTTGCGCGGATTTGTTGGTTTTTCTTCTTTTCTCATTTCTGCTCGTCTCTATCGTTTCTATTTTTTTTTTTCACTTTTTTTTTTGCTAAAAGGCGAATCTCCTCCGTGAGAATAATGATGAGGGAGCCAGTTGGAGGGCTTAACGACAAATATTTTTGCTACCGACACAGAGAGCTATGCAGCTATTTTAAAACGCGAGGGGAACGCTGTTGTCAGGCACGGTGCGTTCTCTCAGATGTACTATTAATATATATACATACACATGTATACACAAATATATTTACACAAATTTACGGACCTGCGTATCAAAATCTAGAGTCATTAACTATCCACCATCTATTTTAAATAAAAAATCAATTGCCACCGAATGCTTGTCCGCGCATCACATCAAAGTTGCTGCATCCATTTCGCTAATTCTAAAAATTCTGTTTTTTCTTGAGCGGAGCTCATGATTTTTATTCGATTTTTAGTCAGGACAATAAAACGATCTTTTTTTAGGAACCAAACACAAAATGGGTTCGGAAATTGTCATGGTTTCTGAAATTAAACAAACAATTGATGGAAAAAGAATTTTCCTAGTCAAGTTTTTTGTCTGGAAGTATTTTTGTCTTCAGAGCATAAAATATCAGAAAATTGTAAAAGCAAAGAATTTTTTATTCGTGACATTCTAACTCTGTACCATCTGCAAAGTTTTCAATTATTTTCCAAGTTTTGTTTAAAAATTGTAATTCGAATAATTCATTTTGAATTATCAAACAATTTCTTCCGTTGCTCTTTTCCAGTTTCATCAACGCTCGTGTGTGGACACGAAAAAAAAATCGTTGCTCGAATACAGAGAAAAAAGTGAAAAAAAATTCACGTTCCATCGAAATCGCTCGATCTCTCAACATCATTGAACTTTACTGTTCACATAATACGTTTCAGCGATCGAGCAACACAGCAATTGTACCCATGCCAATTCCACTTCAATTTGTCTCAATTAGAGTTTTCGCACGATCTTAAAAGCTCGTCGAAACTTCCTGTATGGGCAAACGAGTTGTATTGAAAATTGAGCGTATTGGTCAGCCACGCCTCGAGCATACTATTCGAGGAGTTGAAACTGCAACAAAGACGTCTCTGACTCCGCGGAATAATTACACAGAAAAAGAGCTGTTGGGACTTGTATTGCTGAGGAAAAGTGAAGACGAATTTGACGCTCGAAATATCGTGGGTCAGTAGTGAATTCCGATTTTTCTTAAGTCATGAAAAAAATACTTTTTATTCCAATTGAGATTTTTTTTTCACAGCGTGGCAGCTGCTTCGCTGAACTTGAATTCAAACGCTCGGAACGTACAGCGGTAAGATCGTGGAGCTTTTGAGCAGGAGCTTCCCTTGCTCAGTCGATATAAGAGAATCGCAGTCGATGAGAGAATCGCGGTCGATAAGAATGATTAGCCTCGAGCCGCGTAGTTCTCGGTCCTTATCAACCAAGCAGGATGAGATTTTATCAATATGCTTTGTCTCATCTGCCACCTGGTGGCGTGTGGCGACAGTAAAAAAAACAGAAAACGAGGGCAAAGTTTTGAGTTTCAATTTATTTTAATTCTAAGATACTCGTTGAAATTTTGACCCCAAGGATTGTCGAGTTTCCTGAAACGTTTGAAGGGACAACACTAAAAAAAAGTAAACGAGGCAAAAATTTCGAGTTTTAATTTATTTTTATTCAAAGATACTCGTTGAAATTTTAACTGCGCGAGAATTGTCCAGTTTCCCGAAACGTTTGAAGGACCGAAAATAACAAATCAGGTGAAATTCGATCGTCCAAAAAAATTCTTCCTAAATATTTCGAACCCACGTTCCTGTCTTCCTTGCCCGAAGGATTTTTCATATTTATCAGTTCCAATAATCGAAGTGGTCGTTCATGGTCCACGTATGGATTTTTGAATGATAAAAAAAATTCTGAATTTAAAATCTCTCGACTGCACGAAGGCAGGACCTTGGCAAGGGGTTAAAAAAAGGGGATGGGGGTGACGTGTGTTACTCTGGGGGTCGTCTTGAGTGAACGAGTGAAATTGCTCACTCCCCACAAGGGGCTCTGCTCTGGAGTAACGAGGTGTGAACTATCCCATGACACTTCCGACCACAAACTCATCCGTCCTTTTCTCCAACGTCATTTCTTATTTCTCTCGGTGCGAACATCCACGCGAGATGAATTGTAATTATCATTGTGCCATGTTTGTATCGCAATCGTTCATTTTCTCTGTCGCCACGTGTCGACACGTTCCACAAACACTCTAGAGTACAATTTTTGATGGATAAGTTATGCTGAAAAGTTATAGAAACAAATTATCACGAAGGGAGGATCCGGAGAGGGTGAAACTAAAAATCGCGTGCACTATAATTTGTCGCGATGAATTATGGAGATGAGCGTACGATTACATTTTAATTTCCAAATCCTTTCATTGCATTTTGAAATTAAAAATTCTCTAGGAGAGTGAAAATAAAAAATAAAAAAAAGACAATTTTTTCTAAAAAATCAAGAAAATTCGATTTTTACGAGTTATGCTGAAAAGTTATATAAGAATGATTACGAGGGGTGATCATTAAATGAGCGTACGATTATTTTGTACATAAATCCTTTCGTTGCGTTTTTTAATTAAAAATTATGTATGAGAGTGAAAAAAAAAATAATAAACAATAAAAAAAGACATTTTTTTTTTTGGAAAAAAATAATAAAAAACTTTGAGAAAATTTTGGTTTCACGATGACGAAGTTTAGATCGCTCATGAAGGTACGACAAGGGCCCCAAATGATTCGACATGTCCCGAAATCTTCAGTTTGGAAGTCTCTTGACCAGATTTTCAAAATGTGAGAAATTTTTTTAAATAATTTCAAACTCGAGGATGTTTGATGGAAATTTGATGTTTCAAATGTTTGAAAATGAAATTTGATGATTGAAATTTCATGACGAATTTGATGTTTGATAAATTGAATTTTGGTCCCTCGGGAAAATGATGAATTTATGTTGAAAATTGTTTACTCAGGCTCTGCTTAATTCTGAGGAACTTGGGAAAGAGGTAGACAAGTGGAAGACGAGGATGAGTTCGTCAAAGCGAACGATAGTATGGATTTCCTGGTGAGGACCAGGTGTGGCTTTCTCTCCGAGACGCATCTGCGACGCCTTAATAAACGCGAAGGAAATTTTTTCGCCAATCTACCCCTGAACCTTTTTTCTCGTCTATTCCTTGTCTCCCAGCGACTGTACAAAAGAGACACCGTATCTTCGATATTTTTATGTACAATTTTTGAGAATCGATTCGATTTAAAAATCCAACGTGCACGCAGCAAAAAAAAATGGAAATTTTAGAAAAGTAAAGTAAAATGCAAAATTTATAATTTCCACGTCATTCAGAAAACACGGAAAATGTATATCTTTCGCGTTAAGAATGACAAAACAGTTTTTTAAGGAGGATTGTCCAATGGTAATCGAAAATTCCAACTTTAAGGGTTGAAATTTGGAAATAACATTGAAAAATCTAGCGTGCACCTATTATTGGAATTATTTTTGAATCCACCGTCTAGTTGTCAAGAGAACGATACATAAAAGTCACATTTCCTTGAATCCTTATACACAGGCCCTTGTGGTAGACACACTCCCTTTGCAACTATTCGTATTTTTTGAAGATCGATCTTTCCAACTTTAGCAAACCAAAAACGAACATAAGAAAATATAATTTTCACAGAAATCAACGCTGTTTTTAAAAATCCTTGTTACCGTTGAAGCTAACCTAGCAATTGAAATCGAAAAAAACTTATTTCAGTCTAACGAGTAGTGTAGACACATGAACGATTGAAGGTTTGACTACGCTGCATGCACCAGCTGGTTGAAAATAACGTTCTTTAAATATTGTTATTACGTTAAACTCCAATTAAGCCCAACAAATGAGTTACACATAATTTCAAAAATAAAAAAAGAAATTGTAATAATTTTTTTTATGATCGAAAAAGCAAAAAAGGTCGGTTGCTTTTTTGATTGACAAGTAACACGTGATCCTCCTTTTAAGAAACTCTTTAACGTGGTGCTTCGTTTCGATCTAGTCAATTGAAGGAATTTCGCCAAATAAATCGAAAAATTCGAACGAAAATTCAAGCTCTACGTATAAAAGTTAAAAAAAACAAATAATCAACGAAGAATCGAGAATTGAAAAACCGTTCGAACACGGTTTTTCGATCGATCATTATAATAACGTTTAGCTTTGAATTTCAACAATTTATTTAGTCGTCCGTAAAAAATTTAAAGAAGAATATTTGAATGTATCGCATTGGAGCTTCGCCACTCGCGAATTTTTCTCCAAAAGTCACAAATTATCCAGCGATAATGGCGCCGTATCTACGGGGCGTGTTGCCATCGTCCCAAGATGAGAAATTTCATTGGAGCATTCGAGGGAAACTGCAAGATGAGGGGGCGTGGTTTATTCGATGGGGTGGAAACAACCCCTAGTCGATGGGAATTGGGGGTTTGGACCGAACCATCCGGTGGACACGGAACCTTATCAGACAGAATCTCGATCTCGGTAAGTCGGCACTGCACAATATAGTTCGACAAAGTTAAGGAAAAAACGTTTATCGAGATTTTCCTTAAAACGATAGGAAATCGATTTCCCTCGAAATTATGAAACTCGAGTGAACCAAAAACGCGATTTCGTTCGATTAAGTCAACAAAATCAATTATGCGGATCTGTGATTTCGAAATATTTTAACGATGATAACTCGCGTTTGCGAGGCCAAGTTTTTCGTGTGAATTCCAGCCCAAATTTCGTTCAACGAACTCTTCCCCAAAGGTAAGCAATTTCTTAACATTCGCGATCTCAATTCTCATTAATTTCATGGCAAAGTAAATTTTCAAAATTCAAATCCTGCAAAACTCATTTTTCCCAAATTTCGTTCAATTTTTTTCGATTTTATTGAATTTTCAAATTTTTTTTCGGCCTAGAGGAAAAAATGAAGCGACGATTTTAAAAAGTCAAGAACCGAGACTCGATGGTCGGAGTCTCCGTCGCACCGAACGATATGAATTATAATTGCAAAGGCAAAAAAAAATCGTCGTTAGAAAAAAAAAATTATTCCATTTCCGGTTTCTTTTTTTTTCTCATTTTTCATACCGAAAAAAAAGTATCGCAGATTTAAAAAATGCAAGTTGGGGTGAAAAAGAATTTGATAGGAAATGTGTCGTGGCTTTGAAGTTGCGAATGTGCAATGAGTGAATTATTAAGGGAAATAGGGATCGAGAGATGTTTCGGTATCCATACGAATGGCCGGTTTAGCATAAAAATTTGGTGGAACGAGAGCCGCAGCGAAGTTGCGACTAAAGCGCGTTGGGGTGTGATTTCGTATATTTATTTTATTTCTTTCTTGTCGCATCGTTTAAATGCTTGATGAGCAAAGGATCGCGAGGTTTTTTCGATTAAATAATTGATCGAATGTCCCGTTGGGTGTCGAAGCTTTTTATACTGCCCAGATTTTTTTTTCTCGCTGTTCTATTTTCCGCTCGGCTATTCTCGTTCGATCGAATCGAACGTCAAATTCCCCAGGGATACATTTTCCTGCATGAATTTTGCCCCAAAGTCTCGCGCGATCCCTTTTCTCCTAAATACGTGTTCGAACTGTCTCTCCAATCGAATAACCGCGACGCACGTCCTATTTCGCCAAATATTGACTGCCTCAATTATGGGATTAGCCAGAACAACCCTTTGCTTTTCTCCTCACCACGAAAAACAACTCTTTTCGCTTTTTCGATCATTACTTTATTATATTTCTTCCCTTTTCAGTTTGATGATGGACAGAGAAGCTCTGCTTTCGATATCGGCTTGTTGCAACTTGAACCTTCAACCCAGACGGAGGTTCGTAATGATTTTTTTTTTATTTTAAAAAATGCAAGAAGTTTTTTGAAATTTAATTAGTTTGCGGCAATTTTTTGACGCTATTCGAGCCAAAATTCTTGTTTTTTTTTCAAGATTTTCATTTCTGTCGCTTTGAATCGTTTGCTGACTAATTTTGGTCGCTGCTTCGACACTCTGGGTCTATTTGACCCACCCGTCCGGGGCGGGTCTCTGGTCGACTCCTTGATATCGAGAAAAAATTGTTTGACTTTGTATCAAGGAGCGAAAGTTGCTGGACTATCGACGGAGACGCTTTTTTTTAAATTTTTTTCGAGTCGTCGAAATTTTTTTTTCTTTTTTTCGAAAATTGTGATTTTTTACAATTTTTTCTTATTTTTTCTAAATTATTTTCGAGATTACGATGAGATTTTTTTTTTTTTTCAGAAGATTTTTTAAAATTAATTTGACGATTTTTTGATTCGTCGATATTTCCAGGGATCGCGAAAACTCGATGGTCAACGGTAATCACAATATGGCGAATGGTCCGAGCTCAGGATCCTTGTCGCGAGAGGAAAGACGTCGACGAAGACGGGCGACTCAGAAATATCGCACAGCCCATGCGACGCGGTGAGTTTGATTAAAATTTTTCATGAAAATCGATTTTTTTCTAAATTTATTGAACAGTTTTGTAATTCGATCGACAATTCAAAGAGAAAATGCACCCTGGCAAAAAAAAAACCAATTCGATAAATGGGCCCTATAACATTCCCTTCGAATTACCCGAAAGAAATTCCACTAAAAAGATCGAGGCCGCTGAAATAATTTAGTTTTTTAATCGTTCTCGTCAAAAAAAAAGAAAATAAAATGAAAATATTTTGGAACAGTGAACGAGTGCGTGTGGAAGCTTTCAATCTCGCGTTCGCGGAGCTCCGTAAATTGTTGCCGACGTTGCCACCGGACAAGAAGCTTTCAAAGATTGAGATACTGCGCCTCGCGATATGTTACATCGCTTATCTGAGCCACGTGCTCGAGGCGTGAGGGAACAATGAAAAAAAAAACGGGAGAATAAAAAAAAAAGCGAAAAAAATGAAACGAGGGCCTAATGAAGTTGATTAAAAGTCAGAATTTGTTAATCACTACCTCCTGACGGCATATCGTTGATTCATTGTAATTATTTTGTCAAATATTTGCATATGTAAGGGAATAAAATGTGTAATAAAAAAAAAAAACTGTGAATAATTAATATAATAAACGAAAATGCGATCGTAATTATCGATCGATTATAGAAATAATGAACAAATTGTTTTATCACTTTCCTCTCGTCGTTCGATGCAACGAGATCGATCGAATAATTCGATTTTTCTGCGTGACTATACATTTTCATCAACCTGAATTACACCTCGTCAAGTAGTTTTAACAAGCGTTCAATGAGACACCCGCTCGACATCGACGCTTTTCTCGTTCGCTTATCGCATATGCTCTCGAGAAGACTCTCGAGCCCATCTGGTCACGTGTATTATTGCCGGACTTCGTAGCTGCACACGTCCCAAGGGAACACTCACATCCCCCTTGCCCCACAAACTAAGTGAAAAAGAATAGGATTACGGGAAGCCAACTTCACGGATCGACGCCCTTTTTTCCTCTCATTTCGAACTTTATCATCAATTTATACGTCGATCTGTACAGTGCTATGCACTTTTTTGGACGATTTGTTCGCTCCAGTCTTTGTCGCAATCGTTCAACTCTGACGGATCGTTTTTCACGCGAAAACTGATCGAAAAGTTTTCAGAATTTCGACGTTTTTAAAAAGTTGTCTTCGGACTTTGATTCCGAGGTAATTAATCGTTCTGCAATGTTGAGATTCGTGTCAGTGTCTTTTTCAGGAGCTGGGCTACGATTTCAAAAAAAAATGTGTCAAAAAATACTAATTTCTTCGAAAATTACGAGCAAGCGAAGAGCCTGGGTCCCAGAGACCCAGGGTAACGGGAAACTGAAGCTCGAAATACGTCAGTGAGGTTCAAGACTCATCGCTTTCGTTGACAAGCGTTTGAGCGTGGCAACATCGATAAAAGTTAAAAACGATAGTGGAAAATACGAAAATTACCAACAGAAACGATTTTTTCGAGCTGATTGCTCGTCATGCTACAAAAAACGCGGTGGACCGAAATCAGGTGGAGCTCAAACATTGTCGGAACGATTTTACGACCATAGCATCTGGTGCAAAGAAATCGAAAGAAAAAATCGAAAACATTGAAAAAATCGGTTTCGTGTGCCTGTAATTTACACCGGACTCTAGACAACATAATCTTTATGTATCGTCGATGGGCGTATGCTCCTGATCGGCTTATACATATTTATATATATATAGATCTCTACGAGAGCGTAAGAACCCCCTCAAATCTGCCACGATGTTTCGACACCCAACAGGGACAACCGAAAGCTTTATTTACATGTGTTTCTCGCTGGTATTTACGACACCACGATTCGAGCACACCCTCGTATTGTTGTGGACCTGCCTATGCAAATTTTATCCACGCGGTTAGGCTAATAAACCTTGAGACGACGAATCGCGAATAAAATATTTTCGAGGATTGAACCTGTCACACTTTTACGATGGCTTTCAATATGGAAATTGAACATTTCGCAATTTTTTGTTAGCCAATTTATTTCGATGAAAATGAAAATTGCGGTATGATTTTTAAGAAACAAGAGAAATAATACGTACGCGATGGCTTGTACGGGATTTGAAGGTTACTCTCGGATTCGAGCATCCCTGGCCGCGAACGCGAGCCTTCTTTATTGTTTTGGCCGTGCACGCTGATCGATGCGAAAAATTTGTTCCTTTTCTCGTGCCACGAAAACGGAATCACAATCTTTTTACTTGACCAGATAATGTGGCGTGAGATTCCGAACACGATATTTATTATAAATTGATAAAACTTTAAGTTGTTTTTTTCCGGAAGTTTTGCTCTGAACGTTCGCAGCGAAAAAAAAGATGCCGAAGGTTCGTACCGCGCGTCACGAGTCACGATTAGTTGTTATTGTTTTGAGGGCGCACAGGTGGCGCGAGGGAAGAGTAAGGGAAGCGCGAATCAAAACACACGGAACTGCCAAAATCAAGATGGCTTCCGCGTCATTTTTCGAGAGAAAAGAAAACAAAACAAAAATACTGTACGACAATGATTCGAAGAAGTGATTTCGTGGAATACGTCGAGGTTCCTTGGGCGAGTGGCATTTATTTTCAACCATGAATAGTGAGTTGTGAAATTTTCTTTAGAAAATCAGATAAATTCGCATACTCATTCGGCAATCAATTAGCTAATAAGTGACGATTCAAGGGATTAATTCATAAAACCGCACACTGTATATTTTCAAAATAGCTATTAAAGATCTTGTCTGTGTTGCGTGAAACACGCAGAAAAATATCGACCGAAAACGAGCGTGGTCAGTTCTCCGGAGAATTGCAATTTTTTCCGATGAAATGTGCTCGCGAACGGTTCACCTATCCGACAGTCAATCGTCGTCTCTTTTCTCGAGTTAACCAGCAAGAATCGAATACTCTTGTTTCTCAAATGAAAGAAAATGTCAGCAAAATTTTATTTGGAAAAAATAAAAAATGAAATCAATTACGCGGTCGATCGTTTAAATTTTGCTTCGGCCTTTCTCGTTGAGTAAATAAATAAATAAATATATAACCAAATAAACAAATAAATGAATAATTGAATACACGAACGAATGAATGAATAAATAAATAAATAAATGAATGAACGAATAAATGAATAAATGGTCGAATAAATGAATAAATTGAAAAATGGGATTGCGACTATGGCGACCGAAGAATTGGGCCGACACGGTATTTCCTTTCATGACGATAAACGCGATTTTCGGCTTGGGTGTTTTTCAATATCCAATCGGTCGACCACGAATGTTAATCAGTGTTGTATATTCCATCGTCTTCGCATCATCGTTGTGGAGCTTATTCTCGATATATCTTCTGAGACATTATAATACCCAGCGATTAACACAAGGGCACCAGGATGCGAATTATGGTTTCAACTTCGTCGGAGAGGTGATAGTTGTATTGACAAAAGTCTTATGGTTTCGGCACACGAAAGTAAGTCCCAATTAGCGAATACTGGGTCTGAACGACCCGTCCTTCGAAATTGTTATTTTTCCTCTGTAAAAAAAAAAGTATCGAGCTCAATATTTTAAAATTCTTTACACAAATTTTGGTTCACCAGACCGAGACGTTTTTTTGCAACTTTTGAGGGTTTGAATGAAATGACGAATGAACGAAATGAAAAATAAATTTTAAACCTTTTTCTCGATTATCGAATAAGAAATATTGTCTGTATACATTGTCGTATGTTTTTTCTTGGCGTTATAGAAACACTTCAATATCGTCGACAGACTGGTGAAAGTGGACGAAACTCTTCACAAGCTCGGAGTTACTTTCAGTTACCAGAAATGTATGTTCCTTGGGATGATAAACTGGAGCTTCTGCTTTCTTTTGGTTGTCAGTCAAACAGTGTCTCACGCAATGTGGCTTGTTGATCCGACGTCATTAACCAAGGCAATAGTCGTGGCGATACTTTTAAAATATTACGTCCTCATAGGCGTGATTCTGAGCTTTCAATTTTGGTTTTCAGCCTGGTGAGATAATGATTCGTCTGAATCAATGCTGTGAAAATGTGTTGAACTCTTTTTTTTTTTCTAATCGACATTTTGAGGATTGAAATTATACAGAAATTATGTTAAGAAGGATCACGTGTATCTAATGGTGAACGAAAATTCCAACATTTATGGTTGAAATTTGGAAATAACATAGAAAAATATACCGAGCACCTATTATTGGAATTATTTTTGAATTCACCGTCTAGTTGTCAAGAGAACGATACATAAAAGTCACATTTTTGAATCCTTATACACAGGCTTTTATAGTAGACACACTCCCTTTGCAATTATTTATATTTTTTGAAGATCAATCTTTCCAACTTTAGCAAACCAAAAACGAACATAAGAAAATATAATTTTCACAGAAATCAACGCTGTTTTTAAAAATCCTTGTTACCGTTGAAGCTAACCTAGCAATTGAAATCGAAAAAAACTTATTTCAGTCTAACGAGTAGTATAGACACATGAACAATTGAAGGTTTGACTACGCTGCATGCACTAGCTGGTTGAAAATAACGTTTTTTAAAGATTGCTATTACGTTAAACTTCAATTAAGCCCAACAAATGAGTTGCATATAATTTCAACAATAAAAAAAATAAATCGTAATAATTTATTTTATGATCAAAAAAGCAAAAAAGGTCTGCTGCTTTTTTGACTGACAAGTAACACATAATCCTCCGTTTAAGAAACTGGTTAACGTGGTGCTTCGTTTCGATCCAGTTGGTCGATGGAATTGCGCCAAATGAATCGAAAAATTGGAACGAAAATTCAAGCTCTACGTATAAAAGTTTGAAAAAAATAATAATCGACGAAGAATTGAGAAGTGAAAAACCGTTCCATACGAGATTGTTTACTGTCCAGGTGTATAGGCCATAGGTTCTTTGCGATAAACAAGTTACTGGAAGAGCCGTACAAGCACAAATATCAAAGTTTTCAACTCGATGATTATGGCACGTTTTTGCAAACAAAATTCCGACTCACATCCTTCGATGAGTCGATGTGTCGACATTTGATGGACGACGACAACCGAACAAGGCTCATCCTCATACTAAAGTAAGTGTGTATCAATATAAATGTAATTTTTATATCCAAGCATCGACCACCATTCGATTCAATTGTTGCGCCCAGTTCGCAACCCAATTCCAAAACCATAGATCGATCGTCAGCAAACAGGCTATCGACCTTTCGAGCACGAATCATGCCAAAAGTGCATTTCTCACCAAAGTTGAGCCAACCTCGCTCGAGCTCCGAGCGAAGCTACAACAAATGCTGACGATCACATTTTGCAATCGATGGTCCCGATCTAACTGAACTCTGGGCAATAACCCCAAGACATCCAGATTGCCCAATAATTACCACCTCGACTAATTAATGACAACCCCTAAGTTTATAAAAGAGAAAGCAACATTTCAACGCATTCAGTCTGCGATCCGACACTAAAGTATCAAACCACACATCATATCTATTGATCTCGAGGCAACTATCCCGATTGTAACCAACTATCTTATAATAAACCTATTAGTTAAAACTGAAAGTATTGAGTTGGAGATTGACTCAACCTTGGCAACATCCCGAACTATCCGTCCTTGTCAAACTCGTCCCCACGTGACGATTTGCACGGGCGCAACACAATAAATCAGAAAATGACAAATTAAAAGCTCCATTCATAGTTCATTGGAAAATACATCAACAAGTCTCAATTGCTTGATCACAATTCGAATTAAACGAGCCAAATCCAATTCTTTAATCGATTTGATTCTCAATCCTGAATTTAACCCTTCAAGTACACAGTGGGTCATTGTGACCCCAATAAATTTTCTGTCCCCGATTGTATGGCATTTGATGGCTACCAATGTTTTGGCATTAAATTTTCGTTTTTGTCACAAAATCAATTTAGGGCCATAAAATATGGATAATTTTCTACAAAAACAAAAAAATGCACACTTCGATTGACCCAATATGCTCGTCAATGAAATAAATCAATTTTTCAAAGCTTTTTTCAATTAAACTTGATTTTCTTCTTCAAGACACGTCCACCTCGAACTGACGCTCATTACCGGAGATCTGAATGATGCTTATGGTGTAACTATGTTACTCGAACTGGGAAAGGATTTCATTATGTTTACGGGACGTGCTTATTTGCTGTGTGGCATTTTCGTGCGAGAATACGTTGAGAAAAAATCTCTCCTAGCGAGTGTTATACTGACGTGGGCTGTAACATGCATCTTGAAGCTACTGCTCCTGAGTAGCATCTCTGACGGCGTAACAGCTGAAGTAATGCATGCAAATTCTATCGTTTCCTTTGTCTTGATTTTTATGTGAAAACAAAAATAGAGAAATAAACAAAAAAATTAGTTTTTTTTCCTTTTTCACGTCGAAGTGAAATGTAAACTTCGTGCATGGGGATTTTTTTTGTACACATTTTTTTTTGTGATGCATTTCATGGGAAAGAGAGAGGAAGTTGCAATAGTTTTTTTCTGGTGAACAAAATTTTGTTCATTTTTGTATAAATTTATGGAAAAATTGGATTTTTATGGGTAAACCAAAATAGATAAATTTCACAAAATTTGTTTTTTTTTTCGATTTCACGTCAAAAAGTCGGAATTTCGACCTCGAATTTTTTTTCGTACACTTTTTTTTTTGAGTGAATTGCAATGAATTTCACCTGCAAAATGACAGTTTATTGATTTTTGTTTCAATTATCCAATAATAATTTGTTTAAATTATATTTTGTTTAAATTTATGGAAAAGTTGAACTGAAATTTTCCTTTCTTTCTTTTTTTACGTCTCTAGTCCAAACGCACGGGTAATCTGATTCATCATTTCGCTCAAGGGGACGACGATCCCGAATTTTCCGAAGAAATCCAACAATTTGGTTTTCAAATATACAACGTTCCTGTTAGCTTTTCGCCGGTTGGTTTTTTCGTTCTGGGTTATGAGTTCATGGGAGATGTGAGTACCGAACGAAGTATTTACAAATTCGAAAACGTTTTATTTTTATTCATTTTTTTTCGTGACGTTTGTAAAAATCGAAGATTTCCATAATTTTTAAATCGATCGAATCTTATGTTTTCCGACGTTTTTTCGACGCACACGCGTTCAGGAACGTTTGAAATTTTCTCCTAATTTTTGGCCCTGGGTCAAATTGACCCAGTACCTTTGAGAGCTGTGGAAATTGTCGTTCCTTTGCAGTTCTTAGTTGCTGCCTTGACCTACCTCATCATCGTCATTCAAATGGACTCCAAGGATGGTTTTTAGATCAATTAACATCTTCATATCGTTCGTCGACTGTGTCATTAAAAAAAAAGGTAATTAGCTAAAAGGAATGCCGCGATATATCGATTATACTTTTTCCGTTTGACTTCATTATTCTAATTGCCATTGTCGCTCGGAAAATGAGTTTGTCGTATCAAAATAATCAGAGGACTGATCGCACGAATAAATTCTGTATCATGTACCGACCAAGTATTGGAATCCCATTATTATCTTTATCGTAAGTTGCACGTGATGCACATGCAACTTTGGGTCTCGAACGCTCGGCAGTACCCGCGTATAATTGACGCTCTGACCAACTTCGCCGCGGGAATAATTCTTACACTGTCAAAATAAATTCAAATTATTCAAAAACTTGGTTAATTTTTTTTTTCTTTTTGAAATCACGTAATTTTTGTTCGGAAAAACGAAAATGTGATCGCGTTGAATTTATTTGATTCCTCGGTCGATTTCGAGGAGATTTTTCAAAAATTCAATTCGGAACGCAATCTCGAGATAATTTCGAAAAATTGAGAATTTTTTTGGTTTTTTCAGTTTCCAAGGTCACGTAATTTTTTGAGGAAAAATGGAAATGTAATCGCGTTGAATTTATTTGATTCGTGGGTCGATTTCGATCAGATTTTTCAAAAATTCAGTTCTTAGTCGAATCCCGAGATAAGTTCAGAAAATTACGAATTTTTTGGGACTTTTTTTCAAGGCCAGTGGCTGGATGATGCATTTTTTGGAATAATTCCTACAGAGATTTTGTCCGTCGATGAAACGTGCAAAAAAAAACTATCCGAACCGAAAGGGAACATTTCTCTTGGGACCGAAGATTTTTTTTTCCCCGCACGGACGAGAACGGTTCACAAAAACGTCGCAGTCAATCGTTGTCGACCTTGACGAGTTACCGAAGAATTTATCACTTGCCCAACTTGAAAAAAAATATTGACGATTTTTCGTGGGGATACAGTAGAAATTTTTAAAGCATTGGGAACAGATAGTGAAATTATGAAGCATAATATTAAAAAGACGTGGACACTGTGGAGACCGAAAGTTTTGGCCGACACGGCGTTTCCTTCCTTGACATTAAGTGCGCTACTGGGTTTCGGTGTTTTTCAATATCCCATCGGACGCCCGCGACTCTTAATCAGTGTTATCTACGCGATTATTTTCTCTTGTATTTTCTGGACCGCATTCGTCAAAGCCATCGTCATACCGACCGAACGCAGTCAAATTTCACAAGCGAATAATCAAGTGAATCGTTACGTGATGTACGTCAATCAGCTATCGACGGTCGTTATCCAAATTATGAATATTTGGCACGTGAAAGTACGTATCACGTAGTCTGTATTGATTGGGTCCAGGAGACCCAATACAAAAAAAAAATACAATACTCAAAATACTCAATACAAAAAAAAAAAAAAAAACACCAGAAACAACGATAAATGCAAAAAAAACGTTTGAAGAAAATTCCTTCACGTAACAGGCTTCAAAAATATAATTTAAAAATCAAATTTCGATCAAGTTGGAAAATAATCCTCTGAGAGTTTGACTTTCGCAAGTAGTTACTGTCCGCGTGTAATCAGACGAACCGCAGAAGCTGACGATGGAAAAATCCGAAAAAAATCGTGGGCCTCTTTTGAACTCTCAACTAAACGACGATAATTCGTCACATCCGCAATTTTTTTTTTTTGTATAACAATTTCATGCTAAATAAGGAGACGTGCATTTTTCACGACTTGGTTCAGACACAAATGACTGAATCGTTAATGAAAACTTAGAGTCCAAAGTTCGGTTTTTCGTGCGAATCAGTCAATTTTTAAATTCAAACCTTGTCTGAATTTTTTCATATTTTTTTATCGAGTGCCTGATTTTTTTTTCACAGTTTCGAGCCAAGTGCACTTCCTGTCAAAAAGCTCGTTGCTCGTCACCGTAAAATCGGAATTTAATTCGATAATTAAAGTTTTTTGCTATCGAAGTGTGATTGAATTTCTTGATTTCAGAAAATTTTGCACACGATCGATAGATTGAGCAAGGTCGACGAAACGCTTTACAAACTGGGAGCAAATTTTGACTATGGACAGAGTTTGTTGGTAGGAGCAATAAGTTTCGTCTTCTGGCTGTTGTGCTTACTGGCTCAAATTGTTAGCAGAGTTTTATGGCACATTGATCCGATGTCAATCCACAGTGCAATACTTGTGACGATAATTACTAAATACTCAGTAATCATCAGCGTGATGACAGGACTTCAGTTTTGGTTCATAGCTTGGTAACGTTGAACGAATATCTTCAAAGTTTCAACCCAGAACTCGCATGATTGAGGTCCGAACTCACGTGAACTCTAAAAAATGAGTTTTTCGTTGATTTTTTCACGGTTTTCAGTCTCCGGGTTTTCCATAAACTAAATGTGCATGAAATCAGATTTCTCACGCATCATTCTCTTCCTTATGAAAAAATGAAGAAAATCGTGTATGACAAAGTCTGTTTATTGGAATAGGGCCGGTTTTATTATCAAGGAAAGCGTGGCGTGCTTTCGGACCCCAGTCATGCGTTTCAAGGTCAAAAAATTACTCGTGAGGTGTAAGGTTAAGGACGTTGTATGCTAAATTTTCTATCGATACAATTCCTTCAAATTTGCTCCGAATTAAGAGAATAGTGATGTCTAATAGCTCGCACAATTTTATGAGGTTTCACCATGTAGAAGTCGAGATATTTATTTATAAAAATCACAGTTTTCAGTAGTTTCTCATAAGAGCGTGAAAAGTTGCAATTTTCAACATTGAATATTTCGATTTCTAAATGGAGAAGCCTCTCAAAACTTTGCATACACTTTTATGTAACATCGAAGAAGCTTTATTTAATTTTTCAAAAAAATCGGTCGTAAAATTTTTTCGAAATTTTGTTTATTATATAACAAATACAGATTACCTCGGACAATCTTGAATTTAGAGTATGTTGTTCTTTAGTCAATTTGTAACAACTTTTTTTAATGAACTTGGGCTCGCAAACCATATTGTATGTGAGAAAAACTGAAAACAAAAATTTACATTTGATCGTCGCCATACAACGTCCTTAAGTAATTATTTAAAAAAGTGGTAGAAAAAATATTAAAAATTGATTATTTCTCGACGTCCAATCAATTATTTGTTGTTCAGGTACATTGGCCACAAATTTTACGCCGTAAACAAATTACTGGACGAGCCATTCAAGCATATTTATCGAACATGTGAAATTGATGATTTTGCCACGAACCTCCAGAAAAAGTTTCACGTAACCTCGTTCAATATGGCTCTGTGTCGACATCTGATAAACGACGTCGATCGAACTAGTTTCATTCAGATAATAAAGTGAGGCTTTCCCTGGTAGAAATTTTTTTCCGAATTTTTTACGTAAAACTTCTATTTTCTCCGAAAAAAAATCCGATTTTTTCCCATTTTTACAGCGAATTGGAACACCTTTTGAGAAAATCGGGAAAATTTTTCTTTTCATTTTACTCCGAACTTCTCCAGATTTTCTCTTTTTTCCCCGCTTTTTTCGAAATAACTCCTTCTTTCTCCTAAAATTTTTCCAATTTTTCCCAACCATTTTTCTGAAAGTCTCCCAAGCTTGCGTTTCCATGAATTTAAATTGATGTGGATTTCCTTTTTTTATGCATTTTTTATTTTTCTACTATACTTTAAACTTGCGGATACTTTTTGGGATCACTGCTCTTCAAAAAAAAAATCAAGGAATTTTGTCATTCACAATTTCATCGAATTCAAGAAAAAAATATCAATCTTTTGCAACAAGGTCATTTTATGAGTTTTTATCAACTCTCTTGAATTATTCCAAAGCATTAAAAAAGGTTAGAAAACAATAAAAAATTCTCGCGGATAAAATGAGGAAATCAAAATAATGCGGAGAAAGACGAATATTGGAGAAATCGGCCGAATTGTAAATAACAATATTTCCCATTTTTAAAATTTTCTCCGAATAGGCGGACAACGGGGAAATTCGTAAAAAACAATGATGACAACTTTTCCAAAAAAATCCGATTTCTACATTTCCCATTTTTCCGGAATTCTTAGAAAATATTTGAGCATACTAAGAAGTAATGGGAGATTCTCGGGGAAAAAAGGAGAAAATTGGAACAATGCGGAAAAACGGAATATGGCGAAAATCGGCCGATTTTAAGAGATTACAATATTTCGCCTTTCTTTCCCGATTTTTTCCGAAATAAGAAAATACGGAGAAATTCGTGAAAACCAAAAATGATAATTTTTCCGAAAAAAATCCGATTCCTACATTTCCCATTTTCCCGGAATTCTCCCGAAATATTTTAGCATACTAAGAAGTAGTGGGAGATTCTCGGGGAAAAAAGGAGAAAATTGGAACAGTGCGGGAAAACGGAATATGGCGAAAATCGGCCGATTTTAAGAGATTACAGTATTTCTCCTTTCTTTCCTGATTTTCTCCGAAATAAGAGAATACGGAGAAATTTGTGAAAACCAAAAATGATAATTTTTCCGAAAAACTCCGATTCCTACATTTTTTCCATTTCTCCGGAATTCTCGTGAGACATTTTAGAATACTAGGAAGTAATGGGAGATTCTTGGGAAAAAGAGGAGAAAATTGGAATAATGCGGAAAAAAACGGAATATTAGGAAAAATCGGCCTATTTTAATATTAATATTTCTCCTTTCTTTCCCGATTTTCTCCGAATTGGGTAAAAACGGAGAGATTATGAGAAATTCGTAAAAAAAATTCTACCAGGGTTGTCACGAGCTATCATTTTTGATGCTGAAATTTAATTCAGTCTGTATAATTGAACGTTTTGGTATTTCTAGGCACGTGCATCTCGAATTGGCACTCATTACCAAAGAGTGGAATTCAGCTTATGCTGAATTGACTGTTCTAGAATTTGCACAGGATTTCGTCCTCTTCACGTTTCGTTCTTATCTCCTTAGTAATGTTATAGTCCGAGCACATGTTAGAAGAAGATTTCTTCTCATTGTCGCCACGTTGACGTGGATGATTCCATGTTTTTTGAAAATGCTTCTCGTCAATAGTATTGCTGACAGCGTCACCGAAGAAGTAATCCAATTTCGATACGTTTTTTTTTTATTCATAGATTTTTGAGTAAAAAGAAAATTTTTGAGAGGCTGTGGGTTAAAATTTCGTGGAAAAAACCAGCGATTTTGAACCAAATTCAATTTTAAAAATCAACAAATATTTACGGGCAAAAAATTATTTTTATTCAGCAATTTCGCAGAATTGTGATTCATTTTTGAATTTTTGATCATTTCACGTCCAGGCGAAACGCACGGGCAATCTAATTTTTCATTTCACACAAGCGGGAGAGGATCCGGAATTTACCGCTGAAATCAGACAATTTGGATTGCAACTGTACAACATTCCTGTTCGGTTTTCTCCCCTTGGATTATTCGTGCTTGGCTACAGATTCGTGAGAGGTGTAAGTTACGATATTTAGCGTTTTCATCAATTTTTTAATTCGACGACTAAAAAGACATTCTGCTTCGAATAATTCTGTTTGTAGTTTTTTGGAACTGTTCTAACGTATCTGATAATTGTTATCCAAATTGATGGAGGACACAGCCTTTAATTACGCCGAGATACTTTATCGTCGACTCGACATTTTGGATCATCTCAGCGCACGAGTTCTTCACATCTTAACATCGAAAAATCTCTGATTTGATAGCACGAAACAGCTTTTGTTTACACACCGAGAATTATGAATTTTCGATGTTATTGTCACACGTAAAACAACCAACAGGTCTTGAGGCATGCAGGAGCCGCGCAACACCATTTATAATTGTTCGGAATGTAAGCCAAACATGAAATCTAAATACATGAGTTTTATTTGCATAACTTTTCAGTTTTTTACAAAAATTCTTACAGTATTTCTATTATTTTTGATTTTCTACTCTTTGTCCATTATTCTCCGTTTCGTATTACCACCATTTTGCTTCCTCATAGACGAAGCTATGTGACGCTGAAATTTTTTTTCCCAGTTTTCAATGTCAATGTGCTTCAAATGTCCCAAAACATGAAAAAATCATATTTAGAAAAAATTTCCGGATGTGTGTGTGTGTGTGTATGTTCTGGCACTGTAAAATTCAAACGTTTATAACTCGAGAACGGTTTGAGCTACAGGGCTCCCGTTTTGCACAGATGTTAATCCGTACAAGCTCTTCATTCTCTGAGAATTTAGTTGGAATTGGTAGAAAAATACGAATTCTACGGCGTTTTGAAATTTTCAAAAAAAGGGTGTCGATGCTCTAACTTCCGCAAATTTCAAGATTTATTATTAATTTTTTTTTTATGAAAAGAGTATAATAATAGGAAGGTCGGTATTAAATTTGGAAAATATCGTTTGAACGGTTTAAATTTTATGATTTTTCGAATCTTACGAAAATCTGAGTTTTTTGAAAAATCGTTCAACCCTTTTTCTTTTCTGCATATTTCCTCTATTTCTCTACAGAATTGGCATAGTTTACTTTCAACTTCTCCCCTTAGTGTCTTTATTAGTTTTTCCCTTATGTCCTTACTGTGCAACGTTTCTTTTTCCCAATTCTCAATGTAAGGTTTACTTTCTTCTGCTTTTAATTGTCTACCTTCGTCACATGTAATAAACATGAAATTTATTATTTTGGAATAATGGAATAATTGGAATAATGGAATGAGAATTCGTGTGCATCTGAGAATCGAGCGGATCGATTCGAAAGTTGTGATATAATAAATAATGCAATTGCTTTGATCGTTTCAGGTGTGAATCGGCACGAGCGAAGGAAGGAAAAAGTTTCGGATGAGGCGTGGGGGTGAAGAGCGATTTTCCGGCAATTACTCGTCGGTTTATCTCTCTCCGTCAATTACAACGACCCCATGGAGCTCGGGCTAGTCAAGGGGGATTCTGCGAGTACAGATGGGAGGCGTCAGTCCGTAAAATTCGGCAATTGTGCCACTGATCCTCCTGTAATCCAGGCTGCATCGATCATACTCGTCTATTCTGGTCATCGATTGAAAAAAAAAAAAAAAAAATGTATTCCAATTTTTAGTCATTCGCGCACTCACCGCTTGTTCACGCATCGAGAAACATTTGTTTGTCGAATAAAATTTGTCAAACGGCATGTGGATGACGAAAGCATGAATTTATTCTCCGGGTCAAATTGACCCAGTGTGTACACGAAGGGTCCAAATTAGCACAATATTAAAATTCATCGAGAAAACTGTTTTTGGTAATTTTTCTAATCCACTGCCCCGGAATTTTTGTGATAGAAAAAAGACCATCATTTTCCGTAGACAAGTATCGTATTCGCTCGGTGCTGGAAGGGGATGTGGCATTAATTGAGAATTAGAGAGGCGCGAGAGCGCTTTGGAAGGCGTTCGAACCACCTGCTACTGCTGCACGAGTCCTCGGGATCTGAGGGGATTGATTTATCGCACCCGAGGGGGATCCTTTCCGCTCTTGGTCTCGTCCCTTTGTATTCCCCCGGTATATAAGGACGGAGCACATTGTCGTTCCGTTGGATTACTATGACTGTATATTGTATATGAAAACATTGTTGAACCTTCCTGTCCTACCGAGCACCCTGCTTGCGACTAACCGAGCCTTTTTTATGGTCCTCGAAAAACAAGTAATAAACGTAAGTAATCCTTGAGAATTTGGATCCTCTTCGTAACTGGATCGAGTTCACAAAAAGCGTAAGAATGACGATAAGTTTTAGCAGAAATACCTGAGGAATTTTTAATAAGAAAAACAGAGCGTGAAACTTTTATTTTTCGCTGAAAAGTCTCGATTTTTTTTTTACGATGATAAGAATTTCGTAATGACTGCGTTGATTTGTGGCGATTCGTGTTGCTGAATAAACAATTTAGTGAAATTGCTTTTCTGCAAACACGAAATAAAAATCTCGGAGATAAGGCCGAGAATTTTTACCCTTTCCGAACATTTTCCTGCCACAGAAATCAACTGCTCGTCCTTCAACTATGAGGCGTGGTTAAACTAAGGGGGAGAATCTGCTTTTTTTCACCATCCCTATAAGAAAATGCTGCAGCATCAAACATACGGGACGGCTTATGAAACGGAATCGGATTGTAGAAAAGCAAACCAAAACTGTTCCCCGAGCACCATTCCTAATAATCCGCAAACATCGTTTATCATTCTGGATCACGTTGTCCTGGCTTTTATGTTTTTCAAACACAGAGAACCTTTCGAAGAGAGTTTCAATTTTTAATCTTTTTTTATAGTCCACGTTAGTCTAATTAAAATTAAAATTGTCTTTGAAGAAAAAGACGTCGGATCGTAATTTAGAATTTAAAAAATTAGTTTATTTATAAATTAGTAAAATAATTCTCTTATTTTTTAGCATTCCTCAATTTGTTTTTAACCTCTCGAGTACACACTGGGCTATTTTGTCCCCAAAAATTTTCTGTCACCGATGGTTTCTCCTTTAAGGCAACGAATTTTTTGGCATTTGGTTTTCGTTTTCGTCAAAAAATCAATTTTGGGCCATAAAACATCGATAATTTACGACGAAAAGTCTTGACAAAAAAAAAATGCTTTTTTACCGAAATACAACGATTAGAAAAACTTCTTCAACTTCTTGGGGTTTGTTTGGGTTACAGGAGTAAAGCAACTGGATCGGTCTCGTAGGGTAGTCGAATAAAAAAAAAGTTTTCTTTCAAGAAAAAGATGGCGGATCGTGATTTGGAATTGTAACAATTGGTTTATTTACAAAAAAGTAAAATAATGCTCTTATTTTTTGCCATACTTCAATTTGTTTTTAAACTTTTTGGGATTGAGGCCGTAGGCTTTGAGTCTTTCGGAACTGAGTAAAGCCACTGGATCGGTCTCCTGTTTCGTCTTTTTAAACTTCTTTTCCGCTGAGCCCTTCGAAGATTTGTTTTTATTCTTCCTTTTCATCCCTTTGTTGGCAACGTTCGTATTTTTTGATAAATTCGCGGAGTTGGAATTGTTGAGGGTGTCGGAGTTTTTGGTTTTCTTCTTTTTCTTTCCTTTCCCGTTTTCCGTGCTTATCGACAAATTTACAGAGTTCGCGCTGTCGAGAGTGTCCGGATTTTTGTTTTTCTTCTTTTTCTTTCCGCCGTTCGTTGTATCGCTCGCGATATCGTCAACCACTGTTTCCGGTGAAACATTTTCGGCCTTTGGTTTCTTCGCCGACGGCAACTCGACTTCCGGTTTACTCGAATCTGCAGAGTCATTAGTTTTCGCAGCTTTTCTCTTATTACTTTTTTCAGCACGATCGCTCGTCGCTGTTGGCTCCGATTTTATTGATGGCCGATCTTCCGAGACGCTCTTAATGGGCTTCACTTTTGAAATTTCTTTTTTCGAGTTTTCACTTCCGTTTTGGTCGGATTTCTGCTCAGTTTTCCCAGCGCTTATCTTTGGGGAAGCGTTTGCTTCTTTCTTGGCCGTTTTCTTTTTCTTTTTACGTTTTTTCTTCGATGATTCTTCAGCCGTCTCGGTTGCAGGTGTTATCATCATTTCCGAATCTTGAGGCTCTTCCTGCGGCCTGAGCAAGCGAAAAAAAAGAAGCAATTATTTCAGGATTCTCCCAAATCTCGCTTTGCCATAAATTTCATCGTGGAAATATTTCTTGGGAACTTACGTGTACAGACTCTTGAGGACTTTCTTTTTGTACTCTTCGTTCCGAGCTTTCTGCTTGTAAATTTGCACTTCTTTCAACTCGATATTTTCGGGCTTGTGCTCAAGGGCTTTCTTCAACGAACACCATTTGTTCAACTCTCGATCGTCGGCAACGAGAATCTGAATCGAAAAACCACAGTCGGTACAAATTTGTCCAATTTTTTTTTCACATTCATCGATTTTTGCTTCCTCATAAAGGAAGCTATGTGATGATGAATTTTTTTTTCAGTTTTCAATGTCAATGTGCTCAAAATGTCCCAAAACATCGAAAAATCATATCTAGAAAAAATTTCCGGATGTGTGTGTATGTGTGTGTTCTGGCACTGTAAAATACAAACGTTCATAACTCGAGAACGGTTTGAGCTACAGAGCTCCCGTTTTGCACAGATGTTAATCTGGACAAGCTCTTCAATCTCTGAGAATTTTGTTGGAATTGTTAGAAAAATACGAATTCTACGGCATTTTGAAATTTTCAAAAAAAGGGTGTCCACGCTCTAACTTTTGCAAATTTTAAGATTCATTACTATTTTTTTTTTTTTTTTATAAATAGAGTATCATAATAGGAAGGTTGGTATTAAATTTGGGAAATATCTGTACAACGGTTCAAATTTTATGATTTTTCGAATTTTACGAAAATCTGAGTTTTTTTGAAAATCGTCCAACCGTTTTAATTTCTGAATTTTTTTTTAACGCTTCAATATTTACGGAAGGAATTCCATTGGAGAAATGTTGTCCAGCAACGAAAAAATGGAGCGGGAAACTTACTTCTTCGACGCTCAAGCCATAATCGTTTGGAACGACTTTTCGGTATTTGAAACGACAAGGCAAATCGTCGATCATGTCCTCGTAGTCCAGAGCATAATATTGTTCGATGTAATCGCGATAAGAAGCATGCAATTTCGGATCGAACTTTGGCTTCTCCTTCGCAATTACCTCGGCAAATTTACTTTTTCTACGTCTCTTCTTCTTTTTACCAGAGTCCATGAGCTCGTTTTGCAAAGCTTTCGTCGGATCGTAATCCGCGTCCATCTGAAAATCGAATTCCGATTAGTGTTTTCTTGGATATTTAACCGCGGATCATGATTTTTTAAGGCGCCCCGGGTCATTTTGTTTTTTTTTTCGTCCTGCCCCTTGTATCTGACGAATCTTGAGAGAAAAAAATCTGAAAATATTCTGGAGTTCTCTCCATTGATGCTGCTTTAAGGTTTCATAGTTGTGATAGTCGCGTTTGTTTTATTTTTAAATGAAACATTTTGAAAAACAAGATTTTCGAAAAAAATTTACGCTTGGGTCAAAAAGACCCAATATGAGGTTTCAATGAAATTATGAATCATTATATTTGTTGGAATTACGATAAAGTCAGGATCTTCGCAGTGGGCGGTTCCAGGACGCGGTGAATCGTTGTCTGGAACAATTTCCTCAGTCTCGGGATCGTAATCATCCCAAGTTCGTTCGATACCGAGTTCTTCATCGATTTCTGGGAATTCAGGCTTCATTCCATCTTCCGGTAGCGCGTAATATTCGTCGTTGAATATTTCTTGCATTTTTCGATCGTGTTCCGCGGGATCAAAGTCTGCGTCGAGGTTGAAATTCTCAAAATGAGCGTCGTCGTTGCCTGCGAATTCAAAGGGAAAATGTATTTTTGGAAATTCGTAGATTTGTGGATATTTGGGTTTAGAATTACGAGTACGAACCAGTTATTTCTTTGAGCTGCGCGATTTTATCAGCGATTTCTTTTCGTTTCAAAGCTTTGAGTTGTTTCAATTCTTCCTGTTTGCGAACTTTCTCCTCCTCTTTCCGTTGCTTAACTTCCGCTCGTTTGAGGGCTCTTCTATTGTCCTTTTTTCTCAACGTGTTCTCCAGAGTCCTGGGATATCGTTTGATGAATTCTTGATCAGGTTCTTCGAACCGGAAGTTGTATTTGTGCTCGAATTCCTCTTGTTCCTCGAGGATTTTCTCGTCCTCGGACAAGTTGACATCGTTCTCTTGTGCGGGTTCTCCATAATCGAGATTTTCCGATTCGCCGTCGTCGTTGCCCAAGAATTTTTTGTTCAAAATGTAATCGCGAAGAAATTTTTCTTTCGGATCAAGTTTTGGGTCGATCCAAAAATCACGCAACGGTTTTAATTGCTCTTTGTCGCCGTTTTCGATTTCGGCCGCTTGGCCTTTCAGCCATTCTTTGTACGTTTCCTCCTCCTTCAACTTGTCCGACTCTGTTTTTGCTTTTGGCACCAAAAAGTCGTCTTCGTTCTCGTCCTTGTCGTCAAGGGCTTTTCTGATACTCTCCTTCAGAGCCAATTGCTCTTCGACGTACGTGGGCGCCCGGGACTCTCTCTTTTTGGAACGAATCGTATCCTCGTCCTCGCTGTCGCTCAATTTGCCTCCACGTCCCACGACCATTTGTCGCTCGTAGTCACGTAGAAAAAGCTTTTTCTCTTTGGACGACTTTTTGCCGCCGCTTTCTTCTCGATTTTCCGATACTTCGTCAAAAAATTTCACTTTCTCGTCGTAAATTTTTGGATCTTTGTTCTTCAAACAGGCCAAAGTTTTGTAAAACTTTTTTTCAAGCTCTTTCGTCAATTCCTGAAACATTATTACGAAATATGAAGATACAACAAAAAATATATTTTTATTCGTCATTTTGATAATTAATGCGATTGTTCCTAATTTTCTAGTAAATTCAGTTTTCCCATGGCAAAGAAAACTCTCCCAATATCGTTGACGAAAAAATGAAAAATTTGCATTCCGCTATGAATTATAAGGAAGAGAAAAATCAGAATACGAGAACGACTTTCGTTTTTTTTTTCAAAATGTCCATCATTACGGAGATACATGTAAAAATTTGGATATTTTTTTGGAAATTATGACGATTGAAATATATCGAACTACTCACTGCTGCATCCTCGTCTTCGTCCGACGAAGTCTCGGAATCTTCGTCCGAGCTGGCAAGATTTTTGACGTGATCTCCATACTTTGTTTTGACTAAAAATCACCAATTTTTATTGTTTTACTTGTTGCACTTGGATAATTAACGAACAATACGAAATCAATGCGATATGACGTTTTCATTTTGTTTGGAGAAACGGAGCTCTCGACTCGTTTGAAGACACTCACATTTATTCAATTCTTCCTTCTGTCGCCAAGTGTTGTAATTCGTGGCATATCCATTGTTTATTTTTAATTCCCCCTCGGAATCAGAACCCTCGTCTTTGAACAACGTTGACATTATTTTGCTTTCAATCACTGCGAAATACGCAATGGATTATCAACAGAACGAAAACACGTTGTGGTTGAACATAACCTCAAACTCAACGGAATAACAGATGTCCACGATCTCGTTGCTCTCATCGGGCAAGGACCAAGTGGCGACGAGGGTCAAGTCCGTGGAAATATTACCGCTACGTTCAAGGTCATAACGTAAAATGACTGCGAGGAATTCAATCAAAATTTTCAATCGCTTCTACGTATTTCAAAATATATCTCGAACGCTGTACTATGTCTAAATCAAGAAAAACATAATAGCGGACATTAAAAGGTTGTGTCCAATCGATATGAGGCGTAAATTACGAGAATTTTGTTGTTGCCCGAAGGACCTGCATGTAGAATGGCATTTGCTATTTTGTCCTTGGAACTATAGTCTGAGTAGTTTTTCGATCGATTGAAATGCAAAAAAAATGTATCGGCTTGTTTCTATAATTGCCTATATCGTTATTTTGGTTTATTGAAGATCGTGGTTGATGAAAAAAATTCCAGAGAGGAGGCAATTCGTAATAAACCGGAGGCCCGTTTCCTGAAAACACTAGCTGCGATGCATTTTGCTCAGAAAATGAGTAGCGATTCTCATGATTTACGACGACGAGAGATAAAAATGTATACCAGCGAAAAAATCGAAATAATCTCCAAACTTGTGATCGTGACTCATTAGTCCGAGTTTTTTATCACATTTCTACTTATGATAAAAAATCGTCCTTCACGATTTTGATTTCATTATTCACGATGGAAACGTACGTTATTGAACACGATGACGCTTCTGAAGGCTCGATCTTCAGATTAAATGATTTTCTTCGGTATATAGACCATAGGACCCCATAGAAAATGACCCTACGATTTTTATTCCAGAAATATTCGTCTCTAAATTTCTTTTACTATTACTCAAACCTCTAATGCGATTGATAACTCGAAAGATTTTGAATAAATCATTAATCTAATTCGAAAAGAAACGATAACAGCAGGGAGCTCGATATTCCTTTAATTTTGAATGTCATCGCGTGGAATTTGATGGCAACGATAAAAAGTAAGGACAAGGTGAAATTGCATATAAGATGACTCAAAATATTTTGCAAATTGTCGGCCAAAGCCCAGATAATCTTTGGAAAAAAATGTATAAAAGAATCGATCTGGCGACAAAATCTATGCATTCCTTTCAGGAGTTTAAACACATTCTCGTTATTCTGTCAGTAAAAGTGCCACAACGGCACGTACTTCATGTGAGTATAAACATCCTTATTAACCCTTTGAGTGCACGCCTCCTGCAAGTGCATACTGGGTCAATCTGACCCAAGGCGTTTTTCGAATCGTTGTATTCTGGTAAATATGCATTTTTTTTTGTGTGGAGACTTTTTTCGTAGTAAATTATAAATTTATTTTTTGACGAAAACGAAAATTAAATACCAAACGATCGGTGACAGAACATTTTTGGGGTCAAAATGACCCAGTGTGTACTCCAAGGGTTAAGACTTGAAATTGCTTAAAAAATTATCAACAATTTTGATCGATCACATCGAATTACTCGCGATTTTCAAAATATTCACTAATTTAGTGTGTTTTTTGAAATTATTGAAATAGCCACGGATACAATGCTGTCCAGGACTCTGTTTGTTGGATTGGCACTGCTAGCAGTGTCCGGTGCAGAGGCCTATTATTCGCAATGCCCAAAAGATGCCTTACGGAACGAAACCGTACAAATTCCGCACGAGTACGACTGTACGAAATTTTACACGTGCATGGGCAGCAATCATAAAGTGTTGAGAGAGTGTCCAGTGATGGATGACGAAGGTAACAGACTGCACTTTAATGCGAAGCTACATGTGTGTGACTGGCCATGGGCAGCAGAGTGTGATTCACGGCCAATTGTCATCAAGGATATGAAGAAGATATTGTTCGATATCAAACCCATACCCACCACGTGCCCGAGAGTCGATTCTAAATACGAGACTGTCCATCTCGCCTACGAGAACGATTGCACCAAATTCTACAAGTGTCTTCAGGGCAGAAAGATTCCGATGTCCTGCCCGGAGGATCAGGAAGGCAACAAACTGTATTTCAACCCCAGCGAACAGGTTTGCGATTGGCCGTACAATGTCGATTGCCAGCAACCTCAATTCACCCTGAGAATGCTTTTGGCTGCCAAGCCCATACCCACCACGTGCCCGAGAGTCGATTCTAAGTACGAGACTGTCCATCTCGCCTACGAGAACGATTGCACCAAATTCTACAAGTGTCTTCAGGGCAAAAAGATTCCGATGTCCTGCCCGGAGGACCAGGAAGGCAACAAATTGTATTTCAACCCCAGCGAACAGGTTTGCGATTGGCCGTACAATGTCGATTGCCAGCAACCTCAATTCACCCTGAAAATGCTTTTGGCTGCCAAGCCCATACCCACCTCGTGCCCGAAAGTCGATTCAGTCAACGAGACTGTCTTTTTGGCTCACGAAAGTGACTGCACCAAGTTCTACGCCTGCTCAAACGGAAGGAAAATCGTCCAGCAATGTCCAAAACTCGACGAAGAAGGCAATCGACTTTATTTCAATCCCGAAGAACAAATCTGCGACTGGCCATGGAACGTCGATTGCAAGCTGCCTGAACCGCTGCTGAGGGCTACGCCAGTGAAGAACATCACTCCCGTTCCAATCGTATGTCCGGAGACGGATCCCCTGGAATACGAAATCAACATTGCCCATGAGACGGATTGTACACAATTTTACAAATGCTACCGGGGAGTCAAATATTTGCAGCAATGCCCCAAGATCGAAGGCACCGAAAACAGATTATTTTTCAACAAATACCAACAAGAGTGCGATCTGCCATGGAAAGCTGCTTGCGATCTCGAAAAACCTCTTCTCAAGTTTCTTAAACATTAAATAATTTTACTCCTGTTTCGTATCAACAGAGGCGAGATAATGTAATCGAAATCTTGATAAAGAAAAGTGTGTTTCTATCATTCGAATGTCTGGACTCGTAAACCGGGCAAAAATATAGATTTTCGGAACCATAGACGTAGAAAACGTTCAATAAATATCGCCAATCTCATGCAAAAAAAATTGCGAAAACTTGTTCATCTGCAAAATTTAGTTAATCGAAAATATTTCGTTTTCATTGTATCGATCGCGAGAGTTGAACGAAAATCTTTTGAATAAAATTATTTCTTAGTGTTCAACGAAAACAATTCATTCGACTTCACAGTTTGACTTTTTTTTCCTAATCTGCAGAGGAATTTTTTCACCTGGGAACGACTTATTTACTTATGTGATTACATCGAAATGATTATTCCTACCCCTCGGGAATAAAATTCGGAGCGAAAAGCTTCAAAGATCGAAACTCGTGATTTAGATCGATAATAATTGTTGACTTATCAAGCGAGACTGATTAGGATATCAATGCCTAAAATATAGCAAGCAGTGGGAACCACGTCCCAAATTTTTTCATTAGATTCCGAGCCAGAATCGCCATTTTTATTTGTCGTTTTTAAACGATAGAAATTTTTTTGAAATGCCGCTTGTCATTCTTTGCCATAATTCCAGTTTTGAAAGTTTCTGTTAATTTTAAGTGGCTGGTTGTTGCCTGTCACAGTTCGATGGGCACGATAACAAAAAGAAGAAAATAGCGAGGACGCATCGAGGTCGATTCGAATCTTTATAGATTATCCACCAAGTTATGATAAGCCTATGGAGCTTAGAGTGTATAAAAGAATCGATTTTGGAAGAACTTTATGCTGTTCACAAATTCACGTGGCAAAGGTTCTACAATGGCACGTTATTCATGTGAGTAATTATTTTTTAATCCAGCTCTGGAAAAACTTCAAGTTTCGTAGAATTGCGGACTGAAAATGTGTCTCGTCTTTTTTGTCTCATAGCCATAAATACCACAGTTCCAAGGGCTTTGGTTCTTGGTTTCGCATTGTTCGTGGCAGTGGCAGTAGTTGACGTCGTTGCTTCGGACTGCCCGAAAAACGCGAGCCGCAACGAAACCGTACAAATTCCACACGAGACGGATTGTACGAAATATTACACGTGTCTGGGCAGCGCGAAAGTGCCGAGAGACTGTCCATTGATGGATGGTGAAGGGAATAAGCTTTTCTTCAATGCTGAGCTTAGTCAGTGTGATTGGCCGTGGGCCGCTGGCTGCGATTTGCCTTTTCCGATCAGAAGTATCAAAAAGAAATCGTTGGAAGGTAAACTAAGAGCGACTCAGTGCCCGGAAGTCGATTCAAAATTCGAGCCTGTCTTTCTGAGTCACGAGTGGGACTGCACCAAGTTCTACAGATGTTTCCAGGGCAACAAATTTCTCATGTCGTGTCCATCTGGAAAAAATGACGAGAAGCTTTATTTCAATTCCAAGAAACAGGTTTGCGATTCGCCGCATAATGTTGAGTGCATCTTACCAGGATTGACCAGGACCTTGAAGAAAGGATTGGTTTCGTGCAACCCTCCGATCAAGTGTCCGAGAACCGATACGAAAGACAAGACTGTCCATATCGCCGACAACGAGGATTGCACAAAATTCTACAAGTGTCTTCAGGGAACAATGATTCCGATGTCCTGTCCGGTTGACCAGAATGGCAATAAATTACTTTTCAATCCCTGTGAGCAAGTTTGCGATTGGCCGTGGAATGTGGATTGCGAGTGAACTTTATCGCTTCTCAAAAGCCAATCGATTCGACGAGCCAGATGGCAAACTAGTTTTTTATTCGAAAAACCAAACGGATACTTTTTCAAAAAGTACAAAAATGTGAGCGATTGGGCATGGACCACTGATGGTCATTTTCATTAATTCATCGGACCTCCGCGCCACACTCATCCACCGACCATGGCCAGTCTGTTATGTTCGATCTGTGAACACACATATTTTATTTTCATTTTTCCACAATGCAGTGTTTTGAAAATATAAACTCTTGGAGTAACTTCGCTCAACGTTGGAACCTCCAAATTTTATTTCCTTTCCCAAAAAACAAAATAATCCCACCCAGTCCTTAGTCAGAAAATTAGGAACGAATATTTCGTTTATAAATGAAATCCGAAAATTTCTTACTGTTCGTTTCGAGCCTTTTTTATCGTGATCTCGATAATGATAAATAAATCGTGCACTGCACTAAGTCTACGATTTGATTGTATGAAAATGTCCACAATGGAAAGGGATTGATAAATTTCCTACGTCGTCGTACTATGGAGATAATCATGTCGAATTAGCGAGACAAACTATACCAGACACGCGATCGGACGAGCCTGTAAACAGCCGGAGACACCTGGGCAGAAACAATAAAAAAAAAAAAAAAAAAACAGCAACACCTTCGCTGCGGGTCGAAAATTAAATTTTCGTGCCACGAGTCTGCGAAAAATGAAAGTTGCCGAGATTTTGAATGCGTATTTTGGGACACCTGGAGCGAAGGAGTTAATTATCCAATTTTATAGCTTTTCGGAACGAAAATTTGCTTTTTTTGGTAGAAATAAAAATAAAAAAGAAAATTATATTTCGCAGAGGCTGCAAAAGTTTTATAAATTCTTGGATACTGTTTAATGCATCACGGTAAACAGTCAGGGCAGGACGAAAGATTGATTGCCATTTTATACAAAAAATACGATATTTCTTTCAACTAGTTACGTACAAAAATTACCACAAGTTATATTGAAAAGTTTAATTTATTTACACGCTCCAAGGATCAACCGTCGATGACCCAGAGAACGTTAACGCCGGACATTCCAAGATTGACCCGGCCGAGCATTCCATGATCACGAGTGTTTACGATGTGGAGGAAAAGTAGCAACGTATGGAACATGTTGTTTCGACCCTGTGTAGTAGAATGTGTTGCAATCCCGGAAATTCAAATTTAATCGATTATTGCGAGAAAACGTTTTTTTTACCCTTGGAATTTCTTCGTAGTCAGCAGGCAACGAATCACCGGTCAGAGCTAAACAATAATGAGGAGGATTGGTCGATTGACACACGATTATCGGGCCTTTGTTTCTCGGCAATTCGTGTCCCGTTTTCGCCATATATCGCGATGTAAACGTCCTTGCATCCGGTTGGTCGAGAGGCGCTTCTAATTGGGTATCCATGTAAGACGACACCAGATGCATAATTATCTGGAATCGGATTTCATGACATTGAACGTTTGATAGATTCGAAATTCAAGAGGCTCAAAGCGTGAAAAAAAATGTACAGACTATTCGAAACATTTAGGAATGCTTTTTCTAAAATGTCGACTTAAAATCAACTGGTATTCGAAAAAAAAGTCTTTTCCTAACGATTGGGATTTTTTTGGTCAAAATATCGATGTTAAATCAACTAAAAAAATGTTCAAATTGCAATGGGGCTCGAAGCGTGAAAATACAACATAAACGTACAGAGTATTCGAAAAATAATGCTTTTCCTAACAATTGGTAATTTTTTTTTTTTTTTCTAAATATTGATTTTAAATTAACGATAGAACAGAATCTCTTGTAATTTGAAAATTCTTTCTTTTCTTTTGTGTTTTTACCGCAGTGTCAGTAGGCAAACTGCTGTCCCAAGCTTTTCCGTTGTGGGTTCCTCCGCTGTTCCATTTGAATTCGCTCATCGAGCCGCCTTTAGCCAATACTTTGATTCTTTTGACAAGATAATCCTGATTGTTGGACAATTCGAGGAAAGGAACGAGAGTCGGCAGGGTTGGAATGCCCGCGACGAGGAATTGCGATTGTGCGAGTTTCCGCAATCTTTCTAATCCCACGTGTCCAGGTTGAGAATCGCTCAATCCGTGCCGCGTTAATGACGTGCAGACGTTATCAATTTCCATAGCTACTCTTTCCACCACGGTTTTGCTGATCCACTTTAGACAAAAAGTATATTTCATTTCATTATTTATTACTTTATTTATTTATCATTATTTATAATAAAAACGAAAATATTTGATTATTATTATTATTTGTTTTATGTTATATTTTTTATTTTATTAGTAGACAAAAAATCGCAATAGTTCGTTTTATCTTTACCATACGAAGATTCGCTGTCCATTGATTTACTTTGCTTGAATCGATCCTGTATTTCCGCCAAACATCCGGAGCCCCGAAATATCCTCTTGGAGAACTGCCTTCTTCTGCTCCTGGGCTGGTTGATTTGGTTTTATCTGTGAATTCAATGGTTTTGAGATTCCCATTCGTATGAGAAATGATGGCGTAAAAAATGTTATTCTCCGTCTTATTTTGTCCTGGGAATCAGGAAAAAGGTTCGACCATTTTCTTTTCTGCCAGGAAACGTTTTCATGAATTTTTAGGTCTTACCAATAGTCGGCGCCATCTGGTATACGCATCTTCTTAGCATCGGCGAAACTTCAGCAGGATTTCTTGTAGCAGGATGTGACCAAAATGAACTCAAGAGGTTGGAGGGTTGATCCATGTTGGTCGAATGAGTCGATTTTCGTTCGCGGTCAACAAGATCCTTCAAATAAGTTTGCAGCTCTGCTTCGTCTTGGATCAAACCCTCGCCTATCAAGCTGCCGTTCATCACAGAGTTCACCGAACGATTGTGGTAAGAATTGTTTGGAGTTTGATTCAAGTTTCTCGGGGAGGGCGGATCGCTGTATTTACAGAAGGGACTCGATCCCGAGTAAGTTTCTGAAAATCATTCGGTCGAATAATTCGATAGTTCCTCGATCAAAGGACACGACAAAATAACGAGAAAAATCGAAATCGCCAAAATAACGAAGGAAAATTAGTGCGCAAGTATTTTATTTTTCTCGCCTCTGAAGAAGTTGAGTAATCAAAATATCAATGAAAATCGAGGCATTTTTTTTGGATCTTACTACTTTCGTTGATTCCCGGTGATCCAAGGACATTGGATCTCCGGCTGAGATTCATGGAAGTCAGGTTTATGGGTGTGGTAGGTTCCGCCGGTTTGGGCGGACAAGGAACACCATTTTGGAACAATGGGTCGTCTTCTTTAACGCCGAGCAAGCGTCTTTGTCGAGGAGTCATAATTATCGGCTGTAGGCTCAATGTCGCTACGGAATATCTCACTATGTGGTAAATTGCGTTCAAGCCGAATATTAACGCTAGGCACCACTCGACCCACAAAAAAGGTTTGTACGCTAAACCTCCATAAATTCTTGAAACAGTAATACAAGAAAAATTAAAATTAAATATTCACACTCGAAATTCGAGTCGAGAGCGATTTTAAACATTTTTTTCTACGTTAGACTTTTTCCGAATTATTTTACGATCGCCGCTTCTACTGTTCGAAATACACAATTATTGTAGGCAATTGACGATAACTGAGAAACTTACATATCGAATATCACGACGCTGAGAAGGCTGCCATTGACGAAAAACCATGTTATACTGTTTCGTGCCTTCGTTTGTGTTTGCCGAAGATCCAATGTTTGTTGAACTTGCGGCTTTGGAGTCAAGATTCTACGTGTTCGATAGAAAAGAGTGGAAACACTTGTGAACGAAACGAAGTGAACGTTTTTTGGAACGGAGTAAAAATTAACCTCAATTTGTTAAATCGAAAATGTTCTGTCGGAATTTTCGTTATTAGAAAATTGACTCACCTGGCGTTTGGAGAAATACATCGCATGGGTGAATGAAAGTCACCCATTTTTAAATGAAGAAAGAAAAACAACTGGTTGTAACAATTCAATAGTTCGTACCGTCGCCTTGTTTTATTCTGTTATTCTGTTGTTACTATCGTAAATAATCAGAGCGGCGTAGCAAATTTCGGAATAAATTAATCATAACCTCAAAACTTGCCAAAATCAAACGAGATTCCGCCAACGACGTACGAGCCGCTGGCCGCAGTACCGGTAATTTTTTTCAAATACCGAACTGCCGCCAAGGCGACAAATGAGCGCGCTCGTGCTGCCGTAGGGACGAAGGCTGACGCGAGTCGAGAACCACGATCACAACGTTACTGGCTTTCGATATGTCAATCGTTCGGTCGGGTTACTGATCCTCATTCTTGAATTTTTTGATCAAGAACATCTGGAGATTGAACTTCGAGAAGAAAGATGTAAAGAATCTTGGCAGACGCGGATTACCTGTGGCCAGGCTGGACTTACGGAGCGACGTGATCCCAGCCAAACTGGAAGAAGAAGAAGAAGAAGACACGAAATGGCTCCTACTTTGAAGCAATCATCTACCGACTTTGTCTTCAATTTAGAGTTTTCATCTTCCTGGTAGTTTCGAATTGTTCACGGCTAAGATGAATGAGCTTACTGGTTGTTACAGGGCACGGCGTGCCTGCCGTTTCTTGGCAGCCGTGCTCGGGTGATGGCAGTGTGCATTTTTGTAAAACAGCATATGATGAGGTGCTCCAGTTCGCTATGACAACCAACGGTCATAAATTTGTTCACAATGCGTCTTTCTTACAGTACCACGTAAAATACGTAATCCTCATACGTAAGCACCATTAACTTTTGCATATTTGGTAGCATAATATGTCATTGTTAAATCACCACAATGAGCTCGGTTGACTGTTTCAAAAAGTACGATAGCCCGCGACGCGTTTAATCAGTTCGCAGAACTGAGCGCTGGATAATGGATAATGTAATTCGCGTTGCTTGGATTTGATAAAAATATAGTTAGTATCTAACTGGTCGCGCATAAGACGTCTTCCGTCGTTCCGGGCCTCCAGAATAAAGTAACCAAAGTGCTAGCTTCTGAGACTAAAATCGCAATGAATCTAGAACATCACGCAGAGTCGGAGGGCCCATCAGAGCTGCCGTTCTCTTTGACAAAAGCGGTGTTACCAGTGGACCTAATCGACTACGTCGGTAACTTTATGAAGTTTAAAGATTATGTAAGCTTCATACGAAGCTTGTGGCCTAACCAGGACGAAGATGAATCGGTTCGGAAGAAACTGTGGAAGAAGTCTACCCACCGGTTGCGCACTGAGTTTATTAATGGTAAATATCTGGAAATAGAGTACAATTATGATCACACCAGGATAGATGAACAGCGGGTTCTCATCAACGTCAACACTTTGTTGCCCGTGTTTGGTGGACTGGTCCCTCCACGCATGGAAATAAGCTTCGGGGACGTGAAGAGACTCAACGCTTTTGTAGAGGAGTACGTTCATTTAAACGAGTGTCGGGCCCATGACTATGCCTCCTGTCCGTGCCATTTAGATGTCGATCCTGAGACCGCTGGAGAGTTTGAACCGCCTTCAGAGAACGGATGTACAGAGGGCCACTTCCATCACTTCTGCTCGCAGCATGTGATTTACTGGTTGTCATACGTCTTGGAGACTTCGATTAAGAATTTGGAAGAAGGGTCATTCGATGAACAAGCCACCTCAGAATTTCTTCGTTTCTTGGATAATACAGTTTACTTCCGAGACGGGAACCCCCTGCTCCGGCCAAGCCGCTTATTCAGAGTCCTCTAAGAATTTTCACAGTGATTTACGGCAGTGATGGTGAATATGTTTATGTCAGTGGTTGTCCTGTAGTTGCTCAAAGTACAATAGCTTTAAGTTTAGTGTAAAAGCGATGTATGTAATTACACTGTCACCAACTGGTATAGCGTAATAAAATGCTGTAAATAATGTTTTCTTTTATTAATTTCTTCGTACGGTAACGGCTTATCGTACGAGGTCCGTAAGTGTCCCATGGTCACTTGTATATATGTATGGGCTCGTAAGCTGAATGGTAGACTCATTCGAATTAATGGACATCAAAATACTTTATTGGTTTACGCAGTAACGCAAGTCTAGAATAGTGTTTTCTAGCAAACCCTAAGTAAGGTTATCACCAAGTTACAAATTACAATACGGCTCATGGTCAATAGCGACTGAAATCCCCAGATATTCATTTATTTTAACCAACCTGATGTTTAATTCACTTAGAAACTCATACATGTAACCAGACCATATATGAGCTGCTAATTGAATTAAACGACTGATTGATTTAAATAAATGAATATGTATATGGCGATTTTAGTCGCTTTGCGCACCTGCGACAGTCCAGTCTGAATATAGTTATCACAACATAAGCGCGTGTTATCGACAGATTACAGTGAGACGTCTAGGAGTTTAACTAAGTCTGCAAACTTATAAGAGCCACATCTAGTCGGGTAAATCATACGCAGCCCCTACACTTCTTACAGTTTGTACTTTTTTCCTCGGTCTGAGGTAGAGCACCTCCCCCTGCACTCTTCATGTCCGCTTTCCATGGTTTTGCAGTCGTCAGGTTCAAGGAGTAAATGAAAATGTACATGGTTGATAGATCATTTTATTTGAAAATACGAGTAGATGGGAGGTATTGTATGGCCTCTACGTTTAATGCGATCCCGGCATGCTTCGAGTATGCCGGGACCACGAAGAACATTTCCAGAGCATTTCTTAGCAGAAATTCTGACATAGGCTGTTCGCCTGTTTCGAAATAGACCCTGTCTTCTCTGTACAGAAGTAAGTATTGCTCGGCGATTTCCTCTTCGAAGAGTTCTCTAGATTCTCGGTACAGTATGATAGTGTAGACATAATGTTGGAGCCACGCGGCAACGTGGCCCCAACAGTAATGATGAAAGTGCTGACGATTGCATTGGACCTCCGCCGGCTTGACAAACGATTCATAAGCACCTTCATAGTCGTCAAGCAGGTGACATGAGCAGCTGGCGTGTTCGCGGCTGGAGCACATATTCAGATGGACGTGAATGACGACCAACTCGTTGAGTTCTGATATGCTTGCATATTTGTTCATCCCTGGAAAGGCGATCCCGCCGAGTACAGGCAACAAGCAGTTCACATTGACGAGGACGCGATATTCTTTTCCTCTTGAGGCATCAAAGATGTACTCCAGCTCCAAGCGTTTCCCGTCGAAGAACGAGGCTTCGAACCTTTGAGTCAGCAGCGGCGAGAATTCTGCTTGAACAATGTTGCGCTCACCATTGCCGCCCGTAATTGCAGAAGAGTCTTGTGGGTTCATCGTGGTCTCACGATAACTGCTCCGGAAACAATTAACTTTATGTTTCTTCAAACTTCGCGGAGAACTTTTCAGGTTGTACTCGGTGAATATCTCTATGTAGACTAAATTCTATTGTGCATCAGCTTCCTTTTAAAGAAAGATCTTAAAAGTCCCGTTCTCTAATAATGTATGGATATTTGCCATTTGTATTCAGATATGACGAACCTCTTATTTTTATGACTTTTGACATGCCACAGTGTCAGATATTGTTGATAATCCCCACATGACGACTCCATTATAGCGTACAGAGCGATTATATTCACCGTTATAAAGCTGTTTTATTAATAAGGCGTATAGATTTGCGTTCGTTTCGCAAATTTTGTTGTTGTCACGCAACTATGTATTCACTTTTGTGCTGGTCATCGCTCACGTGACTACTGGTCGTTGCATTCAGTGCGTGATCGCAAAATGGAGCAAGATGTACCGAATGTGCCGTTGTTAAGAAAAATTGATATCTGGCTCTCAAGCGAGTTCCCGTGGCCTACACGAGCACGTTGCAGCATCCGATAGCGGGCGAGCATGTTGCAGCATCTGATAGCGGGCAAGCACGTCCGCTACTGTGCAGCGGTGTCGATATTGCATAACGACATGCAAAGGTTGGGGTCTTTACCAAAAAACCCAGTTTTTGTCCGCCGACTTAGCCGTGTGATGGGATCACACGGCTAAGTCGGCGGAGTGCAGTAGCCCAACGCCAGCAATCATTGTTCTGAATGTAATCACCCAGATATTTCTTGTACACTCGGTGTACCGCTGACTTACTGACCGTATAGCCATTAGCACACAATTAGTGTACGTGACCATAATATTTATGAAACGTGTGTCAGTAAAAGAAACATCTGTAGCTCAACCTCTAAAGATTGCAAGCTCAAGATAGCTTTGAACAATGACAGATTATCGGATTAGATAAGACCTCATTGTTTAGATTAATTGGTATGGGGACTTGTTACGAATTGAAGAAACTCACCTTGACAAGAGGTGAGTTTCTTCACTTAGCTCCGTGGACGTCAACTACATTTGCAAACACTTATATAGCGCGTATTGCAGTCTTACGTATAAACATGCTGGTACTAACAACAGTACCTAAAACCCTAAAACGCTCGGCTTCAGACAACGTAGGTGTCCGGCTTAGAAGCCAATTAAGAACATCCTATTTATTGATATAGGTAAAAAGTAAATGTACTAGTTTACCAAGTGTCATATAGGACGTGCTAAGGTCAATATAGGACCTGCTATATGTATAACTATAATGGCACTCTACGATCACGATGTTATCGTTAGTAATTGACATGTCGCAGACTTAGTGCCACCGATCAGAGAATATTTTTCTACTAAAACAATGTTCATTCCTTTATTGCTGCTCGACCAGTACGTACACCAGGTGTCTATCAAAATTGTCCCCTACCTGTACATCATTCATAGCGACATTGAAGAAGACTTGTGATTTACTTATCTCTCCGTTGTTACAGTCCAAAGATATGACGGCGTGGTGATATTTTCTGGAAGATATACTCTACCGCGAGAAGACATACCAAAGAGAAGTTGTACGTGTGATGATCAACGTGATGTGATATGAAGTGTAAGCCTATGGAAGTATACGTTCACAGTTCCAAGAAGAAGAGCTGTTCAGACAAAGGTTATCGTCATTGTAAAGTTATATTTACACTCAACTTGTTACTTGTTGTGCAAATGTTGTCGGTATCACCTGCTGAAATATAAATATTAATTTACGGTGGTCAGGGATATCAACGCGTAGAAAGGGTTCTATTTTTAGCCCACCGGACTCAACCGTGTGTAAATCAATTCATTGGCAGTTGAAAACGGACCGTGGCCGTGATGATGGATTCACAAGCGCCTGAAAGAAAGCTGCTGCCCCCTTCGCTCGGGTTAATAGCAAAGCCGGGAGACATCGTAGTACCCGTAGATGTCTTCCTCCATATGAGCGCGTTTCTCACCTTTACAAACTATCAGAGTCTCATTCGAGCATTCTGGCCTGCCGGTGACGAGGACGATCTTATTAAGAAGAAACTGTGGGAAATGTCATGCCACAAGTTGGAAGCTACATTTTTCAATGGCAAACGTCTAGACATAGAATATAATTTTAACGCGACAAGGCAAGGACGATATTGTGTTCTTATCAAGGTAGAATGTTTATTACCAATCTTCGGCGGAGTCTCGCCATCAGGGCTGGACGAGTTCGTAAGCATCTTGGAGTTAGAACAATTTATTGAAGACAACTTTAACTCGGAGAGATGTTCGAGCTACCGCAGTATCTGCTGTCCATGCTACTTGGGCTTGAATCGTGAAGACGTTCCTATATTATTTATGAAACATACATTGAACGAGTGCGAAAAAGGCCACTTCCACCACTACTGCATGGAGCACGTAATTTCGTGGTTGGGCAATTATCTATATACTTTCATTTTATTACGGGAAAGCAAGGAACTTTTTGACCAAGAGATCGCCGAGCAGTATGCATTTTTTCCCAGCCACATTCCATATTTTCAAAGTGGTAGCCGCACCAATCCGCATTTTTTGCTAGAGAGTGCTCTAAATCTTGACACATCGTATTGTTATGATGGTGACGATTGTCAACTGATTGATAGCAACGGTCCAAGTTCTAAAAGTGGATGATGAACAGGGTGCCCTGAGGCCACCGAAGTAGGTTTAAGCATAGATGTACATAAGTGTTATCGAACTTTTTTGTATTTTGTAATAAATTTTGATGTATTGTTTATGTGTATACTTATTATTTCCCTATCCTGAGTGCATAAGGAGGTTTGTATGAAGCGCTTGACAGCTGACTCCACGTGCGAGCGTTTGTACACTAGCGGTTTGTTGACTAACAAATTCTGGGTTGTTACTGGTCAGCGTACACGTACAGGTCACGTCTACATACATGTATGTGACATGAATGTGTGCACGCAACGTCTCATACCATGATTAGTTGAGGTAGCAGCTCATTATCATGCTTGTTATTGCAACCAGTTATCATTTAGTGCTCCTTATTAACATAATTATGTAGAATTCTTCAATTGTTTTTGAATACCTGATAATAAAATCCGATTGATTAAACTTGACCTTTTATCGGATACCTAAAAATATATAGTTTTACGAACGTTCGAGAAAAAACATTCGAGGTGCAGTGATAAAAGGTAACGTACACAGTTTCTAAAATCTTTTCGTGCTATTTGTACTTTTTAACCAAGAGTTTGAAACATTTTTATTATTTGAACTTGCTCACCGGAACTTACGGTACACAGCTTGCCTGCCGTTGCTTGGCGGCCGTGCTCGGGTCATGGCAGTGTGCATTTTTGTAAAACAGCATGATGAGGTGCTCCAGTTCGCTATGACAACCAACGGTCATAAATTTGTTCACAATGCGCTGTTCCCCTGACCTATGCGCGGATTAGTTGTCTGTTCCGTCTTATCGAGTTCCTGTCGTTCTGAATTCACACCAGCCTCTGTCCTGTCAACTCATCCGGTTCGTGATCTCAACCGGTTCAGTCAACGGGAGGGAATGAATGAATATACCCACGAGATTGAGTTATTAAAGTTGTGTATTTAATATTGAATTATAATAGCAATATGCACGAATAATAAACAATTATAGTCGACATAGTTGATAAATAAACGCTGCAAATTGAAATTTCCACAATATTTCCTCAAGATGCTCAAGATGCACGCGATGCTCAAATCTTCCTCTATGAGGAACTATATTTCTAATTTTGGCTTCCTCATGCATAGAGGAAGCTTTGAGCATCGTGTATGTTGAGCATCTTGACGAAGCAATTTGGAAATTTCGATTTGCACCGTTTTTTGTATTTACATTTAAATTATATCATTTTGAAAACTTTTCTAGAAAGTAAAGAGGAAGTACAGACTTACACACAATATCTTACAAAATTTGCAGAAATTGAAGCGGTTGGACAATTTTTCAAAAAACTCAGATTTTAGTAAAATTCGGAATATCGTAAAATTTAAACAGTTTAACCGATATTTCCCAAATCCAATACCAACCTTCCCATTATGATACTCTATTTATATACAAAAAATTAGTAATAAATCTTAAAATTTGCGGGAGTTAGAGCGTTGGCACACTTTTTTTCAAAATTCCAAAATGCCGTAGTATTCGTATTTTTTTTAGCAATCCCAACAAAATATAAACGTTTGAATTTTACAGTGCAAGAACATACACACATACACCCACACGTCCTGACATTTTTTCTAGATATGATTTTTCGATGTTTTTGAACACTTCAAACGCATTAACATTGAAAACTGGAAAAAAAATATCCTTGTCACATAGTTTCCCCTTTGAGGAGGCAAAAAATGAAAATATTTACGAACCGGTGTATCGGGTCCAGGGGGTCCAGGTGAGATTCTCAGTCGGTAAATCTGTAACCGTCGAATTACCGACTGAAATATCTTGTTGATGTCGGTGCGATACTTTGCTCCTGTGACTCGCGGTTACAATCAGCGGCCTGGTTATGTTATATTTCCTACAGTCAGAAGGTCGTTTCTAGAGAAAATGTTCGTGCGAGAAAACATCGTAGCGAAATTTGATAAATTGACTAGCCGAGTAGCAACTTGAATTATTTCTTGCGAGAAAACTTTTTCCAAGCAGAAACAAGTTACGAGGAAGAACGAGAGTGAGAGAAAAGAGCAGACGAGTGGCGCCGCGACGCGGCGGTTTTTGCGCTGGTGTTTGGCAGAGACCCCCGTGTGGCGTGCACACAACAGACAATCCCCAGTTTGTTACGGACTACGCGACGAATCTGAGCGAAGTCGAGTCGAGTTTGTGTTTCGTTGCTTGTTTTTTTTTCTTAACTTGATTGATTCAATTTTTCAACGTATATCGATAAATATTAATCATAGTTAACATTCCTTTCGTGAATTATCCAGTGAATCTTCGTCACAGTCCTCGGATAAGCCGAGCGCTATTTTCATGGTGAATGCATGTGTGTGTGGGATAAAAGTCAAATGTGCCGTTAGTGAAATCATCTCGGGGCACGGGAATAGGACGGCGAGCGAGAGAACGATAGATCTGTCGATGTATACTTATACATAAAAAGACATTTATAGCTATACATATATATATACCTATATGAATATATATATAAGGAGAGGATATTAAAGAACGAGTTAAACGAACGAATTTCTAAAAAAATCGTCGTTCCATCAAGACTATTTCGTGTTGTGTGTTTGTTTGTTTTTTTTCTCTTCTAAACGAGCATCAAAATGAGTAAAACTTGTGCGCGTTGTGAAAAAACGGTTTATCCGATTGAGGAACTCAAATGCCTCGATAAGGTGGGTATTTTTTAAATTAACCTCGCGAACGAAATAATCTTTCGACTTTTTTCTGTTCCGTTTTGAATCATAGTGTTTATTAAATTAAATAACGCGGCCTCTGTGCATGCTCCAAGGATCTCTGATCGTGAATCTTCGGTCTGTGCATCCGTTTATAGTCTATGTGTGTGTGTGTGTGGAAATGGCCCTTCAGGTCCATCTGGAATGGGATGTTGAGCCAACAGCCGGTTCGAAAGTTTTTGCCCACGAAAAATCGTATTCTCTCTCCGCGAACGCCGAATACAAGCGCCCGAAAGACTCGATCCGTTTCTTTTGTTTATTCAACGCCGTTCCTCGTTTTTACCGCCAATTCTTTCGTAGTTTTGACTTTCGGGCACTCTCTTCGTCTCGCATCGAATTTCGAAAGCTCCCACGCGATCCACGATTTCTCACAGCATCCCGAGGCTCATGCCGCGCGCTAGTCTCCGCTCGAACCACGACAAACGCTCGATTCGCTAGGATCGAGCATTCTCCTCGATGCTCCATTGACACGCCTAGAAACGCGAGTGAAATTATTCCGTCAAAAGCCCATCGTTCGAGCCGCTCAAACGGGGGTGGGGCGTCGATTTCCGTCCCGCTATTTCTCACCTTACCAGTTACGATGTGCATTTTCCCGATGACACGTAACCTCAAAATTGAAAATCGCCAACAACCCGAAGGCCGCACAATTCTTCCGTAGAATTTTTCACATTTATCCAAAATTAGTTAAACTTTCGGGATTATCGAACAGCAATGACAAATCGTATCAATTTCCCATCGAAGAAAAACAACTAAACTTTGTCCATAAAAATTCGAGTTTTTCAAATTTCAAAAAGATCGAAAAAAATTCGCTCGCATCAAAAAATCCAGATTTTTCAAAAATTCCCGTTGATTCGTGAATAAAAACATTGTTTATGAAGAAATAATGTGTTGTATGTTTCTGTATGTGTGAATACATCGTAGATTATCTTATCTTTATCATTTTCTTATCTCCCTTATCGAAGAAACAATGATATAACTATTTTGCGATGACGAAGGCCTGTTGTGTAAAGATTTTATTTCTGGTTCTAAGATATTCCTGCTTTATCTCCAAAGAAGTTTCCCTTGAAAAAAAAAACGGTTTTTTCGGAAATCTGTTTGTTCCTCGTCCTCTGGCTCGTGCTCTTTCGCATCGAAATTGAAATGAAATCAATTCGACGAGTGCCAAAGTTTTTCGAGACGTTCGCATGAGCCCCTTGTTGATGTTTTTGTTCGGAACGATTGTCAAAAGGGCGGCACCGAATTAACCGACACAATGAACGTTTTAAGTGGAGTTCTCTTTCTTCGTAATAAGAATTATGTTATACACAGTCCGAACGATGAGTCTATAAGAAAAAAAAAAAAAAAAAACAATTGTTCTCTCGTACTTCAGTTAATTCGTATTTGTAATTGAATTTGCTCGAGGGGGTTTGCTATTATATTTCAAAAGTCCGTGACTCCCAATTCGTCGTTTCCGCTTTTTTATTGGTTTATAATCGCACTCGTTCGACAGAGAAAATTTCGCAACGACATTTCTCAGACTCTCCGCAGCCAGAACCTCGTTTTTTTCCCTTTTTGTTGCTCATTTCGCTCGTAGAATATTTCCGAAAATTACACACGTTGAAATCGTCGCGTTCGGTGCTCGGCTGAGTTGCTTCGTCGTTCGGAAAGTGTGTTTACGTAGTTCCGGGCATAGAAGCCAACAGGTGGTCGCCTCGACTCAACGACCTGTTGCTTCGGACTTTACTGCTTTATTGCGTTCAGTCCAACAGCGGCGGGTTGTCATTCGGACAATTCTCTTTTATCGTTCGTCATTATTATTGATTAATGATAATTATTGGTTATTTGACAATGTATACAAATTTCTATTTATGTCGAGGCGCAATCATGCGAAGCACTGAATAGTCATGAGGATGATCCAGCTCGAGTTTGATCAATGTTCCCAATTAATTTATTCGATTAACCTTCGCTCTTGGTCGCCGATACGCTCTTCTCTACCGTTCGTTTCCCATGCCCCGCATTCCTCGCCAATTGCGTCCCCATAATTATTATTTTTCTTCATTTTTTTCAGTCTATAAAAAAAATCGAGAATCTCGATTACAGAAAATTTGAAAAGCAATTTTATTCGCGATTTTTGATTTTCTATTTTGTCAAACTCGCTGGTTTTTTATTCGCGAAAAAAATCTATTTGATAAACGGCGTTCTCACTTCGCATCGACTTATCCATACGCAAAATTCTCCGGCCATAAAAATTTATTTGTTTAGCACGATGGAACGAACTCAAATACTGATAACGAAAAACTGAGATAAAAGTTCGTGAAACAATCATTGAATATTCACGAATTTCTATCGTGAATTTTCGAATTTAATGAATATCTTGATCCAATGGGTCATTTTGACCCAGGACATCTGCGTCTTGGTCTTGGAACTCCATCGCCACTCCAACAGGTGGTTTTGCAACATCGACTCCCGTAGCATGCGTTTTGATAAAAAAAAATTAGAAAAATTACGGAACGATTTTGAGAAAAAAATATTTTTATGCTTCTCTCGTTGCGTTCATATCGTTACTCGAGCCTCACTCAGCCTCGCGTCTCGTCATAGACGCCTTGCTGATAACGGAGAAGCTGGATGAATGCCTCTCGCAGTAAAAACTTTTATTCGCAACGATGATTTGCGAATTATTAGTCGACAGCTCTTCAGAGTCTCTAGGAAAACGAACACGTGGATGATAAACGTTTTAGAAAGGAAAAAAAAAAATTGCAATTATCTCTGCTTTGCCCTTAATTTAATTCGCAGATGACTGAACAAAAAAACGTCCCATAACCAGGATACGATGTACCGTTTTGACGACTCTGAAGTTAACAACGTTGGGATGCAACGAAAAATATAATTTTTGTTAATTATTTATTGACATTTGACAATGATTGCAATTTTTCGTGTCGATTGAATTTTTGGCTCGCAAAGAGAATCGTTTTATCGTCCGGACGAAATATTGGATAATAATTATGAGCTCTGCTGAAGAAAAAACGGAATTTCGTTGCATTCCAACGATGCAAAAACTTCAACATCATCCGTTTTGTTATACCAGATGATAATATTTTTCTCTCTCAACGAGGACTGACGAAATCCAGGCACGTCGAAACCCATCTCCTTCCCCTCATTTTCTTTTCCCAGGCTGTCTCTCGTAACGTACAGCTCCACTTCCGGTTTCGTATCTTTTTTTCCATTCATACCGAACTCCTCGCGGACTCACGTTACGAAATTTTCGTCTAACGAAAGGGGATACGCGTAATTATAAAAAATAATAACAAAACAAGCGTTTTTAAGTACCTCGAGCGGCGTGTGTACGAGCAAAAAAATTCACGAATATCATTCGTGGCCAGGAGACCATAAAAATAACTGTTCAATGTCACTGCGTACCGCGTTTCGCTTACGCGGGACGAAACGTGAGAAAAATACTTAATCTTCCGAATGTTTTCTCGATCGTTTCGATCCTAATTCTATTCATTTTATTCCATAACTTGTTTTTTTTTTTTATTCAATGCCTGGGATTTTTTCTTATCTCTGGTTTTTTTTTCTGTTTTTGTTCGAAATCGTTAAGTCAATTTCTTCGTGTCGATCTTTTCATTTATTTTTCGAGTTCCCTCGCTCCGGCACGGGGATTGCATTTTTATGGAAAACTTTGTATTTCTCACTACGGCAGCTTCGTTAACTTGGAAAAATATTTATAACGAGCAAAATTAAGCGGAATTTATTTTGTTCAGAAAAAATTGATATTGGCTTTTTCGAAAAATTTGAAAAATAACGAGCAGCGGATTTTTTGTCTTCGTGCTAATGCAAAGATTCTTAGACGCAGATGGTCAATGTTTTTTTTTCAATCTCGAGAACCTTACGATTTGAGGAAGCTCCAATGTTGAATTTTCAAGTAGCAGTAACTTCACTCCCGTTAAACCGGTTTGGTCGATGCATGGAGCTTTTGAAAATTTCTATAACAGTACTCTCGGAGAATGCCGTTTGGATAATTCCGAGGTCTATATTTTTGTGGTTGCGAACGCCGGTCGAACAATCGCCGGAAAAGTGAATATCGTGGCTTCTTTTTCAGGAATTTTAAAAAGACACGATCGAAGGTGTTGCCACGTCGTTTCAAATAAAGCCACCGAGCAACGTCAAAATTTATTACGAAACGTGCCATTTTTCAAGCCAATTATAAGAAGAAAAAAAATAGGCAAGTGCCTGAAAAATTGAGATGATGACGACCGTGGAAAAAATTAGAAAAATTTAACAAATAATAGTAAAAATAAAAATTGAAAAGTTTTAAAAATATTTTGATGCGCAGTCAGAATATTTCATGCACAAGATTTGTCAACAGTTCCTTTGTATAAAAAACAGCATTCGTGAGGGTTAATTAATGAGCGAGAATTCGAAGAAGAAATTCAAGATTTTTATACACTCGAGTCTCGAAACTCGAAATTTTTTCAAGCCAATAATAAGAAATTAAAACAAAAAAAAGTGGCGAAAAAAATTGAGATAGTGACGAACGGGAAAAAAATTAGGAACATTTAACAAATAGTAATAAAAATAACAATAAAAATTGATAATATGTTTAAGGAATTTTTTGACACGCAGTAAAAATATTTCGTGCACAAAATTTGTCAACAATTCCTTTGTATAAAAAACACCATTCGTAAGTGTTAATTAATGAGTGAGAATTAGGTGAGTCAGAGTTTGCTTCACATTTAGAAATGAGATTTTTCAGAAAGAATATTTCCAGAGAGTGTTTCGGCGTTTTGAATATTCGCTGAGACTCGATTAAAATCTGGTCGATTCGTGACTAGCGATAAGTTATTCGACGACGTCGTGTGTCAACATAAATTTCGTACAAAATAAAAACAACAAGCCACGCTCGTAGAGCGAAAAGAGAGAAAAAGAAAACGAGAACGAGATCGTTGACTCGTGCATTGTTCGTCAGTTCGTTACCGCAGTGCGATTCTTCCCCCCCCCCCCCCCCCCCCCACCGTTTCGTCGACTCTCATCGCAGCCCCCGTGTTACAAAAGCGAACGAAGCAACTTTCACTCTCGATTGCGACGCGCCATTTTTTTCTGTCGCTGTCGAGATTCACCGAATCGTAGTCCTTGTGGAAAAAGAAAAAAAAAACATTCTTTTGTTTTGCATCTTTTCTGTCCAGTCTGCGTACAAAAGAATTTTTTTTCATTAACGAATCAGGAACGATCTTTTGTCTCACGATTGAAAAAAAATCGTACGACCTGAATTTTGAAAAAAAAATACGCAACTGCAAATGCGTTCCGGAAAATAAATAAAAATTGGATTTCCATAGTTTTTTTAAAGTTTTCGTAAACTGTGATTTCATAAACATTAAAAATCGATCATCTTGGTCGATCCCTAATGTGTTTGGCCTCGTTCTACCAAGACAATTGGATAATAATAAAAATACTGTATTAATCACACGAGAAGACCTACTTTCCACGATCCAAGTACGCGGAAAGTAAGTTCTCCGGTAAATTAATTACTCTCCATGTGCAAACTCTCCATTTCAATGTCGAAGCTGTGCATAAGTGTGACTGTGTGTTGTGAAATCATTACGTCGAACGTTTTGCATCCATTAAGTAGGATCATGCGAACTGAACTTTTTTGCTTATTTGATCATTAAAGAAATTATTACAATTTCTTTTTTTTTATTATTAAAATTAAGTGTAACTTATTTCTTGGGCTTAAATTATTCGTTAAAAAAAAAACAAATTCAAGACTGCGTTGATTTCTTTTGCTAATCGATAATAATTGAAATTCTTCTCATTAATGAGTCGAAGCACAACGGACACAAAACATTCATCAGAAATTTTTTATATCGGTCGTTTCTCTCCAAATTCGTCAAGTTTGTTTTCTTGAACGTTTTTTTACTTCCCTGTGGAAACGAATGAAACTTTTGATGTTTTTTTTCGATGGTGCTATTCGAATACAAAAGACAAGACTTTTTTCTTTAGTTTTTCGTTAAGAGTTGGCTTTTTGTTTTAAATTTTTCTCATGGAGATTTGGTAATCATTTATTTTTGTTTTTGTTGCAGATCTGGCACAAGCAGTGTTTCAAGTGTCAGGGATGCGGTATGACACTGAACATGAGGACGTACAAAGGATTCAACAAACAACCCTTTTGCGAGGCGTGAGTATATAAAATGATTTTTTTTTTTCAAACTTTTTTTCGAAATTTTTTTTTTCGATTATCCAGCACGAAAGCTGTCGGGTCAACGGTGAAATAATAGCGAACTAATTAATGACTCGAAAGGACCATTGATGAATTTTCATGATTATTAAATAATCGAATAAACTTTTTTTTTGTAATTAGTGAAGAATAACGAAATTTAAACTTTTAGCGACACTTTTCTGTCTAAATGATCGCGAATAAAAAGAAAGTCGTTCTGTTGTATTGTTCTAAGGTCCATCGACACAGCGAAATTAATGTCACGTCACCGTTAATTTTGTGTCCTGGACGAAAATTAAGGCACCGAATAAAATCGTGTGGTATTTCGAGTCAGAGCATGAAAGTTCTACTTGGTACGACGATTTATTGTGGTCCGGAGAGAGCCGAGGGGTGGGCGCGTTTAAGTCATGTAGCGCTCGTCCGTGATAATCTCTCCACAACATCTCACTTTCATAGATTTTTCCATTTATTATGATTTCTTATTTTTTCGTATTTCACGAATTAAATCCGATTTTAAGACGGACCAGTTTTCTTGACGATGTTGAAGTTTGCATCGTTGGAATGCAACGAAATTCTGTTCTCTGCTTCCTCATAGAGAAAGCTATGTGATGGTGAAATGTTTTTTTTTTTCCAGTTTTCAATGTCAATGTGCTTAAAATGTCCCAAAACATCGAAAAATCATATCTAGAAAAAAATGTCCGGATGTGTGTGTGTGTGTATGTTATTGTGGCACTGTAAAATTCAAACGTTTATAACTCGAGAACGGTTTGAGCTACAGGGCTCCCGTTTTGCACAGATGTTAATCTATACAAGCTCTTAATTCTCGGAGAATTTTGTTGGAATTGGTAGAAAAATACGAATTCTACGGCATTTTGAAATTTTCAAAAAACGGTCTCGACGCTCTGATTTTCGCAAATTTTAAGATTTATTACTAATTTTTTTTTTTATAAATGGAGTATCATAATAGGAAGGTTGGTATTGAATTTGGGGAATATCGGTCGAACGGTTTAAATTTTATGATCTTTCGAATTTTACGAAAATCTGAGATTTTTCAAAAATCGTCCAATCGCTCTAATTTTTTCCTATAATAATAATTCATCAATGCTGTGTGCATTCGATTTCTCTTGACATGCTCTTTGTTGCTTTATTCCGCGACCTCCTCGTGCCAGTCCAAGGAGAGATCGTCCAAAGTATTTCGTCACTGTTTTGTTATAATCGCTCATTCCTTCGGTCGCGTTTATATTGAAAGATGAACGTGTTCGTTTTGTGCTCGTTATACTTACTCGTGGTGTGCTCTATACACACGAGTTATGCAATTTCTGAGTTTGCGAATTGTGCGTCACATTCCTCGATTCTCGTCACATGAACTTTGTTTCGATGATTTTTTTGTTAATTGCCCCTGCAACGCGCAAGCTTCTCAGCGAGAATTGCTCAGTTCCATCGAGCTGGTTCGTTTCTTTGACCCAAAAAAGTTTCCGATCGATTCTTGAGCTTGCATGAAAATTTTTATTCTCTTATTAATTTATTTATTTTTGCTTTTTTTTTTTTACTTTTCTCACGGGATTCCAGGTTTTCGCAATTTCTTCAGGAATAACGTTGTTGAGGATAAAATTCTTCGATCTTTTTCTTCTGACTCTTTAACTATGAAATTACGAAAAACAGAAATCAACGAATCGATTCTTTCTCGATAAAAATACTCCTTAAAAAAATTATGCGTTCAGATAAGCTCGGGATGATCGCTTCGGTTTTTCCCCGGAGCAATCTTCAATGAACCTCGTCTCGCCCACTCCTGTTCACTGTAAATCCTGCGGCAATCGGGTTTTCTTTATACAGGGTGTCCCGACTCCGTGGTATATGAATTCTTCACGAAACGTAAACGTCGCAATTGTGAGATATTCGTTTTTTGTCGGGTTTTTTTTTTTTCATTTTCATCAAATATTAACGAGTCATTTTCGCAATAATAAAGAAATCGATAAAAATAAAAAAATTCTCATTCAAATACGATTTTTTTATACATCCAATATGATAATTTCGTTGTTATTTTTTATTCGAACAAAAATATCAAAATGATGAACTTTTTTCGTCCCCATAAAAATCAATCGCTTTCCGTCAATTTTTAAATTTTTTTCCACAATTAACAAATCATTATTACGATGATAATTAAACGGATAAAAGGAAAAATTTGCGCATTTAATGACAATTTTTTTTTACACCAACAATGATAATTTGGCCGATATTTTTTATTCGAATAAAAATATCAAAACTTTTTTCGCCCGCACAAAAATCAATCGGTTTCCGTCGATTTTTTCATTTTTTCCAAAATTAACAAATCATTATCACAATAATAATTAAATGGATAATAATAAAAACTTGCGTATTTAATGAAAATTTTTTTTTTACACGAAAAATGACATGAATAAAAATATCAAAATAATAAACTATTTTCCTCTGCAACAAAAATGAAAAAAATGTTTAAAATTCATTCGATTTTCATTTATTTTTGTTTCGAAAGTTCCCCTCGTAGTATTCAGGTTGCCTTATCGCAATGGCACACCCTGTATGTGTTCCTATTACGAATAGACCGTAAACCGATGTTCTTCCTTTCTGTCTTTCTCTCTCACTCTCTCCATTTTTCTCAATTCGTTCTCGTGAGCACGATAAGCGTCCTATTATTGGACTCTGAGTAGACATCGTTTCCCCTCTCGTATGCTTTGCCCTCCTACAACCAAATTGCTCCCTTTAACTTCCTGACGTTCCCGAGCTCTGACTTCATTCACTCGGTCATTCATCCTCCCAGAGCTTCACGCAATAATATCTTTTTTTCCATTTCTCGATGTTCGATACAATGAACGAATCTCTGGAGATGAAAAACGATATTTTTATCGAGACTTTACAAAGTGGAGATTCTCATTATTCCACGATAAAATTAATCGCAGGCTTATGCATGACCTTGAAACTTTCGAGAAATTCACACCGTCAGCATTGTAGAGATTTTATAATTAAAAATTGAAGCAGATTCACAAACTGATGGAAAAAAAATCTTATTAATCGTTTCATTGAATTTGTCGATGTATAATTTTATAGAATTTCATAATCTCGACAAGGGACCACGTTTTACTGAATATCGAGCTGTTTCATTCGTCGTGACGAGTTTCGTTTAATTGGTCCTATAGGATGAGACGTTTTCCACTCTGTGATTAACAGTCAGAGCACGTCCTGTCGCGATGACACACGAGGCAACTCATTCGACGTTAATGAGACACTTGCGGATACGCGTTCTCCACATTAAGCGTGAATTCTCCTTCTCTCCCTTCTCAAAACTTCTTATAATTTATTAAATCATCGCAAGCTGATGAAAAAATCAATTTCCGAGGAGATTCTTTTTGCAGTTTTCTTGTTGTCGACGTTTTTTTTTTTCAAACAACGAAAATACAGATTACTCACTCACGTTAGTGTCAGAAATAATTCGGTCGAAACGAATCAATGGCGACAGGTCGAATTTCCATTTTTTTGTTATAAAAAAATAATTCTGGATTGCGTGAATTTTTATTTTTCTTTCGTAATGAAACGACAAGATTCTCAGACATGTTTGCGCTCCGCGTGGACTTCGTTTTCCCCTGACGCGTCAACATTCTTCTCGAATGTGATCGCTCGGTCACAGAAATCTGATTCATCTTTTTTTATAGACGCCATTTTCTATGAGAATTTTACTATTTTTGAATCCATGAATCGAAATGTTTTTTTCCTTCAACAGTTTTTCATGGGTTTGAAATCAATCGTATATTTAAAGATTTGGGAACAACATGGGTCTGTCAGACCCTGGCTGTTGTCCCCGAAAATAATTTTATCTCTTGATAAATATTGAAAAATAAATTCGATTGTCGATTTGAAATTCACGCCAAATTTTTTCATCACAATTTTTACCACGATCAGTCTTTCGTGTTTAATTTAAAGAGAAACCAACTTCTGGATGCGAAAGTGCACCAGAACGATGCATTGTGAGACAAGGTCACTGCTCAAGATGCAACAACAACAAAAAGGTCACGCCATACTGAGTAACACTCCACGTTTTACGTATCGATCGTTGCGTACAAAAGACAGTGACTCAGGCAACTGCGTGTGTTGATTCCTCCGATCTTCCATTATTTGTTTATAAAAATTTGATTTCAAAGGAAAAAAAAAAACAATCCGATATTTTATTCGTAAAGAAAAAATGAGAAATTCTTTCAAATTTTCCTCTCGATTCTTTCTCATTCGAGTGCCAAATGCCATTCGCAATTTTATTTCTTTATAACAATTTGATTTTCACAAGAAAAATGAATAAAAACAATCCGTTATTTTATTCACCAGAAAAAAATGAGAAATTCTTTCAAATTTTCCTCTCGATTCCGTCTCAATCGAGTACCAAATTCCACTAGCAATCTTAATTGCATTTTTTCATTGTTTTCGATAGAAAAAATGAATTTTTTTGAATTATTCAATTAAAAAATGAAAATGAGCATCTCGTTAGTGTTGTCGATACAATTCGTCGTCGGTCATATGGTTCAAAACTGATTTTAGTCGCTTTTCAAAACTTAATCTCTCGACTACTTGGTTCACTTTTCTCTCTTTCCTGAACCTCTGTTCCCTTGCACTTGATGCATTAACGGGGGCGTATCGGATGCGTTGAATTATTCAGCGTACGATTAATGCGCCCGTAGCGTTATTTCTATGTACTACAGACACGCTTACACCATCGTGCCAAACATATTTATAAAATGTACAATACGCACATAGGTCGTAAGACGAATACAACAAGTTTTGACGCGCGCACACGGGTTCGCCACGATCACGCCCACACGTCTCGAATCCTGATAGCAATTGCTTATAATAAAAAATATACCCGCGGCTATATATGATTAAATGTTCTGGCGAGAGAACGTACAGCTTGAATTTTATTCTTCGCCCATGTCTGTTTGTTTTTTTTTTTTTTTCTTTACTCTTATCTTCCTCCAGACATCGGAATAAATATCGTGTATAAAAAAGTTTTAGTGCTAATTTGAACTACGAGTCGTTAGTCGCGACCAAGAATTTAACGTCGAAATTAATTTTCTTCCTTCCTCAAGATTCTTTCGAATAATGTAGAAAAATTGACGAAAAAACAAACTTTATAAGGACGTGAAAAACATTTGTCACTTTCTCAATATTTCTTTCGCGATTTATTAACGCAAAATTATATTTTCTCTCAACGTACATACGTCTTCAGCCTTGAAAAGAGAGTGAACACACATTTGTACGCATTCAATATGAAATCAACGACGAAGCTCTCAGTTGAAAATTTCTTGGTGGCCTCGACACTTCGCCGAGACAAGTGTTTCACGTCGCGGAATTTCAGTCGAGAAATATTCACGATTACTATTTGAATTCTGTGTCGCATTGAAAATATCTTGATCTACTGAGTCACCTGTTTATATAAAGATCGAACGTGTAGGAGTCGCTTCAGACTAAATTGACAATTCGATGTTTCGCAGGATGTTTCCTCCTTGCATTATTTTTTTCCAAAATATTATATAGAAAGACTTTTGATATATTTTTTAAAACCGATGATTCGCAGGATGTTTCCTTCTCGCATTATTTTTTTCCAAAATATTATATAGAAAGACTTTTGATATATTTTTTAAAACCGATGATTCGCAGGATGTTTCCTCCTCGCATTATTTTTATTCAAAATATTATATAGAAAGACTTTTGATATATTTTTTAAAACCGATATTTCGCAGGATGTTTCCTCGTCGAATTATTTTTATCCAAAATATTAGAAAGGCTTTTAATATATTTTTAAAAACCGATATTTTTTGGCTATAAAGAATTTGAGAAAAAAAATCAACATTTTCCTGAATTCTTTTGGTTCGTCCCAGAAAATTCGAATCTTTGAGGAACGCTGGGAAAAAAATGCCGTCCGTTTTCTTTCCAAGTCATTTTCTTTTGCATTTTTTTTTTTTTTTTTTAATTGCTCAAACGGTCTCGTCCATTCAGCACGAAATGTCTTATACGCGGTCCGGAGTCGCCTCGCGTAGCCATGGATTTGCGTGTGTGTATAAAATCATATTACGTGTATATGCAGCGAGGGGCTTCCGGATTCGCTACCAGCGTCAATCACATAGACCACAGCAAACACAAAAAAGCAAAGAAAAGAAAATGTGCCATGTGCAGCAAAAGCTCTGAAGCCAGACTCGAGCTGTTTTACCTCGAGTATTAAAACATTCGAGGAATCACGTCGATGGTTTTAACACATTCCTGTCTTTTTTTTTTTTTTTTCAACGATACTATCGAAAAACAAGAACACTGCTGTTTTTTGTTTATTCGAGGTTGATTCACTGGAAAAATTGTGCCTTTGCCGATCGATTATTTTTTGGCTCATTGGCGGTTTTTTCAATTTTTAATGAAAGAATGTGTGTGTGTTTTTTTTCATCAAATTCAAGGCCCTCGATCAAGTAATAACTTCGAAATACAATGAAATTCATTTTGTCAAACTTTTGAATACTTCTGTGAATTAAATAGTTTGATTAATTAATTAACGTTATTGTTTTTTTTAATGGATTTTATTACTCAATGTTACGTAAGAGATTTTTAGCACAATGACTGGCTTCAAGGTAAACGAATAAGAAAGATAAAGACAAAGAAAACGACAAAGAGAAAGAGAATTCGTAGTGTCGGGCAATAACACAAACGTCACACGGTAGTGCGTGTGTATGTTGCTCCCACCATATGTGGAAAACGAACTCGTGACACACATCTCGATTACAGAGGTGAGCGTTGTCGAGCCTGAACTTACTCGCCTTACCTCCGTGAGGTATTTCTCACAGTTAAAAAGCCACAATTCTTTATTTCCTATTCGCGAATATGTTTTCAGGATTATTGTCGGATTTTATTAATAAATTTTGATCGAATGAAAAGTTGGCTTGGAAAAGTTGATGAACAAAATTGTTTACTTTCATCATTTTTTCTCCTTAAAGAGAATTTTTTTTTATTTTTCATTTTTAATTATAAATTTATTTATTTTCTATTTTTTATTTCGAGATGGAAGGAATTTTTTTTTGGAGTGGAGTAATAAAAAAAAAAACTGAATTTTTATCAGGCACATACCAAAGGCGAAGGCAACGACCATGGCCGAGACACCAGAACTCAAGCGCATTGCCGAAAACACCAAGATCCAGAGTAACGTTAAGTATCACGCGGAATTCGAAAAGGCGAAGGGCAAATTCACTCAGGTCGCTGACGATCCCGAAACACTGAGGATCAAGCAGAACAGCAAGATTATATCAAACGTCGCTTATCACGGCGAACTCCAGAAAAAGGCGATAATGGAGCAGAAGAGAACTATTTCAGGGGAGAATGGCGAACAGATTGGTAAATAATTTATTCCTGCTTCGTTTTTATTTTTCCCGCACTCACAGAACTTTTTCTTCACTGTATGTCGTGCAAAACGAAAAGAGCTGCCTTTATTATCGCTGCTTAGAGCTCCAAGTACGTTTACTTGTGTCGATTTTTTTTGTCCGCTCGTAAAAACTTTTTTTCCATGGTTTATGTTTGTCAAAATAACACAAAACCTTTGTCAATCCTTTTGTCCAATACGTACACGTAATTTTTCTCATGATCCAACAAAAAAAAACCATCGATTTCACGTTTTTCGTTCACTAAATCCATTTTCACAATTTTGAAGATTATAAAGATATTTCTCCACCCACGAAATGCTTATAAAAACATGAAAATACTCGAGTCTCCAAAAACGAAGAATTTCCTGTTTTTTCTCGTAAATCATTGACCGGAATTATTTTACAAATCCAGAGTTTTTTTTTTTTTACTAAATTATTTCGTCATTTTTTTGCTATTTCTTATTGGTAAAAAAAATTGGTATCGCTATTCGATGCATTTGAGAAGCACAAGTCGAGCTTTGTGTTGCTTTGTGTTGCTTAGAGTACGTAGAGTACACGGACGGTACGATTACACCGACAGCTACGAGCGTAAACGCAAATCTCGTGCCAGCAAGAACGACCAGTCCGTTGCCGGTTACGACACCGGCAGCGATACAAAGAGCACCCGGTAGAATTGCCGATTACGATCCCCTTACCGAGGCCAGACCGAGTCCCTATTCCGCTAGGCAAGCCGCAACGACTGTTATTTACACGAGTGACAAGGGTGCAGGTAAGAAAGCAATTTTCGAAAAAGTACAACAACAAAAAAGCAACATTTACCAAAAAGTAGTTCTTGACTTTGAAAACCGAACGATAAACTTGTTGACGAAATTTTTTTCACATTTTGAGTCACGAAAATTTGTTCGTTCGTGAAATTTTTGTGGGCTGCTTATTAATTCGATCAGTAATTAACCAAAATTAATTTATTGTCATAATTGTTTGTACTCTCGTTAACGAGGGATTGAAAGAAAATTAGAATAACCTGAACGGATTGACCCAGTGTGGTAGCCGGAGCTTAATTCCGTAATGTCCTTGTCAACACTATAATTTCTCGTCTGTATCGACCATCTGCGTTCCCATTTTTTAATCGTTGCTAAAAAGGTGCGGGTCGTATTAATCGAAAAAATATCACGTGTATTTTGTGTTTGCAACCGCAACCCATCGTTATTATTAGCGATTGTCGAATATTGGAAGATTTCGTTTATAATTTTTTACTCAATACCCACAGTGACGAATCCACCCACAAGAAAGATCGGTTCGGTCGCGGATATAGATCCGGTTAACGAGTATTATGGCTCGTTGACACCTGCCACGAACAACAATCACGTTCCACAGCATCAACCGCCTCCACCACCAGCAAATAATCTGGTAAGAGTTTTCCCACTAAATCGCAGTTTAGCTCGTCGACAGTCATCACTTCGTCATCGTTTAACTTCTCGCTCATTTTGGTATTTCAATTTTTTCGCTTTCGTAGCAATCGAAATTCATGAGAATTGCAAATAAATAGGTTGAAAAATCAATCTGGACTTGTTATAAACTAAAAACAATATTTTTTTTGTTCCAATTAAAGTTTATTTACTTTCTTTTGGTTTTTTCTAGTTTCATCGATTCTCATTCATACTCCTCGATTTTCTTTTCTTCTCTTGTCTCTCAGTAGTGTTTCTTGATTTTGTTGTATTCATTTTTGTTATTTTTGAATTTGTTTGATTTGACATTCCTCTTTCTTCCTTACTTCACACTAAATTTCCAATCCCTTCGAAATTCCATTTTATTCGTTTAAAAAGAAATTAAGCTACTGATTTTCTGTTTTTTTTTTTTTTTATTATTTTTTTTTTGTTTATTTTATGTTTTTCGTATGATTTTTTATATTTTTATTTTGGTTCGTCGTTCATACAGCGAGTATACCGAGCGATGTACGATTACGAGGCTCAGGACACAGACGAAGTGAGCTTTTGCGACGGCGATCTTATCGTTAATTGTACAGCGATTGACGAAGGCTGGATGACCGGTCTCGTACAACGCACAGGACGTCACGGAATGTTACCAGCGAATTACGTCGAGCCTGCTCAGATCTAAAGAATTCTCCTAAGAGGAACTAAAATAATCCTGCGAAATTTTCTCCACGTGTCAAACTCACGCGACCCACCAATATCCAGTTTCCATCGAGAGAATTTCTCCCTCGTTCTCTCGATAGTATGAAAAGTAACAACTCGAGGAATCGTTTCACCCAACGAGCTCTCGATTCGATCGGTGAACAAGTTTCTCGAGTCTTGTAGAATAATTATCATCGAGATTCACACACACACACACACACGTGGTTACATTAATGACATTTTCTTTTTTACACGCTAGTTAACTTGAAAAAAAAAAAAAAACGTAACTCGACAGATTTTACAAAGATTACCTGGTTTTTTCTATTTTTTTTCTTCTGGATTCACGAGTTGGGACAGAAAGTCAAGCTCGCGATGGGACCGACGGAAAAGATGAATGATTTTGTCGGATTTTTTATTTTTTATCGTCGACGACGAGTTTAGAAATTTTCTCTAAATTTCATCCAGTTTCGTCTGCTTGACTTTTGCCCGTTAATAATTGCTTCCAACTATACATTCACTTTCTTAACGAGTTTTTATTCGACAACGAATATCAAACAACAAAAATAACGAAAGACTTAAGAAATACGCTAATTCGTTTCTGTTTACACGAATCGCAGTATTTTTCATTCCGTGATAAAGTTCCGTACTGGTGATTTGCGAGCTCGAAAAAGAAAAACGACGTTTGAGCAATTTTTCAAGTCGATTTAGTCGAGCTCGCAAGTCCCAGATCAATCGCAATAATTCCGTGTGTCTTCGAACAATTCCTCGCCTCTTCCACGTGCGATCAATTATAACGACGCTCTTTTTTTTATTATATTTTTTGTTGTTGCTGTGAGGGACCAAATTTGTGCAGGTCAGTCAATTTTTACTGGCCAAGCTCGTGTCGAACTAAGAAAAATTCATTGAAAAGTCTGGAACACGAAAATCAAACAGAATTCGACATTTTTCGATCCTTCAAGTTGTATACAAACACAAAAAATCCGACGCGGACGAAGTTTTTTCACTTCATCGTCATTTTCAGAAAACATAAAATAAACGAAATATATAAATTTTTCTTATTTCGATATCGACTGGTAATTCTTACTTTTTATAAAGTAATGCGAATTAAAATGATGATATACAAACGAGAGAGAAATCCGATGTGCCTTAATTATTCTTCGTGGCTCGTTTCACCAACTTGCAACGTAAATTTCTTACATTAATGTAGTTTTATGAGATTATATGATCTTGAAGAAGAAAAAGAAAAGAAAAACGATCAACGTCGCTGAGACGCGGTTGAAATTCGCTCTACTTGCCCACTATTAACTTAAAGTAAATAAACTTCGAAGAATCGATCGTCAGAAAAATAGATAAAAGCAAAAAAAAACGATAAACGAGCGTTAACGATTAAAGATCGAGAGTAAATTGTTGCAACTGGTGGCAATTGACTAATGACAATTAACCGAGCAATTTATTTTTAGTATTTAAGTTTTATTACAATGACCAACTCATGTTCGGCAGGACCTTATTAAAAAAAAAAAAACGAAAATAAGCAACAAAATATTTAAAACAATTGAAACCTTCATGTACGTACGCAGACCAAAATCGTTCGAGTGTCTCAGAGTCAAAGAAAATTTGTTTTTCGCGCGCTCGGTAAAGTTACGGCCACGAGCATCGCGCAGGGATGGAGAAAGTTTTTCAAAGAAACGACGTTTCACAATTGCGATAGTTTGTCAATCAACATGCAAAGAATCTCTAGAAAAAAGTTGTTTTCTTTCTTTCCTTCGAAATTCAGACACTCTAACTTTGCACTTCAGCAAAAAATACATTCATTTCGTCCGCAGTATCTTTCAACTGAGGAGCATTTTTTGTTATTCTCTGTTATTTCAAAAAATGGTCCATCAAGGCACGGAGATGAGGAGATTTACAGTTAGAAATTTGAAACATACAGAAATATATGTTAGCGTTGTGTTTAGAAAGATAATTTTATTTTATGATACAAAAATCATAATGGATAAATATGTATGTTATGTAAAAAAAAACACTAAACGAAATCCTCGAGTTTGTTTTTATTTCGATTTATCACGGAAATTTTTCTTTTTTTTTTTGCCTCTTTGCCCTGCGACAGCTGCGTGGGGCTAATAATATTTAAAAACAACATAATCGTCGGTTTGCACTCCGCTCGATATTTCATTTCCCTCGAAAGAGAAGATTCGAAGGGGCCCTAAAACTTTTGTTACTATTTGTACCTTTTTCGTGAATATTTCACGCTTGTCCTACGATCTTTGTTGCAACAAATTGTACATCGAGTAAGTAAGTTTCATCAGCTGCAAAAAAATTGTTATGGATTGTAAATTCAATTTTTTTCACCCAAAATTCGTCACGAGGTTTACAAAAAATCGCAACGACATTCTGGCGAAAAGAAAATAGAGAATAATTGTAAATTGAACAAGAGAATTCTCCGATTTGAGATTTGACTCGATTTAGGGATGAAATTGATGGGAAAAAATATGAAAAATGAAGTTTGTTACCAACTTTGTTATAAGAATCGAGAGACAGGATAATCATGTGGCCACTGGTGTACTGGAGACGATAATGGGTTCGAGTCATCATCAGACGCAAGTCTTTTTTCGTGCTGGGTTTCAACGAATACCAATCCATGTCGTAGATCGCGTTACTAACGTCCATACTCTTAGCACCGTGCATTCGTTGATTATTTGCTTCATCATCGAAATAAAATAGACGAGAAGTACAGTTTCGATACATAGAAAAGAAAATTACCTCCATTATGACCTCGTTGCCGTACCAGCAAAGGAGAAATATTTGTACGATCATACAGCCGATATAGACGATGAGAAATGTAAATCCAGGACTGTGCATTGTCATCCTCGAGAGCATGTACGTACTCATACAAATAACGAACGCACTGACGGAAAATTGTATCAACAGAACGACGTTGAATATTTCGTTCGATCGTTTTACAAATCTGCAACGAATCTGCCTTTTTCAACATAATTCTTAAGGATTTACGTTAATGTGGAGAAGTCGAGAATTTCAATTTTTTCAAAACACAAAAATCAATAAACTATCAACGCTTCGTCTGTAAACGTTTTTTCCGCACCTTCCGTGTGTAAACCTGGACACACCCTTTCTTCAGCCTGTTATTACATTCCAAAAATTCTGAAAAAATGCAGGTTCGAAATCTTCAACTTGGAATTTCAATTATAAAATTGTAGAAAAATTAATTTCTTCATCCTTTTTTGATCCAATGAATGGACCGATCCGTCGTATTTGCCCGGACACGAATGACCCAGGTTTACAGACGAAATGTGAAGAATTGTATGTCAGAAAAATGGACAAAAGCAAAAAAGAAAGGAAACGAGCGTTAACGATTCAAAATTGAGAGTAAAGTGTTGCAATTGGCTAATGCGACGATTAACCGAGCAATTTTTTTCTGGTATTCAAGTTTTTTTTACGAATGCACTGACGAAAAATTGTACCGACATAAAAACATTGAAGATTTCACTCAACCGTTTGACAAATTTGCAATTCATATTTTTCAACATAATTCTTAAGGCTTTACGTCAACGTGGAGAAGTAAAAAATTTCCATTTGTTCAAAATCTTTTTTTCGACACACATGGTCACTAGGACGCGACCCATGCTATATCCGTCGATTGATATCGATCGCAAAAAATCAATTTTCAAAAATGACTGAAATTTGATTTTTGGAAAAGTGACCAATTTTTTGAAAAAAAAAAAAAACTGAAATTTTTCGTGTTTCTGACATCAGTGACCAAGGATTTACTAGTTTCCCAGTTAATTGACCCAGTGTGTCAACGAGCCGGTAAATAAACAATTTTTCAAAATTGTCAAAATTCGGTTGATCCTCGTTTCATTGCATCAATCGGAACTTAAAATTTACTTATGTATTTCTTCATGTTGCCGAACGCACAATTTGACTTCCTCCCGTTCGCTAATCTCGTCATCGTCTCGCAATTTTTTCTCCCCTATCACTCCGGGCATCGAACGAAGTCGGAATTTGAGAATATTCAATTTAGCACAAACTTCAATCATGAAACCGTGTAAAAGGGTATCGTGGATACCGCCGATTGTGGCTGCAATTCCATGGGCTAGAATCTGGTGGAGAAACGCCATCCAAAATCTCGGTTCGGTCGTACAATCGAAAGGCAACCATGTCGGGAACGGGAGAGTTCGGCTTGGCACGTTATCCAAGAAGGAACCTATCGTCACCGCAACGACAGCTCCACCCGTCAGCCCACCGAAGAATATTGTATTGTTCCTTTCAGATCATTCACTTATTTTATTCATATTTCAAAAAAACAAGAAGAAACACAAAACAATAAATACAAAACGACATTTAATTATTGACGAGTATTAATTTCTGCTCACCTGCTCATTCTGTCGAATTTCATTTGTATCGCGTTCTCTTCATTCCCTCGAGGACGACACACCTCGTTATGCAGAATATCAATGAGTACGATGATGTTGTTTTGATGCAAAACCCAATTAACCATTTTGTAAGATATTCCGACCATCGAGAGCGCCATAAAACTGCTGTTGGCTGCTTCGTCAAGACTTTCGGATATCGCCATTTGTATCAAGCCCGAAAGCGTGAACGTGTGAATCAATAACATCGAAGAAATCGTGTACATGCTGTAAAAGTATTTCTTCCAGCCATCGGACCATAGAGCAGGTCGCCAAACACCACAAAATTGTAACATGGCAAAGTTCCAAGGTAAGAAAAGCATGGCTGGTATGCAAAGTTCGAAAAAAATGTAGCAGCAGGAAAAAATCTCGTCGCAAATGCTACGAGACGAAATTTTCGATGGTACGAACGCTGCGAATTACATTTCTAAGTAAAGTAACTGTGAACGTAACAAACGAGAGTGACATAGAGCACGAGAGACTCTTTGATCAAGCCCTTCCATGCACCGGCTTTGCCTGCACGATTAGACGATGAAATATCGATGCAGAAAAATGTCTTCATCGTCCGGACAAAAGCACAAATAATTACAAACGTTTATCTTCCTCCAACAAAGTATTTTTTGCTCCCACGAAAGAAGAAAAGGAAAATTAAAAGTAACTTTGCTGCTGATGGCCAATTACGTTATTTCATCGTTTTATAGAACTTCATTACGAATGCACCCTCCATGAGATGGCATCGTGCTGTACTCGTGACTAAAGATTTGCCATGAGTAGAAAAATAATCGCTTCACGTTGACGACACATCTTTCAATAATTCACCCGATTATTATCTTTCTGTCGTCTTCGTTTTTCCTCGATACTTGCAGCAGAATAACGAAATGACGTTCAGCAGTGTAATTCTAACTTCCTTGCAGTGTTCCTCGTGGTTGTGAACTCGTCAATTTACACTTGACATTCTGGTGAAGCAACTCGAGTGTGTGCGTGATTTTGGTGGTCGAGATTTTGGTGTTTTCGAAAATCTTGGTTCTTAAAACGTTTTATTTGAAAAAAAAAGAAAAAAAAAACATATGCAACGATGAAACTTTAAATTTCAATCAATAGAAAGTATTCCAAATTTTTTTCACATTTCTTTCTCTCCAATACACGAGATATAAGTGGCAGGACGAAAAGGACTCAAAATATGATCCCATCATAAAAAATTATTTTAACTACGGAGGGTTAAATTTATTATACGAGATAAAATGATGAGAAATATATTTCGAAAAAACTGGGACAATTTTTATTCACACACCAGCATAACATGATTTTTTCTTTCGTCCTTGGCCTTTCACTTCGATGATTGTTGTAACAAATTGTAGATCGAATACGTGAATTTCATCAACTGCAAATATGAAACAAATGCTAAATCGAACTGGCCTGTATCTTTTATTTAATTCGTGTTATGGATAAAGTCAATTTTTCAAACTATCGGTTCATCGTGTTGAAAAACGATGAAATACTTTTCTTTTTTTGCACTCAAGACTGGTGAATATTATTCATAAATTTTCAAGATCAATTTTCAAAACTAATCGAAAAATTAGTATTTAAAAATTTGCAAACTTTTTGGGAATTACTAGGGACAAAAAAAAATATTAGAAAAATCCTGAATCGCCTTTAATTACGAAGCGGAAGTAACAAATACGACGGACGATACTTACGCTGTTGTAAGACTCAAGGGAAAGAGTGATGACGTAGCCACTGGTGTATTTTAAACGACGATGCGTTCGTGTCATCATCAAACGTAAATCTTTTTGCGTGCTCTGATTCAACGAACCCCAGTCCATGTCGTAGATGGCGTTACTTATGTCCATACTCTAAGGACCTCTTGTTAATTATTCGTCGTTCGATTGATTGCACTCGCATAAAAAAAACCCCATCGAATGATTCGGAGAAAAATTTACCTCAGTTATCACTTCGTTGCCATATAAACACAGGAGAAATATTTGGACGACCATGCACCCGAGATACGCAATGATGAATATGAATCCAGCACTGAGAAAATTGGCCTTGGATAGCATGTAAGTGCTAACGCAAATGACAAAGGTGCTGATGGAGCATTGTATGAAAATGACTACATTGAAGATGCTGTTCGATCGCTCGACGAATCTGCCACATTTTTCAAAACTCTCAGTCAATTTTTTTTTGCAAATCTCTTCATTTTGTTGAGGGTTCGATTGATGTACGAGGGAGGCAAGTGGAGAACACGTGGTGTAGTGAAGATGACAATTTTTACGACGTGTGATTTAACCTCTGCGGATCATATGGGTCTTTTTGACCCGAGCGACAATTTTTTTTCGAAAATCTTGATTTTAAAACGTTTTATTCAAAAATGCAACGACTATACTATGAAAAACTCAACCCTTCGAGTGCACACTGCCTATAAGTGCATATTGGGTCAATCTGACCCAAGAATAAAATTATTTTTCCGCACGAAAACGAAAATTAAATGCTAAAACATTCGTTGCCATTGGATTCCAAATAATCGGTGACAGAAAATTTTTCGGGTCAAAACGACCCGGTGGGCATTTTCTGTCACCGATTATTTGGCATTCAATGGCAACGAATGTTTTAGCATTTAATTTTCGTTTTCGTTGAAAAATAATTTTATTCTTGGGTCAGATTGACCCAATATGCACTTATAGGATGTGTGCACTCGAAGGGGTAAAGTAGAATCAATCGAGAGTATTCCAGAATTTTTTCAGAATTTTTTCTCTCCAAATACGCGAGATATAAGTGGCAGGACGAAAACGACCCATTTGATTCCGGGCGCTATAAAAAATGTTGATATTTTATTATTTTGTTATTTGGTTCCAACGAGCACTGAAAAGAAAATTTTGTTGGATACGTTCGATTAAACTTTTTCGACGAGAAATATTCTAGGAAGTCTCTTCGAAAAGCAAATTTTTTTCATTCCAATCGTAAATTTCGCTGACAGCTCCATTATAAATAAAAAATATTGTCAAAATTACGAAAGTTTTGAAATTATTCCAAAATACTTAGTTTACCGTGTTGAACAAAATATCGACGTTTTTCGACAAAATTTAATTTTCAGCGTAGAATATTTCTTGCTGCAATGACAAAATTTTTGGAATTAAAAAAAAAAACGTTTAGTCGAACGTATCCGAGAAAATTTTCTTTTTAGTGAGCCCTCTACTCACTTGCATATTTCCAGATGATGTTGAACGCACGTTCGAATTTTTTGTTTTTCCATCGTCTCGATCCCGATGAGAGATTTTTTCTGCACGATTTCAGGAATGGAATAAAGTCGAGCTTTGAGTATGTTCAATTGAGAACAAGTTTGAATCATGATTCCGTGAAAAGCTGTGTCGTGAGCAGAAGCCACAGTGGCTGCTAGTGCGTGTCCCCAAATTTGATGGCAGTAGCCAATCCAATAGCCTAATTCACTCGTGCAATCGAAAGGCAACCATGCCTCAAACGGCAGGGTTCTATGGGGAATGTTTCCGAAGACTGAACCAATGGTTACTGCCATTACGGCTACTTCCACCAGTCCAGAGAACAACAGAGTGTTTTTGCTTGAAATTGTGAATTTTAAAATATAGATTTGGTGGGGAAAAGAATCGAAATATTCCGATGAACGTAGAAATGAGTGAATTGGATGAAAAACATTTTGAATCGTGGTTTTTGTCTCCTCACCTGCATCGCTTGTCGTATTTTGTTTGTATCGCGATTTCTTTCTCCTCGACAGGACGGCATGTCTGATTATTCAACATTTCGAGGAGTTCGATGATTTCTTGCCGCTTAAAAACGATATTTACCATTTTGTAACATACGCCGAGCATCGTCAGGGCCATGAAAACAATGTTTACTGCGTCATCGAAATTTTCAACGGATATTGTTACTTCGAGCAATTCGGTGAGCGTGAATGTGTAAACAGAAAATATTGAAAAAATCGTGTACGCGTTGTAAAGATTTTTCTTCCAACCATCGCTCCATTCGTACGGTCGCCAAGCACCGCAGAGTTGTAATAATTTGAAACTCAAAGGTAACGCGTACATCGCGATGATGAAGAAATAATAACTTTTACGAATGGACGTGACAGATTTTTTCACTCGTGATCATCGAGTCCCGAGGGAAGAATTCATACTGATCGCACGAGTGAAATTTCCGAGATAGACTGATCGTATTATTAATTCTTTATCTTCCTGACTCTGTCATGACGAATTCAAACGAATTATAGGGCCGATGATAATTATCGACGGTCTGGTCGTTTCCTCCTTTGATCCAGGCCCATTGTCTCGTTAAATATTGCCTCGTGTCACTAATCACATTTGACCCTTTCTCAGAATATTCACGAGAAACTCGAAAAAGCGATTAATCCGATAAAAAATAAATTAAAGATCGCCTTGGTCGTTCCACTCGAGTATTAGTCTGTGCTCTGCTCCACTGATACGATATTTCCACCGCTGACGAATACGAGTCTCAATTTCCGAGCTATGGAATTGACGTTTTCTGCTCGAAGGAAATTTTTTCCCAAAATTCATCAAGATATTCATCCAATTTATATGTTTTCGCGTCTGATTAATTAAATTTCCTAAAAGTCCACGTTGCCAAGGAAATAACTTTGAAATCAATTTTTCGGAGCTGTGTTTTTATTGATTAATTCATCATAATTCGTCTCTCGGTCTAGATCCATAAGTGAAACATTTTTCGAGCGCAAATAAGAATCCTGAAGCTTATTTGCATGTTAAACTTGTGCCATGAAAAGAAAGCCATCACAAAATGCAGATAATCTTTCATTTATTTCGTTCACTACGCCTGCTGCTATTTTTTTTCCCCGCAGTGGTTTTCAGGGCTCCGGTGATTTTTGTAATACGTTGTAAGTCGAATAAGAGAGTTTGAGAAGCTGCACATCGATAAAACACAATTGAAAAATATTTTCTTCCAGGATCACTTTTGAGAAATTTCAAGTTTTTTTTATCGTCGACTTACACTATTGAAGGAATCGAGATTCAGAGTGAGGATGCGACCACTGGTGAATGTGATGGGCCTGAGGGTTCGAGACATTACAGTGACTAAGGTTCGTTTGGTTCTGGTAGCGAACGACGGCCAGTCGGTCTCAAAGACTGCGTCACCGAGCGCCAAGCTCTGAAGAGATTAAAAAAAAAAATTGCATTTTGTTTTATTCGACGAAATTCTTCGATAATTCCGTTTTTTTTTTGTAATTGACGGCGATTGGAATATTTCGGGGGAAACGAGACTAAACTCACCTCAATGGTGACTTGTCCACCGTACAAACAATAGATAAATATTTGTATCAACATGCAAGCAAGGTACATCAGGACTCCTGCAGCTTCGACACTGAGGGGCTTCATATGTGTTAGTTGTAAAACGCTCACGCACAGCACGATTGTGCTCAAACTGTATTGGAGAAATATCATAACGCTAAATACGTCGTTCGACTTTTGAGCTAATCTGGAAAAATAAAATGTGCAAAGTTCTTCTGATTTATCGAATTTTTTTATTCCGGGGTTTGGCTTGTATTTTTCCATTTAATTTTGTCGTTTTTTTTTGACAAAGCAAATTACTAGAAATTTTTTTATCGTGATGAATCTTTTTTCAAACTTTTCACCCAACTTGAAAATTTCAAGATGATGCTCGATGCACTGAGCCAACAACTTCGTTTCCATTGTTTCGATGCTGGTCGCATCGTCGTTTCCCTTGTCATAAATCGTCTCAGGAATTTTTTGGAATCGACGTTTTAATATGTTCAATTGTCCACATGTGAGGAGCATGACTCCCGGGACGACAGTATCGAAAGCAACGTTTATACCAGCACCGACAGCGTGACCAAAAATCTGATGTAAATTTGCAATCCAAAAACCCGGTGGTGACGTGTCGTCGTAAGGCACCCATGCATTGTAAGTTTTTTTATCTTGTGCTAAATCTTGGAAGGAACGAATTAAAACGGACGTCGCTCCGAATCCTGTCAGTGCACCGTAGCCCACGGTATTGAACCTTTGGCAAGTCGATTGAAAAAAAAAACACACACACACACAGACAAAAACCAAATCATTTTAATGTTCTGAATTCTAAAAAAATGGCTTTTCGACCAATGCTAGAAAAATTTAAAAAATTAAAAATAAATATTGAAAAAAAAGCCACAACGGCAATTCTGATTTTAAGAAGGATCACGCGTATCTAATGGTGAACGAAAATTCCAACTTCGAGGATTGAAATTTTGAAATAACATAGAAAAATATATCGAGCATCGATTACTGGAATTATTTTTTAATCCATCGTCTAGTTGTCAGGAGAACGATACATAAAAGTCACATTTTTTAAATCCTTATACACAGGCTCTCATGGTAGACACACTCCCTTTGCAATTATTTGTATTTTTTCAAGATCGATCTTTCCAACTTTAGCAAACCAAAAAACGAACATAAGAAAATATCATTTTCACAGAAATCAACGTTGTCTTTTTAAAAATCCTTGATACCGTTGAAGCTTAGCTGGGAATTGAAATTGAAACAGGCAGATTATTTCAGGTTAACGAGTAATAGCGACATAAACGATTGAAGGTTTGACAATGCTGCATGCATCAGCTGGTTGAAAATAACGTTTTTTTAAAGATTGTTATTACGTTAAACGTCAATCAAGCCCAACAAATAAATTGCACATAATTTCAACAATAAAAAAAAAGAAATTGTAATAATTTCTTTGATGATCAAAAAAGCAAAAAAGTTTTGTTGCTTTTTTGATTCACAAGTAACGACGCTTGATCCTCCTTAATTGACAATTAAGATAATGTTCCAACGGAGAAAAGTTACTCTGTTAATCGATTGAAGTATTCGTGAATGTCCATTTCGTCATCGTCCCTCGGCTGACAAGGAGTTTTCCGCAATGTTTCCATCAAGCCAATGAGCTCCTGTCGTTTGATAAGAATATTCAACGTTTTTCCAGAAATGCCGATCATCGTGACGGCGATGAACGAGGTATTGGCAAAAACTTCGATATCATCGGTCGACATAAATAAAGCAATTAATTCAGAGATTGTAAGAGACGTAATGAAGAATACAATGAAGCACGTATACAGATCATAGAGTCTCGATTTCCACGATGACTTCCAATGCACTGGTCGCCACAGACCGATGTACTGGAAGATCCGCAAAGGAAGTTTCAATATTTCCATATCTTTCGTCATTGCGCACACGAGTGTAAGCTTCCGACGTGCATTTCTCTCTTGCGAGCGAAAAAAAGCGAAATTCTTAATTTTTCACGAGAAAAAAACGCCATGTGTGCATCAATAACGAATTTCTATCCATCGTCGTTCCACCATCTACGAGAATTTGCTAAACGCAGTCGTGACGAATTAAAAAACATTTTTTCTCTCCGTTACATTCATGAACAATTAGAACGCCAATTATCCATTCTTCCCTTTATTCACGGGGACAATAAACCGCTTGTGTCTGTGAATTGTCATTGCATAGAAGACTCGCCGTCCAGTCCAGATTAATTATTCAATCGCCAGCGACTCGCGAAGTTAGGCCAACACTTTTTTCTCTTCGCTATTCCTTTCAGAGCGAAAATATCTAATTTCTTTTTTTTCATACGGTCTTCACAGTATGGAATCCCGATCAATTATTTATCTGATAATAACGCTCTGTCACGACATTTCCTTACCCTTTCCTCCCTTCCGGATAAGATCGCATCGGTATCGGGGAGTCTAATGCTGCTTTGTAGTTTCCTCAACCACGCCATCTCCCTCTTGTCATCGAGCTCTCGCGAGCTTGTCAAACACGTCGAGAACGCGAACGGTATACCATACGTAAGTAGTCGATTTTCCATAGTACTACTGACACACAGAGTTGCACAGAAAGTGTGTACGCAGAGACTCCTGAAAACTCTTTCGTCCGCAGACGATCGATCGTAAAGTGTCAAAAAAATTGCCAATTCGATTTTTTCATTCAATCAAAATTGTTTTTTTTTCGTGCTTAACAACTCGTCGATTTTCCAAACTAATTTTTCCCCATAGTCAATTTTTTTATGGCATTTACACGGTGATTCATTGTCCTGATGACAGAATCACAAAAAAAAATTTGACAACCGATAAATAATGAATTAAAAACTACGAAAATGTCGCCAGTTAATTTTTCGATTTTCACTAAAGCTCGTGAACTATGTGGAAACCGAAATCTCCGAAAATACTTTTTTACAACACAGACACAATGGTGCTCTGCACAAATGATTTCTCCGAGTCAAACAAGAATAGGAGAAATGCTCCACTCGATTGAAAGAGTCGAACTGAGCTCCCGAACCCGGAGACACAACTCTCCAAGGGTCTGCTGACAGCACGCATTTTATTCGACACGTTATTTATTTTCTTTACCGTGACATTACAGAGCCCATAATTTGAGACTCCGTTTTGTACCGCGACAAAACAATCGATGTCGTTCCCTCGATAATTCACTTTTCTATACGTAAGAGCAGGCGAAACGCAATGTTTTTTCCACTGTCGTACGAAACAACCCTTAATTACTGCACTCAACTCCGCAAAGACCCGATGATTTTTCTCTACAGTCTTTTTGTCTCAACGTGTTCAAGGGACCTTCGAAGGGTCTGCAGCAACATTTATTATTCACCGATTGATTGGAAGAGAAAAATGCATTGTAATACGTTGTTTCGTCGACTTGTCGTCTCGGTACAAAAGCACCGTCATTATCTTACGTTCGCTGGCATTTTTGTACACTTGCCTTTTTAAGTATCTGGGATATCATTTTTATTCTAAAAAAAAAAAAACACTTGTCTCCTGGCATTTTTATCGATTTATTCGTTATTGGGGAAAGGGAACGAGGGAGAATTTATTTTCAACGTATTACTATCACAAAACCAATCTATTTAGGATTCTTTCAAAATTTTCTATAAACGTTCTTGGCGTCAAAATCTAACAGTTTTCTCCTCTGAAGAAAAATTTTCTGCCATTTAGAATTTGGGATATTTAATATGCAATTTTTTATTTTTCCCATCTAAACGCGTGTAAATTGAAGTCACGTTTCGTTAAAAAGTTGCAAGAAAAAAAAGAAAAGAAACGCGACTTCAATTTACATGCGTTCAGATGGGAAAAATAAAAAATTGGAAATTAAATATTTCAAATTCTAAACGTCAGAAAATTTTTCTTCATAGAAGAAAACTGTTAGCTTTGGTGCCAAGAACGTTTATGCAAAATTTTAAAAGAACCCTAAATAAAGTCGCTTCGTGATCGTAATATTTTAAGTCTCTAGCGATCGATACTGTTTTTAAGTTTCAACATCGACCAACTGGACTTTAAGGGGCACCCAATCACGAGGACAATGAACGTTGGCTTAATCGTCGCTGGAAATAACGTTGAAGACCGAGTACGACAATTTTATAAGCTGCAATAATAATTTTTCACATTTAACGGAATTATTTGTGAGAGAATGTTTTTAACGACCGTTAGTCGTTGAGCTGGACTTACGCGGGCAAATGCATCCAGGGACAACGTGATTACATGATAGCAAATGAAAGTTATTGGTCGTTGCGAACGCAACATCATCATGATCAGACTTTTTTTCGTTTTGGTACGAAACGACGTCCAGTCCATTTTATAAACTGCATAGCAAATGTCCACGCTCTGAAAAATTAATTTATGGAAAATTCTTTTTATTCACCCTTCGGTCTTCCTCGGGGTGGATTGATATTTACTGAAAAAAAAAAAATTATTATAATTAAGGAGAATTTTTTTTTCTGTTCTCGGTTCAAAAGTACGGTCTGAACATTGACTATGAATTTTTTCAGATTTTTTCATTCATAATTGCGCCTGTGATAGCGCGAAGACTCCAGTTCAAGAAAAAAAACTTTCACGGATTGAAAGTCGCGCTCGCTGTATTACTTTTGCTATTTTCTCGAAGCGACGTTAAAACTTTCTTCACCTCCACAAGGTGCCAATGACTCAACATTGGAAGAAATTGTAATTATTAATGGAAATTGAAAAAAGTAATAATAAAATTACCTGGAGCGATAATTCATTTCCGTAGAAGCACAAAATGAATATTTGCATGAGCATCGAAGCGAGATACATGACAGTAGCCACAAATTCCGTGGTGAAAAGTTTCACCTTCGAAACTTCATAGACACTGACGCAAAGAACGAGAGAGCTGATGGAAAATTGGAGCAAAATGACGAAGCCGAAGATACTGTTCAATGTATCGGCTAATCTATAATTCAGACGATCTCTTGAAGTTCTTCTGGAATCATACTTTGCCAACTTCATTATCTGAGAGTAAAACGGTTTTTATTAATTACTGGAATATTCGGATGTGATGCCTGATGCAATCTGCTAGCAGATGCGACTCTAACGTTTGCTTTTTCGTCTCATAGTCTTCGCCCTGATCGACGTTCAATTCTCGTCGATTTTTAATCATTTGCGGTATCGATTCGATGCGATATTTGAGAATTTTCATTTGGGCGCACGTGAGGATTATGAGACCCGGAAAAAATGTGTCAAAGGCACTGTTAAAAATGGCGCCTGTACTCGCTGCTATGAACTGATGAATGAACGTCACGAGGAAAAGAATTTGGGTCGAGTCGTAGGCGTAAGGCAACCACGCTTTGAAGGTCAGTTTACGTTCAGGTGTATCCAGAATTATTGACTTTAACAATATGAGAAAAGCTGTTGATAGTGTGAGTGTCGTGTACCGAGAAAAAATCCATCTTGAAATCAAATTGGAAAATTTAACCTTTGAATCATTTTTTTAAATTTTTCTTATAATGCAAAAAATATCGAAATTAGATAAAACTAGAAAGTAAAGAGGGAGTACGGACTTATACACAATATCTTGGAAAATTTGCAAAAATTAAAGCGGTTAGACGATTTTTCGAAAAACTCAGATTTTCCCAAAAATCGAAAAATCATTAAATTTGAACCGTTCAACCGATATTTCCCAAATTCAATACCAACCTTCCCATGGAGATACTCTATTTTTATTAAAAAAAAAAATACTAATAAATCTTAAAATTTGCGGAAGTTAGAGCGGTGACCCCCTTTTTTTGAAAATTTTAAAATGCCGTAGAATTCGTATTTTTTTTTAGCAATTCCGACAAAATTCTCAGAGAATGCCGAGCTTGTATAGATTAACATCTGTGCAAAACAGGAGCCCTATAGCTCAAACCGTTCTCGAGTCATAAACGTTTGAATTTTACAGTGCCCGAACACACACACACACACGTCCGGACATTTTTTCTAGATATGATTTTTCGATGTTTTGGGACGTTTTAAGCGCATTGAGATTTGAAACTGGAAAAAAAATGAAAATTTTCACCGTCACATAGGAAGCAAAAATGAAAGATTCATTTTGGGAGTTTTCCGGAGGAATCGACGTTACGCAATCGCGCAATTTCGCGAGGTACAGGGCGACCAGCGTATTACCTGGCATCGACGTGGCTATCCGATTGAATTTTAATCTCGACCGGATCTCGAGGTTCGCAGATATCGCTTCCCAGAGCATCGGTGAGATCGATTATTTCTTGTCGTTTTCTTAACAAAATCACCATCTTCGTGAACACCCCGATCATCGTCAGAAGGATGAAAGAACCGAGGGCAAATTCTTCGACGCTGTCGAACGAGGCAAAGAGCTCGATGAATTCTGATATGACGAACGTGCAAACGAGAAAGATCATTGCGGACGAATAACAATTGTAGAGTCCGAATTTCCAGCCAGTAAACCATAAAAACGGTCGCCACACGCCACACAATGTGAAAATTGCAAAATTCGATGATAATGCGAGCATTTTTGTACAACTTTGGGCGACAGTGTGTGCAAGCGAGCGTCTCTTCGTTTCTTCGACGATCGCGACAAACCGTGTACAACATAGTAAACGATAAAGATTCTTATTGCGGAATTTTTTTTTCAAAGTGACATCGGGAAAGTGATTAAAAAAGACGGGAAAATGGAACGACAAAGAACTTCATCCTGGCCTGTCGATTAAAAATTCATACCTTAATATCGTGAAGAAAAAAAAATGTCTTCAACATTCTATTTCGATGGATCGATGCACGTGCATAGAATCTATCTGTTCGTAATGGCTTTCTCATCTTTTTTACTGGGTAGTGCATCACTCAGAACGATGGCGATTAAATTGGTGTATGTAGTTCGTTGACGACTTCGTGCATAATGTAATTACGTTTAGCGTAAGTGAGTTGACGGTACGTTAGAGTCATTTGATTGCTCTGGCGAGTCGTAGTGTCTTTTGTATCGATTCGAATAATTCTACCAGCAATAAAGCCATTTTTATTTCTCGAGTCTAGGGGCGTTGAAAAGTATACTTGGTTGCAAGAGACTGCAGTATCATTCTGTCTGGCAAGAGAGTATTAACGAGAGAGAGTGTTTCAACGACTTTGAAAGATTTGTCGATTGTTCGGGTGCTGTTGGATTCTATTCCGTACGTTCATCATTTTGGAAAAATATTTTTTACCTGTTGAGATGAATATTCCGCAGCAGATATTCGTCAATAATCACGTGAGATTTCTTTAGTTCAATGATTGTTACTTTATTCATTTACAAAAACCTTCTATCGGGTAAACAATTGTCGTCACTTCAACTGTCGTTGGAAATAACGTTGAAAGCAGAGTACGATAATTTCACAAGCTGAAAAGATATTTTTTTTTTGGATAATCGAATATGGATAACGCGATTGGCTGATCGGTGGAACAATCTTCTTAAATCGTAGTGTCGATTAATCGGTACTCACGCTTACAAATGAGTCGAGCGTCAGCGTAATGATGTGATAGCAAACGAAAGTGATCGGTCGCTGCGCTCGTAGCATTATCATTACCAAACTTTGTTTTGTTTTTATACCAAACGACGACCAGTCCATTTTATAAACAGCCTGACAAATTTCCATGCTCTGCGGAGATTAATTCAGATAGGAATTGGGGTGATCGATAGTATGATAGATACGCGATTGCTGAGTGCCTTGGGCGATCGTTCGAGTCCAAGAGCTCCGGGCCATGCCAACAAGCCAGGCCTCTCTTGAAATTTATTGCCATAACTGCGTGCAAAATTTGCTGATATCGCATTACGTGCATTCAATTTCATTAAAAGAAAACCTTTTCAATTTTCCATCTAAAAGCTGTGTGTCAACATTTTTATAACGATGATAGGAGTCACAAATATAATACCTGGAGCGACAATTCACCTCCGTAGAAGCAAAAAACGAAAATTTGCATGAGCACTGAACCCAAATACATAACAGTAGCTGCAAATTGTGCGTTGAAAAGTTGCAGAGTCGAAACTTCATAGACACTGACGCAAATTACAAGGGAGCTCACTGTGAATTGAAGAAAAACGACGAAGCCGAAAATACTGTTCAACGTATGGGCCAATCTATAATTCAAACGATCCTGAACTCCAGAAAAAAAAAAACAAATTTGCCCAACTTGATATTGCGGAGTGAAAATTTGGATTTTTTACTGAAGTATCTTGATGTGATGTCTGATGCAATCCGTCAATAATTCAGCCTCCAATGCTTGGTCATTCCTCCAAAAACCCTCGTCGTCGTCCAATGACATTTTTCGCGTCTTTATAATTCGTGGTATAGCTTCAAAGCGATATTTAAGAATTTTCATCTGAGCACAAGTGAGCGTAATGAGACCAGGAACTAAGGTGTCAAAGGCGCTGTTAACTACGGCGCCTGTTCCAGCAGCCATAGCCTGATGAAAATACGTGATAAGGAAAACAATTTGCGTCGAATCGTAGGTGTAAGGCAGCCAGCCTTTAAAGGCCAGTTTACGTTTAGGAATATCCTTAATTATGGACTGCAAAATCATCACAAATGCTGAAGACAGTATCAGTGCCATATACCGAGATGCCGTCCATCTTCAAAGCACAAAAAAATCACGCAGAATAAAATTTTCAACTATTTCACCTATATACACTGATCATATTAGATCAAAAGTTTATTAGACTTTGAAATAATCGATTTATTCACCAATGAAAATAATTTTCCTCGTAGCGCCATGGAGAATTCATAAAATATTGAACTATGTGGGTGCAATGCAAAGATCAGAGAATAGAAAATTAAAATAGTTCACTATTAAAAATAATTTTGAAATAAATAGAAACAAAACTGGTTTTTTGTAATATTTTGTTTTCCTTGACGGACCTTCGGCTAAATGCTGTGCGATTACTATTTTATATATGTGGCATAAACCCGCCCCGAATGCGCGGCGGGACAGGGGGACTTCGTGAGAGCGACTCCCCCCCCCCCCCCCCCCCGAGGGATGAAATTATTATTATAGTAACATTAATGTATTGCAATCACACAGAATCCCAATACAGACTGCAGGTCAAACACTAAAAAAAAACAATTCAAAAACTGGTACACCATGCAGAGTAATACGATATATCTAAGTAAGCCATATACGTTTATTTAATAATGTTCTTGAAAACTTATTTGAACAAATTATGTAAAATTCCATTAAACAACTTCTTAAAAATTTGGAAATTTATTTCTTGTATATTGCTAAGATTACTTCTTTGAAAAAAGGATTTGATTTATTTTCTCAATGCGATTTCTTGAAGGGGTTGCATGCTTTTGTTCATAATTTTATTGAATAATTAAGCAACAAATTCAGAGAAACACATTTTGCTATTTCTTCTATGGTATTCGAGACAATTTCAAGGAAGACACGCAACTACCCAGCTAGTCATAAGAAAGATTTAACCGAATTTGACTTCAGTAGTAATCGATCTTCCAATGTCACTTTTCGTTGACTTGTGTGCGCGCGTATCTGTGTGTTCAAAGCCTTGAGCATCGCGTTGATTGACAGCTCATCAGCTGCAACTAGCAGACGCATTTTGCGTATTTGTTAAATTTCATTGTAACTCAGAATTATATAAGTATGCCCAGAGAAAAAAAACGTATTCAAGACAATACGGATGGAAATACAATTGTATTCATATAATTTATGCATTTATTTTTTTTTCATTATAGGTATGTCGTGTTAACGAATTCAGAAAATCTATTTGAAAAAGGCAGAAAGTAGAAAGAAAAGGTGGTTTACCTTGTACGATCTGTCTGTCAAATTTCAAATTTCGCGCACATATAACCTCGAATACGCGATGTTGCTATATTTTTAGGGAGAGTCGAAAAATCCACTATAAGTGCTTTTTATTATGTTTGTTATTCCCGTTAGAACCCACCGTTGAACGTTTTTAAGCGCGATAAATAATTACGAGGATTTCATCTCTCTATAACGTTTAAATTTCATTCCAATCTATCCATCAATTACGGAGATATAAAGAATAATGTACAGCCGATTCCGTGACTTCTCATAAGAGGCCATGTTAAATGGGTTGTCAAGGCTTGTCAAAGAATTACAAATATCTCGCGTAAAAACCCACCTCAGCCCACAAAAATTGGTACGAGTTATTTTTACATCATTATCTAGCTTTCTGCCAAGTTTGAGATTTTTTTGTCCATCAATTCTATTTCCTGCGTTACTTCCTTAGTTCTAGAACTTTCGCTTAGTTCACTCTCAGAGGCGTTAATTTTCGAATAAACATCATAATTCAGTAACGACCGACTATGGGTTAGCGTTTTGTCTAAATTTACGTTGTCACTTTTTCGACAACATGAAACTGTTTGTAGTCAAAATTCTAGCCTACCTCTCTTTTGAGAATTCTCTGCTGTAAATTTTGAAATGTCAAAGGACATTTCACCGTATTGTATCTTGTTTACCACATTGTGCTATAAAATATTATTATTTTGGTTGTTTATAAACTGACCTCCTGCAAGTTTATGGTTCATGAGCATCTAAGGGTTCATTCCGTCCCCGACTTTACAGCGTGTCGGATATTTTGGGAATGTGAAAATGTTATGTATCAAATCACCTAGCATCGCGTTCACTATCCGCTTGGATTTGAATCTCCACCTCATCTCGTGGTTCGCAGATATCGCTTTTCAAGGCATTCGTTAGGTCGATTATTTCTTGTCGTTTTCTTAGCAGAATCATCATTTTACCGGACATCCCAATCATAGAAAGTAACATGAAAGATCCGTGAGCGAATTCCTCTGCACTGTCGAATGAGCCAAGGAGCTCGATAAACTCTGATAGAAGGAACGTACAAACGAGAAGAATTACGAAGAATGTATAACAGTTGTAGAGCACGAACTTCCAACCAGGAGGACACAGCAGCGGTCGCCACAGGCCACATAGTTCAAGAATTGTAAAATTCAACGAGAGTGTATGCATTTAGATTTAAAAAAAATGTGTATGTAACACACTTTGTTACACGGACGCGAAGAGAACTTTGCGCAAGTACTGACTCCTCTCGATGTCAATAAACGGTAAACATTCACGATAGCGTGTGTGTTATTAAAGTAATTTGGTGAAATGGATCTTGAGTGAAAATACAGAATTGAGCCTGGACTGTATGGAATTTAAAAATTCAGCATTGGATGATGATGTCAAAAGAAAAAAGTAGTCACCATTATATTCCGATCGATCGATGTCGGGTAGGGAGCATAACGCGGTTAGCCCAACTGAGACGAAGGTACATAGAGAGCCATTTGATTGGTCTGAAATGGTATCTTTCGTATCGATTCAAGTAATTCCACCGACAATCAAGCCATTTTTATTTCATAAGTCTAGAGACATTGAAAAATATCTGGACGCAACTCCGTAGCAGTATTCGTCCGACAGGCAAGCCAGTATTAACGAACTAAAGGGATATTCGTAGTTTCATTAAAATTTATACACATTGTGCGAACAACCTGAGGAATAATTTCAAAAGATTCATCGCACTCGCTGACGTGCCCACAGCTTTTCTGAGTGCGTTAATCATTTTACGAAAATATTATTTACCTGCTGTTAAGATGTATCGATGCGTGGCGAATATTCCTTAATATTCACATGAGGCTGTGTGCATTTAGAGATTACTACTTTATTATTACCCGACAACAAAAGGGTTTGACGCGCGAATAATTGTCGTCCTCTCAACCATCGTTGGAAATCACGTTGAAAACAGAGTACGATAATTTGATAAGCTGAAAAGATAATTTTTTTTCGGATAATCGAATATGGATATAACGCGATTAGCTGATCGGTAAAATAATCTTCTTAGCCGTAGTGCGTCGATCAATCGGTACTCACGCTGACAAATGAGTCGAGCGTCAGCGTAATGACGTGATAGCAAACGAAAGTGATTGGTTGTTGCGTTCGTTGCATTATCATTACCAAACTTCGTTTTGTTTTTATACCAAACGACGACCAGTCCATTTTATAAACAGCCTGACAAATTTCCATGCTCTGCGGAGATTAATTCAGATAGGAATTGGGGTGACCGATAGTGATAGATACGTGATCGATGAGTGCCTTGGGGAATCGTTTAAGTCAAGAGCTTCGAGCCAGGCCAACAAGCCAGGCCTCTCTTGAAATATATTGCCATAACTGCGTGCAAAATTTGCTGATATCGCATGGCGTGCATTCAATTTAATTAAAAGAAAACCTTTTCAATTATCAATCTAAAAGCTGTGTCAACATTTATATGACGATGATAGGAATCACGAATATAATACCTGGAGCGACAATTCGCCTCCGTAGAAGCAGAAAACGAAAATTTGCACGAGCATTGCACTCAAATACATAACAGTAGCTGCAAATTCTGCGCTGAAAAGTTGCACCTTCGAAACTTCATAGACACTGACGCAAATTACGAGGGAGCTCACTGTGAATTGAAGAAAAACGACGAAGCCGAAAATACTGTTCAACCTATCCGCCAATCTATAATTCAGACGATCCTGAACTTCAGAAAAAACAAACTTTGCCCAACTTGATATTGCGGAGTGAAAATTTGGATTTTTTACTGAAGTATCTTGATGTGATGTCTGATGCAATCCGTCAATAATTCAGACTCCAATGCTTGGTCATTCCTCCAAAAATCCTCGTCGTCGTCCAATGATTTTCTTCGCGTCTTTATAATTCGTGGTATAGCTTTAAAGCGGTATTTAAGGATTTTCATCTGAGCACAAGTGAGCATAATGAGACCAGGAAATAAAGTGTCAAAGGCGCTGTTGAATACGGCGGCTGTACTTGCAGCCATAGCCTGATGGAAATACGTGATAAGGAAAATGATTTGTGTCGAATGGTAGTTGTAAGGCAACCAGCCTTTAAACGGCAGTCTACGTTCAGGTATATCCATAATCATCGACCGCAATATCATTGTAAACGCTGTGGACAACGTCAGTGCCGTATACCTAGATGCTGTCCATCTTTAAAGCAGAAAGATTTCACGCAGAATAAATTTTTCAACTAGAGACTCGGCAGAATCTCGGGACAAGTACATTTGACAGCTCTGTCATCTGCTGGCCCGAGACTCACTCGAGGACGTTATCTCTGATCTCTGAATAAAGCGAATTCGGTGGTGGGGTTAGACATTTTCTTCAATTACGGAGCCCAGGGGTGATGTCATGATCTGAAAATTGAACTGGAGACTAATTAAGTTGGTCTCCCTCGATTGAGCCATAAATCAACCCGATTGATGCCGTAATTGCTGAGAAAAAACTTTGCACGGGCAACATTATGCAAAAAGCTCAGAGTGTGTATGTGCGTGTATGTATACGACACAGAGAATTAAAGGCCTCAATGTTCCTATATAGTGTTTCTGCTTGGTCGCGACTGACGACATATCCCTGTGCTCCCATTCGACGAAAAGTTTTTGGTTACGAGTGAAACGATGTTTTCACTTGTACGTATTTTCTTTGTATATCGACTTTTCGCCCGCTAGGTCCACAAGCTTTCTTCTGTACCGAGCGGGCGAAAAGTAACGGAGTTAGAAAACAATGCAAACGTGCCATTGAGGTGCTCTATCACTTGCTCGGTCCGTAAAAATTCCCCTACACGTTTTACTTGGAGGGACTGAATATGTCGAGAAAAATATTAGTTACATGCTGTTCCTATTTCACCAGAGAAGAAGTTGTAACTTTTCTTTTTCTCAAAATATGAAGGGTCTCTGAGAAAAACGTGTATCTACTTTCTGGGTATCTCTCTCGCACTCACGCGACTGATACATCACCTTAAGGACGACGGTATGGCGACGGTTAAATCTACTTTTTTGTTATCAGTTTTTCTTATACATACAAAATGGTTTGCGAGCCTAAGTTCATTTAAAAAAGTTGTGACAAATTGACTAAAGAACAACATAGTCGAAATCCAAGATTGTACGAGGTAATCTGTATTCGTTATGTAATAAACAAAATTTCGAAAAAACTTTACGACCGATTTTTTTGAAAAACTAAACAAAGCTTCTTCGATGTTACATAAAAGTGTATGCAAAGTTTTGAGAGGCTTTTCCATTTAGAAATCGAAATATTCAATGTTGAAAATTGCAACTTTTAACACACGGTCTTACGAGAAACTACTGGAAATTGTGATTTTTATAAATAAATATCTTGACTTCTACGTGGTGCGAAGCCTCTTAAAATTGCGCGAACTATTAGACATCATTATTCTCTTTGTGTGGTGCAAATTTAAAGGAATTCTGTGGATAGAAAATTTTGCGCACAACGTCCCTAACAAATGTACTTGGCCGGGCTTTTTCCCCGTGAAGGGGTTCAGTTATATATACATTTTCCTCGTATGGTGCCATGGAGAATTCATGAAAGATTGAACTATTGGTATAAAATATGAAGATCATTAAATAGAAAATTATAAGATATAGTTTGTGAATAACAATAACTTTGAAATGGAAAGAAGCAAAAATGGTTTTTCAATGTTTTATTTTCTTAACGGACCCTCGTTTGTGCGGGATCCGATTCTCACCCATCTCTGATAATAATGTGTTAATATTTTCGTTGTTTGGGTTTTTGTTGTTTATAAACTGAGCTCCTGTAAGTTTAGAGTTCATGAGCATCTAAGGGTTCCGTCCTCGAATTTACAGTGCGTCGGATATTTTAGGGATATAAAAATTTAATGGATCAAGTCACCTAGCATCGCGTTCGCTATCCACTTGGATTTGAATCTCCACCTCATCTCGTGGTTCGCAGATATCGTTTTTCAAAGCATACGTTAGGTCAATTATTTCTTGTCGTTTCTTTAGCAACATCGTTATTTTTCCGGATATCCCAATCACCGTAAGTAACATATAAGATCCGTGAGCGAATTCCTCAGCACTGTCGAATGAGCCAAAGAGCTCGATAAACTCTGATAGAAGGAATGTACAAACGAGAAGAGTCACGAAGAATGTATAACAGTTGTAGAGCACGAACTTCAAACCAGCAGGACATAGCAGCGGTCGCCACAGGCCACATAGTTCAAGAATTGTAAAATTCAACGAGAGTGTATGCATTTAAGTTGAAAAAAAATGTGCGTACACTTTGTTACACGGACACGAAGGGAACTCTGCGCAAGTACTGACTCCTCTCGATGTCGATAAACGGTAAACATTCACGATATACCGTGGGTGTTATTAGAGTAATTTGGTGAAATGGAGCTTGAGGGAAGAGACAAAACTAGAAAGAGAGACAATTGAGCCTGGACTGTGTGGAATTTAAAAATTTAACATTCGATGATGATGTCTAAAGAAAAAAAGTAGTCAGCATTATATTCCGATCGATCGATGTCCGGCAGGGAGTTTATCTTTGCACAGTTTTTTCACCACTCACTCGACAGCTAATCATACGAGCTCCATTTGACAACTTTGTGCATAATGTAATTACGTGGTAACTGAGACGAAGGTACATAGAGAGTCATTTGATTGGTCTGAAATGATATCTTTCGTATCGATTCAAGTAATTCCACCGACAGTCAAGCCATTTTTATTTCATAAGTCTAGAGACATTGAAAAATATCTGGACGCAACTGGTAGCAGTATTCGTCCAACCGGCAAGCCCGTATTAACGAACTAAAGGGACATTCGTGGTTTCATTAAAATTTGGACACATTTTATGCGAAGAACGTGAGGAATAATTTCACAAGATTCGTCCCACTCGCTGACGTGCCCACAGCTTTTTTGAGTGCGTTGATTATTTTGCGAAAATATTGTTTACCTGATGTTAAGATGTATCGACGTGGCGCATATTCCTCAATAATCATATCAGGCTGTGTGCATTTAGAGATTACTACTTTATTACTCGACAATAAAGGGGTTTGACGTGCGAATAATTGTCGTCCTCTCAACCATCGTTGGAAATGAGGTTGAAAGCAGAGTACGATAATTTCACAAGCTGAAAAGATAATTTTTTTCGGATAATCGAATATGGATAAAGCTCTTGGCTGATTGGTGGAATAATCTTTTTAATCATAGTGTCGATTAATCGGTACTTACGCTGACAAATGAGTCGAGCGTCAGCACGATGACGTGATAGCAAACGAAAGTGATCGGTTGTTGCGCTCGTAGCATTATCATTACCAGACTTTGTTTTGTTTTTATACCAAACGATGACCAGTCCATGTTATAAACAGCCTGACAAATTTCCATGCTCTGCAGAGATTAATTCAGATAGAGGAATTGGGGTGACCGATAGTGATAGATACGCGATTGTTGAGTGCCTTGGGCGATCGTTCGAGTCAAAGAGCTTTGGGCCGGGCCAACGAGCTAGGCCTCTTTTGAAATTCATTTCCATAACAACGTGCAAAATTTGCTGATATCGCATGGCGTGCATTCAATAAAAAAAACGAATCTTTTCAATTCTATCTTTTCAATCTAAAAGCAGTGACCACATTTTCATAACGATAATAGGAGTCACGAATATAATACCTGGAGCGACAATTCACCTCCGTAGAAGCAAAAAACGAAAATTTGCGCCAGCATTGAACCCAAATACAGAACAGTAGCTGCAAATTCTGCGCTGAAAAGTTGCACCTTCGAAACTTTATAGACACTGACGCAAATTACGAGGGAGCTCACTGTGAATTGAAGAAAAACGACTAAGCCGAAAATGCTGTTTAACGTATCGGCTAATCTATAATTCAAACGATTTTCAAATACTGCTGAAAACGAAACTTTGCGAAATTTTATATTGTGCATTGGCAATTTGAATTATTTACTTAAATATTCGTAGATGATGCCTGATGCAATCCGCTATCAATTGAGACTCCAATACTTGGTTCTTCGTCGCACAGTCCTCGTTGTCATCCTGCTCCGATGATTTTTTCCGGGTCTTTAAAATTTGTGGTAGAGCTTTGAAACGGTATTTAAGGGTTTGAATCTGAGAGCAAGTGAGCATAATGAGACCCGGAAATAACGTGTCGAATCCGATGTTTATTGCAGCCCCCGTAATATTAGCCATGGCCTGATGGGAATACGTCAAAAGAAAGACAATTTGCGTAGAATTGTAGGTGTAAGGCAGCCAGACTTCAGCGAGCAGTTGACCTTGAGGTAAATTCACCGTTATCCACCGAAACATCATTATAGATATTGATGACAGTACCAGTGTTGTGTACCGAGATGCCATCCACCTTTGAAACAAAAAGAATCCAGGCAACATTGATTTTTCAGCCCCCGTTTTACATGCACACTGATCGTCGTGCTGGATGATAGAAATTATATTTGGCGCCTCGTTCTCGAGATTACTGTGTAGTCACTCCCGAGTCCGCTAGATGTCGCAACGTTCAGAATCTTAAAGCAAAAACGTCTTGCGGGACGCTCGTCTTACCGCGTGTCCCTCTCGCTTCATTCTTTTTCGCTGTGCGCCAGAAACATCATCGTCAGGAGAATAAATTGAGAAGAGATTGCTAAAAAAATCGGTGAATAAGTGAAAATGTCGAAAAAAACACAGGAAGCAATTGAGGAGATGCGTAAGCAGTTGAAATTATGCGAAGAATCATTAGAGAATCTACGAAGAGAAGGTGAAGGAGAGAGCGAGGACGATACATGGGAATCGGAAGATGGCCGACCGATCGACTTTGACGGTAAAAATAAACGAAATAGTAGATTTTCCAAAACAAACAAACGACTAGACGGTCAGAATGAAGCACGATGAGTTTGCACGCGAGGCAAAACATTATCCTAATCAGCTTATATGAAATATTGAGTTGAACGAAATTTCAATTTCGTTGTTTTTCAACGATAGAAACTTCAGGATCTTCTGATGAGGCAGGTACGAGAGGCCTGACAGATCAGACCTTAGATAGCTGAGCTCGCAGAGCGGCGACATTGCCAAGCATTCTGACATGGCAACAAAGTAATGGCTATATACACTCGAGGGGGGAAAAGACAAAAGAAAAGAAAACAGAAGATATTGACCGAACGGAAAAATATTGCGAAAAATGAAGGTTATATGCGTAGAGAGAAAAAAACATTAAAAAAAGTAAACAAAAGATATAGACCGATCGGAAAAATATTGCAAAAATGAAGATTATATGCGTAGAGGGGGAAAAAAAAACAAAAAAAAAAGAAAACAAAAGATATGGACCGATCGGAAAAATATTGCGAAAAATGAAGGTTTTGCATGTCGAGGGGTTTGTGCATGTATATGCGCGTAGACACACACAAGTACAGAGACAGATAAGAGTTCTAGTCAATTAGGTAGATAACAGGAAAGCTTTCGTCTAGTTAAGATTGTTATTTGTCTATTTAGATATGATGGTCATAGAGAAAAAAGAAAATGATGGAAGAAAAGCGGTTAACACGACCGAGAAGCCGACAATCCCACAAAAGGAGGAGGGGGAAGATCCACCAGCGTCAAAAGCGTTAGATTCCGAGCTGCACCCGTTGCTGGCCAGGAGATGGAAACATTTTAAGGCCAACGGAATCCCAAAAGAAGAGAAGGTTAAACTTCTGGAAAAATACGCGAGAAGGGAAGGGTTCGAGGCTCCGAAGCTGAATGGAGAGATATTGGCGGTATTGAGCGAATCTCAGAAAAAGAGAGACGAATTTTTGGCCGAGACACAGAGACTAACTGGGTCGGCACTTATGGCTCTAGGGGCGGCAATGTCGTTGCTTCTGAACGAAAAGGAAAGCATCGACAAATTGTCCTTGTTGGAAAAGATAAATGACGCGGCCAAGTTGTTCTGTGAGGTTCACTTCAGACAGAATGAATTCAGAAGAGCGATGATTATGTCCAAAGTGACTGAACGGATGAAGAAGTTATTACTCCTAATGAAATCAGACGCTTTCCTGTTCGGTGAGGACCTAAGCGAAAAGATCGAGACGTGTAAGATCTTGCAGGATCTCATGAGACGGAAGAATTCATATCGTCAAAATGGCCGTAACCGGAGCCAAGGTCATTCGGGAAATTTAAACTTCAGAGGCCCGCAAGGAAGAAGAGTTTTGCCGAACCAAGCGGGTAATTCTCAATCAAACAATCAGGGTCGACCAAGGTTGGCATTCAGACCCAGACAACCCTTCAAACCGCGGCGATAGAACCCCAGAGACAGAACAAGGTGAGGAAAATAAATGAGAAAGTAGGTAGGATTAACCCTTCGAGTGCACACTGGGTCATTTTGACCCCAACAATTTTCTGTCGCCGATTGTTTGGCATTTAATGACAACGAATGTTTTGGCGTTTAAATTTTCGTTTTCGTCAAAAAATAAATTAAGGGCCATAAAATATCGATAATTTATTACAAAAAAAGTCGCCACAGAAAAAATATGCATATCTACCGGAATACAACAATTTGAAAATTGGGTCACATTGACCCAATATGCACTTACAGGAGGTCTGCACTCAAAGGGTTAAATTTAAAGGAACTAAATAAATTTGTCGAAACGAAACATTTCAAAATGGAAGACATCCGAACGGCAGGAAGATTGATATTTCCAGGGAATTTTGTGGCAAAAATACCTGATGACAATCTGTTATTATCCCCATACAGACCAACCGAACATCCAAAAACGCGAGACTTCATTCTGCTGGCAGGCAGAGTCTCCGGGCGGCGTTCTTAGGAAAACGGTTCCTCTCGGAAGCGATGAAGATGTTGCCATCAACAGCTAAACCTTGAAGAAACGGGAAACCTTTTGCACAAAAAAGGGAATTGATTTTCTAAAACCACAAAAATACACACTACACTAAGTTTTTTAACATTCCATTCTAAGAGAAGAGCCTCATACAGTATTATTCATTGCTTAACGCCATTTCTCTGATTTCCCATTGAAAGATTGGCAACGACCCAATTATCACAAAAATTTTAAGAGGCGTTTTTCAACTGAGAACTCGTTTACCTAATATTCTTTACCTAATATTCGTCCAGAAAACCTATCTACAGAAAAACATACCAAGAAAACTTTTATTTTATTAGCATTAAGTACAGCCAGTAGGGCCTAGACATTGGCAAACATAGACGTAAGAAATATTAAGAAGTCTCGAAAGACAACTTGTTCTGAAAATTCCAAAGTTTAACCACTGATTGCATTTTTCGTTTGTTCTCGTTTTTTTTTTGCTTTTTTTTGTTTTAATTTCCTTTTTCATACAAAAAAGTAGAAAGAGAGAAATGTATTGTTTTTTCTTTTTCATAGATTATAGGAAAAGCCTCACCAATCTGTAATACAATAAAAACGTATATATCGAAGTTGCGGTAAGACGGATCGTTGTTGACTCTTAACAGCTACACTGTAACCTCGAGAACGAAGCGCGAAATATTATTCACCGATCGGTTAATTATTCTTGAGTCCATAAAAATCGATTCTATCGCACGAACTCCGAAAATGCGGACCTCACAATTTTTATTATATTTTAATTTTAATTTTTTTAGTTTTATTTTTTTCCATACGAGTAGGATGGCCAGATGGACCGTAAGCCTTTGGTTGCGTGTGGGAACTTTGATCGTGACAGTGGTTACGAAAATAGAGGTTTTAGCACTTTTATAATGAAAAATCAATTTTCGATACTTAGGGAGACTTCGAGGGTCAATGCTTTTGTTCTCGACTGTACGATGTGTGGAATCTTCATGGAATGGGAAAAATTGATGTGTCGATTTACCTGGCGTCGCGTTCGCTATCAGCATGAATTTGAATCTCGTTGGCATCTCGTGGTCCACAGATATCGTTTTTCAAAGCGATCGTCAGTTGGATTATTTCTTGTCGTTTTTTGAGCAGAATCGCTATTTTTCCGGATATCCCAATCATCGTGAGTAATAGAAAAGAGCCATGCGCAAATTCCTCAGCGCTGTCGAACGAGCCAAAGAGCTCGACGAACTCGGATATAACGAATGTGCAAATTAGAAAAATCACAAAGAATGTATAACAGTTGTAGAGAACGAACTTCCAACCAGCCAGACACAGCAACGGTCGCCACAACCCGCAGAGTTGGAGAATCGTAAAATTCAACCGTAGCGTATGCATTTAGATATACGAAAGTGTGTCTTTGTTATAGACACACAAACGACTCTGCGGTGGTACTGACTCACTTCGATGTCCACGTGGAAATTTACGATAAAGTCTTGTATTAAAGTAATTTTTCAAAATGAAGTTTAATTCGCGATATAGAAAGAGGAAGGAAGGACAGTTCTCCTGAACTGTGTGTAATTTAAAAATTCATTATTAAACGATGACGCCAGTTGAAGAAAAAAAAACCATAGCATTTTGTTCTGATCGATCCATGCTACGCGGGGACTTTATCTCTTCGCAGTTTTTCCACAATCCACTCTGCAGCTAATTATACTAAACGACAGCGATTAAAGTGACATACAAACAGTATCCAAAGCTCGTTGCATAATGGAATTGCGTTTATCGCGACAGAGTTACTGGGATATAAGAGTATTTGATTGCTTTGAAAATGATCGTTTGTGTCGTTTGACTTTTTCACAACAGTATCATCAATCAACGTGTATCTTTATTTTATGAGTGTAGGGACCTCGAGAAATACGTGCTTGCAACTCGTTGCAGTATTCGTCAGACCAGCAAGCCAGTATCATCGAACGAACCACTCTCGTCAAGGGACATTCGAGATGCAATTATTTCCGGAACGTTTGGCTAACGAACCAGGAAAATCTTGCGACAGAACCATCACTATACCTGCAACTTTTGCTGCACTCATCGCGAATGATTTGAGGAGCGAAATAAATTGGAGATTCTGCAGTAAAATTTTTCTTGTTTGTTTCTGTGTCTTTTTTGTATTCTCATTATTATCCACGAAATACGTGCAGTAGAAAATTTCTGTGTCTTTTTCATATTCTACTTATTATCCAAAAAATACGTGCAGCACGAAATTTATGTGTCTTGCTCGTATCCTATTTATTATCCACGAAATGGGTGCAGCAGAAAATTTCTGTTTTTTTTCCAAATTCTAATGATTATCCAAAAAAAAACGTGCAGCAGAATTTTTTTTTTTTTTCAAATTCTAACCCAAAAAAATACGTGGAGCAGAAAATTTGTGTGACTTGGAAAAGTCTTTTGAAGGTACAAAGGTCTCGATTTTAATCGGTCATTCCTTTTGTTCGTACGCTGGTTAATTATAAAATACGTTTTGGCTTGTAATATTCATTACAAGTTATTAATTTATCACAAATTTCTGTTTTTAATGCGAGAGTGGTTGCACGGTCTGACGTTACATGGAGCTGCACTACTGCGACATATGCGTAGGTCGGACGGGTTAAGAGAACGGATACGAGAATGAAAATGCAAGAAAAATGGTTACAATTATTTTTCGGCTAAAAAATTACAGCTAAACCGATAAGGCGGTCAAGTATAAACGGTATTGAGTACAAACAAACGTAAGTCATACAATTGCAAATTACAATTATAATTAAATAATCAACAAGGAAATTCTCAAAAGTGAGGACTGAACGATTTTTCAAAATACTCGATGACTCTGTTGCGTCTTTGAAAAAAATGTTCCAAAGTCAACGTATTACTATCACAAAACGACTTTATTTAGGATTCGATCCAAATTTTGTATAAACATTCTTAGCACCAAAACTAACACTTTTCTCCTATGAAGAAAAATTTTCTGACCATTACAATTTGAGATATTTAATTTCCAATTTTTTATTTTTCCCATCTAAACGCGTGGAAATTCAAGTCGTGTATCTTTTCTTTTTTTCTTGCAACTTTTAAACGAAACGTAACTTCAATTCACATGCGTTCAGATGGAAAAAATAAAAAATTGGAAATTAAATATCTCAAATTCTAAACGTCAGAACATTTTTCTTCAGCGGAGAAAACTGTTAGTTTTGGTGCCAAAAACGTTTATACAAAATTTTGAAAGAATCTTAAATAAAGTCGTTTCGTGATAGTAATTCCTTAACAAATTTTCTATCTATACGTACTAATTTCAGCCAATCATATGTTATAATTCACGCAGTCTCCGACTGTTGTTGGAGAACGTTGAATACCGAATAAGATAGTTTTACGATCTGCAAGCCCAATATTATCAATTTTCATGGTGGTCCGTAAAAATATTACGAAAAACTGTTAAGGAGGTTGGCTACATGCGACAATATGATAAAAATTTTATAAAATTTGGTGATAACATTCTTTAGCATCAAATACGATGACACAGTGTTTTTCAAATTTTTCATCTAAATAGTTGTCAAATAATTGGAGTTTACAATAATTGGAGTTTACAATTACAATGTTCAATTACTCGAAAACTATGTAGAAGAATAATCTTAAAAAATTTGTATATTCATATTCAATACTAAAGAATATACTCACCAAATTTCATGAAATTCTAATCATTACGAATTTTCCTATGCTTTTAACATTGCAACATTGTTGTGTGTAGCCACCCTCCTTAATCTCGTGAAAATCGAAACTCACACTGTTGAACGAATCGAGAGAGACTGTGATTACGTTGCCACAGGTAAATGTAATCGGTCGTAGCGAACGCATCATTATTACCAGTATACTTTTTTTGCTTTTCATGTCCAGTCGAGACCAATCCATTTGATACACCGCGTCGCAAATTCCCACGCTCTAATTAAAACAACCAGAATATATATTTTATGCAAATTTCGGTTTTCTCATTGCTTTCCCATTGCTGAGGGGACGTTTATGAACGAAGAATCAACGATCGTGAAAAATTGTTGTCATGAAAAACGTGGACGATTTTTTTTTTTTCAATTCGTGAATGTCATTGAGAATTTTTTGAGCTTTTAATACAACACCTGAAGCGTTAGTTCTCCACCGTAGAAGCAGTACAGAAAAATCTGTACAGTCATGCAACAGAGATACATCATCGTAGCAGTGAATTCAGGACTGAAAAGTTTCATGGCCGATATTTCGTAAGCACTGACACAAAGAATAAGAGAACTTAATGCGATTTGAAAGAAAACCATATTACTAAAGATATCGCTGAATGAATTGGCTAATCTGAAATTTAAAGAAACATGAGAATTATTATTTAACATGCACATTTCATGGGGTTTTGATAGGATGGAGTTTGAAAAATGCATAAATTTCGTTACTGGAATATTTGGACGTGATGCCTTATACATCCTGTAAGCAATTTAGCCTCTCGAGACTGATAGTATTCTTGTGGTTTGACGTTGTTTCCATCATCCCCATGAAGCGAGCCACTTTCCCCTGCCATCATTTGAGGTAACGATTCGATCCGATATTTGAGAATTTTCATTTGAGCACAAATGCTCTGCACGAAACCAGTCACGAGAGTATCGAACGAGCAGTTTATCATCGCGAAACTCGCATGAGCAACTAGTTGGTTGGTGTAGACCAGCCAGTAAACGATTCCTGACAATTTCCGATCAAATGGGAGCCAACCTTCGAAAGGCATGTCACGAGCTGGCGTATCCATAAAAACTGACCTCAACGAAATTAAAGAAGCAGTCGTTCCAGCTACCGTGGTATACCACAAAGTGTTGGACCTTAAAAAAGTACACGACCGTTTTTCACGATTCTGTATTGCGAATATAATGTCACAAAATATTGAGATACCATTCGCGATATTCTTTGAAACACTGTGCAAAAGTTTTGATTGTTAAGACTTAATGAAACATTTTTTTTGTAAGCCAAAACGATATGGAGTTATTCGCGTCATTATATCGACATTCTGTCAATTCGATAATTAACAATGTTGGCCGATTTTCTTTCATTTTCCTGATAGGAATTTTAAGGATGTCATTAAGGAGGATCAGGTTGTGAGTCAAAAAAGCAACTAAACTTTTTGCTTTTTTGATCATCAAAGAAATTATTACAATAATTCTTTTTTTTTTTATGGAAATTGTGTGCAATTTATTTGTTGGGCTGGATTGACGTTTAACATAATAACAATCTTTAAAAAAGGTTATTTTCAAACAGCTGGTGCATGCAGCATTGTAAAACCTTCGATCGTTTATGTCGCTATTACTCGTTAACCTGAAATAAGTTTGTTCCAATTTCAATTCCCAGGTTAGCTTCAACGGTAACAAGGATTTTTAAAGACAGCGTTGATTTCTGTGAAAATAATATTTTCTTATGTTCGTTTTTGGTTTGCTAAAGTTGGAAAGATCAATCTTCAAAAAATACAAATAGTTGCAAAGGGACTGTGTCTACCATAATAGCCTGTGTATAAGGATTCAAAAAATGTGATTTTTATATATCGTTCTTCTGACAACTAGACGGTGGATTCAAAAATAATTCCAATAATAGATGCTCGCTATATTTTTCTATGTTATTTCCAAATTTCAACCCTCAAAGTTGGGATTTTCGTTCACCATTAAATACGCGTGATCCTCCTTACAAAAAACCTTTGTCATCACAACTCGAATGTACTGAGTCACCTGGCATCGTGTTCAAAGGCAATCTGAATTTTCATTTCATCGTTATTGCGAGGTCTGCTGAGATCGTTGTTCAGTACGTTCGCCAGCTGAATTATATTTTTTCGATTTTTCATGACACTTGCACATTTCCCACAGCCAGCTAGTATCGCCAGGAACAAAGAACTGTGAGCGAAATCGTTGATATTATGCGATGAGACAATAAGCTCGATAAACTGCGATAGCGCAAACGAATAAAAGGAAAGAATCATATAAATGGAATAACAGTTGTAAACTAAGGGCTTCCAGCCAGTGGACCACATGATGGGTTGCCACATTCCGATATATTGAAAAATTCGGAAATTCAATTTCAGCGTATGCATTTTACTCGTGATGTCTATTTATTTCGCATTAACCGTACAGAGAGGAGTCTTCAGTGGCACTGAGGAACTTTGACCCTGGAAAAAGCCTGTCAACGTTTATACAAAACAAAAGAGAGAAATCATCGTTGCTATTCCATCGAAAAATGGTACCGCAGGCAGTGGGTATAGTAAAAAACATTGTCTTGATATATTATTTGCATTTTATAACTCGTGGCTAATGATACGGAGAAAGAGAAATGATAAAAAAAAAATGTTGCATTGCATCGGGTGCGAGTTAATAATTCAGCGAGTTGCCATTGTCCCGCGCAGACACTTTCATCGGTTTTTTTCCATTTCGCATTGAGATTCCTTCAATCCATCATTTAATTCGTTAATATTAAAATAGCAAGGTAAATATACTTGCAGGCACCCTCACAGAGTCGAGCAAGCAATGTACGTGTCCGGCCATTGCATTTTCATTCTGTGCCTGCAACTCCTTCCCTCTCCGGACAATAAAATCATTCTTTTGCATCTACGACCTACGAAGGGAACCATCAATCTTCGAATCGATTTCACTGAGCCAAGACTATTGAGAAAGGGCTTGGTGAAAACTCGCGTCAGTTCTTCGGCGACTCTCTGCCAAGTTTGCAGAAGGTTTTGGTCTCGTAAGTAAATTGGTCGTACGCTTCAGTTTTCGGAAACGGAATTCAAAGAATAAAATCGAGTTTCGAAATCAACGTGGACCCGAGTACACGAACATCCGAAAATTTCTCAATAAATAAATTTTCAACCCTCAATCCGTGAACCTTTTTTATAAGCACCCCGATTCCGTGGAAAAAATTAATGATCAATCTTCAGACCACTTTTGAAGCGAGAATACCAATTTTTTTTTCTCCTTTTTTTATTAATTTTTTTTTCAAATATCAAGCAATGCGCGAAGAATCGTTCAGAGAAACGTCGAGTTGATAAATCACGCGAACGTAACGGTGAATATTTCAGACCAATTTATTTTTTATGATCGATGATCGAGTTTACAAATGCGATATGTAAATTTCTGGAATATTTGGATTCGTATTCGTCGTCCAAATATATTAACGATTCGTGAAATATTTTTTTTTAGCGTTTGTAGTTATTAAATTTATTATTTTACTCATGATTTCTTGGTTGTAAGTGAAGTAGATGGTTCGTAACCATCTGAAAGGTTTGGACAACCATTCGAGTCTATTTATGCGTTGGTATCGATCGATGATATATTTTCAATTGATATGTGTTCGATCCATAAATTTATAAATGAATTTAAAAAATGTACTTACAGTTTCGATTTGAATTCTTACTTCTCTACGTATTAATTAGGATGATAATTACTCTCCTGATCGTTGAAGAACGTTGTACACCGAGTACGATAGTTTGATGAGCTACAATGTTTGTCGTACAATTAAGCAATCGTCTTGTCAATACAAAATGTGTCAAACATAAAAATCGTAAAGAAAAAACATTTGAATGGTAAAAATGGTAAAATGGTACCAACTTTGTTGAATGAATCGATGGAAACCGTAATAATATTGCCACACGTAAACGTAATTGGTCGTTGGGAACGCATCATTATCATCACGAGACTCTTTTTGGTTCTCGTGCTCAAAAGAGACCGATCCATTTGATAAACCGCGTCACACATGTCCATGCTCTAAATTCAAGATTCTTGAGTGTAACTCACGAAAAAAATATTTTCGAAAATTTTTTCGTTCGACGTAAACGTTCTTGCGTCTTCACTGGCCTCAAATATTTTTCAAACTTATTGTTTTTGTGTTGATTTGTGAATCAGAAAAGTTTTGTAAATCAATGAGAAACAACGTGAAAACTTTAATTGTTGATTATAATTATTAACTCTCAATTATGAATAAAAAAATCTGAAAAAATTCGTAGTCAATCTTCAGACTGTACTTCTCAAGCGAGAATTTTTTCTTATTTTTTATAATTTTATTTTCATCAAATATCAAGAAATGTGCGGAGAAGTCCCGATCCAAACGACCGCGTTTCACGGGTTGAGGGTTAATTATGTTACCATAATGAATATTAATAATTATGACGATAGTATACGAAACCTGAAGTGTCAATTCACCACCGTAGAAGCAAAAAATAAATATCTGCGTAATCATGCAACAGAGGTACAGCATAAGCGCAGTGAACTCAGAACTGAAGAGTCTCATAGTCGATGTTTCGTACACACTGACACAGAGGATAAGAGAGCTCAGAGAGAATTGAAGCAAAACAACGTTACTGAAGATTTCATTGACAGAATTGGCCAACCTGAAATTCGAATCAACTTTTGCAATGAATATTTTTTTCAAGCTTTTTGACACACTCGTTATTATGAAGGGATTAATCCCTCGGGGCACACCCCGATAAGTGCATATTGGGTTAATCTGATCCGAGGCGTTTTTCAAATCGTTGTATTCCGGTAAATATGATTTTTTTTTTTAAAGTAAATAATCCATATTTTATGGGATAAAATATATTTTTTGACGAAAAGGAAAATTAAATGCCAAAAGATTCGTTGGGGTCAAAACGACCCAGTATGCACTCGAAGAGTTTAAAAACCGTGTTTTTTTTTTCTCTTTACTGGAATATTTGAACGTGATGCCTAATGCATTCTGTGAGCAATTCTGACTCTTGGGACTGACGCTCCTGAAGAGATTCCTCGTGGTTTTGTTCATGCAGCAACGTCCTCTTCGCTTGCATAACCTTCGGCAGGGACTCTATGCGATACTTGAGAATTTTCATTTGCGTACAAGTTTGCATCATGAAACCAGGAACCAGAGTATCGAATGAGCTATTAAGTATCGCCGTAGTAGCGTGAGCAATTAGTTGGTGAAAATAGGCCACCCAGAAACCGAATTCTGAACCTGCTTTTGGATCAAAGGGCAGCCAGCCTTTGAAGGGCATATTACGTTCAGAAATATCGACTATTAATGATCTCAGCGTAATTAGGGAACATGTCGTTCCACCGAGGACAGAGTACCAAAAAGTGTTGAATCTAAAAAAAAAAAAAAACAAAAAAACAGACACACTGTTACAAAAATTCTCGATTTAACGTTCGCCAGATTTTTAACTCGCTAATTTATAGCCAATCAACTTTTCGTGCACACCCCATATAAGTGCATCTTGGGTCAATCTGACCCATAGCTTTTTTCAAATCGTTGTATTCGGTAAATATGCATTTTTTTGTTTTTTTTTGTAGATACGTTTTTTGTAGTAAATTATCCAAATTTTATGGCCCCGAATTTATTTTTTGAAGAAAACGAAAATGAAATGCCAAAACGTATCGGTGACAGAAAATGGTCGGGGTCAAAACGACCCAGTGTGCTCTCGAAAGGTTAAATGTCACAAGTCACCTGGCATCGCGTTCGCAATCATTTTGAATTTTCGCTTCATCCTCATTCCGAGGTTCGCAAAAATGGTTCCTGAGGGTATTCGTGATGTCGATGATTCCCTTTCGTTGTTTAACGACACTGGCACATTTGCCACAAGCCGCAAGAACGGTCAGAAACATGTAAGCACCATGAGAGAATTCCTTGGCATTTTCAGAGGACAAAACGAGGCCGAGAAACTGGGATAACGCGAAGAGATAGAGGGAAGAAACCATGACGATTGTGTAACATTTGTAAACTATGGATTTCCAACCGTTGGACCACATCAGCGGTCTCCACATTCCACAAAATTGAAGAATTGCGAAATTTAATCGCAGAGTGTGCATTTTACTTTTTAATGATGGATTTCCCTTCCGTTGAGCGTGCAAGTCTTTGGCGACACTGACTCACCGTTCGCACTAAATATCTTCACGAAAGGGTCACTGTCGTCGCCATGCTTGGCAATGTAAATTTGTCTCTGAGGCACGAATATACGGAGGGGAATTTTTCCCCACGGAATTTGCATTTTATAACCGGCGAATAATGATACAGAGAGCGAGAAAAGAGTATACGTTGCGTCGTAGGCAGGTTAATAATTAGGCAAACTCTTGACATGCAGTGTTTGTGGTTATTTTGGTTCGTCGCAAACGCACTGTGGCAAAAAATAGACGCTTTCTCTCCAGAACCTAATGCGTGAATAATGGAGCAGCATATGACGAACGAGCTCTAGAGAACTCACCATTTCCCTATTGAGTAATGACAGATTATTTTTCGATCTCTACGTAGGAAAGGAAAGCATCAATTTTCATACTAGATTTGTCGACGACCGGTCATCAAAATATCGTTGAAAATTCGATCCAGTATCTTTTTGAACGCTGACAAAGTTTCAGGCACGAGAGTCGAGTCTCTTGATCAGAAAACTTTTCGAAACCAGTCAAACCGATTGGGGAAATTCAACTCGCTATACAATGGACTCTTCAGTGCACTCAAACACATTGTAAATATATTTTCATGGGGAACAGTGAAAGTAGCATCGACCTCTTCCTCGTTTTGGAGTTCTACGATCTCTTTTGCATGAATGGAACGTTTTGGCTTGTAAAAGCTCCAAAAGGTAAAGGCGATTGAAAAATATAGAAAAAGATCATGATTGATTGTTAATCGTAGCAAAAATATAAATTCTAATTACCGTTGACATTTTGGTTGAAAATTTATTTGCATATTTTACATGTTGACGAATATTCCGATGAATCTTCATCGAAATAATTACACGTCAGTTGTCTCATAGTGTCTATATTTCAGCAAGCGGCAAGTGCTTCGGGATGTACTCACATTCATAATTCGAATAATTTCATTCCTTGACTTTGAGCCTTTTTTTTCTTTTTTCTACACGTTCCTTTCGTGAATAATCGCTGCAGCTATCGCTGGAGAACGTTGTAAACAGAGTAGGAAAGTTTGATGAGCTACAAACATATTTTCGTTAATTGATTTATTAGTGTATGGCAATGAATTAATGTTTTATCAAGATTTGAAAGCCCAAAAGTACGAACACTGTTGAACGAATCGAGGGAGACAGTGATGACGTTGCCACAGGTAAACACGATGGGTCGCAGAGCGCGCATCATTATCAGGATCAGACTCTTTTTCGTTCTGATTGTCAAAAGGGATTGATCCATTCCATAAACCGCGTTACAAATATCCACGCTCTGACTTAAAAAAAAATTATTTCCGTTTTTCTTCATTCCTCACACAGACTCAATTTTTCTGTACAGTTTACAGAAATGTCTCAACAAAAGAATGATGGAATTTTTTCCAAAGACTACGTCCATTCTGCTAAAATAAAATGACGAAACAGCTTCGAAAAATCGTGCTTACCGATAGAGAATTTCAAACTTTAAGAACCTCCACAAGGACATCACTGACTTTGACACTTTCTAGTATTTCAGTTTCGAAAAATTATGTAATGCTTCTCAAAATGTGTTCAATAAAATTCGTCTTTATCTAGGAAGTTTGAAACCATAGTCTTGATGCCAAAAATGATGGAAAAACATCGCTGTCGATTTATTTCTACCAGATTGGAGTCTTAAGGTAGTACTGTCGACTTTATAATTACTTTTCAGAATTTGATAAAATTTGGTGCAGTAGTAAAGCTATGATGAGAAAAAGATGCAGTAAAATTTTCAAGAGGCTACAGGAGAATCAGAAAAAAGTTATTCGTAGTTTCATACATTTAACATTGAGTTTTATGATAAATCTAAGTTTTCATTGTATTTTACAATAAATTCTTATCAGTGCTTAGGAGAAATCACAGTTTTCATTGTAAAATTCAATGAAATGTATGAAATGAATGGTAAATTCATGAAATTCCCAATGCGAATATATTTTTTCTGGTTCTCCGTAGCCTCTTGAAAATTTGACTGAATCTTTTTCTTATCAAAATCTACTACTGTACCAAATTTTATTAAATTCTGAACGGTAATTCTAAAACCGACAGTACTATTGTTCATTGTCGATTAAAATACTGAGGTAACGGAATTGCGGTGATGATGAATATTAACTAATGATGATATATACAACACCTGAAGTGTTAATTCACCACCGTAGAAGCAATAGATAAATATCTGTGTAATCATGCAGCAGAGATACATAATGAGAGCGGTACATTCAGGGCTGAAAAGTTTCATGGCGGATGTTTCGTAAGCACTGACACAGAGTATAAGAGAGCTCAATGCGAATTGAAGAAAAACAACGTTACTGAAGATGTCGTTCAAAGAATCGGCAAACCTGAAATTCGAATGCACTTGGAAATCATTATTTTCATGTTTTCGGGGAGGTTAAGGACGTTGTATGCAAAATTGTCTAGCAACAGAATTCCTTCAAATTTGCACCGCACATAGATAATAGTGATATTTAATTGCTCGCGCAATTTTAAGAGGTTACACCATGTAGAAGTCGAGATATTTATTTATAAACATTACAATTTTCAGTAGTTTCTCATAAGAGCGTGTGTTAAAAGTTGCAATTTTCAACATTAAATATTTCGATTTCTAAATGGTGAAGCCTCTTAAAACTTTGCATACACTTTTATGTAACATCGAAGAAGCTTTATTTAGTTTTACAAAAAATAGGTCGTAACATTTTTCTGAAATTTTGTTTATTATATAACAAATACAGATTACCTCGGACAATCTTGGATTGGGAGTATTTTGTTCGTTAGTCAATTTGTAACAACTTTTTTTAATGAACTTAGGCTCGCAATCCATTTTGTATGCAAGAAAAACTGAAAACAAAAATTTAGATTTGACCGTCACCATACAACGTCCTTAATCTGAGCAAATTGGATAGAAATGAATATTGTTTTTTTTTTGTTTACTGGAATATTTGGACGTGATGCCTTATGCATTCAATGAGTAATCGAGACTCGCGAGACTGACGCTCTTGCACAGATTCCTCGTAGTTTTGTTCAAAGAGCAACAACCTTTTCGCTTCCACAATTCGGGGCAAAGATTCTATACGGTACTTGAGAATTTTCATTTGAGCACAAGTTTGCATCATGAAACCAGGAACGAGGGTATCGAATGTGCTATTTATCGCAGCTCCAGTAGCGTGAGCAATTAGTTGATGAATATATGCGACCCAGAAACCAATTTCTGAAGATTCGTGATCGTAAGGGAGCCAACCTTTGAACGGTATGTTACGTTCAGGTATATCCACTATAAGCGATCTCAGGGTGATCAAAGAAACTGTCGTTCCGCCAAGAGCAGAATACCAAAAAGCGTTGAATCTACAAAAAAAAAAAATACTCCTAAACAAATTTTGTTACCCTCCAACACAATTTTTACAATATCCTCCGGTTCGTTCGTTCGTCAGCCCGTGGCAGATTTATCTTTTGACACAAGGCAATCAAGTCGTTGACCCTCCGCGGATCCTATGGGTCTTTTTCGACTCGAGCGACAACTTTTTTTCAAAAATCTTGTTTTTTAAAACGTTTCATTTAAAAATAAAACAAATGCAGCGACTATAATAACTATGAAGCCTTAAAGTACAATCAATGAAAAATTTTCCAAAAAAAAATTCACATTTTTATCTCTCCAAAGTGGCAGGACGAAGAGGACCCGCGGAGGGTTGAAATTTAACGAAAAATGTCAAAGTAAAATAAATGGAGAGTATTCCACAATTTTTTCACATTCTTTTAAAGTGTTTTTAAGTGGCAGGACGAAAAGGATCCTTATTATCCGGAGTGCCATTAAAAATCATATGATCCGCGGAGCGTTAATTAAGAAAGCTTGATAGGAAATCGTCACCTAGCATCGCGTTCGCAATCAGTCTGTATTTTCATCTCATCGTTATTCCGAGGTTTGCAAAGATCGTTTCTCAGTACATCCGTCAGACGAATTATTTCTTTTCGGTGTTTCATTACACTCGCACATTTCCCACAGCCCGCCAGTATCGCCAAAAACAAAGAACCGTGAGCGAATTCGTTTACATTGTCCGAAGACACAAGAAGATCGATAAATTGTGATAAAGCAAACGTATAAAATGAAGAAATCATAAAAATCGAGTAGCAGTTGTAAAGTACGTGCTTCCAGCCAGTGGCCCACACGACAGGTCGCCACATTCCGATGTATTGAAGAATTTGGAAATTCAATCGCAACGTATGCATTTTACTCAGTGATGCAAACTTGTTTCGCGTTTAGTGTACGAAGAGGAGTCTTCCGTGCCACTGACGAACTCTGACCTCATGAAACTTTGTAAGAATTCACAACCGAGCGAGCTATCCTCATCATTTCCTTGACAGCCAGTTAGAGCGAGAAAATTCAAGAAAATCGAAGACGAATGTGTCGTTCTGCATCATTTAGATTCTATAACCGGTGGCTCACGATACGAGGGAGAGAAAAAAGTACACGTTACTTCTTATGGGGTATGTAAACAATTGGATATAATTTTATTCTGCTGCAGTCCAAACTAATGGCTCGTTGCATGCAATTTAAAAAAAAAGCTCCAATACGACTCGCGACTACATATTCGTAAATAATGAAATAGTATGGAGAATACGTCGACATTTCAACGTTTTTTTTTTATCCAATAATGAGATATTCTTTTTCATCCACTACGTAAAGAACTAAACCATCAATCTTCATATTAAATCAGTCGACCTGGGGGATCGAAGAAGTTGTGTTGACAAAATTTTTTCCAGTTCTTTAGTGCGATAGTCCACGTTCCCTTCGGAATAGAACGAGAATTTTTTTTTGCATCAGTGAACGAATCCCTTCAGCTTTGAAATATTTTACTCGTACGAACGAATCAAATTTCCCTGACGTCGACGCTGAACTCAGACTGTCATTCCAAAGTGATAGAGAATTTTCGAAGTCTCAGAAATTTCATGCACGAGGACAAATAGTCAAAGATTCTCTCAAGACGTACAGGCAGGAGAATTTTTTTTTTTTTTCTCATATTCTGTAGAAACAGCAATGATCATGGAACTTGATGAAACTGATACGTTTTCTCCGCGTGGAACGTAAAAAAGTGTTGAAAAAAAGTCACTCGAAAAATCGAATATTCGAATGACAAAAACTCTCTTTACGATCATCAATTTTTCGAGAGTATTGAAAACTCCTTGGAATTGTGATTATGAATTTTTGTGGCGATACTCACAGTTGTCGATTTATGGGACCGTCGACCCAAGAAAATAGAGGTACAGTAATAATTTCAACAAATTTGTTGCTTTATTATGAATATAGTTCCACGTTCGTAAAATCTTTAACATTCACTTGGTCCCGAGCTATTCGGCTGCTCGCTGGAGAACGTTGTAAACCGAGTACGAAAGTTTGATGAGCTGGGACAAAAGTTTTGCTAGTGAATGTGTAAAAAAGGATGTGGCTTCCGATACAAATAGTTTTTTTTTAAAATAATTTTATTAGATTTAATAATTTGATAATTATTTTAAAAAATTTAATAATTTTTACCAACCTTGTTGAAGGAATCGAGGGAGACAGTGATGACGTTACCGCAGGTGAAGGTAATGGGTCGCAGGGCACGCATCATTATCATTACCAGACTCTTTTTCGTTTTGATGCTCAAAAATGATTGATCCATCCGATAAACCGCGTCACACATGTCCACGCTCTAAATTCCATATTTTTAAATGTCAAAATTCCGAAATTTTCTTCCATGAAATTTCATTGATTGATGATTCATGGATTTTTTATGACGACACTTTGCGAATCATTGTCATGAGCTACTTTTTGCATTATCATAAGAAAACAACTGTCAAACAATTAAAGTCTGTCATTTTTCTTTCATGGGAGTTATGAATTCCCATGGATATCGAGTTTCAAATAGTTTGATGTTTTCGTAAGTCAAACAACTACGCACGACAGAAGAAAGTTTCTGTCTAATTTCAAGTTGTTTTTCAATAAAATTGAATTTTGACAATTTCTAAATTTCATCGGTTGATGAAACATGAATTTTTATAACGAAACTTTGTAAATCATCGTCATGAGCCACTTTTTGCGTTATCATAAGAAAGCAACTGTCAAAAATTTTCAGTTTCATGTAATTTTTTTTCTTTTACACGACTCGGAAAATTACTCACTAATTCCCATGGATATCGAGTTTTCAATAGTTTGATCTTTTTCGTAAGTCAAACAACTCCATACGACAGAAAAAATTTCTGTCTAATTTTAACTTGTTTTTCGATAAAATTGATTTTTTCCAATTTTTGGTATACAACACCTCAAGCGACAATTCGCCACCGTAGAAGCAATAAATGAAGATCTGTACGAGCATGCAACAGAGGTAGAGCATGAGAGCAGCAAATTCCGGGCTGAAGAGTCTCATGGACGATGTTTCGTAGGCACTGACACAAAGTATAAGCGAGCTCAAAGCGAATTGTAGAAAAACGACGTTACCGAAGGTGTCGTTCAAAGAATCAGCAAACCTGAAATTCCAATGGACCTGGCAATGACGATAATTAAAAAGCTGCCCACGAAGTTCGATAAGGAAAAAATGGGGAGAAATGTTTTTTTTTGATTTACTGAAATATTTGGACGTGATGCTTTATGCATTCCGAGAGCAATTGCGACTCAAGAAACTGACGCTCCTTAAGAGATTCCTCTTGATTTTGTTCATGCGACAAAGTTCTTCTCGCTTCGACAGTCCGTGGCAAAGATTCGAAGCGATACTTGAGAATTTTCATTTGAGCACAAGTTTCCATCATGAAACCAGGAACGAGAGTATCGAAGGTGCTGTTGATTGCAGCTGCGGTAGAGTGAGCAATTACTTGATGGAGATAAGCGACGTAGAAACCAATTTCTGAAGATTTCACGTCGTAAGGGAGCCAGCTTTTGAAAAGCATATTACGATCGGGCACGTCGACGATGAAGGACCTTAACATTATTAAGGAAACTGTTGTTCCACCGAGCGCAGAATACCAAAAAGTGTTGAATCTAAAACAAATGACATCTGAACAAATTTATTCAAAGAGGATGGAGCGGTTCTTTGAGATGGAGAGTGCTTGATCAAAAAATATTCTCATTTGTGTTGAATATTCAAGATTTTCAATCAGTTTGAAAAATTGACACAAACTGGAGAAATTCTTGTTTCAGGAGGATCACGCGTTACTTGTGAGTCAAAAAGGCAACTGAACTTTTTTGCTTTTTTGATCATCAAAGAAATTATTACCATTTCTTTTTTTTTAATTATTGAAATTATGTGCAACTTATTTGTTGAGCTTGATTGGCGTTTAACGTAATAACAATCTTTAAAAAACGTTATTTCCAATCAGTTGGTGCACGCAGCGTTGTCAAACCTTCAATCGTTTATGTTGCTATTACTCGTTAACCTGAAATAAGTTTGTTTCAATTTCAATTCCCAGGTTAGCTTCAACGGTAACAAGGATTTTTAAAGACAGCGTTGATTTCTGTGGAAAATATATTTTCTTATGTTCGTTTTTGGTTTGCTAAAGTTGGAAAGATCGATCTTCAAAAAATATAAATAATTGCAAAGGGAGTGTGTCTACTATAAAAGCCTGTGTATGAGGATTCAAAAATGTGACTTTTATGTATCGTTCTGCTGACAACCAGACGGTGAATTCAAAAATAATTCCATTAATCGGTGCTCGATATATTTTTCTATGTTATTTCCAAATTTCAATCCTCAAAATTGGAATTTTCGTTCACCATTAGATCCGCGTGATCGGTCTTAAGATCAAAATTGCCGTTGTGGCTTTTTTTTCAATATTTATTTTTAATTTTTGAAATTTTTCCGATATTGGTCGAAAAGCCATTTTTTTAAGATTTCAGAACATTAAAATTATTTGGTTTTTGTCTGTGTGAGTGTGTTTTTCGTTCTCTTGACAACTGGACGGTGGATTCAAAAATACCTACAGTAATAGATGCGAGCTATATTTTTCTTTCTTAATGTTGGAATTTTCGTTCACCATTAAAAACGCGTGATCCTCCTCAAGGAAAGTTCAATAAAACCTTCACCTTGCATCCCGCTCGCAGTCAGTCTGTATTTTAATTTCGTCCTTATTGCGAGGTCTGCAGAGATCGTTCCGGAGGACGTCGGTAAGATGGATAATTTTTTTTCGTTGTTTTATGACACTGACAGATTTTCCACAGCTCGCAAATATCGACAGGAACATGTAAGAACCGTGAGCGAATTGTTCAACATTTTCAGAGGATAGAACGAGGTCGATGAACAGAGTCAAAGCATAAGTGTAGAAGGACGACATCATGATTGTCGTGTAACAATTGTAGGCAATGGCTTTCCAACCAGCAGACCACATGAGGGGTCGCCACATTCCATAAAATTGAAGAATTTTGAAATTCAACGATAACGTGTACATTTCACTATTAAAGTTTAAATTTATGTCCTGCCTCGAACGTGCAGACGTCTTTGCTTAAACTGACGGACTTTGACCTCGGAAAAACTTGGCAAAAGTTGACGACAGGCAAAACAATTTCGTCATTATGTTGAGCGAGACTGCTTACCGCAGTACATAGAAGAAAAAAAAATCCTGCAGCAGAGAAACGTCTTTTTACATCATTTGCATTTTATAACTCGTAGCTAAAGATACAGTAAAAATAAAAAAGTATATACGACATTGTATTGTGTATGCAAACAATTAGGTAAATTGTCTTTTTACTGCAGTCGTAATATTGACTCGTCGCATGGGAAAAAAGATCCATTCGCTTCACTATAAAACGCGTAAATAATAAAACAGCATGGTGATTGTACGTTCAGCCGATTGACCGTTTCTTCTCAGTAATGAAATATTCTTTGCATTCCTCGACGAACTAAAATCAACCCAGCAAAATTTATAATCCACTCGACCAAGTAGGGGAATCGCAAAAGTCTTGGTAGGAACTTCGATTCAGTTCTCCGGTGACTGTCTACGACGTGCACAGGCGACAGGGAGCTCTGCAAGTTTTTATACGTCAATTTTTTTTGAGCCTCATTTTTTAAGGAATATTTTACTTTCAACGATTCAGATTGTTTTTTTTTTTGTTCAAATATTTTTCTGTTGTTTCAATGTCGACGCTGTGACTCGAGGCTCCGTACTTGAAATTCAAAACTCTGTTATTCACAGCGATCAATATCGCACGATTTTTTCGCGTTACGTTTGTGAGGATGAATATTTATTCTCGATCTGAAACGTTCATGTAGTCGATGCATCGACACTTATTTCTCTCAACACTGTGAACGCTGTGTACGAGGCTTGAAGGATCTGAAAAAAAAATTTTTCGAACGAATAACAATCTTCATCTTCAATCTCCAAAATTTTGGATCAGAATTTTAATTTTCGAACAATTTTAATCGTCAACTCGTGAACCGAGGTCGTTTTCGTCCAGCCTTCTTCGCATATTGCTCGATATTTGATGAAAAAAAAATTATTAAAAATAGGAGAAAAAAAAATTCTATTCTCGCTTGAAAAATACAGACTGAAGATTGAATATGAATTTTTTTAGATTTTTTAAATCATAATTCCAGGTGCGACAGCGCAAAGACCCCGGTTCACGGGAATAGGCTGCTTAGAAATTTTTTTTTTATGTTCTACGATCGTTTTTTAATCGTTAAAGTGTATCAAAATTAAAAAAAGAGAAATTACAGTTGAAAGGAATAAATGTTTGTACTGACATTGACGAAAAAGTCGTTGGACAGTGGCATCGCTGGGCCGCTAGTGAAAAGAATCGGTTGCTTGGCTCGCATACAAACGTTGAGAATATCCTTTTGATGAGTGACTCTCAAGCTGACCCAATTCATTTTGTATGCCGAGTTCCTGATTTCGAGGCTCTGCATTGTTAGGAAAAATGTTTTTGGGTTCAACAAGAACGAATGGATTTTGAGCCACGTACGAAATGAATATTGCCAAAAATGATAGTGAGAGCTCGGAATTTAGAGAGTTGAATCGTAGAAAATGTATTTCGTCGTTTTTTGAAAATTTCCAATAGAAAAATAACAATAAACCGCCGGAAATTATTGAATTAATTTACGAATTTTACGAATAAAATCGAGGTCATTCACCTTGAGATGGACTTCGTTGCCGAACCAGCAGTAAAGAAAAGCTTCGGAAATCATGCAACCCACGAACAGGGCAGCGGTCGTGAATTCCGAATTTCCTATGCTCGATCGAGCCATTTGGAACGCACCTGTGCACGTGCCAGTTAAACTAACGAGCATCTGCACTGCGAATGTCCACACGAAACAGCCTTGAAGTTCCTCGGCTAATCTGAAAAATGATAAACAAACGCAAACAATACTTTCGATCATCCCACTGAAACAATGCCATTTGGAAAATTGTCCTAAAAATGAAGAAGCAGCAAATAATTCCATTCATCGAATGTATTTGTTCGTAAAAATAAGAAAATCGTTACACGGACAAAATAGTATCGAAAATTATTATGGCATCATGGTTCCCTGGCACCATTCCGCCCTTTAATGGATTTTAGCAAATACACAATAATTTTTCATTCATATTCTATCAAAAATAACGGACACTTTGACATTTTTCGCTAAATTTCAACCCTCCACGGTTTACATGATTTTTTATGGCACCCGGAACCATGCGGGTCCTTTTCGTCCTGCCACTTATATTTCACGTATTTGAAGAGAAAAAATGTGACATTTTTTTGGAATATTCTCCATTTATTCTACTTTGAGGTTTCATAGTTTTTATAGTCGCTGCATTTGTTTTTGTTTTAAATGAAACGTTTTAAAAAATCTGATTTTCGGTAAAAAGTTGTTGCTCGGGTCGAAAAGACCCATATGATCCGCGGAGCGGAGAGATAAATCTGCCACGGACTGAACGAACCGGAGGATATCGTAAAAATTGTGTTGAGCGGTAACAAGATTTGTTTAGGTGTAATTTTTTTTTTTGTAGATTCAACGCTTTTTGGTATTATGCTCTTGGCGGAACGACAATTTCTTCAATGAGATTGGCTACATACGACAATATGATAAGAATTTAATCAAATTTGGTGATAACATTCTTTAGCATCAAATACGATGAAACAATTTTATTCAAATTTTTCGTCTACATATTTGTCGAATAATTGGAGTTTGCAATATGCAAAAGATATACCTATATATATAGCTGAATCCTATGCTTATGCATGTAAACTCTAGTGTTCAATTACTCGAAAACTATGAAGAAGAAAAATCTTAAAAAATTTGTAAATTCATATTTAATACTAAAGAATATACTGGGTAGAAGCTGGCACATCGGGAGGATATACCCGATATACAAAGCGGGGGATAATAATCAGGCAACAAATTACAGAGGAATAACAGAGGAATATTTTATACAGGGTATAAAATATTGGCAAATATAGCGGCAGGGAGGCTGAGATTATGGGTAGAAGGGGAAGGGATACTAAAGGAGAGTCAGGCAGTTTTTAGAAGTGGTAGAGAGAAGAGGTAGAGGGACGAGAGACCACGTATTCGTGCTAAACGCGTTAGTAAATAACAGATTGAAATAAAAAGCTGGCAAACTCTTCACGGCTTTCGTCGATTTTAGAGCAGCGTTTGACACAGTGGATAGGGGAATACTAATGGATAAGATCAGGAAGATAGGAGTAAAAGGAAAATTAGAAGGAATGCTGAGGAGAATATACGAAAAAACGGAAAATGAAATAATAACGGGGGAAGGGGTGACGGAAAGATTCAGCACAACAAGAGGCGTGAGACAGGGGTGCCCCCTTAGTCCGACGCTATTCAGCATCTTTATCGAAAACATGGACGAAATTTGGAAAAGGAAGAACGAGAGAGGATCGGTTATCGGGAAAGAAAAAATAGTTGCACTAAAGTTTGCGGACGATATCGTGCTAGTAGCAGAGGATGAGGAGGGACTAAAGGGTATGCTGTCGGCACTGGAAAAATACGTGGAGAGAAATAAATTGACCGTCAATATAAGTAAAACAAAGATCCTATTTTTTAAGAAAGAAGGAAGCAAACGCAGGGACAAAGATGGAAATATAAAGATCATGAGCTAGAGGTAGTGAAGAAATACAAATATCTAAGTGTGTCGTTCTCGCAAGGAAATACGTTTCAAAAACACACGAAAATAATAACAAATAAGGTAAAGAGAGCAATGAATGGGGCATGGGGAATAGCGAAGAGAGCGAGGATAAATAACTTGAAGAAGAGATTGGGATTGATGGAAGCATTAGCAAAGAGCGGAATGTTGTCCGGAGTAGAAACGTGGGGATGGCAGAAGAAAGAACAAATGGAGATATTACAGGCAAGATATGTCAAGATGGCTATGGGACTAAATAGGAACACACCAAGCTACATATGGAAAATGGAAGCAGGACTGGTGGGAATACACATCGAAATTTGGAAAAGAGCGGTGAGATATTTAGCAGTAGTGATGAAAATGTCCGAGGACCGATGGCCGAGGAAATGTCTACAGGAGGAGGTGAGGGCAATTTTGAATGGAAACCCATCTAAATGAGGGAAAGAAATGATAGGAGCAATGAAGGAAGTTGGCGAAGGGCAGATCTGGCAGAAAATTAGAGAAGGACATACAGAACAGATCAAAAGAATAATTGAAAGAGTGACACAGATGAAAACGGATCAGGAGATACAAATAAACTGGAGTAAGATGGAGAAATCAAGGTATTGCAGGGAAGAGAAAATAGGAATGAAAGAATATTGGGAGAGAGAGGACTTGAGAGTAGAATTGAAAGAGACGTGGGCTAGGATGAGACGTGGAAACGTGGGAAGAGAGGAAGCCAAAGGGTTCAGGGAAACTAAATGCAGGATGTGTGAAAGCGAGGAAGAGAACTTAACGCATATTTGCGAGTGTCTAGCGATAAGAAACGACTTAGCTGAAGAAGTGGCAGGTGGTCTGATTAACTGGATAGGAAGGAATGAAACAGAAACGATGGAAAATAAAATTAAGAGAACCTTAAGAGGAGAGCCAATAAAAGAGCTGTGTGAGTTTGTAAGAGCATATGAATGGATGATGAGGAAAAGAAGTGTAAATAGAGAGTGTGTAAATGTTAGAAGTTAATTAAGTGAATATGATGGGGAAAAGCAAAATATGATTGTAGAGGGGGGAACTATGTAAAAACCCGCAAGGGCATACTATGGAAATAAAATACTACTATTACTACTACTACTGAAGAATATACTCATCAAATTTCATTAAATTCTAATCATTTCGAATTTTCCTATGCTTTTAACATGGCAACATTGTTGTGTGTAGCCAACCTCCTTAATCACCCTGAGGTCGCTTATAGTGGATATACCTGCACGTAACCCATATGATCCACGGAGGGTTAACATTTTTCACCCAATTTCCAATAAAAAATTACTATGGATTTGCAAAAATTTCTCCGAAGGGCCATAGTAATTTTTTACATAATTTTCTCTCCGTGTAAATGTTGAAATTGACTCACTGAAATATCAAGATGTGATGATGTAAACAATCGACAAACTTGTCTCTGATTCGCTTCTCTCGATCCGAGTCCTCCCGGCTATAAATGTCGTCGAATTGTTCTTTGACGCTGTCGTCTGTATGATTATCATCAGCCAGATGAATGAATCGATCGCTTAGTATATCGAGCTGACCCGACAAGTGCATCATGATGGAAATGCTGAGAACATCGTTCCCGAGGTTTGCCAAACCGACTACGCTCGCCGAGATTTTTTCCCACATCAAAGTGAACCAGAATAAAAATTCTGTGTTCATTTCGTACGGAATCCAGGCCCCGAAAGGCAGTCTTCTCAATTGAGGATTTTTAATGATTGGCCCGAAAACCATGAACTCGAGAGTCACTAGAGTGTTGACTGTGATGACAGCGCTGATGAATCTAAAAATAGAAAAACCATAAAGAGCAATTTGTTCAATGTCTCCCGAATATTCGGGGGATTGAAAAAAAATGGAGAACCCCGAAAAAAAGCTTTGCGACTCTTACTTGCTCAGTCTTCTGTATTTTTTCAGTATCTTTACTTCCCCAGAATTCTGACCAATAAATTTTTCGTTGTCAAGATTGTACATAAGCTCGATAATTCTTTTGCGTTTCACTAAAAGATTCAGAGCCTTGCAAAGTGCATTGAACGTCGGCATTAAGGTAATGCAATTGTTGACAAAATCCGTGATGTTATCGGTGTTGACGAGCGTGTCGATGAACTGGGCTAGCATGAAGCTGGTGATGAAAAAAGCACTTAGAACGGTGTAAGAGTGATAAAACAATTTTTTTGTTGATGAAAACCACATGGGGCACCAATAACCGTTGCACACGAAGATCAAAATGGGATATTTGACCATTGGCGATTGGTCAGGCGTTTCACGACTCATTTTCCAGATATTTTATTCCGTCCAAGTCGCCGTTGATCTTTGGAGGTTTCGTGAGTCTAAGAGACCAGCGAAACGATGAAACTTTTCGTTTGAATTACAGGAGACTTGTGGCGGACAGCACGTCCGAGAAAATTGAATGTATGCCGAAAAAACTCGCGTGTTCCAATTCATTACGGTCCCACTTGATAGCGGCTCGTTTTAATTAACGAAAAAACTTATTAATGATACTCCCAAGGTACGCTAAATTATAGTTTTTGCTTTTACTATTAATTGAGTAATCTTCATTGATCCTTCGCGTAAAATACGATTACAGATCGCGATAGAGTTTAATTAGTGGCAATTAACGATGATGAGAGCACCGGCAGATATCCTCATAGTTTATTCAACCGAAATTTGACCTTTTCGTTAATTCATCATTCCTTTCGATGCTTATAACGCTTGTGAGCTTTTTCGAGACGTTTTCATTGAATTGTTAGGAAATATTTGTGAATTTATGGAGACGAACTATAACCCTCGACAGTTAACGAAATTTCGAGCAACCGTTAGAGCAAACGATGGGTCGTTAATTTCTTTCGCTTATTTCACAAGTTTAAAACTTTTGAATTTTTTTTTGATAATCCGTTCCATAAAAAAAAAATCATTTTTAATAACAATTTCGCGATCTGGCCCGGACACGAATGACCCATCGTTATCGTTTGATGGATAAAAATGGATCGGCATTTAAAAAACTTGATCGATATTTACTTTAACAAAAGTAACTTTTTATTCTTACTTGCTGTACAAAAATTCATCACATTCAATAATTCTTTACAGACCGATCGTCGACGAAGTAGAAAGCTGCTTAATTCGTGCCATCGGGGTGCGCTCGACCGGCAACTTTTGGCATCTTCTTGTTCGTCGAGTCTTCGAGCTCTTTTGGTTTGTAATAATGTGGCGCTACTTCCAACAACCATTTACTTTCAATTTCTGTGACCTGCAGTGAAATAAATTTCTCAATATGATTGTCGTTCAAGAAAATAATCAAGAGCTTCATTAATTTTCCGAGTCGAGCGATTTCGCATGAAGCCATGGCGGGCTGGACGGGCAGCGTCGGATTTTTGGACGACGCTGCTGTTCGCAACGTTGGAATTTATCGAAAAATACTTTTTCTATTGATCGTCGATTCAATTTTTCAAATCGTAAACATTTTTCGTCCCGATTTTGTATTTGATAGCGAAAAAAAATTGTTTTCAGTCCTCACCAAATATTCAATGAAAATTGTGAACTTTGCTGAAGCAAAAAAACAGGATTTCGTTGCATTTCAACGCTGCAAACTTCCACGTCATGTCTTTTTACTGCGTTTGGTGGAACGAGGCTTTAGGATAAGGCTAATGGAGTACTGACCTGTCGCATGTATTCTTTCGTTGTGAAAACTAATTCATGATACAATATCCAACGAGGTAATTCTTGGAATAACGAGCTGTTTGGATGTATCGATACTGTTTGATTGTGCTTCGCTGTTTTGTAGTGCCCACCCTTCGATAATCGTGCGACGTGGTAAAAATATCCTGCCGTGATTGCCTGGAAATGAAATTCCCCATAGATATTAATGTTTCTATGGATTGTTAATTTTCTATCAAAGACGAGAAACTTTGATAAATTTTACTGACCCGAATTTATGTTCAGATTGATAAGAAAATAGAATTAAATTTTTTTAGCGTGAGCATTTGGATTTTGTATGTTGAAAGTTTTTTTTCTTCTTCAAAGAAGAAGCTATGTGACAGTGAATTTTTTTTTCCAGTTTTCAATGTCAATGTGCTTAAAATGTCCCAAAACATCGAAAAATCATATCTAGAAAAAATGTCCGGATGTGTGTGTGTATGTATGTTGTGGCACTGTAAAATTCAAACGTTTATAACTCGAGAACGGTTTGAGCTACAGGGCTACCGTTTTGCTCAGACGTTAATCTATACAAGCTCTTTATTCTCTGAGGATTTTGTTGGAATTGCTAGAAAAATACGAATTTGATGGTATTTTGAAATTTTCAAAAAAAAGGGTGTCGACACTCTAACTTCTGCAAATTTCAAGATTTATTACTATTTTTTTTTTATAAATAGAGTATCATAATAGGAAGGTTGGTATTGAATTTGGGAAATATCGGTTGAACAGTTCAAATTTTATGATTTTTCGAGTTTCACGAAAATCTGAGTTTTTTGTAAAATCGTCCAACCGCTCTAATTTCTGCAAATTTTGTAAAATATTGTGTATAAGTCTGTACTTTCTCTTCACTTCCTAGAAAAGTTGTCGAAATTATACAATTTAAATGAAAATACAAAAAAACCCTGCAAATTGTTTCCTCAAGATGCTCATGATGCACGACGTTCAAAGCTTCCTCTATGAGGAAGCCAAAACAAAAAATATAGTTCCTCATAGAGGAGGATTTGAACATCGTGCATCTTGAGCATTTTGAAGAAGCAATTTGCAAATATTTTAATGTATTTATTTTGAATTGCAGTTTTTGCAGCGACTGAATTTGTTTGTTGACGTACCTTCCGGATATTAACTGTCTCGGTGATGCCGGAAATGAGTTCCATTTCGACGCGTTGCATAAGTCCGACAAGCTGCTCTCGAACGTCTCTGGCGCGTTTCATGGATTTGTGTTGGATGAAATTTTCGTAGCACCAGTGCGTGCTGAAGTCGCACTGTTGCCACTGGTTGTAAACATTGAGGAGGGTCAGATGATCGCCGCCAGGAACATGGAAGTTTTTCCTCGCCGTATCAGCGTGAATGATTTTGTCTTTGGGTCGATAAAAAATGGCGCCGTTGACAGAGAGCATAGCGGCGATGGTTGAAATTTCTTCGGAGCATCGATATTTCTCGCTGGCGAGTAACATTTTGGCCATCATTGGGTCGAGTGGAAATTCGGCCATTCTACGGCCCATTTTCGTCAGCTCGCCCCGATGATTGAGGGCTCCGAGTGCGTAAAGTTGTTCAAGCGCCAATACGAGTGTTTCGTGCGGTGGGGGATCGATAAAATCAAAGTGGACTAAATCGTTGATGCCGAGGGCTTTGAGGGTCAGAACAGCATTGCCAAGATTTATTCGTTGGATTTCAGGCACGGTGTTGTCCTCGAGTTCGTGTTGATAAGCCCAGGCTGTGTAGAGGCGAAAACATTTGCCTGGGGCGACCCGGCCAGCACGTCCAGCTCGTTGGTTCGCGGAGGCTTTGCTGATCGGCACGACCATCAAGCTTTCCATTCCCGTGCGCGAATTGAAGTTATTTTGCTTTGCAAATCCCGGATCAATCACGTACACGATATTGTCGATAGTGAGTGACGTTTCCGCGATATTCGTCGCCAAAACAACTTTCCTCGCGCCTTTGGGCGTCGGCTGGAAAATCTCCGTTTGCATTTCCGACGGTAGATTTGCGTAAACCGGAAGTATGAGCAATTCAGCGAGTTTACTTCCCAGTCTTCTCGATCTCTCCTTCAACATCTCTTGACAAGTCTCGATCTCATCCTGTCCCGTCAAGAAAACTAAGATATCGCCCGGCGGCTGCGTCGCATGAATCTGCAGTATCGAGACCACACACGCGTCCGTATAATCTGCTTCCGGTGCTGTCGTGTAATATATGTCGACGGGAAAACGTCGCCCTGGGATTCGGAATATTGGCGCTCCATCGAAAAAGTTACTAAACTTTTCCGCATCCAACGTTGCTGACGATATTAATAACTTCAGATCTGGCCGGAATCGCGTTATGTCTTTCACCAGACCGAACAGGATATCCGTGTGAAGAGTTCGTTCGTGAGCTTCGTCAATTATCATCACACTGCGATCGAGAAACAGAAACATCGAATTACAATTTCTCGCAATTCGGCAAAAACGCAGCTATGGAAAAATCTCGAAATCCTGAAGATTGACATAACTTTTGGATCAGCTCGGTCAATTCTTTTGTTTCAACATTTATTTTCAAAATTTTTTTTTCAAATATTGTTAAACCTCCGTGGACCATACGATTTTTTATGGCGCGCCGGATCGTGCTTTTCGTCCTGCCACTTATATCTCGCGTATTTCGAGAGAAAAAAATCTGGAAAAATTCTAAAATACTCTCGATTGATTCTACTTAAACCCTTCGAGTACACACTGGGTCATTTTGACCCCAAAGATTTTATGTCACCGATTGTTTCCCATTTAATGGCAGAGAATGTTTTGACATTTAATTTTCGTTTTCGTCAAAAATACATTTAGGGCCATGAAATATGGAGTATTTACTACAAAAAAAAAAAACAAAACGATTAGAAAAACGCCTTGGGTCAGATTGACCCAATATGCACTTACAGGAGGTGTGCACTCGAAGGGTTTAGGCTTCATAGTCCTTTCATTCATTTCATTTTAAAATAAAACGTTGTAAAAAACAAGATTTTCGAAAAAAGTTGTCGCGCGAGTCGAAAAAGACCGATATGATCCGAAAAGGATTAATATTAATCATGAAAATTCTCTTGTGATCCCAGAATTCGAGGAAAATGGAGATTCACCTGTAAGACGCGAGATCCGGTTCACTGAGGAATTCTCTGTGCAGCGTACCGTCAGTCATGTATTTTATTCTGGTCCGCTGCGATGTGCAGTCTTCGAAACGAATGGCATAGCCGACCTCGTTGCCAAGTTTGACAGCCATTTCATGGGCAACTCGAGCAGCAACCGACATAGCAGCGACTCGTCTGGGCTCCGTGCAACCAATGAGTTTACCATCGTCAGCGAAGCCAGATTCGTAAAGATATTGAGGAATTTGAGTGGTTTTTCCGGATCCGGTTTCTCCCTCGATTATCAAAACTTGATGACCCTTTATGGCCTTTATGAGCTCGTTTCTGAACGGATATATGGGCAAACTCTTTTTCGTTTCTTCTATCGTTGTTAAAACTTTTTCTTTCTGCTCGGGTACTGATTCACGTTTTTTCTCCTTAGCACTGCCGGGGATACGCAATGCTTGGACAAACTCGACTTCGTCCTCCAACAACAACTCGTAATCCTGTTTAGCTGGAACATTCCGTTTTAGAGCACGAAGAAATAAATTCTGACCGAAATTTGGACACGAAATTCACGGTGCCAAAAATGATATTCAACGCTAATTATGGAGCGTTTTTTTTTTCATTTTCCATTTGGACCGTTTGCAGAGAAATAGCTCGAGGGAAATTTTCTATGAAAATAAATGGAGAAATGTGTTTTACCTTTTCGATCTTTTGCGCCAAACTTAAAAACAGCAGACGTCATCTGATCGGCTTCCCATTTACTCTGCTCCGATTGAGCGGGCTCCAAATCCATTTGATCATTTTTACTGTCTCCCTTGCCTTTTTCCTCCGGCATGTGATACCTTTGTACTCTTTCCAGTTCTCTCGCTTTTTCATGCTCTTTGGCCAGTTGCAGCAACTGTTTCTTGTGTTCTCTTTCCCGCCTTTCGCGTTCGGTCAATCTGGTTTTAGGAATCCAGAAAATAAGGAGCTTTAATAAATATTCGAATTTGCGAAAATCCTCATGGCTAGTTGATTTTGCGGCACAATTTTCTCAGCCTCTGAAACTTGGACCAACAATAAATCTTACATTTTCTCTTCGAAAAGAAATTCGTCGTCCAAAATATCGGCCTCGAGCTCCGCAACTTTGTCCTCTTTTCTCTTTTCCAAATATTTTCTACGCGATTCCACTCGCAGCTTTGGTACGAGCTTCACTTTGGAATCTTCCTCCATAAGCTTGAGTCTTTTCGCCGCTTCGGCTGCGAACAGCAAACATTTCCGAAAATAATTCGTTGATTCGGAATCTTTTTGTCCGTTAATCAGATTTTTGTTAATTACTGCAAAAAGTCTTACCGGCGCCGGAACCCATGGGCATAGCAACTTTCCGCACTTTCGTGTCGTCTTTTGCTTTGAGTCGAGTAGCAAATTCATCTCGTTCTTTGATGTCTCGCTTCCTACGTTCTTCTTCGCTGTCGCTATCCTCGCTGGAGGATTCTTTGCGTCTGTATTTGCTCATTTTGCTAATTGGAGAAGGAACCTAGGAACACAGTTTTCTTAAAATTGGAAATATTTTTGAACGTTGTATGAAAATTTACGACAGTGCGATTTTTTTCAATCTTGTGATTCAAACGTTTCGATCTCGTTTTTGAGGTTATAATTCGATTTTTTCCGGTTACGTTGATCGAAGTTTCAATGGACGGAGGAGTGACAAAAAATATTCTAAGAAACATGAATGTTATAAATGTTTGGGACTTTAATTTATTTTGAATTTAGAGGGAAACGTTTACTCGTACGTTTTTTTAGGTTAAAGCCGGAAAATATAGTCCCGGTTGGTTTCATCGATGTCATAACGAAAGCTACGGAGGAGCCAGATTCTACATTTTCTTTGTGGTATAAATAAAATCGAAATATGTAATACCTGATTGATGGAAATGTGGATTTTACTTCAAGTATTTTCGTTTATTTGTTTGTTATTATTCAATACACGTAAATATACACGAATATCGTAGTCACGATCTTTCAAAGTTGTTCGAATCTTTCCGTATGATGGCTGATGGCGCTGGTTGCAGTTTTTGCCGGTGCCTTGAAAAAGCCTGGGATTGGATATTTTTGAGAAAGTGTCAGTCAAACTTTTGCACACTCGTGCAGAAATAATTATTTGTGAGGATCAATGTGTTTGAACGACGCTTCAGTTTGTATTTTCGAAGAATTCTTTGATATTTTTATTCCAAACTGTAATTTCCACGTCGATCTTTCGTAGAATTTGTTATTTTTATTTCGTAATTGGAAAATTTTGAGTTCCATTTGTCTTTATTTTGACGGTAGAATTGTTTTGAAGGTCGTTGAGCACTTTCAGGTCCATGTTGAGTACCAAATTGCTGTCGGAAATATTGTAGTCATTCGTGGTCACTGATTTTGTTGGCTTTTCATCGAATTCTGCAATTCTCCCGCCCACTTTAGTTTTATTGTTGTTGGAAAAATCAAACGCAGCTCGCAAAACGTGAGCATCGTTTTTTTTGTCAGTTCCGTTTCGATGCATCGAAGTATCATTGGAAGTCGTTGCATTGAGATTTTTTTCACTTTTACGATACGACGAATCTGCTGGTCTCGAAATATTGTCAAAACTGCAAAGAACGCGTTGCCTCGTGGAATTGCAAGAAAGACCGTAAAACAATGGCAAACCATGACCTTCACGGTCGAGGTTCAAACAGCTGTTAGGCTCTGCCTTCAACAATACGGACTCGTCGTTATCGAGACACCAGAAACTTTGCATCCCTATTTTTTTACTTTTGAGCGGCTTTCCTGTCTCGTCGATCCATTTCCAACCTTCACTCGTTTCAACCGTTTTACCTCCAACCCAAACGTGATCGAGATCTGTAATCAAAACGGAACAAAAAACACAGAAAATAATAAATAATTCAATTCGATTCTCATTTCGTCCGAAATTTCCACTAATTTTAATTTATTCATTAAAAAAAGGCTGTCAGTTCAATATTTAAAAATATATTGAAATAAATCCATCGAATCCTCGAAAAACTCGTGAAGGTAATAAATAATTGAATTCGATTCTCATTTCGTGCGAAATTTTCACTAATTCCAATTCATTCATTAAAAAAAAAAAAAAAACGACTGTCAGTTCAATATTTACACAAATACAAAATCACATCCGTCGAATCCTCGAAAAACTCGCGAAGGTAATAGATAATTGAATTCGATTCTCATTTCGTCCGAAATTTCTACTAATTCTAATTTATTCATTTAAAAAAACCAAACAAACCCAACATTTTAAAAAATACCAAAATAAATTCATCGATTTTTTGAAAAACTCGTGAAGGTAAAATTGAATTCGATTCCTATTTCGTCCGAAATTCCAACAAATTCTAATCTATTCATAAAAAAAATCAAATATTTTAAAAAATACAACAATAAATCTATCGATTTCTTGAAAAACTCGTTAACCGAACTCCTTGCAGCTTATTTTTGATTTTTCTCATTTTCGAAGGAAACTTTCGTTGAAAACGATGCACTGTTGCGTTTATGAAATGATAAGCAATTAGAACATGATTGTCCAAATCTTACATAAATCTGCCATTCTGTCGAGAATCGTTGACAACGTTTTCGAATCGAGAATGCTGGCGACGTTTCCATATTTTTTCGAACAATAAACTTGTCCCTCGTTCCAAGTCATGCGGTCACTCGAGAACCTGTAATTACGAGCGTCCACAGAGAACTCGTTGCTCGTCGATTGTACGGCAATTTCCTGGCTGTATCGCCGAGTAGAAACGCCTGTAAAAAATGAGGAAAAATTGTTATTTATTTGGACAGAAACCATAGGATTTGTGGACTTGAAATATCAAAAATTATTTTTTTACCGTCCTGACAAACGAAAGGTCTTTTTTTGTTGCAATCCAAATCCAAAAAAACGGGACTTATGTGATCGGGACAAAGGTGCCGATCGAGAATCAGACATCTGCTGTGTCTTTCGTCCGGCTCATCAAGTTTATTGTTTTTTATTGGGTGGCCATTCAGCCAAGGTGGATAATGCCCGGATGGACTACCGACCGAAGGCAGAACCAATCCTGTTGTTGACCATCTCCATTCTGCACCGTCGCTACTCCATCCACCCAACCAGGCACTCTCTATGGCTTTGGATTATTGAAAATTAAAAATAACTGCAACGAAATTCTTTTTTTCTTTTTTTTTTTTTTGTAAGCAGAGCTCACGATTCTCATTCAATATTTTTAAGATCTAAACGATTAAGTCATTATGGGGAGATCAGTGGCACAGTGGGTAGCGTGCTCGGCTCCCGATCAGTGAGTCCGGGTTCGATTCCCACCGGAACCAAAAAATTTTTCCACGTGTTTTTCTGCTCTCTCTGATGGTTCGGTGTCCACCTAAAAAAGTAGGTCCCTGCCCGACGCATACAATAATTATTCGCAGCGAACGATGTACACTTCGCGACTCTGAATTTGCGAAGCTATATGTTAATCTAGCGGATTATCAATTGAAATACACGAAATTAAAAGAACAGCACGAACGATGATTCTGGAGTAAACGATGAACGACGTTCGACGAGCAGCAATTCATGCATCGTTACGAAAATTGTCACGTTTTAGAAACTGAACAAACGATGGATCTCCAGTGTCATTTATCGAGGAATTTGCAACGATTTTTGATACTGAAGTTTGCATCGTAATGGAACGAAAAATACATTTTGCTTTCTCATAGAGAAAGCTATGGGACGGTGAAATTTTTTTTTTTCAGTTTTCAATGTTAATGTGCTTGAAATGTCCCAAAACATCAAAAAATCATATCTAGAAAAAATGTCCGGATGTGTGTGTGTTCTGGCACTGTAAAATTCAAACGTTCATAAGTCGAGAACGGTTCGAGCTACAGGGCTCCCGTTTTGCACAGATGTCAATCTGTACAAACTCTTAATTCTCTGAGAATTTTGTTGGAATTGCCAGAAAAATACGAATTCTACGGCATTTTGAAATTTTCAAAAAATAGTGTCGACGCTCTAACTTCCGCGAATTTTAAGATTTATTACTAATTTTTTAAAATCATTATTTTGATAATTCACGCGATCCTTTCAAATTTTCAAGAAAATTCGGTTTTCCAGTGGCAAAGAAAACTGTTCCATTATCGTTGACAAATTTTCTCCTCCGCTATAAAAAATGATGAGTTTTCATTTTGCATTCCAACGACGCGAACTTCGACATCGTAACGATTCGTCAGTTTTCAATTTATTCGTTGAAAATGGTGAAAAAAGTTTTGGCACGAAGTAAAACTCACATGGTCGGTTCTTGAGCATAATAGCAGCTATTTTCTTCGCAGCTTCATTGCTCAACACCGTGGCAAGATATTGTCCTCTTTTACGACATTCGAGACGCGCCTGCGTCCATTTTACTCCTCCGCCGTTCAATCTACGGAATCCTGAATTTTTTTCAAACGGCATTTTATCGTCATCGTCAACCGAGAAAATCGTGTAACGACGACCATCCACAAGAACGCTTCGGCCTTGAACAATTCGGGGAGGAAGTTTCCTGGAGACTGAGGAAAAAACGAAATAATGATAAATTTAAGAAAATTTGAGTAAATTCGAAAAGGAGAGAAATTTATCGATTTGGTGAATTCCGCTGCGGAAATTATTTCATTATTTCCATCGAAATAATTCCACGTCCGAGTAATTTCGTATTTGAAGGGCGATCGACATATTTTTATGCTAGAATCGACCGATTGACTCGTATTCAACTTTTCTTCGCGCCATGTTTTCGTATCACGGATTCGTCAATAAAACTACACGCCGCGAAGCGTAGCAAATTATTGAAATTGCTTCGTCTTACCGATTCTCGAACATACGAATGGTTTTTTCATCTTACAATCCGTCGGCACGAGCATTGGAAGATTGTGACCTGTTCTTTCGAAAACTAAACAGTTTTTCAAACTGTCATCGAGGACTTTATCGGTTTTGTACCATTCTGGATAAGCAGAAACTATCGATGAAGAAGGGACCGGGAGTTCGTCATGGTCTTCGGATTCTATCCACGTCCAATTGTTTCCCGGTCTATTTCTGTGTCCACCGACCCATAGTCCGTCATAATCTGCAATAAAAAATATCGATCGATCAAAAAAATCCATTAATCTTGCAAATAATTGCAAATTTCTGGTTTGTTGGTTCAATTTTGTTAAAATTATTTCACGACTCAACAAATTGATGAGTTTTTCACATTTTCTGGATAAAATATAGAGACTAAAAATTTGTATCACGGATTGCAGCCAAAAATCGATTTTCTCACGATAATTCGATTCCGAAAGCATTCGAGACAGCCATGGCTTCATGGCAGCTTTGTTCAAAACAGCCAATCCACTGATTCCAAGATTTCTCGAATTCCATCTCGTCGTTGATGGCCTTTCTCGTAATAAAGTATTCTCGATGAAATCCTTGTTCGTCGGTCCACTTGGCGAGGTTTGCGAAAAACACAACGTCCTTCCAACATCCCACGCAACTCTCTTGCCGATTATGGAAAATTCCCATTGTATATTTTGCGATTTGTTCTCTGGCGTCCAGTATAATTTTTCAACCACGTCACTTTCGTCCAGACAGTCTAATATAAAAAAAAAAAAAAACAAATTCACGTCAAAAACTAATTATAATTATTATTCAATTAATTCAATTAATTGATCTAATCAATAAAATCATGATTTTAATGAATCAATCGATTAATTGATTTGCCAAAATCGTCCATTAACATATTAAATTGTACCTGCTCGGGCGTCAATGATCAGGGTGACAAAATACAAATACACGTTACAAACAAATTATAATTATTATTCAATTAATTCAGTTAATTGAGTTTCAAAAATTAAGCTCGCTAATTGACTAATTTATTTTTATTCAATTAATTCAATGAAATGATTAATCACGATTTTAATGAATTAATCGACGAATTGATTCGCCAAAATCGTCCATTAAAATATTAAATTGTACCTGCTCGGACGTCAATGATCAGGATGACAATTTCGATGATATGAAAAATCAACGAAATTGGATTCATCGTTGACTGCAAAGATCTGAGAAACGAGTAGTTGAAAAGTTCGACGAAATGCCTGTGGGGGTTGGTGGCAGTGGAGAACTCTCGCGAGGCATAGAAAAATTATGATAGACGAGCGTGAATGTAATCGAATCAATGACACGTGGAGTAATCGAAAAAAATCACTTGAAGGCATATTTTAATTTATTATTATTGAATATTTTGGTTGAAGAATTTGGAACGAATATCTTAAAGCATTTTTTCACTTATGGCTCGGTTTTCGACTTGGAGAAACTTGAGGAAACCATAAAAATTGCATGGGACCCATAAAAACTTGAGCGACTGAAAATCTTGAATTTTGAGAAATTCTTTTCGTTGAGCTCCTTTTGCATAAAAGCAGAAAAAAAAATGAACGGTTTTACGAACAAAAAAGTGAGGATTTCGATGAAAATGAAATTTCTCAAAAATCGATTATAATTGATAAAGACTCGTCTATCGTTGTCTCGAATATATTTTATTGTACATACATTAATGAAAATATATACATGGTAGACTGGGGCTTATCGAAGCAGCGCGAAATGTCGATATGGTTCGGCGTCGTGTATTCCACAGACTCGTCTAATTGTTCCATAGACAGCGAATGAAAATGAGAATGAAGAAAAAAGAAAAATCGTTCCAAACGCATCGATAAAACAAAATATTTAATAAAAATCTTTTTTTTGGTAGGTGTGGGGGAGGCTTTATCGGCGTATGGCAGTGATTGCCTTGATGAAATTCGAAAATTACAAGTTTGAATACTAAGGAATTTGATCGAAAGGACCAACGACCGGAGAAAAAAGAAAAGCATTGAAATTTCTGCAATAGTTACGAATGATAGGGACGAAGACGGGGGAAATACTCGTGCCGAGCTCACTCGAAAAAACGTCTGTATTTCGTAATCGCTTTTCTGAATACTCTCTCAACTCCATCTTAATTAAATTCCATGCTTTCGTTTGTTTGTTTCTCTTTTATTTGTTTACTCTTTCCCTAATCTATTGCACAGCCAAACACTTGCTCGATCACACTCACGATTTCTCAACGTTTCCTTAGTCTCTTTTCCAATTCTCCGATTAAAAATCACTAAATACGAGATTGTGAATGTCTCGCTGTGTAAATGTGTCTGTATGGATAAGTGTGTCTCCGTGTCATTGTATCAAGGTGGTCAAAAGCAACATTTTTTGTATTCACGTGTCAGATGAAGATTCCGTACGGTCTCACGAAGCAGAAAGCCCTTGCAACAAAATATTCGTCTGTTTTTTTTTCTATCCAGGCGAATAATACAAATTTCGAAAAAGTGGCGAAATGTTCTCGTCGCGTTTTAAGATTTCGTAGATTTTCATGGATCATTGTTTCAGTGGATCGCGAGGTTTTTCTTTTCGTGAAAAAGTCTGTTCGATAGTTACAACAGTAATAAAAAAATAAAGCCTTTTCATTTTCTTTCTTTTTGTTATCGTTCGTTGATTCAGTGACCACCCTTAGATACGTGTGCACATCTGATGCGGAGTTGGATGATACGATGAAACGAGATCGTTCGAATATCCGGAGAACGTCAACGATTGTCACGGATCGAAATTAATTACAATTATGTATCGTTAATTGTCCAACGAGTTCAATTCTTTTTCACCCTTTCTCTCTCTCTCTCTCTCTCTCTCTCTCTCTCTCTCTCTCTCTCTCTCTCTCTCTCTCTCTCTCTCTTTCTTTTTATTTCTCTCTCTTGGCTAATGTTCGTTTCTGAAAAACAAAAAATGCTCGTGATAAAATATCGCAGATGTATACATCGAAACATCGTTTATTTAACAGAATGCGGCGACGATTTACGAGACGACGTTAAGATTCGAGTTATTCGAAAAAACTCGTATTTTCATTTTTTTCTTCCTTTTCTTTCACCTTTTTCTTATCTCTTCTCTATTTTCGAAGGTAATGGGACAACATGCAGCGTATAAAACATATCTTATCTATTTTCATATCGATATAGTGCGGGTTTTTTTTCCATCGTAGGTCTATTTGCATTTATATGTGTTTATATAACAATAATGATAATAATAACAAAACAATTTATCCTCGTGGTATTCATTGTCATTGTTATTATCATTATTATTATTTTGAGTTTATTTTTTCTTCACATACGTACGTGTACGTGCGATTACGCTCCTTAATTTCTATCGTTAAGGATTACAAACGCGCGTTGAATCGTTATTACGCGTATCGGCGTTTTTTCTTTCTTTCTTACGGAGTAAACGCACGTGGTTTTGTTCTTCGTCTTCCTTTTTTAGAACTTTTGGTTTTTCTCGTGATATTCGGTTCGTCCAAGACGAAAAGTTGGCCTGTTTTTTCTTGAGAATCTTTCGCACATAGTCTCCCAGCAAAAATGTCTGGTTTTTGTTGTGGCACGAAAAATCTGGCTCTAGAAAAATTATTGAACGATGAGAAACCAGGAATTTTCCCAAAATTTTGCAAAATCGCGGATGGATACTTTTGCAGATTTTTCGTGGAGGATTTCCTGCATCGAAATTCTTGGATATCAGATTTTTTTAGTTGCAATGTTGGGCTGAAAAATTATGTGCGAAACGTTCTTTGACATTTTGGCTCATTTTTGTTGTTGTTTTCTGCTTTTTTTTTCGATTATTGCACTCGGGGTTTGGTGAAGAGTTTTTGTTTCTTTCTCGACTCTCCCTCGAACCCAAAACGTTACGACGAGAGGAACTTGAATTCGTAATGGTGTTCGAGGGACTTTGTCGAGTGATTAAAAAATTCGTGATTCGTCAGTTTTTTTTTTGTTTTCTGCCCATAACGGATTCCGATTTTTTCGAAATATGATCGCAGCTTTCGAACGCGCTAATGTTTAAAAAATAAAACTGGTTCCCGCGATTCTCTTCTTATGTGGTAATAATTATGATGGCCGATTTCGTTACTAGGCGCGATTAAATTAAACGTAGTATTATTTTTTCTTTTCTTTATAAATACGAGTGTTCGTGATACGAAGTTTAGTGGTAATTTTCAAAAGTTGACTCGGTGATCGCGCGAGCTTAATCTAGCGGCCGTATAACTTAGTCTTACGGTTTTAAAACGCACCGACCACTTTGTGGGCATTGATTTTTTTTGCTGTTGTTGCACGTCTCACTTTAATTTCTGGCTACCTCGGTGAGTTTTTTTTTTTTTCAATCTACAGTCAAACTGTGTCTGTGTATGTGTGTTTCAAACTCTTTGATTTGCTTGTCAGTCTGTGTGCTCTCCTAATCCGTGTCAGCTGTTGAAAGATTTATCGGGACGCGATTAATCGGTTGGAAAAATAGGAAAAATGTACGAAAAACCGCGAGCAACGCCCAATTCCGCGGAATTCTTTGGCGAATACGCGAAAAACTTTTTTTCTCGAAATATTGAAAACATATACGAGACTTTTGCGTCACTGGATTTTTTCTATCGCTCAATCCTCCAGCTTCGACAACATTCTACACAAAATCTCATCCCCACTAATTTTCTTCTTTCGGTATTTCGGTATTTGGGAGAAAATTTTGAAAAAAAATTGTTTTACGTTTGGCGAAAACGTATCGTGAGTTTTTTGAGGATTTTTCAACCATTTTCCAACGGACCGAAGACGAAAACGATTTAAAAATTCTGGGGTTTCGATGAAATTGGAAAATGTGAGTTTTTTAGGCCAGAAATGAAAATTTTTCGATTCTCCACTCGATTATTCAGTGTCTCAACGACGGAATACAGAAATTTCGAAGAGAGAAAAATATCGGCTGGAATAATTTGTGTAAAAAGTTCTTAGGACGAAAATTGGCGATCGATTGGAATTTTGGAAAATTGTTTGACGTTGATTTGAATATTTGGTTCGTATCGTGTCGTCACTCTGTTTTTTTTTTTTGCGTTTTTCGAAGCTTCAACTTGGACGATTGTTTTTTTTTTATCTTTACGATTCACTGATTTCGTCGAGTTCGACGAGATCCAGAGCGCGTCGCAGTTTCCGCAGATAATTTCCAAAATTATCCGCATTGTTCCTTCGCGTTCTCCGCCAACGTCGAGAAATTAGAACGATTATTTAATACTCAGGCCTGTGTAACGCGAGGCCTCTCCAAAAATCGCAGAAACACTCCCTCGTCGACGGAGTACATTTTTGTTTTCCTGGCCGCTTTTGGAAACTTTCGAGTTTCGATGAAGCAGCCTCGCTAAATTTTTTGATTCTGTGTCTCTCAGCGAAAACGGACGATTCATGTGTCCCTAAATCGCTCGAGGAATCACAGTATTACGCAACATCGACAATATCGTTGTCGCGATGCTCCCGCACTCGGCGGCGGTGTTACAGGTGCGAAGTAAGCGTGAACTTTTATGTTCGGCAGATGCGTCTGGAAATTAACAATCAGAGTTTAATATTTCTCCAGAATTAATATTCAAAAAAATTGTAATTTCACTCTGAAAAGTCTGAAAATCGTAATTCTTTGTTTTTTGGGATGAGAGAGAAAAAATGTGAAAAAAATTCAGTTGATTGAGTGCAAAACTTTTTTGTGACGTTACTTTTTACCCCAAGAATCGTTTTCAAGGTCGGGTCAATTCGACCTGAGAAGAAATCTCCGTTTTTAATGGGTGGAAATGCTGCCTGGGTCAAAGAGATCCAGAAGAAACCGTAATTCTTTTTTTTTTAGGCACGAGATAAAAAAAAATGTGAATTTGATTGAGTGATTGAGTTTCGAGGTCGGGTCAATTTGACCCGAGAGGAAATCTCTACTTTTAATGCACGGAAAAGCTTCTTGGGTCAAAGAGACCCACGCCAGTAACGATTGAAACTCAAAGAATTGGTCGCTCGTGTTCAAATTTCAAGCAACTCGAAAAAATTACAAATTTATCCTGAAAACGATCGACAAATTATTCGGTTTTCCGAGATTTTAATCGCGTGATGTTAAAGACAAAAATTTGCAGTTTGTAATGTTGAAATTTGTTGTAAATACCCTGAGTCTTCGTATTCCAGCTCTTGTTATGAATTGACAGTCGTAAAGCTCGATCCGCTCGAGATTGTGGCAGGCTTGCATCAAATGCTCGAGGCTGGCGTCTGTGATTAAAGGACAATTGTCGAGCTCGAGCACAGCGAGGTTTTCCGACGCACATGGAGATAAAGCGAGTTGTCGTATTCCCTCGTCGGTGATTAGTTCACAGTGTGAAAGGCTCTGCGACACAAAAAATCATAAACATTTAAAAAAAAACCTTTCAAAAGCGGAAAAGAACCAAAAATTCTACTTTTGCTTTTATCTTTAATTTAAAATCCAAATTAATTCGTCTTTTAACTTACGAGTTTCTCGAGCCTTGGACATCCTACGGCAAGATGTATGAGAGTCGAATCTGTGATGAGAGCACACTCTTCAAGATCCATTTTCTCGAGTAACCTGCAATTCTGAAAATCGAAAAGCGAATTCACAGTTATCGCGTCTGAACTTTAACCAGTTATATGATTTTTTATGTCCTTTTGGTCTTGCTACTTGGATCTCACGTATTTGGAGAGAAAAAAGTCTCTAAAAATTCTGAAATACTCTCCATTGATTCTACTTTGAGGTTTCAAAATTGTTATAGTCCCGGCATTTCTTTTATTTAAAAAACAAAAACGTATTAAAAACCAAAATTTTCGAAAAAAAATTGTCGCTTGGGTTTTTTTACCCTCTTTTTTTTATTTTTTTTTGTTATTTATTTCCTTTTAAGAATCATCGGCGTTTCTTCGTTGTGCCGCTATGAAAAACTTACTCTCGCCAGAGCTTGGAATCCGGCATCGGTAAAATGAGTACAAGCGACGCATTCGAGGACACTGAGCAGAGGACAATGCTGCGCTAACGTGACCAGCGAGGGATCCGTCAAATTTGGACAATTCGAGAGACAAACGTAGTGCAGCCTTGGACATCTTTCACTCAATTCTCTTACTGCGTCGTCCGTTATGTTCTGCGACAAAAATGAAACACACACTACAATTATGAATCTGATGGAAATTTGACGTTTGGTCGAAAATGAAATTGTGTTGTCTTACACATTGACGTTTACGCGGAGAGAAAATTATATCAAACAAGATGCTCAAGATGCACGATGCTCAAATCTTCCTCTATGAATAACTATATTTTTAATTTTGGCTTCGTCATAGAGAAAGTTTTGAGCATCCTGCATCTTGAGCATCTTGAGGAAGCAATTTGCAAATTTTTATTTGCAGCGTTTTTTGTATTTGCATTTAAATTATATAATTTCGACAACTTTTCTAGAAAGTCAAAAGGAAGTACAGACTTATACACAATATTTTACAAAATTTGCAGAAATTAGAGCGATTAGACGATTTTACGAAAAACTTAGATTTTCGTAAAATGGGAAAAATCATAAAATTTAGACCGTTCAACCGATATTCTCCAGGTTCCATACCAACCTTCCTATTTGATACGCTATTTATGAAAAAAAAAAATTAGTAATAAATCTTAAAATTTGCGGAAGTTAGAGCGACGCCACACTTTTTTTTGAAAATTTCAAAATGCCGTAGAATTCGTATTTTTCTAGCAATTCCAACAAAATTCTCAGAGAATGAAGAGCTTGTATAGATTAACATCTGTGCAAAACGAGAGCCCCGTAGCTCAAACCGTTCTCGAGTTATGAACGTTTGAATTTTATATTGCAAGAACACACACACATCCGGAAATTTTTTCTAGATATGATTTTTCGATGTTTTGGGACATTTTTAGCAGATTTATATTGAAAACTGGAAAAAAAAAAATTTCACCGTCACATAGCTTCCTCTATGGAGGAACAAAATTACTATAACCTTCCCTGGCACCATATCGTCCATCTGAGGGATTTTGGCAAATACATTTTTCATCTCACATTGGGCAAAAAATGTCAAAACTTGTTGAAAAATGTCAAAGCTTCCGTGATTTTCAATAAAATATGAAATAAAAATTATGTCTCTGCTAAAATCCTTTATAGGGGCGACGTGGTCGATCCTACGAGCAAGGTTCAAGTTTTTTCCAAATAATGAAAAATCACAGTGTACCGAAATTGTTGGATTTTGATAAAATGGAATAATTAGCACGAAATGGGGAAAATTGATAAAAATTAAAATTGTAAAATCTTACCCTGCATTCGTGCAGATTAATCGCTTCGAGGTTTGGGCAAAAGCGTGCGATACATTTAATGGCACGGTCTGTAAGTTGTCGGCAGCCTTTGCTCAAGAAACTCCGGAGCTCGGGGCAGCCTCGGGCGAGTGCTTCGACGCCATTGTCGGTGAGCAACTCGCACCAGGAGAGATTAATATGCGTCAAATGTGGACACCCATCGGAAATGTCTTTGAGCGCGAGATCCGTTATTTCAGGACAAGAGTCGAGATTGAGTCTTTGCAATTTTGGGCAATGATTGCTCAGAGCTGCGCACGTTGCATCTGAAATTTTCTTGCATTGACTTAAATTCAATTCTTCGATATTTGGACACGATTGGGCGAGTGTTCGCATCGAATTGTTGCCGATACTTTGACATCCTCGTAACGACAATTGTCGGAGGAAGCCACCGCAACGTCTTGAAATATTTTCTATTACTGGTCCCTGAAAAAAAAAAAAAAAAACATTTTAATTATTTTCCATTTTCCGATAGAAACGGCTCGAGTAATTTTTGTCCAAATTTTCAAAAAATCCTAAAAACCGTAAATTTCGATTTAGCAAACAAATATTTTTTTTTAACAATTATTAATTACGAAATAATTTGCACACACCTCGACGTCTCGTTGAAAATCGAAGAGATCGATTCTCTGCCAGTTAGAGCCATCCAACGCCAACACGTTCCAAGCTTTGCTCACTTGGGCACATCTGCACAACGAGACTACGTCCAGATATGACAAGATCCTGTAAACATTGTATCGAGGAAATTATTACGACAGCAAAAATGATTTTTCATTGAAATTCTCATGAATATTTATTTCAAAGTCAAAATCGTTGCTCCTTCTCTGAAAACAAAATTTTGTTGGAAAAGACCGATAGTTTGTTCGATACGTTCGACTAAACGTTTTTTTTTTGAATAATCCCAAAAATTGTGTCATTGCAGCAAGAAATATTCTAGAAAGTCCCTTCGGAAGCAAATTTTCGTCGTTTCAATCAGAAATTTCGCTGACAATTCCGTTAGAAGCCAAATATACGGCAAAAATAACGAAAATTTTGAAATTATCCAAAAATATTTAGTTTACCGTGTTCAACAAAATATCCAAGATTTTTAACAAAATTTCATTTCTAGTGTTGGCACGATTTTTATTATTTTCTGGTCCCCCTGCCAGTCAGAGTCAAAAATGACAAAATTATGATTTTTTTTTTCTCATTCATATTACCTGAGTAATAATTCCTTTGGCAGTTTCTTGTTGATTTGTGCCTCGTCGTCGTGGAATACCCATGTCAGCTGGAACCAAAAAAAATCGACAAAACCAGTGACTTTACGAGGGCAGTATGACGCGAGTGTTTGACAAACTCATGACCGAGAAAAAGATAATCGTCTTTTCAATGGGAAGACAGAAAACGAGATATAGAGGCTCGAATCAGACTTCGTACGTGTGTTGTTCTTCTATGCTCGCCTTCGTGTAATGTTCGTGCGGGTCTAAAGCCCATGGATAAGAGAGATAGAGAGACAGAGTGAAATAGAGAGGAATTCATTGGTGATGTATTCACAACGACCTAGTTCAACGATGGGACGTAAGAGAAGAAGCTCAAACAGGCCGAAACTTACGCTTTTCCCCCCTTTTTTGCCACGTTGGAGGTCATCGTCAAATATTTTTTCTTCCAAAAAGAACTCGAAGTAAAAAACGAAAAATTGTGTCTTTTCTGATCGATTGAAAAATTCGCTCGTTCAAATGTCAGCGATGGAAGACACGATGCCCAAATCTTCCTCTATGTTTTTAATTTTCGCTTCCTCATAGAGCAAGCTTCGAGCATCGTGCACTTGAGCAATTTGCAGCGTATTTAATAACATTTTCACTCGTTTATCGATTTTGTACTTTTTTGTTTTTTTTTTAATAATTTTGACAACGATTCCAGAAAGTAATAAGAAAGATTTGTACACAATATCTTACAAAATTTGCAAAAATTAAAAAGGTTAGACGATTTTTGAAAAAACTCAGATTTTCGTAAAATTTGAAAAATCATAAAATTTAAAGCGTTCAACCGATATTTCCCAAATTCAATACCAACCTTCCTATTATGATACTATATTTATAAAAAAAAAAAATTATTAATAAATCATAAATTTGTGGAAGTTAGAGCGGTGACACCCTTTTTTTGAAAATTTCAAAATGCCGTAGAATTCGTATTTTTCTAGCAATTCCAACAAAATTCTCAAAGAATCAAGAGCTTGTACAGATCAACATCTGTGCGAAACGGGAGCCCTGTAGTTCAAACCGTTCTCGAGTTATAAACCTTTGAATCTTACATTGCCAGAACACACACACACATCCGGATATTTTTTCTAGATATGATTTTTCGATGTTTTGGGACATTTCAAGCACATTTACATTGAAAACTGGAAAAAGAAAAATTTTCACCGTCACATAGTGACCCAAAATTGACATTTTGGAAACGCATACAAGCCGAATCTTTCTTTTCGAGGCAGAAACAATAATGAGAACTATGGTGCGATACGAGTTAAAGAAATCATATGGAGTCCAGAGAAACCGGAGCAAACGTAAGACGGACGGAAGTATCGATTTGATGTCACATGAATCGCGACTAACATTCAGGTCATCAAAGATACATGGTAGAGGGTTGATGTTACTGGGGGGGGGGGGGGGGGGGGTGTTTATTTTGCTAATTGCCTCAGTTCGTTGCTGCTGCGTGTCCAAAACTTCGAAAAAAATGATTCCAAAAACATTTTTGACGTAAATAGAAATCGAATTTGAATTAAATTCCGGAAATGCTCAAACAAAAATAGATCGCGTTTATTTTCGGGGTTTATCAGTTTTTCGTGTTTTTTTTTTTGTATATGCAAAATTGAATCAACGGAATTTTATGGATCAACGGACAATGTAATTACGTGGGATCTCCATGGCAACGGCGCATGAATATAATTTCGATGAAATTATAGAAAAAAATCGGCCAGAGTCTATTTTCTGGTTTATGAACTTCAGTATCGCTTTTCGTATTGATTGGACAAACGAAATTATCACCAAAAACAAGGATAACGAGAATGGCGTGACTTGGACTAATTGTAAATTCCTTAAAAGTTTAAGATTCACAAATCTGCTCGCACTCGACGAAAGAACATTGTTCAAAGTCTCTTAATCCTTAGTCTTAGCTTTATCAGTTTGCCAGAACGACGAGCAAGTAACTTCCTAATGCGATGCCAATACGTTTGTGTTTTTTTGTCAAGCTGAGATTAACTTCGTTTTATTCCGAGACGAACTCGAACCAAAACATATTTGCACGATGACGAAGTGCGCCAGGGATAATGCAATACTTTTGTATATTTTGCTCAATCGTAAACGACGATAAAATGAAAAATGGAAAGTGTCGGATAAACGAGCAGAAATTCAAGGTCAAGTCTGAAAAATAGCTGCACGATTGCGTATAAAATTCAGAAGAAATTTGATTGATATATTTTTATTTTTTTGCTTTCTCATAGAGGAAGCTATGTGATGGTGAAATTTTTTTTTTCCAGTTTTCAAAGTCAATGTGCTTAAAATGTCCCAAAACATCGAAAAATCATATCTAGAAAAAATGTCCGGATGTCTGTGTGTTTTCTGGCACTGTAAAATTGAAACCTTTATAACTCGAGAACGGTTTGAGCTACAGGGCTCCCGTTTTGCACAGATCTTAATCCATACAAGCTCTTCATTCTCTGAGAATTTTGTTGGAATTGCTAGAAAAATACGAATTCTACGGCATTTTGAAATTTCAAAAAAAGAGTGACGTTCTAACTTCCACAAATTTTAAGATTTTTTACTAATTTTTTTTTTGTTATAAATAGAGTATCATAATAGGAAGGTTGGTATTGAATTTGGGAAATATCGGTTGAACGTTTTAAATTTTATGGCTTTTCGAATTTCACGAAAATCTGAGTTTTTTGAAAAATCGTCCAACCGCTCTAATTTCCGCAAATTTTGTAAAATATTGTGTACAAGTCTGTACTTCCTCTTCACTTTCTAGAAAAGTTGTCCTAATTATATAATTTTCAATGTAAATACAAAAAACGCTGCAAAAATCGAAATTTGCAAATTGCTTCCTCAAGATGCTCAAGATGCACGATGCTCAAAGCTTCCTCTATGAGGAAGCCAATTAAATTAAAAATATAGCTTCCTCATAGAGGAAGCTTTGAGCATCGTGCATCTTGAGCATCGTGAGGAAGCAATTTGCAAATTTCAATGTGCAGCGTTTTTTTTAAATATATTTATATTTTATATTTCAATTTTTTTCTTGCAACTTTTTAACGAAACGTGACTTCAATTTACACGCACTTAGATGAGAAAAAAAAAAAATGGAAATTAAATATCTCAAATTCGAAACGTCAGAAAATTTTTCTTCAGCGGAGAAAACTGTTAGTTTCGGTGCCAAGAACGTTCATACAAAATTTTGAAAGAACCCTAAATAAAGTCATTTCGTGATAGTAATACCTTAATTAAGGCGGAAAAATGCTTCGGGGAATGGAGGCGAAGGAGGAACCAACCTGCATGTAAGATTGCCTCATTGTACTGAGAGGAATGTTTTGAGTTATCGATTGGGACGGATAGTAAGCGCCCTGAAGGTGATGATGATGTTGAAGGTGATGATGATGATGATGTTGATGATGAAGATGTTGCTGTTGATGATGATTATAAGGGGGATGATGCAGTTGTGGTGGTTGTTGTTGTTGGTGTTGTTGTCGCCACCACTGACCACTGGACGTGGATTCACCTACGGACCCTTGGATCCCTTGCCCAATTGGGGCTGCCCCTCCGCCACCCACACCCACGCGACTTACTTTTTTCTACAAAAAAAAAAAAAATTCAGTATAGATTGTCATCTATCTCGAAAATTCACTCTTCGAATTTCGCTAATTCCTTACAAGTAAACTGCCAACTAAAACTTTCTTAGAATTGCATCAAATTCCGAGATTTCGATCCGAAAAAATTCGAAAGAGTCAGCCATTTTAGATTCTAGTGCGATCGTTTTTTTTGTCGACGAGTCACGAAAATCAACGGATTATCGAAATGAAAATATCAGGAAATTGAATCTCGAACATTCTCTCGCTGGGATCGACGTTTGTATGGAAAATTCGAAAAAGCTGAGAAAAATCGACGTCTCTGATTTATATGGAATAATGATAATTACAATGGAAACGTTAACGAATGATTTTCAACATCGAATCAACGAAAAATCGATGTTTTGACAAAAGCGACAAAAGGGCTGAATTTTTAAAAAAATTTTATCGATTTTTCGAGGCGCCGAAAACGCGTGCCTAAAATTTTCGACTCAGAATTTACGGTCGAATAATCCTCTAGCCAAAATGTGATAATCCACAAAAAATAAAGCGTCAAACTCATTCGACCATGATATTTTGTTTTCTTCACGAATTGCAAATGTGCGTCTGATCATTTAACGTGCAACGAATTTCCTATCTCTATTGTGTCGGCTTCGAATTTCACTTGGTCGCGCCAACGGCCATGCGCTTCTCGAAAATATACTTAACTGTTTACTGTGCATATAGCTATCTCCTAATTCCGCGCGTGGTACATTCACGCATATCCACAAAGCAGGCAAAAACCTCACAGACAAACACGCACACACACATAGAAATATGTGCACAATGGTGTGTATACATAGAGATACAGAATAATCACGGTTCCAGGCGCTATTTGTTTACGTTCGGGAATCTTTATATGTCCTATGGTGACGTGCGCGCAAGCGTCCATTTTATCCCTCCGTATAATCTCACTATGACGACTGCGTCTTATTTCTGTTCCTATTTTCAACTAAATCTCTTTGGCCTCTCCGTACGATTCGAATCACTTCCGAGATCTATTATTTTTTACTTTCGAAAACTTTTGGTGCTAGAGCTAAAAAGTCTAGCTTCTCGACACATGGGTCTGTGCGACCCGAAATTGTCACGCGTAATATTTTCAAACGTGCCAATTCTTCTTCCTTTTCTCAAAGTGACGCCAAGTGATTTTCAATTCGGTTTTTCCGATTACTTTCTTTTTTCAAATCTGAAATGGTGCGATTTTTCTGACATTTTTTTAAATTTCGATCAAATTGTTCGAATTATTGACAAGAGAAGAATTTCGTTGGAAACAGCGATGAGATTATTGTGTCTGGGTCTCACAGACCCAGTGTTTTTTTTATCGTGTTAAAGCGATTATACATCGCAACCCAAATGTATATGCGAAAAAAAGAGAAAAACGTTTCGCCATTGTACGCATTTATTTGCGATTTTCTTCTCCGAAGTGCAGTACAACAACTCTAATCTTTATAACTCTAATTTTAAATAACTGTATGTCGAATATCCCTCATCTAAAACAACTCTCCTCCCAAATATCTCTATTCTCAAATAACTTTATTCTTAAGGTATTACTATCGCAAAATGGGTTGATTTAGGATTTTCTTAAAATTTTTTTTCTTAAAACGGATGTAAATTGAAGTCACGTTTCGTTAAAAAGTTGCAAGAAAAAAACAAAAGAAACGCGACTTCAATTTACACGCGTTTAGATGGGAAAAACAAAAAATTGAAAATTCAATATCTCAAATTCTAGACGTCAAAAAATGTTTCGTCGTATAGAAAAGTTATTCGTTTTAATGTCAAGAACATTTACAAAAAGTTTGAAGAAAATCCTAAATCAACCCGTTTTGCGACCTTAAACAACTCTATGCGAGAAACATTTCTAATCCTAAATAAGACTGTGGTCAAATAACTCTACTCTGAAATAACTCCAATCCTAAATGTGGTTCAAATCATCTCTATTCTTAAATATCTCTAATCTTTGACATATATTATATCGACTGCAGATACGATCACTGACTCTTATCGGCAAATGTTATTCGTGAATAAATGTTTTGAAATATAGAATTTCCGGATTAGAGTTGTTTCAACGGTATGAATATGTCAAAGATTAAAGATGTTTTGAACTACATTTAGGATTAGAGTTATTTTAGAGTAGAATTATTTGATCATAGTCTTATTTAGGATTAGAGATGTTTCTCGCATAGAGTTGTTTAAGGAGGTTGGCTACACACAACAATGTTGTCATGTTAATAGCATAATCCCAGGGGGGGACTGGCTACTGACCCGGGCCGACTCTGTAATAGGCGCAAGCCTCTGCACAGGGGGAAATGAATAATAAAAAATAAAAAAATAAAATAGCATACCAAAATTCGAAATGATTAGAATTTAATGAAGTTTTGTGAGTATATTCTTTAGTATTAAATATGAATATAGAAATTTTTGAAGATTTTTCTTCTACAGTTTTCGAGTAATCGAACACTAGAGTTTACATGCATACGCATAGGATTCAGGATAGGTACCTATATCTTTGGAATATTGCAAACTCCAATTATTCGACAACTATGTAGACGAAAAATTTGAAAAAAATTGTGTCATCGTATTTGATGCTAAAGAATGTTATCACCAAATTTTATTAAATTCTTATCATATTGTCGTATGTAGCGAACCTCCTTAAGAATAGAGTTATGCATTTGAGAATAGAGATATTTGAGAGTAGAGTTGTTTTAAATTAGAGATATTCGACATAGAGATATTTAAGATTAGAGTTATAAAGATTAGAGTTGTTGTACTGCCCTCCGAAGAGACGCGTCTGTAGCTGATGACCCTCGTATGAGGTCAAATAAAAAATCGCGGTCGTCTAATTCTATCCTCGCGAAATCGTCACTTTTTACATATATATGTATCAGCACCTGTACGTGTGTTCGCATACGTCTCGGCTTCGTGTGTGTGTGTGAGTTTGCGAATACTTGTATATGTAAATGTTCGTTTGACCGAATAAACTATAATGGATCATGAATGATGAGTGGTGCATGCGGACGAGGGCTTTCGTATATACTTATATAGACAAAAAGAATTATCAGCAATATGATACGCAAGGAGAGGACGAGACGACGAAGACCTCTCACGTTGAGCGTCTCACTCACTGGACTCACTCGGCGCGGCCCAGCCGCCAATGCACACAACATATACGTACCCCGTGGGTTGCTCCTTTCGCGTGGGTGAATGAACGCAGGGAGAAGAAAGAAAATAAAGAATATAAGAAAGAGAGAAAGAGAGACAGCGAGCAGACAGGCATAAAAACAGCAGGAGAGCAAGTCGGAGCGAGAGGGGAAAAAAAGGAACGAAATTTTCTGAACGAAACCACTTGAAATTTGTCTGGCGTTCGGTCACGAAACACCTATGTTCACGACTAAAGGATATACGTGAAAATATCTTTTCTCGTGTCTTCCTCAATTCGATTCTCTCGGCTTTCTACTCATCAGAATATCCTACGTGTACGAACGATGTCTATCGCGTTTTTTCAATCCTCAATCTTCACGATAAATATTTGCAAAGTTCAATCCAATGACAAGGACAAATGGACGGTGCATTGGTATTGCGGCACGTGTGTTTTTTGACCTTGAAAAATCACGATTTTGATGATTAAACTTGAAAAAATATCGACGAAAATGTTACGCCGTCGAATTTCGCATTTTTCGGTTTTGTTATTAATGGTTTCTAGGTTTCATGCTCCTGTACAAATCCAACTTCAATTTATTCATTTCTTTTGTATTTTATTTCGCAAAAAGTATCGTGCAAGTTTAACGCTCGTTTGACTAGTGCAAAGCAGCTGCTTCACTTCAAGGTGAACTATCCGCTGCGTGAACCCGAGAGAGACAAACAACGAGCTGCTACACGTCTTCCTCGGAAACCCCCGAAATTTCGAGAAACGGAAACGTTTCACCTTCTTTTCTCGCAGGGAGAAGAACGGCCGGTAAATTTTCTTGGAATATCAAACATTTCCAACTGAAGCGTGTAACCGGATTTTTACGAGCTGGACAGCTGATAGATTACCCGAAGGACGAATTTTGAAATTTCAATAAACTGACCAAAACCTTTAAGTTGTCTGTCAACTTTCCAAAATGCAACCAAAATGTATAATATTTGATTTAGAAAAAAATTGAAAACGAAACAAAGAAAATTCTTGACTCTCGAATAAATTTTTGGAAAGATCGCCGAAGTCTCGACAATTTTCAGACTAGATAAATCGAAGCGATAAAAGTTCAATTATTTTTATTCCCGCGTTGCCATGCCCCCGACTGCTCCGTTTGAGCAACGATATCACGAACAGCTATAAAGCATTTTTCCAAGTGACATGTGCGCGTGAAGCGTGTAAACAAAACAACAGCTCGTAGTAACGAATTTTTCGAGTAAAAAAAAATTCTCGGGCATATTGGACATGGAAGTTATGAAAATACGAAAGGAATAAACATTGATTGAGGGGATTTTTCGCTCTACAACGTAGAGCGAAAAAAAGCATTAAACAGCAATCTTGTGTAGGAAGAAATAATAAAAACGAAGGAAGGTCAACGTTGTTGTTTTTTTTTATCGCTTTTCCTTGTCTATGGCTGAGTGACATTTGCACGAAGGATTGAGAATCGAAATATATCTGTACATAGGTAAAGAAAGAAAAAAGAAAAAATAGCGATATATATAGCTCGATCGAGGACGAGATTCCTTGGTTGTGTGTTGAGCAAGTGTGTGCGGAGAACAAAGGATGGACTTGACTGATTCGGTCGATGCGTGGAAAATGGAAGCATCCCGTGAATCGAGGATGAATATAAAAATGCCATCGAATATTGAGCAAAAGAAAGAATAAATAATAATAAAGAGAAAGATACGAGTGTGTGTCTATAAATATAGAAATATATATGTACGCATATATTTAGTAGTATATCCGGCAGGGTCGATAAACTCTTCTCGTCGATCGAATAAGTTGCCAACAAGAAGCCCAGCGAGGATAGAATGAAAAAAATGAATAGGAAAAAGACCCATGGACGAAAAACGATCGCGTTGGTCGAGAAGTTGTGCGCGTGGGGTAAAGTAAACAAAAGCCATTGTTCCACACGAAAAAGGTGTTTGTTATGTTTTGAAAACACAATGAAAAGTATTAAAATTGTGAAAAAGAAAATAGTTGAGCTTGGGCACGGAGTCGCGCGTGTGCATACGCTGAAAACAGGCAGAGAGCGAATCAGCTGTTCGGCCACGACGAATGACAACATTGGCAAGGGGGAACGCACAAAAACACACATACGGGAGAACGACAAAGCCCGGACGACGACAACGACGACACCACGTCAAAATGGAAGAAAAAACACTGATATCGTAAAGAAAACTGGAGGGCAACGATAAAGCTTTAACCCTCAATTTTCTCGGTTTGTGTATGAAAATGACGACGTTCAATCTTCTTGACCTACCTCGAGCCTCGTCCGCCCGGAGTGTATCATCCTTTTGCGTCGCGTTATTTTGTCTAATTTTCCGGGCTTTTTAGTCCCGCACAGAGTTTCGGACGAAATAATAATCGTGGGAGATTAAGGGAAAGCGGGAGAATGAGAAAGAGAGAAAACGTTTGAATTATATTCTCCTTTATACGTAATGTCTCGCGCGGGTTTCAGTATATTTAGATATTTTTATATATATACACGTATGTTTATGCATATATGTATAGATGTATATATATGGCTTTTATTTATTATTATTTATTATTTACGTGCTACAGAGCTCGCGAGAGAAATGGCCGAGAGCTACTGTCGCTTGGACGCTCGGTGCTATCCCGTCGCGACTGCGTTTTCCTTTGCTCCACACGTATGCATGAGCCCGATCTACCCACACTAACAAACCTCGAGAATGAGGCAGAAAATCGTGAATTGGGAAAAGCCCGAGAGAGACAAAGAGAGACTACCAGTTTCGTGTTCGTAGTAACCTGGTGGCGTTCGAGTGGGGGCACACCTAAGGCTATCTTCACATTGGAAAAATGAGAAATCAAGAATTTCAGAATATTGCATCGAAATTCCGATCAGCTGCGCAATGTATACAAACAATGAACAACATATGTACTCAACGTTTAAACTTGTACTGAGCTTTTAATTTTTTTTTGTTATCGTTTTGCGCCTGATTTATTTGAATTTGGGGTAATTTCGATCATTTCATACACATTCCTAAAGGTGCCGAATTTTTCATTTTGTTTCGGAAATATTTTACGAGAAACAAAAAATATTGTGTTTTTCAAAATTGGAAAAACTGGCTCATGGTAATTATCTCAAAAAAATCACGAAACTGCAAAATAACGTAATCAACGAACTCTGCAAAGAGGAATGGACTTTTTCAAAATTTCTACAAATTTCTTGATTTCAATGACAATAAATGTGAATTGTGAAATAATTTAGCAATTATATTTTTGTTGATATTGGGGTATTAGCCAGGTCGCGAATAATCGAAAATATATCAACAATGTTGATTGGCCTTCGAGGTTATTCATTATGCGGTTTCAATCGATTTTGCGTTACCGGAAAGTTAGTTTGAAATTTCACCACCAGAGTGAGCGTGTTCGAGATTTTCCGTACATACTGTGAATACACCTTCAGTATTCTCGTCTAAATACGCTTATACTTCGATTGGTCGACCGACTTTGACTTGGCGACAGCACCGCCAATCGCGTGCCTATCCGTTCATTGTTTACACCCCGACCATTGGCCGGATAAGCGAAGTTTGTCTTTTCTTTTTTGCTTTCTTCGCTTCTCAAGCATGGTGTGCACGCGAGATTGTAGTAGAGATGTGCGTCGCGTATTTTGCTTGAAATTTAACCATGTTTTTACCGTCATAATACCGCTTTTCGATGACCGTTTGCAGATTCTTTTCTCAATAAGATTTTAGCGCATCACGGCGTCTATTTTTTAAGCCTGAATCTGTTTTTTTTAAATTGCAAATTGCGACGTTGTGCGCAATTTGAAATAAAAATATTATCTCCAAAACAATACAGCTTCTCTTTTCAGGTGTGAATGACCGATGCTTTTTTTTTGTAACGGTGAATTTTTAGTTAAAAATTAATTATCCGATGTTTCTACAGCCTTACTGGAGGATTATTGTCATACGTAATGTAAAGCGTAATTTTGAAAGTCATTGGAAATTATAGAATGTTCAATGGAAAATTTGTAAACCGGTTTTTTGTTCTAAGCGATAAACTTGGCTGATTATCGTTTGTTTTTTTTTCAATATCCTTCGGACACGATGCTCGGCATTGCTCGGCCAAATCTACGCACGTCCCAATCGACTGAAATGCAGCGAACTCTGTCGGGAGCGAACGGGAACTTTCCATGTGATTACCTGCTACTGCGGGTACGCGAGATCCCATCTTTACCGATCGGGACGCTCAACGGTTACTGCATTTTAACTCGACGCTCTCATTTCTCATTCCCACCAAATTTCCCACTCAGTCGACGACAGCAAAGCACGGCATCCCATTAATCGCGAACGTATTTCGCACCCTAATCAGTTTTGTCCCCTTTTTCGTCTAATTCGAGTGTTTGAGAAAAATAAAAAATCGCCCAAATGGTTCGTATGCTCTGGAATGCCGCGGTAAAAAATTATCGAAACTAACGCTTCTGAAAAACGTGGAATAATAACAAGCTCATGGGTGTCCAGAAATTCTAATAGCGACCCATGATATTTATCGTTGAATGACATTGCAACGACCGCGAAAAATGATGAAAATCAATCGCTGCTGCTCGGTGCCTTGTTTGCATGTAAACAAATCTCTTCGGCGGGCGCACAAACGTGTGCGTCGACGTAGTCGAAAAACATTCGACGATTATCGAAGATTCTATCGGACTCGGTTCCTCCAACCAAGGTGACCCTTTGTTAAAAAAAAAGAAAAAAGAAAAGTTCAAAGAAAAAGTGTCAATAAATCTGCGACGAGCTCTGCGAATAATTTCAGTGAAAAAGAAACTTAAATAAAATTTTTTTTAGAGTAATTTAGCAGCACAAATATTAATTTCATTAGTCGGATCATTTAATTACGAAAAAGTAATAAAAACTTGATTAGTTTTGTTTAAAAAGCATAAATAGTGAGTCCGGATGCTCGTTCAATCGTCGGCGGAGACACGAGGATGGTAAGACGTGAATATAATTTATGCTGACACCGAAATCTGTTATAAATCGTTGTGAACTGTTATCACCGCGGAAAAATATTTACATGGCAACGAATTGATTTCCTGGTGTTTGTGGCTTGGAAAATTTCTGCCACAATTTAAATTTGTTCGTCGGTGATGTTTGCAGTGCGATTTACTAGCGCTGCATTTACGAGCCTCACCATAGAAAAACAAACGCGATATACTCCCATCATTAATTTCGAATAGTTTTTTGTATTTTATTTTTTTCTATATATAGAAATAACTAAGTTGATCGAATCTCCTTCAACATTTTTTGTTCAGCAACTGCCACGTTATGCCGACTCACACTTTTGTTTCCCACCATTTTGTTAAAGATGAACTTTTAGTAAAACTTTTACAAACTTTTTGCACGTGGATCGACTTCGTTATATATACGAATATTAACTTCGTTATAATATTCGTCACTGCATTATCTTCGTGCAAGAAAATGCAGACGGAATACAGAAAATTCCGGAAGGAACGATCTGTCCTTTTATCCCAACAATTTTTATTCAGTCTTGAGAAATGTCTATGACGTTTGCATGCTTTCGATATCGGATGTATCGTGTCGTAACGATTTGGACAGATGTGATAAGAATACGCGAATACTCGCGAAGAGATGTTTCGCGAGGAAGCTTAGTAATAATTATTAACGTATTACTTTCACAAAATGACTTTATTTAAGGTTTCTTTCAAAATTTTGTATGAACGTTCTTGGCACCAAAACTAACACTTTTCTCCTATGAAGAACAATTATCTGACGTTTAGAATTTGAGATATTTTATTATCAATTTTTTATTTTTCCCTCTGAGCGCGTGTAAATTGAAGTCACGTTTCGTTAAAAAGTTGCAAGAAAAAAATAAAATAAACGCGACTTCAATTTACACGCGCTTAGATGGGAAAAATAACATATTAAATATCTCAAATTCTAAACGTCAGACAATTTTTCTTCATAGCAGAAAACTGTTAGTTTTGGTGCCAAGAACGTTCATCCAAAATTTGAAAAGAACCCTAAATAAAGTCGTTTCATGATAGTAATACCTTAAGCTTTCTTTGCATGGCCCGCAAAAGCAGGGAAATGTCCGGGAAAATCGATAGTTCGAATCCGACATGCCGTCATCGTATGGAAATAAATTTTGGCTGGGTTATCTTATCGTTGCTCGCAACATCGATCGAAAGATTGAGAAGTTCCTTCTTCCCGGATGCATGGAGCGCCATCGAATCGTAGGAAACTAAAAAACCATTTTTCTCCCCAAACCATTGACGTTTTTTTTCTAACTCACGAACAGAAGTGTGAATGAAAAAAAAAACTTTTGCTTCTTTCCGACATAAAAATTACCTCAGAAGCCAACGTTCACGATAGCAAAACGGCCTCGAGGTAGCAAGAGCTTGAGTATCTGTCACAATTGTGTATTTTCAATACTACATTGTTGTGCAGCAGCATAAGCTGAAGAAAACTTGGTGAAATCCCTGTGATTAAACTATCTAGAAGCAACGTGTTCGCAAAGGTAAGTTTTAATCTACGAGTGCGATTTGAACAAACTGCGATGACGATCTTCGTGTGAGAATGATAGATCATTGATCTGGATTTCCTGTGCGCTAGTATACAATGCACTTACGATGATAAGCCTTCATTAAAACTTCTGAGAAAACTCCGTCGTTGTTAGTGTTTGTACAAGGTTTCTACTGCCGAGTGACTATGTATCGGTATCGTTGGCCACATTGGTAACGACGGTAGCAACCCCTCCATATTGATGTACTTCCCTATGGCAAAGCCACTTTGACGTTTGAGATATGATAATCGTTTTGTTATTTAGTGATAAGGCAAACGATCTTTATAAAAGACATTGTACCCAACCAGGATTCATCAGTTAATAACGACATTCAGTAGAACGGTGTATTGAAAAAGAAAGCATTGATAGAGCCTGTGAATCGTGTATTGGAATTGCGACATAAATAAAGAAAAATGAGAAGTGAGTATTCTTAGTGGAAGCGTTTTCCGCGATCAACAGACACGAAAGTCCAACAATTCCGGAATCCAGTCAAATCACAACTATTATCGAATCGATCAGAGATTATTAGTGTTCCTACCAAATTCATCAATGATCGAAAGATCTGTGTGTTTATTCTTCAATGTTTTGCTACCCTGATATTACTTCCGGAAACCGATTGTTCTTCGATGTTGAATCCTCGAAAATGTAGCTTTCGCGATTGAGTGTAGCTGAATCGTATTTTCGAGGAATAGGTGGTTCACTTAATTAAACTCTTTGTAAGATTTGAATTGATGCTTTGGGAACGATTGATTATAATTATTGTTGAATGCCCTTAAATAAATAAACGAAATGGATTAAATTTTATGGTGGGTATTTCGTTCTCGGATTATTATCTGTCAGAAGATCTGAAGAAGCCTGAGAATTAATGATAATACGGTGACGAAACATTCGATGAACTTGTTGGCTCTCGATAGACGCTTCGTTTATCGATTGAATCAATAAAAACCGGGTAGACGATAGTTACCCGGGGAACGAGATCTTCCCGACAACGGCGTCGCATTCGTTTTTTTTTTCACGAAAATTCAACTACCCTGTCGGTGATAAAAAATTATCCAGCGTTAAGTGACGCGGTTTGAGATTAAATTCTGACGGTCATGAGCCAGCCATGAGCCGCCTGATAGCTGTTCGATCCCTTCAACATGACCTAATTTTTGTTATCCACTCTAGAAAATTGGAGGTCTGCCAACTTGGTGGCAATGACACTGGTGGTAGCCTTGGTATCTGGAAGCGAGGGTTATTCCCATCAGAAAGCAACGCCAAAATGCCCAAGAATCGATCCTACTGATAGAACCATACACTTGCCGCATGAATGGGATTGCACAAAGTTCTACAAATGCGCTCATGGGACACCTGTTCTTTTCCAATGTCCTTTAATGGATCATGATGGCAATAGATTGTACTTTAACCCTGTATTAGAAGTTTGCGACTGGCCAGAACATGCTGGTTGTGTTCAAGGACCTAAACCAACAACAGGTTCGTTTCCCATAGACTACTGAGCCCAAGAAAAATCCACTATCTAATTATGGATCATTGTAAATTTAGCGACAAGGCTTCTATGCCTGCATGTCATTCAATATTGGACTGCTAATTGTCAGAGATTAATGTAAAAAGAGCCATTGCAAAAGTTCTGTATAGATTCGGGGTAGCCACGTCGGTAATTCTCGAGATCGTCTGATTAGTTGGATAAACCATGAGCAATCAAATAGAAGAAATTGAACAGTGAATTATTACTTTATTCCTATTTTATAGAAAGTACCACTGCAGCATATGGTTCGAGTACAGAGTCGATAAGATCAACTAGTGAATCAAACATCACTCCAACGGACAAAACGACTGCAGTGACGAGTAACGATGTGAATGATCCGAGCAGCTCTTCATCTCCCTCCGTAACCAATCCACCTTGTGGCCTCCCTTGCGGTGATGGTATACATGATGGGTGGCTTATATCCCACGAGTGTTCTTGCGACAAATTCTACCAATGCTCCAACGGCGATTTGATTCGTCATCAGTGTCCCGAAGGTCTTCATTTTAATGCAAACCTTTTGAGTTGTGATTACCCGGAATCAGCAGGCTGCGAAATATCGACACCCGGGCCCACTTCAATCGCACCTACCACTAGCACCATACCGTCGGAATGTCCAGCTGGCAATACCGGTCATACCGTACAAATTCCACATCCGACCAACTGTTCACTTTTCTACAAATGTGACAATGGCGAGAAGCAATTAATGGAATGCCCTGCGGGCCTCCATTTCAATCCAACCATACAAATGTGCGATTATCCGCAGGCTGCAGGATGTACTGCGACATCAGAGACCACGGAAAGCATCGCGGGAACTTCCACTACTTGGGTGCAGACTACTGAAGCTAGCCCCACACATACGACCACCATCGGGTCGACGAGTGCATCGACTGAATCATCGGGACGTTCTACCACAGCGAGAATGCCAAGCTCTTCTCCAGCCTCAACTTGGATAACACAAATTACCGGAAGCTCTTCGACAACACGGAGATCTACAGAAAGACCAAGTACTTCCCAATCGTCAACCAGGACACCCGGAACAACCGAAGCTTCATCGACAACTCGAAGATCTACCGAAACAGGAAGCTCTTCCCAATCATCGAGCAGGAAACCGGAAACTACCGAAAGTTCATCGACAACCCGAAGGTCGACGGAAGCGGCAAGTACTTCCCAATCGTCCATCAGGACACCCGGAACAACCGAAGCTTCATCGACAACTCGAAGATCTACCGAAACAGAAAGCTCTTCTCAATCAACGAGCAGGAAACCGGAAACTACCGAAAGTTCATCGACAACCCGAAGGTCGACGGAAGCGGGAAGTACTTCACAATCGTCAACCAGGACACCTGGAACAACCGAAACTTCATCGACAACTCGAAGATCTACCGAAACGGGAAGTTCTTCACAATCAACGAGCAGGAAACCGGAATCCACCGAAAATTCATCGACAACCCAAAGGTCGACAGAAGCGGCAAGTACTTCCCAATCGTCCACCAGGACACCCGGAACAACCGAAGCTTCATCGACAACTCGAAGATCTACCGAAACAGGAAGCTCTTCACAATCAACGAGCAGGAAACCGGAAACCACCGAAAGTTCATCGACGACCCAAAGGTCGACAGAAGCGGCAAGCACGTCCCAATCATCGAGCAGGAAACCACAGACTACCGAAAGTTCATCGACAACCCGAAAATCAACTGGGACGGCTGGCACATCGAAAGCAACTAGTGCAAGTACGACGACGGAAAAGTGGACGACTGACTCGGAAGAATCCACGGACTCAACGCCGGCATATCCAGATCCCGACTGCCCACCGGACATGGATGGACATCAGATACGCCACGAGACCAACTGTTCCTTGTATTACGAGTGTGACGAGGGCCAGAAAATATTAAAGGAATGTACACAAGGACTGCACTTCAGTTCAGATCTGGAACTTTGCGTGTGGCCGGCAAATGCAGGCTGCGAATCCACAACGATCTCACCGGACAGCACATCACCAGCATCTGGCGAAGACTCGACCGAAGAATGGCCAACATCGCCCTCCGGAACTTCATCTGATTCAGAAGAGGTTACCGATTCGACCATAGATCCTGGAACTGGAAGCTGCATCGGTACATGTCCCAAGAAAGATCCTCAGGATTATACGGTTATGTTGCCGCACAAGGATTGCACTAAATTTTGCAAGTGCAGTAACACAAAACCTTACGTTTACGATTGTCCTACTGGTCTTCACTTCAATCCTACGGAAATGATATGCGATTATCCCAAGAGTGCGAAATGCGAAGGCAAAGGCGGATATGGCCAGCCTGCGAATGACGACTGATCCAGTAGTCTACAATTATTCATTGGCAATGAGAATAAGACTTGTCTATTTTGAAGAGCTATGAAAGATGAATGAAGGACGGAAGAAAAGGATGTAGCTCGGCGGAGTTTCAACTGACATTCTTGAAGAATCATTCATTTGTTACCTTTGTAAATGACATAATGATACGAATCAACGTTGTTGTATAAGTGCTATTGTTTCTAGGATCGACTATATTCATGGTGGCTATTGTGTTACTGTAATGAAATATCTATCGCATACAGCATATAAGTGTATGTTCGTCTACCCATACTACCCAATTGTTTCCCCAACATGCGTAACAAACACGTGCGAAATATAAAAATGTTTTTGTTGTTTATTTTACATTTTGCTTCTGGTACATTTATTTTTAGCTGTTTCAACCGCATCCTTCGACAACTGGAGAAGAGCTGTAAAAAATGGTATTTCGAAATTGCGAAGCCAGCCCCACCGACGTGAAGAAAATAAAGGTCCTAGTGTGTTGGCTTAAGTAGAAATGCAGTTTCAGTGGAATCATAAAAATCGTCGATCGAAAAAGTCTTTGTGATTCTTTTTTAATTAGAAAATTTAATGCAGGAAAAAAATGTCTTGCCAAATCAAAAATTTAAACTGGCGTTAACAGTATTACATAATACATATGTACATAATTTTACACGTTCGAAGAATATGTCACATACGTCAGAATATGTCTAATGGAAAGACGCGATGAGTTTTTTTTTTTTTCAATATCAACATTGCGATAAGAAGTTTCGAAGCTTCTTCAGCATTTGCCGGCTTTGATTTTTCGCTGTCCCATGCTGTCTCGTTCCGGTCCATAGATTCCTGGCAATTATCCATGGGAGTATTCTTTTCCAGGTTTGCCCATAGAAATCTCCACTCGCGTCCGCGTGAACACCTCGCGATTGCTAGAACGGAGAATTACGTACGCGTTCGTTATCAACTCCATCGCATATTCAAATCCATTAGGACCATTGGTAGTACCCAGAAAACATATCGCAAATTCATCAAAAGTCAATAACTATTATATTTTTCTGTACATTCCTCTCTTAAAGATAACGTACGTGTTTGTACAAACTGATTGTGATTTTTCTAACCTGCTTTATCTCAATCAATATCGATATAACGAAATTCTTCTCCCAAAACTTACGGCTTAAGTTCCAATTGGGGAAGTGTTCTTGGTTGTTCCCGTAAATGATGGATACTTCGCGCTGCGTAACCACGTTTTCCAAACCTGCCGTACACAGCATGAAGGATTTTAATCGAAAAAAGAAAATGTGGGAATTACTTTTTTTATTCGGTAACCTTATCGGTTCTTGTAAAAAATACTTTGAGATTATTTTTTTTTCTCAATTCTAAAACAAAAGTTCATATGGTAAGATTTATTTGACAACGCGAAAACTGAATACGTATCATTTTCGTCGTGGCATATAATGAATGTCAGCGAAATGTCGTAGATCCTTATTATATAAATCTGTATGAGACAGGTTCGTCTCTTTGACTCTGAGTTTGATTAGTTATGCGCCGACAAATACTGAATGGATATCATTGAATCTTTCACAGAGAGAAAACTGTAATTCACGCTCAGTCGGGTTCTCCACTATGCGGCAATTCGATGCATTGTTTATTAGTAGTAACAAAAATGAGATTGTCAATTTAAAATCGAAAAAAGTTGATCAATCGTTGAATAATGGGGCAAAAATAGAAGAAATGTTAATCTTAATAACGGCAATTGCAATTGCTTGAAAGTGCAACAACTGCTGTTTTTTTTTCGTTAAGAACGAGCATGTCGAAGAATTTGTTGAGAAGCTGTTGAAGACAATGTCCCGAAGTTTCTACGTCATAACCACTTTTTAAATCCTTTTATGAAGACAAAGTAATAAATCATTTACCTAGGTCTATGGAAGGCTTGATACAAATCTCCAACAATGCCAAGGTATTCGAATAACGGACTTGGTCTTGCGTCATCTTCCGAATTGGGATGATTGTCCAACATCTCTTGGCCGAATACCGAGGTAATTAGCGAAGAGAGTAGAAACGATGTGGCGAGGATAATATAGAAATTGGTGTTCATTATTTCCAACGGATGATTCTGTGTGAATTGTAAACGTGTTAGCTATTATTCTTACAATGACCGGCTTCTAGAATTTTATCAAAAGTTCGAAGGTTCGAAACGTCTTAAAAAATGTATCGAGTTTTCTTTTCATTTGATCGCTCTTGACGAAAACGATTGGAATGACAAAAATGTAGCTTAGAAGACTGACAAAATTGCTTCATGGATCTGGAATAATTTCTAACAGATTACAGACACCGTAGAATTCGTTATTTTCACCTACGAATCCTCAATTATTGAAGAACTGTTTCCATTAGAAGCCAAATAATGGTTTGCGCAATGAGCAGCAACTACTGAAAGATAATGGAAATAACATGGTCGCTTCTACTTATTGTTGAACACTGGAAAGTATGAAAAAGATCTAATCTTCGAAATCAGATGCGATGAATAGTCCCGACTGGCCACAACATTAAGACGAAGATTCGAGAATTATTTAGTTTAGGTGGTGGTGATAAGGGCTGAGAACACGATTTTGTATCAATCTCAAACGGCTCGATATCGACACGCGAAATTTGATGGAAATGATAAAAATAGGAAACTACGTGAAATTTACCGATTGACCGAGAAGTTCCTTAGATTAGACACGAATTTAACGATAAGCCTCCCGACGAGAGTATATAAAAGAATAGACTCTTAGAAAAATCTATGTATTCGCTTCATTGCGATCTCGAACGCATTTTCTGCTTACGGTCAAGAGTGCCGAAATGGCAAATATTTTCTGTGAGTAACTCCACTGCCCATCATTGAATAACCATCATTTTTAGGCAATATTTGATTTTTTGAATAAACACAAATTCTTCTTTAACATTCGAACAGTGGCAAACACAATGCTGTCCAGTGCTTTGATAGTTGGATTGGCACTACTCGTAGCAGCCGACGTCGAACCCATCTCTGTCTCAGAATGCCCAAAAGACGCGTTAAGGAATGAAACCGTGCAAATTCCACACGAAGATGATTGTACGAAATATTACATGTGCGTGGGTAATAAAACAGTGCTGATGGAGTGTCCAATCATGGATGCAGATGGTGACAGACTCTACTTCAATCCGGAACTTCATCTGTGTGACTGGCCATGGAGTTTCAAGTGTGATTTACCTTTGCCTGGCCCCACCATTGGTAAGCCATCGTATCAGATCCAAAGGAAAAAGCTGAACAAATGTACACCTCCGACCGAGTGCCCAAGAGTCGATCAGGAGGCCGAGACTGTACATCTTGCTGACGAGATGGATTGTACAAAATTCTACAAATGCCTTCAAGGCTCCAGAATTCCGATGTCGTGTCCGGTTGACCAGAACGGTTACAAGTTGTATTTCAATCCTTGTGAACAGGTTTGTGATGAGCCGTACAATGTGGATTGTTACGCTCGGAACTTTGTGTCGACTCAGGGAAGTCTATCATCTACAATGAATGTCGCTTATCCCACGAAATGTCCGAAAGTTGATCCAGTAAACGACAGTATAGTACTACCTTACCCAGATGACTGTACGAAATTTTACGCGTGTAGTCGCGGCAAACCAATCCTTATGGATTGCCCCGAATATAACGAATACCACGACAAACTTTATTTCAACCCGGAAATCCATAGATGCGATTGGCCACAAAATGTAGATTGTCCTCAAAGTGAATTAGTTTCGAAAGCAAGGAAATCTGAATTACGAGCTAGTCTTCCAACCAAGTGTCCAAAGTACGATTCGGTCAATGAGACTGTACTATTGCCTCATGGAAACGACTGCACCAAGTTTTACATGTGCTCGCACGGGCAGAAAGTATTGAAGCAATGTCACGAAATGGATGACGAGGGTAATCGTTTTTACTTCAATTATGAAAAGCAAATTTGCGACTGGCCATGGAACGTTGATTGTCAGCTGCCTGAACCTGTAATCAAAGCTGCACTGATCAGAGAGGAAATATTACCAGTCCCGACCAAATGTCCAGCGGTGGATTCAATGGACAGAACTGTGATGATTGCGCACGAGTCGGACTGTACCAAATTCTACATGTGCTGGCGAAGACACAAGTATGAGAAACAATGCGCCACGATGGACAACACTGACGACAGATTACATTTCAACAAGTATTTACAAATATGTGATTGGCCATGGGCCGCTGGCTGTGATTCAGACGCAACAACTCTACCCCCTGAACCTACTCCCAGACCTACTCATCCTACCACGACTACTTCAAGGCCTACCCGTCCTTCCACAACTACTTCAAGACCTACCCGTCCTTCCACAACTACTCGAAGACCTACCTATGCTCCCACGACTACCCCAACGCCTACCCATCGTCCCTCGACTACCCCATACCCCACCACCACTCCACCACCGAATCCTACTCCAGATCCTGGAGTCGAAGGTTGCATAGGGACATGTCCCGAATGGGATCCCCGAATTGGAATCACGGCTCTACCTCACGAAGAGTGCAGAAAATGGTGCAGCTGCGAGAGTGATAACAGAGAACGAGTTTGGCTGTGTCCTGGCAAATTGGAGTTCAGTCCAACTCTTAAAATATGCACCGATCCCCAAATCGCTGGATGTCACGGAAGAAGATCCTCACCACAAGAATCTAATGATCACGATGAAGCACTCATGAACGTTTTGGGTTACAACAAACGTTTCATGTTTTAAATGACAACGTATAAGCACTTTTTTTAATTAACAAGAGCCTGTATTTCCTTCGACAGCCGTACATGTGGAAACTTAGCATCCCCGATGGACAGTCCAGGAAGATGTGTGAAAATTCTATCAACAGCATGGCTTAACTTTTGACTCAACAGTGCTTAGAAAATCTACCAATTGCTTCCCATTGCAGAAGTGGGCGTACCGGGTGGTCCTCAGATGCATAGTTAACGACCAAAATGGCAATCCTCACACAGCAATCCCAGTGTCACTACATCATTCTTTCATGACTCCCATTATCATACTTATTAAACAACTGTAACAGTAGCGCGTCACTCATGCCGAAAATTATCGAAGCGAGGTAATCGATTACTCTTAAAGGCCCTCGTACATTTATAATTCCATCGATCCAACGTATCTGTAGATGTTTAAATAAATATCGTTTCCATTCATCCACATTGTTACTCGTTACCATGTTCTACTGGTATATACATATGTATCTTACAAATAAAGAATTTGAAGAAATATATCATAAACGTAGAATGTTTCAACGCCCATCAAATCGAGCTGTTTTTTCGAGCTTCTGAGTTAAGCTTAAACACTGTTTGAATAATGAGATAATATTGATGCTGGAGAGACGAAAGTTCACAAAAAAGTCAAGATTTCTTATTGAATCAAAAATATCGAGTATTGGAAAGCAATTGGGTGTCAAAATGTTACGACGGTGAATTCTTTCCACTATTGATGCTGTGTCATCGACTCCTTTAGGATTTTGGAGTGGTTTGCATTTCGATAAATATTGATAATGAAAAAGCTGAAATAAGAGCTGGCTAGTGAAGTATATTTTTTACGTCATACCGAAACAGTTCATGAGCTCGGATTAGCAGAGGTTTGAAGTCCATTCGATATCCATGGTCATACTTGAAGAATTGATACAAAATTCATGTGAAATATCACGTTCATGAAGTGCATGATGGAACAGTGTTCAATGAAACGTTGAAGTTTTCTACACGTTCGCTAAAATCACTGTTTAGATATTTCATTAGATGCTCGAATTCACCAACCGGTAGGGTTGAAAAATACTAGAGCACGGAAAAAGATATTTGTAAATTTTTGTTACATATTTCTTTTGGGTAATGATCGTTCGTATTTTGAGGAAATTCTTTGGATTAACCTTTGTTTATACTTATTGAAATAATTTCGAAGAAATATTTTGAAGGAACGTGCGGGACTCAGTCACCACCAAAACTTTTACAATGCCATGGAGGTTCTTTGATAATTTCAAAGATATATACCACGAGTTTGGCAGGGTATCATGTACAACATTCGCTTTTACCGAACTCGCTTACGTTGGCTGCATGTTTCCCGGTTATTTTTGATACCGCTCAGTTTAAAACGGTTTCATGATTGAAAGTTGTATGCGGTGTATGTAATAAATTGGGAATTGACAATAAAAGATTTCTGTACGGATAACACGATGGCCCTTGTAATAATTCGGCTCATGGATAAAAATTGAGTTGGTATCTTATGCAAAAGTAGACCAGCGACATTATCTTTGAATTTCAAGGACTGAGCTGGGTTTGGGAGAAATGATGACGGCTATGAGCGTAAGAATTTGTATTATATTCGAATGACTGCAGGGATATCGTCACGCCAAATTTCGATGAACAGGATAACAAGAAGGGATAATGTAAAATGTACAAATTGACTCAGAATCTTTTTAGATTATCCACGAAATTGCAGATAAGCTCGCAAGAGCAAATGTATAAAAGAATCGAGCCAAGAATAAATTCATGTATTCGTTGCAGAAAAAGTTCATTAAGCTTATACGTATTTGGATCTGTTAGCGAGAGAGCTGCAATGGCACGTACTCGATGTGAGTATACATTCCTTTAATAACGAATTATGGGAAAATCGTCAATTTTGTAGAATTTTCTGTACAAACTGAAAGTGTTTTTTTTTCATTCAAATCTAAACAGTGGTGAATGGAATGCTGTCCAGTGCTTTAGTAGTTGGGTTGGCTCTGCTCGTAGCAGCCGAAGAAGAACGTAATTGGCCAGAAAATGAAGATCGTGTTCAAAGTGCATTACTTTTGAAAGAAAAAATATCTGGACCCCGAGCTAGTCGTCCAACCGAGTGTCCAAAGTATGATTCGATCAATGAGACTGTACTATTGCCTCATGAAAGCGACTGCACCAAGTTTTACATGTGCTCGCACGGAAAGAAAGTGTTGAAGCAATGTCCAGAAATGGATGAAGAAGGTAATCGTCTTTATTTCAACTTTGAAGAGCAAATTTGCGACTGGCCGTGGAACGTCGATTGTAAGCTGCCTGAACCGATCATGAGACCGGGACCGATCAAGCAAATATTGCCTGTCCCAACTGAGTGTCCTGCAAAGGATTCACCGAAATACACTGTGCATCTTGCTCATGAGTGGGATTGTACTAAATTCTACAAGTGCTTACGAGGACAAAGGCATCTGATGGAATGCCCCGAGATGCCAGACACTGACGCCAGATTGCACTTCAACAAAGTCGAACAAGTTTGCGATTGGCCATGGACGGCTGATTGCGATTCCGGAGAATCCACTCAACGGCCACCAACCACCCGACCTCCGCCAACCACTCAACATCCACGAACGACTCAACCTGCGCCAATCACCCGAACTACTGCAATCACTCGACCTCCTCCAACCACGCAACCTCCTCCAACTACCCAAAATCATCAAAGCACAACAGCCGATCCTGAAATCAGAGGATGTCTGGATACGTGTCCAAACGACGATCCCCCGAACTTTATCACGGCTATACCCCATGCCGATTGTAGAAAGTGGTGCAGATGTGAAAATCATAAAGTGAAAGTCACTTTGTGTCCTGGCAAGCTGCACTTCAGTCCAACTCTCAAGGTATGCACGCTCCCTGAACTTGCAGGGTGTAAAGGAAGAAAATATATCTACCGATCACGAGGAGCCAATGACGACGATGAAGCACTCAAGAACATTTTAGGGTACAAGAAACGCGCTCAGTGGTAAAATATCCTTCGGGATTATTCCTTAATTGGACGAACGAGACCACTGGTGGATGTGTTTATCGCCGGTGCAAATGCAAAAAGATCCATTTTTTAATTGTAACTTTAATTATTTTTCATTGAATAAATTACATCCCGAAAATCAAGGAGGTTGAATTTCTCTATATCGCATTACGTTTCTACTTTGTCTCTTGCGGAATCTGTCTGACACCCTTACCTTCAGTGAATTTAGCTTTAGCGCTACTGAATTTTGGTCTCTTGAACTCGTAGGGTATAAACAATTGAAACATTGACAAAGCTAGTAGTCAGCTACTAGTCAAAAAACAATGTCCAATGTCACAGAAAACGAACAAACCACGGATTTGTTTTACCTCTTGACAGACATAAAAAACATATACATTCAGTTGAAGGACCAAGACGTCATTTTCATTCCCTACTTCCATTGTAACGTGAAAAGCCTAAGACTGTGGATATCTGGGTGGCTAAAGAATTGAATGGATCCTTCTAGGGGTAATAAGCCATGGGCTATATTCTCTTCGTCAAATCCTGTGCTTTTATTACCTCGTCTCCTGAAAGTTTGTATACGCATATTATACGGTTTAGTGAGCCTGTAATTTTATGAATAATACGAAAATATCAATGGCATCCGCGCAACAATTGCGCGGACTGTTTTTTTCGCTGTATTTTTTATTTTTCCCAACAAGATCGTTTCGATCGAGTGAATTTGTGTTTATATAACGATTACTGCGTAACCACGTTTTCCAAACCTGCCGTACACAGCATGAAGGATTTTAATCGAAAAAAGAAAATGTGGGAATTACTTTTTTTATTCGGTAACCTTATCGGTTCTTGTAAAAAATACTTTGAGATTATTTTTTTTTCTCAATTCTAAAACAAAAGTTCATATGGTAAGATTTATTTGACAACGCGAAAACTGAATACGTATCATTTTCGTCGTGGCATATAATGAATGTCAGCGAAATGTCGTAGATCCTTATTATATAAATCTGTATGAGACAGGTTCGTCTCTTTGACTCTGAGTTTGATTAGTTATGCGCCGACAAATACTGAATGGATATCATTGAATCTTTCACAGAGAGAAAACTGTAATTCACGCTCAGTCGGGTTCTCCACTATGCGGCAATTCGATGCATTGTTTATTAGTAGTAACAAAAATGAGATTGTCAATTTAAAATCGAAAAAAGTTGATCAATCGTTGAATAATGGGGCAAAAATAGAAGAAATGTTAATCTTAATAACGGCAATTGCAATTGCTTGAAAGTGCAACAACTGCTGTTTTTTTTTCGTTAAGAACGACCATGTCGAAGAATTTGTTGAGAAGCTGTTGAAGACAATGTCCCGAAGTTTCTACGTCATAACCACTTTTTAAATCCTTTTATGAAGACAAAGTAATAAATCATTTACCTAGGTCTATGGAAGGCTTGATACAAATCTCCAACAATGCCAAGGTATTCGAATAACGGACTTGGTCTTGCGTCATCTTCCGAATTGGGATGATTGTCCAACATCTCTTGGCCGAATACCGAGGTAATTAGCGAAGAGAGTAGAAACGATGTGGCGAGGATAATATAGAAATTGGTGTTCATTATTTCCAACGGATGATTCTGTGTGAATTGTAAACGTGTTAGCTATTATTCTTACAATGACCGGCTTCTAGAATTTTATCAAAAGTTCGAAGGTTCGAAACGTCTTGAAAAATGTATCGAGTTTTCTTTTCATTTGATCGCTCTTGACGAAAACGATTGGAATGACAAAAATGTAGCTTAGAAGACTGACAAAATTGCTTCATGGATCTGGAATAATTTCTAACAGATTACAGACACCGTAGAATTCGTTATTTTCACCTACGAATCCTCAATTATTGAAGAACTGTTTCCATTAGAAGCCAAATAATGGTTTGCGCAATGAGCAGCAACTACTGAAAGATAATGGAAATAACATGGTCGCTTCTACTTATTGTTGAACACTGGAAAGTATGAAAAAGATCTAATCTTCGAAATCAGATGCGATGAATAGTCCCGACTGGCCACAACATTAAGACGAAGATTCGAGAATTATTTAGTTTAGGTGGTGGTGATAAGGGCTGAGAACACGATTTTGTATCAATCTCAAACGGCTCGATATCGACACGCGAAATTTGATGGAAATGATAAAAATAGGAAACTACGTGAAATTTACCGATTGACCGAGAAGTTCCTTAGATTAGACACGAATTTAACGATAAGCCTCCCGACGAGAGTATATAAAAGAATAGACTCTTAGAAAAATCTATGTATTCGCTTCATTGCGATCTCGAACGCATTTTCTGCTTACGGTCAAGAGTGCCGAAATGGCAAATATTTTCTGTGAGTAACTCCACTGCCCATCATTGAATAACCATCATTTTTAGGCAATATTTGATTTTTTGAATAAACACAAATTCTTCTTTAACATTCGAACAGTGGCAAACACAATGCTGTCCAGTGCTTTGATAGTTGGATTGGCACTACTCGTAGCAGCCGACGTCGAACCCATCTCTGTCTCAGAATGCCCAAAAGACGCGTTAAGGAATGAAACCGTGCAAATTCCACACGAAGATGATTGTACGAAATATTACATGTGCGTGGGTAATAAAACAGTGCTGATGGAGTGTCCAATCATGGATGCAGATGGTGACAGACTCTACTTCAATCCGGAACTTCATCTGTGTGACTGGCCATGGAGTTTCAAGTGTGATTTACCTTTGCCTGGCCCCACCATTGGTAAGCCATCGTATCAGATCCAAAGGAAAAAGCTGAACAAATGTACACCTCCGACCGAGTGCCCAAGAGTCGATCAGGAGGCCGAGACTGTACATCTTGCTGACGAGATGGATTGTACAAAATTCTACAAATGCCTTCAAGGCTCCAGAATTCCGATGTCGTGTCCGGTTGACCAGAACGGTTACAAGTTGTATTTCAATCCTTGTGAACAGGTTTGTGATGAGCCGTACAATGTGGATTGTTACGCTCGGAACTTTGTGTCGACTCAGGGAAGTCTATCATCTACAATGAATGTCGCTTATCCCACGAAATGTCCGAAAGTTGATCCAGTAAACGACAGTATAGTACTACCTTACCCAGATGACTGTACGAAATTTTACGCGTGTAGTCGCGGCAAACCAATCCTTATGGATTGCCCCGAATATAACGAATACCACGACAAACTTTATTTCAACCCGGAAATCCATAGATGCGATTGGCCACAAAATGTAGATTGTCCTCAAAGTGAATTAGTTTCGAAAGCAAGGAAATCTGAATTACGAGCTAGTCTTCCAACCAAGTGTCCAAAGTACGATTCGGTCAATGAGACTGTACTATTGCCTCATGGAAACGACTGCACCAAGTTTTACATGTGCTCGCACGGGCAGAAAGTATTGAAGCAATGTCACGAAATGGATGACGAGGGTAATCGTTTTTACTTCAATTATGAAAAGCAAATTTGCGACTGGCCATGGAACGTTGATTGTCAGCTGCCTGAACCTGTAATCAAAGCTGCACTGATCAGAGAGGAAATATTACCAGTCCCGACCAAATGTCCAGCGGTGGATTCAATGGACAGAACTGTGATGATTGCGCACGAGTCGGACTGTACCAAATTCTACATGTGCTGGCGAAGACACAAGTATGAGAAACAATGCGCCACGATGGACAACACTGACGACAGATTACATTTCAACAAGTATTTACAAATATGTGATTGGCCATGGGCCGCTGGCTGTGATTCAGACGCAACAACTCTACCCCCTGAACCTACTCCCAGACCTACTCATCCTACCACGACTACTTCAAGGCCTACCCGTCCTTCCACAACTACTTCAAGACCTACCCGTCCTTCCACAACTACTCGAAGACCTACCTATGCTCCCACGACTACCCCAACGCCTACCCATCGTCCCTCGACTACCCCATACCCCACCACCACTCCACCACCGAATCCTACTCCAGATCCTGGAGTCGAAGGTTGCATAGGGACATGTCCCGAATGGGATCCCCGAATTGGAATCACGGCTCTACCTCACGAAGAGTGCAGAAAATGGTGCAGCTGCGAGAGTGATAACAGAGAACGAGTTTGGCTGTGTCCTGGCAAATTGGAGTTCAGTCCAACTCTTAAAATATGCACCGATCCCCAAATCGCTGGATGTCACGGAAGAAGATCCTCACCACAAGAATCTAATGATCACGATGAAGCACTCATGAACGTTTTGGGTTACAACAAACGTTTCATGTTTTAAATGACAACGTATAAGCACTTTTTTTAATTAACAAGAGCCTGTATTTCCTTCGACAGCCGTACATGTGGAAACTTAGCATCCCCGATGGACAGTCCAGGAAGATGTGTGAAAATTCTATCAACAGCATGGCTTAACTTTTGACTCAACAGTGCTTAGAAAATCTACCAATTGCTTCCCATTGCAGAAGTGGGCGTACCGGGTGGTCCTCAGATGCATAGTTAACGACCAAAATGGCAATCCTCACACAGCAATCCCAGTGTCACTACATCATTCTTTCATGACTCCCATTATCATACTTATTAAACAACTGTAACAGTAGCGCGTCACTCATGCCGAAAATTATCGAAGCGAGGTAATCGATTACTCTTAAAGGCCCTCGTACATTTATAATTCCATCGATCCAACGTATCTGTAGATGTTTAAATAAATATCGTTTCCATTCATCCACATTGTTACTCGTTACCATGTTCTACTGGTATATACATATGTATCTTACAAATAAAGAATTTGAAGAAATATATCATAAACGTAGAATGTTTCAACGCCCATCAAATCGAGCTGTTTTTTCGAGCTTCTGAGTTAAGCTTAAACACTGTTTGAATAATGAGATAATATTGATGCTGGAGAGACGAAAGTTCACAAAAAAGTCAAGATTTCTTATTGAATCAAAAATATCGAGTATTGGAAAGCAATTGGGTGTCAAAATGTTACGACGGTGAATTCTTTCCACTATTGATGCTGTGTCATCGACTCCTTTAGGATTTTGGAGTGGTTTGCATTTCGATAAATATTGATAATGAAAAAGCTGAAATAAGAGCTGGCTAGTGAAGTATATTTTTTACGTCATACCGAAACAGTTCATGAGCTCGGATTAGCAGAGGTTTGAAGTCCATTCGATATCCATGGTCATACTTGAAGAATTGATACAAAATTCATGTGAAATATCACGTTCATGAAGTGCATGATGGAACAGTGTTCAATGAAACGTTGAAGTTTTCTACACGTTCGCTAAAATCACTGTTTAGATATTTCATTAGATGCTCGAATTCACCAACCGGTAGGGTTGAAAAATACTAGAGCACGGAAAAAGATATTTGTAAATTTTTGTTACATATTTCTTTTGGGTAATGATCGTTCGTATTTTGAGGAAATTCTTTGGATTAACCTTTGTTTATACTTATTGAAATAATTTCGAAGAAATATTTTGAAGGAACGTGCGGGACTCAGTCACCACCAAAACTTTTACAATGCCATGGAGGTTCTTTGATAATTTCAAAGATATATACCACGAGTTTGGCAGGGTATCATGTACAACATTCGCTTTTACCGAACTCGCTTACGTTGGCTGCATGTTTCCCGGTTATTTTTGATACCGCTCAGTTTAAAACGGTTTCATGATTGAAAGTTGTATGCGGTGTATGTAATAAATTGGGAATTGACAATAAAAGATTTCTGTACGGATAACACGATGGCCCTTGTAATAATTCGGCTCATGGATAAAAATTGAGTTGGTATCTTATGCAAAAGTAGACCAGCGACATTATCTTTGAATTTCAAGGACTGAGCTGGGTTTGGGAGAAATGATGACGGCTATGAGCGTAAGAATTTGTATTATATTCGAATGACTGCAGGGATATCGTCACGCCAAATTTCGATGAACAGGATAACAAGAAGGGATAATGTAAAATGTACAAATTGACTCAGAATCTTTTTAGATTATCCACGAAATTGCAGATAAGCTCGCAAGAGCAAATGTATAAAAGAATCGAGCCAAGAATAAATTCATGTATTCGTTGCAGAAAAAGTTCATTAAGCTTATACGTATTTGGATCTGTTAGCGAGAGAGCTGCAATGGCACGTACTCGATGTGAGTATACATTCCTTTAATAACGAATTATGGGAAAATCGTCAATTTTGTAGAATTTTCTGTACAAACTGAAAGTGTTTTTTTTTCATTCAAATCTAAACAGTGGTGAATGGAATGCTGTCCAGTGCTTTAGTAGTTGGGTTGGCTCTGCTCGTAGCAGCCGAAGAAGAACGTAATTGGCCAGAAAATGAAGATCGTGTTCAAAGTGCATTACTTTTGAAAGAAAAAATATCTGGACCCCGAGCTAGTCGTCCAACCGAGTGTCCAAAGTATGATTCGATCAATGAGACTGTACTATTGCCTCATGAAAGCGACTGCACCAAGTTTTACATGTGCTCGCACGGAAAGAAAGTGTTGAAGCAATGTCCAGAAATGGATGAAGAAGGTAATCGTCTTTATTTCAACTTTGAAGAGCAAATTTGCGACTGGCCGTGGAACGTCGATTGTAAGCTGCCTGAACCGATCATGAGACCGGGACCGATCAAGCAAATATTGCCTGTCCCAACTGAGTGTCCTGCAAAGGATTCACCGAAATACACTGTGCATCTTGCTCATGAGTGGGATTGTACTAAATTCTACAAGTGCTTACGAGGACAAAGGCATCTGATGGAATGCCCCGAGATGCCAGACACTGACGCCAGATTGCACTTCAACAAAGTCGAACAAGTTTGCGATTGGCCATGGACGGCTGATTGCGATTCCGGAGAATCCACTCAACGGCCACCAACCACCCGACCTCCGCCAACCACTCAACATCCACGAACGACTCAACCTGCGCCAATCACCCGAACTACTGCAATCACTCGACCTCCTCCAACCACGCAACCTCCTCCAACTACCCAAAATCATCAAAGCACAACAGCCGATCCTGAAATCAGAGGATGTCTGGATACGTGTCCAAACGACGATCCCCCGAACTTTATCACGGCTATACCCCATGCCGATTGTAGAAAGTGGTGCAGATGTGAAAATCATAAAGTGAAAGTCACTTTGTGTCCTGGCAAGCTGCACTTCAGTCCAACTCTCAAGGTATGCACGCTCCCTGAACTTGCAGGGTGTAAAGGAAGAAAATATATCTACCGATCACGAGGAGCCAATGACGACGATGAAGCACTCAAGAACATTTTAGGGTACAAGAAACGCGCTCAGTGGTAAAATATCCTTCGGGATTATTCCTTAATTGGACGAACGAGACCACTGGTGGATGTGTTTATCGCCGGTGCAAATGCAAAAAGATCCATTTTTTAATTGTAACTTTAATTATTTTTCATTGAATAAATTACATCCCGAAAATCAAGGAGGTTGAATTTCTCTATATCGCATTACGTTTCTACTTTGTCTCTTGCGGAATCTGTCTGACACCCTTACCTTCAGTGAATTTAGCTTTAGCGCTACTGAATTTTGGTCTCTTGAACTCGTAGGGTATAAACAATTGAAACATTGACAAAGCTAGTAGTCAGCTACTAGTCAAAAAACAATGTCCAATGTCACAGAAAACGAACAAACCACGGATTTGTTTTACCTCTTGACAGACATAAAAAACATATACATTCAGTTGAAGGACCAAGACGTCATTTTCATTCCCTACTTCCATTGTAACGTGAAAAGCCTAAGACTGTGGATATCTGGGTGGCTAAAGAATTGAATGGATCCTTCTAGGGGTAATAAGCCATGGGCTATATTCTCTTCGTCAAATCCTGTGCTTTTATTACCTCGTCTCCTGAAAGTTTGTATACGCATATTATACGGTTTAGTGAGCCTGTAATTTTATGAATAATACGAAAATATCAATGGCATCCGCGCAACAATTGCGCGGACTGTTTTTTTCGCTGTATTTTTTATTTTTCCCAACAAGATCGTTTCGATCGAGTGAATTTGTGTTTATATAACGATTACTGCGTAACCACGTTTTCCAAACCTGCCGTACACAGCATGAAGGATTTTAATCGAAAAAAGAAAATGTGGGAATTACTTTTTTTATTCGGTAACCTTATCGGTTCTTGTAAAAAATACTTTGAGATTATTTTTTTTTCTCAATTCTAAAACAAAAGTTCATATGGTAAGATTTATTTGACAACGCGAAAACTGAATACGTATCATTTTCGTCGTGGCATATAATGAATGTCAGCGAAATGTCGTAGATCCTTATTATATAAATCTGTATGAGACAGGTTCGTCTCTTTGACTCTGAGTTTGATTAGTTATGCGCCGACAAATACTGAATGGATATCATTGAATCTTTCACAGAGAGAAAACTGTAATTCACGCTCAGTCGGGTTCTCCACTATGCGGCAATTCGATGCATTGTTTATTAGTAGTAACAAAAATGAGATTGTCAATTTAAAATCGAAAAAAGTTGATCAATCGTTGAATAATGGGGCAAAAATAGAAGAAATGTTAATCTTAATAACGGCAATTGCAATTGCTTGAAAGTGCAACAACTGCTGTTTTTTTTTCGTTAAGAACGACCATGTCGAAGAATTTGTTGAGAAGCTGTTGAAGACAATGTCCCGAAGTTTCTACGTCATAACCACTTTTTAAATCCTTTTATGAAGACAAAGTAATAAATCATTTACCTAGGTCTATGGAAGGCTTGATACAAATCTCCAACAATGCCAAGGTATTCGAATAACGGACTTGGTCTTGCGTCATCTTCCGAATTGGGATGATTGTCCAACATCTCTTGGCCGAATACCGAGGTAATTAGCGAAGAGAGTAGAAACGATGTGGCGAGGATAATATAGAAATTGGTGTTCATTATTTCCAACGGATGATTCTGTGTGAATTGTAAACGTGTTAGCTATTATTCTTACAATGACCGGCTTCTAGAATTTTATCAAAAGTTCGAAGGTTCGAAACGTCTTGAAAAATGTATCGAGTTTTCTTTTCATTTGATCGCTCTTGACGAAAACGATTGGAATGACAAAAATGTAGCTTAGAAGACTGACAAAATTGCTTCATGGATCTGGAATAATTTCTAACAGATTACAGACACCGTAGAATTCGTTATTTTCACCTACGAATCCTCAATTATTGAAGAACTGTTTCCATTAGAAGCCAAATAATGGTTTGCGCAATGAGCAGCAACTACTGAAAGATAATGGAAATAACATGGTCGCTTCTACTTATTGTTGAACACTGGAAAGTATGAAAAAGATCTAATCTTCGAAATCAGATGCGATGAATAGTCCCGACTGGCCACAACATTAAGACGAAGATTCGAGAATTATTTAGTTTAGGTGGTGGTGATAAGGGCTGAGAACACGATTTTGTATCAATCTCAAACGGCTCGATATCGACACGCGAAATTTGATGGAAATGATAAAAATAGGAAACTACGTGAAATTTACCGATTGACCGAGAAGTTCCTTAGATTAGACACGAATTTAACGATAAGCCTCCCGACGAGAGTATATAAAAGAATAGACTCTTAGAAAAATCTATGTATTCGCTTCATTGCGATCTCGAACGCATTTTCTGCTTACGGTCAAGAGTGCCGAAATGGCAAATATTTTCTGTGAGTAACTCCACTGCCCATCATTGAATAACCATCATTTTTAGGCAATATTTGATTTTTTGAATAAACACAAATTCTTCTTTAACATTCGAACAGTGGCAAACACAATGCTGTCCAGTGCTTTGATAGTTGGATTGGCACTACTCGTAGCAGCCGACGTCGAACCCATCTCTGTCTCAGAATGCCCAAAAGACGCGTTAAGGAATGAAACCGTGCAAATTCCACACGAAGATGATTGTACGAAATATTACATGTGCGTGGGTAATAAAACAGTGCTGATGGAGTGTCCAATCATGGATGCAGATGGTGACAGACTCTACTTCAATCCGGAACTTCATCTGTGTGACTGGCCATGGAGTTTCAAGTGTGATTTACCTTTGCCTGGCCCCACCATTGGTAAGCCATCGTATCAGATCCAAAGGAAAAAGCTGAACAAATGTACACCTCCGACCGAGTGCCCAAGAGTCGATCAGGAGGCCGAGACTGTACATCTTGCTGACGAGATGGATTGTACAAAATTCTACAAATGCCTTCAAGGCTCCAGAATTCCGATGTCGTGTCCGGTTGACCAGAACGGTTACAAGTTGTATTTCAATCCTTGTGAACAGGTTTGTGATGAGCCGTACAATGTGGATTGTTACGCTCGGAACTTTGTGTCGACTCAGGGAAGTCTATCATCTACAATGAATGTCGCTTATCCCACGAAATGTCCGAAAGTTGATCCAGTAAACGACAGTATAGTACTACCTTACCCAGATGACTGTACGAAATTTTACGCGTGTAGTCGCGGCAAACCAATCCTTATGGATTGCCCCGAATATAACGAATACCACGACAAACTTTATTTCAACCCGGAAATCCATAGATGCGATTGGCCACAAAATGTAGATTGTCCTCAAAGTGAATTAGTTTCGAAAGCAAGGAAATCTGAATTACGAGCTAGTCTTCCAACCAAGTGTCCAAAGTACGATTCGGTCAATGAGACTGTACTATTGCCTCATGGAAACGACTGCACCAAGTTTTACATGTGCTCGCACGGGCAGAAAGTATTGAAGCAATGTCACGAAATGGATGACGAGGGTAATCGTTTTTACTTCAATTATGAAAAGCAAATTTGCGACTGGCCATGGAACGTTGATTGTCAGCTGCCTGAACCTGTAATCAAAGCTGCACTGATCAGAGAGGAAATATTACCAGTCCCGACCAAATGTCCAGCGGTGGATTCAATGGACAGAACTGTGATGATTGCGCACGAGTCGGACTGTACCAAATTCTACATGTGCTGGCGAAGACACAAGTATGAGAAACAATGCGCCACGATGGACAACACTGACGACAGATTACATTTCAACAAGTATTTACAAATATGTGATTGGCCATGGGCCGCTGGCTGTGATTCAGACGCAACAACTCTACCCCCTGAACCTACTCCCAGACCTACTCATCCTACCACGACTACTTCAAGGCCTACCCGTCCTTCCACAACTACTTCAAGACCTACCCGTCCTTCCACAACTACTCGAAGACCTACCTATGCTCCCACGACTACCCCAACGCCTACCCATCGTCCCTCGACTACCCCATACCCCACCACCACTCCACCACCGAATCCTACTCCAGATCCTGGAGTCGAAGGTTGCATAGGGACATGTCCCGAATGGGATCCCCGAATTGGAATCACGGCTCTACCTCACGAAGAGTGCAGAAAATGGTGCAGCTGCGAGAGTGATAACAGAGAACGAGTTTGGCTGTGTCCTGGCCAATTGGAGTTCAGTCCAACTCTTAAAATATGCACCGATCCCCAAATCGCTGGATGTCACGGAAGAAGATCCTCACCACAAGAATCTAATGATCACGATGAAGCACTCATGAACGTTTTGGGTTACAGCAAACGTTTCATGTTTTAAATGACAACGTATAAGCACTTTTTTTAATTAACAAGAGCCTGTATTTCCTTCGACAGCCGTACATGTGGAAACTTAGCATCCCCGATGGACAGTCCAGGAAGATGTGTGAAAATTCTATCAACAGCATGGCTTAACTTTTGACTCAACAGTGCTTAGAAAATCTACCAATTGCTTCCCATTGCAGAAGTGGGCGTACCGGGTGGTCCTCAGATGCATAGTTAACGACCAAAATGGCAATCCTCACACAGCAATCCCAGTGTCACTACATCATTCTTTCATGACTCCCATTATCATACTTATTAAACAACTGTAACAGTAGCGCGTCACTCATGCCGAAAATTATCGAAGCGAGGTAATCGATTACTCTTAAAGGCCCTCGTACATTTATAATTCCATCGATCCAACGTATCTGTAGATGTTTAAATAAATATCGTTTCCATTCATCCACATTGTTACTCGTTACCATGTTCTACTGGTATATACATATGTATCTTACAAATAAAGAATTTGAAGAAATATATCATAAACGTAGAATGTTTCAACGCCCATCAAATCGAGCTGTTTTTTCGAGCTTCTGAGTTAAGCTTAAACACTGTTTGAATAATGAGATAATATTGATGCTGGAGAGACGAAAGTTCACAAAAAAGTCAAGATTTCTTATTGAATCAAAAATATCGAGTATTGGAAAGCAATTGGGTGTCAAAATGTTACGACGGTGAATTCTTTCCACTATTGATGCTGTGTCATCGACTCCTTTAGGATTTTGGAGTGGTTTGCATTTCGATAAATATTGATAATGAAAAAGCTGAAATAAGAGCTGGCTAGTGAAGTATATTTTTTACGTCATACCGAAACAGTTCATGAGCTCGGATTAGCAGAGGTTTGAAGTCCATTCGATATCCATGGTCATACTTGAAGAATTGATACAAAATTCATGTGAAATATCACGTTCATGAAGTGCATGATGGAACAGTGTTCAATGAAACGTTGAAGTTTTCTACACGTTCGCTAAAATCACTGTTTAGATATTTCATTAGATGCTCGAATTCACCAACCGGTGGGGTTGAAAAATACTAGAGCACGGAAAAAGATATTTGTAAATTTTTGTTACATATTTCTTTTGGGTAATGATCGTTCGTATTTTAAGGAAATTCTTTGGATTAACCTTTGTTTATACTTATTGAAATAATTTCGAAGAAATATTTTGAAGGAACGTGCGGGACTCAGTCACCACCAAAACTTTTACAATGCCATGGAAGTTCTTTGATAATTTCAAAGATATATACCACGAGTTTGGCAGGGTATCATGTACAACATTCGCTTTTACCGAACTCGCTTACGTTGGCTGCATGTTTCCCGGTTATTTTTGATACCGCTCAGTTTAAAACGGTTTCATGATTGAAAGTTGTATGCGGTGTATGTAATAAATTGGGAATTGACAATAAAAGATTTCTGTACGGATAACACGATCGCCCTTGTAATAATTCGGCTGATGGATAGCAATTGAGTTGGTATCTTATGCAAAAGTAGACCAGCGACATTATCTTTGAATTTCAAGGACTGAGCTGGGTTTGGGAGAAATGATGACGGCTATGAGCGCAAGAATTTGTATTATATTCGAATGACTGCAGGGATATTGTCACGCCAAATTTCGATGAACAGGATAACAAGAAGGGATAATGTAAAATGTACAAATTGACTCAGAATCTTTTTAGATTATCCACGAAATTGCAGATAAGCTCGCAAGAGCAAATGTATAAAAGAATCGAGCCAAGAATAAATTCATGTATTCGTTGCAGAAAAAGTTCATTAAGCTTATACGTATTTGGATCTGTTAGCGAGAGAGCTGCAATGGCACGTACTCGATGTGAGTATACATTCCTTTAATAACGAATTATGGGAAAATCGTCAATTTTGTAGAATTTTCTGTACAAACTGAAAGTGTTTTTTTTTTCTTTCAAATCTAAACAGTGGTGAATGGAATGCTGTCCAGTGCTTTAGTAGTTGGGTTGGCTCTGCTCGTAGCAGCCGAAGAAGAACGTAATTGGCCAGAAAATGAAGATCGTGTTCAAAGTGCATTACTTTTGAAAGCAAAAATATCTGGACCCCGAGCTAGTCGTCCAACCGAGTGTCCAAAGTATGATTCGATCAATGAGACTGTACTATTGCCTCATGAAAGCGACTGCACCAAGTTTTACATGTGCTCGCACGGAAAGAAAGTGTTGAAGCAATGTCCAGAAATGGATGAAGAAGGTAATCGTCTTTATTTCAACTTTGAAGAGCAAATTTGCGACTGGCCGTGGAACGTCGATTGTAAGCTGCCTGAACCGATCATGAGACCGGGACCGATCAAGCAAATATTGCCTGTCCCAACTGAGTGTCCTGCAAAGGATTCACCGAAATACACTGTGCATCTTGCTCATGAGTGGGATTGTACTAAATTCTACAAGTGCTTACGAGGACAAAGGCATCTGATGGAATGCCCCGAGATGCCAGACACTGACGCCAGATTGCACTTCAACAAAGTCGAACAAGTTTGCGATTGGCCATGGACGGCTGATTGCGATTCCGGAGAATCCACTCAACGGCCACCAACCACCCGACCTCCGCCAACCACTCAACATCCACGAACGACTCAACCTGCGCCAATCACCCGAACTACTGCAATCACTCGACCTCCTCCAACCACGCAACCTCCTCCAACTACCCAAAATCATCAAAGCACAACAGCCGATCCTGAAATCAGAGGATGTCTGGATACGTGTCCAAACGACGATCCCCCGAACTTTATCACGGCTATACCCCATGCCGATTGTAGAAAGTGGTGCAGATGTGAAAATCATAAAGTGAAAGTCACTTTGTGTCCTGGCAAGCTGCACTTCAGTCCAACTCTCAAGGTATGCACGCTCCCTGAACTTGCAGGGTGTAAAGGAAGAAAATATATCTACCGATCACGAGGAGCCAATGACGACGATGAAGCACTCAAGAACATTTTAGGGTACAAGAAACGCGCTCAGTGGTAAAATATCCTTCGGGATTATTCCTTAATTGGACGAACGAGACCACTGGTGGATGTGTTTATCGCCGGTGCAAATGCAAAAAGATCCATTTTTTAATTGTAACTTTAATTATTTTTCATTGAATAAATTACATCCCGAAAATCAAGGAGGTTGAATTTCTCTATATCGCATTACGTTTCTACTTTGTCTCTTGCGGAATCTGTCTGACACCCTTACCTTCAGTGAATTTAGCTTTAGCGCTACTGAATTTTGGTCTCTTGAACTCGTAGGGTATAAACAATTGAAACATTGACAAAGCTAGTAGTCAGCTACTAGTCAAAAAACAATGTCCAATGTCACAGAAAACGAACAAACCACGGATTTGTTTTACCTCTTGACAGACATAAAAAACATATACATTCAGTTGAAGGACCAAGACGTCATTTTCATTCCCTACTTCCATTGTAACGTGAAAAGCCTAAGACTGTGGATATCTGGGTGGCTAAAGAATTGAATGGATCCTTCTAGGGGTAATAAGCCATGGGCTATATTCTCTTCGTCAAATCCTGTGCTTTTATTACCTCGTCTCCTGAAAGTTTGTATACGCATATTATACGGTTTAGTGAGCCTGTAATTTTATGAATAATACGAAAATATCAATGGCATCCGCGCAACAATTGCGCGGACTGTTTTTTTCGCTGTATTTTTTATTTTTCCCAACAAGATCGTTTCGATCGAGTGAATTTGTGTTTATATAACGATTACTGTGTAACGATTACTGTGTAAAATTATTTGATGAAATCGAAAAAATGCATCTGTTTCTTTGACGGAAGGTTCACTATTTTGAATGGTAAACAATAGCTTAAAAATAATTTTTGAAAATCGATTCGCGTATTTTTTATTGCTGGGCGATTGCAAAACTTTTAACAGTGTGCGAGAATAGCGTAGAAAAAAGTCGTCGTGTATCAAAGTCACAACAGGTTGATCCTCTAACTCTCCGGCTACCAAAAGGCTCTGCTTTCCTCAACGATGCTCGGAAAAGAATGAACGTTCGCTTTTTTCTCTAAACACGATTATTTCCTTGAAATTAATCATCACCACGATCTTTTTTCCTCTCAGTCACTCTATGATTGACATTTCATTACGAACTTCAACCAACCGTAATCTAGAGTCGTGGTAGCGAATCGGACACAAGTACATTTAAAAGCGAGTTGTTCCACGACTCTTTACAGCGAAGACTGCGTTTCCAACTGTTTTCGAAAAATTTCGAAGATTGTTTATACAATAACTCGATAATGACAGCGTTTTGAAAGATGTTTTAGTTTCACGTATTGTTTATTTTTTTTATCTCTCGATTGTGACTATTTTCGACTCTGTAGCTTATTCTGTTTTGCAGATATGAATATTTTTTTTTTCCGTTGCATTAAAATATCGATTTAATGAACATAGTCTCGCGGATCATAATTTCTAGTCACAACTAGTTTCACTAGACCGAGAAACGTCAAAAAGTGTCTGCGATCAAAAATCCTACCTTTTTCCAATGTTTTCGATAAACGGAATATTAATATCTCCAATATGCGTTAGCTCTCCAAGTTGTAAATTACCGCAACTTTAGATAATTATAAATAATAATTTTTCGGCAGTGCCGCTCCAAAATGTGTGAAAATTTTATTATGCATGATACGACTTACCGATAAATTTGCAAATTATTCCGTAATAACAATAGGAGGTACGATGGAAAAAGTGAAAACCGGAAAGTTCACTTTTCTCTATCCAACAAAATTGAATGTTACGAAGTGGTTGGATAACTCGTAGAACACTTAAGAACAAATTAAACTATTGGTATAAAACTCTGATCATTATTGAAAGTGTTTCGTAGTATGGGCGATGAAAATCGGCTTAGTGGATAACAATATTTCGGTAATTATGAAATCGTTGTCGCACTGATCGTCTCACAACTCGATTCAAGATTCGAACTCCGAATAAATAGTCTTTGTTTGCGAAAGCAGCCCCTAACTTCGAAGGCATCTCTCGTGAGCGGAATATCTAGCGCAGCCAAGCAAAGCAACCAACCAACCAATGGAAGCTTTCCAACAATCCAAGCGAAGTGAACTCTCTAATTGTTCGCGAGAAACCTTATTTCAGGTGCTTTGTACAAACTCAATCGAAATCGACCAAATCCATGAAACCACTCTCAAATATTCTCTCATGGGCTGCATGCTCACTCAATTAGTCTCTGTTTCCAGTTTCTTATGGTAACATCGTTACCAACAAAATATCGATCTCTTTTCAGAAAATTTACTTTTTTAGTGTAGTGATTTCTTCAGTGAATTAATTACGCTCTTATTACTGTTGAACGAACTGTTGAAGTTGTGATTTTATTTTTTATTCGTGATTGTGCTTTTTTTTCAATATTTAACTCGAATAGTCGTTATGATAGATTTTAGAATGAAACTGTCCACGCAGGAGTGTTGATGGAATAATAAAAAAATAAAGCAGGCATCTAAGTGAAGATTTTATTTTTCGAAGTAGTTTTCCACATATTCGTAATTGTTTCGATGATGATTGACAATCCTGAAGGTCGTGCTTCAGGATTGGGGAGGCTCATAATCGACAAAGGTACAATAACCTTAAAATGCCTTGTATCATATATGTAATCCGAGTAACGTTATAGGCTGTTGCAAAGGCGGAAATAACAGTCGTTTTCAGGTGTATTGGCAAATGTGGTTTGGCTGAAAGTGGATCCTGGTTCATCAACACACTCGGAACGAGTTTTATTCGCCGAAATGTGGTAACACGCCAAGGCATTACGAGAGGAAAAAAAAGATTTGGGGGGTTGGTCGAAACATGATCAAATTGAAATTATCGACGGAGACAAAAAGACTCGCGGTTCAAGAGGCGAAGAGAGAGGGAGAGTAAGGAAGGAAGAGAGGGATAGAAACCGAGAGAGCAAGGAGGAAAGGATATGGGAATGGGACAAATCATTTCTCTCCCTCTTCTCGCAAGATGTTAACCTGTACGAGAACAGAGTGGTCGAACAACTCTGTTCATTTATCTCGGCATGTACAAGCTCTTTCAAAACGATTGATCGAGCGAGACATCAATATTTTTTTGTTATCAGAGACTTTTCGATTATTTCGACTTTACGATTATGTCATGAAGCTCGAAGGAACTTCACTTTTTTACCCCTGCTTGTGGCTGTTATTTATTTATTTTTTTTAATTTATGAAAATACAAACGAAGCCGCCCGAAACCCGAAGTAAAATGGATAAAGTAATGGCCAAAAAAACTGCTTGCTAAGCTTAAATTCCAAATAAAAAACTTGCTTACCAACTGAGTTTACGAGATATTTTGAATGACCCTGTATGTACACAAGAAAGAAGGGGCAAAGAACAGAAAAGGAGAAAAAGGACGAAGAGGAAGGGGCTCGAATGAGTAGAGGCAAGCACACAGGGCTCTGAAGAGAGAACGGTCATTGCCACCACTCCCCAGAGACTCGAGCTTCGATTCCACTAATACATACTCGAAGCTGCATTCATAGTTCGCCAGCTGAGCCTGTAATGTAACATGTAAATGCTCTGTCTAAATGGTTCAGGAATCGTGGATACGATTTGCAAGGTTGTACATTTTTCAATTGACCGACGTTTGCTCATCCTTTTTGCTGAGGTTATCCAAATGTTTCACGTGTCAATGAAATCGAGCCTTGAAAGATCAATTACATTACAATTACACCTGCTGAATTCTTTGCTACCAGTTACACATTTTGCGCAATTTCCCTTCCCTGCAGGGGTCCCAATTATTTTCATCATTACGTATTCGCTTCGAGGGTTCCGAACCCCAATAGCAACTTCCTCACGTCGTCGTGGAAGTATATATATTCAAATTATATTGCATCAGTCGATCGATTCCCCCGACAGATTTGCTAACACTTTTCGGTGACCTTCCCGAAAATCATTCAACGAAAAAGAAAAATATTCATATCTGCAAAACGGAATAAGCTACAGAGTCGTAAATAGTCGCAATCGAAAGATAAAAAAAAAACTAAAAAATACGTGAAACTGGAAAATCTACAAAATGCTGTAATTATCGAGTTATTACAGAAACAATTTTCAAACATTTTCGAAAACAGTTGGAAACGCGATCCTTGCTGTAAAGAGTATTGGAGCGATTCGCTTCTAAATGTACTTGTCTCCGAGTCGCTACCGCGAGTCTAGATCCACCAGTAGAACAGACTTCGCCTTTGAAATGAATTCAAACCAACCATTTCCTTGCGCAGTTACCAAAAGTTCATTTTCCAAGAATGGAAGTGGCGAAATTTCTGAAACTACGATGTCCAGCTCGTTGAAGGCATATTTACGACGTCAAACTGCCAAAAGTGTGGAGAGGAACTGGCAGCGAGTAAATGTGACGAATCGAGGAGTGTGATTACACATGACAGTTCAACGCGAATTGGGACTGGCGCGGGAGCAGGGCACCGGTCGAGTAACTCGGCGCCCTGACTCCTTCGCAACCACACCGTAAATATATTCCCCTCCACATACCTGTACCACGTAAAATAGTCATGCGCATCGACTACTCGTAAGAAAGACCTGACTCGCATCGGCTGAAAGTCGGACTTTCGCCCTTTTGGGCCTGAGTGGTTAAACTCTGAATAGCGGCAAGAAGAGTCAAACTGCAGATGTATATTTATGTATACATAGCTGCAGTTTGGCTCCTCATACCTTCACCTCCGTGGCATGGCCAATAGAGGGCAGCGTCGCCACTCACCTTTCTTCTCTTTCTCCGCGAGTGCGATCTCTCTCTCTCTCTCAGCGAACCTCCCGTAAGAGACGGGGACCACGAAGAAGAAGCCGAAGAGGAAACCGGTGGTGGTTCACGGAGAGAGACTAACGTGGCGAGTCCCAACCGATCGGGCCCCCGAGTACCAAGAGAGAAAGAAAAGAGGGAGAAAGAGCAAGACTGTGTGCGTGTCTGTGTGTGCCAGTGAGAAAGAGAGAGAGAGAGAACAGAGGACTACGACGATATACGAATCGTGCACGCTGTGAACTAGAAACGAGCCGAAAGGTGCTGACGACGGTCGCCTCGCGAGACGACAGCACCGGCTACGGAAACCTATAGGATCCACCAAATCCTCCGAACAACTTTGCTACCACTCGGACCTTTGCTATATACATATACATATCGGTTTTTATATCTATGTATAGTTATATACATATACGTCAAAAAATATCGCAACGAAGGGTCCGAACGGCCGAGTTCTGAGTTTAGTCCTTATCGCGTCGATTCAGCTCGCGTTTGCGAATTCAAAATCCAAGACAATCCGTCAACCAGAAATAACCGCGCGATATAAACGATTTATTCTCATAATACAGTTGCCAAGTGTGTCAGTGTCATGATCCAGTGCCGATTAAGCGATTGAGCTAATTCTTTGATCGATCCAATCGTCCATAAATAACACACTAATTATATTTGTTGACCAGCCAGAAATACACGTGGATAAAGAGGCAACGGAGTAGAACGGTGATTGGTGAAAAGTATCAATTAATCTGACGCTCTTGCGTGATGGTACGTAATCGTACGATTTCGTAATTACTCAACCAACTAATTATCGAATTTTCACGGCGTTATCGCCGAGAATATTCCTTCTTCAAGGTAAGAATTTTCACATCGGAATCTATTTATTCCCGGGTATTAAGGAGGCTGGCTACATACGATAATATGATAAGAAGTTGATAAAATTTGGTGATAACATTCTCTAGCATCAAATACGATGACACACATTTTTTCAAAATTTTCGTCTACATAGCTGTCGAATAATTGGAGCTTACAATATGCAAAAGATATACCTATATATATCTGAATCCCATGCTTATGCATGTAAACTCTAGTATTTAATTACTCGAAAAATATGTAGAAGAAAAATCTTAAACATTTGTATATTCATTTTTAATACTAAAGAATATGCTCACTAATTTTCATTAAATTCTAATAATTTCGAATTTCCCTATGCTTTCAACATGGCAACATGATTGTGTGTAGCCAACTTCCTTAAAAATCCTGCTACATTTCGTTTCTCGATTTTCCCTTTTTCCTAGTTTTCTTAATATTGATTGATTATCCAAGCCTCAAATTTTCAAAGGCTCTTCGTCAAAGCTCTTCTTCTCTATTCCCTCGCCCACTATATACCGTTCTGCATTGATTCCGAAGAAACGACAATTCGTTGCCCACATCATGCAGGTTCACGGACTTTTTTCCACCGATCGATACTCGATGGACTCGCCATTCGAAAATGTGCGTTTTGCACGAACCGACCTGCTCCGATTCGTGGACTCTTTTGATTGCAATGTCACATTATCTGCCAGTCGGAAAGAACTTCCTCTTGAGGTTTGGGTGTAAATATAAAATCACGAAATAACAAAAGTGCGATTGACATTTGTGGAAAATTGTTGCAACTTTTCTTCACTTCCCTCGTGCAGGTTGATCAGTTTTTTTTTTCTTTGTTGAGTTCACCGTTGGCCAGTATCGTTAGGAGGTTAAAAATTGTGGGAAATTTTAGAGAATATCTAGTAGGAACTTGGCACGAATATGCTCGTCCGAAGTATGAAACTTTTGCTTTTTGAAAAGCCCTATTGAATGGACTATTAGTTCTGTCTCAAGGTCGCATGAACGAGGTTGAAAGCATCGCAGTCATTTTATTGTGGCTCATTTCTTCTGCTTGCTCTTGCAATCTTTTTCTCGTTCTCGTTCTTCTTCTTATTCTCAGCCTTGGTCGAGGATAGCTTAGCGAACGTGCAGCCCTGAGGAATGCCCTGAGACTTACGACCGGTTATTCTCTGCAGTCTCATCATTTTTATACGCGTTTAATGTGTTTTTCCATTAAGCTCATCCCTTGTTAACTCTTGACAATGGATGTCGGCTTTGGGGAGTGGAAATTCTTCAGAGGCAGGAAATACATTGGATTATTGAATTTCAGCGATTTTTTGTTGGAATTGACAGCCGAGAATGTCGTTTTTGAAACGAGGCAATTGTTCGGTCTCGTTAAAAAAAAAAAAAAAAAAAAAAACTCTCGAACAGCATTTTTTTTTCAAAGGTTCCGAAGTGTAATGGACTCGCGATCGTCCAGTCTGCTTGAAAATATTTTTCCAGCCGATACAGTTAGCTCCGTGGACTCATTAACTTTTTTCTTGCTTCACGCGATGTCGTAATGTATTCAAATCCCGTTTTGACGTTTATCATTTCATCAGTAAAATCATTGTCACGTGCTAAACGGCGTATATGAGCATAAGACGTTTTGGAATCATGAGCTCGTTGCTCCTCGTACGTCTAACACGAGGAAATGCCACGTACACGACCGTGAAGTATAAGAGAAACGAGAGAATCGCGAGAGAAGTTGAAGCCGAGCCGGTATGTCGTCCACGGATAGCGGTACCTTCTTGGCGCTCTCGGTGTGTGCCTCGACGGGCTCTCGTATTTTGTCGTTGTGATATACAAATGAATTTTTAATTTCTTATTTACTCGGTATCTTCGCTATCCCATTGTCATTGAAATTACAAGTTCAAAGACCCCGGAACGCAGTCATTTTTTCTCCGGCCCATTCGGAAGAGGAAATCCATTTTTTTTTTGTAGAAATTTTCGACTCCAAGAATTACGATTATTTTTGATTATTTTTCGTGGCGAAAAAACTCTTTTCCTCCTTTGTTATTTTAATAAAATTAAGGCTATCCTCGGATTTATTTACGAGGAAAAATTTGACAATTGCTGAACAAAACTCTCGTACAAAACTGGCAAGCAGCAAATCGCTCGTCTACGCTTTCATGTCTGACGCGTGACTCGCTTACAATCTGGTTAAAACGAAAGTGGCCGCTTCTCTTTAGCTGGTCTCGTAGAGTTACACTCGTATTTTACCGTTATCCGTTATACGCACATAAAAGACAATGTACGCAACGCTTTTACAAATGGAGGAAAAAAAACGAGGCATTTCTTTATTCGGGAAACTTTAATGCACGTTCCATTTTTACGTTCACGAGTTTTCGGAATTCATTTTTCACCATCTTCCTTATTAAGCCTCCCATTAAATAATACTTTGTGAAGAATTACTAGCAACTTTAAGATCTATCGGTTCTCAAAGGTTCATCGCGACCATTTAACTTGTCGAGTTGATCAAAATTTTGTTTTACTCCACTTACACCTTTTTGGGTCTTTGTATTTTCTTTTATTTGTTTGTTTGTTTTTTTTTCCATACTGTCACCCGAATGTGCTTGTCATCCAGATTTTTTCACAAATCTCTAAAATTCTAAAACGCATTGGCAGAGAATGATGATCGATCGTTCGGCTTCCGATTTCTGTTCCAGAAAAAAAATGGCTGTGAACTTCCAATTTTACTTTCTCATCCAATTATCCATGGAACTTGATGCTGAAGTATTTTCTAGACATTGACCAGATTGCGCAAATGGTTGTAAATACTTTCGATTTATTTTCGATTAGAAGCATAGAAATTTCTTTGGAAATATGATCCACGACGATTTGGTAATCATATCTGGGATTGGAATGGTGTTTTTTTTTATTATCTCGGTTGTAATCGTGCCTAATCGTGATAAGGATTTTTGGCACTGAGACTAAAGTCACTGGCCACTGGAACGTCCAATTCTATCGTTTTGATATCAAATCTCGCGATATACTTTTTTCGTTAGACTAACTAGTCTCCGAGGAGCATGTGCACGAATGAAAGAAAATCAAAGAAATGAAGCCCTTTGAATGCGACACTTTTTCATGAAGCTAAAATAAATAACAACGTCGTAGAATGTACACGTACTTACGTATAGACTGTGAGTAGACAGAAGAGACCGGAAGTTACCTTTCGGAGGCAGTTGGTTCTTCTTCTTTGTTCTGGAGTATCAAGCGCGACGTATTTAGGAAAACAAACAAGAAAAAAAGTCTATTTGTGTTCAGTGTTTCGAATTAACTTTATTTACGTAAAGTACAGTTTCGGGAAATCTAGCAATTTGCAAAATGGCGGATTTCCGATTTCTAATTTCCGTTGGCGACTCATTGGCTGTGAGGAAAGCTTTTGCGATCAATTTATTGCATTGAAAATGTGGCTGTGTATCAAATTTTTCAGGGATTAATGATTCTGACAGAATTTCAAGCTAATTCAAGTTTTTAAATTGGCCTGCGTCAAAATGACCCAGTGTGGCTGTGTATCAAATTTTTCAGGGATTAATGATTCTGATAATGGTTCAAGATCCTTAGTGCTTAAAATTAGGCCGGGTCAAATTGACCCAGTGTGGCGACGAAGGGTCAGACTTGGTATAAAATTTTTCAAGGATTAATGATTCTGCTGATATTTCAAGATACTTAACGTCATAAAATCAGCTCGGGTCAAATTGACCCAGTGTGGTGACGAAGGCCCAAACTGGGTATAAAATTTTTCAAGGATCAATGATTCTGATGATATTTAAAGATCCTCAAAAAGCTATAAAATCAGCCCGGGTCAAATTGACCCAGTGTGGCGACGAAGGGTCAAACTGGGTATAAATATTTTCAAGGATTAATGATTCTGCTGATATTTCAAGATCTTTAACGTCATAAAATCAGCCCGGGTCAAATTGACCCAGTGTGGCGACGAAGGGTCAAACTGGGTGTAAAATTTTCCAAGGATTAATGATTCTGCTGACATTTCAAGATACTTAATACAATAAAATCAGTCCGGGTCAAATTGACCCAGTGTGGCGACGAAAGGTAACAGTGGATCCGTGTGCATATAATATCTCAGAGTGAATCTTCCCCTAAAGAGATTGGAAGGAAAAGATGACTGCGAGTCGTTGACCTGCTCAGGAGTTGGCGAAATAGAATAGGAGTTGAATGCCCGATAAAAGGAGAAGAAGCGAGTCATTCGTTTTTTTTTTTACATATGAAGTATCATCCGAGTCGTAATTATGTACAGTAGAAGGACGAGACATACGATGGTGTTTGATGATTTACTCCGTGGGAAGTTTCCCAAGAGGTTGGCTCTCCGTCGCAGCCGGCGTGTTTCACGATTGCCACGGTCATGAGAGCCGTAGAGAAAAGTTTTGAAAAAATTCTCGTGCGAACTCCAGAACGTGATATTTCGTTGAGAATATTTATATTTTTATATACAAATACTCGCGCTCGCTTCTCGACTACGTTCAGCGACTTTTTGTTGCATCAAAGAAAGGGCAACCGATCGTGCTGCGTAACATCCGCGCCGTCTCTCGATATCGTTTTCATCCAACTCTCCATTTTAACTTTTTTTTCTTTCTTTCCAGATGAGCCATTTGCCAGTCATTTGGATAGTCGTGCTGTTGCATTTAGCCTCGACGTTCGCCAGCCCGATATACGCCCCGCAATTCCTTCCTGGTGGTGAGTTTTGTCGCAGAATTCGATTATTTTATTTATTCGCCGAAAGAATCACGATCATTTTTTTCTCGAGGAAGAATTTTCGATTTTTTGCTACGAAGAAAAAAAAATTGATTTCCTAGTGAGTCAGCTGGAAAAAACGAGAATCGTCATTCCATGGAAAAAGAATTCCCTCAAAGTTTCGCTAATCCCAAGCGCGAGGAGAAATTTCGAGCGAACCTTTCTCCGCGAACATCTGACCATTTAGTCATCACGAAACTTTGGCAATAAGCAATAAGAGTTAGCGGTGAATTTTTTATTCATTTTTATCCTCCTCAACCGTGCTCTCCCCGGGTTGCTTATATTTGTCCTCCTCACCTTCGCTCTCTGCATCTGTATCGCGTGGTCATTGCGCCCGTAACGAAGAACAAGTCGGTGTATAAAGCGAGAAAAATTGATGAGACCGTTATGCGAGAAGAATTCTCTCGGTATCGTCACGAGAACGAGCAGCATCGTGATTCATAGTTATCTCTCGAAGGTAAATCCCAATCACGAATTTCCTTGCTACGTAACAGTAAAACTTCGGGTCAAACAAAAGAAACAAAAATAAACGAATGCCATGAATTCTTGGCGATAGGAAATACTGTCACGTATAGTAACTCGGTAGTCGATTACATAAGAGATCACGACTGGAAACTTGGTTACGACACACGAGGCTGCGATGCTTTTCCATCGAAATTTCCTATGCATCACAAAATTCGTTACCACTCGAGGAAATTTTGTAAATTTCCTTCCCAAATCGATCACCAAGCCAGAGCGAGTCTCCATGGAAAGTAATAAACGAAAGTTTTCCCCAATCCCAGAATAATATTCAAATTTATTCCACCATACTTTCCATCAAGTGAATAAACGAGCTAATGTAAATTTCCTCATTATTCGAAAAAGTCCAGAAAATAGGGGATCCGTTCCAAGGCCATAAGTTCACAGGAACGATATCTATGACTTTTACTTTTGGTGCAGCCGATGAATTTTATTAAGAGAATGGCTCTTTCGTTTATTTTGTTGCGGAGATAAAAAATGCACGTGTTACGAATGGTTCAAGACACAAAAGGTGCGTGCGGAGTCGACGACATTGAATCTGCCTTGAGCCGTTAGGTAGTGCGTGTTCTTGACCGCACAAAACGCGTGGGTGAACTGGTCAGTGTTTTATTGCTTCGTTGACCACAAATAGATAGATCAAAGTGGGTTACACGCTCGGACGGAGACGCTCGCGTAGTCCTTCGTCATTTTTCCGGGCCACTTTTTCTCCAACAAGTCCAATTTATCGTTGGAGTTTTTATATATCCGTGCACTTGGACATACTTCGATGGGGATTCTCCATCAAGGTCGATGACTGGGTTTCTTTCATGCAGTATAATAATTCCTATAATCATCGTATATTGCCGCGTTACGAGCTGCTCCTTCCAGCTCATCAGAACTACTCCAACGAGAATGTGGATCATTTCCTATAATCTTCGAGCCCTACCACAAGCTCCGATACGACCAATTATAAACTCACGTCTTTCAAAATATTATTAAAAATCATTTTTCCGTGTCGTTGAACCAGAAAAGTATAGGCTGAAAATTTCCGCTCACTGTCATCGGATTTCAATTATTCTGGCAACAAATACGTGATGTATTCGTTTTTTTTTTTTCAATTAAAAATTTTTTTTAAAACCATTTGTGAAGCTATTTTTGAAGAAAACCAAAAAACAAACCAGCGTTTTTTTTTATTAACTGAATATTTGTTTTTATTTTATTTTTTTATAATTTCTTTATTTTTTAAAACCATTTTTGAAGTTATTTTGAAAAAGAAACAAAAAACAAACCAGCGTTTTTGTTTTACTAAACTGAATATTACGGTTTGCAACGGGCTCGTGAGCTAAATTCGATGATCCGTTCGGAGAAGTGTGCGGAGGATAACTCGGTCGAGTGGAATCGTTACTATAACGGATATTGAAATAAAAAGGATTTTATTGTGCGGAATGTTGGTCTCAGCAACGGACGTATGTGAACGCCCGCGCAAGCACGTCACAAACTTTCTTCGAGTTGGTGACTCATTGAGTGACGATGAGCGGTTTATTTTTCACTTCCGCCAATTGAGATTTACACACGGGGGCCGTACAGGGACACGAAAAAGATTCTTGATAAGACAATCGTGTCAGACTCGAGTCGAGGACGTTCAGCATCGCGTTTTCTATCGTCATTATTATCGTTATTAACATATTTATTTCGAATGACCGAGTGACCTAGAGTGCCAAATACGTAGTTGACAATTTTGGCACATGTAACTGGATCGAAACCTCGATTTGAGAATTTTTTTGGGACGAAGCTCAGTCCGTTAGAAAATGTTGCGTTGTTCGAAGGAATTTTATGATTGATCCTCGTCACAGCAGCGAGACAAATCAGCGTGTCACAGTTATCGATGTTTTCATTTTTGTTTTCTCGTGTCTTTGACCGAAGTTGGACCCTCGAACCGGATTACCCGGAACGTGAGGTAGTCACTGGGAGATGATAATCTATATAGTTGAGCGTCAGGTTGATTTAAAACTAAAAAGGGCTTGCAGGAAGTGTCGAAGCATGCACGAGGCTCGCGTCCATATACCTTTCGGGCATTATGCCATCGTTACGTGCATAGCTACAGGTGGCCATTAGAAAACTGTTAGGATAATCGAGGTGGCACATCGCACCAGGTAGAGAAGATTCCTCCGAGCACGCTACCCCCTGAAGCTGAGGAATGTTGGAAAGGTGATGCGGAGGAGAGAGGCGGGAATAAGAATAAAGAGGACAAGATGAAAACGGTGGCTGATGGAATGAACTGCGAGAGCAGTCCACCAGGAAAATCTTCAGATAGAATTGACGGGAGGAAAGTAGCCAAGAGGTGAGGAAAGACGAACACGCGGTAACGGTGAAAAACTGTGAAGGTGGTAAAAGGAACAACAACAAAAACGAAGCAGCTGTGAAACGTTAATGAGAATCAAGCCAGAAGCGAAGATTTATGAGATCGCATTCGTCGAGGGTTAAGAATATCGAGAAAAAAGGGATCAGACAACTATACCTTGTACAATATTCGTCCATGTAGAATATTGATTGACCAACCGATACATAATTCGATGTATAGACCGTACGAAAGAGAAAGAGAGACAGGAGAAAATGAGCTGTTACATAGGGCTATGACTGTGACCTACTTTTCGAGGCCATGCCACTGACTAGGCTCATACGTCGAAACGTTAACGGTATCCCCAACCAAGGAACATGCGACGCGAGAACGGAAGATCAACCAACAACCGACTCAACCTTCTCTTTTCTCTCTTTCTTTCCTTCTCGCTTTATCTCGCTTCTGACATCGATTTGCGTTGTCGTTTGCTCTTTGGTATGCATACACCGGGAATTCCATTCCAACCAACGCAAAAGTCACCTGGACCAGTTTTATTTTCTCTCCATTTCCTCCATTTTTGACTAAACTACGAAAGAAAAAAAAACAGAGCACTTTATTCTTCATGGCGATCAGCTGATCGACGTCGATCGAACTTGCTCCAACTTGGAATCGACTTCGAGTCATTTTTATCGAATACTTTGCTCAGATTCCGTTCGATGTTCTTTTTAGGATACGAGGAACGTTTTACTGTGGAAAAAGGGAGAAATCACATATCCAATAATCACCTTCAACATATGTTGGAAAATGAACGAAAATTATCATCTTTGCCGCTCTAAGAAATTTTAGCAAAGACATAGTAATTTTTTATTCATATTTCACTGAAAATAGCGGAACTTTGACACTTTTCGCCAAATTTTTACATTTTTCGCTCAATTTCAGATAATAAATTGCCATATAAAGATAAAGATAAAGATAAAATTGAGATCAAATCTTTCAGGGGGACGACATGGTGCCAGGTAACCATGACGTTCATAGTAATTTTCGCCCCTCTAAGGGATTTTAACAGACATAGTAATTTTTTATTCATATTTCACGGAAAATAGCGCAACTTTGACACTTTTCGCCCTATTTTGACAAAAAATTTCCAAAATCATAATTTTCGCCCCGCTAAGGGATTTTAGCAAAGACAAGGTAATTTTTTATTCCCATTCCACTGAAAATAGCGGGACTTTGACACTTTTCGCCAAATTTTCACTTTTTTTGCCCGATTTTGACAAAAAAATTCCAAAATCATAATTTTCGCCCCTTTAAGGGATTTCGCCAAAAACATCGTTATTTTTTATTCATATTTCACTGAAAATAGCGGAACTTTGACACTTTTGGTCAAATTCTCACATTTTTCACCCAAGTTCAGATAAAAAATTGCAATCTATTTGATAAAATCTCCCAGGGGGACGATATGGTGCCAGGAAACCATATGACGTCGTAGTAATTTTCGATACAATTTTCTCTCCGTGTACCACCGTTCGAGCGATGCAGTATAGTCGAGGCAGCGATTTACCGTAAAATAGTAAAATTCGCATTACGAAGGCTAGATGTGTCTAAGCGAAAAGTTTCGATGCTCGTAAATGATGGAAACGAAGTAAATCGTACGATGGAGAACGGTATTTGTTCGAGTATAATTCGCACCGAGCAGATTAAAAAAAAACTTTTTTTTTTTAATGAAACTCGAGCTTGCATCGTTGCAAATGAAAAATACATTTTTCATTAATTATTTTGATAATTAATACGATCGTTCCAATTTTTCTAGTAACTCCAGTTTCCCAAATGGCAAAGAAAACGCTTCCATTATATCGTCAACGAATAGTGAATGAAAATTTTGTGCTCTGCTATAAATAATAATCAGTCCCGTTGCATTCCAACGCTGCAAACTTCAACATCGTCTTTTTGGCCGGATTGCAGCCAAAGAATCAATACCGCAGGCAGACAAATAACACGTTATCGCGAAATACGAAGGTTCGATAATATTCTGAGAACCCGATTAACCGATCGATGCCGATAAACATATTTGGAAAGAGAAAAATCAAGGAATCGAAAGGAAAAACGAAAATGAAAACTGAAAACAATCCGTCGCGTTGACACGTATAATACAAAGTTCCTGAATAATAATGAAGGTCTGAATGCTTCACGTTGAATGAGAGAAAGACCCGAGACAGAAAGAATAGAGAGTGAAAAAGTTAAAATGCTTTCGGGCTAATTGCTCCGAGTTATCGGACAACAAAACTGCGTTCAATGCTGTTTATCGCGTTGCCGCATATTACCGAAAAATGTGGCGACCTATCGGATGAGCCTCTTCGATGATTACGTCGAGCTTGAATGCCTCGGGAATGTGGATCTAAGGGGGGCTCGGTTACACGCGCGAGAGCGTTATAAATGCACAGTTACTCGGACTCTGGCTTGTATATATCAAAGCATACACGTATACATACAATCGCTATGGTTGACTATAAAAGTAACTCTAGTAGTAAGGAGATAGAACGGTAGTATATACTCCAAGCTTTACCGGACCTCGATGCCATTGGCACTGGATTATGAATCAAGGAAGTGACCGATTCCTCGGTCAGTGAGGCGAACTCGTGGGATTGGTCCAGTCACCACGTTGCACTTCTGTATGCACTTCTTAGCTTTTATACCTTTATCCCACCTCCGGCCAACGAATACAAAATATTTTTCACTTACACCCTTCATTTATTTATTTAGTTTATTCGAAATTATTGGCAATTACATTTTCCTGACGAGAATATTTTCTTTACACGAATTTCCAGAGGGTCCTGGACAAAGAATTTTTCGAATTTCTTCGTTTCTTATCATCCACTTCATTTTAAGAAATTCTACTACTGAGGATGTTGATTAGTAATCCGGAACACAAGTTTTTTCAATTCTTCTCTAATCCGGAAAGACTGTCCTGGGGAAGAAAAAATTTCAAGGTCAAATGTCATGGCATTGGTATTTACTATTAATAAGCTGTAGGCCGATTCTGAATGTTCAAATTTCGTTAATATCGAGTTTTTCGTTGAACGCGTAATAATGCGGACTTGAAAAAATAAATATTAAAGAAAAAAAAAACGGATGACCCCATTAGCACTTGGGTGAGATAAAGCTCACGAGATGTAATCAAAAGTCGCACAAACAATCTTACATCAGTGATATATAGGATCTGGTGGACATGTGAATATAGTTGAAAATCTCTATATACGGCGCGATTACGAATCTGTCCCCATTTGTCGTGACAAATTCAAAACATGCGTCAGTGGCTTGATGCCAAGAATCAATTACTTAAGGATGTCGGGTCCCAAATGGTAAATGATAAGAAAATTCTGAAAATTCCGTATGTTTTTGTATGAAGTATTTAAGAGATCGTGTAAAAATTTCACGACCATTAGGAAGCTCGTTATTGAAAAATTAACATTAATAAATTAAATGTAGTCGAATGCAGCCTCATGGAAACTGGTATAACTTTGCGATAAGTTTTTTTTTACCTCTCAATTTTTTTAAATCTACAATATACTGAAAGCAACGGAAACAAAACGAAGTTTATTGATAAATATTTTTTGCATTTGTTTAAAATATTATTCTTAACACAATGTTAATTTTTTAATAACGAGCTTCCTAATCGTCGTAAAATTTTTACACGACCTCTTAAATACTTTATACAAAAACATACTAAATTTTCAGAATTTTCTGCGCTAATTTTTTATTTCAACCCTTAAGCTAGGTTGTTAAAGTAATGATGATAGAATTCTTAAAATTTGGTATGTTTTTACATAAAGTAATCAGGACGTCGTGTACAAATTTCACAACGATTGAGAAGCGATTTATTGAAAAACTGACATTAACAAGTTTCATATGTACTCAATATCCTTAATGAATCTCTTCATTGAATCGGTCCTGAAAACGATGTTTTGAGAAAATTTCGAAAATTCTCCAGACATTTTTTTCATGTCGTTTCGTAACAAATCGCAGCGTTCACGCGTTCAATGCGGAATTGACGTTCCTGTAAAGGTTTTCTTATTCCCGAACGCTTTATGTTGCAGGTACTGGAAGAAATATCAGGCACTTGCCATGCGTTTCGTTGAGATCCGGTGAGACAGGTGTTTGCATGTTCGCATTTACTTGTGTAAAGTCGAACGGCACGCATCTCGGAACTTGCATAGATCGTTTTTACTTCGGGAGTTGTTGCAAGTTGAACGAAGATGTGGATATTTATCCTCAGGATAATACGATAGAAGACGCGTCTGCGGCGAGTTCATTCGTAACGACGGGAAGTGTACAGGAGAGTAACGACATACCAGATTATTTCACGCGACCAAAACCGGTTGTTGAGAAGGAGCCAGAAAGTTCAACGTCATCGACGATCGGTCAGACGGTTTCGGCAACGAAAGCACAGACTGCAGCGAGAACGACGACAACGACGACGACGACGACGACGACGACGACGACGACGGCGCGACCAACAACGACGAAAGCAGTGCCGAAAACGACGCAGAAAATCGTTACCAAAAGACCGACATTTTTCAGCACTCCTTACACAACTACGCAGCCTCCAATCGGACTTTCGACCTTCCAGACTTTGTACGATTATTCGCACGGTTCTGGATCCAGCACAAGCCCGAATTATCGACCCGTTGCCACGAATCGTCCAACGACCCTCAACAAGAATGCCACGACGACTCAAACCTCGAGTTCGACGAGCTCGGGCACTTCCGGTCGACCCGGAGTTACCACGGGCTCCCCAACGCAAACTTCTTCGACAATAACGAAAAAACCAACCTCCACTTCCCCAACGAGACCTTCGATAACGCGCAAACCCATCAGCACGTCAACGACAAGGCCAACCGTTACGACGACCGAGAGAACCTCCACGAGGTTTCCACCGAGAAACGCCACCACCACAACCAGACCACAACACACAAACAACACCCGAAAACCGGTTCACAGTACGAAAAAACCAAGCTCGACGACCCGGAGACCGAGCCCGGCGACGCGAAGACCGACCACCACCAAACAACCTTCCGAGGTTCCCACCTCGAGGCCGATCTCGACGACCGAGAAAACAACCTCCACGAGCCTCAAAGTCACGCAAACTTCCAGGCCACCACCTTTAACTTCGACTCAAGAAACTCCGACGACTTTCCCTGCCAAGCCATCCAGCCCATTAAGCCCCTCGAGCCCCAAGCCGACTCAACGTCCAATCGTCACAGGACCTTCGAGCACCATCAACCTCCAAAAATTCAATACAACGTCGAAACCAACGACCTCCAAGCCTACCACGAGTTCCGGGCGACCGCGACCGTCGACAAAACCAACCAGACCCTCCACGACATCGTCGGGAAGACCCACGACCGTCAAAACAACACAACGACCTCAACAAGTCACCACCGAACGAATTGGAACCACCGCACCACCTCCAACGCCTTCGACTCTGTCTTCCTTTTCCTACACCAAACCTTCGTCTTCCAAACCAACCTCCGGAGCATCCCCGAAGCCAAAACCTTCAGAGAAACCTTCCAAACCTTCCAAACCCTCGAAACCTTCGAAACCATCGCCTACGACCTCTGCACCATCTTCCACGACCTCGACAACAACGGAGGCTTCAACCCTCTCCCTCACATCTTTGGTTTTCAATGACACGACCCTGGCCAATGAAATTTTACCGCCAAAAATACCAGCAGTTGCTGCCACGACTGAAAAAATCAGCCAAACGACTCAGCCACCCAGTTTCGTAACCTGGAGCTCCAATTCCGACGAAGACGTCACCAAAGCCCCGCTCGCATCATCGTCCACCACGGAAACTACTCATCACGGTAAGTTCGCATATTTTCAGCTCGAAATCGTAAATTTCTCCGAATATTTTATCCACTCTGCGTTTTTCCAAATTTTTCCAATCTGTTTGACTCTCAAAGTCGAGCCATTGATTAAGCAACTTTGTCTGAGCTTTTTCATGAGAAAAGTTTCAAACTCTCGGCATCTGCGACTTGTCATAATCATTGACTGTTCGATAAAGCTTCAACCGATCCAGAATGGTCACCCATAACAACTCCGGATGGTTGGATAATGATACAATCTCCAACAACGGAGAAAACGACGATCGAGGCTGCACAAGCAACGAGACCTGAGACGACCAAAGTTCCTACGACTTCCGGTAAGTACAATAGATCCATCGTATCTGATAAGAGTGAACAGAAATAAAAAGCGTGTAGCCTTTAGAACGAGATAACTGAACAGAGACCTCGTCGCGTTTCTTCCCTTTCTCACACTTGTATTGTTCGAATTTAATGCTCGCGAACCAGGAAGCTGCCAGGTGCCACTGTTTAGTTTCTTATCACTTCAGATTTTTACTGCATTTGTTCAACTTTATTTTTGTCGATTCCTTATCTTTCATTCTTGAGATCGAGATTTCCATTTAGACGAGTGTGAAAAACTAGCAATCGGATGCTCATATTTTTAGTGGACTCTCGGGAACTAAAAGTTCATCTTCTCAGTGAGAAGAAAAATTTTTCGCTAATTTATTTTCCTTCCTCCAGAGTTTTCGTTGTCTTTTCATCTAAAAATTTGTTTGCATCGGTTCAAGTTCAGTTTTCCCTGAAGCGAGACTTTTCCCTAGCAAAATAAAGTCTTTTCGTTCCAAGATCTTTGGTTCCTCAATCTCCAAGGTGACGTCTTTTTCTAGCGAAACCATCGACGGTAAGCGCCACGATGGAAAGTACAGCAACGACGAGACCTACACTGCCGGCGATGCTTTCCACGATCGCGACAGTTACTGCAGCTACGGATCTTCCTGTGCCGATAGAGACTCTCAACATGAGCGACTACAATCAAGGTAATTGCCGCGAGACAGAGATCTGCGTTATGGGCAGAGATTCGCTCTTCGCGGTGCACTATTTTTTGTTCCAAATTACAAAAACTTGAAAAAATTGAAATTCCGCGGATATTTCGGCTGAAACGATAAATTTCGTCAAGAAGTTATAAAAATAATAAAAAATTATCGTTCGTTTATCGGCGATAAAGTCACTGATGATAAGGAAGTAATCTCGAGAAAAATCTGGTCCCGATTTCCCGCCGGATTCATCCTTGCAAAGCCATAAATAAATTCTGAAATACTCTGCTTTTTCATTAATCCCTTTTTTTAACAAACGTACGAATCAATCAAGACGCAGTCTCGTAATCTTTGGTGAATCATCTCGTTGAAATTCTTACGCGAGTCGCTATAAAGAATTGAGATAAATGCCCGGATAGCATGTTGTCGCAGTTAATCGTGGAAGATCTCGAAGTGCTTATTTCCTCGGGTTTAAAGTCTCTTTCGCTATTTTCAAAACTGTTTGTTCCGAGCCTTGAGAAAGCTCTTGAATCCACTCATTGATAAGAATCATCGACGCAGCGTTATCGTGAGGTGATTCAGAGTTTTCGAGTACGTGAGTTTTATCGACTGTTGAGCATCGAACAAAGCAAAAAGCGTAGATCGATAAATCCTTCGAGATTTTTGGCATCTGTCGAGCCAACACGAAATTCTTTGGCGCAACGAGAGAAAGGAAACGGAGGGGACAGAAAAAAGAACGATTTAAAGAAATCCTCAGAGACGGTGCACACCGCAGCTTCACTCGATCAGCAGAGTGATGCTGCGCTTCCATACCGGTTCGTCCAGTCGATCCGATGTGTCGAACGAACCGTCCCAAAGGCCTCGTTCTTATTGTTCGTTTTTCAAACTCGTTCAGACGTACAAGTTCATGAATATATAGAGAGAAATACTCGCATGTGTGTATCGCATAATTTCGCGCGGGCTGGGAGAGTGTGCACACGAAAATGACGAGTCCAACAAGCAGCCCGTTACTAAGGCGTCTTAGCCACATGACAGCCATTAATTCAACGATGTTTATCCTTGCAGTTTGCGGTCGGAGATTATTCCCTGAATCAAGAATCGTCGGTGGCGAACACAGCTCATTTGGAAAATGGCCGTGGCAGGTTCGTTGGGATGGAGAGTTTTATTTTTCTTCATATCACGTTCGATCGTAACGGAATTATAATAGAGGAAACAATTTTTATTTGAAATTCAACGAATTTTTTCATTTTTATGAACCACTCGATTAATTTTTTTCGGTCGAATTCTCGCTCGTTAAGTCTCGATCATTTAATGGGCGAAAAATAAAATTTATTGAAAGATTTTTGTTGCTTGAAATAAATTAAATTTAAAAAATCTGCATCCTGAGGATTTTTTCGCTTTTTTTTTCATGGATCAGCGCCGGATTTTTATTAATTAATTACAGAATGATAGAAAATTCTCTTTATTTTCAATTTCTTGGAAAAATGCTGAGTCCTTGGTTAGATAACGAGAACTATGATTTATTGAGTTTGTTTCGAACCAACGCGTTTCGTTATGGAATCCTTGATTAGTAATCTGCGATCGATCGCTCGATACATTTCATATCAGAGACATTTAATATCATTAATACCAGAGAATTAAATTTTTGTATGTGTGCGCGAGGGGATCCACTGTTTTTGTTCCTTTGTACCGTGACAAACATGATTCGGAGAAATATCGCAAATATCTGATGATCAATATACGCTCCGATCGATAACCAGGAAATGTTTAATCCGCAGATATCGCTGCGTCAATGGAGAACCGCTGCCTATCTTCACAAGTGTGGCGCTGCATTGTTGAATGAGAATTGGGCCATAACAGCGGCTCACTGCGTTGAACAGTAAGTTTCGATTATTCGAGTTTTCGTGTAATTGAAAAAAAAATGTTTGGAAATTGAGGATTTTTCGAGACGCTCACGATTTTTCATTCGGGCACCATTTTTTTTTTTTTAAGAAAATAGAAAGTTTTCTATGGAGGTTGATCAAGGAAATATTTCAACGACTAATTAGGCACTAAATGTTCCGTAATTATTTTCAAATCTTCGTGTATGTGAAAAAAAATGTTTAAGAATTGAAAATTTTGCGACTCGCTCACGATTTTTCATTCAGGCAGCATTTTTTTTTTAAGAAAATAGAAAGTTTCCCATGGAGGTTGATCAAAGAAATATTTTGATTACTAATTAGGCACTAAATGTTTCGTAATTATTTTCAAATCTTTGGTAATTCCGGGGACTTTGATCGAGCGAATAAATTTATCAGTTGCTCTGATCAATTCCTCGTCAAAATCGAAAAAAAATGAAATGCAATTTCAAAACAAACTGCATTTCACGTGAAAAGATTGTTTACAAAAATATTGGATCGTACAATCTCTTAACTGGTTTTTTATGTCGTCAGAGTCAAGATCAATGTCACAAAAATCTTTTACGTTATCGTTTTCAACAGATTTTGATCGCCATTTAAAAAAACATGGAAGTTCCATTTTTCAGTTTGATGAGATCGCAATCGATCATTCGATCAAGCTCCGTTTGCAATTCTTTGATCAATTTCAAAAAGTACATAAATTTCGATATTGTTGAAAAAACGGAAACGAAACGAGCTTTAGAGGCAAAAAGTACAAGCTCGCGCTTCAATATTCGAGCGGGAGCAGTTTTTCCGGGCTCCCGAGGATGCTGACCGAGTGATACTCAATGAAATATTTTCACGGTGTCCTCAGCGCCTCGTGCGAAGCGAGACACTAGTGCATTAGCAAAAGGTGGCTGTGAGCAGCACTCTGGGGGGTCTCAGAGGAACAGGCAATGGAAGTTAGTGAAATGGGTTAGAACCGATGAAATGGGCTCGTGAAAACTCTCAGGGGTATACGCAGGAACGTTGTGAAAGAATCACAAAGTGAAAAAAGGATAGAAAATCATTTTTTTTCATCAGAAAAGAAAAAAACTTCAACGTCAAAAAAAAAAACAAAAAATGTTGAAAAAAATGAATAAATTCCGTGAAAAAAACGTTGAAAAACAAAAAAATTAAATTGATTGAAAAAACGTGGAACAGAATAAACTAAATTGATTGATAATCAACGTCCCATTAAAAAATTGTTCAACGTTGAAAATCAAACGTAAAACGTTGAAAACTTTTTTTTTGTATTGGAAAAACGTTGAAAAACGAAAAAATTAAATTGATTGAAAAAACGTGGATAAAAATAAACTAAATTGATTGATAATCATGTCAGCGTTGCATCAAAATAATATTCATCGTTAAAAAGCAAACAACAAAGTTGAAAAATAAATGAAAAAACTAAATTTATTGAAAGAACGTGGAAAAAAATTAACTTGATTGATAATCATTTCAACGTCCCATCAAAAAAATATTCAATCTTAAAAAACAAACAAAAAACATTGAAAAAATAAAAATAAAGCAAATTGATTGAAAAAACGTTGAGATAGAAAAAAAAACTAAAATTATTGATACTCGTTTCAGTGTACCACCAAGCGATCTTTTGCTTCGAATCGGCGAACATGATCTCGCCAATGAGAACGAGCCATACGGATTCCAAGAACGAAGAGTTCAAATAGTGGCTAGTCATCCGCAGTTTGATCCTCGGACGTTCGAGTACGATCTCGCATTATTGAGATTCTACGAGCCTGTCTTACCGTTCCAACCGAATCTCCTGCCGATCTGCTTGCCAGATGACGACGAGAATTACGTTGGACACACCGCATACGTCACTGGCTGGGGAAGGCTTTACGAAGGTAATGAACTAGCCACAAGACAAATTTTTCATTCGCCAATCGTATTTTCCAAATTTCCCATTCTATTTTGTTATAAAAAATTAAAATATTGAGCAACTTTCATTTTTCAGATGGACCTTTACCATCGGTGCTCCAAGAAGTTTCGGTCCCTGTGGTGAACAACACCGTGTGCGAGGGAATGTACAGGAACGCTGGTTTCTCAGAACACATACCACACATATTTATATGTGCCGGATGGAGGAAAGGTGGCTTCGATTCTTGCGAGGTAATTGCAGCATTTAACCCTCTCCGAATCACATGAGTCTTTTTTTCGAAAGCGACAACTTTTTTTTTCGAAAATCTTGGTTTTTAAAATGTTTTATTTAGAAATAATACAAAGAATGCCAGGGCGATAACAATTATGAATCCTCGAAGTAGAATCAATTGAGAGTGAGGCTTTTTTTCAAAAATCTTGTTTTTGAAAACTTTTTATTTAGAAATGAAACAAATGCCAGGACGATAACAATTATGAATCCTTGAATTAGAATCAATGGAGAGCATTCCAGAATTTTTCGAAAGCGACAACTATTTTTTTGAAAATCGTGTTTTTTAAAATGTTTTATTTAGAAATAGTACAAAAAATGCCAGGACAATAACAATTATGAATCATTGAAGTTGAATCAATGGAGAGCATTCCAGAATTTTTTGAGATTTTTTTCTCTTCAAATACCTGAGATGTAAGTCGCAGGACGAAAAGGACTAATGTCCTGTGGAGAATATTCGAATTTTCCACGGCTCTGGACGGAAACTGATCAAGACATTTAATTATTTATCGTTGTTTGGATTTTTCCATGGTAATGGACGGAATGGAGAATAAAGCTCAATTATTTATCGTTTTTTGGTATGATTTTTTTTCCAGGGCGACAGTGGTGGACCAATGGTGATCCAAAGGCCTCGCGACAAGAGATGGATTCTTGCTGGTGTCATCAGTTGGGGCATCGGCTGTGCCGAGCCGAACCAACCGGGTGTTTACACGAGAATTTCCGAATTCCGTGAATGGATCAATCAGATACTTCAGTTTTAACGAAAATTCCCGGTGAATAGTCACGCGAATCTCAGTGAAAAGAAAAACGTTTTCAAAATCGCGAGTTGAATGAACGAAAGAGACTGAATCGATAAAAGAGAAACCGATTGATCGAATCTCCAGAGTCTCTAAAAAAAGATGGTCCAAAATCTTGCGAGATTTTCGTGCCTCGTGAAAAATTTCGTGCGTTCCCAATCGCGTTAAATACATTCGAAAAAAAATGTTATCGTTTCGCAATATTTCTTTTCAGAAAGAAGAAAAAAATGTTTATAGAAAAAATATAACGACGAGAAGAAAATTGTGAAAATTCGTCGACTCGCTTATGTCGATTTACCTCGAAGGACAAACGAATTTAAGCAAATTCGCATTTTCTTATCCCGGAAGGAGAGAGCAGATCGATTTACAGGGAAAGTGCATTTTTGGTGAATCATCCGCATCAGAAATTTCGTACCTTCATCCACTCATTGAAAGAAAACACATTTATAAATATTTTGGGTACGTTGATTGTGCAAACATGATTACCAACGTAATTTAAAATCTCTCATTAATTTATTTTATCTCCGAATAGCCTGATATATACATATGAATATATATGTATTTTCTAATATTTTAAGAATTATTTTATGAATTTACTCTTAAGATATGGGGGAGAACCTCCGATACGTAAAAATATATTTATAATTTATTTTCGTAGTGTCTCAATTTTTGTATCGAAGACTTTTGACGAAACTGTAAATATCTGTGCAACACGTGTATAGCCAATAAATCCAATTAATATTCTTTGAATTATTCGTACATTATGTTCGTTATAGATTTCTCAAGATTGGGTGAACGCATTTTTTTCTAACTGGGACCAATCGAAAGATGAAAAAACGTTTAAAAATTATCATTTAATTTGAAATTTGTACCTCAACCAGTTTTCTTCCTAAGAGCGGTTTAAGGAGAAAAAAAATGACGAAAATCGTCGCGTTGGAGTAGATAAGAGTGGGGCAGGGCTGCGGCGTGGTTTTTCTTCTAATATTTGGCGTCGAGCCGCTGCCACGTCTCTTGACGTTAAGGGCTCTCAAGAAGCACCAAAAATTATTATGATTTTTTTTTTTCAAACATCGAATTTCTTTGGAAATATTAAAAAACTCTTTTTTTCTGTGGCTTTTCCGAGATTTTTCGATTCTGGCATTGCAAATTTCAGTATTTTGTAATTTTTGGGACAAAAGAAATAAAATAAAATTGAAAAATTCATAATCGAGTGCTCTGTTATTTTTGGGAAAAAAAACCTCAGCCCGGGAAAAATTCGCTAGAAGCTATTGAGTACAAATAAATGACTGAAAACCTCAAACTCATTACATCGTTATGCTTCGCGCTAATCAGTTAATTAACGAGTAATTTATAAATTCGTTGGAATGTCGAATTAGCCATCGTGCCTGAAAACTCATTATTTATCGATCGATAAGTTAATTATTTCTTTGGTACGAAGAGAAAGCCTTTTCTCTTTGATTTCGTAGCCCATTTTTCATCCGAAACAACGAACTTGTACGATTATAAAATTAACGTATTACTATCACAAAACGACTTTATTTAGGATTCTTTCAAAATTTTGTATAAACGTTCTTGGCACCAAACTTTACAGTTTTCTCCTCTGAAGAAAAATTTTCTGACATTTAGAATTCGAGATATTTAATTTCCAATTTTTTATTTTTCCCATCCAAACGCGTGTAAATTGAAGTCGCGCTTCCTTTGTTTTTTTCTTGCAACTTTTCAACGAAACATGACTTCAATTTACGTGCGTTTAGATGGGAAAAATATAAAATTGGAAATTAAATATTTCGAATGCTAAACGTCAGACAATTTTTCTTCATGGGAGAAAACTGTTAGTTTCGGGGCCAAGAACGTTTATACAAAATTTTGAAAGAACCCTAAATAAAGCCATTTCGTGATAGTAATACCTCAAGCAACCGATGAATCGTGGCCTACTGGACCCGGATAAGTGGCTTTTGTGAAAGCTGCTCGGTCTCCATCGACCATCAGACTTTTGTTTCTCAAACCGATTGTTTTAGAGAGATGGGAATTTATAGATTTAATACGAGAGAATAATAATTTAAAGGAAAAATCGGAGAAAGCCATTATAGCTCGAGGTTACAAAATCTTTGGATAATCATCAGCAGGAGAACACCCACGACGCTGCAACCGCAGGTGACTCTCGTATAAACTTTCGCGAGTAGGAAAAAAAAGCTGAAATGGAAAATTGGCACGTCTCATTTTTCAGCAAAATTAAATAAATTTCACAAGAATGTTGGGCAAAAATTTGGCATTTATTATTTTAGTCCAAAAGTAAATGTTGAAGAACGTCACATTTTTTTTATTAGCGCAACGATTCGAAATCTGCTTTCAAAGCAAATGGGCATTTTCGCTCGTTTTAGCTGCGAAGGATTTAATTTGTGAAATTTGAAAAATGATTTCCTGCTGTTTCGAATATTTTTCCACTCTTCCTCCGGAGTTTAAAGTTAACACAAGCTGCAGGTGCATGATTCTCGTTTATCCTACATTTTCGCTCGAGTCATTTTACTGTCCTACTGTGCGAAAACTTAGTTAGTTCGAGTTTTATGTAACGCGAGAGTTTGGTCGAGGTCGAACGGGCTGCTCGGCCCTTTGAAACCCCGATGCTCGATCATCCTCCCTGCAGCAACTTGTACCGGTTAAGGCGCGTAGGTGTGCTGCATAAACTTTCCTGGAGCTTGGTAGCTCCGGGGGCGGGAATTCTGGTATATTGGATTTTATCCAATTGCGAAGTTCGAGCTTACAACCTCGTACACGTTTTAACGACTTCATCAAAGCGGATTCCGTGCACATTTGTGCGAAGTAAACAGTAATTGCGTGAAGCACGTAATCGTGATATCCTGTGGTCGGTTTTCATTATCATCGTCATCGTTAAATAAATCAGTGACCACGTAATCGTCGATGGAGACCGGATTCAGGAATTTTCACATCGAGCTTGATTCATTTTTGCTGTTGTTCTAAAAAAATTTTTCGATTTGCTTCCTCATAGAGGAAGCTATGTGACTGTAAAAATTTTTTTTTTTCCAGTTCTCAATGTCAATGTGCTTAAAATGTCCCAAAACATCGAAAAATCATATCTAGAAAAAATGTCCGGATGTGTGTGTATGTGTGTGTTCTGGCAGTGTAAAATTCAAACGTTCATAACTCGAGAACGGGTTGAGCTACAGGGCTCCCGTTTTGCACGCATGTTAAACTATACGAGCTCTTCATTCTCTGAAAATTTTATTGGAATTGCTAGAAAAATACGAATTCTACGGCATTTTGAAATTTTCAAAAAAAGGGTGTCGACGCTCTAACTTCCGCAAATTTTAAGATTTATTACAATTTTTTTTTTTATAAATAGAGTATCATAATAGGAAGGTTGGTATTGAATTTGGGAAATATCGGTTGAACGGTTTAAATTTTATGATTTTTCGAATTTTACGAAAATCCGATTTTTTTGAAAAATCGACCAACCGCTCCAATTTCTGAAAATTTTGTAAGATTTGTGTATAAGTCTGTACTTCCTCTTTACTTTCTAGAAAAGTTGTCGAAATTATATAATTTAAATGGAAATACAAAAAACGCTGCAAATTGAAATTTGCAAATTGCTTCCTCAAAAGATGTTCATGATTCACGATGCTCAAAAGCTTCCTCTATGTGAAAGCCAAAATTAAAAATATAGTTCTTCATATAGAAGAAAATTTGAGCATCGTGCATCTCGTTTTTCTTTGGTTTTTATTTCGCGAATGGCGCGTCTTCCCAGGAAAAAAAGCAGCACGTCTCATCGAAAAATCGTGCTACTTTAAAGACGAATAAATAAATAGCTTGTAAATTACACGAAACCTTTTCAAGCAGAGAGAACGAAGAGACGCGACAGGAATTCGGAAAGTCAGGCACAATGGTAGGGAGCGACGCGAGTCGTTAAGAAGCCCGGAATTTCAAATGATTTTCTATTGACGTAGGAGAGAAACGCGAAACGAAAGAGAGAAGCGAAGAAGCGGAGAATGGAGTACAGAGAGGAAAGGAAAATTGGAAGTAGCGAACTTTAGCATTCAGCATGTAGATGCACGAGTGTCTAGTGCGTGGGCCGACGAACGTTTATTTCCCCGAGACCGTTATGTACACTAACAAACGTGACTGCTGGACCTTCCTGCATCCTGCTCCGGCCTCTCCATCCCCCAGTATTCGTCTCTCAGCCGTTGGAGAGGAAAAGCTGTGAAAATTATTCCATTCATAAAATTGGGTCGGAACGTGTTACGTACAAACACGAGACATTCTCGGCGTTCATTCGTTAATTTCAACTAAGGATAATGAAGCTATACGATGAGCCAGTGCCAGTAGGTCACAGCTTTGGGGAATTCCGAGACAAGGAGCTGCCTGGACAGAAGCACCGAATTGAATTATTTCGTTGCAATCATGGGCGTCGCTCTGGCAAATAATTCTCGAGGAATAAAGGGACAAAAATACGTAAGAAAACGATGAAATCTATTGATCTGTGAGAGCAAAAAGTTTATTTGTCGTTATAGCTCCACCTTGAAGCAATTAAGAAAAATTCCTCGAGATGGAGCATAAAAAAATCTCGTTACAGTTCGTTCATTCCATGGAAAGCTTTGCTCCAAATTATTCACGAACCGACTTCGTAGCCAACGATAAAAAAAAAAAAAACACCATAAAAACTGTTTTGTTTTTTTGCAAATTTGAATTAAATCGTAAAGCCCGAGCCATTTCCATTACCGAAGAATCGAAACAAGATTTTCATCACGGTGCATATTTTTGTGCACCCTCTGGAATGCCTGAGTAGGCATCGACAACATTTGAATTTCGTGATTATTTCTATTTCACTAGATGGCGCGTGGGCCGCCTCGGAAAAAACACTCGGAATTTATTTGTTTCTCCAAGTTTTTTTCTTATTCGATGGATCGATACTTTGAGAACAAGTCGCGAGAGAAATATCGAAAAAAAAAACAACGTGGACTATTTCGGGATAGGAAAAGTTTTTTATTGCTTGCCTGACGACTCTCTCGTGGTTACGCGACTCGAATATGGAATTGGCGAAGAGAAAATAGAATTGACGACAAATGGAATTCACAATAGACATATATTTTGCGAAGCCTGTATACAGCTGTATATTTATTTGTTTATTTATATGTATATGCTGTATAGACATACATAATGCATACGAAATCCGCGGGACTCTATGGAACGTCGTACCGAATTCGTAATGCACGACTGGAAACGAAAGGACATATGTTCTGACCCGATTCCACGCTAGTCACGGCCAGGGTCACACGCTGGCCTTCGACCGTTTCACAAAATACTTTACCGTATTGCTTCGCTTAAATCTTCCTTACACGTTGGCGCGCAAAAAAAAACAACAAGTACCAACGTCTCTTCTTCATCCCACACTGCGAATTCTCCAACACTGAACCCTTGCCTTAATCTTTCTCGTATCTGGGTCCTTTTCTTCCCGTCCTCTTTACCAACGATCACGGTTACCCACGGAGCCTCGTGAGAACATAAATTTTCGCATTTTTCATATTCGCGTCATCGAGCATTTATCAATGACAATTATCGTCTAATTAATCTCACCGGAAATGAGTTCATTATGGAATCGCGATTGTGATTTAGGTTGCTGACTGTCATTCGCTCTTACGCTCTTTTTTCTTCATTTTTTTTTTCATGTTCTTGTTCGTAATTTTTCAGTGGAACCAGTTCGAATTTTTCGTTCGTCGAAAAGTGTTTTTTTTTTGTTTTCGTTATTTTTTGCATTTGATCGTTTATTGGTATTTGGCAATATTTCACGAATAGTTCGAAGCCAGAACGAAATTTAGAGCAACGGATTCAGGTGATTTAGGCGCGTAGGGAAAAATCCGAGACTCAAAGGACGAATTATGTGGGATCAGATTATCGAGGTCGATTAAGACGTTCGATAAATAATAGTAACCTCGATTCCCTTAATTCGTTCTGTAAAACGTAGCACTGTCCATGGTTTCCTGGATACGTTTATCTTCAAACATATAGCCACTTAAATAGTCAGACGTGCACCGTAACGATAACCTTTATCACCCTGTTACAAGCTCCATATCTTCTTACGAGACTTTCGCGAAACTCACCTTTTACGGTTAAATATTAAGTAAAGTTGAGAGGACTGCTATAAGCTTGTCGAGAGTGGAAATTGTCGCGCCATATTAGCATTGCGCCAGCAGAGGAGGTGTCTCGCCGAAGACTCTCCCACTTCCATGGGTTGACATACACCAAAGTGGCACACGGGTTTCGAGACCTACTTTATCCATGGTCACGTTCGCGGTCATAGGTTGCAATTCACCTGTGATTCCGTCCTACAGTCTTCGATCTTGGTAACAACGGGATTTGGGGTAATGAGGGTCACCGAGAAACGAAAGTCATTCCGTCAGCAAATTGTTCACGTTCATGACGTTCAGCGATGATGAGAAATTTTCACTGTCAAGTATGCTGTTTGGGTTTGCATTTTGCAACCGGGGTAACGAATGAATCATTTATTTTTCATTACGAACTTTTTTTTCGCGTTTTTTTCTATGTTTTCGTAAAATAATCGAAACTCTTCGCATTGCTGTGATGAAAATTTGGACTTCCTGGTAAGTTTTGTGCTCGGATTAGTTGCATGCGGATGCTTATCATTTGCTGTTCACCTGTCATTCGTTCCTACAGTGTTCGATTTTGGTAATAACAGAATTTGGGGTAATGAGGGTCACCGAGAAACTCCAGGAAATTGATCATGTTTCATGTTTAGCATTGATAAGCAATTTTCACTGTCAAGGATAGTGTTTGGGTTTGCATTCTGGAACCACGGTAACGAATGAATCATTTATTTTTCATTACGAACTATTTTTTCGCGATTTTTTCTGTCTTTTCGTAAAATAATTGAAACTCTTCACATTGCTGTGATGAAAATTTGAACTTCCGGGTAATTTTCGTGCTCGGATTAGTTGCATGCAGATATGCTCATCATTTCTCCACTATGCGGAAATTATTTCACGTTCTCTGTCAGTGAACACATTAGGACGGACCCGCCCTCCTTTCACTGGCTCCTCAACATTCTTCCTTAAAGAGGTCAAGTCGCTCGAAATATGGAATATTTGAACTCTGCAAAAAACTGATACTCGACGAGCGTTTAAGTGTGCAAAGTTGTTTCGTACAAAACTAAATAATCATCCGAACTCGAGTCCAACGAGGCAAGAAGTGTTCCAATTGCGGTTTCTCATCGATCCTATCGATGTACCATATTCGTAAATATCTTAATTTTTCCTTGCTCGATTCCCTTTTTCAAACATTCCATAACTTTCATTAAAGCCATAAAATACTCAAGCTCCAGTAATTCCACTTCCCAGCAAGGGATCATTAAGTCTAGCATAAAAAAACGGGAAAAACTCAGAGCGAAGTGAACGCGATCGAATTTTGTTTTTTAGTTTTTTCAAAAATAATAATTCTCCCCGATACTATAATTTTCTCTCAATCGAGAATATCGGAAATTTAGTTTCTTATCTTCGTTCTCGAACATCAAAAAATTGAAATTTATCTCTAAAATTTTTCTTATCAATTTGCAACAAATTTTCGTAAGCGGATCAGGGGCGAAAAAATTATTTTTTTGGGTGCGCCAGTGGATTCTTCGGGCACTAGAAAAGACGAAAAGATTTACTCGAAGCTCCATCGACGCCACAACCATTCGTATCCTTGCAAATTGTAAGTTTTCTCTTAACTGACCCTCATTACCCCCGTATTTTCTATAAATACGTGTAAACGCAAATATAGACGTACAATCATCACGATTCTGTTCCTCGCTTCATCACTCCTGGTAAATCGTGCAATTTTCACCCATTTAGTGTTTCCGCGATGTTTCCTATATTGACACATATAATATTTTGTTCGTACATAATATGCACCTTTGCGTTAACTTCGTCACGACGATATGCTCGAAGATGAGGGTCCATTTGACGGAGCATAGCAATCACCGCGGTGATGCATTGCCCATGAGTTCGCACAGAGATTGTGCGGGGAAATGATCAGTGAAAGAGCTTTCATGGGAAGTCGCGGTGCACTGGGCCATGGCCACAGGGACAAGCCCGGGCAACTATCGAGCTCCAGCGATATACATAGATGTGCATATCTCGTTACCTAGAAACAAATGAGTTTAGTCTGTACGAATGAAAGCGGAATTCATCCTGCCACTGAATATGAAGCAATTACAACATGTTACGCATCTGAGAAGAAATTTATTGACCGATGAATAATTATAATTCAATGCTCAATGAATTTATTAGGTTATAATAAAAACTCGCGAATAATGCTGTACTTTTTTCTAACGCTTCTGTATTTCGATTGAGAATCAACATTCAATTATTTGATGCAGTAATTTTTATTTAGTATCGAATAAAATGTTCGATTACAAAAAAAAATCATTAATTTCTTATTTATTTTTCAAAAACTTGACTTTAAAAAAAAAATTTAATTTTAAAATATTTTCGATGTGTCGCGAGTTCTATTCCTTTATGAATACCTTTGGTTTTGAGTAGGGGAGCATCGTAACGAAATAATCATAGCAATGAGCCGTAGTACCGAGAACCCCCGTCAGAGGGCTTTCTGTCGAGTCATTCTCGTCGGCCCTCAGTGTCCCCAACGAGCATATAACATCGAGGCGAGCCAGGAATCGTTACTCTGGTTTCCCTTCAACACACGCATAAATCTTTCGCCTTTTACTAAAGATTTCCGTGGAGGGGAACAACTGATGAGTCTATATACCAATTTTTTGTGTGCCCGGCGAAAGCTGGGTCGTAAACGAGACCAAAATTAATTTTTAGCTGCCAGCGGTGGAGAGACTAAATTTGAATTGTTCATTAACAGTAATTTAGCAGTTTTCTCACTCCGTTTTGAATTCAGACGTTTTGTCCGGGTCCTCCCTCCCTCCTCACTTAAAATATTCGTACAAACGATCAATTTTCGCCTAAGTAACAATACGAATGATTGAAGATCGAATGTTGACCAGTTTTCATAGCGTTCCTCGTAGCTGGCAACTTTAATGATCAAACTAAACGATAATTTTATTCAAAACATACTCAAGAATAGATCTTCCAGCATTTTTGAGAAATAAATCAAAGTGGTTGCAAATCTATTGTTTATTTTTAATCACAAATATTAACAATTACTCCACAAGATGGGGATATTAACTTTCATGGAACGTAGTCGAGTCTCGTGATGGGCAAACGATGAGCACGAGGTTTCATAACGAAACACGAAAGATAAGGATCAGGGAACAATAATTCAAAAATACGTGCGCATTTGAGTAACTACTTAGTCTAATGGTCCACAATAAATAGACCACGTTGCTACTTTGGTACGAATTAAACACATTGACCTTGAAGAGGACAAGACTTTCGTAGGATCGATCGAACGATTTTTCGAAACAATTTTTTTTTTAGACTTTCAAATATCCTTTCGTCTTCTGCAATCCCTACGATATTAGGATTGCTGTTTTTTGTGTTGTAATTAATCATGATTGTTCTTTATGTTATTATCATCAAGGGCATTGTTGTTTTCTCTCGCTTGTGTTTGACTCATTATGGCGAGCGAGCCTATCTTATAATTCACGTTCCACTAAACCGGAATTCTCGATTATAACGGAAAAAAAATGCATTCCGAGTTGTGTATAGTTGTGTGTACCTGCGAACGAGAAGCTTGTGATCTGGGGTAATTGATTTCCGGGTAAAACATAACCAACCTCTCTCGAATTTATAAATCGTAGATATAAAAGGAATTTATCGTTGATTACAATTTTTTATTATTATTAACACTCGCGTTGATGTTGTCAAATGATTATTTGATGAGGATCGATCGATGGTTATTCAGAATCTAATTAAACGTTCGTATTGCCGATGAAAAGAATTTCTCGTCGTCGAAAGTTCGAGGCGATTAAAAAATACCATGGAGATTTAATAAAAAAACTGCGTTAAGTCTACGAAAATACGCGCAGACATACGCAAACTTTATCTTGAGGAATACCGTAAAATAATGCATACGAATATATTTATAAAAATGATTCTGTGACGAGGTCGACGAGGGGAGATTAAAGAGCAGGATCCGTCGAAGAAGAACAGACGAAGAAGCGAACGTTAAAGATCTGACCCACTTTTCAGTGGCGTGGATGATGCGCAGCGACCTCTGAGGGTCGGGTGGTCCTTGCCAACGAACCGTCCCTTCGTCCGAACCTTGTTTCTCCCACGGTAATAAGAAAAGAATTTCTTCGATCGTATAGACAGGAGTTTGAACCTGAAAATTAACAACCGACAAATTTTCTACGAGTTCCATGATCACGCAGTCTGATCGATTGAATGAAATTTGGACCTTTGAACTTTTTTCTTTCGTTAATTATTAATGCAATTTACATTCGTTCGATCAAAGCGGAGCGATCTCTCAGCATCGAAAACTCCTTGCCATGACACACGATTATAAATATTCGTATGACCTTTTTCTATTTCAACGGAATAAACTCGAGACTCACGTGCTCTTTGTAAAACGGTTTTCACTTCCGCTACGTATTCCAAGCACTCTAGTCTGGCTTCGTTACTTTGTACACACGGAGAGAAAATAATGTGAAAAGTTACGGTGACATCATACGTCCCTGGTACCTAATCCTCCCTCCGAAGCATTTTAGCAAACACATAGTAATTTTTCATTCATTTTCCACTGAAAATAGTGGAAACTGAACTTTTCGTCAAATTTGGATATTTTTTGCCCAATTTCAGATTAAAATTGACTGTGAGTTTGCTTAAATCTCCTACAGATTTTATGGTGTCATCTTTAATGTGATTTATTCACTGTGTACAGATTTCACGAATAGCCAGTAGATGATCGATAAGGATGTTGAGTACCTATGAAATTTGTTAATGTTAATTGTTCAATAAATAGCTTCTTAATCGTATTGAAATTTGTACACGACCTCGTGAATACTTCATGTGAACATCTACAAAATTCTTATAATTTTATCATAATTGCTTTAACGAAAAAATGATAAGAAAATTCTGAAAATTTAGTATGTTTTTGTTTGAAGTGTTTAAGAGGTCGTGTAAAAATTCCACGACGATTAGGGAGCTCGTTATTAAAAAATTAACATTTTGTTTAGAATAATTTTTTAAACAAAAGCAAAAAATATTTATCAATAAACTTTGCTTTGTTTCCGTTGCTTCCAGTATATTGTAGATTTTGAAAAATTGAGAGGTCAAAAAAAAATCTCATCGCAAAGTTATACCAGTTTCCATAAAACTACATTTGACTACATTTAATTTATTAATGTTAATTGTTCAATAACGAGCTTCCTAATCGTCGTGAAATTTTGACACGATCTCTTAAATACTTCATACAAAAACGTACCAAATTTTTAGAGTTTTCTTATCATTTGCGATTTGGGACTCAACATCCTGAGGAGTGTACGAATATTTCGGGAGTTCGCGAAGAGCCGATTGTCTCGCATTATCTAATAATTATACGAGAGTCATCTAATATAGTTACTTGGTAAGAAAAATGTCACGGCGTTATAACTCGGCGATAATAACGTGGAAACGAGCAAGCTTAATGCGTAATAATAATGATTCTGTAAAGTCCATCTCGGCCTTACGCGAATTTGGGTTAATTCTTGTTCCTCCTTTTCGTACTCTACTTTGTCCAGAGCGGTGCGTGATTAATGTGAAAAAATGAAGGAATATTGCTGCACCGGGGCTTTTCGGAGACGAGAGTCCGAAGAGTTTGTTTCCTAAACATTATAACTGAGCAACAGAAAAGATTGTTTAATTTTTGTTGATTTAAAATTGTACCCAGGATGCAGGGGTCAAAGGACCGGGAAAAGAAACCAACGCAAGGGAATAATGTCAGAAATTTGGGTCATTTTTTATTGCGAACGATTTTTATATCGTTTGCAGTTTTTTCTTAATAATCCTTCAGGGCTTTGTGTCTGAATTCCTCACACGATCTTAACGTACCTATTACTATCACAAAACGACTTTATTTAGGATTCTTTCAAGATTTTGTATAAACGTTCTTGGCACCAAAACTGACAGTTTTTTTCTCTGAAGAAAAATTTTCTGACATTTAGAATTTGAGATATATAATTTCTCATTTCTTATTTTTCTCATCTAAATGCGTGTAAATTGAAGTCGCGTTTCTTTTGTTTTTTTCTTGCAATTTTTTAACGAAACGTGACTTCAATTTACGAGCGTTCAGATGGGAAAAATAAAAAATTGGAAATTAAATATCTCAAGTTCTAAACGTCAGAAAATTTTTCTTCACAGGAGAAAACTGTTAGTTTTGGTGCCAAAAGAACGTTCATAGAAAATTTTAAGAGGACCCTAAATAAAGTCGTTTTGTGATAGTAATACCTTAAAGTTTCTCATATTTCGAGACTTCCTTCGTATGTTTTTTTTAATAAACTCCGATATAACGTATCACACGCCGGATTGAATGTGTAAAATATTGAGTCGACACATGTGCATAGGGACTTGTGCATGAAGCAGTGTGAGGGGAGACTCGGAGCTGGAGGAGACCGTTATCGATTACGCATTCCTACGCTACCACCTGTGAGCGCGGTTCCATATTATACCATATGACTTCGTATACGAATAAATAAGTCGTGTGCGTATGAATTCTCACTTGTATGCTGTTAACGAACAAAAATGACAAATTCATGAGTATAATAATCATCATCAAAAAACCAAAGATCCGGAACAATTTTACTCGAAAAATTGAGCAAAATAAAAGCGTGAGAACGAGCACGGGGTTCACGTTCAAATTCGCTTGTTTTCACAAATTTGATCCTCAAGAAAATCAAGTTTAATTCCGTTGTTAAGGACGTTGTATGGCCACGGTCAAATCTAAATTTTTGTTTTCAGTTTTTTTACATACAAAATGGTTTGCGGGCCTAAGTTCATTAAAAAAAAGTTGTTACAAGTTGACTAAAGAACAACGTACTCTAAATTCAAGACTTTCTGAGGTAATTTGTATTTGTTGTATAATAAACAAAATTTCGAAAAAAATTTACGACCGATTTTGTTGAAAAACTAAATAAAGCTTCTTTGATGTTACATAAAAGTGTATGCAAAGTTTTAAGAGGATTCACCATTTAGAATTCGAAATATTTAATGTTGAAAATTGGAACTTTTAACACATGGTCTTATGAGAAACTACTGAAAATTGTGATTTTTATAAATAAATATCTCGACTTCTACATGGTGAAACCTCTTAAACTTGCGCGAGCTATTAGAAATCACTATTTTCGTTGTATGGTGCAAATTTAAAGGAATTCTATTGATAGAACATTTTGCATACAACGTCCTTATTCACACACGGAGAGAAAATGTCAAAAATTATGACGACATCACAGTTCCCTGTCGCCTCTTCAAGGCTTTTTAGCAAAAACGTAGTAATTTTGCTTCCTCATAGAGGAAACTATGTGATGGTGAAATTTTTTTTTTTCCAGTTTTCAATGTCAATTTGATTAAAATGTCCCAAAACGTCGATAAATCATATCTAGAAAAAAAATGTCCGGATGTGTGTGTGTGTGTGTATGATCCGACACTGTAAAATTCAAACGAGTATAACTCGAGAACGAGTTGAGCTACAGAGCTCCAGTTTTACTAATGAAACTATTTTAAACTCTATTTTAAACTCTAATTTACAACTAATGAAAATTGTGATTTTTATAAATAAATATCTCGACCTCTACATGGTGAGACCTCTTAAAATTGCGCGAGCTATTAGATATCTCTATTTTCTTTGAGTGGTGCAAATTTGAAGGCATTCTATCGATAAAAAATTTTGCATACAACGTCCTTAACGAAATTCGACAGCGACCCATTAATATTTCGAGGTATTTATAATTTTCTTACTTCTTTCAATTAAATTTTTGTTAAAATTTAAAAAATGTTATTTCTTGGCAGAAAATTTCTGTTGCATTATCGTTTATTTATATTTGCCAGTTGTTCGGTGGATGGAGAAAAAAATTGTTTATAATATTCGAGGAGAAATAAAAATGATGAAAAATCCTGATTCACTCGTGCGATTTAGACTGGCGTTGGGATGGAAAATATTAAGAGGAACATATGAAATGATGGAAATTCAATTATATGGCGAAACCATTTTCCTATTGTGCTCTTATTTTTATCTCTGTGGCTCGATCTCGGAATCGTTCCGGTGTTGAATTTGTGAGGTCGGAGAAATTCATTTGAATACGGTAAACATTGAGGAATAATATCTGCTCCAGAGAACTGTGTTATGTACATGAACTGGAATAACAATTATAGCATTTCAAGAACTATGCATTTATTTCACGCGTACAGCAGAGCAGCTCGCTCAGTTTTTCTTTATTACTTTTATTATTATTATTGTCTCTCGGCCGCAATAATCTTCCGGAAAGCTCTGTAATGGGGATCTGGCAAAGATACACATAAAACTCTTTCAGCAGAGAAGAAAAATGTTGGCGAGTGTGTGAGTTTGTTTTACTGGAATTTCCACTACGAGTTCCAATTCCGATTACGGTCGTGACGATGGCGTTTATGTACACACGTTTGCCTGCAGGGAGGGTTATTTCTCTTGATTCCCACGCAGGCCTTCTGTTATGGTCAGGAAAACTTTTTAAAATCGCGTTGACGTGGAACGCGAATCAAATTTTTACGTTTTTTTTACGACCTCGCAAACTTTGCCGGTTATTCTTATTTTATATTTTCTGAGTGAAATTTTTTGCTGCATTTTCATTTTTCGTGATGCAAAATTATCGACTCGGGACTCGGGAATTTGTTTTTTTTTTTTTTTTCAATAATGACGAGCAAGGATCGCGCTTTTGATAGAAAATGATGAAAAAAATGGAGGCTCGTGTATGATGATGAATGAAAAGGTTCCTCGAGAATTGACCGCGTATAAACGATCGTACGAACTTATAAAGATAGACGTGTGTGCATATATATATATAAATGAAGAAAGACGCCGAAGAACGAAAGAGTCTGATGGCGTGTTGCCGGCATCGCGGCCCAGCAAGCAGCGAGGAATACAGGCCTCATGTCCGAGTAGGACAGTGTGTCGCCGTCTTGCACGTTGGGCCCGTTCCTCCACGTGACCTGGCCACTGACCCACTTTGGTTTCTCCACTCTTCTTCTGCCTGTTAACTGCTTCCTTTGCTCCTCCTTTCGTCGCTCTCCCTCCCTCTCTCGCTCAGTCTTTCGTTGGTTTACTGGAACATTACTGGCCTCGCTCTCTCTCTCTCTCTTGTACATTTTTCTCTTTCCATCGAGATCGTTGTCTAGCTCTCTCGCGGGCTTCTTGTCCGACACAGTGCGATTTTCCACTTGGCCCTATTTTTGAATCTCTCATCACTGATTCATCGAGACGATTTTTTGCTCGTACCACCACGTCGTTGATCTGCCTGACGAAAGTTTCGTAGTTTCTGCTTCTCCCAACCTTTTTTTTTTTCAAATATTCATTATTTTATTTGTTTGATCGATTGATTGCTCGTTCGTTGGATGGCAGAGACTTTGAGTCTAATTCGAAGTATTGGTTCATCAAGCTTTTCAGTAGCTGCCAGAACTGGATTCTTCGGTGATGCATCAAGAAATGTTTAGTTGCTCTTGATCGAGCTGTTCGTTTGCCTACCGAAGCTGTTGCCACTCTTCCTGGAGTCTTGGGCTCGAAAGATGATGATACGGCACAGATAGACGCGTGTGATGAGTGCCCAGTCGAATGAGGCTTCATTGTCTTGGGTTTCGAAGTCTCTTACTTACGCCTTTACGCTCGAGACGATCAAGAAGATATAAACAGTAAAAATATGTTATTTAAATATCTACAGTGTACAAAAGTTCCTCCACCACATCTAGCGACCACCACTGACGAAGATGTCCGCGTCGAGAACACCATGACCACCTCCACCGATCTTTTCTCTCTACCGGCTGCTGATGGTCTCTGCCACCTCCTACCGGCTAAAGAGCCTGCTCGTTTCTCCCCAGCACCTTGGTTGGTTCCTCTACCTGCTTTCGTTCTCTTTCTCTTTTCCTCTTTCTCTCTTTCTCTTTAGCTCGTATTCAACCAGCGGCTTATGACTCTCGGCCGTGCAATTCCGCCACATGCTCTCGTGCCTTTTCTCCTCGACCCTTCTCTCTCTCTCTCTCTCTCTCTCTCTCTCTCTCTCTCTCTCTTTCTCTTTCTTTCTATCTCTCTCCGGACGTAGTAAGCCGCGAAGACGCGCGAGTAACCACGGTCAGACAGGTACCATCCACTTAACTAGCCGGATGGATGAATAGTTGATAGAGTGATCCCCGGTACCGGTGTTTCGTCAAAACTCTCACAATCCAGATTTTTCGTCCTTTTTTTTAATCCATCATTTTGATCGATCCGCCACGAAGATCGAATGACTATTTGGACGGTTTGCTAAGTTTTGACTAATACACGTGGATGTACGTCGCGATTTTCGACTCGATCGGCCGGTTCGATCGCTCGTCACTCACTAAAATAACACAAATCGTTGTTTCATACTCGTAAATCGTCGATCGACAACCATCTAATAAACGCAAATGAAAGTTCGTTCGGTTCGAGAGAAATATTGAGTGAAAAGTGATAAATTTTGTTTTACAAAAGTGTCTTCGTTGATATCTGAACGTTATGCAGAATTTTTGAACTTCTTACTGTGACTCTTTCGAACTTTCGTCTAAACTACTACGGATATCTTCGCCGAAGACATTGAGGAATACTAATTATTAACGGTGAGATATTCATGTAATAGTAATAAAAATTCATTTTGTGTAAAAATCAACTGCTACGAAAATAACGAGGACTCTTCACCGTGGTTTGTCAACTTTGCAAGGACAGTTATTCAAAAGTGGGACAAATCGAATGAGACAGAGAGGGAGAGAAAGAAAATGAATTGAAAGACAAATATGAGTCTAACCGGAAGTTTGCGGTTCGGAGCAATTTAAATTTCGAGCCAATCGACTTTTTTTTCAGCCTCCGATTCACTTCGAAAAAAGTTTTCCTGTCGTACGCCAATATTTTTAGTTTCAACTAGATTCAATTGATCTTTTCGTTCCATACAATAATTGCCTTTAGCTTTTTCATGTTAAAATGTTTATTTGCTTCTTGAAGCCAACAAAATTGGCGCAAACTATTTTATAACGATCAAAACCACTGACGCACTCGTTCTTTTCACCCTCCAGCGATTCTATTAAATGACATTTGGAATTTGAGGAGAAAACGTAGAAAATTTGCAGACGAAGTGAAAACTGACCCAGATAACTTTTAAGATAAGAATTTTCAGTGAAGGTCGTTTCAACGTTCAACGAGCAACTCGTTATTTGTTTACGAGTATTGTTATTGCAGTTATTACTTTTATTATTATCGACAACAAGACTTTACTTACATTGGTCGTAATCGGTTTCGCGAGTATTTTGAATAATTCTCAAAGTGGAGAAAGTTGCAGGGAAGCATTGTTTATCTATACGGACGATTTATATAGATTGTTGCCAGTTGAGTGAACAAACGAGGCTCGTTCTCGATATTCTTGGATCGTCAATAGAAATCGAATGAGAAATCGAACGAATGTTGAGAAAAAAGGTGATTCCTTCGTGAGACAATGATTTTTAACGCTTCGTCAAGTCTGCTTTCGTTGTTTTTTCTCCCAATCGTAAAAAAAGGAATTATTCTATATTTTTCGCGCGCGCGCACCGATACTTTTTGTCCGCGAGAAAGAATCGAGCCATTTTTTAACCGCCGTGGCTTTTTTTTTTTTGCATCGGTCGCGACTAGCGAGACGACGTCCTGATTGAAAAGTACCTGGCGCCCTCCTTTTCATTCCAGATTCACTGACTTGTCCTTGTTTCGTCGTCGTCGCACGTTTGCATCCATTCACGCATTCATTCTTCCTCGCACCTAGATTCATCGTTTCGTCGACGCCAAATATTTATTAAGGATGTTGAGTACCTATGAAATTTGCTAATGTTAATTATTCAATAAATAGCTTCTCGATCGTCGTGAAATTTGTACACGACCTCGTGAATACTTCATGTAAAAACATACCAAATTTTAATAATTCTATCGTCATTACTTTAACCACCTTAACCCTAGGACCCTACACTGTGTATTTTAAAACAAATCCCCTACACTGGGGTTACGGGCACCCCAACACTTTGAATCGATGCAGTTGACTCGCTATTTGTCGTAGAGAGCTTTGTTTTTTTTTAGTTTGATCGTTCGAATTCTGAAAAATAAAATGAACCGTTGAGAAAAAGTGTAATATTCATTTTTCGCGGTGAAAAATGCAATTGAAAAAAATTAAAAACATAATCTTCGAATTTTTCACTATTTAATGGGGGTTTGGGGAACCCCTGAGTAGGGTCCTAGGGTTAAGGGTTGAAATAAAAAATGATAAGAAAATTCTGAAAATTTAGTATTTAAGAGGTCGTGTAAAATTTTTACGACGATTAGGAAGCTCGTTATTAAAAAATTAACATTTTGTTAAGAACAATTTTTTTAAACAAATACAAAAAATATTTATCAATAAACTTTGCTTTGTTTCCATTGCATTCAGTATACTGTAGATTTTGAAAAATTGAGAGGTCAAAAAAAAATCTCATCGCAAAGTTATACCAGTTTCTATAAAACTACATTTGACTACATTTAATTTATTAATGTTAATTGTTCAATAACGAGCTTCCCAATCGTCGTGAAATTTTGACACGATCTCTTAAATACTTCGTACAAAAACATACCAAATTTTCAGAATTTTCTTATCATTTGCGATTTGGGACTCAACATCCTTAAGGCCCAAGACGTCCTGTTTGTGATCAAGAGATTTATGCACGTAACTTATAGCCTCATTGTATACACGCGTGAATCCACACGATACTGTTTCCTGATACTGTTGGAATTCGCGTCCATGGAGCAAAAAAATTGTTTATGCAAATTTTTCAAAAATTTCTAAATCATCCAAATTTTTCGTCAATTTGATCTTTTCATCCCCGAGAGCGTTCGATTAGTTATCGTCCAAGTGTCTATAAATTTCGGGCTTTTCTGAAGAAATAAAATAAAATAATTTCGTTAAAATTTTAACTTTCCATTTTCCTTCACCAACTTTACTCAAAATTGTTTATAACTTTGGCGCAGTTTCCTGCTCGTACGGATGGCTCGTGGGTACTCCAACGTGACTTTACACTCACACGCGTAAATAATTACGAGGGTATAGTTTTTTCTATATATAAAAACGAATAAATTATTGAGATTGCAAAATTCAAACGTGCCGAGATTCTTCTATGAATGAAACGATCCCCGCTCGCGTATACCGCTTATCGTAAATTGCTGCACGCATTGCCACGAGACAATACTTCCTCGTTGCATTTCCTTTGTATAAAAAACTTCTATATGGATGGAACGTTGGATTATGACGTTCGTGCAAAATAAAAATAGAAAAGGTTCGCGTTAGACTTGATTGAAAAGTTAATAGTTGGCTACACGGACAGTCAGTTATTCCGCATCGATGGGATGCTCTCATGTGCGTGCCGTTAATTGTTGCAGGAAACCCTACGGATTCGTTGCTCTTCATAATCTTTATCGTCGTTTAGTCAATTGCATAGTTCAGAGGCGCACGGTGTGATAAACAACGAACGAAAAAATCGCGATCGGTTGCAAAAACTCTAAAAAAATGAGAAATTCATTTTGAAAAAAATAAGAAATGACCCAATGACCGTAAAATTCTTGTGGATGAAATGGGATTATGTTGCCGTGATTACGACGAAACTATGGTTTTTTTGCTTCCTCAAAGAGGAAGCTATGTGACGGTGAATTTTTTTTTTTTTTTCCAGTTTTTACTGTCAATGTGCTTATAATGTCACAAAACATCGAAAAATCATATCTAGAAAAAATGTCCGGATGTGTATGTGTGTGTGTGTTCTGGCACTGTAAAATTCGAACGTTTATAACTAGAGAACGGTTTGAGCTACAGGGCTCCCGTTTTGCACAGATATTAATCTACCCAAGCTCCTCATTCTCTGAGAATTTTGTCAGAATTACTAAAAAAATCCGAATTCTACGGCATTTTGAAATTTTCAAAAAAAAGGTGTCGATGCTCTGACTTCCGCAAATTTTAAGATTTTTTACTAATTTTTTTTCAATGAATAGAGTATCGTAATAGGAAGGTCGGTATTGAATTTAGGAAATATCGGTTGAACGGTTTGAATTTTATGATTTTTCGAATTTTACGAAAATCTGAGTTTTTTCAAAAATCGTCTAAGCGCTTTAATTTTTGCAAATTTTCTAAAATATTGTGTATAAGTTCGTACTTCCTCTTAACATTCTAGAAAAGTTGTCGAAATTGTATAATTTAAATGCAAATTTCAATTTGGAGCGTGTTTTTTTACACTGCTTCTTTGTTGTGTTTTTTATGATTGATTTACTGTATTTACGTCGATGGCTTGGTGTTCATACGTACGAAGAATCACTCGTCTCCTGTTGGCATACTTTTTATACCGGTCGCCACAGAAACTCGAGTGCCTCAGGGTGGTCTCACGAGAAATCAAGAGAAGATCTAAAACCGGGCAAATTTCGTTGACCTGTGATCTCTTGTTGCAACAAAAATCATTGGCTTACGAAAATTTTACTGACCGACACAATTTTCGTAGTTTTTTCTTTTATTTCTGAATTAATTTATTTCGGAATTTCGATCAATTGTTATACGAACAAGTCTCAATTGTAAAAAAAAAAAAAAAAATTATCTTGAGTTTTCCTCGATTTCGACTAAAATATTCTGCTCGAAATCCCCAAGCTCCTTACTCAAGTTTTTCCGTGATTGAGGTTTGACCTTGTGGGCACGTGGCTGGTAGAAAACGCAACACTTTGAAGAGGAAAATCTGGAGAAGTGTGAGTTGACTCAATTCGAAAAGTAATCGGTGGATATTTAGCACGAGTTTGGAGCGAGTTTAGAGCGAGGAGCGTAGAGGTAAACTCTGATATTTAACTCGCTCGTATTTATATAGGAATACGTACATAAGTAGCGAGTACGAAGGGACAAGTTACCGTGTTTCGTGATAACGGTGGTCCAGGAGACTCGAGAGTGTGACTTATTCACGCACGTACAGTTTCTGTTGGAACTAGTTGGACTTCCGAGAGTTCGACGATGACAAATAAACGTTTAAAAAAGCTTGAGGAACCTCATTTCCATTCTCTGGTGTAATGGATGCATCGTGATGAAAGATTTCGATGAGGTTCAGAGATTGGACAATTGCCTCACGGTTGCCGCTTTTTGTCTCGTTAATTAACAGCTAATTGAATGATTGCTCATAGCTGATCAATTCGGTTGTGTAATTATTCGTTTCATGGGAATCGTGTTAATTTGTTTTTCTACTATACTAAATGGAAAAAAAATGATAAAGATTTCTTGGGTCTTTTCTTATAATTGAAGTAAAAAATTAAATTCAATGAATTATGAGGCGAACCAGCAGGACGAAACGTACAGACACACGCATGACTCGTTGCTGTGAGAGAAGAGATTTTTGGGTTTGTCGAGACGTGGCATCGATCGCGTTAATTTCACGTCGTTTAACACCTCGTGCACGAGCTTCTTTCCGTTAAGGAGCGTGTAGGGAAACGGTCTTGTGTAAAAACGGGACTTATGTAGGTGATGAACAAACACACGGACCAGGGAGAGAGAGAGAGAGAGAGAGAGAGAGAGAGAGAGAGAGAGAAATGGATAGAGTGCGATTAATGAGGATGACGATCTCTCGGTGATTGAAAGGGGGACGACAGGAAGCATCAGAAGCATCAACATCGACATAAATATATATATATGTTTCACCTAGTTTATCAAAGTACAGTGGCGAGTGTCCGAGAATAGCAATCGTCGCCAAGAGACCGGATAATTACAAGGCTCGTAAAGAAATAAAAATAAAGGCGAAAATAGGAAAGAGAGAAATAGTAGTGAGAAAGATCTGAGCGTAAGACAACGCGAGAGGGATGCAAGACGGCGAGAAGTTCAGAAAATTGCGGGCGTTGATGCCAACACTCGTACGACGAAAAAAGGAAATACCTTGTTGGAGAGAAACAACGTCGAGGCAAGTCGCGGGTGCCCGGAGCAATCGGGTCACCCAGATCCGATCTAAACTCGCGGAATAAAATTGACGATGATTCCTCGACCACATCAACGAGCTTTCTCCACTTGCGTCTTATCCAGCACACGACGTGTCAATGATCAATGAATTATAAACCATTATCATGCTCTTTGTGCTTCTTACAGTAACCGATCCCGTCGTACAAATCTACAGACCGAAGAAATAATCTCCTCGTCTCTCATTTCATCGGAATATCTGTTGATGTGTTCGCTTCAACACGTTCTTTCAGCATAAACACACTGCGAATGGGGTCAAGGTGGACGAAATGGGATTAATTCGTTTCGATTTTTTGTTTCCTGTTTCTTTTATTTATTTATTTTTTTTTTAAGACAAATTGAGCTAGCCACCGTTTCTCGAATCTCTCGAATCCGCATTAATTACGATCAACTGCTCTAATGTTGACATAATCGAATTCTAAATTGAAACGATTCGCACTTTTTGTCATATTTTTTTTTGAAATATTGAGGGAAAGCAGGAAACCAAAGAATATGCAAGGACGAAAGGATTTTGTTGACATTCTTCGCAGGCGTTTTTTCCAAATCTGTTAAATCTGCTTTTTTTTTGAGACCGCGCGAAACGAAGGGGATGATCGATTGCGTTTCAGCTTCGAAGGTCCGGAAAGTGTCGATGAATCTTTTGCTCGTCATAAAACATGTCGACGCATAAATGTATAATCCATAGAGATTTCCCAAGGTGTGGGTCGTTCTCGAGGCTCACGAATAAATAAACGTTGTGGGCTTCGACCTTAAGGCCATGACCAACCTCACGGCACGTCTATATAGTGCCTCATCCGCGGCCGATGAACGCGGAAGAATTTTTCGAGGCTCCCGACCCGCGGAAACGGTCAAGGGACTCGCGTGATGATAGAAAGGGGAGAGATCCGAGAGAAGCTGAATTCTTGCTTCGTTCCCTTCGTACCTTCCAGTACCTTTACCTAAGACACTCCGCTCAATGCTTGAATCCTGTTTCATGCCTGGTGAACATCTCTCACGAACATCTCCAGGGATTTATGTGCAAAGAGCAGAAGCAAGAGATCCGCAGAGAAAACGTAAGGAAAGGACATAGATTTTCATTGATTCAAAATGAAAGGATTTTTCGTCCTTCGGGACATAAATTTACTGTCCTGAGTCCTGCTTCAAAGGAACCTCGTCTTTTCGAAGCTTTTTTCAACAAAACTCCTTCCATTTCTCATATTTATCAAAAAATGTGAAAAGCCCGAGAGCTCTCAACTGCGATTGGAATTTTCTTTTTTTCTCATTTTTCAAATGCGAAAAAAAATGGGTTACGTTCAGTCCCAACGGTTTGCCTAGTCACAGGATTATTCTAATCATTTCGTCTTTAAGGATGTTGAGTATCCATGAAACTTAATTAATTAATTAATTCATTATTAATCGTTCAATAAATAGCTTCTTAATCGTCGTGAAATTTCTACACGACCTCCTGAATACTTTATGTAAAAACATACTAAATTTTAAGAATTCTATCATCATCACTTCAACCACCTTAAGGGTTGAAATAAAAAATGATAAGAAAATTCTGAAAATTTTGTATGTTTCTTTATGAAGTATTTAAGAGGTCGTGTAAAAAATTCACGACGATTAGGAAGCTCGTAATTAAAAAATTATCATTTTGTTAAGAACAATTTTTTAAACAAATACAAAAAATATTCATGAATAAACTTGGTTTTGTTTCCGTTGCTTTTAGTATATTGTAGATATCAAAAAATTGAGAGGTCGAAAAAAAAACTTATCGCAAAGTTATACCAGTTTCCATAAAACAACATTTGACTACATTTAATTCATTAATGTTAATTGTTCAATAACGAGCTTCCTAATGCTCGTGAAATTTTGACACGATCCCTTAAATACTCATACAAGAACATACCAAATTTTCAGAATTTTCTTATCATTTGCCATTTGGGACTCAACATCCTTAATTCGCTTCCAGGCATCACATCACGTTCCTGGACATACCTCGTTATGGTTTTGCTTTCAATTAAACATCGTTTTTCACGATACGCTCCATTTATCTCCAACTTCTATGGCTCACGTTCTCTTCAACAATATCATAATATCTCTGGTAGTTTTTCTCGATCGTGGACGGTGCATTTATCACGTATGTATGACAGGAATTGCTCTGTACGCATTCGTCCTGATATTTATATAGAAACACGTACGTACAATATTGATTCAGTCCATCTACGATATGTATCAATCCTCTCTGCATATATCCATGCATTTCCTGTAATTGCCGTCACATTTAAATGACAAATGTCCTTAAACATAGACACACACATATGTATGTGTCTCATAGAATGTTCTGCGTCAGCACGTTCGGATTACACATTATCTCGGTCTCTCAAGAGCAACGAATGAAATCTTGTCTCCTGGAAATCGAGTACAAATATAAATCGTTCACGTGGCATCACACCACGCGATCTCCATCATAACGATCGCATTTATTTCAACGAAACGACTCAACAGTTTCTCGTTCATTAATATATCGATAAATTGTCTCTCGCTCCGGAAACCGGATTCGCATTGTTTTCTGCGGTATTTCCTGAGACGTTCCTCGGTGACGTTCATATTATTCGATCGGAAATCTCATTATTTCTTTGTGACATCGAAATGCACTGTTTCGCAATACACTGAGAAGGAAATTTTGTTGGGAAAGATCGATATTTTGTTGGATACGTTCGACTAAACTTTTTTTTAATTATTAATCCCCAAAATATTGTCATTGCAGTAAAAAATATTCTAGGAAGTCTCTCCGGAAAGCCAATTTTTGTAGGTCCAATCGTTACTTTTACTGACAGTTCCGTTAGGAACGAAATATACTGCCAAAATGACGAAAATTTTGAAACTTTCCAAAAATATTTGGTTTACCATGTTCAACAAAATATCGACGTTTTTCAACAAAATTTCATTTTCAGTGTACAAATTATTATTTTATTGATAAATTCATCGTTTTACATTGGCTTCCGCAACGAGCCAGCGTCCTCCTGTCTATCGCCATGTCATATATAGGAAACATTTCGACAAAATGCTCACAAGGGTGCTCGTAAAAGTGTACAATTTCCTTCGATAAAATGATTAAGCATGAAACGGTCTAATTATTATTGAAATTTATATCCTCAAAGTTCATTCACCGAAGGATTTTTGCTTTTATTTCCTTCTTTATACTTTCTATGCATGTGAAAGTTAGGACTCGTGGTTTTACACACACGAATATATTGACAGGATCCGAGAATACGTCACGAAGAGTTTGAACGTTAATTTGGGCAAGTACAATGGGAGCTTTCTGTAAGAGGAAAAGCTGTGGGAACTTACAATGGACGCTTCATGCGGGTGTGACGTGCTAATGGAACGACTTCCATAAACGTTATGTTAAACGGAATATATTTATTCAATATCCTGTTGGGTAGTTAATTAAGAAAATTGTTATAGGACCATACATTTTTCCTTTTCGTTGTTCAATCGTGTAGTTCTTGGTACACGCTTGAATGCTTCAGATAAATACTTTCCTGTGTGTATAGATCGTTTGAAAGTGTTTGGAATTAATATCCGGTGGTTGAGGATATTCTGAAAGCTTTTTATAGGTTTTTAGTATCGATATATTAAGGTAACTACTGTAATGAGAGAATCGATGAAATTTCGAGCTGGGTTTTTACTCGTTAACGACTGCAAATATTGTAATTGGTTTTGTTAGAAACGAACAGGATCGAGGAGGACAATTAATAGTCAAAAAAGCAATTAAACTTTGTTGCTTTTTTGATCATCAAAGAAATTATTAAAATTTCAGTTTTTTATTATTGAAATTATGTGTAACTTATTCGTTGGGCTTTACTGGCGTTTGACGTAATAACAATCTTTAAAAAAACGTCATTTTCAACCAGCTGGTGCATGCAACGTTGTCAAACCTTCAATCGTTCACGTCGCTATTGCTCGTTGACCTGAAATAAGTTTGTTTCAATTTCAATTCCCAGGTCAACTTCAACAGTAACAAGGATATTTAAAGAAAACGTTGATTCCTGTGAAAATTATATTTCCTTATATTCGTTTTTCGTTTTTTAAAGTTGGAAAGATCAATCTACAAAAAATACAAATTGTTGAAAAGGGAGTGTGTCTCCCATAAGAGCCTGTGTATGAGGACTAAAAAAATTTGACTTTTGTATATCGTTCTCTTGACAACTAGACGGTGGATTCGAAAATAATTCCAATGATAGACGCACGCTATATTTTTCTATGTTTTTTCCCTATTTCAACTCTCGAAGCTGCGAAGTTTTCATTTACCATTAGATATACGCGTGATCCTCCTTGATTGTGTCGAGTATCAAGCTCCAAGATCGATATTTCCGTCTTGATCAATTTCCATAGAGTTAAAAAAAAAAAAATTACCAACGTCTTTGAGCCACAGGTCAAGGATGAGGATAATTAAAATCATGAAAGAAATTGTGCAAGAGAATTTGTCGATGAATCAAAAGTAACGATTAATATATTAACGAATTTGGTCACTTTCTATCGACGTCCTTATTCGATCTAATGATCCTTGGCTAAAAACCGAGTCATAGATCGCGATGGGAAAAAAATTTCAAACAGCATTGAGAACGCTTGGAGCGACGATGCGGTTCGTTTCGAAGGTGAATAATTTGACACTCATTTATAACCGAATCAATACTCGAAGCCGAAAATCCTTCGATTCCTCACCCGAGAGGATCGAGCCTCAGGGCACAGATTTACAACGGGAGTCCGAAGAAAAGTTGATACTTGATCGCGAGGAGCTTGGATCGTAATTAAATTTGAATCCTCATCGATATGTGAAACGATATGTTCAATGCCATTAATTATTTCGTGGAATTTCTACACTCTAGGTGAAGCTTCTCATACATTTTTTTATCAACAGGGATCAGGTGATTGATCCCAATGTCCTCGTCATCGTCATTCTTCGTTCTATGGGCTTCATCCGGCGAGAAAATTTCTCTGCACACTTGAGATCGCTCTATCTCTCTATATTTGTACGTGAGAGATCGCTCGCTCGAAGAAGCCCAGAGGTGCTCGTTCACCACGCTGGGGAATGGAAAGGGGAATTGGTAACTGGGTTACCGGTGTATGTCTCCCCGAACCTGAACCACTCTTCAGTAATATATTTACTGTTCATCGTGTATAAATATATAGCGGATTATAAATCCATATAAACGTGCATCTATGGGACATTTGCTTCAAATTTGACCCGGCCTTGACCTTGAGACTCATTAACAGTTTTAATTCAGCCATTTAAACGTTCGATACTTTCCCAAATAATTGCAAGTCCTTTCATTCCATCTCCTTAAGAACGTTGTATGGCGACGATCAATTGTAAATTTTTGTTTTCAGTTTTTCTTACATACAAAATGGTTTGCGAGCCCTAGTTCATTAAAAAAACTTGTTACAAATTGACTAAACAACAACATACTCTAAATTCAAGATTCTCCGAGATAATCTGTATTCGTTATATAATAAACGAAATTTCGAAAAAATTTTACGACCGATTGTTTGAAAAATTAAATCAAGCTTCTTCGATGTTACATAAAAGTGTATGCAAAATTTCAAGAGGCTTCACCATTTAGAAATCGAAGTATTTAATGTTGAAAATTGGAACTTTTAACACACTCTCTTATGAGAAACTACTGAAAATTGTGATTTTTATAAATAAATATCTCGACTTCCACATGGTGAAACCTCATAAAATTGCGCGAGCTATTAGAAATCACTATTCTTTATGTGTGGTGCTAATTGAAAGAAATTCTATCGATAGAAAATTTAGCATACAACGTCCTCAAGGCAAAATGAGCTTCAATTTTATTTTTACAAACCACCAATTACAAAAGCCCGGAAATATTTGTTTTTTCTTCTAATTCCGTGCTTTGGGAGTTTGAAAATTTCCTGAAACGTAAATAAAATGTGGAAAAATGAATGAGTCGTCAGTATGAAATTGGTTTCCGTTCAAGATTTCTCTGATGTGTCGTACGGCACGAGGATATACTTGACCAACGGCCGACGAATAACGGTACTTCGTTCGTGTGTGTGCCTGAGCCCCGAGCTCGAAGAGTGACTGTAATAAAAAATTTGAAAAATGGGAGTGAAACTGCCGGTTCCGTTGAGAGTATGATACTTCGTATAAGAAAGCTTGAAAAAGGTTTGCAAACTGTTGAAAACTCAATGCCTGCAAAGTGCAAATATTTAGACCTTTTTGAGAGAAATTTATATAAAAAATTTCTATGAAATCATAGTTTCCCGGTGCCATATCGTCCCTCCGAGAGATTCGAGCAAAAACACGGTCATTATTCGTCTGAAATCGAACGAAAAATATCAAAATTTGTCAAAAAATGTCAAAGTTTCCGCAATTTTCAATAAAATATTAATAATTTTTTATATTATTTTCTCCTCGTGTACACGTGACGCCGTTGCATAAAAACTGAAAATTCTATCAATTTTCTTAAATTATGAAGAATTTAGAAAAACCTCCGCGATGTTCAGTGCACAGAACAGCAAACGAGTTTGTCGATTGGACCAGCACAGGCGAACAGTGTGTGATGGAAATTTCCAAGTGATGGAAAGGTCCCCCATGACATTATGTGAACGGAGCTATATTTTGTGGTTTATATTTTATCACACGTTTGAAATGATCCGAAGCGTAAAGTCGAGTTGTTCAACATGATTGCACGTTGCAAAATGTGCTCTTCTCGTTGCTTTCTGTTGGTACAGGTATGTAAAGACAGGTAAAACGAACGGTATCCGGGGCTGAACATATGGCCAAGAGGAGGACGACCTTGGAATATTTATGCAAACGAAATAACGCCTACGCTTATTTTGTAAAGAGAAATCAATACGGAGTCCGAAAGGAATAGGAAAAAATAAAAAAATGAATATATAATGGGAAATTGGTTGAGCGTTGTTTTTTGTAGTGGAATTGATTCGATCCTCGAAACCCCGCGGCTTTTTTTTTTGTTTACTCATATTTATTTTGAATTCTTCTTTCAGATGACTTCCGGAAAGATCGTCTGCGTGCTCGCTATCGCGTGCTTCGCAGCGGTATCGCCATTTTCCGTCTCGTACACGCCCCAAAGCAGAGGTATTTATATTAAAATATACGAATATATACCGATCCACATGCATAATGCATGTCCGCATTGTACATTGGTTTTTGTATCGTATTTTTCGATAGAATTTTTTTTTTTATTTTTTTATTAACAATCACGGAAAACTTGCCCTTTTTACGCACTCGATTACGATCGCGGCTGATTATCCGCTCGTCACTCGAGTAATTACCTCGCACGATAACTATATCGGACAAGCTTTCCACTCGAAATACCGGAGAAATATTTGTCACGGTGTCGTCGAACGGATTTTTCGTGCGCAGTAGGTCATCGATCCCGAGATATCGCTTGAAAACAATATTCAAAGGCTGGGGAGTCAAAAATTAAATGGAATTGGAATTTAACGATTCGGAGGCAACGGGATGTGGAAAATTCAAAATTCTTCATCAACGAGTCTTTTTTCCGAAAAACAGGAAACCCCTCCCTGCCCAGAATTCCCGCGCTCATTTTATTGTCACACTGAAAAGAAAATTTTGTTGGAAAAGATCGATATTTTGTTCGATACGTTCGACTAAACGTTTTTTTGAATTATCCCAAAAATTGTGTCATCGCACAGCAAGAATTATTTTAGAAAGTCTCTTCGGAAGCAAATTTTTGTCGTTCCAATCGTAAATTTTGCTGACGATTCCGTTAGAAACTAAATATACTGCCAAAATAACGAAAATTTTGAAATTATCAAAAAATATTTAGTTCACCGTGTTCAACAAAATATCGACGATTTTTAACAAAATTTCATTTTCAGTGCATTTTCCAAATGCCAGCAACGTCAAAAAACCACAAAATCACGAGGCTCTTCACTCAATTCATTTTATTAACGAATTTTCATTCCTCGAAAATGCAATTTAACAAAATTTCATTTTCAGTGCATTTTCCGAATGCCAGCGAATCAAAAAAACCACAAAATCACGAGGCTCTTCAATCAATTTATTTGCTTAACGAATTTTTATTCCTCGAAAATGCAATTGGGTCAGAAAGTTCCTGTCAATATGGACTTTGCGAAATTTTTATTGAGTAGGTCATTATCGTGGATATAATTGTAAGCTGGTCGATCGAAGTACGTCCGGCGCCTCATCGTAACGCACGTGCGAAACCTACATGCTTGCTCGAGCAGTCGATATATAGATATTGTTATGCTTTGTGAATATGTGCTTAAGGAATAGTAGCACAGAATAAAGTACATACGCGCCTGGGAGCGCTCACCCAAGAGGCAAAATATATGAGCCGCGTGCGTGCGGTCTGGCCGCGCGAGGTGCTTCAAACTGGTTACGTGTATTTACCGCGCAAATCGAACAGCTCTCGAGTTCTTTCGTGGCTCGGTCGCTCTTTCTCTCATTGAAACAAGTTCCTCTTTATAGTATCGCAATGCTCTGAAAGCTTTGCGTAAAATCTTCAACGGAGCACGAGATCGAGGCGGAAAACTCGTTACACCGTTCGACTGACTTCCATATATGAGCGATTCTTCTGTTAGTCACACGTACGATAATAAAAATCGCGCCTCTTGATATTCGAACGCGGCGAGGACCTTCGCGATCGTTCCGTCTATTCCAGATTTTTATTTTCTCCTTCAAAACATACCAAAGTGCTACTTTTTCTTCGGCAAATGATCGAGCAACAAAAGGCAATAATTACAATAACGATTAAGTCGGTTATTTGGACCGCTGATCAATCACGAAGCGTTGATGCGATTATTTCCGCAACCCACTTGATAAATTTGTACAAATAAAAATTTCTCGTATGATTCACTTCTGAAGAGAACGAGAAAATTGAGAAAAGTAAGTCACGACTGCTGCTGGTCTCGTTCGCATCTTTCAATTTATACGTTCGATTCCACGCTGATGTCCGTTTTATTATTCCGCGTTATTGTTGAATCGAGTTTCATGCATTTGTTTTCTTTGAAATCCATATTGGGAGCATGCCTCGTGGAAAGACGTTCGTACGCGAAATAAATGATGGCCGGATTACCGGATGAAGGGACCGAAGAGAATCTGGGTCTCCTTTGACCCGAATACGCGAATCGAATACAGACTTTTTGTCGCTTTCATTTCTCTTGTGCTCTTCGCTTCTTGAAACGATTTTTTCCCATTGGCCCCACGCACTCGAATACAAAAGAGAAAATAATACAGTTATGCTCGTGGGAGATGAATTTTTCGCTAGCGATGAGACGTTTTGTTTCTCGTTGCTCTTCGATCGCGTATATTTTCCCCGCGGAATCTTGTGTTTGCAGAGCAAATCCTTTTTCAACCGTTTTTTTATGTTTCTCTGATCGCAGGAAGAAAACTGTTCGGTGGTTATAGGATCGTGCCGAAGGTGTGTCAGCCGACGAATCCTTCGAAAATAAAGTCGAGCGAGCAGCCCATATGCATGTTCAATTACGAGTGCACTCAGCGAAACGGGATCGTCGTTGGCGCGTGTATGGATGGATTTTTGTTTGGCGCGTGTTGTCAATTACCGGCGAAGAACGCACAGAGTTCTCCGAGCCAGAGCAACGAATCCCCGAGCGGTGATCACGGCGTAAATTTTCATGAAATTGATCACGTCCCCGACGTGCCAATTCTCTTGAATACCGACGGTACACCGATCGGGATAAGCCTCTCGGACATCACTGGATCAACGAAATTCAACGTCCACACTTCGTCCAATAAATTCTCCGACTCACCAGGTGCTTATACAAAAATAACGACGTTAAACTCAAACGCAGCGACGCCCTCGAGTATGGCAAAACCTCAGAACGAAAAGGTCGATTGGACGAAGCTCGAATCAGATTTTCCAGCACTTTTGGGCCAGCAGGAAATCCTCGACGACCTGAGACTCCCTGGTCTCATCACTCACACCAACAACGATATTCAAAACCATCAAGAACACAGCCCCGTCAATCCAGTAACGACCTTGCTAAGCCCTGACCAGATTTTACAAATCGCTGACCCGGTCGATCAACTTCCGGCTCTGTTTGCTCAGGGTTTCGGACAGAGCAATCACACCGGCGCTGACACGGTGTTACTCAATGCCAATGGCAGTTTTCTCGCCGAAAACAACAACCCGGACGATCTCTTCAAGCCCCAACAAGCGAAGAACCAAACGAACGCGGATGAGCTGTTCTATCCGCCGTCGTCTTCAGGCGATTCCCATCAGACGAGTCCATCGCCGATCTCTACAGTCAGATACTCGCAAAGTAACGAAGCCGCAAATACTCAAACGACCGAAACGGTCCAGCAATACGCCAATGTCAATAGAATAACCGGAACAACTTCTGGCTTCACGTACACGAACCACCACTCGTCTTACTCTAATATACCGATCAAAAACTCCAGCTCGTATTGGCAAAACAGTGAAAAGAATGACGAAGATAAAGCCAGCGCAACGACGCCCATGTCAACGACACAATTCGGGGGTGACGAAGACGACGATCTTGTTAGAGTACCGACCATCACGTATGACGTTCAATCCGGAAACAAGAAGCACGACGAGCTCAACAGCGAAGAGATCGCTATCAACCACATAATTTCGATTTTGAATGCAACGAAACCAACGGGGCCCTCGCAAGTTACTCAAGGAACAGGCAGCGGAGGATCTTCGGTGCAGACCTGGGCGAGCTTCGATGAATTCTCAAAGCCAAGCCCAACCAAAGCCTCCGAAACGAAAGCCCCTGCTGCCACAACGGAAATGTTTCCGTATACGTTTTACAATCCAGGAAGACCCTCGAGCTACTATCACTACGAAACCCAAGCAACTCAATCGTCGAGCTCCTCCCATTCGCCTCCATCGTCCACCACTATATCAGGGTCTCCCAGACCCTACAATTCTCAGAAACCTGACCCAACGCCAAGTTATGGAAGTTCCAGCAGTTACAGCTACACCACGCGATCAACGATCAATCCTCCAGCACCCACCGTCATCGTTCTCGGTCCATTGGGAACTGAATACACGACAATAACCACGCAAAAACCTGCCACGAGGAAACCCACTCCAGGGTCTATAAGACCCAGTCTCGTGACGAAATCCCCCAGCGTCGGGACCACCATCACTCACAACATCAGCACCGTCATCTCAACCAACAGCGCAGCTTCCAGCAACAATCACGTTGTCTCGACCAGCTATATCAGTGTCAATCTCAAAGACAACACCAGCCCTAAACCCATTCGACCGGCTTTAATCCACGAAGCTGTTGAATCAGAGACAGAAGCGATCGTGACTTCATCAGCCGCGACTAAACGACCTCCCACCATTTGGACGACGCTTTCTTCCTGGTCTGGAAAACCAAGCTTCCATCTCAAACCATCACAATCCGAATTTGTCTTTCCCGAGAGCACGCAAAAGCCGATTGAATCGGTTTTCTTCAAAGAAACCACGGTGGCTACGAGCACAGCAACTCCAGCTAAGAAAACGACGAGTGTCACCCAACCGACAACAATCTGCGACGAGGAGACAGCAGCTCCAGACGACCTCATCAATTTCCCACCAGTCAGAAACCCCAACTTGACTCAGCAGGAAAAACCAACTTTGGTGGAAAGTTTCAACAACACGGAATATCCCGATATCGATTATTTGAATGGCAACGACATTCCAACTCCGAGCTTCATCGAGGACGATGTTCTCACCAACAAAGTTGACGTCTTCGTTCATAAAATTGTCGAATCTTTGGGGGAAAACTTCCAAGATCTCAAGGACGTTGTCTATGGCAAAAAAAATGTCACCTCGCCTCCCCAGCAGACCAACGCTCCGACCAAAAAACCACCCACCAAAAAACCTCCAACCAAACCACCCAAGCCTCCGGTCACCACTGCCAGACCAGGAACGAAAAAACCAACCAGACCGAACTCAGCTACCCAAAAACCTGCAGACAAACCAATTTCAAAACCGACCAAAATCGCGACCACCAAACCAAGACCCCCATCCAGCCTCGCCAGCCCCACAACCAAAAAACCAGCCTCCACTGTCACCAAGAGACCTAAACCTGTTAAGAAACCCACTACCCCCTCGACCACCACAACCACCACAGCAGCTCCTCAAGCCGTCGTTGCTGACACGGAAGCTCCTGCCGAAGAGTCGACCAACAACGTCTCAACGGAAGTTCAAGACACTTCACCGGATTACCGGAAAGGTAATTTAATGGAAAAACCATCAAAAAGTATTTCTGTAGATTCATTTCTTCAAGGACGTTGTATGGTCAAATCTAAATTTTTGTTTTCAGTTTTTCTTATATACTAAATGGTTTGCAAGCCTGAGTTCAGTGCAAATTTACTAAAGAACAACATACTCTAAATCCAAGATTGTCCGAGGTAATCTGGATTTGTTGTATAATAAACAAATTTTCGAAAAAATTTTACGACCGATTTTTTTGAAAAACTAAATAAAGCTTCTCCGATGTTGCATTAAAGTGTGTGCAAAGTTTAAAGAGGCTTCACCATTGAGAAATCGAAATATTTAAGGTTGAAAATTGGACCTTTTAACCCTTATTTGCCACACCTCTGTAGAATTACGTACTTGCCACCATGGGATAGATTTATACCTCGGTGACGAAAATTGTTATAAAAAATAAACTACTGAATATTTCGACTTGCAAATTTTTGTAGAACATACCGAAAGCTTTTTTAAAAAGATTGTTTACTTTATATAGCCAAAAATTAAAATTACGTACACAAAAAAAAATGCTAAAACCAACAAAAGTGGAAAAATAACTATTTTTCTCAATAGGCCTGGGGTAGTTTGTACCCCACGGTGGCAAGTAAGGGTTAACATACGCTCTTATGAGAAACTACTGAAAATTGGGATTTTTATAAATAAATATCTCGACTTCTGCATAGTAAAACCTCTTAAAGTTGCGCCGTCTATTAGATATCACTATTCTCTTTGTGTGGTACAAATTTAAGGAGGGTGGCTACACACAACAATGTTGCCATGTAAAAGCATAGGAAAATTCGAAATGATTAGAATTTACTGAAATTTGGTGAGTATATTCTTTAGTATTAAATATGAATATAAAAAAATTTTAAGATTTTTCGTCTACATAGTTTTCGAGTAATTGAACACTAGAGTTTACATGGATAAGCATAGGATTCATAGGTATATCTTTTGCATATTGTAAACTCCAATTATTCGACAAATATGTAGATGAAAAATTTGAAAAAAATTGTGTATTTGATGCTAAAGAATGTTATCACCAAATTTCATTACATTCTTATCATGTTGTCGTATGTAGCCAACTTCCTTAAAGGAATTCCTTCGATAGAAAATTTTGCATACAACGTCCTTAATTGAGAGAAAATAATTGATTTTTAAACGAAAAAACATCGAGAAACATTAAAATGTACGATAAAATGAACTTCGACAGAATGTGGTGTACGACCGCTATACAAAAGTGGAAGAATCGTCGGTGGCAAAGGCGCGACCTTTGGCGAATGGCCATGGCAGGTCCTCGTCAGAGAAGCTACGTGGCTTGGACTCTTTACAAAGAACAAATGCGGCGGAGTCCTTCTGACGAACAATTACGTTATAACTGCGGCTCATTGTCAACCAGGGTGAGTATGGCTGATTATTTCTCAGGGCAGAGTCGAAATAATGAGAGTCCTTGACGTGCAACGATCTTAGATTTTATTTTAACGTCGACAGCAGAAATTAGCCATGTCAGTAAAATCCCTTCGAGCTCGTAAGGACAAAAACTATTTCTTCGTTTTTTTTTGTTCAGTCAAATCGACACAGTCCAATTATTTCAACAATCGTTCCTGGCGAACAATAATAACTTACGTTCCTTCTGGAAAATTTCTTTGAGAAACGACGATACTCGGCTCTGCATCTATGCTCGTTATTACTTAATATTTTTAATTAGCTCGACTATTTTTTTTGTTCAGTTTCCTCGCGACCCTCGTAGCGGTATTCGGAGAATTTGACATTTCTGGCGAACTCGAATCGAAACGAAGTGTCACGAGAAACGTACGAAGAGTCATTGTCAATCGAGGCTATAATCCTGCCACTTTCGAGAACGATCTCGCTCTTCTGGAACTCGAGAAACCTGTGCAATTCGATGCTCACATCGTTCCGATATGCATGCCCAATGACGATGCTGATTTTACCGGACGTTTGGCAACAGTCACTGGATGGGGACGCGTCAAATACAGTAGGCGTCACAGTTCCATGCTTTTTCCTTTTTCTTCATTATTTCGTAATGTTTTTCCTCATCATTTTTCATTTTTTGCATGGTTTTCATTGGTTTTCATTATTTTTCAATTTTCAGTAGTAGTAGTAGTAGTGTCGTTTTCCATGCGTAACCTTCTCGGGTTTTTACATAGCGTCATTTTTGCCTCAATTTTTTATTCCACAATTCTTTTTCCTTTTATTCCACAATTTTTTTTAATTCCACACTTACTCTGTGGACCTATATTTTAACGTGGGTTTCGAACCACAGAGAATACAGTTTAAAACACTTAGAAAAAATCCATTGGTGTCGGCGGGAATCGAACCCGGGCTCACTGGTTGTGAGCCGAGCACATTACCACTGGGCCACTGTCTCCCTTGGCATTTTTCATTTTGCAGTATTTTTTGTATCGTTTCCTCTTGGAAATTTCGAAATCATTGATTCACTGGGACATTCTTAACCTTTTGCTCGTATTTTTACAGACGGTGGAACTCCCTCGGTCCTTCAGGAAGTCCAGGTTCCGATCATAAAGAATTCTGTCTGCCAAGACATGTTCCGTACCGCTGGTCATTCGAAACTGATATTGGACAGTTTCCTCTGCGCCGGTTACGCCAGTGGCCAGAAAGATTCGTGCGAGGTAATTTTTTTCACGTTAATCACACTTCTCAAGGATCATAATTCCCAAGCCAATGAATTGAAGGAAAAAAAGCTACGAGACGATTCCGACAATTTCTAAAAGTCGTGGCGGATAATGCGTGCGAAAAGAATTGAACGAAAAAAAGTCAAAAATCACTCGGATGGATTCACTGACATAAAATATCCAAAAAATACAATAATCGGGCTTAATTATTCACCATTTTCTTCGTTTTTTTCCAACGAAGAGAAACGTGTGCCATAAGCAGAATTTATCGATCTTTTGTGGATCGACACGTACCCATTTAAAAAAATGCTCATTCGGTTTTTTTTTTATTTTGAAAAAATGAGAATGATCGAGGAGGGAAAAATGTTTAACATCGAACGTTCTGCATTGAAATTCCTGGTTTTTCGGGAAAAGAAATAAATTTTTGACAAATCGATCCTAATGTGGTGAATTTTGTGTTTTCAGGGTGACAGCGGTGGCCCATTGATGATGGAGGGTCCGGACGGCAGATGGATACTCGTCGGTACCGTGTCTCACGGTATAAAATGTGCGGCGCCTTATCTCCCAGGAGTTTACATGAAAACCACGTTCTTCAAGCCTTGGTTGCACAGCGTGACTGGAGTATAGAAAATGCCACGAACGTTGATGAAAAAAAAACAAACAAACAGAATGCAAAAAGGCACAGAAAGCGAATGCTCACGAGAAAAAAGCGAAAATCGGCTTCCGGAAGTTAATCGCTTGTCAATAGCAATTGAAAAATCGGGGCCTTCCTGTATATAAATGTACAAAGTCAAGTGAAAAACAGAACGCACAAAAAAACGAGAAATTACTCAAAGTAAATAACGATCGACTGGAGCATCGTGCTTCGTGTAAATAATAATCTCACGATACGACAGACACTATTTAAAATATTTAAATTATTATTTATAATAATTCGTACTTATAAAAATAAAAATACAGTCACGTCCAAAACGAAAGAAACTTCAAACTATGGCTCTGAAAATTCTAACGATTCCGATTGCAGAAAATTCTTCAAAATCTGCGAAAATTTGCTGCAAAGTATCTTTTTGGCTTTTTCTGAAGTCTGTCTCATTTTTTGGGAGCGGGAAATCTTCGAGAAAGTGGAAAAAGGTGATGGTTCTTTTTTTTATGAAAAATTAAATCACCACCGATCGCGAATAATCGTGCAGAGGTTCGGAAGGTTTGGTTTTTCAACGGATCGTCACTTTTATTTTCTTTTTCAACATTTCATTTATTTTGGACTCCACTGTACATATGTATTACATATTTATAAATAAATTCTATGGTGTCGTATGGGGAAACATGATAACTCAAAAAATTACACTTTTCTCTGTGAAATTCTGTTTCTTTTTTTCCAATGACAGCGCAATACTGCTGAGACGTAATTATAAAGTTTCCTCGAAGTTTTCGAGGATTTTTTTGTATCTAAAAAATTCGTTCCGAACGAAATCAAATCGTTTTTTTGATTTTTTTTTTTTTTTTTTGAGTTTACATGTTTCTCCCGAACGCCACACTTTTTTATGTGACATTGGCATGTGCGCATGCACGTGGACATAAAAAACGAACGTTTCCATTAAGGTGTCTATTATTTATTATTTATCTTGTTGCTTCGAGAAGGTGTTATTTATTAAACTTATTTTTATACGATAAAAACAACATTAGCGTTATTATTCGTCACTACCAATCGCCCAATCAAATTTTCTTCCCGAAGAGCTATCAATTCTATACGCGGAGAGAAAATTATATAAAAAAATTACTATGAAGTCATAGTTCCCTGGTACCTTATTGTTCGTCTGAGAGATTTTAGAAAAACTCGAAGTAATTTCTCATCTGAAATTGGGCGAAAAATGTCAAAATTTTGCGAAAAATTTCAAAGTTTTCGGTTTTTTTAATAAAATATGAAATAAAATTTGCAAATTGCTTCCTCAAGATGCACGATGCTCAAATCTTCCTCTATGAGGAAGATATCTTTTTAATTTTGGCTTTGAATCTTCCTTTATGAGGAAGCTATATGTTTAACTTTGGCTTCCTCATAGAGGAAGCTTTGAGCATCGTGCATCTTGAGAAAGCAATTTGCAAATTTTAATCTGCAGCGTTTTTTCTATTTGCATTTAAATTATATAATTTTGACAACTTTTCTAGAAAGTAAGGAGGAAGTACAGACTTATACACAATACTTTACAAAATTTGCAGAAAATAGAGCGATTGGACGATTTTTCAAAAATCTCAGATTTTCGTAAAATTCGAAAGATTATAAAATCTTAACCGTTCGACCGATATTCTCCAAATTCAATACCAACCTTCCTATTATGATACTCTATTTATAAAAAAAAAAAATTAGTATAAAACCTTCAAATTTGCGGAAGTTAGAGCGATAACACCTTTTTTTATGAAATTTCAAAATGCCGTAGAATTGGTTGTTTTCTATCAATTCCGACAAAATTCTCAGCGAACGAAGAGCTAGTATAGATAAACATCTGTGCAAAACTGGAGCTCTGTAGCTCAACTCGTTCTCGAGTTATACTCGTTTGAATTTTACAGTGTCGGATCATACACACACACACACATCCGGACATTTTTTTTCTAGATATGATTTATCGACGTTTTGGGACATTTTAATCAAATTGACATTGAAAACTGGAAAAAAAAAAAATTTCACCATCACATAGTTTCCTCTATGAGGAAGCAAAATTACTACGTTTTTGCTAAAAAGCCTTGAAGGGGCGACAGGGAACTGTGATGTCGTCATAACTTTTGACATTTTCTCTCCGTGTGTGAATAAGGACGTTGTATGCAAAATGTTCTATCGATAGAATTCCTTTAAATTTGCACCATACAACGAAAATAGTGATTTCTAATAGCTCGCGCAATTTTAAGAGGTTTCACCATGTAAAAGTCGAGATATTTATTTATAAAAATCACAATTTTCAGTAGTTTCTCATAAGAGCGTGTGTTAAAAGTTCCAATTTTCAACATTAAATATTTCGAATTCTAAATGATGAAGCCTCTTAAACCTTTCCATACACTTTTATGTAACATCAAAGAAGCTTTATTTAGTTTTTCAAAAAAATCGGTCGTAAATTCTTTTCGAAATTTTGTTTATTATATAACAAATACAGATTAACTCGGAGAATCTTGAATTTAGAGTTTGTTGTTCTTTAGTCAATTTGTAACAACTTTTTTTAATGAACCGCAAACCATTTTGTATGTAGGAAAAAATGAAAACAAAAATTTAGATTTGACCGTCGCCATACAACGTTCTTAATGGGAAAATTATTTTTTGCTCGTAGTCAAGATTTATTTGACTAACGACGATTCCCTTAAAGTATAAAACCGCGTTTGGAAGTCGCCATCAAAACGTAAAGAGCCAACTTGGCTGTTTGTCTTCTTGCCTTTCTGAATATTTGCTCAATTCAAAGTTATTACGACAAAGAATTTCGAAGCGACGAAACTTGTGTCGATGTTTCGTTATTTCTGTTTGTTTATTAATAAGATTTCATTAGGAAAGACATTCGGAACTGTCTCGAGAAACTTGTTTTTCCACAACAAGAAAAAACTTGGTCCCTATAAAAATGATCAGACTCACGATTATAATAAAATTAAGTTCCCCGTGGGTTTTTTGAATTTTCCAAAAGTTGAGCAAGGTCCCGTCGCGTTGACCCTCGAGGTCATTGGCAAAAAGATCCAATAATCTGATAATCTTATAATCGACATGTTTATATCAAGTGATTAATCAAATTGCATCGGCGAAACGTTCGAAATAATCTCGTAAAGAGAGCAAGATTGCTTTTGATGAATAAATCGCACTGCCCGGATGACTGGCGCGTCGTTTGTCGAACAAACGTTCGTCCGTCAGCTTTAAGCCACAACTTTTGTCCCGGGATATACCTGCGAAGCGAGCATTTGCTCCAGACCAACCTCGAAAAGGTATATACAGGAGGAAACGAGCGCCAGCGGAAGCAGGGGATAGTATAGTCGTGTGGATCAATACGAAAGTGCGCTGGAGAAACGAGAGATAGAGAGCGAGACCATGTGATCCTGGACAATTGCATATACAAACGCATTGTGGAAGCGTGAAAAATGAGGGGCTGAGGAAAAAAGCTCCGCGAGAAGGAATAATGTAAAAATACGAAAGAAATGTGCCACCCACGTGAAAATGCATTACAAATGTTTCCTTTGAGAAAGATCCATCAAAAAGTGCATTTCCATTGAAAAATAAGTTTCCTCTCGTATAGTTCAACGAATAAGCGTTTAATGAATAACATTGAACATGGAGAGTTTCCATGGGAAACAATAGAATTAAATGATAACGAAAAAATTCTCGAAGCTCGGGGGAACGTGGTGCATAAAATTTTTTTAGCAAACGTCAACAATCTTTTGCATTTTTATGCCTGCTCCAAAGAATACGTTTAAGGAGGTTGGATCACGAAATCAAAATAATCAGAATTTGATCAAATTTGGTGATAACATTCTTTGGCATTAAGTATAGAAACACAGATTTTTTCCAGATTTTTTATCACATGGTTATCGAATGATTGAGAGTTAACCCTGGGACCCTACACTTTGTGTTTTAAAAGAAATCCCCTACACTTCGGTTACGTGCACCCCAGCACTGTGAATCGAGGCAGTTGACTCGCTAATTTATCGTAGAGAGCTTTGTTTTGTTTTTTTTTTTTCAATTTGATCGTTCGAATTCTGAAAAATAAAATTAAACATTGAGAAAAAGTGTAATATTCATTTTTCGCGGTGAAAAATACAATTAAAAAAAATTAAGAACATAATCTTCGAATTTAAACCAAATCCCCTACACTGGGGTTACGGGCACCCCAGCACTTTGAATCGATGCAGTTGACTCGCTATTTGTCGTAGAGAGCTTTGTTTTTTCTAATTTGTTCGTTTGCATTCTGAAAAATAAAATGAAACGATGATAAAAAGTGTAATTTTCGTTTTTCACGGTGAAAAATGCAATTAAAAAAAAATAAGAACGTAATCTTCGAATTTCTCACTATTTAGTGAGGGTTTGGGAAACCCCTGGGTGAGGGTCCTAGGGTTAATCCTACGTGGTGGAAAAATCTAAAAAAATTTGTATCGTCATACATATTATTTACCAAATTTGATTAAATTCTTACCTTTTTGAATTTTTGAATGTTTTTAAAATGGTTTTTCATTTGTATCGTCGGGATCCAACCTCCTTAACGTCACCGTCAATGATTACCGATCTCCGGAGCCGTGCGTGGGACGTACGAGAAAGGAGGTAGGTAATGAAACATCCGGGTTAATAGGAGGGGTGAAGAGATGGATCAGAGAGAGACAGAGAGAGAGAGAGAAAACTCAAAGAGTCGCGAGGGAGAAAATGAAATGATGTCGAAGAGGCCAAGCGATGACGATCTTGCCTCGAAACGCATGCGCCTTTTCTCTCTCGCGCCTGATCAGTCCAACTTTTGGCTCTGGGAGAGGGTCGCTTCAACCCCTTCCCATCTCTCGCAGACCTACTCGTGCCACAGTATAGATTGCCGGGGTGAGTTCCTTCTTGGCTCAGTCAAATCCTGCACAAGGTTCCATCCACTCCTCACCAACATTCCTTCAGTGATTTCGTCCGTCGTACGGTTCCAGCGCTAGTTTTCATTCCATATCCATCCGTTTGTTTCTACTTCCGAGTTCGAATCATCGCATTGGAAGAACAAAGTCAAAAGGGACTCGAGGTGTGAGAGGAAGAGACTGATCTGGACGCGTACGTAATTTGTAAGAGACTCGCTCATCATTTTTCATTCATTGAAACTCTTACGATCAACTTCGTTTTTCATTTTGACACTAGAAATTAAAATTTATTCGATCAACAAAAAATTTGATGCTTAAACGAGAATTTCCTTCAATCAATGAAATTCAAAAGTTTGTGAAAAATATTTCATTTATTTTTTATTCAAATCTTGGTCAAAAAAAGGTTAAGAAAAATCCAAGACTCTCCGAAACGCATTGGAATTATTTAAGGAATAATTTTGCATGAAAATTCTCGTTGAATAAATTCATCACCGCGTGGCCTGAATTATTATTTATTATTTATTTATTTATCGCTTTAATTATTTAATTATTGAAAATATTGCGCAGTCCATGCTCTCGAAATTCGTGTTAGAAAAAACACGTTTTTGTGTTTTGTGTGAGGCAAAATGCATTTCTGCGATTCCGAGATCAGAAAACGTATATAGAAAAGTTCCAAAAAATTCAAGTCCCTTCAAGGGACCAAAGGCTTGGACGATTAAGACGATAGTTTTTTCCTAATTGTTTTCAGAGTGTTCTGAAATCCTGAAAAATCGTGTTTGAGAATAAACTTGAGAAGCAATCGGATATCTTAACAGTACGAGGATGAAATTTCACGCGAGTGCATTGATGACGTTGGTGATAGCGGCTGGTATGCAGCACAACTTCGTCGATGCCTGGGGAGGATTGTTCAATCGTTTTACCCCGGAAATGCTCTCGAATCTTGGGTATGGAGGTCACGGAGGCAGTTACGTCAACCGGCAGTCGTACCTTCAGGTACAAACGCATATTTCATTATTTTCTTTTTAAACGTTTCAAGATTCCAAGGCAACGAAAGTTTTTCAAAACGATTTTTTCTTCGAAAAAAATAAAAAAAAGGAAAAATCATTTAAAAGAAATTCCGAATTATTGGTGCCTCTGATTTTGTTTCTTACGCGAGAAGATCAGGATCGCTCATTCATTTCCCAAGCTTCCTTGTCTACGTAATGAACAACGTCATTCACTCAATTATCTCGGTAGAAGGCGCACGCTTTGTACACCTGTGTATAGCTTTTACGAAGAAGGGATCGATATCGCCTTTCACACTTCTCCGCAATAACTATGTGCTCACGGAAGTTTAACTCCGCGTTGTTGTGCCAACCCCTTGTTTTTTTTTTTTTTTTTTTTTTTTTTTCGTTTATTTCGCTCCGAAGATACGGAAAAGCGAATGGGGCTAAGAATAATAAAATTTCGCAATGGTTTAGCGTAAGACAGAGGGAAAGAGATCGAGAGACGGAAAAGTTTGTAGGAACGAAGAACATACATTGCCAGAGGCGAGAAGGTTGTTACAGCGGGAAGAAAAAAAAACACGAGCAACGACGGCAATTCAATGTTTTCCAAGGGGATTGCATTCTAATGAATAATTTTGCATTACAATGGAAGATTTCATCTCCTATTATTTTTTTTTTCGATATGCAAATGATTTGCGCATTGTCTTCATTGTAATAAAACATTTCGAAGTGACTATCCATTTTTATCGTTGCGAAACGAACGGACGACGTTTAACGAGCTTTTTCGTATTCGGTTTTGCACTGCAAAAAAATGATATTCAGAGACCTTGTTCCAAAGTTTTGTGCAGTCGATTTTCCACGCGATGATTATTACGAATTATTTCGACTAAATTAATGATGGTTAATTAATCAATTAGTCATTATTTGCTCGTAATTAACTTCTCTATCGAATATATCGAGAAAATGGATGACTTTTCTATAAAATGTATTTTATCGGTTTTGTGACAGCGGCCATTGACGGGTAATTACGCAAATTCATACGGCGACACGGTCGAGTCTGCGTTGTCGGACGATCCTTGTTATTTGAAGAAATGCACAGCCAATGAACATTGCTGTCCCGGCTCCGTGTGCGTTGACGTGGACGGAGGTTAGTAAAGCAAATTTATTGATTGCTTCACTCTGCTTGATTCAATCGTTAATCAAATGTTTTTGTTCCTACTCAATCCATTTCCTGCTTAGAAATCGGTTCGTGCTTATTCGCATTCGGACTGAAGCAGGGAGAGCTTTGCAGGCGGGATAACGATTGCGAGACTGGACTCATGTGCTCTGACGTTGCCGGTGGAGAAACAAGGTCTTGCCAGCCCCCGGTCACGTCCAACAAACAATACAGTCAGTACATAGAACTTTATTGTTTTTATTAATCGTTACCTGTGGCTGTTTTTTTCTTTATTTACTCGGAGGCCTTTCATGTCGTTCTCACATATTTCATTGTTTTTTATTATAATTTTATTAGTAGTAGTAATGGTGGTGTTTTCCATGCATATCCTCCTCGGATTTTTACATATCGTCATTTTTGCCTCAATTTTTCATTCCGCAAATGTTTTTCTTTTTATTCCACAATTTTTTTATTCCACACTTACTCGGTGGACCTAAATTTTAACGTGGGTTCCGAACCACAGAAAGTACAGTTTAAAACACTTAGAAAAAATCCATTGGTGTCGGCGGGAATCGAACCTGGGCCCACTGGTTGTGAGCCGAGCACGTTACCAATTGGCCACTGTCTCCCCTATTATAATTATTATAATTTTATTATAATTTATAATAATAATAATAATAATTTATTATTATAATTATATAATAATTTATAATTCTTATTATAATTCCTGTGATTATTGAATGGCATTGTTGTTATTATAATTATTTAATTGATACGTTTCTATCTTTTTATTTTTTTAAATCTTTTATTTTTATTTTTTTTAAACTTTTATCTTTTATCCTCTGAGCTTGCAGATAAATTAATGGATGTTCAAGCTCGTGTAACCTATTTTACGAATAAGTATGAAGTCGACACCGAATTAATTAAGCCTCCTCGGATCATATGGGTCTTTTTGACCCGAACGACAACCTTTTTCGAAAATTTTGTTTTTTAAGACGTTTTATTTGGAAATAAAACAAATGAAGTTTAATGTAGAATCCATTGAGAGGATTCCAGAATTTTTTGAAATTTTTTTCTCTCCAAATACGTGAGATATAAATGGCAGGACGAAAAGGATTCAATGATCCGGGACGCCATGAAAAATCATATGATCCGCGGAGGGTTAATATCGAAAAACGATGGAAATTTTTTTTCTTCGTTAAAAATAATGGAAAAGTAATTTTTGGTGCGATGTTAAAAAAAGCGAGGGGAGTCTGCGTGCACGCGATCATCAATCTTCGTGCACTTTGTTTAATGCCAGACTGTGGGACAGCATTAAATTTAAGAGAGTGCTCCTGTCAAGCGACCAACGAGCCTGCACGGTCGTCCTTTTTATTTCACACGCGAGTCTCCCGAGACTCGCAATTTTTTTTTTTTTTTTTTTCATTTACTGTCCCCCAGCGATAATGAGAAATGGCGTGGAATCGTGAATGAAATCGCAGTTTTAAATCTTTTCGCGGATGTCGAACCGAACCTGCTTCGCGTTCATTCGCTCGAGAGTGCCTTCGTCGAGATTTTTTTCGCTCGATCTCTCCAATTATTTTTTCCGATGACAATTTTTTTTCATAAAAATTACGTCCCACCTAGTTGTGGAGACAGTGGCCCAGTGGTAACGTGCTCGGCTCACAACCAGTGAGCCCGGGTTCGATTCCCGCCGACACCAATGGATTTTTTCTAAGTGTTTTAAACTGTATTCTCTGTGGTTCGAAACCCACGTTAAAATATAGGTCCACAGAGTAAGTGTGGAATTAAAAAAAATTGTGGAATAAAAGGAAAAAGAATTGTGGAATAAAAAATTGAGGCAAAAAAGAAAACATGTAAAAACCCGAGAAGGGTATGCATGGAAAACACCACTAGTTACATGCACTACATCCCACCAAGTTTTTTCGGATTTTATGAAATTCTCATCTTACCTGTTCGCAGGCGAAGAGTGCAACATGTCCGGCGAGTGTGACATTAGCCGCGGTCTGTGCTGTCAACTGCAGCGACGTCATAGGCAATCGACGCGAAAGGTTTGCTCGTACTTCAAAGACCCGTTAGTGTGTATCGGTCCAGTCGCGACGGATCAGATCAAGTCCGTAGTGCAGTACACATCGGGCGAGAAGCGAATCACGGGTCAGGGCAATCGTATTTTATTCAAGCGAGGGCTCTACGTCTAGACGAGCAAAAAACCAAAACAGCAACAGAAATACTTCAAAATCCCAAAAACCTTTTCCCGAGGTCCCGAGTCCTTATCCCTGGAGCAAAGAGAGTTGTCCACGAGAAAAGAAAAGAAATCAAACTCAATTTAACTGTCGTGAACCTAATCTAGCTCGTAAGTCAACGCGTAGATGGTCCTTCTAATTTCTTCCCAAAAATACTTTTCATCGAATTTCCATTTTTATTCCAAAACGAGGTTTTGGCATTGAATTTATTTATCCGAGTGAAATTTCGTCTTTCGGGAGCTCGAACGGAGACCGGAAACGACTAAACAAATCTCGAAAGTTTGGGAAAAAAATATGGTTTCGAAAAAAAAAAAAAAAAACGTAAAAAATTGACAAAATTTTTTATCTTTTCCTCGGTCGAGCGAAACTGCTTCCAATTTCCTCACTGAATCATTGTGACTGAATAATACAACACATATCAGAGAGTAGCAAAGTTTACTCTTTAATTAAGCTAATTAAATAATATTAAATTTATCCCTACGATTATGAACATTATTATCGTTATTATCATTTTCAAATTATTGAAAAAATTGTTTTTTATTATTGTTGAGAAAAAGTCTAAAACCACGAGATTAACAATTCACAAATTGAGCGCTAAATATGTTCAAACTGGCTCGAAAGTACTTTAGATATTAGACAAGAGTAAAAAAGATTTTGGTGCTTCTTCCTCGACGTTTAATCGCGTGGGGAAAAAACAGAAATATATTCAGAGTTATTTAAAAATTCCAGAAAATCCAATGCAAGAATGAAAAATATTTCAAACCTTCCGAAAATTTCTCACTGAAGGATTTTACTACCTGACGTCAACACAAATTTACCAAATTCCTGTAAAAAATTTTAACCAAAAAAATACAAACGTCAGTGACGTCAAAAAAAATATTTTTATTTTTATTTTTATTATTGTTGCTATTTTTTAGTGTATTCTAAAAACATATCACACGCGAATGCCTAAAAGCATTGGAGGGAGCGGTTGAAACTATGAATGTTGGTGCGAAATATTTTATCGAAATTATATTTTTATCTTCCATTCAATATGTATACACTCATAAACTCTATATATATATATATTTGCATAGTATTCATATACTTTCCAGACAAGTACGTACATGGGAGAGAAGATTTATTGAAAAATTTTCACTCCAGATTGTCGACACCTGATAGTGTCTCGTTTTTTTTGACGAATTTGCATTCGACCCAGTCAATTTTGTCTATACACAAGGCCAAGAATCGTGAGAAAAGGATTTTCGTTGTCAACGAGTGTCGAAATTCATTAATCGACCAATTTTCGGTTTTTTTATTTATTTTTTTATGTTTAAGAGTTTCTGGAGTTTTGGCAACAAGTGAGTACAAATTTGAGGGAGATATTTACAAAATTACAGACACAGTGCAAACTTTCTGCCAAAATATCGAAATTCACGTTCCGGAGTTGAAAAAGTTTGTACTTCGTATTGTCGCCATCGAGGGCTCGTGCTATTGCGAAATTTTGAAAATTTGGGGACACCGAGCAGAAGCTCGATCACGCTGGAGACTTTTTTCAATAAATTTTCTCTTTCTCCATGTATTTGCGGGACTGCGACTACACATATTTATGTATACACGCGGAGAGAATTAAAGCTGAAATATAATCGTCACGGTACAGACACCGGAGAGGAGCTTGAATTGTGTCGATTATTCTGGGCGACATAAAATTTCTTGCATCTGCACAAAAACAATTTCTTGCCCCGAAAATTTACACAGTGAAATTATTCTCGTTTTTTTTTTACGAGATGAAAGTACAAAATTTCCATTTTTCTTTTTCGTGAAAATTTTCGTTCTGTTCAGTAAAAAAAATCGAAAAGTTGGACTCACCAACCAGTGGGATTTGTGCAAATTTTTTTGCCATAAAAAATTTCAGATTTCGAAAAATGAAATAAACAAATTGACGGGTTCAAGTTTAATGGAAAAATATTTCACTTCGTGTCCATAAAATTTTCATATTTACGCAATAGAATTTTTTCGAAAATCTAGCTTCCCTCTCGTGTCTATTTTGTTACGGTCATTTTTCAGTTTTCACTTTCTCCGTGCACATATTATATATATACATATATATATATTATAGAATTTAATTATACACATATAATTACAAACTATACATACGAATTGAGCATAATCATCCCGTCAGCGTTTGCACTATAAAGTTTTACCTCAAATTTACTGCAAATGACTAGAATTACTGCAAAATGTCAAATGCCATGAAAATTAAAAATTTTTCCCATTTTTTTCACTAAAATTTTGTCCAAAAAAGAAAAAAAATTTGAATTTCAATCATTTTAATTCTCAAATTTTGATTTTTTATTATTTACAAGTGGCCAATATTGTTGTATTTTTTATTTTTAACAGTGTGAATATTGTTTGATTATCATATAATACGGCAAGCACTTAAAATTGTGCACGTGAGAAAAATTCTAATCGTGCGAACGCTGACGAGTTTTGATTATTATTATTGTTTATTTTTATTATTATTTGTTATTACATATTACGTATTATATAGACGACCCTAATATTGCATGGGTTTTTCGATACTGCACGAAACACCGAGTCGAAGATAAACTCATCACGTAAAGTTGACCTTTGAGGTTATATGTGTTCGAGGCATCTTATGACGAGCCGACCTGTCTTCGATGTTGATAAACAGTTTTTCGATTTTTTACATCGTCTCAATTGGTGGAGTGGAATAGAGTTTTGAAAATTTCGGGTATATTCGGATTGGAGTATTTTTGTTCGATTATTTTTATTTTGGGTTCATTTGAAATTGGCGGTTAAAGGAATTTAAAAAAAAAAAACGGATATGCATTGTCCGATTAGTCGAAGAATAGGTCGGTTTCGAATGGAAAACCTCGTGCACACTGTTTTCTCCGCCCTTTGGCCTATGTATCACGAGCGTTTACGATTTGACCTTCGCACGACCTTGAACGGCTATCGGTCTCCATCGTTCTGAAAGCACCTTCACACCTGCTGCATAGGTCAAGGTTAAACCCTTCCTCTCCCCCCTCCTCCTACGATTGTTGTCTTCCTTATACGTCCCTTAAGTTTTGTATTTATTGACTTTGATTATCGTGTTGTTGTTATTGACGATTTACGAGCGTACATGAGAGTGAAAAATGTTGGTAGAGGTTTTGAATTTTGCTGTTTAGTTAAAAATCTGTACAAAGCGGTTGGAGGTTTGTCGATTTTTTTCTCGTCAGACTGCGAACGATAAATCCATTAATATTTTTCTATTCCGTCGTCAATACATTTTTATCAACAACAGATTTTTCAATTATTTATACGGAGGGATTAAGATTTTTAAAAAATCCTCAATTTGCCTTTCACGGTAGAAACTTTTGTTAACGAGAACGATGGAGTGGTGGATTCTTTACCATTCAGACGCACAAATACAAAGCTCCACACACGATGGAAATAAAAAAACATATCAATCTAGAAAGTAAGAACTATTAATTCGTAAGATAGCCGGTTGGGGAACCCTGTAAGGCTTTGACGTTAATTGCACAGGAAATCGAAAAGTTTTTTCAACATTGTTTGTAATAAACGATTTATGTTTTATTCCAAACATTCAACTCGACACTACTGCACGAAAATTCGGGGTAAATTTCTTGACACTCGACGATATCATGGAACACTGTCAAGAACGAATGTGGAAAACAAAACGACTAAGAAATATCAAAAATAAACAGAACGATGTCTTGTAGTGATGATCCACACATTTTGGCCTCTAGGCTCCGAGTCGGAAGTACCTCTACCAAGTAAATTTACTGAGATATATACGAACGTATATATTTATGAACATATCGATCCACTTGATGAAATTACTATGTGTACGACTTATATGTGTATCATTGTTCACGATTGTAAAATCTCGATAAAAGGAACTTGAAAAAAAAAAAACAAACACACGATTAATAGACGATCGTGAAATACATTACTGTGCAAAAAAAACTGTGTTTTCATTCTACTGGTTAAGGAGGTTGGCTACACACGACAATATGATAAGAATTTAATAAAATTTGGTGATAACATTCTTTAGCATCAATTAAGGTGACACAATTTTTTTTCAGATTTTTCGTCTACGTAGTTGTCGAATAATTGGAGTTTACAATATGCAAAAGATATACCGATATATATATCTGAATCGTATATGCTTATGCATGTAAACTCTAGTTTTCGATTACTCGAAAACTATGTAGAAAAAAAATCTTCAAAAATTTGTATATTCATATTTAATACTAAAGAATATACTCACAAAATTTTATTCAATTCTAATCATTTCGAATTTTCCTTTCCCGCCTTAACATGAAAATATTAAAAATCGGAAGACCAAAGTCAATCGGTCTATGAAACATTTTTCCTATGAAAATCAATCAGTATGATCGCATTCGTTGTTCCGATCTTTCCATCACCTCCGCACCGTTTCATACCACCGCGTGTACATGCATTTGTAAACAAAAACAAGGATAGCGGTGAGAAAAGTTATTGGAAATGCGACCCGGCGGTACAGCAGTATGCTGTATATCGACAGTCGCCGAACGAGGAGCGAACGGAGGGAACTCAAGATGGCTCAAAAGAATTTTGTAGCGAATCATGTTCTCGTAAACATTGCAATGCCTAAGGATTTCTATATATTAGAATTCCTGGCAATTATTCTCGATGGGGGAGTGCTGGGTGCTGAAGGAAGCGCCTTTGAAAAACCAAGGGGCGTGTGGATAGTGTAAAGTTTGAAATCCGGTCGTTGTATTCACCCGGGTTTCGTCTTACAAACATACGAGATTACACAGATATACCTATAGCTTCATGCCTGTTGTAACACTTCTCTAATATTTTTGATTCGTCAATTCATATGTTTTTAGACTTTTTTGTAAAACAATTAATAAAAAGTAATGGGAATTCTTTAAAGAGATTGAACTGAGAAACGGAAATTCGAAAGAATCGTAGAAAAAAATTCCTTTGGCCTTATCAGGATCTTAATCAATTTTCCGTTGTTTTTTTTTTTTTTTAAACTGAATAACTTTAGGGATGTTGTATGGCAGCGGTCAAATCTAAATTTTTCTTTTCAGTTTTCCTTACATACAAAATTGTTATGGGTCCCAGAATTTTTTCAGTCCATTCCCGAAGTTTCATTATTATTCTGACCAAATAAATTCAGTTTGAGATGCGAGAAATATTTTTAAACTCCGGAACCAAGAGCGCCTCGTGTGCCCGAACGGAAAAGTTTTTAAAAAAAAGATGAGGGCGCCACTAGACGAGCGAAACAAGAGAGCGTTTCCCACTCGTCGCGAGGCAGCCGAACAAGACGCAGCGATACAAGATGGTGGCGACTTTCACGAAGTGAACTATTCGTGTGAATATTCAGAAAAAAATCTCCCCCGAAACGCTGTCGTTGTTTTACAACTTTTGAGTTTAATTCCCGAAAGCAGTCACGATGAATGCGATTCCGGGATCAATCGCCTTCGACGAGTACGGCAGACCGTTCATTATTCTCCGTGATCAAGATAAGCAGAAACGGCTCACCGGCAACGATGCGATTAAGGTGAGGCCCTGCGAATTTCAAATTTACTCCAATCTTAAAGTTTTAATCACTACGACCCAACCTGACAATATTCATCGACTCTTCTATTTCCTCTTCCTCGTTAAATTCAATAAAACCTCAATTTCTTTCTTTACATCGTAAATTCTACGATTTATATTTCTTTCAACCCGTGGGCGGCCACGTGAGTCAGTAGCAATGGCGACGTGTATTCCCATCGAAATTGTCGGCGCAAAAATACCAAATGTTTCGATACAATTCTCCTCAGTCATGGAAAATAATTAAGCATCATGATTTCTTCTTTATTTTTTAAATCGATGTCACTACGCCTCGTTTCATCGATTCATTTTTTCGTCCAAATCTCGTGAGATTTTTACATGTTCTCCGTGTGTATAAGCGTGTGTGGGCAGTGGGGGAGGGAGTTCAGCTCGTCAACGGACGTATTATGCCCATAAAAGGAATGCTGAATCGAGTCTCCAAGTTTTTCGACATTTGTTGTCGGTCGCGTCACAGAAAATGGTCATGCCCGCGAGAAAGGGATCAGAAAAATACGAAAAAAAATGGATTTATCCATAAAATCAATTGTTTATCGATAAAAACTCGATTTAACTCGAACGATCGGGCAGGACACAATGATTTTCGGTTTCATTGAGCTTAAGTCATTCCGGAGAACGGATTCATGCCTTTGAGGTCAAAAAATAACAAATTAATGTGCAAAGAGAATTGCAGCCGATGCTCACAATGCGACGAACTGCCCAGACACTTTGCAAAATCATATGCAGCGACGATTCAATCTTGCGATCGATTTTTTCACGAATCGATTACAAATTGCTTCTGCTACAGTTTACTCAAACAAAACTGTATGATACAGTGTTCTCTTGAAAAGTTTTATTTGCTTAACCAATCGACAGCGAGATATTTATTCAAATATTTGAAAACTCATCACGTCTTCATTTTTAAATTGCCCAAAAACCTCTTAGGCGTCAAATCGCAATGACGCTGGAGTTTGCGACGTCAGGATCCAAGGGAAAATATTTTTTGCATAGATCGTTGGTTAATTTTCTGTAAATCTCGGCCATTTTGTTTTTTTATAGCAATAACAAAGAATTATGAGCTTTTCTGAAGAGAAAACAGGATTTCCTTGCATTCCAACGGTGCAAACATCCTCGTCAAAAATTGCAATTGTTCGTAAAAAACGATGCCTCGGCGAGTCGCATCATAAGAAAATGTTTGAGCCTTGCCCGACGACAATTTTCATTTTGTAACGAACGATTCGTCTTTGACTTACAGTCTCACATCTACGCGGCGAGATCCATCGCCAACACTCTCAAGACTTCTCTGGGCCCGAAAGGCCTAGACAAGCTGATGGTCAGCTCTGACGGCGACGTGACCGTCACCAACGACGGAGCGACCATCCTCAAGAACATGGACGTTGACCATGAGATTGCAAAACTCATGGTGCAGCTGTCGCAGTCTCAGGACGACGAGATCGGCGATGGCACGACCGGCGTTGTGGTTCTCGCTGGCGCTCTCATGGAGCAGGCTGAACGCTTGTTGGACAAGGGCATTCATCCCATCAGAATCGCAGATGGTTTTGAACTCGCTGCTCAACACGCGACCAAACATCTTGACAGCATAGCCGAATCTTTCCCCATCGATCCCAAGGACTTGAATCCGTTGATAAGAACCGCCATGACTACGCTCGGCTCGAAAATGTAAAAATAATGAAAAAAATGTGTATTTCATATTCGAAAAAGCTTGAAAAATGTTCAATTTGCTTAAAAAAAAATCAGTTTGCTTGGAAATCTTTCAATTTTTGAAAAAAAAATCAATTTGGCTTGGAAAATTTTCAATTTGCTTGAGGATTTTGCAATTTGCTTGAAAATTTCGCAATTTGGTTGAAAATGAAAAATCGAGAAGAAACAAAAAGTTTTTTTCTGAATCTGACTGAATTTTTTTTCTTCTTTTTTTTTAATCTTTCATTATTTATTGTTTCAGTATCAACAAGTGTCATCAACAAATGGCTGAGATTGCTGTAAACGCCGTAATGGCGGTTGCCGATCTCGAGAAACGTGATGTCAACTTCGAGCTCATTAAGATCGAGGGAAAAGTTGGAGGGCGTCTGGAGGACACGATGCTCGTTCGAGGTGTCGTGGTCGACAAGGATTTCAGTCATCCGCAAATGCCCAAGGTAATGTACCTGAAGAATCGAAACTGATAGGCAAAGAGAATTGTAGCCGGTGCTCACAATGCGCCGAACTGCCCAGACACTTTGCAAAATAAAATGCAACGATGATTTCAATATCGTGATGAATTTTTGCGAATTAATCACTCATTGTCTTTGCTACAATTCACTTAATTCATTTAATTAATTAATTAATCATCACATTAATATTAATCAATAATAAATAATTAATTAATTTAGAAAATCTATCTCCCTGAATAATGTTTAATTCAGGGCAGCTGATTTTTTTTATGAGACTTAGAATTTTGAAAATTTGTGAATATTCCATGGCGTTGACGTAAGATTTTGTGATATTGATTTATTCAGAGATTGGAGAACGTTAAGCTGGCGATATTGACATGCCCGTTTGAGCCGCCAAAGCCAAAAACGAAACATAAGTTGGACGTCACTTCGGTGGAGGATTATAAGAAATTGCGTGAATACGAGCGTGAAAAATTCACCGAAATGGTCGACCAAGTGAAGGCGGCAGGTGCCACACTGGCCATTTGTCAATGGGGTTTCGATGACGAAGCGAATCATCTCTTGTTGCAAAAGGAATTGCCGGCTGTCCGATGGGTCGGTGGACCAGAAATTGAGGTGAATTATTTTTCCTTTCTTCGTTTTATCACTCGTGAAGCTAATTTTTCTGCCCGATGATGACAAAGCGCAACGGAGGAAGGCGAGACTCTGCGAATTCATTCAGCACGTTTTCCTGTCGACCTACGAACTCCTCGAAAGACAAGCCCCAGGCTTGCCTTTTGCTGGGATTCCAAGGCTCGTGAAAACTGCTTTTTGAGGGAACCGACGATCGCAGTGGTTCCAATGACCAATGATTATGAGAGCTGAGGGCTTTGATTCGAAATCTTCCAAAATTCATAATAAAAATAAGAAAAAAAAATTGAAATTTCCCATTAGAATCATCGACACTACGTTTTTTGCGTTTTAGCTCATCGCCATCGCAACCGGAGGTCGTATCGTTCCGCGTTTCGAGGAATTGACTCCCGACAAGCTCGGCTACGCCGGTATCGTGAGAGAACTCTCCTTCGGAACAACTAAAGATCGTATGCTCGTCATCGAGGAGTGCAAAAACTCACGAGCTGTTACCATCTTCATCCGTGGAGGAAACAAAATGGTAAGATTCAAAAAAAAAGCTCAAGTTCGCTACGAAAAAATTTACTTTTTATCCCTGATTTGTTCAATTTTTAAAATCATCACAATTTCTCAAGCCGATGTTCTTTCTGGTCGCAAAAATCGATCGTTTTATCACCGTAATTCCGCATTTTAATAACGAGCCTCGCCACAGGGGAAAAAAAAAATTTGTTGCATTTCAACGATGCAAACTGCAACGTCATAAAAACGTGTTTCGATTTCTTGAAATTATGAAATTTATTCAAGGATACACGTAGAAATTTATTGCGCACTCTGAAGATTAAAAAACTCGAAAATTTCAAGTGATTTGGATTTCAAAAAACAAACAGGAATCTTGGGAAATTTGATTTATCGTAATTATTAAAAAGGCTGTCGGGATTTAGTTTGAACTGAAGAATTGAAAAATTATGATCATTTGCCAATGACGTTCGGATTCGAAAAAATGAAAAGAATTTCGAGAAAAGGGAAACGAGCGCCAGGAATTAAAAAGTGAACGATTTTTCTCGCAGATCGTCGAAGAGGCAAAACGTTCGCTCCACGACGCGATCTGTGCAGTGCGCAATCTCGTAACCGACGAGAGGATCGTGTACGGTGGTGGAGCAGCGGAGATATCGTGTGCTCTGGCATGTGCTGAACACGCATATTCGATAAGTTCATTGGAACAATACGCTTTCCAAGCATTTTCGGACGCTCTTGAAGCGATACCGATTGCATTGGCGGAGAACGCTGGCCTCTCACCGGTCAAGACGCTGTCGGAGGTAAAAGCTTTGCAATTGTCAGAGAACAATCCAGCGTTGGGTATCGATTGTATGTACCGAGGAACTTGGGACATGAAAACACAACACGTAATCGAATCCTTGAAGAGCAAGACCCAGCAAATACTTTTGGCGACGCAATTGGTCAAAATGATATTGAAGATCGACGACATTCGATCTCCGGCCGATCCCGGTGATTTCGCCTAAGAAACGAGAACAAAATAACGTACTTTTTCCCCGTATATTATTCAAAATACGAATCGTTTATTAATTAACAAAATATTTCCAAAAAAAGAAAAAGAAATCGTCGAAAAAAATACTTTTAACTTCCCAGTTGCGCTTCATTGCCGAGAGTCACACAATTATTTTTATTACACAACGAAAAAGGTGAAATAGTGTTTGTATCGTCGAGTTAAAAAATTTCGACTTTAGCCTCCTTTCTAATTAATCGCGAGTTCATTTTTATTACGCAAAAAAAAAAAAACAAAACACGCATTTGTATTATCATCACGCATCGTAAAAAACGTCGATCATGATGTTTCGTTCGTAAGGCATTAAAACAAAAACTTCGATTGTAATAACTAGGAACGAGTTTTATTTTATTTTCCCTCTTGAATGATAAGAGTCCTGAATTGTGGCGGAAATGGGGAGTTTCTCAGGGGGCTGTACGGACTATAAATTACGTTAATTAACAACCAATCAACTAATTATTATTGTTTTTTTTTTTTTTTCAACGATACTTTATTACATCTCTTTAGGAACAAATAAACGGATAAATAACCACGTGGATTTCCTAGGCGAGAATGCATCGTAGGAATAATCTTTATTTTTGTTTAGTCGATTTTTCTCTTCACCAATAATCGTCGAGGCTAAGATTTTGCCGTTTAGATTCTCCTTTTCGTTTTTTTTTCGAAGCTGCGATCACAGATCGCTTTTTACCGCTCTGGCTAATGTAATTTTCGCAAATCAATTCAATAGTAACGATTCATTCATTCTCATGGCACAATCTCAGCTTTTTGTGATGATTCACAAATTGGAAAAACTGACACAACGTAACAACTATATATATTTATTTATATATATAACTTCGAGTCCTCAAAATCATTTTTCTCTCGTTCGGTTTGCTTTTTTCTTTTCGTATAACAAAATATACTATCCCGTAGTCGTAACATCACAATTCTCTCGCCGATTCACATTTTCTTCTTCATCGCCGATCGCTCGACAATCTTTCATCTCTATCGAACCATCTTTCCCGTTGAAAATGTTTTCGAATATTAGGACGTTCCAATGTAACTGGCCAAACTCGCAGCTCGAGGAGAAACTAGTTTTCCCTCGTCCATTCGTAGGGCAAAGTGGAAGGATCGACTAGTTTAGTCTGGACAGTCCAGTCACAGGAAAAACTAGTTTTGTCCGAGATAAACTTGCTTGGCTTGTAACGGACACATAAATTTTGGGGTGTTGCTGAAAAAATCATTTTCATCGCTTAAAAATTAATTTGAAAAAAATGAGGTTTTTGTGTTTCACCAAATTTCTAATGGAAATTTGGAGTTTCGGTCCTTCTGGTTTTCGGATATTGACTTGATTGGAAATTCAAGGAAACATTGAAAATTTGTTTTTTTTTTTAGACTAAATTGAACAATTTATTTCCGGAACTATTTGTGGGAACATTTCTTCGTAATTTGAGGAAACGAAAAACTGGCTCGATCAGAAAATCATTGAAAATTGCAACTGAACAAAAAGTCACCACGTTATTTTCCAAAAATATTGAATGCAGCAATGTTTTTTGTCACTACACTTTTTTCCACATTATCGAGAACATCCCAACATTTATATGAACAATATATATTCGCTATGAAAATAAATATTGACACTTGGTGCCCTAGGCCAAATTGACGAACCAGTAACTCTTCGAATTTCTTCTCATTCGGTGCATTGCGAAGTCGTTCTAAAAAAAATGGTCCTCATCTCACTTTCCTCAATGATTCAATTTTCTCGATTCAAATTTATCGCTCCAAAAGCTAATTTTCGATAAATAAATAGCCAAGAAAAATAAAAGTATTGGCGAGTCGACGGTACAGAACTTACTCGAGACTTTTTTTGTCTTCCCGTTCAACGTGCAAAATCCCGCAGACTGCCTTTTTTTCTCAATATTTATAAACAAAGTCTGTTTCGCGGAATAGAAATAAGACAATAATTGTGAATTAACTTTGTATCGATGGAATGAAATTACGATCGAGGCGCGTAAATATTAAAATATGCACTATCGAGGTAACTACGCCTTAATACGCCAGTCGAAAAGGTCCTAAATTTTCAGGATTTCATGCAAAGTTTATTGCACAAATTGATTATACCCAAGGTCAATTATTTCCACAGCATGTTCTGTGGGAAATCGTTGCAAAATGAAAATTCGTATTGATCGTCCGATGACTTTGCGAATCTCTCGTTTCAATCGTTTTTCTATGTTCATGAGACTCGCTGCTGTCAGACAAATTGACGCTCGCTACGTTTATTTAGTGCGATAAACTGGACGTGGAAAGATTTTGAAAATTTAGCGATCATTCGACGAGACGTCAGTACCGTAGTCACCCCTCGAGGAGTTTTCCCTATTTATCAGGCTCTACATAGACGTTTCGTTCAGCTGGTTTTTATACATTTTGTTTGCTCGGATAACTACAGCCCTGCTTCTCAAATAAGTTGATTTTTCTTCCTTTCGGAGGTGTTTTAAATAACATGCATTAATATATGTTATTTCTACATCACTCGATGTTCAACATTTGTATAATATTTATTTATTTATATATGCGAACGACTATATATAATAACGAACGTATTTCTTTGAAATCTCTTCTATTTGACGCCAGACCGGAAGTAGATTGGAAAGACTACTTTTTTCTTTTCCCAAATGGCTTAACCGGTAATTAAGTACTGCGTAATTATGCAATCTGGATAAATATAAATAACTCGCGTAAAAAAAAATATACAAAACGTGTGTGTATGTGTAATACATATCGAGAAGAATCAAGAACCAGAGTTTCTCGTTTGGAATAACTTGTTCGTTCGACTTTTCACACTCTCGAGGGACAATCGTTATTCCTGTCTTTTCGATTCGTTCCTCGTAATATCGCGTCTCGTTGCTCGAAAGATCTCGCACTTTTTCTTCTCTAAGCGAATTCTAGGTCATTGCAAATAATCGAAAATTAAACGCTCCTGTTTAATCGCTCTAATCTGTTTTTACCTTTTTTAGGCTCGGAGATAATACTTTTTTTTCTTTTCCTGCTTATACCTTCTTCAGCATTGGCAGATGCAACACTTCCGGTACTTCGATGTCTTCCAAACGGATGTTCGATGGGTTGAATGGAAATCTTACGGGGTAGGAATACTTCAGGTCCATCAGTAGCTGGAAATACACACAAAATTCACGTTGAGCTCTCGAGTCTTTTTCCGCTCGAAATTCTTGATTATTCTCGATGAAATTTTCTTTTTTTTCATCGTAGATTCAACTTTATGAAGTGCGCAACGTTGAGGAATATTTTTTCTATTGATTATTGGTTCAATTTTTAAGATCATGGCAATTTTTCGTAACAATTTTGTTTTTGGATGGCAAAAAAAAATCATTTTTCAGTCCTAACCAAATATTCAATAAGAATTGTGAGCTTTGGTAAAGAAAAACAGGATTTCTCGCATTCCAATGTCATTCAAATTTTAGAGGCAGAATTTCTTGGCATTGTGTCCAAAAAATTTAAGGGGAAAAAACGATTTTTACAGTGAATGAATAAAAATAGCATCTTACCTGTTCATTGTTCTCGCGTCGTAGTTCCAACTTTTCTTGGACCTTGCGAATGAAGGAGACAGGAACACGAGACTCAAATTCATCAGCAGGAGTGTAAAGATTGAGAATTTTGACGATTTGATTTGCGGTCAATTTGTTACACATTTCGCAAACGGAAACAACGTCTTCGTCGTTTTTTCGTGCTTGTAGCAATTGGGCAGCTTGGACGATGGGCTGAAGGGCTTCGACGCTCGGACCGAGACGTTCGTCTCTGGCCCATTGCTCCAAATGACTGAGATTGTATCTTATTTGCATGCCTTTCGACCAGTGGCAAAGTTCGTTTCTGAGCAATAAATTATTGAGTGCACTGGCGCACATGAAGTAGAACAACTGTTTGAACAATTGCGTTACTATTTCAGGATCGACCCCATGATACTGAAGAGTTTTGTGAACCGATGTGAGCTCGTCCACGAGTTTCTCCAGTTTTTGTTGAGTCGATTTTTTCTCTTCGCCGACCGAAGAAGATCTCGCTCGTCCTGGCTCTTTCGAATTCAGTCCTGATATAGCTTCGTGCTCAAGAAGTGCCGGCACCGTTAACGCCTGAATTCTTTCCTTCAAGTGAGTCACGATGTTGTTGAAAATCCACAGAGCAACGTTGCTCAATACAACTCGATATTCGCTCAGATCAAAATTCCTCAAACATTGCTCATTTTGCCTCGGTGTATTCTCGATTTGGAAGGGCTTGTCGCCCGAATATTGCTTCATGTTGTGCAGTAATCTCAGCGTATTGCTCAGCCACAGCACAGCCGAATCAAAGTCTTCACGTTTTTTAATCACTTTCTTAACAGCGTTCAAATAACCAGTCAACAGCGAACGCACTTTGTCGTCGTCGTTGATACAATCGGTGTGTCGAATGCACATGAAGAGTATGTACGCTGGCAGGCCAGGTAACAATGTTACGGCTATTCTTGGCTTCAAATCTGAGACAAACATTTCAACAAACGAGAAATTTAAATAGTATCTCATTCGTTCCGTTTAGATCCAATATTTGTCTCCCTATGGTTATCGCAATTTCGTGAAATCGTTTTTTTTTTTATAAGTCTATGTTTCGTGCATTTCTATGCACTAAAGATTTATTTTAAGGAGGGTGGCTACACACAACAATGTTGCCATGTTAAAAGCATAGAAAAATTCGAAATGATTAGAATTTAATGAAATTTTGCGAGTACATTCTTTAGTATTAATATACAAATTTTTTAAGATGTTTCTTCTACGTAGTTTTCGAGAAATTGAACACTAGAGCTTACATACATAAGCATAGGATTCAGATATATATAGGTATATCTTTTGCATATTGTAAACTCCAATTATTCGACAACTATGTAGACGAAAAATTTGAAAAAATTGTGTCTTCGTATTTGAAGCTAAAGAATGTTATCACCAAATTTTATTAAATTCTTATGATATTGTCGTATGTAGCCAACCTCTTTAAATGGAAATAAGAGACGAAGAATGCTTACCAATAACGAGATGTCTTATCACGACCGAAATATCTTCTTTCTTGAACTCAAACATTCCCTCGTAATCGCGCTCCTTTTTGCGTATCGCTGGCATATGATTTCCACCCTCGGAGTGAGTGGTCGTTGAAACTATGCCAGAATCGTTGGCCGATTCCGTACTGTCTGGTACTGGAAAAACATTTTTGCAGAATCTTTATCAGTCATTCCATCCAATTAATTCGTTAATTGATAAATATTCATAGTGGAAACGTTATCGAGGTTTGGGGAATGTGGTGCTGTGAGTTTCGTGGTCGATTTTTTGATGAAGCGGATGAACGATATGAGCATTTTTTTTCTATTGGTTTCGATGAAGAAAAAATTACGAATTTTCAGACAATTTCGTACTTTTTGTTGGATTTACTCGAGTCTCATTTTTTCGTACACGTGGAAAATTGATACGGAACTATAAATGAACATGAATTTTCTGTAAAATCGATTTTGACTCGATTTCGCGTTACAAACTCACCAACACCCTTGTGCATCATATGCATCATGTAAGGCCGATCACGAGATTCCCGAATATCGTCGAGATCGACTTTTGTAAGCGTGAGGAGATAAAAAACTCATTAATGGATTTATCTCCCAGAAATAAATGTTGAGAAAAAATTGTTGAGGATTTTTCGCGAATACTTACAGCCAGCTTCTTTCAGCCGTTTCGCCAAAATCCTGCATTGCTTCTTCAACTTTCTACACTCTTCTGCAACCTTGTCGTACTTTTCTTGCAACTCCTGGGAATAAAAATATAATCGAAAATCATTCGTAGGACTGGCGAAATCGTTGAAAATTAATGCCAATTTGTGGCTCGCTAATCAACCATCACTTTTTTAAAATTTAATTTTTTAATTTAATTTTTAGCTAATTTGAATGTAAAATGGAACTGTAAGCTCACCAAGTTTTCAGAGGTTAATCTCGTGATTTCGTGTTGCATGTAAGCCTCATTTTGCGTTTGCGGTGCTTTGCTCAAATTAACGGAGAGTAATTTCTGTTGTTTGAGAATTTCCTCTTGAAGTCTGTCGATTTCTCCGCGCCATTCGTCCCTCTGAGCTCGCCAGCCTTTTTCCTTGCTCTGCAGTTCGTCCTCGAGTTGTCTTGAAAATCAAAAAAACAATATTATTAATGACAATCCACGAAGAAGCGATCGTAACGAATGAAATAATCATGAGAAGTTTCCCTTTCGCTACACGGACAAACATTTATTTTCCCAATTTTCGTTTTTATTTCTTCAGAGATATTCTCATGAAAATATTTATAATAACGAAATTAGAAGGGCAAGATAGCTTCGTAACTCACTCTCCTCTCGAGGCCCTTCGTTTCGCTCTAAGTCTACTGTTTATGACGAATTGGCATGCACAAATGATAAAAACAAAAATAACATCCGTATTAGAAAATGATAAGTAACAAATTTTCCATATTGGCGAGAAAGAATCGTAAAAAAAAAAAATCCTTTCTCCCTTTTTCTTTTCGAATTCCACATTTTTCTTCCTCGTATAAATTCTTGCTTTCTCACCTGTTTATTTTCTTCTGAGCTTCGAAAGCCAGCACCAATTCGCCATCCTCGTTGACGATATCAACGTCACGACCATAATTCGAACCCAGACTTTTCATTCTTCTCGTATGATCAGCCAAAACGCTGTGCAATTGTATACATTCTTCTCTCCTGCGTTCGAGCTCCTCTTGGAGAGCATCGAATTGTCCTTTGTGTTGGCAAAAAAAAAAGTTGAACAGATTAAGGTATTACTATCACGAAACGACTTTATTTAGGATTCTTTCAAAATTTTGTATAAACGATCTTAGCACCAAAACTAACAGTTTTCTCCTATGAAAAAAAAATTTGAGATACTTAATTTCCAATGTTATATTTTTCCCATCTAAACGCATGTAAATTGAAGTCACGTTTCGTCAAAAAGTTGCAAAACAAAAACAAAAGAAACGCGACACGCGTTTAGATGGGAAAAATAAAAAATTGGAAATTAAATATCTTTATGTCTAAACCTCAGAAAATTTTTCTTCAGAGGAAAAAACTGTTAGTTTTGGTGCCAAGAACGTTTATACAAAATTTTGAAAGAATCCTAAATAAAGTCGTTTTGTGATACGTTAAAAAATTCCATATTGATTTTTTCTCTCGTACACGAACTTGGGAGTAAAATAACGAAAGAAAGAAATGAAAATGTGTCTTACCCATGAGTTGATGTTGAGCAGTCGTGGAATCACCTTCAGCGACAGTTTTCCTGAGCGAGCCAAGATCTTTCTTCAGCTGAGCGTTCTCCATCTCGAGTTCTTGTAACTGAAAGAGGAAAAATAGAAATTTCGCTCAAATGAAGGAAAAAAAACGGGAATTTCCGTTTTCGAGTGAATTGCAAAGATTGGAAAAAACTTTTCATCACTCACCCTGAAACTGTCTTGAGTTCTGGAAGATTCCTCGGGACTATCTCGCTCCAAGTCTTCGACCATTCTCACCAGTCGTCCATTCGCTTTTTCTACGTCCTTGAGCTTCTGTTGCAGTTTGAGAACCAGACCAACGTCCACAGGTGGTGGCTGTGATGGTCCGTTCGTTTCCGGTGGAGATTTACCTGCTGATTGAGCTTCGCCGTCCGGTGGACTGTCCGATCTTTGTTGATTCCAATCGATCGTTTCGACCCTCGAATAAGGAGTCGACGACGAGGCCGTCGATCGAACGGATCCGTATCCAAAATCCTGATTTGAAAAATTGATGAAAATGAATTATTGAATCGATTTTTTTATAATTTTTTTTTTTTACAATTAATTGCTAATTTGTGGCAGCAATAATTATTTCCATTTCGTAATAAATTTGGATAGAAATTTCGACAAAACAAAGAGGAAAAATGAGAAAATTGATTCGGTGGTAAAAAAAAAACGAAATTCTTACGATGTTGTGATCGTCAGGGGGAAGTTCCGTAGAAACGATTTGTCCACTTCCGCTGGAAGCGTTGCTCAGCGACCTCGAGTGTCCAGGAACGTGGAGAGCCATTTTCCTCTGCAAAATCTCGACTTGTTCCTCGAGTTCGTGATAGTCCTTGAGCAATCGTTGGTAAGCACCACGATCTTGATCCTGATCGAGTATCAAAAGATCTTTTTCTTTCTCCAAACGAGTTTGGAAATTTTCCTCCGCGCCGCGTTGATCGACGCTCAATTTTTCACTCGCCACCGACAATTCTTTGCGCAGACGTTCGTTCTCTTCACGCAGTTTTTCGTTCTCTTTGCCTTTCAGATCCTCGTGCTTTTCTTGCTCGTGCAACAAATCCATTTTCTCGTCTCTCTCGCGTTTCAGCGCTTCGTTTATTTCCCGCAATTCTTTGTCCCTCTCGATGATCACACCGTTCAATTTTTTATTCTCCGTTTCTACGCTTTTCAAAAGTTCCAGCTTTGATTTCAAATCCACTACTTCGTTCTGCACCGTTTTCAAGTATTGATTCTCCTTCATCTGCAAAGTCATTAATAAAATTAAATTATTTCGTACGTTTATTCTTTTTTTTTTAATTTTTAAAAAAATTAAAAAATTTTTTAATTGAATCGTGGCGTGGAATTAAAATTTTGGAAAATTTTTACCAAAAGGTAAAAAGTTTGGACGCCTAATTTATTTGAATCGTTGATAAAAATGTGAATCGTGAACAATTGATAAATACTAACGATTTCATTGATTCTGTGCTGCATGGAAATGATTTTTTTCTCCAAGCCCTTGTTGAGAGTCTTGACGTGTTCAACGCTTCGAGCTTCGGCCTTGAGACGTCGGAATATTCGTCTAGCCAAAAATTTCCTGACACAGCATTGGACGATAATGATATCGTTAATTTTTTTTCGACAAGCCCTTCGCACGAGATAGCCTCGTGCGAATCGTTGAATGGTCATTACAGCACGATTGTCTTTCATGGTTTGATATCTCTTTCGGGCCATGTATCCACGGCCAAAAGTTTGTAAACCGAGGATGGTACGTTTGATGCGTTTGAATCGAGTTTGTTCGAGCCAACCTTTGACGCACGATTGGATCTTGATCGCTGCTCTTTCTCGACGTATTCCCTGGGCCTTTCTTCGGGCCAAGCAGCCTCTCGCGTGCCTCTGGAGTCCCAGCACCGATCGACGAATTTTACGATATCTCGTACGACAAATTAAGCCGCGCACCATCTTTTGAATGATGACACAAGCATCGCGTTGTCTGTCGCCTCTCAATTTCTCGAGATAAGCAACTTGTCCAGCTCGAAAAAGTACCTTCGTTTTTCCGAATTTAAATTTATCCTCGTCCTTTATGTACGTCGCCAATATTCGCCGACAAGTTTCACGCAAATCGTCACGACGTATCTCCTTGAATTTGCACAGACAACGGAAACGTTGGAAGAAATCTCCGTAGGTTCGTTGACTCGGGAATCCCGCTGCCGAAATTCGTATCGTTTCCAGCACACCGCACGCTCGCAACTGCTGCACTGCTCTCGTTGGATTATACTCGAACGACTCTTTGGTGTCGTTCGGCTTTATGCAACGCACATAATGCGGCGTCGTTGCATTCAATGTTGACATCAGCATATTCAGCGAATCGCGAAATTGAGAACCAACCTGAAGAATTTTGAAAAAAAAAATACCATTTTTATTTTCTCCTACGCTTTTGGACAGTACGTTCTGCGTTTTAAACTGCCGATCACACACTGGGTCAATTTGACTCGAAATAAATGAGACCCGGGTCTAGATGACCCAGAGTATCAATGAAGAGTTCGTTATGAATAAAAACTTGTCGCGAGATAATTATTATTTTTGACTGTTTTTTTGAGATTTGACCTTCGATTATAAAAATTCGGAGTTTGATCCTGGAGAGAAATAGATTTGGCCTCACCGTTTTTTTGTTCTGCTTTGGCGTATTGATTGTTGGTTTCTGAGCCGAAATCTTGACCTTAGCATTCGGCACAGCCAACTTTGGATCCTCGTCACAGAATAATTTCTTCAGCAGTTTATTCTATGAAAAGAAAAAAAAATGGTGGGTCCTCGTGTTTTATTTTGGAAAAGTATTGTAAAATGATTTTTCTGTCCCTTTCGAAAGAAAGCACTCACGTTTCCACTCCGAAGTACTTCGATCTGTTCCTCGACTACGGTATCACGATTTTTTTCGAGAAATCCGGTAGTCCGATATTCCACGAGGTCAGCAAAGTGATGAATCAAAAAAGCGGAAGTTCCGAATCTCGGTTTCTCAAAGTGTTTCGATTTGCTGCATTTCGCGTAGAGTTTTTCCGCCCAAGAACCATCGGATCCTTTCGGCATCTGAAACAACGTGTCTTAAACTTTTTGCATCGTCGATTTTGAATCCATGGAAATGATAAAAATTGTTTTTTTTTGAAAAATTACCCGACATTCCTCGTCCAAAAGGTCCAGGATTCCCAACTTGGTTTCTATCAGATCGATGCACGGTTGATTGTCGTAAAAATCTATGAAAGTCCATTCGATTTCCTCTTTGAGATACTCTTCCTGTTCGAGCTTGAAAACGTGCTGATTAAATTGCTGCTGGAGTTTCTCGTTGGCGTAATTTATACAAAATTGCTCGAACGAATTGATCTCGAATGTTTCGAAACCGTAGATATCGAGCACGCCGATGAAACATTGCGATTTGCTCTGTGACTGCAACGAATTATTTATACCAGCGACGATGAAGTTGAACAATTCGGCGTAAATGTGTTTCGCCAAAGCGTCACGTGCTCCCAGAGCTTGTTCGACGTTCATGGGCTTCAATATCACGTCGCGCATGGAAACGATTTTTCTATGGCATAACCATTTCCTCATAGAATTCGTGTCGATCCCCAATAAATTCGAGAAAGCTTGAAGATGTTTGTCCGTTGACTGTAAAACGAACAAACCAACAAATTCTCAATTAAAAACTATGCATTCGTGTAGCTTTACATTTTCTTCCCATTGCCCAGAGAAAAATTACAAAAAAAAGTACAAAACTTCGTGAGTAACAATCTCGTTTCGAACGAATAATTTGTCGTTAACCATAGGACCCTACTCAGGGGTTCCCCAAACCCCCACTAAATACTGAAAAATTCGAAGATTATGTTCTTAATTTTTTTTAATTGCATTTTTCACCGTGAAAAATAAATATTACACTTTTTCTTAATGTTTTATTTTATTTTTTAGAATTCGAATGATCAAATTTAAAAAACAAAGCTCTCTACGACAAATAGCGAGTCAACTGCATCGATTGAAAGTGCTGGGGTGCCCGTGACCCCAGTGTAGGGGATTTGGTTTAAATTCGAAGATTATGTTCTTAATTTTTTTTAATTGCATTTTTCACCGTGAAAAATGAATATTACACTTTTTCTCAATGTTTTTTTTTATTTTTCATAATTCGAACGATCAAATTAAAAAAACAAAGCTCTCTACGACAAATAGCGAGTCAACTGCATCGATTCAAAGTGCTGGGGTGCCCGTGACCCCAGTGTAGGGGATTTGTTTTAAAACACATAGTAGTGTAGGGTCCTGGGCTTAATTAAGAATATCGAGTGATGAAATTTCTTACAGAAATGTGACAGCCCTCGGAATCATTTCCAGCAGAACTCTGAACATCGGAATTGGATATTTCGACGTTGCCCAAATGGAGTATAGCAGCCAGAATACGAAATAAATCATCCTGTTGTCTCGCATTGAAACCAAGCCTGCTGAGCGCTGCCATTGTTTCTTCGAAGCATGCGACATCGTCGACACCTTTGATCACAGAACTATTACCCTGGTTTAAATAATGAAAATTGTCCTTGTCCTCGAGACACAGTTCTCGAAAACAATTTTGATTCTGTTTCTCAAAGTGTTTCGCAGCCGAGCACATTTGATAGAAAACGTGATAATTTCTCTCGTCATGGGCCTGAAGAGAGAAATAAAAAGAAAACAAAATTATTAACAATTTATTAAGACAAACTCTTGGGATTTTCGATCTTGATACTCACTTGGAAAACGACTCTCGACTTTTCCAACAAATACGTTCTCATACTAGCCCCGGTTAAGTGATAAGTTTTGTTGAAGTGAATCTCGATGAATTTTCCAAACCTCGAAGAATTGTCATTTCTCGTTGTTTTGGCGTTTCCAAACGCTTCCATCAACGGCGAAGATGCCAATACTTTTTTCTCGACCTGAGTCTCCGTCGATGAACCACCCACCGTCGCGAAATATCGCATGGCATATTTCGCTGACACAGTTTTTCCAGCCCCTGATTCTCCCGATACGATAATTGACTGATCGTGGCTCTCCCTGCAACGTTAGAAAATCGTGGGTTAACCTTTACGCAAATCTTTCACATTTTTCTCCAATAATCCGATATTTTCGACCGATGCAAAATTTTCACAATTGTGTCGATTTTTATTAAATTTTGATTAAATTCTATTTTTCACGAAAATCAAATTGTTCAATTTCGTATCAATTTTATTTTTGCCACCGCAACTTTAAACATTCGTTCAATTTTTGAAAATCACATCGTTTACTGATAAAAATTTCGTTGACGTGGGTTTTTGCTTTTTTTTTTTTACCTTTCGAGCTTCGTGTAAGCTTCCTCGGCCACGGCGAAAATGTGGGGCTCGAGATCGCCCATGGCCTGACCCCTGTACGCCCATATCGTGTCGTTTCCATAGATCGGCAGCTCGTCGTAAGGGTTGAAAGCGACGAGTACGATTCCGCAATAAGTGTAAATCGAGTGGCGTTGGAATCTTATTTGAAGATTGTACAAGACAGCTGGTTCGTGAAGAAACGATAGGGACGTGAGATTGTTTTCGCCTAAGAGAATATCTGGATTTCTCAATGGTGGAAGATCCGCGTCGGTTTTTATCTCCAACTGTTTTTTCTGGTTCGAGTCGTCCGTGTGAACAGTCAAAGTTTTTGCATCCGCTTTGTAATCCTCCAGGAGTATCGCACCTTCCCATATTTTTGTTGGATGGGGCACCCACACTCGGCCCCCCTAGAATGGCAATCGAACGACCATGTTGAAATTATAACGATAGAAAAAATCGATAAGAAATAATGCTTGGCCATGAGACTCGAGACAGAAAGCAGCGCGTGAAAATCGAACGGTAAATTTTCCCCTTAATTTTATTATTTCGCTCGGCGAGGTTCGGCTCGGTAGCTCGTAATAATGGGTCGAGCGGCTCACGCCAATGATTCGTTCTCGGTGACATTTTGAATCTTTTCCTCGTAAAAAAGACAACGTGCTTGGAAATCACGCGACGATATGTGCTGGACGTCGCTCTGGATAACGGTACCCATCGTATGTACGAAACGTTAAAGAAATATATCACAAGTTTAAAGAAACTTTTGTACAATGGTCGTGTGTGCTCCGACCAAGTGGGCCAATGCGGGTCATGATTAAGGATGTTGAGTCCCAAATCGCAAATGATAAGAAAATTCGGAAAATTTGGTACGTTTTTGGATGAAGTATTTAAGAGATCGTGTGAAAATTTCACGACCATTAGGAAGTTCGTTATTGAACAATAAACATTAATAAATTAAATGTAGGCAAATGCAGTCTTTAAACTGGTATAACTTTGCGATAAGTTTTTTTTTCACCTCTCAATTTTTTAATATCTACAATATACTGAAAGCAACGGAAACAAAAGCAAGTTTATTGATAAATATTTTTTGTATTTGTTTAAAAAATTGTTCTTAACGAAATGTTAATATTTTAATAACGAGCTTCCTAATCGTCGTGAAATTTTTACACGACCTCTTAAATACTTTATACAAAAACGTTCTAAATTTTCAGAATTTTCTTATCATTTTTTATTTCAAGCCTCAAGGTGGTTAGAGTGATGATGATAGAATTCTTCAAATTTGGTATGTTTTTACATAAAGTATTCAGGGGGTCGTGTGCAAATTTCACGACGATTCAGAAGCTATGTATTGAACGATTAACATTAACAAATTTCATAGGTACTCAACATCCTTATCGATCATCTACTGGCTATTCGTGAAATCTGTACACGGAGAAAAAATTATATAAAAAATTACGCCATAAAATTTGTGGGAGATTTTAACAAATTCACAGTGAATTTTAATCTGAAATTGGGCAAAAAATGTTAAAAAATTTAACGAAAAGTTCAGTTTCCGCTATTTTCAGTGGATTTTTTATATCACCCCTTGAGGTGGTTAAAGTAATGATGACAGAATTATTAAAATTTGGTATGTTTTTACATAAAGTAGGAAGGTCGTGTACAAATTTTACGACCATTAAGAAGATATTTATTGAACAATTAACATTAACAAATTTCATAGGTACTCAACATCCTTAAATCAAACTTTACCAACTTTTCACGTTTCCTCATCCACGCGTACCGACTCTAAATAGCCATCGGAGCAAAAGGAACGACGATACTAGTGTTTTACATTATGATACGGTTTCCAACATGAATATTCAGACGTGAGCGACGATAACGATGATAATGATCGTAATTACAAACGGTATTATTATTTTTTTTGTTATGTTTCGTTCTGGCAAAACTGTCACAATGGGAAAAATGTTTCACGAGTCCTCATTGACGTTTAGGGCTTCGTTTTGACATTTCGATCTTTGTCCACGACCCTGATGGACATTCTGGGAAGTTATAAGGAAAATCAGGCGCCACATTCGTTCAGAATAATTAAAATCGTAACTCCCCGAGGTTTTACACGTCGACAATAAAAATTGTAATGACTGACAATGAAAAATGGATGCAAAATCTTGACTAACCTGTCATCTTACATAAACGTATTTTGTTGTTCACAAGAAAAAGTACGATCATGATTTCGTTACGTAGTTTCAAACGAACGTCGCATCAACGTCTCGTAACAAACCAGTTTCTATTTTTTTCGTAATGATTTTTGCATCGCAGTGGATTATTTTTTGATTGTCATTAGCAGAGCCTAGCGAAGTGACGATATTAGGAAAATGTCCGATTTCGTGTTTTGTTCGACGATATGGAGAATTGGTTAGAATTATTTTTTGAACGCGAATGATGATTGGAAAAGCTTTGTTCGTTGTGCAATAAAAATAATCTCGTAATATCTTATCTCTTCGTCCATTTAAAATCGCGAGACATCACTTACATCGCATGTTAATTAATTGCATGGCTATTTAACGCTAGGTCGCGATTCAGCGCGCTCAATTAAATCATTGGCTGCTCCTCTCGAACCAGCCAACCGCGAGGGTCTCTGTGGTGGGGATGATTGGGGATGCAACTGTGAACTTTAACGATCTCTCTTTCTCTGTTTTTTTTTCTAATTTTTACAGTGATCGGGAATAAATCGAAAAAATCACAAAAATTCGAGCGCAAACGTTTTTTTTTCTCTTCAAACCGGAAATTCCACGAAAGAAGCTTCAATGTTTTTATTTTTCAACTTGATACTTCAGACTTGTCGCTGTACCCGTTTGATCTTTTTTACTTTGGTCAACAAGTGCGAGAAAAGTGGTCGATCGACTCGCCATGCCGATCGACCAGTATTTCTAGCCTCGAGACTCCAACGATTAACGCTTATCAAGATTCCTTTTGTTTCTGTATGGTCTGCACACTCGATATCCGCGATGTATTTACGGAACGAATTTTCGCACGTAACGTGCCTCTCTTGCACTTGCTCAATATCTCGCCGTCGTCATGTCGACGTGGCAAGTTTTTCGTCAATAAACTAAACGTTCGTTGTTATTGTTTTTTTCTCAAAATTCTTATCGATATTCATTTTTTTTTGCACGAAGAACGCGGCGTCACGTACAAAGCGTTACCGTTCCTTCGTGTCAATTCCGACATGGCTCCCGAGTTGAAATTTTCTTCAACTTTTGTTTCTCATCACTTTACATGGATTAAAGGTCCGAGTGAGGCTCGTACGTGTAAGAGGTGTATAAAAAAAAAATTACGTAAACTTTGAACGACTCATCCTCGCGTTGAACGACGACGACGAGAATTCCCTGCCTCAGGAAACTCGCAACCGTGCGAATTTACGTTTACACACTCCGACGTACGTAAACATCAATCAAGAAAATAATAATAAAATGAATATAAATTTTGGCCTGTACCGCGCGGAGAGAAATGGGCAGCGATCGAGCGCAACGGGAATCGTCGATCCTTTTCCTGGCCAAGTTTGCCTTCAGAATTTTATAAATCTCGGTACAATCCTCACACACACGTACACAGCTTTGCCGCATTGTGGGAAAGTGTTTCGTAACCAGAAATCCAATCACGATCATTGAGCTCATCGCTCGAAATACCCCAAAATTCTCGCTGTATTGAAATTACACAAGAAAAATGTAAATGCGTTTTTGTGTATATCGTGATCGGGAAAATCGGTGAGTCAGTAACCAAAAGTTTATTTCTTCTGTGATACGAAAAATTCGCACGATAAATGCCATAACAATGTGGCACAGAAATTTGCGGTGAAAAAAAAGATTTTTCCTCTTTTTTTCCATTATATTTCGTAATCATTGTGAGTTGGTAATCGTGATGCAGGCTGATGTAATTAACACGAGAAGGTTTTGTGATCTTCTCTGTAGGCTGGATACGTTTGTTCGAGAGTCGAAGGGGCACAATGAGGTGAGAGTACACTTTCGCTCGATACTTTAACGAGCCTCTGTGTACACAGCGAGTTTGGAGCAAAATTCATAACAGAGAGAAAAGGGTGTTCAACTTTCAGATTCAATTTTTCGATGTTTTTTTTTTCCAGTCGTCGACAAAATTTCTCAACGAATGACACGTATGCGAATGAACATTAACTTTTTTGTGCTGTACTCATTTTTTTTCTTACCAGAATATTAATAAATTTTTATGATTTTGTATTTGCTGGGAATTTTACGTAGAATTTACTAAAAATATGGACTACGGAAAAAACGATTTTTGTGCTTTTAAGGTAGTTCTGTCGGTTTTAGAATTATAAATTCAAGAAATTCATGAAGTTAACATCAATTTCATACATTTAATTACATTTTAGAATGAAAAGTGTGATTTCTCCTAAGAATTGATAAGAATTCATTGTAAAATACAATGAAAACTGATGACGCAACGTTGGGATTCAACGAAAAATACTTTTTCTATTCATTGTTTGTTCAATTTCACAAACCATGACAATTTTCGTACCGATTTTGAGTTTGGATCCCGAAAAAAGATTGTTTTATTGTCCTGACCAAATATTGAATAATAATCTTGAGATCTGCTCAAGAAAAAACGGAATTTTGTTGCATTCCAACGATTCAAACTTCAACATCGTAAAAACTGAGATTTATCATAAAACTCATATTTATCATAAAAATTACCAATACGAATATCTTTTTTCTGGTTCTCTGTAGCCTCTTGAAAATTTTACTGGACCTTTTTCTTATCACAATCTACTACTGTACAAAATTTTATTAAATTCTGAAAGATAATTCGAAAACTGACAGTACTTTACCTTAAAAATTTCGTCGATTTTTTTTTGTTTTTTTTTTTTTTAGGAGGAAAACCTGAAATAATTTTTCTTGGCGCCGGTCCAGCTGCAGGAATGTTTGGTTCTCATAAATAAAACTGAACCCGAGGAACCCAAAATCTCGATCCACCGGTTGTAATGATTCTGAAGTTTTCATCGAAAACTTGGCAACGAACTTCTGTTTTTTTTTTTCAGCAGAGCTCAAGATTTTCATTCAATTTTTGGTCAAGACGATAAAACGATTTTTTTTTAGGGATCCAAACACAAAATCGGTACGAAAATTGTCATGGTTTTTAAAATTGTGCAAACAATGAATAGAAAAATGATTTTTCGCCGGAGCCCAACGTTGCGAACTTTAGTGTCATCGGTCGTAGACTTTAATTTTCTTCATTTCATGTCTTTTCCTTAGAGACTTTTTTCAAACAACTGGAGCACGTACTTCTGAACGTCACTGAGGATAATAATTCTTGTTTTCTTTTCATCGTGTCTGTCGTGAAGAATGTATAGATATAAAATGGGAACTGGGCATTCCAGAGGAAGATTTTTCCCAAGCTTTCTAGACGATAGCCCAGCCTGAAGGTTCGCTGGCTATACGCGAGTGATTATTGTTGCGCGATGTCTACCACATCCTCGCGGAAGGGAAAAGAAAAGTATGACAAGCGTGGCGAGGCCTTGTTCTCACGCATTATGCGCCCTTCATGAGAAATGGGTTGGATAATAATAAACGACGACGTTTCTAAATGATTAATTAAACATTCGAACGAATAAGTAGAAATTCTTAATCAAGGAAATCGCGGAAATTGTTTCGTGTCATTGTGAAGTTGTTTAATCAAGGCTGCGCGAGTGCGTTTAATTATCACTGCTGGATTCTCATCCGTCGACAAAATATAAAACTCTTTTTATTAAAACTTCGTACGAAGCAACAAAATTGAAAAATAATTTCAACCGCCGATTCTCCTTTTTTCTGAGAACCGATTTCTCGGCTATTTGATCATTGCGATTGCTGATTAATTTTCCCACTGCTGTGCGGATCTTCGGAGACCTCACGCATGACTGCCGGACCAAACTATTGGCCTCCGTGTTCTGCACCAGAGCGTTACGACTGAGGTTACGAAAATGCATGAGCATTTCTCCGATGCGATAAATACTGCACGATGCGGGGATGAAAAAGGGCGACGAGGAAAAACTGTACGATCTTTCCGGAAACCTCTCACAACGACGTGATGAAAAACATTTTTTATTTTTTTACGTTGTTTTCCCATAAACTCTTTTATGAACGTTTTATTCGGAAGCCAAAAATATTTTTTTCTTCATTTTTAATATTTTTTTTTTTTCAACTCCCACTGTTTTTTTACATTCCGTCAATTTTTATAATTTTTAAAAAGCGATGAAGGAACATGGAATAATTTCAATAAATTGATTTTCGAGGCCCGTGCATTTTTCTTTCCTGCCCCACGATTATTTCGCTTCTCTCCTTTGTTCAAGTTATTAGCTTCGGCATATGAAAAATAGAAACGAAAAGACAGAGCGAGGAGTAAATGGCTTAGCTGCTCTGTGTAGAGCAATGTATCGTCGCTCGCACGGCGGGGTCAATGCAAACCGCGAATCCGAAGAGTTCGAGTTGCTTTTTCTCGTACATCTATGCTTTGCCAACCGACTAACGATCTAAGGCTTCCCCGCAACTCGACTAGTCGTCCCCTTCAACTCGCCTATCCTCCTCCCGCGATGAACATTGCCGAGTGCAAGACGCGTGTGTTCACGTATATCGGCTATTGCTGGCCAAACAAAAAAAAAATAATCAAAATAAGCAACAAAAATGGAATTTCGAACTCACGGGAATTCGAACGATCAATATTTTGAGCCTCGATCCGTGAAAGTTGTTCGCTACACACGCGCAATTACGAATGAAAACATTTGAAAAAATTACTTTTCTACTTTTTAAGCGAGAATAGAATTTTTATTTTATTTTTATTTTTTTCAATTATTTTTTTGATGAAAACAACTCACAGGTTAGGGGTTAACATGCTGTAATTAGCACAAAGTGGAAATTTGACCCTGTTCAGTATCGAGTTCAAAAGGATTCCTTAATGGATTTGAGATTTTCGAAAAAATTCCGAAAACAAGGAAAAAATGTACAAATTCTTTGTTATAAGAATTTGGCAACGTTTGCCGAACTCTCGATGTGTACGCGATACTGAAACGATTATCACATGGAAGTACGTGCGCGCAACTCCAAATTGGGGGGAGAGAGAGAGAGAATGATAGAAAACAGCAACGCGCTCGATACAGTATCTTATCAGTAGAGCAAGGCCTTTCGAACGATGACTCAACGCAACGAAAATGATGTATATATACGTATATAATCACGATTCTGTTCCCATGTTCGGTTTTTTTTGTTTCGGGCAATGTTGAGCTCGTTGCATGAACGTTGGATGAATTTTGAATTTTTTTATTCAGAGTAAAGTCGATGGGCACGAAGAATCGTGTTTTTACGAAATTTGTTTATTTTTTGCTGAAAAAATATTCCTGACAGGAAGTTGCAGCGAATTTTATCATCGCACTCGAGACTCGTGCAGTGTCACGCGGAAGCGAATAACTCGTGGGGAAGCTTCGTCTGCTGGTGCGCCAGTTTTTCACGCAGATAACGTGCGAGTGATAACTCGTTGCTTCTGTCCATAAATCTCTTGGAATTAATTACATGGACGAAAATTATTTCATTCACAAAGGATAGGAACGCGAGAATGTTTCAAAACTTTCCGTTGGTTCACACGGACAAAAATATCGGTTTTTTGTCGGCATGCAGAGACTACGAGTTTGTTGAACGAGATGATTCGCTTTTGATGCTATAGTGATTACTGTGTAATTAATTGCTTTAAGAGAAATCCTGTCGAGCATCAAAAACTGTACCGTTATCGTTAACAACAACTTTCACGTCATCGTTTCGAAATTATCATCGTGCCACGCAGGTCAAGTTTTTTTTTCGGAGCCTCGATTTAGATTTTTGTGTACAAACGCTTCATGACGACGAATCAGCCTCATACAGGAATTATTTTCAACGAGATTTCAACCATTAACTACTTTTCCACGATCTTTGACCTTTGACCTTCGCTATTTTTCGTTGCCACTCACGGTCGTTGGGAATCGATGAACAATTGCCTCGACAACTGGAAAACAATATTACGATCGTCCATTTAAAGGACATTGAAGCTGCATCGCTGGAGTAGAACAAATTTTTTTTTTCTTCGTCATTTTTATAATTAATGCGATCGTTACAAATTTTCTGGTAAATTCTGTTTTCCAATGGCGAAGGAAACTGTCTCTGACAAATATTGTATGACAAATTTTGCACTTTGCTATAAAAAATGACGATAGTGAAGTTTGCACCGTTGGAATCCAACGAAAAATATATTTTTCATCCATCATTTTGACAATTAATACGATCGTTCCAAATTTTCTAGTAAATTCAGTTTTTCAATGACAAAGAAAACTGTCAAATTATCGTTGACAAATAGTGTGTGGAAATTTTTGACTCTGCTGTGAAAAATAATCAGTTTTCGTTACATTCCAACGATGCGAACGTCTACATCGTCATTTGGAGTTCATTGTTTGAACAGACAAGGAAAAATTGATTTTTAAAAATGGCAAAAATTCTATTTTACGATGGATTTTTCCAATTTTTTTATTTCGGGTTTTGGTAAAACAAAAAAGGCAGATTTCTTGTTCATATTTTGAATGAAATTTATTCAAGTTTCCTTGAGCCTTTGTGAGAGCTACTGTCTTTGAATCGAATCGTTGGAACTGGGCTGATGGCACTATATAAAGTTCGCAGCGTTGGGGTCCAACGAAAAAAACGTTTTTCTATTGATTCCTTGTTCAATTTCAAAAACCATGACAATTTTCGAACCGATTTTGTGTTTGGATCCAAAAAAATATTGTTTTATTGTCGTGTGACCGAATCTTGAGTTCTGTTTAAAAAAAAAGCAGAATTTCGTTGCATTCCAACGATGCGCAAACTACAAAATCGTCCTGGGGGCTGGGCCTCAACAAACAAAAAAATAAGTTATTCTTGTCAATTTTTTATTTGCTCCAACTGCGGCCACGAAATCCTTGATTTATCGATCGTAGTACTCGCAGCGGAGTCACACAAAACGAGAGGTACTCGTCGAGTGCGTGTGCATGAGAATATACGTGAATAAAGATGGAATTGTAAAGGGAAGTGTGTGCAGTCCCAAGGCTCTTTGAGCTCAGGCTAACGGGGTCAAGTTTTCCCAACGAGTTGAAGAAATGACTATATGTACGTACTGGTGTACGGTAAATCATTTTTTTGTGACGTCTGGCCCGAAATTAATGATACATTTTGCAGGCAGCTTTCAATCATCGTTCGGAGTCATTCGATAATTAAAATTGTTTGATTTTCGAAGCGACTGAACGATTTTTAAGTTTGCATCGTTGGAATGCAACGAAATTCTGTTTTTTCTTGAGCAGAGCTCATGATTCTTATTCAATATTTAGTCAGGACAAAAAAACAATTTTTTTTTTCAGGATCGTAACACAAAATCGGTACGAAAATTGTCATGATTTTTGAAATTTAACAAAAATAATGAAAAAAATATTTTTTTTTTTTTACACATTTTGCTTCTTTGCTGATTTTTTTTAACCATTTTGAAAATTGGATAAAAAATTTTTCCCTCGGTATTCTTGTTCGGAAAGGTTCAAACTAATATCCTGAATTTTTATGTGACGTTCGGAACGATACTGGCAACGCGGCGAGCGCTTAAACATCGCTGGGGTCATTCCGACCCCGTGTGACCAGCGCGTTGTTTCTGGAACGTGTCACCACGGAGGGTTGAATTAAATAAACGTGATTTATAAACGAACAACAAAAATTGTTGCAACGCTGACGTTCACTTTTTTTTTTCGTCGAATTTTTGTGGAAAAAACGAACCAAGCGAAACATTTTTCAATTTTTATTCAGAAAATTGAACATTGCGGTTATTACCGACACGAAGGAGCAGAATTCTTCATTATATTGCCCAAGGATTCCGAGCAGCGAGATGAAATATATTCAAGTGTCTATGGAGCAAGGCACGAAAGTCCCCTAAGGCAATGGTTAGTCAGGCCTATGGAGAACTCTTGGTTCTCCTTCTTTTTCGTCGTTGTCGTCGTGGGCTCGTGTCGACGCTAAAAAGTCAAGGGAAAGAGAAAGAAAGAGAAAGGGTTCGATGACTGAGGCCCGGAACTGTAAGAATCTCGCGCGCCGTACAACAAACGCGTATATGTATATACTCGGAGTTTAAAGTCCTCAGGTATGAGAGGCGGCGCATGAGAGTGGCTCACAGCCTCTCGCTACTTTGCCAGCCGATCGCATTCCCCGCGAGATCGTGCGAACCATCTTTTCTCTTTCGTTTTATGGATTCTTTGCTGTTCGGTGGCTCGGGCTACGTCGGAGCAACTTCTTCAGTGTCTCGACAAATATTTATTCATCCGAATCGGAATTTTTGTCGCGGTCGAGAATCGTAACAGTCACGTGACAATAATAACGATGCAGAAAAATTGGAGTAATTTCTATAATTATCGCGATGAGCTCATTTCTTTTTTCGAATTTTCTATCGATGTTTTTTTTTTTCCATCCCGCGACGAAAATCAATGAAATTTTTCACATTTTCGAATCAATTCCTCGACCACGATCGGCATTGATCGTCAAATGTTGTTTCTCGTGAAAAGTGCACTGAGAAAAAAAATTTGTTGATACAAAAAAAATTGTGTTGAATCCACAAATCCTGCGGTAACGAAAGGCGAAAAAAATATTTTTTGTTCATTTTACAAAACAATTCAGTCATTTCAACTGCCCAAACATAAACGACCCATAACTTCCAACCCACAGTTGGTCCACTCAACAATCCAAAAGTTGATCAAACTGAAAGTTTTGTTAAACGGAACGCACGGTATTTTTTTTTCTTAATCTCTCAAATCAATCAAACATTTAATCAACCAGAGTTCGATTTCGTTATTCAAACGACTTCATTTGGTCACAATAAACGGCTAAAGGTGTTGAAGCAACTGAACGACTGCATCAGGTTAAATTGATTGTTTTGACCACCTAAGTTATTGCCTGAACTACATATACGTTCACCGAAACATTCGTTTTTTTCAATCAACAAAATTTTAGTAAAAAAATTAAACTTTGTTGATTCAACAAATTTATTTTCTTAGTGTGACTCAGAATTATCGAGTTTTGAGACTTTCCGCATCGAATTATTCGGTTTTCCATAACAATTCGTGCAAAAGCTTAATTTTCATTTGGAAAAGGGCAGCGGGTGGTTCTCCCAACCCTTGATGAACCTTTGGCCTCGTTCGCTGACGAGAAAGACGCACGGAAGAAAGCCTGGAACGAGGTGGCAAAGCTCGTACGACCTCGGGCAACCCTCGCTCACATGACCGAGTCACGATAAATCAGAAATACACGTCTCCCTCTCAGCTTATAATCGTGTGAAAGGTCCATGGGCTGCAATCTTTTCCGCGAGAAAGGCTAAAGATTGCGGAGCCGGTTTTATCCATCGGCAACTTGTGCATGCGCGAGCCTCGAACAAAGTATCAACTAATTTACGATTTATATACGTTTTCAATCATATCCTTGAAACTTTTCTCAGACCTGAATGGAAACTCATAAATTTGCAACGTGCAACGAAAAATGCTTTTTTCTATTTATTGCGGTTCATTCAATTTTAAAAACCATGCAAATTTTCGTACCGATTATGTGTTTGGATTCGAAAAAAAATCGTTTTATTGTCCTGACCAAATATTGAATGAAAATCTCGAGCTCCGAAAAAAAAAAAACAAAAAAAAACTGAATTTCGACCTTTATGAAGAAAAGCCAATCTGTGAAATATTCATTAATGTCTCAATTTATTAACAGACTATTCAATCACTTTTTGCTTCCTCATAGAGAAAGCTAGTGAGGGTGAAAATTTTTTTTTTCCAGTTTTCAATGTCAATGCGCTTAAAATGTCCCAAAACATCGAAAAATCATATGTAAAAAAAATGTCCGGATGTTTGTGTGTGTGTATTTTCTGGCACTGTAAAATTCAAACGTTTATAACTCGAGAACGGTTTGAGCTACAGGGTTCCCGTTTTGCACAGATGTTAATCCATACAAGCTCTTCATTCTCTGAGAATTATGTCGGAATCGCTAAAAAAAAAATACGAATTCTACGACATTTTGAAATTTTCAAAAAACGAGGTCACCGCTCTAATGGCAAATTCTACGATTTATTACTAATTTTTTTGTTTTATGAATAGAGTATCGTAATAGGAAGGTTGGTATTGATTTTGGGAAATATCGGTTGAACGGTTTAAATTTTATGATTTTTCGAATTTTACGAAAATCTGAGTTTTTCGAAAAATCGTTCAATCGTTGTAATTTTTGAAAATTTTCTAAGATATTGTGTACAAGTCCGTACTTCCTCTTTCTAGTTTTACTCGCGATCGCGATATTTATTTTGCATTCGTTGGTTTAAAAAATTATTTTTTCGGAATAAAATTCTTCATAGCGAAAAAAAAAGCATTGGAAAACGTGCAGGAAATTAAATCGAATTTTGTCAAGAGCCTTCGAGAAGGAGCTGCAAAGAATATTCTGAAGGCTCATGTACGAAACGCCACCCTCGAATAAAGAGCGCGTAAATCACGACGGATCTGACCCAGATCGTTCACACATCGATGAAGCGAGAGCCATCCGTAAACAGAGGCACACGTACACACAGACTCACGCAGGGGTTGAGGAACGCGAGGTTTAGCGCGCGCGAGCCTAAAATCACCTGGGAAAATCGATCAGTTCTAACTGTCGATGCATGTCGCTCGAATTTCCACGCCACTCGTTCCCCAGTTGTTTGAAGAAAAAAAAAAAACGTCGCGATGAATTGCGGTAGGCATGTGGCGAATGCTGTTCGCGAACGAGAACGAGTACAGACTCGTGTACAAAGATGTGCGTCCCATCGTTATTGATTTTACTTTTAAAAGGAATACGACTTCGAAGGGGTTGAAGAAAACCGATGCAGATATACGTTTTCGTACGTGCATGTTTGTGTTGACAAATATGTACGAATATATTTCGATGTGTATCCGTAGAAATGTCGGACAATGGGGATGTTTTGCACGCATTTTTCCACTTTCGATTTAGTTTCCATCGCGAGATTCAATGGAATTTAGATTTTTACTTCGGATTATTTAACCCAATTCACCTTTGTGTAAAGCTCCCTCGTTGTCATCGTGTTTTTTCTCGTTGGTCCAGGTGCAACAGCAGGTAAATCACACACTCAAGGCCACACCGATCTTCGTGCGACACTCTCGCGCACATAAAGACAAACACACATGTACACAACTATATAGAATCACTCGCACTCGGTGTGTTTTTCACACACGTATCAGAATGCCGGGAACTACGGCATTTGTGGTAAACTCCGATCGTTTCAACACGTATTTATCGTTGACCGATCATCGCTCTTTCGAGCACACATCCCGAATCCTCCTACGACGATTTTTCAATCTCATTAACCCCCGATCTACAGCCACCCTGTGATTATTCGAATTTTTTTTAAATTTTTTAATCGAACAACCAGTTGCGATCTATTGACATTTTATTGTTGCCAAATGGCTCGATTTTTAATTCAAATTTATAGTCCTCCCGTCCACGGGGCTGCGAGGAAATTCACGATAAAGGGCGACAGATAAAGGCAGACCGACACGACAGCTCGCAGTCGTACTCGCGCACCAAGTCCACCTCCCAGCTGGACGACACTCGACATCGACTTAGATTGTGCGCGCCACACTCCCTCACCTCCGATCGCTAGCGCCTCTACAGCTTTGCCGACCAACTACAGGCCCGCCACAATTCTCCTCATCATCATCATCATAACGCGATAATAATGATAAACTCCAGCCTGGAGCTTTATCGGCTATGTAGCGACATCTGGTGATTGATAGAGACAGTTCCCGTGATACCATAGCGACTCACGATAAAAAAAACTCGTTCGAGAATCGATTTCAACCGATGAAAATTGATGTTTCCAGTTTTAGAAACCAAACGATACGATTCACGGAAAAATGCATACAACAAGAAATGTCAATCTTTTTATGAGCTACAACTTTTGTAGGAAACATTTTCCTCTGGGATCAATATTTATTGCAATAAACGCGAAAAACACTTTAAAAATCAATTTTTTTCGAGTTTTGACCTCGACAATGAGATTTTCCGTGATTTCGTTTATAATATTCGAAACCAGCCAGTCTTGATACATGTCTACACAAATAATCAGATCAAGCTTTTGTTCGCGAGATCAACCGCTCCCGCTATATCCCATTTTTCATTATTTTTTTTTATAAATCTATAAATTTTATTTTTATCGCGTCGTAATTTGAGTGCATAAGGTAATTTATCAGCAGTTTCGAGATAATAACTTCCCGTTGCGTTGATGTGATTCGAACGTCCACCCATTAAAACAATTTTACCCCCGCATTGACCTTTGAGAACGTCTTCTCCGGGCCTGCATCTCAGGGCCTTAAAACCTGTCGGGCTATTGAGTGATTCCGCGAGTAACCAGAAAGATACGTAATGAGAACAAAGTCCTTTCGTCGACGGATCTATTTCAGCACAGCCTGGCTGCTGCGAGCCACCATTGGGATAAAAGTCCGCATGGCCGAGAGGATCTAGCAATCCTCGCTGGTTCCCATTCGTATGAATAACTTGCACATTCCTCGCACTCTTCCTCGATAGTCGTAGTTCAGAGCCTGGCTTTTTGAAGTGCGGACGAGCTGGATCCAATCCTGAGGGAGAAAAAATTTAAACAAGAGCGGAATACACGTTTTACTCATTCATTAATTATTTGTGAATTTTTCTTTTCGAAAAAATTGAATTTTTATCGCAGAAAAAAAATTACCGAAGATTTGGTTGATTCTGCCGGTGCGAACTTTTCTTCCAGCAACTCCCATTACGTGGGCACCCACCGAATGACCAACCAGAGTAGTTGTGTCGAGATTTAACTGAGCTTCGCTTTTTAGAAAATCGATCATCCGAGCCACTTGGCTTCCAACAGTCTGCGCCACTTTCAATGACTGTCGATAAGGCGATACCGTCCGCGAACTCCATTGCACCTGTATCACGTTTACTGACTTCGGATTGCTCAAGTACGCTGTCAAATTAATTTGGGAACGATTAACGGAGCATTCTTTCATGGCATGCTGTGTGATATTTTGTTTCACATGTGTCAATGTTCATAATCGAGTTCCCAAAGAATAAACAATTTAAAATTCTTTACAGATCCAAAATTTTCGTTCTGTTGGATTTGAGCAGTAAAAAAAATCATTGTTTCTTCCAAATTTTCATAATTTCAGTTTTTCTGTACCGTTGAGAATTTCGAAATTTTCGTCAAATGTTTCTCAACTTTTATAGATTCGTCGTTTCGTCTTTATAATTCGAAACATCGAATCGATTTTCTTCTAGAAAAGTTTCATGAGCTTTTGGATAACAGAATCACCAGCAGAATTTAAAAAAATATCGAAAGATTTAAAAGACCGTGAATTCAAATACGAAACGATGTTTTTTCGTGTTTAATTGTGCAAAGAAAAAATAGAGAAGAAAATCATGATCGAACTCGCGAAAACGTCCATAATTATGCAAACTACGAATTCAAAGTAAAAAAAAAAACAAAAAAGCGAAACGTTGGTGTAGTCCGAATGATCGAAACTTACAATAACGCAGAACGGCATTGATGAACGAAGCTGTAGGTTTATTCTCCCAACCAAGAGTAACGAAAACTGTTGAATCTGAATTTGCGAAGCTACTGTTTCGCACAGAATCGATCGAATCGATTTTCATCAATTGAGCATGCAAGAGATTTTTATTCGTGTAGAGATTGAACGAAACATCAATGGAGAAATTTTTCTGTCCCTCTGGCAATGCAAGTTTCGAGGAGCTTCGACGGCGTGTGTGAAGATTGTTTCTCGGCAGATTGGAGCCTCTGGCAACCAATGCTGTGGAAAAGTCGTTCCCATGAAAATTAATTCGATAAAACGTCTCAATAGTGCGATGGATCAAATAAATTGGAAACTTTTTACGTACCGAAATAAATGCTAAGAATGCAGAAACCAATTGATGCACGAAGGTTCATTTTTTTTTTCAATTAAATTGATACATCAGTAAAGTTAGGCTTGCTGTTACGGTACATGTACGCAATTTTTTGACGTTTATATACGAATGTAACGAGGAAAGACAAGGGATACCGATGAAAATGGAAAAAGAAAAAAATGGAATCTATGTTTAAATATTCGTTATTTTTCATTCGTCTATTGAATTAGGAAGCACGTATTATTACTCTTATCTTTTATCGTGAAATTCCAGACGTACACCTGTTTCTCACGTATTCAATCATGCGGATAACGTCGGAATGGTCACAAAACCGCTTAAAATTCTTCAGTCAATAGAAATCGTCATTTCTTCGATGCCAGAAGTCACGTATGCGTTGTAGATACATGATTCCTCTTTTTTCTATTAATTCTGCTTCATAAACAACCAACGAGGTGGGAGCAAGGTTATTAGTTTGTGAAAAATTCAGCCATCTCTTTAGTCAAGGTCATGGATGGAGTTACCTCTGAAGAATTCTCGAGAGCCGAAATCTCCAACACTGTTCGATCGATCGAAAGGGATAAAAAAAATTTTGCACATTTTTGTGATTATTCTGCTGCACAGCCTCGGAGCTTTTCTTGGAGAATTGTTCGATGTTTTGAAACACGAATAAGTACGGTGAGTTCGGGATATAGAATTATTTACAGTTATCGATAATTCTGAATAGCAATCGAAAAAAATGAAACTATTCGGTTCGAGAACCAATGAAGATCGATCGACGCTTTTTTATTTGGCAGAGAATCTTTATTATTTGTTTGAAATCGATGGAAATTTGCGACCATGAAATCGGCAATTTCTTGAAGGATTCGCAGACGAAAAACAAGACTGGCGCTGGATTTAGTGTTCGGTGAATCGAGAAAAAATAAATAACAAAAAAAAGAAAAGGATGAATGAAAAAAAACAAGAATTGAGCAGATTATTCGTTTATTATAAATTTCTTTGTAAAACAGACAACAGCAATGAATTAACAATTGTTCGATTTTCTTTCTCTCATAAATACCAGGTACTATATAATTAGCGTTATCAAATTATGTAACGTGTACTGCTAAATTGTCAATCACAGAAACACATTGTTTTTACATTTTTTTACTTGAGAAAAAAATCCTTTTTTTTTCTCTCGAATTTACAGTTTTTAGATTAGAAATATAAAGATCAATTTGACAAAGCTTCAGTCTTTATTACTCTCGAATGAAAAATCTTCAATCCTTTGAAATTAGGCCGTAAAAGTTGAACGAAAGTTTGCATTATTTTCTTTCCCGGAACGTACAAAAGCTTTGCTTTCTTTTGTCTAGTCGAACGACGTTGCTCATGCTCCCACATTTGTCGAACTTTTTGTCGTCCTAGACTTCGCCTTTTCGGGTGAAACAAAAATCGATATTCACTGCATTCATTTTTATTAAAAAATTCTTCTCTGTGAGTTTCTTTTTCTTAAAAATTGAAATACCATCAAGATTCGATTAATTTTTCTTTCGGAATGTGTTTATGATGCAAAATCAAAAATATCCTCGTTATTGACATTCGTTTTGGAATCGCAGGAACTTTTTATTTTTTTTCTTTCTCGAAAAATTTGCTATTGATTAAAAATTAGAGAACTTTTCCGCATATTTTAAAAATTGCTGGCTTGTTCACTTCGTTTTTACATGAAAATCCAACAATTTTTGAAAATACGTCACATGCGAAACACTTTTTCACATTTTATCGCCAACTGTTGGAAAAATTAATACTTTACGTGCGATTCATGCATCTTATGATTATTTTTTTGTTAATATCGTTCGAGGAGATCAAAGAACGAAAAAATCGTCAACACTAATAAATCCAAGAAGTTTTGTGGCGAAATAAAAGAATCAATTTTATTAAATTTCAATAAATTCGCCATCGTGTCATTTCGGTACGTTTTCGACGCTTCCAAGTTTTTTCTCAGTTCGCACAAAATTGTGTTAAAAAATTTGAAAACTGTACTTCGATTTTCCGACTTAAATTTTCCAAATCGTCAAATTGAAGAAACTTACTAAATTTCTTGAATTTCCCTTCAGATTCAGTGGAAATATCCAAGAAATTCAATCACAATTAAAATAAAATCAACCAACAATTGTCGTAAATACTGAATGTCAATTAACTCAATGGTAAAAACTCCATTGCGTGCAAATGAGAATAGAAATATGATTTTTTCTGTTCGTTGGACCTCCTCAAACGTGCGAGTATATTTGCGAAGCGAGTCATTTCGCTGCACTTTGACATTGAAAATTTCGATCCCTTTTCCATGTACAAATGTGAGAAACTATTTTTTTTTTTCTTTACAGATTTGATTGTTAATTTTTTTCAATGAAACGTTGAAAAACGGCACGAGATTCGCCGTTTTTTCAAATTTTCGAATGAATTGTAGTCACAGCCAGAATCGCAGAGCAAAATGTGAAGAAAAAGTTGACTGAGAAAATAAAAAAGATTGTGCAATCGGAAATTTCCGAAAAATGCTTCCTTCGTGTTGAGAAAAAAAATGTGCAAAAAAAAAAGTTGGGAACGAAAAGAGGTCGAAATTTTGGAACGTGAAAATGAGTGAAAATGTCTCATCTACCGAGAGACTAGGAAACTCATGATGACTAAAGTAATTGAACGAAAAAAAAAGATTCAATAACTAAAGAAAATAAATATTTTTGCAGAGGAAGAAAATTGATTTTTTTTCTCCCTTGCGTTGTTTAGTTTGTCGATGAGAAACATTAGTCTTTGAGCGAGCGTCTTTCACGTAGCCTCAAACAGCGTGGACAGTTCAACGTGTTATTCGCCACGTTTTTACATTCGATGTGAAAACAAGATCCGCATTCGTTGCATCTCGTAACTTTCGATAATTCCCAAGGAAATATCACCTTGGAGTTTCCTTTCGTGAAACACAGCTCGCATCTGAAGCCTCGAGCTTCGCAAAGCTGTGAAAAAAAAAAAACATAAAAATCATTAGTCAAGGCTATTCGGAATTTTTGTTATTTGTTCGTTCGCCAAAAAGAATATCGATTTTTTTTTTATAGTCATTTCGCTTGGCATCTTGAAATTATGTTTTCTCAAACTCATGAATGATGAGGTTAGTTTTTAGCATCATTGAAATATGAAAAAAACCTTGTGCCAGTATTTAAATTTTTTCTCCATACCTCGGTCGAAAGTACGTGATTCCCGCATCGATTTCGATGCAGAAAGTGCGACATTCGTGCATTGGTAAAAAAAAAACACGATCGCCCTCTGATCGGGAGCAATAGTATTTTCGGCTGCCACGACTGCCGAAAGTGACTTTCTAACCGTGTTTTCTCTAATGTCAAAGTCTAATGACAGAGCTGTTGTGTTTTTCCAAATTTGAATTTTTTCCATGATCCGTTTTTCTAAGGTTAGAGCTTTTTGGAAAATATCAGAGAATCAACTATTTGAAAATCAAAGTGCAAGAGGACAAATTTCGAAATTTTCGTCAACCGATCGATTTGTTGACGAATGTCCATTTAATAAAAATGAAAACTGTGAATCTCGTGAAAATATCGTTAACAATTTTTTGCATTGCAGTGGTCGTGATAAATATGATGGAAACAAATTTCTGGAATAAAAATCTTTGTAAAAAATATGATTTTTCTGGCCTCCGGGCCGAAAGCGGCTACTTTCGGCCCGCTGCGCGGGCCGAAGTTGCCGTTTTCCGCCTGCGTCGGACAGAAAAATCGTATACACACCTCGGGCAGGAAAAAGTAAAGCCTCAGACCACATGTTTGTCAGCCTCGGCTTCGCCTCGGCCGACAATTACATGTGATCTGAGACTTTCCTTATTTTCCTGCCCTAGGTGTGTAATATACTATTACATTACACTGATGGTCGTAACGTTGCGTTCCAACGAAAAATACTTTTTCTGTGAATTTTTTGTTCAAATTCAAAAACCATGACAATTTTTCTATCGATTCTGTGTTTGGATTCTAAAAAAAATTCTTTTATTGTACGGACGAAACATTGAATAAGAATCATGAGCTCTGTTCAAGAGAAAACATAATTTCGTTGCATTCCAACGATGGAAACTTCAATATTATAATTTTATTGAATTTTGTGATAATAGATCACAAAATCATGCACTTGTATCTGTGTGTTGTGGATTATCTATTACGTAAAATTTTAAAAAATTCGTATTAGTTTGAATCAATTATTGTTTTTATTCTTCGATGATTGTGTATCTTTTCGTTGCTTTTCTTGTGTATTTGATGCCTGCCCCCGACCAGCTGGCACTCGCTTCGCTCGTGCCGCAAATGTCGGGGCAGGCATCAATACATGAAATCTGTCATGATCGATAATCTGCCGTGAATCGATCGTACTTTCGACCGGCTATGGAGAAAAATAGTATACACCACACGGGCAGAAGTTTGGAAGCCCTGAACTGCGCAACATCATGCCCTCGGCTTCGCCTCGGGCATGAAGTTGCGCAGTGCAGGAATCCCAAACTTTCTGCCCTTGTAGTGTAATATACTATTTGATGTCTTTGGAACGTAAACAAAAAATTTTACAAGAATGTGTAAGTGACGTTTAATTTATTTATAAACAATTCTATAAACCTCGAGTTATGAAAAATGGGAAATCGAAAAACTTACCACGCATTCGGCCACGTGAGCACAGCAATCTTGCACAAGTTCGTTCAACTTTGTCGCGAGAGTTCCGAGTTTGACGGCAATCAAGTCCTGCATCGAATAAATATGGGGATCGTTGAAAATATAGTTCGGTTGTTTTTTCAGAGCTTCCTGGACACTGAAAAATAAATAAAAACACAATAAATAGGAATAAACTGCACTTGCTGAGTTGAAACAGGAAAAATATATTTGGGAAATCGATATTTCTTGCCCCTTTTTAAAAGCCAACTTTGACGAGGTTAATTTTCATAAAACTATAATTTTCCTTGATATTTTGTCATTGTGATTCGTCCTTACGAACGCGTTCGCAAAAATTTATCAACGGCCACAACATTTCCGAATTTTTTTCCGATATGAATGGGAAAAAAATGAGTTTTTTCAAAAAACTTAAATACCTTTGGGCAAATCTGCATGTCAGCAAAAAATCTTTGAGATAGTATAACTGTGTGCGTAGTGATCTCGTGCGTTCGAGTTGTTTCACACGCCTGTACAAAAGCGGGTTCAAATCATTGACCTGGAACAATGGATCTACCGCCATTTGATCCAGCAATCTGTAGGAAAAGTTTGAGACCGGATATCTGCAAAACAAGGCAAAAAATTACTGTGGCATAATTTCGTCCTTGTGAGGGATTTTAGCAAAGACATAGTAATTTTTTATTCATATTTTATTGAAAATAGCAACCTCGACATTTTTCGCCAAATTTTCACATTTTTCGCTCAATTTCGGATGAAAAATTACTGTGTATTTGCTAAAATCTCTCAGAGGCACGATATGGTATGAGCGAACTGTGATGTCTTGATAACTTTTGATATAATTTTCTTTCCGTGGACAATTCGATCGAGCGACGATTTATTTCTCATGTAATATCGAGAATATTATTTACTCAATCTCAAGGACACTGCACTGTTGATATTTCCGTACCTGTTAAAGTCCCATTTGGACAATATTTTGCCGGGTATTAAAGCTACTTGATTCGTGTGACATCCGGTACAAAAATATCTTCCCAAATATTCGCAGTAACGAAATCTGTTGGCATAAGCGACCGCAACTTTCATCCCGCAGCCTGCACACCTGTAATTCTGTTTTGCTATCAAAGTTTTTTTTCTGGAACGAAAGAATTATGAGAATTAGTCCGTAGGCGGTGCAAATTTTTTCGTCAGGTCAAAAACGTGTTTCCACGTTGAAACGTTAATCGTTATTCTTCGGTGGCAAATATTTCATAATCGATGAATATTCCGGGGAATTCTGTTGAATTTAAAACTCACGCAGGTGGTGGATGAGGCGTGAAAATTATTTGTGGACGCGGAGGCGCCCACTCGATGGTTCCTCTCAACGGAATAACTTGACTCACAGTCTCATCGACTTCTCCTTCGTCGGTCAAATTAGGTGACCAATTTTTAGGCATTGGCAGCAGCTAAGAAATTCAAAACTTTCGTTACAAAATCAACAAGAAATTCACGTTTTCTCGATCACTCGAAAAATCTTTTTCAAAACAAAATGAATGATCAAAGTGTCAATTTTTTTTTCGTCTTGTGAAAAAACATCGAAAGAAAAAATCGCAGAGAACAAAAGTTTTAAAGGACGATCAAGAATTCCGTTTCCCTCGCAACTTTTTATTCCATTGAAACGTAAAAATGTTAAAAATTCGTTTTGTTAAATTTTGTGAGGAAACTTCAATGGAACGGTTGCTTTTTTTTTTAATTTTGATAAAAAACGAAATTGTTTTTTTTTTTTGGTTTCGTAATAAAAAATTAAATACCTGCTGCGGTGCATCCTGTTCGGACACGAGCCACTGCAATTCACTAGCTCTTGGCAAATGCCTTTCACTAAATCGGCTTATGAGGCAAAGAGCTACTCCCTCTGCCGATATTATACTGTCAGTTAGAGCGGATTCATTGGCTCGTCTCGGAGACGATCGGAATAAATCCGCTTCCGAATACAAAGACGCCATGGACATGGAAACTCCTGAACGGAAATGAATATTTTATGAAAAATTGTCGTTTTTTGTCGACAGCATTTCGATCTGAACTTTTTTCAATCGTCCACCATTTCTCTTTATCGTTAAATAAAAAAATATACAGTTTTTTAGTTTTTTGTTTCCTTTTAATTAAATTCAAAGCGACCGATTTCAATTTAACGCGAAATTAAAAATTACTATTTTCGACAAATTTTTTTTTTTTTCTTACAACAACAAAAAATGGAAGAAAACTGCGACAAAAAATTCTTACCGAAGGATCGCAGTTGGGATAAATTTCGCGCATCATCGATTTCGAGGTCATCCACACCGTCCGTTGACATTGTAGCCGATGGAGTGTCCGGTGAACTGGATAAGGGGCTCACACTTTGATCCGTGGTGGTGGCTGAACGAAAATTATTCAAATAAACATGTGGAATAATGTTTTTCGATGGAAAACTCGAAAAATGTGTTTTTTATTTTTTGAAATTTAATCTCGACTTCGTTGGCAGGAAAATTGCCGAACGGTCACTTGGTCATTACGTACTGTCCGTTTTTCCGTCGCTCAAGAGCTCTCGGCTCCAGTTGCTAGCTTTTCTCTGCTCCATTTGCCTTTGCCGTCTTCTCATGCGAATTCGTTGCTTCAAATTGTTTATTTCCTCGTCGCTCTCGTCCACGGTTTCATCGATCGAACGCAATTGTCGGTTGCATTTTACCTGCAAAAATTCATTGTCAATTATGATTCGGACTTCCTTCAACCTCATAATTCGCAAAAAAAAAAAAAAAAAAAAAAAAAAACAATTTGGTTTTCGAATCTTGTGTCTTGGGCCGAAAGTCGTCAAGACAAAGTGCAGGGTTTGGTGTTTTCCTGAAATTCGCACGTACCTGTTCTATGGCAGCGATCATAGCTTCGGAAATACTGAAATGGGCGTTTTCACGATCGAGCTCGGCGTTGGCTCGTGAAAACTGTGCGGAAGAAAGAAAGCTCGTGAGACTCTGGCCCTCGCGAGGTCGTGGAAAATATCCGGTGGCCATAGGCTGAATACTGGACCCGCCATCCTCCATGAAACTTTTTTTCGGCGTTCTGAGGTCCTTCTGACCTTCGACGCCGAGGCTCCAAGAGCCGGAAAATTCAGGCGCTGAACCGGACGAGAAAAGGCTCTTTTTTCTGACTTTTTGATGAGTCTCGATTTTTATCTTGTCGCTCAACAAATTTCCATTTTCTGGCTTTTTGGAATGATCGAGACGCGAGGCTTTGGGATTAGCGTCGAACTTTCTTCCGGAATCTTTAGAAGTGTCCCCGAAATTTTGCTCTATCTTCGAATTGGAATTTCTTGAAATTTCTACGAAAGTCTCGATTTTTGACGAACAAGAAATTTCGGTTTTCACAGCGTCAACGTTGTCGCCTTTCGATTGATGAGAATTTTTCTTATGCCTCAACTTCCGCAGCGGAGTTTTCGGCTTTTTTCCGTAAACGTGATTTTTCTTTGAACACGTTTCCGTCATTTTCGCTTCGCTGTAATCGATCTTTATCACGTCTGCGAGTTTTATCGATTTTTCGGCACGAACCACATCTTCTTCGGGCCGATTCGACGCCATGAAAACGGTCAAAGGCAACGCGCAACTTTTCTGACAAATTTCGTGATCCTTGCAAAGCACCGGCAAGCTGTTCCATGATTTGAGGGAAATTTCCTTCTCGCGATCATCACTCCCAACCTCGTTAGCCGAATTTCGATTATTTTCTTCCTCCCCGTTCATCTGACCCTCCCTTTCGATCGTTATGGATTGTTTCTCAGATTCTAGCGGCGGATTTTTCGGAGTCTCGTCCCTTACACTCCCAAAATTCGTAGGATACGACGAAGATCGTCGATGACGCTTTGGACTGTTTTTCAAGAATCGACCGCCCGGTAGAAACTGAAAAAAAAAACCAAAAATTGACATTTCGATCGATTTCTTACGAAATCGTCACCAAAAAATGCGTAAAAGTTGTTTAATATCGGCGAGAAACTGTTAGAAGCTGAAACGCACATTTTGGTGCTAACGACGATTGAAAAACATAATTTAACGAATAGAGAACTTGAAAATCGCGATTTAAGTTTTGCTTGGACAACTGGATGTACGTTACCAAACAAGGATCAATTTCTGTGAGTAAAGCAGCCTGATTTCTCTCCACAGCTCTGAGACAAATGAGCGTTGCTTCGGCCAAACTTTCTTGACAAAGAAAAGCCCACGGTTCGAGACAAGACAACAAATGCTCTTTGTCGGATAGAAGCCAAGACAATTTCTGGGAAAGTGAGTGACTCTCTAAGCTGCAAAATTCAAGAAATAATGAGTTTTGCGAAATTTTCCAAACGTTTCATTTTTTTTTAGCCTGTAATTTTGGTCTTTTTTTATGTTTACTTCATTTGGGTCGTCGCATCAGATGTTTTTTTTCAATTGACCATTTTATTTGGAAAAAAATCAATCACCTTTTGTACATCCATAGTATATCCTTACGGGATGTTATTCTTGCTGGCAAGTTCGACAAATAATCGTCGCTTTGGACGACCAAAGGTGAATTTGCCAAGGATGGTTGGAGCCAGTTCAAGCCTTGTATAAATACCCAACAATCCGGTTCGCCCTAGAAAGAAAAATTCCATTTTGCACTTAGCAAAATTCCATCGCTATCATTTCTCTCAATGCTGTAATAAAAATTGCGACGATGTTAATTAATTCCTTTTTTTTTGTCTTTTTCCCTGTACCTTGTCTCAGAGTTTTGGAATAAATTTTTTTCTCTACATTTCTAGGCTGTTGAGTAAAAAACAAAAATGTTATATTTAAATATGTTTTCCTTGAATTGTTCTCGAGGGTTTGGTCGACTTTTTGGAAAATTCTGAAAATTCTGTTTTTTGGAATTTGTCGTCAAACCGGAACTCACCGACGGGTCAAATATTCTGCACCCGTGCTTGAAAATCTGTTCGATGACGCTGTGCAATCTGTTGAGTCCTCCGTAAACGTTCCACACATTGGAGACTCCGTAGACTAGTAAACCTTCGACGGTCGAGCGCAGGCTCTGCAGGAGTTGCCATTGCTCCCTTATATGATTGTCGTCGCCCATGTTATCACTTTTCACGAATTTTCTACTAAATACTGAACTTCCATGTTATTCTGAAAATTAATCATGATGTTTTAACGCAATGCATCATTGGACGTCTGGATTATCTTTACAAATCTTGCATTTTAGTCGATTTTGTGCCAAACACAAATTAAGGTCCCGTCTTTAGTGACGATCGATCGGAAACATTGAAAAAGTCAAAAATAAACGCTGATAAACGAAAATCTGATGATTTCTCCCAGAAAAACGAGAGTTCTCAAAGAGGGTAAAGCCAAAAAGTCAATTTTTGCTCTCAAAAGTGCAAAACTCCGGTTTTCCGATTCCGCGAATGAAAATTTGTCTCGAAACCATTTCCGTTATTTTTAGGACTGGGAAAAATTAGTTTCACCAGGAAATTGAGAAAAAAAACAGTTTTTTTTTGTAATTGAGATTATGTCTCTGGAATAAAAATTTTTCGAAACATTTCAAAGAGAAAAAAACGAGAAAATAGAAAAACTAGAAACCCAAACATTATTTTTTAAACTGTCAAACACTCTTTTCTTGAAGTTTCTCAGTTTCGTGTATTTTTCAAACTTTCCTGATTTTCAAAATGTGATATTTTTCTTATACCTGCTGCTCGTGATTTCCAGATAAATTGGACAATAGCCCGAACGCGTTGTATGTATTTACGTCTATGTAAATTGCTCGACGTAGCAGATTTGTATTACGCCATGTAAACATCGAGAAATTGATTGTTGATCGAGTGCGTAATAATTATCGAGGACATGATGATTTAATGAGCGAAATTACGATGAGGTTACGTGACAGAGATCGTCAACTTTACAGATATATGTAAATACATGTCTGCAGATTGCGTATTCGAGCTAAATGCATATATGTTGGTTAGTCTTGAATAAACACTCGATTAAACTCGTGACCGCATAACTCGGTTCGCACAAACTGAATTCAGGCCACGACACAGCAATGGTCGACAAAGGACAGCTCGAATATTCCGATTATGATAACAAGAAACATAAAGATAACGAGGCGACTGCATTACGCGGAGATTTGCGATGTATTGTTTTTGACAATTGACTGAAAACGTCTGTAAGGAACAAACCTTTGTCCACTAGTCGCCTGAGTGTACAGACAGTAGTATATTTATTTGTGAATCATTCGATAAAGATTAAAATATCGTTATCATGTGTTTTTTTCACAGCTGATAGGCACGAGATCGCCTGACATTTTGTGTGGCTTCGGGAATAGTGTGTATTAGTGACACACGCGTGTTTACGTTTTTTTTATGAGATGTCGTGATAATTCTTGTGGTGTGGACAACCGAGACTGAGCCAATAAGACAAAAATTCCTTACCTCGCCCAATCGCGCTGTTTCAATGATGCGCCTGAGTTTCGGGCGGCGACTCGACGCGCACGCGCAGATCAACGCTCCCATGATAACGTCTTTTCACGCGCGGCTTCGGTCTTTTTTCGCCAGGAATCTGTGGGACGATCAGTCGGTAACAAACCGACGTAACAACACGAGAACGAATTTTCTTGACGAGTCCTTTTTTCATTGCGAAGATAAAATTCCCGCCACGATGTGGAAAAAAAAGTTGAGAAACAATCACGAAATTTTCCAGTGTCTTGGAGTTTTGGAAATCGAAATTTTCCGATGTCGCTTGACCAATTACGAAAAAGCTCTGTCAGCGGACGCAGGACCATCGCAAAAATCCGCTGACAGAGGCTTTTTCCAATCGCGACGACACCGTGTGGAAAATTTTTCATCTCAAAAGTTGCAGCCATCTCTCTCGCACCGAGCAGCCAACGAAACACGATGTGCCTCATTTTGCTGAACAACTCGTCTCACATTTGCAGCAGCAGTGTATTTTCATGAATATGTTTAATTTACCCCGTAACCCTATGCGAGAATAATTCGCTCCAATTTTATTAAAAGTTAAAACATTCCTTCATGCTCTCGGATAATCAATAAAAATACATTCGAGCGATTCATGAGTACGATAACTTTTGATTTCGTTCGCGCACACGTATCCGCGACCCGCGTTGGCCTCAGACGTCCTCGGGCGTCCGTCAGACGCAGACGTGTCTCCGTAGATCACATGATAATTGTCAGAAGGTTTTAGCAGAAACTACATGCTTTTAGCGATAATCTTAAGTCGTTTATGACCTTTAGCTGTTCACTTGATCGACATATTATTGTCTCGCTTACTCTCGCGTCGAAATTATTCCTTGTACAGCCCTCTGCGTAGTAAATGAAAAAGGGGAAGTGGTCTGCGCGGCGTTGAGCTGTTCCGTTCATTCGTAAGGAAATAAAATAGAAAAGCGAACGTTCTTATACCTGCGTCACAACAAGCTCCTCCCCGCCAGTCCTAACCTGTCGAAACTTATTAACTCGTACACCCGAGCTACCTGAATTACTACGAATGTGTGAAAATACTATTGTAGAAAAATCTGTATCGGAAAAGCATTTGAAGGGAAAATCCCAAGTCTCCGCTGCAATAACCGTGCGTTATTCAACGCTTCAATAATGAGCACGATGGGCACTTGACAAATTCTTATTCTCAAGGTCAAAATTCGAATTTTAAAAGACTTTTTACTTTTGAAATTAAAAAAAAAAAATTCAGTCGACTAGAAAAACTTTAAATACCCACAAAATTTTGAGAATATTTCTAAAAATATTCAACGGTACTAAATATTTTTCTTAAGGTAGAAAACCGGAAAGCAAATGCATTTTCGCGAGTTTTTTCCAGTAGAAAAATTTCAAAAGCTTTGCTGGTGAATAAACGTTCGATTCCCAAGGTCGCCATGGGCAATTTCGATCTCTTCTCTTTGTTTATATACACGCGGAGAAAAAATAAGTTTTAGAAACGATTTTTTTTTGTTTTTAACAAAATTCATGGATTTTTATTTAAATGTCGAAATACATTTTTTTCTTTATCACAAAAATAGACGTTCTCTCATTTGCGGTCACAGAATATTTGAAATTGAAGTTCAATTCGAAGAAAATTCATAATTCTCGAAGCGCCGATATGAACGAGTCACTTCTGTGTTCTGTGAATTTCGTCTTGGCATTTTATTCTCGATTAAAATAAAAATTATCACAGAAAATTACGACGAAGCTGCGGGACGATTGTTTTTTCTATACGTGACACTCCGGCGTGCAGAAAGAAGAACAGAACGGATTTAAATTGAACTTTTGCAGTTTTTTACGTGTCTTTGATATACCACGTCGCTTTTGAAGCATTTGTGACACTCCGAGCATCTGAATTCAGGGTAATGTTTTTTTTTATGAAGTTTTAATACGATTTTGTGGAAAAATAATTTTTCACAATGTTTACATTCGAAAATTCGCGGCCGGAAAAACACTCCGTCTTTTTCTCGAGCTTTCACCATTGCCATTCGTTTCCTACTCGTTGATGAGTTCCGCAATCTGTTGCCGTATTTGTTAGGCGCGAGACCCAGACTCCGCAGACGCTCCAGCAGCTTTTCCTTACCCTCACGATCTTCGCGTCTCGTTGACATTGCTGACTGATTTCCCCTCGAATTCTCGCCTACTTCGGTCGCCGATGAATGAGGCTCTTGATCGCGGGTGCGATCACGATCGATCACTGGCTCTCTCGGCCTCAGATACGTTTGCTCTCTGTTGTTCGCTCGCATGTTGTTATTCTGTAAAGTTCCAAAAACAAATAATTCATTGAAAAAAAAAAGCGAAATTTTCTCGTTTGCAATATTTTCGCTCTCGCTTTCGATCCACTTTTTTTTCGAGTCATTTCTGCATCGATTATTTTTCGTTAGGGTTCCCGAATCCAATTCTGGATTTAAAAAACGTTCCCCCGAAGCATCGAGGGGGTAAAAACAGTTCCCAAGTTTTTCTTTGCCATTTTACAAAGGCCTCAACAACTTTTTTTCATAATTTCGAAGCTCAGAGTTTCTAGTTTCGAAATATCGGTCGAAATTTTTCTTTATGTATGCGAGCAATACAGATAATTATGGAATTTTGCCGATCCAATCGGAAGACCAAAAAAAATATTATTTCTTCCAATTTTTAGTACCGACGAATTTTCGAATAGAAAGTGAAAAATACGAAAAAGATCGTGCGAGAATGTTTGATTGCGAAATATTGAAAATTCTTACCCTCCTGAGCAAAGTGTCGATAGGCGATTCGTTGGAAGTCCCAGGCATTTCGACGCTGTTGTTTTTGGGCCGAGGGCTCGTCAGGTACGAAGCTCCGCAATGACTGATGGACAATTCGGACACGAATGAAATATTCACAAAAAGTTTCTCTCGTTTATATTCGATCCTTGTCCGGCTTGCGGGGCGCTCGTCCTTTTAAATGCGGAGGTGTGGGCCACGACGTTGCCGATGCACGATAGGGTCACGATCAACCCCTAAAATGAAGACTTTTCCGACCCACGGGGCCTTCCACGGACACAGACGGATCGAGGCATCTCATTGGCGCTTCCGAACTATACCGTTAATGAGCCTTTGGCAACACCGTTCTCACTTCTACTTGGACACAGATCGTGCCAGCTGTCTCGTACGTCATTATATCAGAAGATTTGTCACGTGCATAGATTTTTTCCAAATGTTACATGAAAAACGACTCTGCTGCTTCTTTTGCTTCCTCATAGAGGAAGCAGTGTGACGGTGAACATTTTTTTTTCCAGTTTTCAATGCCAATGTGCTTAAAATGTCCCAAATAATCGAAAAATCATATCTAGAAAAAATGTCCGGATGTGTGTGTGGGTGTGTGTATGTATGGCACTGTAAAATTCAAACGTTCATAACTCGAGAACGGTTTGAGCTGCAGGGCTCCCGTTTTGCACTGATCTTAATCTATACAAGCTCTTCATTCTCTGGGAACTTTGTTACAATTGCTAGAAAAATACGAATTGTACGGCATTTTGAAATTTTCAAAAAAAAGGGTGTCGACGCTCTATTTTCCGCAAATTTTAAGATTTATTACTAATTTTTTTTTATAAATAGAGTATCATAATAGGAAGGTTGGTATTGAATTTGGAGAATATCGGTCGAACGGTTTAAATTTTATGGTTTTTCGAATTTTAGGAAAATCTGAGATTTTTGAAAAATCATCAAATCGCTCTAATTTCTGCAAATTTTGTAAAATATTGTGTATAAGTCTGTACTTCCTCTTTACTTTCTAGAAAAGTTGTCAAAATTATATAATTTAAATGCAAATAGAAACAACGCTGCAAATTGAAATTTGCAAATTGCTTCCTCAAGATACTCAAGATGCACGATGCTCAAAGCTTCCTCTATGAGGAAGCCAAAATTAAAAAGATAGCTTCCTCCTAGAGGAAGATTTGAGCATCGTGTATCTTGAGCATCTTAAGGAAGCAATTTGCAAATTTTTCATTCTGTCATAGAACTTTTTTAAATCGTTGTATGTCGATCCCACGATTGGCAACGACACTCGAATTTTCTTCGAATAAAAAATAATAGAAATTTACACACTATTGGAACTTTGAAATTTGTCCCCCTCGATCTGTGAACCGGGGTCGTTCTCGTCCAGCCTTCTTTGCAGTATTGACTTGTACACAATATCTTAGAAAATTTGCAGAAATTGAAGCGGTTAGACGATTTTTCGAAAAACTCAGATTTTCATAAAATTCGAAAAATCATAAAATTTAAACCGTTCAACCGATATTTCCCAAATTCAATAGCAACCTTCCTATTATGATACTCTATTTATAAAAAAAAAATTAGTAATAAATCTTAAAATTTGCGGAAGTTAGAGCGGTGACACCCTTTTTTTGAAAATTTTAAAATGCCGTAGAATTCGTTTTTTTTTAGCAATTCCGACAAAATTCTCCGGGAATCAAGAGCCTGTATAGATTAACGTCTGTGCAAAACGGGTGCCCTGTAGCTCAAACCGTTCTCGAGTTATGAACGTTTGAATTTTGCAATGCCAGAACACACACACACACACACACACACACATCCGGACATTTTTTCTAGATATGATTTTTCGATGTTTTGGGACATTTTAAGCACATTGATATTGTAAACTGGGCAAAACAAAATTTCACCGTCACATAGCTTCCTCTCTCCGAAAGCAAAACGAACAAATTCTATGTTCGCTGAAAAAGTACAGTCTGAAGACTGACTATGAATTTTGTCAGATTTTTTCATTCATATTTACGGGTGTGATAGCGCAAAGACAGTGCTTCACGGAACTTTTAAAAAACTTTTTTAGCATGCTTTTCATGAAAACTTGAAAAAAGCTCAAGAAAACTATATTAGAATCGACCAATCTATAGTTTCACGTACTTCAGTCTCTGTAAAATAAAAATGATAAATTGCCAATTTTTTGAATTGGGATGATCGAGAGATCTCCAGACTTTCGGCCAATATAGGATTTTTCACTATTATTAAAATATTGAGGATTGAGAGAAAGGACAATGTCGAAAAAGGACGAGAGGGTTTTTGAGAATTGCAGTTTTCTGTGAAATAAATCGAGAGTTACTAATTTCTGATTACGGTATTTTTGAGATCCTGATTATGGATCCTTCTATTGGATTTTCCGGATTTTCCGTTCGTGAAGCAAAAAGTCCTGATCTACACTCGGCATCGCAATTTTCCCCACAACCGAGCATGCATCGATAACAAAGTTAAGTGTTTTATCCACTGACGGTTAATTGGCAAGTTATGGGACGTTGGAGAGCCGCGAATGGTCCAAGGCTACGATTCTATGTTTTTTTATGAAAAAATGCGTTTATCGTCGTAAAGGATCTACTTGCAAGAAAAATAAAGCGGAATATCAACAAATTTATACACTATTTTTCCAGTTACAAAATAATCACTTCCGTCTCATAAATTTCGCGATCTATCGAAATTTCAAAATATGTTAGAATTTTACGACAAATTGCAATAATTGTTTGCACTATAAATAACTTTTTTAAATTTGCTCTCAAAACTCTAAAAAAAATGCTATAGGAAAATGCAGTAACGAGATTCTCGGTTTAGAGTAAAAAAAAAAAAATCCAATCCAGACAACATATCAATGGCTGCTGAATCGTTGATTTTGTGTTTGTCACTGAACGTCAGTTGCAGCTGCGACTCAGTGCAAAACTAATTGTATATGATGAGGATAAATAGACAAATATTAATTTCGTAATAAAATCTCGATAACAATTGTATGATTTTTTATTAACAACAACGGACGAGAAAAGTATAGTTACGAACATGGATATTTTTTACATATTTACACTATTATTCAGAGTATATATTTACAAACAAATTTTAATCAGTTTTTGATTATATTGGGTTAGAAAATAGTTTGACATATGGGAGGACGAGGCTTTCGACTTTGTGGTCGCTATTAGTTGTCCGAGTTAGTTTTGCTGCGTTTGGATTTGAAGCTTTCTCCATGTCCCTGAGAGGCATAGTGATCGTGACCATTAAAATGAGAAAATCCATAGCCGTGGCCATGGCCGTGAAAATCGTGACCAAAGCCATGGCCATGACCAAAACCATGTCCAAAGCCATGTCCATGGCTGAAACCATGGCCGTGTCCAAATCCGACATGTCCATGGGGATAAGAATGTCCATAACCGTGGCCGAACGCCTGATGTGGATAATACTGATGTCCTCCATAGCCGTGGTGATGACCACCGTAGAAATGTCCACCATGGTGTTGGAACGGTCCTGGATAAGCCGGAATCGGGTAGGGAACTGGTACCGGATACGGAACTGCATGTTTCACCGGAACAGGGTATGGGTGTTGAACCGGCACGGCCACCGGATGTTTTATGGGAATTGGCACCGCCTTAAAAAAAAAATAACAATAATAAACAAAAAAATTCATTCGCTATTTTCGAAAAATCTCAGATTTTTATTGTCGCCTTCGTGACGTTCCGATGTGGAAGCGGAAGTTGCAAAAGATGAGCTTACCTGCGGCACCGGAACTGGAACTGGTACTGCCTTGTGGATTATCGTCTCGACCGGCACCGGAACGATCTTTTCCACTGGCACGTGATAAGGTTTCTCGATGTATACCGGTTCCGGTACTGGCACGGGTTTTTCCACTACAACGTGCTTCGTTATGTAGATGGGAAGTGAGTGTCCGTACGACACATCAGGATGGATGTGTAGTCCATGCTTATGCAAATGATACTTGTCACCGCCTCCGTACGACCATCTTCAAACCATAGAAAATCGTCATCATCCATGAGCAACAAATAATCGTTAAAAAAAATCAATAAATTCTTCTTTTTTTTTTTATACCCTCCGTGATTGTGATGCAGTCCCGATGAGACTTTCAGGGCTTTCCATGGATTACTGTTCTCACTCCATGGCTGACCATGCCCATAACCGTACGGATTTGAAATTCCGATCCAACCATCGTTCAAAATTCCACGCTTTCGTTGTTTTCCATTTTCTGTTTCCGGCTCCGAACCCAAAACGGAACCACTCACGAGCGCCAAAAAAAGCTGCGGGTTTCAAAATTCGATTTACTCGAGAATACACTATAAACGTATTTATGGTGTTCGTGCAATAAACTGATGAGAAATGCTTAGTTTTTGCATTTATCGAAATCTCGAGCACCATGAAGAATTATAAAAATAAGGACGCTTATGGGGTCGAACAATGTGTGGAAATGTTCTTCAAAACCTGGGGTAACTATTTGATACTTGCGATTAATAATATAATAATTAAGCAACTAGACGATGTTGCAGTTCGCATCGTTGGAAGGCAACGAAATTCTGTTTTTTTTTTAAGGACGTTGTTTGGCGATGGTCAAATCTAAATTTTTGTTTTCAGTTTTTCTTACATACAAAATGATTTACGGGCCTAAGTTCATTAAAAAAAAGTTGTTACAAATTGACTAAAGAACAACATACTCTAAATCCAAGATTTTTCGAGGTAATCTGTATTTGTTATATAATAAACAGAATTTCGAAAAAATTTTACGACCGATTTTTTTGAAAAACTAAATAAAGCTTCTTTGATGTTACATAAAATTTTATGCAAAGTTTTAAAAGGCTTCACCATTTAGAATTCGAAATATTTAATGTTGAAAATTGGAACTTTTAACACACGCTCTTATGAGAAACTACTGAAAATTGTAATTTTTATAAATAAATATCTCGACTTCTACATGTTTATAGATATCATTATTTTCTCTGTATGGTGCAAATTTGAAGGAATTCTATCGATAGAAAATTTTGCATACAACGTCCTTAAGCAGAGCTCAAGATTCTCGTTCGTGACTTTGAAGCTTGCAACGTTGAGATTCAACGAAATTTATTTTTACTATCAATGATTTATTGAATTTTGAAAATCATTGCAATTTTTCGTGTCGATTAAATTTTTGGGTCGCAAGGAAAGATCGTTTTATTGTCTGGACCAAATAAATAATAATTAAGAGCTCCGCTGGAGAAAAAACATAATTTCGTTGCATTCCAACGATGAAAACTTCAACATCATTCTCATTCAATATTTGGTCAAGTCGATAAAACGAACTTTTTTTAGGATCCAAACATAAAATCGGTTCAAAAATTGTCATGGTTTTCAAAATTGGACAAACAGTGGATAGAAAAAGTATTTTTCGTTGGACCCCAACGTTGCGAACTTCAGTGTCATGGGCACTAGCGAATTCTCGTCGTTACTAAACCGATCCTTTGTCCCAGAGCTCTGACAGTTTGTAGAGAAAAATATATAAAATTCAAAAAAAGAGGAAAATTCGGTTTTCGGTGAAAAAAAAAAATTGTAATTTCTCACCAGAAACCTCAACATGGCGTTCACTGTTGTTACCACGGACTGTTTAATTCGCTAGTTGAGCTGAGCGCTTTTATACATTTACCCGATCGATATTATTCTCTTGAAAGATCAAGAGTGGTCCAGTCGGAACTCGAGATTCTAGATTCGCGTCTCTGACCGGATTTAACAATCTTACCATGCTTGGCACTGTACAGATTGTTGTGTCGCATTTCCGGGCGATGAGGAAGAAAAAATCTCGACGATCTAGCTCGTGTGTGGCGTGGCCGTACACACACGATGCTGGATCGTGAACTTTCGATGTAACCGGTCCACATAAATGTGTGTTCACGGCTGCTGTGGACTCTCGATCGAATAATGAGAAAGAAAAAGCACTGTGCGTTAGAAAAATCAATAACGAATGATTCACAGTGTCGTGACAGTCTCGATCTCCGAAAAAAATTCCGTGGATTCTATTAAAAATACGAACCAACAGACGGTTGGGTGACCGTGCGCGAGCGCAAGAAACAACAAAACAGATACTGACCCACTTCCGGCTTTATTATTCTTTCGTCGTAGTGAACTCTGATTTCCGGTGAAACGATGACGATAGCCAGTTAGTTATGGAAAAGGAATGTTGAGAAAGTAATATTGCGACGAATTTCGTATGGGGCGAACTGGAAAACGAGTTTTTTTCTGCCAATACTGTCAACTCTTGTTCCTTCAAATGGAAGACATTGCCCATGACAATTCACGAAGTCTCTGCAGGAGGGAATATATTTTAATAACACCATAGAAAATTATATCAAAAATTACCATGGCATCATAGTTCCCTGGTTCTTTCAAAATTTAGTATAAACATTCTTCGTACCAAAACTAACAGTTTTCTCTTGTGAAGAAAAATTTTCTGACGCTTAGAATTTGAGATATTTCATTTCCAATTTTTTATTTTTCCCATCGAAACGTGTGTAATTTGGAGTCGCGTTTCTTTTCGTTTTTTCTTGCAACTTTTTAACGAAACGTTACTTCAATTTACATGCGTTTAAATGGGAAAAATAAAAAATTGGAAATTAAATACCTGAAATTCTAAACATCAGAAAATTTTTCGTCATAGGAGAAAACTGTTAGTTTTGGTGCCAAGAATGTTTGTACTAAATTTTGAAAGAACCCTAAATAAAGTCGTTTTGTGATAGTAATACGTTAATAATCTTTCATCTGACATTGGGCGAAAAATATTAATAAATGTCAAACTTTCCGCAACGTTCAATAGAAAATGAATTAAAAACTAGTGTTATTTGTTAAAATCCTTAATTTTTTATATTATTATTTTTTCTCCGAATGGTCACCTCATTCGAGAACATTTTCAAAGAGAACTAGCCGTGCCATCTAGTTGGCGCCAATAGGCACAGCTAGCTCAATATGAAAAGTTGACATTTTTTTTTTTTCAAATTCTTTAAACTTTGATTTTACGAAAATCGCTATAACATTTTTTCTTTACAAACTGGCAGTCCAGCTACCGCTCATAATCTTCGTTTTCGAATTATCTTTGGGGTGGTAATTAACGTTTTTTTATTCTATTCATTTTTGAGTTGCTTGTGAACTTTGAAAGTGGAAAATATGAAGAAAAATGTTATTTTTTGGTTCGGGTTCCCAAAAAAAAAAATTATCGAAATGCAATACACAGCCTAAAACCAGCTATGCTCATTCATGACCTTCATTTCTGTGAAAGATTCATCTAAAATGGTTCAGTGGTTTTTGTGTGAAAAGGGCCAAAAAACAATTTTATAGTAGAATTTTGAATTTTATACTCATTTTAGCATTTGGTTGGGCATTCCTTCCGACTACGAAGAGTTGAAGGAAAATTCACGATGATGTCCTAGAAAAAAGCAGCAAATGTTTCGAGTCCTCTGCTCAGACCATTCCCAAAATTTGAACATTTATCTTTTCGAAAAAACAATCACACTCTGTCCGTGCAGATGGACAATTGGACTGGAATTGTTTCCACAGCTTGGGTGGTGAATTTATGTTCTTAAGGTGGTATGATCATCGGTGAATATAGAGTAAATTTAGTTTGTAAATTATAGAGTATATAGTGTGTAAATGTGTCTGCTGGACAGGATCGACCGTGGAAATGTGTGAGGCGAAGGGGCAGGGGGAGGAACCTTTCGCGTCAAACGAAGCTACTTGCACTGCGGTACTTTCTTGACTTTCATTTTCTAACGCGATCGAGCCACTTCTAGGGAAGGCGTCGAGTTTACTCGCGTACGCATCATTCATTATTCATAATCGAGGGGACTCGACACTATGCGACGATCGCATAACCGACACCATAGGCTTAGACACATACCTTCGTACTTATATTCGTATTTATAAAAGTTACACGCGGAAAAAATTGCCTGCGATGAAATTTGAATGAACAGTTTGTGGTCGATATGGAAAAAATTACTAACGCTTCTAAAAAATTGACGGTTCTGAACTGTGAACCAGTTAATCGACTTTTTTTCTATTCTATTAAAAAAAAAAAAAAAAAACAGATTTTGAATAATTTACCTTTCGAGCAATTGTCAACAATGACTTGAACTTTATGGGGAAGCGTCCCGAAAAAGAATTGTGCACGGAATTGTGCAGGCTGTGGGATGCAAGTTGCCCTCGAATATGCCAACAGATTTCGATACTGCGAACATTTGGGAAGATATTTTTGTACCGGATGTCACACGAATCGAGTAGCTTTAATACACGGCAAAATATTTTACAAATGGAACTTTAACAGGTACGAAAATATCGACAGTGCCGTGTCCTTGAGTTTGAGTAAATAATATTCTCGATATTACACGAGAAATAAATCGGCGCTCAATCGAATTGTACACGGAGAGAAAATTATATAAAAAATTACGAAAACATCAGAGTTCCCTGATATTACGATATCGTGCCTCTGAGAGATTTTATCAAATACACAGTAATTTTTCATCTGAAATTGGGCGAAAAATGTGAAAATTTGGCGAAAGATGTCAAGGTTGCTATTTTCAATAAAAAATGAATTAAAAATTACTACGTCTTTGCTAAAATTCTTCAAAGGAGCGACATGATACCAGAGAACTATGATGCCATCGTAATTTTTGATATTTTATTTGCTCTCCATGTATTTCAAAATTTACAGATCGAAGCGAAGGTTCTAACTGTGAATGAAACGTGAAATTTATAACGCTCGCGACAAAATGTCTAGAATTCATAGGAGGAATGCTTGGAATAGTCCTTTAGCTAATTGATTACGAAAACTAGTGATGATTAATCGAAGTGCGTAATAACGCATGGAATAGAAAAGCGACTTATGATGTTATGGTGGAAGGACGGAAGAACAAAACGTCCCGTTAAAATCGTAACAGTTCGACACGTCTTTGGCGAAGGTCCAAGATTAGAAACAGGGAAAGTTACGCATTTGAATCGGTAAAGACCTATCAGTGCGAGGAATCGACGTCTCATTTTCAATGCAGGATATGCTGGGGCTATAAATACTTATGGAGGTCAATATTGATGAGCAAAGTCAGTTTCAACTTGTCCACGCTCGTGTTAGGAACCATTTGCCATGAAGTTTATTCTGGTACTAATTTATTTTGACGACTTCAAAAATAGTTCTAATTTCTAAAGATAGAGCTCGTTGATTCATAATTTTTTGGATTATTATGTTTGGTGACAAGGTGATCATTTCGGTGGACTCAAAAAACATGAATATTTTGTGCTTCGCAGATCGTGACTCTGCTTTTAGGAGTCAGCACTGCCATCAGGGTGGATCCCAAAGACAAGAATGATTCCGAGGCTCTGAAGAAACATGGAAAACGCGGTCTCGTTAATCTTGGTTACGGCCATCATCAACATGCTCATGAAGAGATTCCACCATCTGCTATTTATGGTCCACCCGTTCATGCAGCAGCCCCGATTCATGAAGTTCCTCACCAGTTTTCACATGGGAACCCAGAACCAGCGAACCCTCATGACCATCATTTTCATTATCACCATCCGGAACAATTCATCAGTCATCCAGTCGGTGAGTAGTTTTGTTTTATGGAAATATCATCGAGACTTTTTGGGGTTGGAGACCCAGATTGTGAAAAAGGAAACCTTTTCAAAATGGCACAACAAAAATGTTCTACACTGGAGCTCGCAACGTTGGGGTCTAACGAAAAATACTTTTTCTAGTCACTATTTGTTAAACTTTAAAAACCATGACAATTTTCGTACCGATTTTGTGTTGAGATCTTGAAAAAAGATCGTTTTAGTGTCTCGACCAAATATTGAATGAGAATCGTGAGCTCTGCTTAAAAAAAAAAAAAAAAAAAAAAAAAAACAGAATTTTGTTGCATTCCAACGATGCAAACTTCAAAATCGTCTAGTTCCTTCATTATTTTATTATTTAATGAACCCAAGTTTCAAATCCCTGGTTTTGAAGAAGTCTAACGAAGAATTCTTTTTCTATTCACTGTTTGTTCAATTTAAAGAAACATGACGATTTTCATACTGATTTTGTATTTTGACCCTGAAAAAAGATCGTTTTAGTGTCCTGACCGATAATCGAATGAGAATCTCGAGCGGAGTTCGCACATTGCTCGATACTCGATAAAAAAATAAATTGATCAAAAATAAGAGAAAAAAAAAAACAAAATTTCTATGCACGCTTCAAAAGTACAGTCCGAAGATCGACCACGAATTTTCCAAAATTTTTTCATTTATGATTGCGTGTGTGATAGCGTGAAAAACGTTGATGGGTTGAGGGTCAAATCAGCTGATTTCGAGCAACTAAGGAAAATCTGTGAAGCGAAGTCGATGAAGTTTTAATTTTGAGCTTGACACGGTGCATCAATTTATTTCTCTTCCATCTCAGCTGCTGTGCCGGTTCCTCAAGCGGTCGGAGTGCCAGTTCCAGTGCCTCAGGCAGTTCCAGTGGCGCAGCCGGTGCCTCATCCAGTGCCAGTTGCGGTGCCAGTTTACCAAACAGTCGCGAAGCCCGTGCCTGTCCCTGTTCACGTTGATCGACCTTATCCAGTTCCAGTTGCTGTCCCGGTGCCAAAACCTTATCCAGTTCATATCGATCGACCAGTCGCTGTTCCAGTAGATCGGCCCTATGCGGTTCCCGTCGATCGGCCAGTCCCAGTTGATCGACCTTACGCTGTCGCAGTTCCAGTCCCACGGCCTTACCCTGTTCCCGTCGAAAAAATCGTCCACGTAGATCGACCTTACCCCGTTCACGTTGCAGTTCCGTACCATGTACCCAGACCCTATCCAGTTCCTGTTGCCATACACGGAGGCCATCAATTAAAGAGTCATTACAGTCAGGCCTGGTAGACTAATTGCAAGATCAACCAACCAGTTTTCCTCTTTAGAAAATCGAGAATTCTGGCTCCCGATGAAGCTGGAGTGTCTGGCCAAGGAATCGTGAGCATCAACTTCGCTGTGCAGGTACCTCTTGGTCCTTATCGCAGTTGAATAAACCTGATGCCTATAAAAGTCTAAACAGTGGAGGTTCGACGAAAGTTCAACCTACTAATTGCTTCTATTTTTCCACTCGAGTCCAAGCCACGTACCTGTACATAATGTATTTTTTTTAAATAAATAAACCAAAGCACTGTTAAAATGAAGGCTACGATTTGTATTTTTGTCCAACTGGCACGGTTCCTCCGAGTTTCATATCCAAGTAAACCTCAACCTGGAACCGCCTTCGTTTTCGTACGACCTTCTTCCCACATTGGTTGATATTTGATGAAAAAAAAAACAAAAATATTAAAAATAAAAAAGAAAAAAGAAAAATTTATATTCTCGCTTCAAATGTACAGTCTGAAGATTGACCACGAATTTTTGCAGATTTTTTTTCATTTATAATCGAGGGTTAATCTTTTGCGGAAGTTTTTTCCTTTAGGAATATTTTCATTCGAATTTAAGGATGTTGAGTTCCGAATAGCAAATGATAAGAAAATTCTGAAAATTTGGTATGTTTTTGTATGAAGTATTTAAGAGATCGTGTAACAATTTCACGACGATTTGGAAGCTCGTTATTGAACAATTAAAATTAATAAATGAAATGCAGTCAAATGTAGTCTCATGGAAACTGGTATAAAACTTTACGATAAGTTTTTATTTTTGACCTCTCAATGTTTTAATATCTACAATATACTGAAAGCAACGGAAACGAAACGCAGTTTATTGATAGATATTTTTTCCATTTGTTTAAAAAATTGTTCTTAATAAAATGATAATTTTTTAATGACGAGCTTCCTAATCGTCGTGAAATTTTTACACGATCTCTTACATACTTCATACAAAAACCTACTAAATTTTCCGAATTTTCTACGAGGTCGTGTACGAATTTCACAATAATTAAGAAGCTATTTATTGAACAATTAACATTAACAAATTTCATATGTACTCAACATCCTTAACTCACACGGAATTCTGTATTCGTTTTTTTTTAAATTTATATATTTTAATTAAAAATGGAAAATGTAAAGGGGGTGGATCCATCTCAACAGATGCGAATGATACTCGATGGCTACGGAATTCGGAAGGTCTCGGGAGGACTATTGGGACAGCTTGATGGAGTTTCGATAGTGCAGCAGTGATTTTTGTGCACTTGGTTGCTCCATTGATCAGAAAGAGAAATAAGTCCAGAGCTCGACCAACAAGAAATGAATTATCCATCGCAATGCAACTATCCAATTGTTTCAAACGGACTGTTAAATGATTGATGCTCGAAAAGCCAACCCTGTTCGACGCGTGGCATTTGAGAAGAGAAATCGATAAGTCTCAAAGAATCGACCAGCATGTCCGCGTCATTGGCGATGAGTTTCCGTTTTCAATAAGAACGTTTTTGACCTCTGAATCGCGAGTTCAAAGACTATAGGTGATGTGCTTCTTTGACAATCAAAAGTTGGCAACCTTCGCAGTTACATCGCGGCAGCAGGTGTAATCGAGCTCACACTCTACAAGCGATGCTTCTCATTCTTTATTAACCTCCGACGCAACCTTCGCCCTGGTGTCACTGGCAGGTGTTAGATTTGACACTCGGCGTCACTAAACGAATAGCTACTGGTTTCGTGGACTCTCGGCTTCGGGTTTCATCGATCAGGCTCGTGTGGAACGATGATCCAGGAAATTCTACGCGAGATCGGAGAAAATGTGGTTGGGAGCATATCACTTGAACATTCAATCAAGTGAACTGGGTCCTTACGATACCGTCAGGGATTCCTGAAAAATCAAGAACCTCTTCATGCCCAGGCGAAAAATGATTCAATTTTCGTCCTGTATGGGAAGTTGTCTTCGTTTTTTTTATATCGAAGCCAGGAAAGTCTGGAGTCCATGATCCTTGCTCTGAATCCTCGTAAGTGACGTAGCCACGATTTTCTGCAGGAGCTTCCATTAAGAAATTTCAAAACAAACGTAAAACAAGGTGCAAACGTTTCAGATTTCTACAGCACTAGGAAACATATCCTGCGTGGTCCTGCAAAATTTCAAGGACCTAGACCACATAATATTCCAGAAAAGTGTCATCAATACACTTTAAAATTGTTTAGAGTCTTGCAGAAGAGACTCTTATGACGACAGAGTTAATTAAATGTTATAAATTCACCTAAGAATGTCGTGGCTACTCCGTAAGGAAGAACATGGAGAGCAAAAAATTAGGAAGTCAAAATGCCGTTAGTTTGCTACGATAAAGAATTTGAAAAAAAAAAACGAATGCTGACTAAATTTTTATTAACGTATTACTATCACAAAACGACTTTATTTAGGATTCTTTCAAATTTTAGTATAAACTTTCTTGCCACCAAAACTGACAGTTTTCTCCTATGAAGAAAAATTTTCTGACTTTTAAAATTTGAGATATTTAATTTCCCATTTTTTTTTTCCATCTAAACGCGTGTAAATTCGAGTCACGTTTGTTAAAAAGTTGCAAGAAAGAAACAAAAGAAACGCGACTTCAATTTACACGCGTTTTGATGGGAAAAATAAAAAATTGGAAATCAAATATCTCAAATTTTAAACGTCAGGAAATTTTTCTTCACAGGAGAAAACTGTTAGTTTTGGTGCCAAGAACGTTTATACTAAATTTTAAAAGAACCCTAAATGAAGTCGTTTTGTGATAGTAATACCTTAAAGTCCCTCCAAGTGGCTCCACGTGTCCCACAAACAATCACCAGCTTCGTCAAAGCGTCAGGGAACTTCGATGACGAGTAAACAGCGAAAGAATGGAAATTACATCGTTCCAAAAAGTGCATTATGATGCCTGGACGAAATCACGTGAACCAGCGTCCTTACGCCCAAGTTACGTAATTCTTTTACACTGATGTGCATTGCCCATGGTAACATTGTCTTTAGGGACAATCGACCAGAAGCCGAGGGTCGATTTATATAAAGTGTTAGTCATAAGTCAATTGATAAACGTAAATGCTATGCATACTCGAGGGTTGCAAGCGTGAACGAAACTACCATTCCTAGTGGTTAATTGATGAGATGCCACCTACGGCGCTACACCTTAGAGCTCAGCCAGCAGCGTGAAACTTGACACCGACCAACTTCACCAGACAAAATAGCTTCGAAACTACGGACAATCAATATATTATTTAATGAATGCGAGTTCTTTTCTAGGTGAAGGATAATTAGGCACAAATCGTTTTCGGAAATTCTTCCGTTAGATAGTGTTAAAAATATTCCCTCGACCGTTTCTCGGTCTATCTTCTTTCTACGTTATTTTATTATCGAGTACAGACCTCTGGAGAGTGAGAGCAACAAATCCAACATTTTTTTGCAGTATCTTTTCAGTTTTGTGCAATTTTTTTTTTTTTCATTTGATTTTTTATTTTTTTATTTAGAAATAAAAGGTTAATTTTGTGAAAATCAAAAATATGTCCATGGCATTCGAAAATATTATTATGAATATCGTTCGATCATTTTCCGGCGTACTTCCTCGGATTTTTTACTGTCAGGTAGTTCAAAGAAACGCTTCAAAGCGGCGTCATTTTTATTGCGTCATTTTGTCTCGAACAGTCAAGGCGAATCAGGCGAAGAAAAGTTACACCTCTCCTAATTATTACTCTCGAAAAGGGCAAAGGTGAATCGTATAAGTAAGTGATTAAGGCTACAAAGTTTTTTCTCCAATTCTTCGTAGAGGAGCCGGATGATCTCGTCATTCTCGTAATTGTCGCGAAAACATTTTATTCCTACCGTGAGAAATGAAAACTTCCGAAAAAAGTGAGATTTTATTTTTCAATGTGACTTCGACGCCGAATATTCAACGGAACAGATTTTTTTGTCCTGGACAGAGAAAATTAAAAAAAAAAAAAAAAAGAAAAAACAAAGGATCCAGAGACGGTTTTTTTGAAGAATTGCCAATAAATTTTTTCTTCGAATTTTAAAAAATTGCGAAAGGAGCCGATTTTTTTGAGAAACGTTGTTGCTTACGGAAACTCGAATTGTTAAAAAAAAACGGTCTCACAGGTTTTATGCTCTTGTAGAAAATTGACACTAGAAAGAAAATTGGGAATCGTTGAAAATTCATTGTATCGGGAAAAAAGTGTAATTCGCATTCGTACAATGTTAGTAAAAAGTTACGAAGGTGAAGGTTACGGACCTTCGGATTGCATGAGGATCGACCTACGCATTTTGAGGTAAATATACTCACGATAGTGAGTTTTTATTGTTTTTTAACTTAACTGCGCAAGCGCAAAGTTTCATGCAAACACGAGGTGAGAAATTGTTGGATAAAAGAGTGGGTGGAAGGGAGAATAACAATATCTATGTTTGTCTTGGTTGTCAGTCCGTTCTCGCGAGTCTCGGAAGTCGTCGTGTTAGCTGATGCGATTTATCTCGATTAGAAAATTTCGTGAACTAGCTCGTACCAATTTTTACAAATTTTTTTTCCCAGCTACACATTTCCGCATTTTTTCCCAAGCTTTTTGTCTTGCCTGCCAACAAACTGGGTGGATCAGGTTCGAACATTTTTTTCAAATCGTTCAATCCCTCGCAGTTCGACATTTAGATACTGCAATGTCCTTCACAAAATTTGTTCATCTGTTACCAAAGAACTAATCGAATTCGAAAGAAATTTAAAGAAATCTCAATATTACGAGTTTAATATTCAAAATTGAAAAATACTCAGTTTTTCTCATTAAAATTTTTAAAAAATCAAGGATCAAAAACTCAAATTTAATGGAAGAATTTGTTTTTTATTGAGAAATAAAATTTTATGTAGAAATTGATTTTGAAAAATAAAACACGAGTTGGTTGTTCACCGAACGGAGAGTTGGCTGGAAATTTTTTTGAATAAAATGACTGCATTCGTATGCGAATATCTGATGGTCAAAAATCGAATTTTTACAGTGAAGTTAGAACGAATAAATGTTTAAATTGTACTTTTTAACTTAATTCGTGAAAATATGGTTCGATCGAGGATTTATAGTGAATTATTTGAAACCTTTTTCGATTGTCGTCAGTTTTCGCGACGGAAGTACTTTTGCAATGGAGCTTCCTAAAAAACTTGGTATTGGTGGAGGCGCTCTGTTCTTCCTTGGTATAACTTTCGGCTGGATAGCTTTTCCACCATTGCTCAAGTCACAAGTTGGCGCGGTAAGTAATTTCTTCGTAAATATTGATCCGCGTTTACTTATTTATTTGTTTAAACATTTTTTCATCAGGAAAAACTCGATAAAAAAAATCAACAAACTAAAAATTACATTTTATTGTTAAGTTCTCCTTGAAATTAATAAACAGTCCTGTTTTTTTTCGGAAAAAATTGTCAAAGTTCATAAAAAAAAATTAAGAGAAAAATCGTAATTAATCGTCTAACAAAAAAAGTGTTATAATTTTTTTTTTTTTTAATTAGTGCCTCATTTAATCATCTTTTACATCAATATATTGAGGTTGATTGTTCTCCGAGGCATTTCTGGATTTTGTACAGGCAAAAGTGATGACCAACCGAGTGAACAATAGATTATTCAATTGAATAAATTATTCACACGTAATTGTCGATTTCTTTATTGTTTTTCATTTCTTAAAAAAAATAATTGTTGGGTTTTACGTAATTTTCTCACAATCATGCCTTGTACTCGTGAGTATTGGTGAGATATTATTTTACGTGTATTGCATCGATATCAACACGCGTCCCGGTTTAATGGAATTCGCAAAGTGCATGTTATTACTGCCTCCTTCTCCTCTTTTCCTCCGCCCCATTCGTTAATTGGTACCCCGAGAATGACACGAAACGTTTCAATGTTGTTGAATATGCTAATTTAAAACTTATCGCTCGAGGATGTGGTTTAATGTTTTTCCATGTAATAAATATTTCCAAAAGTAAATCATGCACCAAATGCAATTAATTAATCAAAATATCGAGTCGAGAGAAAATATTTTTTTTGTACAAATTAATACGATTTTTTAATGTTTTACATGGACGTTCAAAATTATATTCATAATAATGCATAATTGTTATATTGCATCCTCGCATTAAATTTTCAATAATTTTCTATGACAGGCTGTGAAATTAAAAAAAGGCGCAGAAATGCGCGATGTGTGGTCGAAATTGCCGATTCCACTGGAATTCAAGGTTTATCTCTTCAACGTAACCAATCCAGCTGAAATAAAACAGGGTGAGAAACCCATAGTTCAAGAAATCGGCCCGTACTTCTACGAGTAAGAAAACTCATTTCTTCATTCCACTAAAAAAACTTTCAAAAAACACGTTTTTGTTGAAAAACAAAAATAAAATAAAATCACTATCAGGAAATTGCGAATTTTCACACAATCTAAAAAATAATTGATTCAATTAAGTTCATTCTTTTTGCAGATAAAGAAAAAAGACTCTCGACTGCTTGACGTGATTTTATAAAATACATTTTCGTTGCTCTCCTCGATTTTAAGAATAATTCAATAAAAATATTTATTCTCTTTTCTTTAATGTGAATTAAAAAAATTTCTTCGAATCACTAATTTTGATATTTTTCGAACAAATTTATTTCTATTAACTCTTCGATTTCTTTGATTCTTCTTTTTTTTTCCAGTGAATGGAAGGAAAAGGTTGATTTGGTTGATCGTGAAGAAGACGATACGGTGGAGTACAGTCAGAGGATAACCTGGATTTTTAATCCGTCAAAAAGTAACGGTCTTACGGGTAAAGAGGAACTTGTGTTTCCCCATTTACTTATGCTGGGAATAATAATGACGACTATGAGAGAAAAACCAGCCATGATCGGTCTATCCGGTGAGATATTAATGAGGTTCCCCATGAAAAAAAAAAATTCGCTCCAAGACATCAATTAAAAAATATGAACCGCTTTAAAAATTTTCCTAATAATCATAAACCCAAGATTTCATAAGAACGTCCTGATCGTGTCTTTAAAATTTTATAAAATTCTGTAAAAAAATGCTCTGGCGAGTTCATTACCTTCACAGTTGTTAATTAATCGGAGTGCATTTATGATATGCAGAGAATGGAACAAAGTCTATGGGAACTTGGGACAATGACACTGACCGACAAATTGAAATTAATGAAAATAAACAAAAATTGTCTATTTTTTTGTTTTTAGCTAAAGCCGTTGATAGTATTTTCAAAAAACCTGACAGCATATTCATTAAAGCGACAGCCCATGACATCATCTTCGGTGGCTTACCGATCGACTGCACCGTCAAGGATTTTGCGGGTGCCGCAGTCTGTTCCCTTCTCAAAGAAAACTCCGATGGTCTTTACGTCGAGAGCGAAGATCACTACCGATTCTCGCTTTTTGGCCATGTAATTGCATTGTTTTGTTTTTTAGTTTTTTATCGTCATCAGTTTTCCACAATTTCGTTCAATGATTCACTTTTCCACGTTCCGAATCTTTTTTCAATCTCCCACGTCAATTTCTTGGTTTTTTTTTTAACCTCGAAGAATGAATCTACGTATCGACTCGTTCTGGAAGATTGAATTCCGAGGAACCAGTATAAAGGGATTAAAATAAATTAAAACAAAAAAAAAAACATGCGATAGCATAATTTCAAATAATTCAATTAAAAGAAAAAAAAAACATGCCGAGGAGTTTGACGAAATTCCGTTTATCGATTTTTCGATAAATATGAATTGACAGAAAATTAATTAAAAATGAACGTCTCATGAAATTCTCTCTTAGAAATGAAATAAAATTGAAAACTTACGATTGAAGTATAAAATTACGTAGCGACTCATTTCGGAAGATTTAATCCCAAGAGACCAGCATGAAGGGATTAAAATGAATAAAAAAAAAACATGCGACAGCATAATAATTTCAAATAATTCAATCTTTCAAAAAAAAATGCCGAGGAGTTTGACGAAATCCTGTTTATCGGTTTTTGGATAAATATATGGATTGACAGGAATTTATTCAAAAATGAACGGTTCACGAAATTCTCTCTTAGAAATGAAATAAAATTGTAAACTTGAGGTTTTTATAAAATAAATCGGTAACCAACGATATTCATTAATAATTACGTTGCCAAATTCAATCGGAGCCATTTACTTGTTTCTGTGAGTATTGATCGTTGACCACTTGGTGTTTTAGAAGAATGGATCGTTGTACGAAGACAGAATAAGAGTGAAGCGAGGCCTTAAGGATGTCAAAGATGTCGGTAAGGTTGTTGAATTCAAAGGCGAACCGAAAGTATCGTACTGGGCCGAAGAGGGCACTTGCAACGATTTCAACGGAACCGATTCCACCATTTTTCATCCTTATCTCTTCGAGAACGAGGACGTCGTATCGTTTTCTCCCGATGTCTGTCGAAGCATGAGTGCTCGTTGGGATGGAACTTACACATCGGTCGGAGGTCAAATTATACTTTTATTATCACGTTGTAAACATTTAAGCTTAACTTTCAATTAAAAACGCAGGTTGTAATTTTAGTGGCACCAATTAACCCTTCGCATGCACATCTATAAATGCATATTGGGTCAATCTGACGCAAGGCGTTTTTCTAATGGTCGTATTCCAGTAAATATGAATTTTTTTTTTTTTTTTTTTGGGCGACGTTTTTTCTAGTCCATATTTAAAAACGAAAATTTAATGCCAAAACATTCGTTGCCATTGAATGGGAAACAATCCGTGACAGAAAAAAATTTTGGGGTCAAATGACCCAGTATGCACTCGAAGACTTGGAAAATTCAGTTCCCTGACCACATTGAAAATCGTTAATTTTTTTCAGGAATAAAGGCCAATCATTATACCCTCAGCCTTGGTGACATGAGCACCGATCCCGATCTAAAATGTTTCTGTCCGACCGAAGACACGTGCCTGAAAAAAGGGCTTTTCGATTTGTTTCCATGTGTAAACGCTCCGATAGTCGCTTCGCTGCCACATTTTTACGACACCGACGAATCTTACTTGCAGCAAGTCGACGGTCTTCATCCCTCGAAGGTGTCGTTTCAAAATTCAACGATACAGAGATTCTCGAGCTCAATAAATTTTTCATCGTGGACGGATTATTACACAAAGAGAATGTATTAATTTTTTTAATATTTTTTCTTTAGGAAGATCATCAGATCGATATTGACTTCGAACCGGTGACCGGAACTCCGATGAGCGCGAGAAAACGTCTCCAATTCAACATGTTCGTTTACTCGATCGAAAAAGTTAAAACGATGAAAACATTTCCCACCGCTTTGCTGCCCCTGTTCTGGATCGAGGAAGGCGTCACATTGGGTGATGAGTTTCTCGATCAATTGCGTATGGTTTTCAAAATGATGAAAATGGTTGGGTAAGTCCAAGTAGCCGCATTTTTTCCACAACGAAGTGAATTCCAATTTTTTTCTCTTTTATCTTTTTTATAAAACAATCTTCCGATTTTGAAACAAAATGGAAACTTTAAGGAAATCCGTAAACAGCGAAAAATTGCACGGAAAATATGGAGCGAAATAGTCGTTTTGACTATCGATTAACTTTGGATGTTTTTTCTTATTGGTAGAATAATGAAATGGATGATGCTGGTGTCGGGGTTGGGACTGGGTGGTGCAGCAGCTGGGCTCGAGTACAAGAAACGTCAAAGCGATACGAAGTTGGACATAACGAAGGTGACGCCGCAACAAGCGAGTCGAACGGAAAGTGGAAACGAGAAAAAGTGGCCGCTGAACGTTAGTACGCTTCAAGCTGCCCAAGTTCCACCGTCACTTGATCGCAATTAGTTCCTATTAAGATAACTGATAAAAAATTTCAAATATCCAAGAATAGATGGCTCAAAAATAATATTTTCGTTTTGAATCACGTGTCAATTTGCCTCGATTCGAATTGACCATGTAACCCCGAGATTACACCAATATTTCGTTTACTTATACACACTGGGTCTGTGGGACCCGGCGACCTAAAAAAAAATCTGGATCTCTTTGAATTCTTTTCGAACTCGACGCCGAGACTCTTTTTTGTGACGTTTTTATTTTGCCAAAAAAACATTTTTCGAGTCGACCAAGAATTTTTGCTGCGAAGAAAATATCGAGCTCGGGTCTTTTAGACCCACGAGTCCATTCCTCCTGTCGAACAAGCAACTTTTCTGTGATTACCCGTTCAGGTAAACAATTTGAGGAACAAATAAATATTTTTCCAGCAAATATGTTCGTTATTTAATTTTTCAAAATTATCGTTGACGGTGAAGAGTGGTCGGCGTTTTAGTGATCCTAGTTACTTTGAAGTCCACCGAACATTCATCATTCCTGGGCCAATAGAACAAAATCTTGGCCTTTTCTCTTTTTCAATATCTGTTTTTTTTATGCGCTAATTATATATTACATGCTTTTATACGTTACATGTATAATAATGGTACGAGGTTCGTCGAGATATATACAGTAGCTTTCGTCTTAAACGCGATAACACCACTGTTGTAAAATATTGATTAATAAATTTTTTAAACACGAATTTTGTGTTCTCGATGATATTTGTAGTCGTTAAAATCCAAAATCAACGCGGAAATCGTTTTTTTTATAACACGTATGCACAATTTACTCCACGAACTATATTTCACCAAGAAATGCAAGAATTTTCATCGATTTTCACGAAATTCTACGCCCGTGGGAGCCCTTAAATGAATTTTATCAAAAAATCAACTACCTAATGGTACGTTATACATTTATGAGTCCGTAACACCATTCTCGTTTGATGCAACATATGTACACGCGTGCATATGGATACGTAGAGACAATATTATAAAAAAATTACTAAAACATCACAGTTCCCAGCTGGTACAATATCGTCGCTCTGAAAGATTTTGGCAAATTTTTAATTTTTTATGTGAAATTGGTCGAAAAATGTTAAAAATATATACCAACGATAGTTAGTTTTTATTGGTTTTTAATTGAACTGGGCAAGCGCAAAGTTGCACGCAAACACGAGGTGAGAGATTGTTGGATAAAAGAGTGGGTGGAGGGGAGAATAACAATATCTATGTTTGCCTTGGTTGTCAGTCCGTTCTCACGAGTCTCGGAAGTCATCGTGTTAGCTAATGCGATTTATCTCGATTAGAAAATTTCGCGAACTAACTCGTACCAATTTTTACAAATTTTTTTTTCCAGCTATACATTATCGCATTTTTGTCCAATCTTTTTGTTTTGCCTGCCAACAAACTGGGTGGATCAGGTTCGAACATTTTTTTCAAATCGTTCAATCCTTGCCTTCGATATTTAGATACTGCAATGTCCTTCACCAAATTTGTTCATTTGTTACCAAAGAACTAATCGAATTCGAACGAAATTTTTTAAAAATCTCAATATTACGAGATTAATATTCAAAAGTGAAAAATACTCAGTTTTTCTCGTTGAAATTTAAAAAAAATCAAGGATCAAAAACTCAATTTAATGGAAGAATTTGTTTTTTATTGAGAAATAAAATATTATGTAGAAATTGATTCAAAAAAATAAAATACGAGTTGGTTGGTCACCGAACGCAGAGTTGATCCAGTTTAACTGGAAAATTTTTCAAGTAAAATAACTGCGTTCGTATGCGAATATCTGAATGTTCAAATTATCCTTTTCAAATTAATTCGTGAAAATATGGTTCGATCGAGGATTTATAGTGAATTATTTGAAACCTTTTTCGATTGTCGTCAGTTTTCGCGACGAAAGTACTTTTGCAATGAAGCTTCCTAAAAAACTTGGTATTGGTGGAGGTGTTCTGTTCTTCCTTGGTATAACTTTAGGCTGGATAGCTTTTCCACCATTACTCAAGTCACAAGTTGGCGAGGTGAGTAATTTTTTCGTAAATATTGATCCGCATTTACTTACTTATTTGTTTAAATATTTTTTCATCAGAAAAAACTTGCTAAAAAAACGACAAACTGAAGATTACATTTTATCGTTGAATTCTTCCAGCATTAAATCAACTTTTTTTCTAAAAAAATTGACGAAGTTCATGAAAAAAAATTAAGAGAAAAATCGATTTTTTTTTTTTTTTTAATTAGTGCCTCACCTAACCGTCTTTTTTATCAATATATTGAGGTCAATTGTTCTTCGAGGCATTTCTAGATTTTGTACAGGCAAAAGTGATGACCAAACGAGTGAACAATGGATTATTCAATTGAATAAATTATTCACACGTAATTATCGATTACTTTATTGTTTTTCATTTCTTTAAAAAAATAATTGCCGGGTTTTACGTAATTTTCTCACAATCATGCCTTTTACTCGCGAGTATTATTACGATATTATTTTACGAGTATTGCATCGATAGCAACCTCCGTCCCATTCGTTAATTGGTACCCCGAGAATGACACGAAACGTTTCAGTGTTGTTGGATATGATAATTCAAAACTTATCGCTCGAGAATGTTGTTTAATGTTTTTTTATGTGATAAATAATTCGAAAATCGAATTATGCAGCAAATGCAATTAATTAATGAAAATATCGGGTGGATGGAAAATATTTTTTTTGTACAAATTGATACGATTTTTTAAGGTTTTACAGGGACATTCAAAATTATATACATAATGATTGTTATTCCATCCTCGCATTAAATTCTCGACAATTTTCTATGATAGGCCATGAAATTAAAAGAAGGCACAGAAACGCGCGATGTGTGGTCAAAATTGCCGATTCCACTGGATTTCAAGGTTTATCTCTTCAACGTAACCAATCCAGCTGAAATAAAACAGGGTGAGAAACCCATAGTGCAAGAAATCGGCCCGTACTTCTACGAGTAAGAACACTTTTTTCTCCATTCCATTAAAAAAAATTTTTTAAAACACGATTTGTCGAAAAACAAAAGTAAAATAAAATGATCATCAGGAAATTGCGAATTTTCACAAAATCTAAAAAATTATTGATTCAATTAAGTTCATTCTTTTTTCTTCATTCTACTCTCCTCGATTTAAAAAATAATTTAATTAAAATATTTATTCTTTTTTCTTTAATGTGAATTAAAAAAATTTCTTCGCAACACTAATTTTGCTATTTTTCGACCAATTTCATTTCTATTAACTCTTCGATTTCTTTGATTATTCTTTTTTTGCCAGTAAATGGAAGGAAAAGGTTGATTTGGTTGATCGTGAAGAAGACGATACGGTGGAGTACAGTCAGAGGATAACCTGGATTTTCAATCCGTCAAAAAGTAACGGTCTTACGGGTAAAGAGGAACTTGTGTTTCCCCATTTACTTATGCTGGGGATGATAATGACGACTATGAGAGACAAACCAGCCATGGTCGGTCTAACCGGTAAGACATTGAATGAAGTTCCCCGTGAAAAAAAAAAAAAAATTCGCTCCAAGTCATCAATTAAAAAATATGAACCGCTTTAAAAATTTTCCTAATATTCATAAACCCAAGATTTCATAAGAATGTCCTGATCGTGTCTTCAAAATTTTATAAAGTTCTGTAGAAAAACGCTCTGGCGAGTTCACTACCTTAACAGTTGCTAATTAATCGGAGTGCATTCGTGACATCTAGAGCATGGATCAAAGTCTATGAGGACTTGGGAGAATGACATTGATCGACAAATGGAAATTAATGGCGAATGGAATTATAATTATTTTATTTTAATCGAAATTAAGCAGTAAAATGGTGGACGATCGTTATCGATCGCAATGTTCAATTTGTCAACGAACAAGACACGTGTCTACGTGATTATCGCTGTAACTTGAAATTTTTCGGATCATGCAAATTTTATGGGATTTTTTGAAAGCGATAATGAAAAAAAAAAAAACAACTGAAAAAATTGTCTATTTTTTTGCTTTTAGCTAAAGCCGTTGATAGTATTTTCAAAAAACCTGACAGCGTATTTGTCAAAGCGACAGCCCATGACATCATCTTTGGTGGCTTACCGATCGACTGCACCGTCAAAGATTTTATGGGTGCTACAGTCTGTGCCCTTCTCAAAAAAAGCTCCGATGGACTTCACGTCGAGAGCGAAGATCATTACCGATTCTCGCTTTTCGGCAATGTAAATTAATTGTTTTGTTTTTTAGCTTTTTATCGTCATCAGTTTTCCACAATTTCGCTCAGTCATTCCTTTTTCCATGTTCCGAATCTTTTTTCAATCTCCAACGTAATTTCGTGTTTTTTTTTTTTTTTTTTTTCACCCCACAGAATGAATTCACGTATCGACTCGTTTTCGAAGATTTAATTCCGAGGTACCAGCAAAAGGGTTTAAAATAAATTTAAAAAAAAAACGTGCAAAAAGCAGTTTGACGAAATTCCGTTTCTCGATTTTTCGATAAATATGAATTGACAGAAAATTAATAAAAAATGAACGGCTCATGGAATTCTCTCTTAGAAATGAAATAAAATTGAAAAGTTACGATTTTCATAAAAGAAATCTGTAACGAACGATACTCATTGATAATTAAGTTGCCAAATTCAATCGGAGCCATTTACTTGTTTCTGTGAGTATCGATCGTTGACCACTTGGTGTTTTAGAAGAATGGATCGTTGTACGAAGACAGAATAAGAGTGAAGCGAGGCCTTAAGGATGTCAAAGATGTCGGAAAGGTTGTTGAATTCAAAGGCGAACCGAAATTATCGTCCTGGGCCGAGGAGGGCACTTGCAACGATTTCAACGGAACCGATTCCACCATTTTTCATCCTTATCTCTTCGAGAACGAGGACGTAGTATCGTTTTCTTCCAATCTCTGTCGAAGCCTGAGTGCTCGTTGGGATGGAACTTACACATCGGTCGGAGGTCAAATTATACTTTTATTATCACATTGTAAACATTTAAGCTTAACGTTCAATTAAAATTGCAGGTTGTGATTTTATTGACACCACTTGACCCTTTGCGTGCACACCTATAAATGCATATTGGGTCAATCTGACCCGAGGCGTTTTCCAAATCGTTGTATTCCAGTAAATATGCGTTTTTTTTAAATTTATTTGTCGAGACGTTTTTTCTATTAAATTATCCACATTTTAAAACGAAAATTAAATGCCAAAAGATTCATTGCCATTAAATGCGAACCAATCGACGACAGAACATTTTTAGGGTCAAAATGACCCAGTATGCACTCGAAGACTTGAAAACTTCAGTTCCCTGACCACATTGAAAATTCGTTAATATTTTTCAGGAATAACGGCCAATCATTATACCCTCAGCCTTGGTGACATGAGCACCGATCCCGATCTAAAATGTTTCTGTCCGACCGAAGACACGTGCCTGAAAAAAGGGCTTTTCGATTTGTTTCCATGTGTGAAAGCTCCGATGGTCGCGTCGCTGCCACATTTTTACGACACCGACGAATCTTACTTGCAGCAAGTCGACGGTCTTCATCCCTCGAAGGTGTCGTTTCAAAATTCAACGATACAGAGATTCTCGAGCTCAATTAATGTTTCATCGTGGCCGGATTATTACACAAAGAGATTGTGTTAATTTTTTTAAATATTTTTTCTTTAGCAAGATCATCAGATCGATATTGACTTCGAACCGGTAACCGGAACTCCGATGAGCGCGAGAAATCGTCTCCAATTCAATATGTTCGTTTACTCGATCGAAAAAGTTGAAACGATGAAAAACTTTCCCACCGCTTTGTTGCCTCTGTTCTGGATCGATGAAGGCGTCACATTGGGTGATGAGTTTCTCGATCCATTGCGTATGGTTTTCAAAATGATGAAAATGGTTGGGTAAGTCCAAGCAGTCGCATTTTTTCCACGACGAAGTGAATTCTAATCTTTGTCTCTTGTATCTTTCTTATTCATTCAAAACAATCTTAGAAGTTTGAAAGCTTGAAATTTTAGATCGCAATCGAGACGTTTGTATTGCAGCAAAATGCAAACTTTAAGAAAATTCATAAACAGCGAAAAATTGCACGAAAAATATGGAGCGAAATAGTCGGTTTGAGGTTCGATTAACTTTGGATGTTTTTTCTTATTGTTAGAATAATTAAATGGATGATGTTGGTGTCGGGGTTGGGGCTCGGTGGTGCAGCAGCTGGGCTCGAGTACAAGAAACGTCAAAGCGATACAAAGTTGGACGTAACGAAGGGGACGCCGCAACAAGCGAGTCGAACGGAGAGTGAAAACCAGAAAAAGTGGCCGCTGAACGTTAGTATACTTCAAGCTGCCCAAGTTCCACCGTCACTTGATTGAAATTAGTTCCTATTATTAAGATAACTGATAAAAAATTTCAATTATCCAAGAATAAATGGCTCAAAAATAACATTTCCGTTTTGAATCACGTGTCAATTTGCCTCGATTCGAATTGACCATTAATCCCCGAGATTACACCAAAATATTTCGTTTGCTTATACAAAATGGGTCTGTGGGAATCGGCGACCCAAAAAAAAAAATCTGAATCTCTTTGAATTCTTTCCGAACTCGAGGCCGAGATTCTTTTTTGTGACGTTTTTATTTTGCGAAAAAAACATTATTCGAGTCAACCAAGAATTTTTGCTGCGAAGAAAATATTCAAGCTCGGGTCTTTAAGATGCACAAGTCCATTCCTCCTGTCGATCAAGCAACGGTTCTGTGATTACTCGATCAGGAAAACAATTTGAGGAACAAATAAATATTTTTCCGGCAAACATGTTCGCGTTATTTAATTTTTCAAAATTATCGTTGACGGTGAAGAGTGGTCCACCGAACATTCATCATTCCTGGGCCAATGGAACGAAATCTTTGCTTTTTTTTTTCAATATTTGTTTCTTTTTATGTGCTAATTATATATTACATGCTTTTATACGTTACATGCATAATAATGGTACGAGGTTCGTCGAGATGTATACAGTAGCTTTCGTCTTAAACGCGATAACATCACTGTTGTAAAATATTAATTAATACATTTTTCAAACACGAATTTTGTGATCTCGATGATATTTTTAGTTGTTAAAATTCAATGTCAACGTTGAAATTGTTTTTTTATAACATGTTCGCACAATATACTCCACGAACTATATTTCACCAAGAAATGCAAGAATTTTCATCGATTTTCACGAAATTCTACGCCCGTGGAAGCCCTTAAATGAAGTTTATCAAAAAATCAACTACCTAACGATACGTTATACATTTATAAGTCCGTAACACCATTCTCGTTCGATGCAACATATGTACACGCGTGCATATGGATACGTAGAGACAATATTATAAAAAAATTACTAAAACATCACAGTTCCCTGGTACAATACCGTCGCTCTGAAAGATTTTAGCAAATTTTTAATTTTCCATATGAAATTGGCCGATAAATGTCGAAATTTGACGAAAAATTTAAAAATTTCTATTTTCAATAAAATTTTCATGAAAAGTTCTAATGTTTTTGCTAAAAAATGATGTCATGGTAATTTTTTATAGTATTTACTCTCCGTGGATACTTAGTTTTTCTTTTTATTCATTTTCCAAAAGTAGGAACATCATTTTTCGAAAGAATGAAAATGTTACAATTCACAAGAAATTTATATCGATCTCCGGACGAATTTTTGTCTCCCGGAGTCATTCCTGACTCGAATCCTCACGTCGAGATCATCGCAATAATCGGTTTCTACCGTCAAAGAATTATAATTAAAAGATAAACACGAAAAATTTCGTCATTTTCATAAATAACTGGACTTTTTGCTCGTAATATTATTCAGTCTTGGAAAAAATAAGTCTTAGCATTTTTGAGCTCATCGCCGAAGACGGAATCACTTTTTTGACCTCGTATTTAAAAATTTTTGTTGAGTCATTCGATGCTGCAGATGGACCTGAACATTTTTCATCAAATAATAAATACACGATCGACACAGCAAACAAATTTTTATGGAACGACAATCGTTCGACATTATCGACGTGATTTTTGCTCGAACTTTTGTTTCATACTCGACGATTGCTCCGTTAATAACAAAAAAAATGAGCTCACCACTCAGTCTGTACTAATTTTTTAGTTATTTTGTTTTCTAATTATTACATTCTGCTCCTTTTTTCCTTTCCCGCCGCCGCTTCGTCCTTCTAGTCCTCCCGGTCGGTAAATTATTAATTGCCGCGGTTTTCGAAGCGGCAGATTCGCTACGACAAAGCAAAACGTTTTTGTATGCTGATCTGTACTCTGAGCTCATTACTACGTAGATTATTGGATTTATGCAGGTCGTGAGATAAATGAGAATGTAACTGGCGATATTGAGGCCTCGCAGGTCGATCGCATCTTTGAAAGTCTTGGTTATCGTAATTGGTAAATAACAGATAAGAAAGGAGGAAAAAATAACCAGAATCATTTTCAATAGTTTTTTGTCTTTCGGGCTCATTTTGCCGGTTTCGAGGTTGCGATTTCTGACGCTGCGAAATCGAGACTCTCGTCGGAAGACACTGATCTTTCTTGTCGAGGTCTCCCTGTCCGCGGGTGATTCAGACCTCGAGCTTCCGTACTCGTCCGATAAATCACTGTTGTACCGACTTTGTCTGACCGACAGAGGACTCAAAAGACGATGGTCGTTTTGTTCTCGATCGCCGAGAAATCGCCTAGTCCCGGAGGCCCCGTTTCGTTCTTCACTTTCGAGGTTTTTCGTGTCCAGGATTTGGAGGAATTTCGTGTTTTCTTTCGTCTTTTGGGAATCGGTGCGAGGCGTTTCTTCGCAGATTCCGATTTTGTCGGAACATCGAGGAAACCTGGTGGGGACTCGAAGGCAATAGCGTCGTCGAATTTGATCTTCGTCGAGGATTTGTCCAGTTAATTCTGACTTGATTGAGCTGCTCGCATCCGTCTCGAAAAATTTGAAATTTGGTACCGATTGAGTGGCTGCGCCGTTTTCGGGGTTTCTGAATACTGAATCAGGCTCGACGTCGTTGTGGGTCGTTCGTGGCTCGCCCCACGTATCAATGAACGGTATGAATTCCACGCTGCGCTCGAACCTCGAACGACCATCTTCCTCGCCTTGTCTCACGTTTATTTTATCACGGAGCTCGTCGAAACTTGCAAGTTCCGAGTGGCTCATGATCGATGAGTTGTCTGCGTTATCGACAATAACATCATCGATCTTTACTGACCAACTCTCGTGAGCTTCGTCGTTTGTATTCACGTCACTCGTTTCCAACTCGTTTATGCTGTCCACGTCCTGGCAAAAAGCTTCTTCCGCCTTTCCCTGGCTTTCAGGAACTCCTACACTTAGTCCTGCCTTTGACATTGGTACCAATGACGGGATAACGTCTTGTGTTATGAAAGATTTATCATCGTGGTTGTTGGCTTTATTGAGCGGTGTCGAGGAGATCGAATTCTGTTTCGCATTACATTTGCTCGGTGAACCTCCGTTTTCCGTGGTCGTCAAGGTCGCTCCGCAGCTTGAACCGATCGCCGAATCCTCAAAGTTCTTCGTGTATTTGATCTAAACATTTTTAATGAAGCAATTTATTTAAAATTGCGAGATGCAGGGTGAGGAAAGAATCTCTCAATGAAAAATATTTTATTAAGGAGAATCACGTGTTACTTGTGAGTCAAAAGAGCAACTGAACTTTCTTGCTTTTTTGATCATCAAAGAAACGATTAAAATTTCTTTTTTTTATTATTGAAATTATGTGTAACTTGATTGTCGGGCTTAATTGGCGTTTAACGTAATAACAATCTTTAAAAAACGTTATTTTCGACCAGCTGGTGCATGCAGCGTTGGCAAACCTTTAATCGTTCATGTCGCTATTAGTCGTTAACCTGAAATAAGTTTGTTTCAATTTCAATTCCCTGGTTAGCTTCAACGGTAACAAGGATTTTTAAAGACAGCGTTGATTTCTGTGAAAATTATATTTTCTTATGTTCGTTTTTGGTTTGCTAAAGTTGGAGAGATCAATCTTTTAAAAATACAAATAGTTGCAAAGGGAGTGTGTCTACCAGAAGAGCCTGTGAATAAAGATTCAAAAAATGTAACTTTTATAGATTGTTCTCTTGACAACTAGACAGTGGATTCAAAAATAATTCCAGTAACAAATGCACGCGGTATATTTTTCTACGTTGTTTTCAAATTTCGACCTTCAATGTTGGAATTTTCGTTTACCATTAGATACGCGTGATCCTCCTTAAGGAGAAAAGTGTGGAACGCGAGATTTACACTTTTCTTCGGATTTGGGCATTCCAGTAAAATGAGTTTTTCGCTTTTATATATAACAAAAAAAAAAAATAGTTACCTCGATGCTGGCCTTGACGAGATCGGTCGTGACCTTTTCTCTACGTCGGCTCTTGAGGGCGGTTTTTCTCACGATATAGAAAATCCTCGCATAGCAAACGATTATGGCAATGCAGGGAGCGAGAAAAGCGAGAATGAAGAGAAACTCTTTGGGACTTCGTCCGTTGACGTCAGGCAAAATCGAGCAGGATCCTATTCCTGGATCCAGACCAAAGCGACCCCATTGCTCGAACCACGTTGCTACCAGAGCCCCAAAACCTGATAGCCACGTCGCCAGTACCATGAGGATCAGATACTTGGGTTTGTAGACTCTGACAAATAGAAAATAATTTTTTTTTTTTTCGTTGCAAACCATTTTTTTCGTCGCGTACAAATGAATATGATTTTTTTTTGACTCGTCAACAGAAGCACGATTATGATCAGAAAATTCGGCGCGATCCATTACTTTTCCCTGACGTTCGCAACGTTTGGATCCAACGAAAAATATTTTTTCCACCGATTGTGGCTTTAATTTTTTTTAAATCACGACCATTTTTCGTGCCGATTTTTTTTTTGGTCAACAGAAAAGACTCGTTTTTCTGTCCCGACCAAATGTTCAATAAGAATTCTGAAATTTGCTCAAGAAAAAACAGGATTTCGTTGCATTCCCTGTACCCCGTTCACATTAGCAAAATTTCTACAAAATTGTCATGAAATTCATGCGGAGATCGTGAAGCTCGCAAAACCATGCAGAAAATTATAATATTATCACATTTATTACGAACACCATAAGCATGAACCCAAACATGCAGAATAAAATTAACCCTAGAACGGTAACCTGGGGTCAAAAATGACCCCAGGCGACTTTCAGGAGGTTGGCTACATACGACAATATGATAAGAATTTAATAAAATTTGGTGATAACATTCTTTAGCATCAAATACGATGACACAATTTTTTTCAAATTTTTCGTCTACATAGTTGTCGAATAATTAGAGTTTACAATATGCAAAAGATACACCTATATATATCTGCATCCTATGCTTATGACTGTAAACTCTAGTGTTGAATTACTCGAAAACTATGTAGAAGAAAAATTTTGAAAAATTTGTATATTCATGTTTAATACTAAAGAATATACTCACCAAATTTCATTGAATCTAATAATTTCAAATTTTCCTATGCTTTTAACATGGCAACATTGTTGTGTGTAGCCACCCCCCTTAAATCCTGCGCCCTTTCTCCCTTCGTTCTCCTATTTTATAATCGTTTTACCGCATTTTTGACTAATTTTTTGACTTTAAGCAAAATTGCCCAGGCTCGCGTGGACCTGCATTAAAAAACGAAAAGAATGAACCCAAGTTGAACCATTTTCGTATTTTAACGGAGATATGAATTTTTCAAAATTGATGTCATTATGAGCCCAGGTTACCGGAACAGGTAAAAAAAAAAAATAAGGTTACCGTTCCAGGATTAAACAAACCCAAACAAAAAATATATGGTTGATAGTTTACAAGCCCTCGAAGCAATGAAAAAAAAATTCAACCAAATAGCACAATTATGAAACATCTAGAGTGAGTAGAAAGTTTTAGGAGCTAAACTTACTTTGGATAAAGTCTGGGATGTCCAATCATGACGTAACGATTGATAGTGATAGCGAGAACAGTGAAGAGGCTGACGGCAACAAGCCCATAACGTAGGAGCGGAAACAAACGACACAGAAGTGGTCCATGCATCCAGGAACTTTGCCAGAAAGTGGATGTTGCAAGTGGTAAGTTGAAGCAGCAAAACATGAGATCGGAGACCGAGAGGTTCATGATGAAGACAGCCGTCGCGTTTCTCAGCTTCATGGAGATTTTTTCACGTCGGTAAAGGAGAAGAGAAGATTTACGTATAGCCAAATGTATTTTGTCATAAAGGCGTGTGATGCAAAAGTTTATTAGCCGTGTTGAATGAGATGCATGAGCTTAATGATTTCCCGAGAGAGTTGCACACGGGACTAGGTCAACGACAGAATATCCTTCATTCTGGGACATCGTAAAATATAACCGGAAATGACACCAACTCCTATAAACCTCATGTTGAGTCAGTGACCCTGATTTTTTATCGTCACAAAGAAATTTCGTTTCTTTCAGTACCTGTTGGAAGGAATCCTCATGTAAATTTTTTCATTTTAAACTCCCAACCGTCCTGAGTGGTGATTCGAAAAAACAAACTCACGATTTCGCACCCTCCAAAAATGATCAAATGGTGATGAATAATATTTATTAAAATATCAATCATCATAAAATTGATTTTTTGTTGCATTTTAAATTGAACCAATTATTTCAAAGTCGGGTACTTCGATTTTTGTCAATATCGCTGTTACTTGATTTTTTTTTAAATTTTTTCCCGTGGTGTAAATATTTTTCGAAATATCTTTGGATCCGTCGTCCTGCTGTAGCTGGGAAATCTCCTGAAAAATCTTAGCCGCTCGAGTGACCCTGTTCTGGTTTCTTTGATTGAATTTTTAAAAATCCATTTTCATTTTTATGACTCTCGTCGATCTTGTTTTTGCAATCGTTTTTTTCATATTTTTATGTCCCAGGAAATATGCTATCTCATGTTTGCAATCGCTGCAGAGATTTATCGATGAAATTCGAGTGGAGAACGCTCTTAAATCCTGACCCTGGATCGGATGGCCCCGGAAACGAGGAGAAAAATACAATGTGCTTGTATGCGATTGACTCTACGAAAGTACCATTCCACCTCTATTTATCCCTCGCGCTTGTCACCCTCTTTTCTTACAACTTATTCGAGCGGGTCTTGGGACCAAACGGTTACGAGCAACCACCTCTCTCTCTCTTGGTCTCTTTCTTATTCACAGCACAGAATCAATAACATTGAGAAAGAATTGAAAAACGCTTTTGTAACGCTCCCGCGTTACTGGGGCAACTCTTTAGAATCAAATGGCACATGCCAAACGACCTCTTACCCAGGATCTTATTCTCGACTAATGCATCCGTTTACTTCGTAAATCTGGCGCAAATAGTCCGTTAGCTCGGAAAACATTCGCAAATATGTTTTTCTTGGAATATTTGATAGCGCGGTGAATTTTAATAAAAATCGATTGTAGCGTATTCAGAATAGTCGAAAAGAGATCTTTGATTTTCAACTTCTCATGAAAACTTTTTTTGAGATTGCTCGCGAATTTTCGCTTCCACTTCTTCAAAAACCTCTACGCTTAAGAAGAACCGGGTCAAATGCGCTGCAAATTTACGAACCGATGAAAACTTTATTTTTGTAGCGATTACAAATCATGAAAAATCCCCTTCACGGGGAAAAAGCCCGGACAAGAACATTTGTTTTATAAATCTTTTGAATAAATTAAAATGTCAATGTCGGTAAAGTAGAGTATTGACTTTTGCCGAGACTCTGCCGGAGTCTCGAGCTAAAAAAGTGGAAAACCGAAAATTGACCTGCTAACTTCACGGCGGTAATCGAAACTCGTCGCTTCTGTCATCAAAGATCGACTTTCATCGAAATGATGAAAGTCGATCTCGTTGTGTCTGTGCAAAGTGTTTTTTCTCAGCAATTACAGCATCAATCGTGATGATTTATGGCTCAAACGACGAGGAGCAACGTAATTAGTTTCGAGTTCAATTTTCAGATCATGACATTATTTCTGGGCTCCGTAATTAAAGAGGTTCCATCGCCATGATTACAACGCTACATACAAAGTAACGGCAAAATCATCAGATACAATTTTTCCAAGTTTTGATATTTTGCGTGAATCTTCTAGAGCATCGTATTATAATGTGTAAAAAATTTGAGAAAATTTCACCGTTTGGTAATCGAGATATTCAGTGTATAAAATCGCAACTTTAACATGAGGTTTTTTTTGCTAAATTACGAAAAAAGACGCATACGTTATTTTACAACAAATAACTCGATTTCTAGATGGTCAAACTTTCTCAAAGTTTGCCCACAGTTGATCATGATTGTTGAGAAAGTTCATACGAACGTTAAACAATTAAACTTGGAATTTCTTTAACGCATGATAAACGATAGAACCTCTTAAAAGAAAATGCTTATCCCTAACACCGAATTTACTTTATTCAGAGACGATATACTCGGCCGAGTCTTGGGCCAGCACTCGACGCTGTCAAATGTACTTGTCCCGAAACTCTACCGAGTCTCTAGATGGCGAGGGAGCACGAATCAAGTTATTGCAGGATACTGACTAGTAGTAGACAAAATCATGATGTATTCATGTAGATATGAACTTGGATCATGGTGGCAAATGTGACTTACATCCCTCGCTAGGGACGAGATAGCAGATTTTCATTTTAGTCAGAGATTTTGATGAGATCAGTGGCCAAGACTTCCTGGTTGGGATCCTCCTGTTCTGGGAGTGGAGTTGACCAAATGCAGCGGTTAATCCAGGTCAATCAGTGAGATGTCACATCAAGATGTCTCCAGGTTTAGTCCACATGAGCCAACGTCAGGCCCAATCGGTTCTGATGAGCTTGATGTAGGAAATGCGAGCTCTGATTCCATTTTCGGAAGTCATGTCAGACGAGACTAATCCATAGTCTTTCACCCATTCCGCGTCACTCGAGGTCCTCGACCTCGCAGAATCTAATTCATTTTGCCAATATGTCCGGAAAGAAGTTAATCTGAACGTGAATGAAGCAATGCGTCCTCAAGGCCATGGTACCGAAGATTTAGTTACACGAAGCGAGAGTTTCCACTATCTGACTCGTAACTCGTAATCGAGCATCCCCTGCTACGATTATTCCAGAGTTGTAATTCAACACCCACAGCGCGATGAAGCTAGACTCGGTTGGCTCTATCACTGCAATAAATTGAGGAAAAAGCGTTCCACCTTCCTTGGAGCTTCTTACTGTATCAGAACTTTTACTGCCCAGAAATACATTAAAATTTGACGATGATCCCGCGCACTTGTGCATCTAGGTCAACAACGTTACAGGTATAAAAGTTACAATGTATACTCAACGTTAACCCCATAAAATTGCCAGCTCAGCAATAGCACTTCCCTTGGTCAGATTTTTTGCCTTAAGAGCTCTGCATCATTCGAGCCAAAGCTGCGAACCAATTTCCCTCGGGGCTTCACTATTTATTTACGAGATTTATCAACGAGAAAGACTTCCATGGGGATTCGTGGCTTCGGTCATCGACTTATGGAACTACTATTGTGTGCCTATTGACATCAAGTGACAAGCCAGCTGCGTCGAAAAAAAATGGTTAAGCAATTATAAATGCTTAAAAAAAAATATACGAAGTACACGCGGAGAAAGAATAATATCAAAAATTATTATGGCATCAGCATGGTTTGCTGGAACCATCTAACGGAATTAAGCAAAACAATGGTAATTTTTAATTTGGGTTTTATTGAAAATAGTGGAAATTTGAAATTTTTGCCAAATTTTGACATTTTTCGTCCAATTTCAGATTAAAAATTACTATATATTTGTTAAAATCTTTTAGAGGGAACTATGATGTCATAGTCATTTTTTATGCAATTTTCTCTCCGAGTAGCTGTAATCAGCTGATTGGGAGGATATTCGAATGATACGAGAATCTGGAAGGAAGGAAATCTGGTTTCGAAAAGGAAAGCAAGTTTCTCGTTAACCCAAAAGGTCATGAATGCAAATGAAGAACGCAGAGGTGTGGAGTTCACTCTGCGATTACAGATGTAATTCAAGGAAGAAATAAATTCAAAGTTTGGCGAGCGAGGAAATTTCTCATCGTGCAGAAACTTCTGCACCATGTCCATCGAGACTATGGTGAAATTTTTCTTTGACATCGAGACGACGAGAAGGAAACATCGACTCTGCTTCGTCGCTTTCGAGATAAATAACAATTAACAATAAAAAGTTGGCTATGGGAGCAGGAATTTTCAATCTCAAGTAAATTCCTACTAGTCACCCCCATAAAAAACGAAAAAAAAAACAAACAAACAGAAAAACAGAATTATGTGTGTAATTGCGTATGCAAATTGGCTGGAAACTCATCGACGTAGCACCTGATGGGTAATCCAAAGCCCTTGTTAAGTTGATTCAGGTCGGTGGGTTTCGCTTAGCGTGTCCAGAATGACGCGAAATGTGAGGAACCCAACCCCCTGTGACGCAATTATGCTCTTTGTGATATCCATTGCAATTTCCGCCCCTCTCATTCCACTCTACTAACTGTAACACGATTCTTTCGCTGCGCTCACACTGGACGTTCTTTCGTGCCCATGCCAACTTTAATTAATTAAGTAAATTCCTTTTTTTTTGCAATTTACACGAACAAGGAAAAAACGTTGTTTATTGAGAAACAAAAACTTCATTAAGCCAATTGAGTATAGTCATTACTTTTTTATTTGTTTTTCTCTTTTTTATCGATCTCTGTGGATTTTTTTCTTGCAGCAATGCGATGATCCATGGAAATTATTTGATTCATATGCATTAAAAACACTTCCAGTTGTAAAAGCGAATCGACGCAAAAAATAATATTGAAAATTCTCATGGCATCATGGTTTCCTGGTACCATGTCGCCCCTCTAAGGGATTTTAGCGACATAGTAATTTTTTTATTGATACTCCATTGAAAATAATGGAAACTTTGACTTTTTCGTCATTTTTGACATTTTTCGCACAATTCCATATGGTACCATGTTGCCCCTCTAAAGGGTTCTAGCGACATGGCAATTTTTTATTGATACTCTTTTGAAACTAATGGAAACGTTGACTTTTTCGTCTTTTTTTATATTTTGCGCCCATTTTCAAATGGTAGCATGTCGCCTCTCAAATGATTTTAGTGACATAATAATTTTTTATTGATACTCTTTTTAAAATAATGGAAACATTGACTTTTTCGTAATTTTTGAGATTTTTCGCCCAATTCCCTATGGTACCATGTCGCCCCTCTAAAGGATTTTAGCGACATGGTAATTTTTTATTGATACTCTTTTGAAAATAGCGGAAACTTTGACTCTTTTGTCATTTTTTGCCCAATTCCATGTGGAAAGATCTTTCAGGAGGACGAAATGGTCCCGGAAAATTATGACGTCATAATAATTTTCGATGCAATTTTATCTCCGTGTCCAAAACCATCGAGAGTTACCACAACAGTTCCTGTCCATTCAGCAGAATAGCAAAAATATAATTGGATGGATTGTTTTTCTAATGTAACGAAAGGATAGAGTCGTTGATGGAAATGCATACTCAGAGGTACGTAGGACGTTGTTTGCATTTAACAAAAACAAAAGTTGCGCTTCCATCGGGACACTTAAATCGATTATGAAGGGAGTGCCGCACTCGCGTTAGATTTCTAGAAGAAAAACATCGAACGAGATCAACGAGTAGCTTTTATTTCTGTCTCGGTGGAGGAAAGATTCTTGGAGAAAGAAATTTTCGGAGAGTGGGAAAGAAGGAAGAGATGCGGTAGCTTCTGCTCCATATTTTTTTATGCATCGTAATACAGAGTCAAAGATAAAACTTGCTAAATACTAGGGAACTTGAAGAAATTTTCTTTTATGTCGAAAAAAGTCGAGTAAACCTCGTTATTGCTTTGCGTTATGTTTTCATTCACAAAGAATTTATAGAAATAAGTTCAGCCCCATCGGAGGAGCAAAAATGTCAAGCCCTGAAAAACATGTTGATTTTTTAAATATTTGTATTTTTATTCTGCTGAGAATCCTCGAGCAAAGTTTGAGATTCTCTGAGTGAGGAAAACGTACGTTTTTTTTTCTGTTACTCTCAAGAAGTTTTCAGTGGCAAGTTGCGACACACATCTCGGGACAATAGTCCACTGTGGATAGAATTATACTTAAAATCCTGTCTTTATTTCGACGACAGGCGTTTTCTGTTTGCGTTTGTTTCGCATATTTTTTTTTTTGTTGCTCCCTTCTACAGTTCGCCTTGGCTATTTCGCTATTTCCCTCTTATTTTTCTCGGGGTCTTTGCATTCGTGAACTGTCTGATTCTCGTTGGATAATACGAACTTTCATACCCAACAACTTTTGGTCTTTTGCCATTTTTTCAACGAGGTAAGATATTCGCGGGGGTGGAATATAAAGTGAAATGGGAAAAGGGAGAAGGAAAAATTCTGCGATGTATTTATGCGCGGAGGAATCGCGATGAAACGTTGAAACAATTAAGTCCATACGTTCCGCAGACATCAATAGATAGGAACGAGAAGTAGAGAGAACGGAGCTAAATGTAAATGAGACCATCAACTTCCACCAAGGCAATTCCACTCGAATCGGGAATGATTGGAAATCGCGAGATTATATTCAACGAAGAAACTTAATGAAGCTGAACAGTGGCATGTGTCGGCACATTCGGAAGCAGGAAAATGTCGCAGCCCCTTTCACATTAGAGCGATCCCAAATTCATTAATTCATCCCCACAGCCTGATCAACAATCACGGATCTCGGAACGTGACCATTTTTTTATTAATTACATCGAGTCCGTTTCTGGAACGTGAGCAAGCCCAAATGTTGTTTTTTTTCTTTCCACAGTCTCGTTTTCAATATCAGAGAGTACATTTTCCTGAATGAGCAGCTTCGTGGGACGATCCTTCAAGAAACATTCCCCCGGTGGCTCGTGGACTCGGACAATCATGAAAAATATTAAGTAAGTTACTTAGAACTCGAATCAGGAACTCGTTTCTGAGGGAACAAGTTTCCTCGATGCGAACGTATTTTCTTGACGCTTTATGGCTATTCGTATGGCTCCTGCTCCCAACAAATCCTTCCGCACTATTAAATAGGTCAGTGACGTTTCTGCAGTATCTCTTACGTCGAGCTTAATGATTCGTTTAATGCTCCTAGATCGTTCTTTTTAACGCCAAAGTTCTAGTTGCCAGAGTATAAAGCAGCCTAAGCCATTCGACTCGTGGAAGCTTCTTGAGTTGCTGTTTATTCGGTGCTCGATGAATGCGTCTTTAACGTGAAAAAGGAAGACATTAATCTTCGCAAAAACAATCAGGGAAGGTTAACAACGAAACGTTTGAGCTGGAGCCACGAAATAAATGCGACGGTGAACATTCCTTCTTTTTTATTTACGAAGCGACATTCCTCTTGGTCATTTGTAGAAATTCTGTGGAAGAAAAATCGCTTATCGATCAACGTCTACTGTCCGCAGACCTTTTGGTTGCTTCATGATATTCTCTCTTCGAGAAAAGGATGCAGTCAAACTCTAGTCACGAAAGGGTACTAGCTAACAAGTGTATGGCAAGAAGAATTATCGCCTTATCGCCCAACATTTCCGAAATTCCGCGAAAAAAACTCTCGGTTTTTTATACCGAGTCTCATATGCTGGCGTGTGTATGCAGGGATACGTTTTTACAGGAATGCCGATCACTGTTGTTCGTATAAACTTTGGGTAACTTTTATTTTCTCCAACTTTTTATGAACTTTTAGTTCTTTTCCTGTTTTTAACCGTTCGAGTGCCTCCTATAAGTGCATATTGGGTCAATCTGACCCGAAGCATTTTACAAATCGCTGTATTCTGGTAAAAATACAGTTTATTGTTTTGCTTCTTCATAGAGGATGCTATGTGCCGATGAAATTTTTTTTTCCAGTTTTCAATATCAATGCGCTTCGAATGACCCAAAACATCGAAAAATCATATTTAGAAAAAATGTCCGTATGTGTGTGTGTGTGTGTGTGTGTGTATGTTTTGGCACTGTAAAATTCAAACGTTTATAACTCGGGAACGATTTGAGCTACAAGGCTTCCGTTTTGCACAGATGTTAATCTATACAAGCTCTTCATTCTCTGACAATTTTATCGGAATTGCAAATAAAATACGAATTCTGCGGCATTTTGAAATTTTCAAAAAAAGCGTGTCGACGCTCTAACTTCCGCAAATTTTAAAATTTATTACTAATTTTTTTTTTTATAAATAGATTATCTCAATAGGGAGGTTGGTATTAAATTTAGGAAATATCGGTTGAACGGTTTAAATTTTATGATTTCTCGAATTTTACAAAAATCTGAGTTTTTCGAAAAATCGTCTAACCGATTTAATTTTTGCGAATTTTCTAAGATATTGTGTATAAGTCCTCTTCCTCTTTAGTTTCTATTTTTTTTTTTTTCTAAGAGACGTTTTTTTTTGTAATGAATTATCAATAATTTATGGCCCTAAATTTATTTTATGACGAAAATGAAAATAAAATGCCAAACAATTCATAGAAAATTTTTTGGGTCAAAACGACCCAGTATGCACTCGAGAGTTAAATCGGGTGACTTTCGATCTGTTGTCGCGGATATCACAAGATGATTTCCAGATATAAAAGTGGCTCGCGTTTGGAATGACGGATTGATTCTTCGCTATAACTTTGGGAAATGAATAAAATATCGTGGTTTCTGAAAAAAATTGTATGTTATGCGCATTTTCCATGTAGTGTCACGAGATTCGGTTTGGAGGAATCCTTATCGGGGAACGAAGGATTTTGGCAACTGGAAAAATTTGGTTATCTCAGATTCGTAATCCCTTCGTGTCGTCGCCCACGAGAGATCCGGAAATCCCCCAGAATCAGACGAATCCGGGATCCTACTGTGCGATGGCATTGTCCGGATAATAATCAAGTTCTGGGTTGAATTTACGCTGAAGGAAATCGTGATTGATCGTGGGCGAGCAGGATGATAAGATTTTTGTCTTCTGATGCCACCGACGTTTTCTATTCCGTTATATTTTTTCTACGCTTTCCATCCAGGTTGGCAAAGTGTTAAACAACCAAGTCAGGATCGTCGGTAATAGACTACCCATTAGTTCCTGACCTTGACGTTCTTTATCCTGGTCCACCTTTCGCTTTCGACTCGTTTCCGTAATATACTCGGCCGAACTTCCTTTCGTAGGTTCAACTTGAGCCTGTGTTAATAAATCCCAATCAACTCTGAACCTCCGACCATTTTTCATCCCCCAGACTTCATTGACTTCGACATGCGTTAAGACATTTATATTTCCGCGTGAGTTTTCGCTACTTGGCTTTGAAGATAATCAAGAATTTCTCAATTAATTCATCTTTCTGAGGCGCGTTGACCCTTGGGTCTGTTCCGGCTGATTTGGACTCGCAGTACGACTTTGTTGTTCCTCTGACGTGATTTTAGTTCACATCCAATGGTGCAACTTGTGTTTTATTTCTTCGGTATAGATCGAAACTTTCGGAACATGGTTCCATTTCCGGTCTCGAAGAATTCATGCACGGCCAGACCATAATATAAAAAATTACCATGACTTCCCTCCGAAGGATTTCAACAAACACAGTAAATGTAAAAAAAAAAAAAATGCCGCAGAATTCGTATTTTTCTAGCAATTCCGACAAAATTCTCAGAGAACGAAGAGCTGGTACAGATTAACATCTGTGCAAAACAGGAGTCCTCCAGCTCAAACCGTTCTCGAGTTATAAACGTTTGAATTTTACAGTGTCACAACACACACACACACACACACACACACACACACACACACACACACACACACACACACACACACACACACACACACACACACACACACACACACACATACGGACATTTTTTCTAGATATGATTTTTCGATGTTTTGGGACATTTTAAGCACATTGACATTGAAACTGGAAAAAAAACAATTTCACTGTCACATAGCTTCCTCTATGAGGAAGCAAAACAAAAAACCGTATTTTTACCAGAATACAGCGATTTGAAAAACGCTTCGGGTCAGATTGACCCAATCTGCACTTATAGGAGGTACTCGAACGGTTAAAAAACAGGAAAAGAACCAAAAGTTCATAAAAAGTTGGAGAAAATAAAAGTTACCCAAAGTTTATACGAACAACAGTGATCGGCATTCCTGTAAAAACGTAGCCCTGCATACATACGTCGGCGTATGAGATTCGGTATAAAAAACGGAGAATTTTCTCGAAAAAGTCAAAGTTTCCGCTATATTTTCAATAGAAAACTAATGAAAAATTCATTTCCGATTGAAAATAGTGGAAACTTTGACTTTTTCGACAAATTTTACCACTTTTTGCCCAATTTCAGATGAAAATGAACTATTTGCTAAAATGACTTGCAGGAACCATATGGTACCAGGGAACTACGAGGCCATAGTAATTTTCAATATAATTTTCTCTCCCTGTACACCTTTCGGTGGTCAGGGAGAGAAAAATGTTGAATTGCATTCGCGTTCAGCTGACACAATACTTTTACACTTCAATATGAAAGTTTATATTCTTTTATCAGGTAATAAAGAGAAGGTGGCTCGAAATTATTAAAACACAACGCCGAAATGCTTCCCCTTAAAGGAGAGAGGGGCGAGCATAACCACCTGGGTGTAAATCTTTCGCATAAGCTCTTGCGCAAATATAACGTTGGACGATGAGCGAGAATGCATGGGCACGGAAGGTTAGGATATTGAGGCGAGCAGTAGCCGTTTCTATAGGAGCCAAGAAATACCCACGTTCGTGTACCTACATGAATTTCGTGTACGTGGGCGTTTTGATGTACGTCGCTAAATTCGTGGTGGAAAATAGAGGTTAGAAGCCTGAGCTCATAGTGGTTAAGGGTTTTAAACTCGGACTCGAAACGAGAAAACTGAGCCACTGTGTTTTCTCGCTCCTTTGCTCTTTCTCTCTCGTCTAACTACTATCCCCCCCCCTCCATTTTTCTCGACTGCTTCGCTTCCTCTTTCTCAGCCGCTCATTCAGAGGAAACATCGACTCGAACGCCCAGCTTCCCTTATTTTCATCTCCAGCAATAGACACGCGGAGCACGTCTAAACGGTTCCTGGAATTTCTCAAAGCTCCCGAAAGCTTTTAGGTTTCTATCAATTGTTGTTCGTCTTATTTATGGAAAAACTGGAATCTAGAACGTCCGCCTCTCCCCAAATGCTGAGAATCTTGAAGAAAATTATTCGTTGAGAGGAAAACTGATTGTGTGTCACTTTTTAGCGAAAATGTGCTCCTAAGAGTTTCGGTATAAATTATTATCATTTTTTCAACAGTTTTGCACCCACCGAATTTATTTGTTTATATTTTTTTTAGAGATTCGTAAAGAATCGTTAAAAAATTTGGCGCTTATACGCCAAGACGAGGTTTTTCTCTTGTTTGAATTTACATTCGCGCGTTTATTCGATATTTTTGGGCTTTGATCTCTCATTATTTAGTCAGTTAAATCTCGACCAACGGAACACGCCGATTTCGAGGTCACACAAGGTCAAAAAATGGAAATTAAAAGTTTCTTGGCGTTTTCTTAATCTATACAAATATACATCGTTCCTGGCAAAGTGGCTATTCATATTCTGGCCAGATGCTTCTTTGAAATTCGCCTCGCGTGGCGTTATGCATTTTCTGTTTTATGCTAATTGCGTTATGCAGGGCTTTCTCTGTTCGCATGTTTCTATCGCTTATGATGTGTGTAAACCGACAAAGAAGAAATTTAAATAAATGTCGATTATTCCATTGTTTCTTTAGAAAAAGAATCTGAAAAATTTTCCATAAAGAATAATTAATAAAAAACGCACCGTCGGAAAAATAACTTTGATACGTTTTTCCAGAAGTCCAGAAAAGTTTGAATCGTTGAAAAACGTTTTAATCGAATAATTGTTTTTTTTTTTTTTTTTTTCAAATAAAAGACAATTGTCGCGGAAGTTTGGGCATGAGCAGGGCTCTTTTTTTTAATCTACTCTCAGCACTTTGTGCGAATCGACCATTACGAAATTAGGAAATCCCGGAGGGACAGGGAAACTCACTTTCCCGGGACAATGCGATCTTTTTCACAAGACTGTCTGTGATGATAACGCGAGCCATTGGGGCTCTCGTTTTTGCTCCCTTATAAACAGAAACGAGTCTGTAGTGTACGTATTCGCTGTCGAATCGTTTTTGGTCAGTTCTTTTTTTTTCAGCGTCGATTTTTTATTTTTTCACTGTCAAACGTTCAATTTTTCGTTCTTTCTTTCAGCAAAATCAAGTTATTTATTTTCCGTAGATTTTTTCATTACGTATTCGCGCTATATGAGGATTTTCTTGTTTCCATTACCCAGCGAATTCCACTATACTATGAAGAGAGTTTGTGAAAAATGAAAGAAATGAAAAGTGAATTGATTAAAAAAAAAAAAGAAAAAAAAAACAGCAGTGAACGTCGAAGTTTATTGACTTTTTTGTAATTTAAAATTTTTCCGGAAGCTCGAGAGTACCTTCTTAGTTCGAAATAGGGCAGCGACCGTAATAAGATTTCCGGGGATCCCGATGAGCATGAAGAGGACACAGCAACCTGCAGCGAAGTACAAAAGCCAGGGTGGATATCCGACAAATAGTATCGTCGAGCTCGGGTCCTCAAGGACCTCCCTGATCTCGAATTCGCTGGCGTTGTTTGTACTCCCGTTGTTCGCCATCCAATATTCCAACATCTGAAAAAAAAAAGAAAAAAAATGGGAGTGAGAACAAAAATCGTCGATAGGATCGAAGAAAAAATTGAGAGAAAATCTGGCCAGACAGGAAAAACTAAATTCTGCATAGAAAAGCTTCTAGCCATTTTTTTACTAATAATTTTTTAATAATAATAATTTGTGTTGATTGAAATTGAAAGGAAACTTACCAATAATTGTTGCTGTTGGTAATTTATTATTTTAAATGGCACCCAATTTTGTTAGAAATAATATTTTTGATATTTTCAAGAAAATAAAACGGAAAAACTTGTTGCGATCGAATCTTACGAGACTCCCAATCCTGACGACTGCCATGCAAGTCATTTTTGGCACCGCCTGTACATTATTTAGACTTCCTAGTGTTCTGGCACAAATACCATCTATAAATTCGTTGGTTCCGTATCGGAACACAAAATATATCGACCTTTGGGAAAACCACGGAGATCTCAACGCTCTTGTTTCTCCTCTTATCGTTCCCGCTGTTCTACCAGGTGTCCTAACCCATAAAGTTATGTTCTTATAGCTGTATTTAACCTGGTGGAAAATTTCGAATTTATCGACTTGAATACGTCCCTCCGATTCGACTACGACACGAAAAACACAACTTTGTAAATTAGTTCATTCGAAATGTGTATTATTTTTGTTTTTTTTGTTGTTCTGTCGTTCAGGTCGATTGACCAGCTCATTATAATTTAATTTTGCTCGTTTCCCATGCTCCTGCCCACGCAGTCACTTTTGTCTTTATGGATATGCTCGAGGGCTGGAGGAAACTGCGGAAAATCGGATCGATACACGTGGCTTTTCTTCATACTGAGTTTTCCTCGGTTAACCCTTAATGGTCACACCTCCAGATTGTGACGTAATAGTCATTGGGGTGTTATCAACGCCATACTCACTTCGGAAGGCAATAATAGTTGAAAAGTCGTTAAAAAAAATAAAACAATAATACGACAATGTATTTACAACCCTCGAGTAACGACCACGATGATTTTATTTAATTTGTGCAGTTTTTATTATAAAAAAAATTTCGAAAAAAAATTCTCGAAAAATGATTTTTTTTTTACAAAAAATGTTGCAGTAATTGTAATTTTCGATTAAAAAAAAAAAATCGTTTCATAAATCTGAAATAGCATGCTTTCAGGTGGGACTGGTTACATTAGCGACCATTCCAAAAAGAATACCCCAGGTTTTACACCGTCCGCTTCCTACGGCTTCCAAAACTGAACTAATGGGCCCTTTTAAATAATAACGACGAGACTCTCTATTAAAAGGTTCAAACTACCGATAGAGGGTGTCACAAGTCCCATTTTCTCAAAATTTCTATTACGTATCGTCGGTTGAAAGCGGCTGGGATAAAATGAACCCTATGAGACCATCAAGGGTTAATACCCCATGATACCCCATGCACTGAAAATGAAATTTTTTCAAAGAACATCGATATTTTATTCAATACGGTCAACTAAATATTTTTGGATAATCACAAAAATTTCGTCATTTTGACAATATTTTTCATTGCTAACGGAACTGTCAGCAAAATTTATGATTGGAACGACAAAAATTTGCTTCCGAAGAGACTTTCTAGAATATTTCTTGCTGCAACGACAAAAATTTTTGTGATTTTTCGAAAAAAGTTTAGTCGAACGTATCCAACAAAATATCGATCTTTTCCAACAAAATTTTGTTATCAGTGTGAAAGACCCTCGTAACACGAAAGAGTCATCAGTGCCCTCGCTTTATCATTAATCAAAATAATTCTATGGTTTCCCATGGCAACTCGAATTAATATTCCATGGGGATCATTTGTAAATTAAGACTTTCAGGATTTTGATAATTAAAGAAAAAAAAATGACAGCAGGACCAATTTTCATTCCACGAAAAGTTTTATCTTACCTTCGAGATGCGGAGGGAGAACAAATTGTCGGGCAATAACTCGCCCGGAGAAATTTTATTCAACGAGTCGTTCCATTCATTTTTCACATTTCACCAGTACGTCCAAGTTCACCGAATGACCTCGCAGCCGTTTTTTTTTATTACCTTTTTTTCACGATTGTTCGACCAAACTTCAACATCACGAAGAGAAAACTTTATGTTCACTCACGAACATTTCGCTTTCTCACCCACTTTGTAAACTATTCGGTTTCCTTCCGATATTCGACGTCACGAATTGCCGCTTCCTCTTTAAATTATTTTTCTAGACTTCAACAGAAAATACCAATTCTGCTGATTATCATCTCTCGTCAACAAAATGTTTTTTTTTTTTTTGCTGGCACGGTCGATCACGATTGACATTGATACTCGAAATATTTTTTAACAAATTTAATTAATCGAATTATTTATTTTGACTTTTTTTTTAAATGAATGAAAAAGTTTAAATTGCGATTATGCCGTTTCGAAAAATAATGAGAAATCCCAAACGATCTCGGAAAATTAAAAGTGGCACAAAAAATTTAAACGAAACGGAAAAAAAAGTTGAACGATTCAAAAATTTTGAGGCGCTTTTGAAAAGTTTGCAACAATTCAAAACTAATCGAACGATCTACCCAAATTTTACATGCAAATTGTTTTCCATTATTTGTCTGATAATTTGTTTATCTCGAGATTCGTGTGGTCGTGTAATTTCGCCCCGTATACGAATTCTCGCAAGCGCTTGACACAGAAATGCGAGAACGCGGGTGACATCGGCGGCGAGCAATTAAGCGACATAATTTATCGTTACAATTTATAGCTCACCCGAAATCACAAGAGTTCTCCTGTTCGCGGACTCAAACGGCCCGCCGACCGTTCCAACTACACGAATTGTAATTTCAAACTGAATGAACTGTCTTGACAACGCGTTAGCTTGAAATATGTTTTTTTTTTCCCACACTCTTAATCCTATTCTCGATTTTTTGAAATTAAATTTATAATGCTTAACATTTACGATTTTACGATTCATCAATTTTGGAGAACATTAATGTTTTTTTTCTTTTTTATTAATCTTGCAAAAGGTTCAGTTTTCCGGTAAATTGCTACAATTTTTCATTTATCGAAAAAAAATGTGTTTTTTTTAAATTTTTATTAATAAAATTTTAGATGCACCAAAACAAGAATTTCTGATTCAATTTTTCAAATGAAATTATTGGTTAACTTATTTTTTTAATTCCACGTGTTTTTTTTTCTATTTTTTTTTTTTCAGCGGATCATCGTATTCAAAGAATCTTCGGAATTCTTTTTAGGAAATCCAGAAATCGGTAGAACAGCTTCGAGAAAAAATGACGTCTCGAAAGCGTGAAAAATTCGCAGCTCGCCACGCGAGCTTCGCGGAGCGACTGGAAGACGCGAGAGCCGAAAGCTCCGAGACTTTGTTGTCTCTCTTTCTCTCGAGCATATATATCCGCGAAAGGCGCATGCGTTGTTTCGATACACCTTTTTTTCCGAACAAAAATATAATCGTGCTGTGCGTATTTGTCGAAGCATTCGAATGTATGTTTGATGACAGATTATTCGCGATAAATTGCAGCCTTTGGTGCAGCCACGTGTGCAGCGAAACGTGAACACAAAAGTAGCAAAAAATATGCAGATTTTAGTTTTCAGGACATTTTCTTAAGCTGTTTTTTATTTTTTCACTGTCAAACGTTCAATTTTTCGTTCTTTCTTTCGGCAAAATCAAGTTATTTATCTTCCGTTGATTTTTTCATGACGTATTCGCGCTATATGAGGATTTTCTTGTTCCCATTACCCAGCGAATTCCACTATACTATGAAGAGCGTTTGTGAAAAATGAAAGAAATCAAAAGTGAATTGATTAAAAAAAAAAAAAAAAACAGCAGTGAACGTCGAAGTTAATTTAGTTTTGAGGGCCAGATGCGAAGGACCTTATTAATTGGTGAACACACTGTTAATCATCTCAGACCTGCCAAATGATCCAAAGTTCCAGTTTGACCTCGAAAAATAAGGTCACCTTGAAGATGAACGTTTGAAACGCGAGCCCAATACTTTTAACTTCGAAATAAGGTCAAAGGTCAACTTGTGCTTGAGAAATCGTTTCGAGGCCTCTGACCTCACTCTCCACGTTTACACCGAGCAATAAATTCGTCTATATCACAAAACATTGACTTCTCTCCGCGCCATTGGAGAAAGAAAACTTGACGGAGTTGGATAGGAAGAAAAAAATTGCTGGTAACGGATGAGGGTAAATTTTTTCTTATCGTTTTTTTTTTCTTTCCATTTTCGAGTTACATTTATTGCCTTCTGGTTTGGGCCGAAGCACCGAAAGCTTCATCACAAATTTCACTTTTATGTCTTCACTTTTGTCCCTTTTTCATTTCGCGGACTGCGAAGAAAAATTCTGGCGAATCGATCGATGAATTATGCAATTGGCAATAAAATTATAAAAGGATGTAAAAATTTTTGACGATTAATAAAAATGGTTAATACTCTTTTCAAAGTTGTGCGAAAAATCTTCTCGTTTCCGCGTGTGTCTTTTCCCTCGTAGTCTCTTGGAAACATGAAAAAGTTTTACGTCTCTCGTATCCTCAGAAATAAATCTCGTACTGGCTGGACCAACGAGCTTCGATGAGAGAAAATTGTCATCATCAAAATAGTTTCTTCGTGCGATCGTGAAAAAGTACGAGTTAGTTTTGTCGATTATTTAGTCGACACTCTTGCGCAAACTAATAAAAAGAATTAAGAAAAAATAGAGGGAGGGGAAATTGTGGCGCAGAGTCAATAATTCTTTGCCCAAATGAAAAACATAACGCGCTCGGTCGAAGGAATAAAAAAACACTAGCAGGAAAAATTCAATTTTTTTATTGCCATTGCGAGACAAAATAAATGCGAGTTTGAAAAATTGAACGATTGCGCTACGCTCAACCAAACGAAACTGCGGCAATGTTACGAGGCCGACTGCTCGGTCGATGACGATTTAGGAGACTGTACCAGCGGTCGGTGACTTCCACTTGTAAAGTCGGAAAGACTCTTGTATATAAGAATCTCCTGATGTGTACTTATCAGGACGAAAGACGATCAGGACTGTGATGAGAAAACTTCATCCTCTTGCAACGTAATTAATTAGGATCCACGTTGTCACGGGCTCTCAAAAGATTTGGGTCCTCCAAGCAGCACGGACGGGGTATAGCTCCAAAAATAGCAAAAAAATTTTATAAGCAGGTCGATTTTTTCAAGGAGAATCAGCAAAACGTGATTTTCAAAATATTTCATGACGATTTATTCAAGGGAGCACGCCTCTGCGACAGATACGAAAATTTCGTTCGATTCAGTGATCGCAAAAAATTTTCACTTTTCGAAACGCAACGCATTGAATTTCGAGCTTTAAGCGATGACGCAGTTTCCGAAATTTTTTTTGTCATACGGTTAATTATCGAGGAAAAATTATTTCGGGTCAATTTGACCCAGTGTGTCATCGAAGGGCTATAAATAATATAAAATACGTTAATTTAAAAAAATGTAGAACGTGAGAAATTATTTTTAGCCATCTTATCAGAATTTGTTTGCGAGTACAATCGTGAAGGACTGTTAAATTTAACGTACGAGATCTGAAAATAGAGCAAAGACAGACACAAATAAACGAAGAATCGTATATACATATGTATATGGAAAGGCGAGAGGATGGACTAACAAAAAGACGGCGAGGAATTCATGCTGACCTCGTGAAGCGTGGACAGAAACCGAAACTTCTCCATATGGACGAGATATGTTTAAAGTTTTACAATCGTTCACTTCTCAGGCTTGATCTCGAAGCAGTCACTGACAGCCGGCATGAACAAATATATCATAGCCGCGACGTGGGAACCGCGTGGCAACAAATTGGGCGAAAAGTCTAGAAATATTTTTTTTTCTTATCAAAATAATGAAAAACATTTTTTCCCTTGGATCAGCTGCTTAATAATTCGATTTTGATGAGAAAAAAAATTTATCGATCACAAAAAAGTAATAGTGTATCGTGAGAAAAATTTTCTGGAGGAAACTTCGAATGCATTATCAGGATAATGATTTTTTATTGTGACGAACATTTGATTTCTCTTCGTGTACCATCGCGATTACAAATTCACAAAAACTGGTCATTTGTTTCACTTGAACTGTCTTTCTTCTGGTCTCAGTCTCATATTTCATATCGTGATTTCGAATCCCGACCGGAATCTGTGCGTCTTCATCGTCGTAGGTCGTTAAGATTGCGTTGGTGTTTAATGATGTCTCTCGTACAAAAAGGATGGAATAATCATTCTTTATTGGCATTGATTTCGATCCACGAGCTCAAATGACCAATTCATTGAAACAATTTCGTTTCGAGGAATTAAGGAAAATCATTTGGATCCTGGGTGTGATATCTAACCCGGAAAAATAATGAATAAGTTATTATTAGTTCGTTGTTTACCATTAATTTTGATGTGACCTGTAGAACGATAAATTATAAAGAATCGTCGACACTCTGCTCGTTCGTAACACGAGGAAGAGAGCCCAGCAGCAGCGAAACGAAGAGGGCTCGATCCCCTTGTTGTAAAGTGAAAAAAACGCAGGATTTTGGGGTAATTCGGGTCACCGGTAAATCTGAGATATTCGATCAAAACGATGCTCGACCAGAATAACAGTTTAGGAATAAAATTCTCAATACTGTAAAACATAACTGCAGAACTAGTCATTTTCCTTTTTTTCAATTCAATAATCATCGTTGCATATTTTTACACCGGAAGCAACGGGTTCCTTCGCGAAAAAGACGAATTTTTCCTTAACTGACCCATATTACCCCGACATTTCCCGAACTTTTAGTATTCATCATATAAACAACTGCCGAGACTAGTCATTTTCCTTTTCTCTAATTCACTCATCATCGTTGCTTATTTTTGAATTGAAAGCAACGGGTTCTTTTGCGAAGAAGACGAATTTTTCCTTAAGTGACCCATATTACCCCAACATTCCGCGAACTTTTAGTATTCATCATTTAGACAAGTGCCGATAAACTAGTCATTTTCCTTTTCTCTAGTTCACTAATCATCGTTGCATATTTTTACACCGTAAGCAACGGGTTCTTTCGCGAGAAAGACGAATTTTCCTTAACTGACCCATATTACCCCGACATTTCCCAAAAATGGAGTATTCACCATTTAAACAACTGTCGAAACTAGTAATTTTCCTTTTCTCTAGTTCACTAATCATCGTTGCATATTTTTACGGCGGAAGCAACGGGTTCTTTCGCGAAAAAGACGAATTTTTCCTTAACTGACCCGTATTACCCCGAAATTCGCCAAACTTTCAGTATTCATCATTTACGGGTATTTTTCCTCACTGCATAGATATATACAACGTTGAAATAACTTAGTACACGGCCCAACGAATCTCTTTTTTTCTCCCTCGCTGTATCTCTTTCTTCCTACCTCAACGACTGCCATATATCTCGGTATAGGAAGAGCTCTGGGATGTGGGCCGTGGATTGTCTGCCCCTACATCCTTTTTAAAAATAATTACATTTTGTTACCGGTCGCAGTATTATTATATACAGAGGGGCTAGACACACGGGCTGGAAAATAAAAACATTTAGAACTTGGAGACCGCGAAGGGCCTGCAACCGGGGTCTCTCGTTGTTATTGTCGCTCTCCATACTGTCCTCGGTAAAAGAAAACAATGTCAACGCTTAATTTTTCTTCTGAATGATAGAACAAATAATCGCGTCTGTCATTTTCGAAATGACAGATGCGATTCTTCCATTTGGAATCAGTTTATCAAATTCGTATGTTACCAACGAAAATAACTCACCAAGCTCAACTTTATTGAGTTTATTCGAGCTCAATATCATTCACGTTTCTATTGACGATTTAACGTGACTCGTAACCTTGAGGACGCTGTCATCAATGGCCACTCTGAATCATCATCAAGCATCCTCGAAATATCATAGGACACACATTCCCGTTCCGTTTCATTCACAAACACCCTCTCACCTCCTCACTCCTCTAAATGCGTCGTTCGCGCTGTCCAAAAACGATTGTACGTCAACGTATTTCGAACAAACGGTCAGGAGAGAAATGCAAAGTTCCTTTTGCTTCTAAAAAAGTATAAAATTGATATTAACGCTGCGGCAACATTTTTTTCGCAGTATTTTTAACATAATAACAATGTGAATATTTGTTGCTGTAGTAATATTCGTGGGAAATTGTTCACGTGTGTGTTTTAATTATCCGAATACGAAACTTCATAAAAATGGAATAAAAGTTGAATACGTGTCCATCTAAGGCTGACGCGTGAGTACTGGTGAAACGTCGGTGAATTATCGTAGAAAATTGGTGAAATAAGAACTGCTCTGGAGATGAAAGCGTTCATGAGTGTCCCCAGGTGTGCGAGAGCCAAGAGAATTTCTCGGTCATTTTCCGAAAGTGGAGAGGTAGCTCGAGTTTTTTTTTCCTTTTTTTTCTTCTTTTTTTGCGTGATCTCGTGAAAACGAACACCTGGCGATATAATCCTGAATGTCTATACACGTAATACGAGTCTCTGAATCATTGAGATTGCCAACGTCGAGTTCAGGAGAATTCGAGATTATCGAAACTATAAGAACCAAAGCAATTTTTTTCCTGGTCTTGAGATCTTTTTTTTAATGCTGAACAGTTGGGCGAAAAAAGGGGAAAAAATAATGAAGAAAATATGAAAAAGTGGGAGAAACGTCGTCCAGCTGGAAGAATGACTGTGTGGGCTCGAAGAAATGTCGAATGAGTGTGAGTATGTCGAACGTGGGTGCATTTGTCATCGCGGGGAATCCCCCCACCACGTTCCTTATGGCCTCAGGAGCGGTAGGCACGAACGAGCCGTACTGGCTATACGATTTGACAGAGGTCTCGATGTAAGCAGTGCGATGGTGACACTTGAGCCGTGTACAGGCGGAATTTGACATGTTTTTATCCCCGACACCAACAAACGTGAAGACTCTTATTTATGTATATTTATCTGCACATAAATATATGTAAATAAATGTGCTCGAGTAATCGCGAATAAAACGATCGACGTGCGAGATTAATCGCGTAAATAATCTTGAAATTATTTTTTTAAATTTTCTATGACTTTGAAATTTCAAAAGAATTAAGAGTGCTCGAAAAAAGTGTGCAAAAAATCATTTCATCGTTAACGAGACCGGAGAAAAGTGATCGGAAATTTTTTAAAAATTTATTAACGCCAGTTTTCGCGCAAAAAATTAAAATTAATTGCTTCGCATGAAAAAGCATTTGGGAGCCTTGAAAGGAATAAATAAACAAAACGAACGAGACATTTTTTCAAATGAAAACGAATTTTTATTAATTAAAATAAAATCAATTAACAAATTGGTTAATTGTTGAGGCTCAGGCCACTGCCGCTAGCAAAAAGGCTCAAGTCCGCATTCGGCAAACTTGAAAAGCTTCTCGTGGCAAGAAAGGGTTGAAAAAAGAAAAAGTATAAGAAGATGAGTGTGCGTTGTGAGTGTTTCACGAGTGACAACAAAACGAGGTATAAAAACTCGTAAAAAACGAGACGAAAGGGAGGAAAAAACATTGGATAGAATTATTTCCCACGCTCGCTGAAAAGCCATCTGCAGGATTTTTGACAAAACTTTTATTTTTCGCAACCGCTCTTTCCATTTGCTTCCAATTTCCGCAAATTTCAAACGACCAAATCCAAAGGATTTTCATTTAAATAAAAATTCACGAAACGACAACAGAATTCAAAGGTAAGTTCATTTTTATTCGAAATTTTCTTTTCCAAATACAAAATGTTTAACAAATCAAAATAAAAGAATAAATGATCGAATAAATTGTCACAATTTCGAGAAATAACGCCAAAGTTGTCGTCGCTATGTTTATCACCTTTGTCATTAGCGTTATTAACGTTTTCATCACCGAAAGAGTCTTTATTATTTACTAATTGCCTGACCTGGCTCCGCACGACTATAGAAATATTTAAACTCAATTTTCTCACAATTTCCCACAATTTTTCAAACATTTCTTTTCACACAAACCTTTTCTCTTGATAATTACAAATTCAGAAATAAAACAATTAGCCTCGTAGGTGCAAGCCGCATCGAAGCAATGCGCGGACAAAAATTTGGGCCAATTGATTTTTATCCATACAGACGAAGCTTCTGTGTCTATTATGAGGGGGCGGACCAAGAGAGTTTCGAAGAAATTGAAAAAAGATTCAAATGGCTAAGCTGGAGAGCTTGGAAGAGAAAAAAAAAATTAGAATGTACGAGGGTTGAAAACGACCATCGTGGGTCGCCGAGGATTCTCACAAGCACTTGCTCGACTCGGTGTCATATTTTAGGACCACTGCTGTGACACAGTCGTAAATAAATATATATATACGGACACACGTATCTATAATAATAAAATTTCAATTTACAGATGTTTTCCTTGTTCTTGCTTCAACTTTTCATTGTTTTTTAATCACCAAGAGATTTATTATTTTTTTAGCAATACGAAAAGTCGAGAATCCAGAGACGATCAATAATTTGTGGATTTTTCTATTTGTTTTTTTTTTCTAATAATCACGACTCTCCTCATTTACCATAAAAATATTTCGAAAGAGCGTCACAATTTTCAATATAATTTTCAAAAAGTACACGTACGATAAAAGAAAAAAAAATCATTTTCTCCACGTAATCAGATGGAAAAGACGAAAACACACATTCAGGTAGTGCGTCCGGGGGATTTATCAATAAGAAAAACATGGAAAAGTAGTCTGTATGTAAATAAAGGCGATAGGGAGAATAATATTGGGATTTAGAGACTTTGTGTTCCTCTGCGTAGTTGAGGCGTTGGAATATTTGTATTAGATTACGTTTGGCCCTTTGCCTCAACTCTAAATCGAAACGTGAAGTTTTTTCATGCTGTGATAATGTAATCCGGATGGCTGACGATAATAATTGTTGAGAATGTAAATCAAGAGTCGAGTCTTCCGGATCGGTCGCGATTGATAAAATTAATGATAAAATTTAAAAAAATGATATCGTGAGTTTTCTTTCAATTTTTAAGAACTCCGCAGAAAAAAAAATCGAAAAACCATTCCATTCAAAAAAAAATTAAGCAACGTTTATTAATAACAATTAAAGGTTGAAATTCTGAACGACATTAAATGTAAAGAACATAATGGAGGTTTCAACTTTTGGTTTTAAAAATACATGTCAAATAAATCGCAAGGTGAGAACAATGCGCGTTAAACCGGAAACTCGGTTCCACATGCAGGGAATGCGTTGCTCCGGTAGTCCAGGATATCTTTCACGTCCGGTAGACATGCCCTTTGTTCAGTTATTTCATGCTCCAACCTTTCGTGATATTTTTTTTTTTTTTCATTTTTTTCTCGCTGTTCGACTAAATTCAAAATATAAAAGTGGACACGATCCGGTTCGGGTTACGGATTCTCTGCGAGTCTGATTCACTCTTCCAAAGTATTGTCGCCCGTTTTTCCGGATTACAATAAGATCGAACGAGCATTTTGAATTCAACGAAACTTCATAGTTTTTTTTTCCTGCCCAGTTTTTATTAAGCTGAACGTCTACGGATTTTTATTTCGAGCAAAAAACAAGATCGACTTTTCATGGAATTTATGGTGGAAGAAAATATTTTCGGAAAATAACAAAATTTTCAGAATTTCGAAAATATTTTTAGCTGTCAGTCTCCAAAAACACGAAACTCTTGACACTTCGATCCTTTTGATGTTGATAGCCTTTGGAAAAATTAAATATTTACTGTACTCCGGGTCAAATTGACCCAGTGTGCCTAGGAAATGATCAAAATTGACTAAATTAACGAAAATTTGATTGCTCGTTAGTGATGTCTTTTCAAACCCAATAAGTATCGTTAGAATTCTCGCTCTCCTGACAGATTCATCCGCGGCATTTGCCGGAACAGTGTTTACCTCCAAACATTGAAAATTAAACAGGCAATTTCTTGTTTTCCTACTGATCACACGAAGAAACATTCAAGGTGACAATGAATCATGCATTTCTGGGTTTCTTTAACGATTATCGATGATCAATGCAGAACCGCATTCCGCACTCACGAGTGCACGCGGTTTCGCTGTTGGATTGAGAAATGACGAGTCCGGCGATGATACATCCCACTACTTACGTCCAGCACGTGGTCGTTCGAAAGAGCCTCGATCCATAGATCACTCCGGGCCATTATACTTTCATATTCGATAGTAAAAAACGAGACTCGGCTAAAAACTCACATCGAAGCAGGATCGTGACGTCACGTACAGCTGTTTCGAGGATTCACGTGCCTTTTGTTTGTGCGTGTGTTTCGCGGGCCCAGCACAAACGACACTTTCACTGTGACTCAAGTTTGACTCACTATTCTCGCGACTCTGAACTCCTCCGTGTGTGTGAGTCTCTCCGTCTGTGCATATTATACTATTGTCCGGTTCAGTTGCTTATTCGCCTCGTCGCCGAGATGTGATTAACTCGAGAATCATTCGGTTACGTATTTGTGCTTCGGTATAAAAACTCTCGTGGGAGAGTCCGGGGCAAAACGGAGTATCGCCAAGGAAATGTTTTGGATTTCTTAAAAGTTCGTTAACCTCTGGAGATCATTGTTCCTTGTGTGCGAAAAATACAGAGAGCTTTTTTAAAACTTTTCAATTTTTCTTCCTCTCCGAAAGAAACGTGCGTGGAAACGTTTAAAAAATAAAAAAATCCACACAATTTGCTTTTTTTTTCTTCATTTTCTCGAGAACTTTATGGAAAATCTCCGAAAGAATGATCGATACTCGTTGTTAATTTTTTTTCCGTCTTCGAAAGTTTGAAGAATATCGAAAGGAAATTCCGGTTCTAATTGAAAAATCGATAAAATTTCACACCGGATTATTGTTTTTTTATTTCGATCGCGCGCTTTCATCATCAAATTTATGGAAAAAAAATCTTATTGCGCATTATTGTTTTTCTATGGTTTCCGATCGTATTAAATGGAGAAAATAGACTTTCGGAATAATTTTGTAGCGTAATCGGACTTCGTTGGTAATTTTGTACAATTTGAGAACTTTTCTGAAACAACATGGAAAGTTTCCTTTATTATCGCCATGGGCTGCTATACAATTGGTCACCGCTAATGACATTCCTCGGAGGAAGACTCAAACTTTTAATTGGTTCGATAAGTTGGAAGGTTTTCAAGTTTACGAAACAACAGAATTTCTCTCAGGTTCCAATAAAAAAGATAACGATTACGATTCAGGAAGATCGTAAAGAAATTTAATTTCAAATCGTTCCATCGTTTTATTCGCAAGATTTGGCAAAGCCCATTTTACCCCATGTATCCCATTATGCCTTTATCATTGCTATAAGAGTGCGTGTTCGTGTTATTCGTCGAGGAATCACTCGGTGAAGCTCCGGGTTTCTAAGAACACTTTTTAACTCTTTGTATCCTCGTTACCTCTTTCGTCTCTACAAGAAATTGCTCATCATTCATCATTTTATTAAAATTTAAATCAAAAATTATTTTAAAAAACAGCATTATGCGAATCGTGGAGAATGGGCAGGAACATTTAAAAAAAAAATTGTAATCCCATTAATGAAAAAATAAATGAAAATTTTTTTAAAAAATTACACTCGAATTAATGAGAATAATTGGAATAGTCGTAAAAAGACATTAACAGCAATTTGAACGCAGGTCGAGACTAAAAATCGTACAACATCGTACGAAAATTTGAAATTATTGTTTTTAGACTTTCGACGACTTTGTTTCTTGTCGCACAAAAGGAGCGAACTCGCCAAGTGTCTCTTGAAACACAGGCGACGTGCACAAACATTTTATACGAGATACTGGGTGTTCGTTAATTTTTCTTAATTAGACTCAATCGGGGTTAATGCTCCGGTGTTTAACCCTAGTTTACCAAATCCAGCACCCTCATGGTTCGGTCTGTCGGAGACTGAGGAAGGGACTCCACTTCAAAGAGGAAATGAAAAATCTTGAAACTCTAACAGACGAGAATTGCGGACTCAAGAAATTTTCACATTCTGTAATTCAAAAATACGTGGACATTAAAATAAATGAAAAAAAAAAATGAATTTTTTTGAGAATATTCGTGCCTCAGGCGACATGGAATTGCACATTGTTCTGTATAATGTCTGGTTAACGAGCAGGCGCCCTCATTCAATTAACGCGCCCATCCCGCTCTTTCGACATGAATGGATCGAGGTCTCCATCATTTTTTTTCGGCTTCCGGTCAAGAAAGCGACGTTGGAGATACCGAAAGTTATTTTCGTCGATGCAAAATCAAGAATTTTGGCAACAAATTTTTTTTTTTTTAATTTTCATGTCTGTGAGTCTCAAAAATACAAATTTTTAGCGTTATACTCAATAAAGATCGCTGGGCTTGCGAGATTTTTCAAACACTACAAATATCTCGAAATGACTCGACTCCACAACGATACACAGCATGTTGGACTTTTTCATTTCTTTGGCATTTTTTCATGACGTTTATATTTTCGTGCATTCTATAGAAAAGAATCTTGACCCTGCGACGAATGCATCTGCAACGCGATCCAACTACGAAAGATTATTGTCGATGAGCCCCGCAGGGACCGAGACACAAAAACGAAACCTTTACTCTGTCTGCTTTGCCCTAAACATTTAGGGACTCCCCATGTATTTTCATGGGGGTTGACACATCATGGTAATCGAAATGGGGGTGCGCATACGTCAATACACGGAGACATTCGATGCTGGAGAACATTAGTGATGTATCGCTTTTGATACACGATGGAGATCGAACTCGTTGAAGCAAACACATGATGTGGGTCGACGTACGGGTCGTCGCAGATCAAAATAACATTCGTAAATTAATTCTTTCTCGAAAAATATTTCAGAGTCTGAAAATTGTCGAAATTTTCGATATAATTTAATTAAAATGAATTATTCTCCAATATTCGTTTCTCTCTCGATCATAGTTTTAGGACGGACAGTCAATTTTTGTAGAAAACTCTTTATTCATTAAAATTGGACAAAAAACCGCTTCTGAGGGTTAAAGACTCGACGTCTACATTGAATGAGTCGCCATAATATTAGCAAAGTTTTCCACGAGTCGGGTAAACCCTCGAAGGACGCAAAGTCATCGATCCCAAAAGAAGGAATAAATCATCTTAACAGATGAAGCGAAGTTTCGTATAAGAACCAGAAAGTCCACGACGTGCAATTTTTTTTCTTTGCTCCTAAATGTTACTGGGAAGGGAAAAATTGTTAATTTCCTGGGAGGATAATTGGCCTCGAGTCAAACGAGAAGATAAAAATCAGAATGGCCATGAATTTTTTCTTTTTAGTTAAATGAGCATTTTCGGCAGCAGGAAACAACCTTCGCCAACATCGTTGCTAGATTTCATTTTTACCACATTTTTTCATTCGTATTTCAACGAAAAATTTACGAGGCAGAAACTCGAGCGAATTGAAACGAATGATAGAAAAAAATAGCACGTAATGTCATTTTCCTGAATAACTTTCCATCTTTTTTTATCTCTAAACCACGACTTCCTGCTATATTTTTACCGGATGCTAATCGAACTTCTTCGAACCCTGTCTTAGTCTCGCAACGTTCGTTCGGATCGCAGATTCGACTAAATTTATAGGCGTCAAAGTGAATAATCTCTTTTGTTTCATTAATCAGTCATCAGAATCGAAAAGATTGAGGAAGTCCTGTCGCTTCATACATAGTCATACCACTGATCATACTTGAGACTTGCATAATTGACATTTTCAACATATGCTAAAAAAAAAATTTCAATAACTGAAATTTTTCACGTATAAATAATGTAATGAACGTTCATATTTAATTAGAAAAATGACAAATATGTATTCCAACGATTCACGTAGTATTTCTATAGATTTGATATTAGGCAACGTTTGTTCTTTCTCCATCTCTTTCTACTACTTAACCAGACGAGTACAACCTCAATGCTTTTTTGAACGTCAATCCGTCAAAACAATGAAATATATGTGTAGAAATTCAAATGACGTTTCTTTATCGTGGCGAGATTCGTCCACTGGTAATGAAATTTTGTTTAAAATCTTTAATATTTTGTTGAATACGGTAAACTAAATATTTTTTGATAATTTCAAAGTTTTCGTTACTTTGACAGTATATTTGGTTTCTGAAGAAATTGACAGCGAAATTAACGAGTGGAACGACAAAAATTTGCTTCCGAAGAGACTTTCTAAAATATTTTTTGCTGCAATGACACAATTTTTGGGATTGTTAAAAAAAACGTTTAGTCGAACGTATCGAACAAAAAATCATCGATCTTTTTCAACAAAATTTTGTTTTCAGTGTCCAATACCGGAACGGAAGTTCAAGTTTAACTTGATATTACATAAAAAATAAGTCGATAAGCATAATTTTTTCTATACGCATTGGATCACTACAAATGTCAAGGATGTAAGTTCCATTTTTTTTAACAATCTGACGGATTCCCACTGTTATAAATACTTTTATAGTGACCGGAAGTTGGGTTCTTGTATGTCGTCCCGGAATTCCTTTGCAAAAATACCCAATTTGCATTTTTTTTTCTGTGTAATTAGGTCGATAATCGACCCTGAAGTTTTACAGAAATAATTATTAAAATATTAAGTGAAGCTAGAAAAAAAAATGGAAATCCCTTGGATTGAGGCCTGGCGATGAGAGAATTGAAGCAATTTTTACGTACATGTGTTTTGAGATCGTGTGAAATCATTCATTTCTTCTGGGTTCTTGACAGTATCATTGTTATTATTGCAGATGAATGGGACGGACACGTTATTGGGGATTGAAAGCGTTCCCTCGTGGCTTGCGCAGCAGATGGACTCTGCGAATTACAGCGAAGTTACTCATGGAGAATTATCACGGTTAGTGTCGAAATCATATAAGCGAGAAAATCGATGACTTAGAGGAAAATATTGATCTGCAAAAATATGTGATCGATGTGATGATCAAATTTACAGAATGCAATATAAATACGATGCAAATATTGTGCTCCAGGTTTTCCAGACCCCTGCGGACGTTTGCAGCTACAGCTGGAATTATGATTATGATAACTGGCCTTTTGGGCAATTTGTTGACGATAATTGCACTGTGTCGATTTCCCAAGGTGCGGAATGTTGCTGCAGCCTTTATTGTGAGGTGAGTCGTCGTTAATACAAAAAATAATTGCGAAAACAACGAAGAAGTTGTTTTAAACTCCTGATCAACTAAATAGTCGAGGAATTATTGGAAAATATTCGAGACATGGGTAAAAATTAAAAACGTTATTTTTGTCATTTTTCATTAACAATAATGAATTTTCTATTATTATTTTTTTTTAATTAAACGACTGGAGCTAAAAAATTCTGAGACGGAGTCGTGTGAACTAAATTTGTCTTATCTCGAAAAAGTGTGATAGTCTTGGTAGGGTGATTGAATCGGTACGACCTCTTGGCCGAGAAAATCGATATGTTTTTTTCTTTTTTTTTTCTCTACGTCGGAGAGTCCGATATCCTTTCAGTCTCGATAACGAGACGCTTTGGGAAAACGTGACAAAATGTTCCCGCCAAGATGAGCTTACACTTGCCGTTTTTTCCAGCTGCTGACAAGCTCTTAAAGTTCGATGTTCCATTCCGTTTCTCTTGCTTCTTTAATCATACGCTCTCTGCCACGATATTTCATTCACTTTGATCCTATTTTTCCATCGCAAAATTTCCATTGCAGTTCCATTACGACAAAAATTTGAAAATTGATTTTTTCTTTGACAAAAATACACTCGTTATTCCTCGTTAAGAATTTTTATTTTACAATTAATTAAGTGCGATTTCAATTTTTTTTTAATTCCATTTTTTTCCGCTTTTGATTTATTACCATTCGAAAATTTTCTACAGTACGTACTCACGGATGAAATACTCTGATTATCGAAGCTTGCCGTCTAAATTGTTTGAAGGGCATTTTTTGAATTTTATTTCCAGTCCAAATCAAATGTATTTTAGTTTTTTTTTATCGCTTCGTTTTAATGCATCATTGCATTGGTATTTTTCTACAATTCGAATGCCGTGGCTGTTCGACTATCAGGCCTTGAATCGATAATGTGGCGATCAAGTATATAAAGGATGATGGACTCATCATTGGAAAAATATAAAGAAAATAGAAAAAAAAAACAGAAAAAAATTTTTAAAATAGAAAAAATAGAAAAATCACAAAGATTTGAAAATATTCCTGGATCCAACGAACTGATGAAAAATATGGATTATTAATTTTATTTCGCTGCATGCCATCCAATAATTTATTTATAGACTTAATCAATAATTATTCTCCAACGTATTGCACAGACGTATTTCTTTCATGTTAAGAGCCTTTTTTTTCTTTGCAGTCTCTGCGTTTCTGATTTTATATTTTGTTTGGTCGTCTTGCCATTCGATTCTACGAGATTCATCGATGTAAGCTGGGCGGACGTTAGATCTTTATGTGTGCTCGTGCCATTTCTGAGATACGGAAATGTCGGCGTCAGCCTTCTCTCTGTTGCTGCTATTACAGTCAACAGGTACGATCTTCAAATAATAAAGAAAAAGAGTTCAAAATGCTGAAATAAAATTCGAATCATTTTCATATCGATTCATAACTGGTTGATGAATTTTATCTAATTGCTAATTAAAAGATTTTGGGGCGAATTCGTTGTAGGTTTCTGATTGTTTTTTTTCTCGTAAATCGCGCAATAATGCAACGTTGTGAATTAACAACGATTAAATAATTGGGAATATCGTTTTAATTGCAATTTTCAACGCGATTACTTTCAGGTACATAATGATAACTCATCATGGGCTTTACAACAGAGTATACAAAAAACACTGGATCGCACTGATGATCCTATCCTGTTGGCTATTCTCCTACGGGATGCAATTACCAACGTTAATTGGCGTCTGGGGTAATTAGATTCTTGCTTCGTTTTTTTTTCTTCCCTTTCGTTCACTGCGAGAGTAATAGTGTACTTAAAAGTCTCCGAACTATCGAAGAATAATAATCATTAACGGAGTTTTCCTTTCGGACGTTCTTAACCTCTTTCCCCAGGCAAATTCGACTACGATCCAAACTTGGAGACATGCTCGATCGTTAAGGATGCAAACGGACGCAGCTCCAAGACCTTTCTCTTCGTCTTTGCATTCGTCATCCCGTGCATAGTAATCGTTGCGTGTTATGCCAAAATCTTCTGGGTCGTTCACAGGTAATGTTTTTTTCTCATTTATTGCAAATTAAGGCTCCATATGGATTTCGATTAATGAGTGATGAATAATACTGAAGTTTCCATCGTTTCATTATTCATTATTCATTATTCATCATTATTCCATTCCTTTCATTTCCTTTGTTCATTATTTTGATAATCAATGCACTCGTTCCAATTTTTCTGGTAAATTCAATTTTCAAATGACCGAGAAGACTGTCCCATTATCATCGACAAGTTCTCCATGAAAATTTTGTGCTCTGCATTAAAAAAAAAAAAAAAGAATTTTTGGAACATTCCAACGATGCGAACTTCATCATCGTGATTAAGGTTTACACTATCACGAAACAACTTTATTTAGGGTTCTTTTAAAATTTTGCATAAATGTTCTTGGCACCAAAACTAACAGTTTTCTCATATGAAGAAAAATTTTCTGACGTTTAGAATTTGAGATATTCCATTTCCAATTTTTTATTTTTCCCATCTAAACGCGTGTAAATTGAAGTCACGTTTCGTTAAAAAGTTGCAAGAAAAAAACGGAAGAAACGCGACTTGAATTTACACGCGTTTGGATGGGAAAAATAAAAAATTGGAAATTAAATAACTCAAATTCCTAACGTCAGAAAATTTTTCTTCGAAAGAGAAAACTGTCAGTTTTGATACCAAGAACGTATATTCAAAATTTTGAAAGAATCCTAAACAAAGTCGTTTTGTGGGAGTAATACGTTAATGAACCTCGTTTTAGTTTCAATAATTAACGAAAAATTAATCGTCCATCTCGCTCTTCTCTTCCTGAATGCTTCATAAAAAAATGTCTTGTTGTCTCTCCTTTTTGGTCTTTTCTCTTAACGCTGTGATTAGTCACGATGAACGAAATTTTCATTTTACGACGTTCCCAATATTTACGAAATCAGAATAACGATTATACTTTGTTCCGAGCCTCCTGAGATATCTCCATATCACTGTTTTGATACGGGAATGCATGCCACGCTTCTGATGATCATTGCTCCCGGGCAAATCGATAATTTCAACTGATCACGACGATTAATTACAAAATTTCGAATAATGATAAAGATACGGGCGGGTAATTATTTCAGAATTTTTTAAATGATTGGCTCCGCAATTTTGGATACGAACGTGGAGACGCTTTAGTCTCATCGGTCAAATCGAGTTTCTCGAAAAAAAAAAAATTGTTATTGCTCGTTGTCGTTACTTAATTAAAAGCCTTCGGGACGTTAAATTAATGTTGGCTCAGCCGATCTACGTCACTGAGTCACTCGCTAAACTTAATTTTTTTTTCTCTACCACAAAGCTCTGAATCGAGAATGCGGAAGCACGCCAATCCTAAAATCAAATCGCCACACGCTCCGGCTCGGGATACCCGGGAGATGAAACAACGTCGCAGCGAGTGGAGAATCACAAAAATGGTACTCGCCATTTTCCTCAGCTTCGTGGTCTGCTACTTGCCAATCACAATTATCAAAGTTGCCGACCCCGAAGTCAAGTATCCGAGTGAGCATTTCTTTTCAATTTTTAAACGAAAAAGTTTTATTCATTTATTTATTTATTTATTCATTGAAATATTTATTTATTTACTTATGTATTTATTTATTTATTTATTTATTTATTATTTAAGTATTTATTTATTGGATTTTGTTACCATTTCCGGTACTCAGCGGGTCACGTGATGGGATATTTGTTGCTGTACATCGCTTCGTGCATAAATCCGATAATCTACGTCATCATGAACAAACAATACAGACAGGCTTACGCAGGAGTGATTAGTTGCTCAATGATTCGGGCGACTCTTACACCCCATGGGAGCAGCGCCCCTGGCGGACAAAACAACTACGGCCAAGGTAACCAACACTTCGTTACGGTAACGAAGCTCTGACACCGCGAAAACAATGCGATCAGCACGGCTAGACAAAATAGCGTCGTAAGTGATGGGCACACACTTGTCGTTTCTAAGATTGAGCCTGGCATGAGTTTTAAACGTTCCTCGTACCATTAAAACCTCATTATCTACCAAATATACATTTTCTTAACAAAAAGTAGTTTGCAAATCTATAAATTAGCAAATCGATTAACATTAACGAATTAAGAAAACGCGAAATTCCAAGTGTAACTGAGTTTTGAAACAAATCAATCAAGAAAAACAGTAAACAAACTTTTTTAAACTCTGCCAGAATGAAATAATCGACAATTGTCACGAGTCAAGAAACGAGTGTCCCAACATATTTTGTTTCTTTTTTTCCAATGGAAATTAACTGTGCAATGACGATGCATCATTTTCCCAATAGCAGTGTCTTCTAAAATCTTCACATTTTCACGCCTATCGATTTTTTCAGGAATTATCGATCCGAGCTAATGAAAAAAATAGCAGTCGTGCTGACACAAAATAAAAACTTTTCTACTAATGTGGATTCAGACGGTGTAGCATGCGTTATTGATCGAACTTGGAAAATGATCTCAATAGGTACTAATTGTTTCCTCTTTACGACGAAATTAACGAAAGAACCTAGAAAAATAAATATCGGACGCAATAACTCATTCTTTTAAGGATGTAGAGTACCCATGAAACTTGTTAATGTTAATTGTTCAATAAATCGCTCCTTAATCGTCGTGAAATTTGTACACGACCTCCTGAATACTTCATGTGAAAATATACCAAATTTTAAGAATTCTATCATCACTACTTTAATCACCTTAAGGGTTGAAATAAAAAATGATAAGAAAATTCTGAAAATTTAGTATGTTTTTGTATGAAGTATTTAAGAGGTCGTGTGAAAATTTCACGACGATTAGGAAGCTCGTTATTTAAAAATTAACATTTTGTTAAGAATAATTTTTTAAACAAATACAAAAAATATTTATCAATAAACTTCGTTTTGTTTCTGATGCTTTCAGTATATCGTAGATATTAAAAAATTGAGAGGTCTAAAGAAAAACTTATCGTAAAGTTATACCAGTTTCCATAAAACTACATTTGACTGCATTTAATTTATTAATGTTAATTGTTCAATAACGAACTTCCTAATCGTCGTGATATTTTGACACGATATATCTCTTTATATAAAAACATACCAAATTTTCAGAAATTTCTTATCATTTACGATTTGGGACTCAATATCCTTAAGTTCTCTACCGACTTTATTTATACGTTTAAACTAATTTTCACGCGGCTTTATTAATTCTTTTGTGTCGAACGTTAATTACTCGACGGCTTCTCTAAATTACGAAACACGTCTTTGGGAACTCGAACTGCTAATGTCGCGCGTGCCTATCCGTAGCATTTGGTCGTACACGACCTGAGTCGAATTCGACAAAGTCGCCGACGAGATCAGTGTCGAGACTGAGGCTTTCATTAATGAGTTTATTGTCAAGTAAACGTCATAAAGTTATTCGTCTTGCTGGTCGCTCAATCGGTTATTTAAAACCGAGGAATTTTATGTGCGGACGAGTCTCTTTGTTCTCGTCAAGACGACGCGTAACGGCCAAGAAACCGTGCGCAATGATTAGAGAAATTTTGATCGAAGTTAAAACCTCGAAATTCCACATTTCGTGTCCGATACACAGAGCTTACACTTTACACCGCTAGGTGGCCGAAACAGAATTTGCAAATTTCTCGATTGGTCTACATTCCACCGTTGCAGACAAAAACACTTCGGCGAGACTCGGAGCTCGATAGCATTTGTACACCGCGTCGTTTTGTAAAAACAAAAAAAACTATGACTTTGATCGAATTTTCAGTTATACGCGGATCCATGACGATGCGAATCGATTTTGTTACGAAGTCAGTTTTTTTTTTTACGAAATCTGTCGTAGTTATTAAAATTTAATCTCCAAGGGACAGCTTTTGCGAAACTAAGGTTCTTGACTGTTGGAAACGAAACGTGCCATTCGTCTTATTGTTGTGGATGGGAAAGGCTGAGACTGACTGCGCAGGCGCTTTGCGAACTCTTAACTAATACAATTTTTTTAACTCTCTTTCTCTCTCTCGCACTCTAACGATTTAAGTTAAGAGAAAAAAATGTGTCTAATCGTACAATGGGACGTGTTCGTTTCCAGATTATTCCAAAGATCACAGCAAGACGATGGTATCGACGGTTTCGATCGCAATGAACGCTGTGAAAAATGCTCAGCTGGAGGACGAACTGTAAAGGGGCGAGCCAAAACAAAGAGACCATCGAACTGTATCCATTTTTTTTTTTTTTATTATTAAGATGTCGAGAGTCATAAGTCTGCTGAGTCAATGAAATAGTTGTAATTGTTTGTAAGGGACCAAAAAACATGACCTAATTCTTAAGACTCGGCTCGGTGCAGACGACGAACAAACAACGTTCATTTTTTAAGATTTTAACGTTAAGTTATTTATTCGACTGTTTCCAAGTATTTACTCAACGAGGAGCTTCGATATATAGAAATATTTTGTTTCAATCAATGAATGAGAGTCGTGTAAATATTTCGAACGTAAGGAATTTTATTTCCATTGAAAAATATTCATATAAATATGGAAACATCAAAGAAGCATTCGTGTATGTACAAATTCGATATATAACATGTGTGAGTGTGCAAGAAAATATACAAACGAAATGAAAGTTTTATTTTTCATATTTTTTTTTTTTTAATCTCGTTTCATCTGCCACTTTTTTTAAAGATTGAAAATGAGCATAACGTTCAACACACATTTTCCATCATTTTCACGGTGCGAGAATGACATGGTAGCGGATAATAATTTCTTTCCAAGTTTCCTTATCGTTTTCGTTCTCCATAGCGTTTTTCGCATCACGCTTTACCGCTGATTCGCTCGAGCAACATCAAGATTTACAACAATTGTCTTTTTCTGGGACTTGCGACGTTTCTCGCAGTTTTATCGAGTCTCTTATTTCGTCCTCGATCTTCGCCTTTAATACGCTTTCCACGAGATATCGCATCGCTTCCTCTGAGCAAAAAAAAAAAAATGAGATGAGACATTTTTTGACTTCACTCCATTCTGTCGACGTGAAATTTTCAGTTTTTCGTTCATTTGATTTTTTCAAGTCAAATGGACAAAAAAATTCCGTTTTTTGGGCTTGGCTTCTCTTTTTTGTTATTCCGTCCGTTTGTTTGGTCACTGCTTACCTATATTTTTATTTTCCTTCGCGGAGGTGATGTACCAAGAAGCAATTTTATTTTCTTTGCAAAATTTGATTATTTGCTCGGTCGGTACAGATACCGTTTGGATGTCACACTTGTTGGCTAAGAGTACGATTGGGATACTGGAGCCATCGGGCAGCGTGACTTTGTCTCTGAGATCCATGAGCCATTTTTTGACCGACTGAAAAGTGGCGACTCTCGATATATCGAAAACGAGAGCTGCGGCGACCCTGCGGATGTTGCCCCAAACGAAAAAATGAGGAAAAGTCGTAAGCGTATTAAAAAAAAAAAAAAAAAAAAAAAAAAAACAAAAAGGTGATTCTCGAAGCAATGAAAAAATAAATAAATGAATACAAAAAATAAAAATGGAAATAAAAAGTGCAGAAAAAATGTTGAAACACATAAATTCCAGGCGATAATAAAAAAATACAAAAAAGCAATATTTACGCATATTTATAGTAAACTCTGGTCATGTAACCGAACCTCTCGTGGCCGGCAATGTCCCTAGAATAAAATGCCTCGTAATTGCAAATAAAAAACGGACAAAGACCGAATTTTCAGCGAATTGAAATTCAATCCGGAGTTTGTACGAATTATTAAAGAAAAAAAAAAGGTGGAAATTAGAGAAGAACAGGAAAAATGATTGGTCACACGCTTTTTAGGAAAACGGGCGAATGCGTCGATGGTCCGACGCGAAAGAGGGCGCACGTGAACGTTCATACGCCAAGAGAATGACCGAAAAACGAGAGCACCGTTACAAATCGGACCATCGAAAGTTTTTTTTTTGTCGGTGAATGTGAATGAAAAAAAAGAAAATAGAAATTAATCAAAGCAGTACCATAATTGCAAGTTTATTTTAGTGCGAGGATCCCAATCGAGCGTTTTTATAGCGAAATCCGCGCCTATGGTAATCTTGTAATTCGAGGAGAATTTGCCTGTAAAAAATAGGGTGTTGTTTTGGGCAGAAACAAAGAGACGAAAGTGTTTGAACGAGAAAATTTGATAAAACGATTTTTTCCAATTCTTTCATAACATCGAAATTTCTGTGACTTTTTCAATGGAGAATAAAATCACGTGAGCGAGAAACAATGAAGAAGTGAATTAAAACAATTTAAAAAATGAAAAATACGTGTCATTTATTTTTTTATCCAATAAATAACAATTTAGTCACCACCATGATATTCTGAAAGGCTCTCGCGAGATCGAGTGTCACGAATAATTTATGCTAAATCATTGCAAATCCGTACGCGACACATTCGCACGTATTTTTATAACCAATGGAAACTAATCGTCAAGGTCATAACACTACGTGCCATTGTAGACAAGAGAAGAATGAAAAATAATGGTGTGCAACTTAAAATGGGTTCAGATATCGAAAAAGTGCAAATATGTGAATTCAAAGAATTGGTAAATTGAAACTAGGAAGCTGTACACGCATGCGCAGTCTATGAAGCTTTTTGTACAGTAACACGTGTTTGTTATTGCAAAAACTGAGAAATTAGCACGTTTTTTTGTTGAGTTTCTATGAGAAAAATTTCGTTTTTCGTTTTTTGTGGAAAATTTTCGTATTAATTTGTTTATCGTTGATTAATCCGTGGATTAATCGAAATAATTGCTTTTTTTCTCACATTTCTCATCAAAACTCACAAAAACTCGTGTATTTAAAAAAAAAATTATTAAAGTGCTCCGTTAAATAGTGACACAAAATATTTTTCTATGTACACTTGTGAATACATTACCCTCCGTGTATCTCCTGACAATTGCTGTCTTCCCTACAAAAAGGAATGATCAATGTATTTACAATGAAGACGTCACTTTTTTTTTCGATTCGGTTCGTAAAACGATGTTTTTGACAAAAATTTCAATCTTCGTTCATTTCCAAACGATTTCGATTTTATTCTCGACTACGATTACAATAGCGAATAAAAATAACAATTGCTTTGTTATTGCATCGATTCGTCGAAACTTCGAGAAACTCAAAAAGTGCAAAATTCGCGATTTTTTCGATGAAAAAAAATTTATTTTTGTCCGACGTTTTTTGTTTTAAGAAAATGTGTCCCGTGACATAATGTCGAAAACAGCGAATCGAAATCTTCATCGTAATTATGACGGAAATACATTGAAAGTCTCGGCGACGGTTGTACTTTTTTTATTACGATTTATGGAGAATATTAAAGGAGGGAATCTCTTCGGAAATTCTGGCTTGGAAACGAAAAACGTGTATCAAAGGAATTTGTCAATTATTTTTTCGAAAAGATCAATTAATGTCATGCAAAATTTATTTCGTGGCCAATGTTGCATGGAATGTCCCATATACGCTTTACGAGTTTTTTGATCGATATTCGAGAAAAAATTCCATAGGTACTATTCGGTTACTCAGTGGAAAAGAATGTCGAGTCGTATTGTCATACGGATATCTCGTCGTTCGTATGTGTACATAAACTTTCGCGTATGAATTTTTGTATATATCGATACCACTGGATGAACCGCACCTTAAGATTTTTGAAAACTCACCTACACCGTAATCACCAATGATAAGAAACTTAAACAATAGTTCTTTGTGATTGAAGTTGGACAAAATAACATCCGAGTCTCGCCTCGGTTTTCGGAGGCTCATTTTTTTAAATTTATTTCGATATTTCCCTCTGGATTACGAAAAGAACAAGAAAAATAAAACGTCTTCGCGAGAAAATTTATGCGCACGCGATCTACGTTGTACATATATGCGCTCTCAACGCGGCGTTCGGATAATTTGAGGTTAGAAATCCGTGTGTTGATACTGTGGTTGATATACCCTCGTCGTCTTGGCCGACTTGTACACATATCGAGAATATCGCCGAGAGACGGCGAGAGGAGAGAGAAAGAGAGAAAAACAAGCGGAGAAAAAGAAAACCGATAAGCTCCTATTGCTATCGTGTCTGCCTGTTTACATCCTCCCTCCTCTCCAAACGCTCATCGTATACACCTCTCGTTTGGATGTTCAAAGTTCGAATACCTATATACAACCGTTCTCGGAGAATTTTTGAATTTTTTTCCCGTTCTCCGAGCCGGATACTTCGTGAAAAAGTTTTCTTTCTTCATGCCTTGGGGTACGAGCATTTTTTCCTTTGGCTATGAATGGCGATACGGTGACGCGAAGTAAAACGTTTATTAGCGATAAAATCACGCGAACGAATATTTTGACTCGTAGTTTTTACGCATGGACCAGTTGCAACGAGTGAAAATTGTAGTTTGAACTTTACATCAGGGGCACCATCTTTCGGGCATTTACTGGTTATTCCCGTGACTGCTGCAAACCGCCACTGATTGGCCTCAGTTTTTTTTTCGGAAATTAATCTTTAGGCCTCCAGAAAAAAAAAAACAGAAATCACTTTCGACTCATTTTTTTTTGTTTTTTAAGTTCTCGTAATTTTCATGATTGAATCTCCATTTCGAATTCTTTCAAAAAACTCTGTTGATTATCATTGATCGATAACGTACAGGGATTGAAAAATAACGGACGATAATTGAGAAAACGGAGCAAAACTCATCGGTCGTCGTATGACATTTCTGTAAATTAGTGCTGACGCCTGAGATCGATAAGAGCGAGAGCCATCCAAATTACCGACTGAAACGTTGAATCGTAAAAAAAGTTACAGAAAATCTTATTTCAAGGTCAGAAAGCAACGAATAATGTTTTGACAGGTGGACGATATTTGAAAAATCACAAATCGGTGGAAAAAAACTTATTGTATGGTATTCTTTTGCCCCCTCTCGCGAAGCAAGGAGCGTGCAGTATATATAGTGATAAATGCAGGAATCAGTGTCATGGCGTTTCGACCATGACGGCAGACGCATTTCTCCTTGATCGCCCCAGCCAAAAGTCAACAATGTGCAATAGTTTTCGACTCACCCGAGGACTCCCCCTCTTTTTTGTTGTCTACGTTGTTGTCCTTTCGAGTGTCATACGTGAGTATTCCAAAGAGCTATTATTTTCCAATTCTCCATCGCAGTGCCCGATTCACATGGCATTTGTGTTTACGTAGTTGCTTTGAGCTCATTCGTCACCGCGCAGCTGTCTCGCGCATCCTCCAATATATCATCCTCGGTAGGAATGTCTTTCATGATTTTATTTCATTTTTCATTCGTCGATTCAGCCTGTCAACGTGTCGCGTTCGTTTTAAAAACAATTCGTTAATTTTTCTTCGTCAAACGTCGAAAGATTCGTTGTAGAATCGTTTTAATTGAATTTCTCGTGAACACCCAAAAGTACTTTACATTGTCAAGGGCAAAAATGTTTTCAATCGCGACTGTCACGTCGTAGGAATGCGATTTATACGAATTTTCGACGAACCTCTAATCAACGAACGTCACTACAAATTTATACTGAGACGAAGTGAATCGCGGAAATGACAAAAATTGTATTATCCAAAACAAGATGCTCAAGATGAGGAACCTATGAGGAACTATATTTTTTTTTTGGTTTTCTCATAGAGGAAGCTTTGAGCATCGTGCATCGGTACATCTTGAGCATCTTGAGGAAGCAATTTGCAAATTTCAATTTGCAGCGTTTTTTGTATTTGCATTTAAATTATATAATTTCGGCAACTTTTCTAGAAAGTAAAGAGAGAGTACAGACTTGTACACAATATCTTACAAAATTTGCAGAAATTAGAGCGGTTGGACGATTTTTCAAAAAAACTCAGGTTTTCGTAAAATTCGAAAACCCATAAAATTTAAACCGTTCAACCGATATTTCCCAAATTCAATACCAACCTTTCTATTATGATACTCTATTTATAAAAAAATAATTAGTAATAAACCTTAAAATTTGTGAAAGTTAGAGCGTCGAAACCCTTTTTTTGAAAATCTCAAAATGCCTTAGAATTCGTATTTTTCTACCAATTCCAACAAAATTCTCAGAGAATGAAGAGCTTGTATAGATTAACATCTGTGCAAAATGGGAATCCTGTAGCTCAAACCGTTCTCGAGTTATGAACGTTTGAATTTTACAGTGCCAGCACACACACACCCACACACACACACACACACATCCGGACATTTTTTCTAGATATGATTTTTCGATGTTCTGGGACATTTTAAGCACATTGATATTGTAAACTGGGCAAAACAAAATTTCACCGTCACATAGCTTCCTCTCTCCGAAAGCAAAACGAACAAATTCTATGTTCGCTGAAAAAGTACAGTCTGAAGACTGACTATGAATTTTGTCAGATTTTTTCATTCATATTTACGGGTGTGATAGCGCAAAGACAGTGCTTCACGGAACTTTGAAAAAACTTTTTTAGCATGCTTTTCATAAAAAACTTGAAAAAAACTCATGAAAACTATATTAGAATCGATGAATCTATAGTTTCACGTACTTCAGTCTCTTTAAAATAAAAATGATAAATTGCCAATTTTTGGAATTGGGATGATCGAGAGATCTCCAGACTTTCGGCCAATATAGGATTTTTCACTATTATTAAAATATTAAGGATTGAGAGAAAGGACAATGTCGAGTTATGAAAGTTTGAATTTTACAGTGCCAGCACACACACACACACACACATATACACACACATCCGGACATATTTTTTTAGATATGATTTTTCGATGTTTTGGGATATTTTAAGCACATTGACATTGAAAACTGTAAAAAAAAAAACAAAATCACCGTCACATAGCTTGTTCTATGAGCAAAACACTCGAGTTGACCAATTTTAACTAAATATCGATCGAGTTTGCCAAAATTGGGTTTTCGGTGAAGTTTTCCGAATAAGTACACGGACTAGGCTAGTACTGTAAGTAACTAAAAATAAAGTCATTGGTACTGATTCTATTGTCGGAATGCCTGTAGGTCCCTGGAAACCCTTAATGAATAAGAATAATAGGAATCAAGGGATAGCACAAAAGGTTGAATAAGATGATTGAAATTGTTGCAGTTTATCTGAAAAGGTTGAATAAGATGATTGAAATTGTTGCAGTTTATCTGGAAAGTAGCCGATGGCAAAACACACTGAACGCCTTGCACGAGCTAGACACATTAGTGTCGGAGCAGGCGAATCTCGTGAGCGATTTGCAATCGGCAATAACGAGGATACTCGGAGAATCTCCAAAGTCTAAAAAATTGGGTGAAAAATTGCCAACGATATTTGCGATAACGCCGACGTTCGCGCGGCCTGCGCAAAAGGCCGAGTTGACCAGACTGGCGCAAACATTTTCACACGTGCCAAATTTTCATTGGATCATCGTGGAAGATTCGGCTACGAAAACGAAACTCGTCTCGAACTTTCTCAATGAGAACGACATCGTCTTTACTCATTTGAATGCCTTGACACCGCCCAATTACAAATTGGGCAAAAACGATCCAACGTGGAAAAAACCACGAGGGGTTGAACAACGAAACGCTGCCTTGAGATGGATCCGCGAACATCTGCTCGAGGTCGATAATGGCATCGTCTATTTTGCCGACGACGACAACACGTACGCGGTCAAGTTGTTCGCGGAAGTAAGTTTCAAAATTCCAATAAAAAAAAAAACAATAAAAAGCGACGATCGTTGAAATTAATTAATTGCGATTGACAAATGTTTCTCGATCTTTTTAGATGAGCAAAATAAAAAAGGTCGGTGTCTGGCCGGTCGGCCTTGTTGGAGGTTTGATGGTCGAGAAACCGATTTGTGATAATTCGACGAATAAAGTCGTCGGTTTCAATGCCGTGTGGAAACCAAATCGCGTATTTCCCATTGACATGGCTGGATTCGGCCTCCATCTCAGCCTCATTCGGGAGAAAAAGGACGCGTTGTTTTCTTACGAGACCGAGGGTGGTTATCAAGAAACTGAATTTCTCGAACAATTGGTCACGAGAGAAGAACTGGAGCCGCTCGCCGATGCCTGCACCAAGGTAATTCGCCTCACCGTCCCTAATTTCTTTCAATCTCAGTTTTTTCACTTTCCCGATCTCCAACAAAATTCACAATTTCTTTTACATTTCATAATTGTTCCCATTCCCTCGTCCATCCTGAATCTTTCTCCATTTATTTTCAGATTCCTACCCTTGCCATTTTGTTGTAAACGAAATTCCTGGATGACCGGAGCATTTTTTTTTGTGTAATAGTCAAAACTTTTTTCTCCTCCACTATAAATAAATATTATTCAAGGTAAATCTTCGGAAGTGGGAACGATTTCAGTAAACAAAGTTGAAGAAAAAAATTACAAAGATTCGCCAAACAATATTTTTTTAAATTATTTTTTATCAGTGCCAATTCCAGTGGAAAATTAATTTTAATACGTGAACAGTTTTTTTTCCCCATAATTTTCACTTTCGTTCAATTTTTCCGGAAAATCGAAGCCATATTTTCGAAGCTGAAAGTTCATAGAAATTGAGCAACTGAAATAAAATGATAAATTAGAAAAAACAAATTTTCGTCAAAAAAAAATCAGTTCTTTAATTTTTTTGGTCATACGTCACATTAATAATGCCACTTCAGATAAAATTAACAATCACAATATCAGTAGTGATATTTTTTCATTTTGGGCAAGCGTAAAAACAAAATTTCGGTTCGATTTTTGTCGGATCTTCATTTTCCGAAGATTTATCAACTGCACAGTAGAGACATTAACATATGATTTATAATTAACAATGTTCCAGGTATATGTATGGCACACGAGAACCGAGCCACCGCAGTTGAATGCGGAACAACGATTGATACAGAAGGGAAAAAGATCGAACGAAGGAATCGAAGTGTAAAGTGTTAATTCCACAGCAAAGGATTGCACGAGGAAAAAACTTGGACACGTGTAAAATAAAAAATAGGATTGATTAAGCAAAATCTAAATGTTCCTATGCAGTGCTTCGGAGAAGAAGAAAGAACTAGTGTAATTTATCTTTAAGGAAATGAGCATGGAGGAGAAAGATCCGGGGGGAAAATTCTCTCGGAGAAAATATCGGGACTCTAAAAAAATTGTCAGGAGCAGCTCCGATCATTGCGATCTGCTCCTAAGCCAGAGGCACGTAAACAAGCGCAGAAAAAAAACTGTCCGCAGGCAAACGGAAATTCCGAATTTTTGCGATGGCCAGGGCTCGACCCTGAAGTTTATCCAGTCCAAGGTCTTCATACGATACTGTGAAATTTACGACCAACCATCTTGGAGTCTGCTGCCATTTGCTTACTCGGGAATCGTAAGATTGATTGAAAAAAAAAAAATTAAAAAAATACCCATTTCACGAAGACTTGTGAGCCCGCAAAGTATCAGCGTCCAATTTGGCTATACACAAAAAAGTACAATTGGAGCTCGGGGTCGTTGAAAAACATTCATATTGCTCCAGAAACGAATTTAAAGAAAAAATACTCATTCTCTCAATGAAATTCACTAGCAATAATCATAATAATGACATTTTAATGATTTTTTATCCAAACAGTCTCGATACGTACAAACGATTTTTTGGTAGTGGAAAAATATTATTTGTGAAAAGCTTCGAAAACACAAATGATCCTGTTGTCATTTTCACTAAACTGCGATTTGTTATTTATTCAAATGATCGTGAAAATGTCTGTATACAAAAATAAATACTCAGCTTATTTTGAAGGAAAATAAAAATGTTTTGGAAGGAGAAAGATTTTAATGGAGGAATAAAAATTCATGGTTTTCGTTCTCTTTATTCGAGTGTGTTTTTTTGTCCTTTCGTCGCGTACAGAAAAAGCATATACATAAAAAATATGCCTTATATCTACAAACTTTGATGTGTTTAGGAGTGGAAGATGCGCAATAATACTATTTTCTCTTCATTCACTTTTACTTTCTCACAGTTCATATATTGTTTGTGTGTGTGTTTCTTAGCCATTATCATAATGATTTATTTATTATCATTTATTTATTAATTTGATGATAAAAGCTCAAATTGAAACATGTATTTGATTTTGGCAACGAATACAAAACAGCAATATTAATACTTAATGTACGTACATATTAATCCTGAATTACAGCGAGCCCACGTGCGATATTTTAATTCGGGATATCGATATTTTCTCTTTTTTTTTTCTTACGCCTTATTTTTCGTCCGAACGAACAAAATCGCTCGACGGACAAAAAAATACAGAAAATTTCCTCCACACGACAATTTTAATCAACTGGATTTTGTTTTTTTTTCTCCTCATTCGACTTACGTGGCTAATAAGTACTGGTATTTTTTTTATTTATTATTAATATTATTTATATTATTTGGCAAAACTGTCTTGTCACGGTTTACGGTAAAAAAGCTAGCCGCGCGCGGAAAAAGCGTTGGCGGTTGATACACACAACAAAATCTTCGATCGTGTCTTTCTCGTGACGCTACGATTTGGTGTTTATTTAAAAAAATATCAGGAGAAAGACACCAACGAGGCTTACATGTTTCCTTTTTTTTCATCAGATTTTTTGCACTTACAGTCGTAAATACGAAATATGTTGAGTTACGATTTTCCTCATCAAAATTCTGTTTTATTATTTTTTGACTAATTCTCAACGAGAATTCAGGATTTTTTTCTATGATTAAAACTGAATTGAGCGGAATTCCATTGATTTTCTTTTCCTTATTCGTAAAATATTGAGGCAAATTTTCCACTGAAACTCGTGTCAAAAAAATCCTGTTTTCAGAATTATTGATATTTTTTCTTTCAATTTTTTCCACAACTTTGGCATTGAGAAGTTTTTTCGTCGTGACTGCAAGTGCAAAATGTACTGAAAATAATTGCTGCGTTCCAGTACTGTCAAATTGGCCCATTTTATAAAAATTATCGTAAGAAATATACGTCGAGCGATAGAGAGAATAAAATTTTTAATAACATATTTCAGGAAGCATGAAAAAAAAAGAAATAAATCTGAAAATTGGGCGGAAATTTGACTCAGCTCGATCGAATAAACGATATTCGCAAATTTATTCACACAACAATTATGACAAGGCAAACGCGTTTATCCGCGCTCGTGCACGTGTTTTATTCGTGGCTCCTTATTTATAAATCTCAAGTTTAGTCCTCTTAATATTAAATAATAAATGATAATCATTAATAATTAATTACAATTTTATTACTTGCTAGGACTGTCCGCTAAGCCTAAGATCGAATAGCCCTAAAGATAATTCAAGATTTGGGGAGGGGCGAGGGTGACAAGTGTGGAGAATGTTTACAAGCATTTACAAAAACTTATCACATTTTGTTTTTTTTTTTTTTTTGTTATTTTTTTTGCTTTTCATTTCATTCTTTTCTACGTTTCGTTTTCGTTTTTTGCCTGCCGTAACAATTCTCTCGCAAAAAAGCTTACATCATAGTGATTCTGTTTGCCCGTAGAATTTTCGTAACCGGCTCGAAATTGAATAAAAAAACCAAAAAGTTGTTCGTTATTTATCAAAAGAATCAATAATTTCGATATTTTGCATCGGAGATTTAAATCGAACCCTCCATTTCGATAAACTAATTTGGCAGGTTTGTTTCTCGAGAGGATATTCCATTCTTTTTGTTTGTACAATTTTTATTTTTTGCGGCGCGATAAGGAAAACGAAAAACAACAACCGGGCTCTGCTCCATAATTTTTGTTCTCCTCGATCGTACGACTACACATATACATATTCAGAGATTTCTTCCTGCACTCGAAGAGGGAGGAAAAAAATGACGTAGAAAAAAAATCCAACTCAATTTTGTAGAAAAAAAAAAAAAATTAAAAATTGTTTTGTATATCCGAATAAAAAATCTGGATCCCGAATAAAATCGTTGTCGCACAAACTCTCAAGAAAAACAAATCGTTTTTGTCACCAACGATTATTAAGAAAAAGAAAATCATGTAATAGATCAGTCTTGAAGGTCAAACGATACAGAGAGTGTCGATTTTGGCAGGTGTCAATGATATAAAACGAATTTATCACGGCAACCGTTAAAACTTACTGGAATTACGCGTTTCTCAATAACGAGAATTTCCATCGGAACTAAAAAGCGATAGTTAGAAAGAAAAAAGGATTTTTTTTTTCTTCGAAATGATTACTTAAGTATTTTATGTACACAAGGGATGAGGGCAAGGGATGGGGATACAATTGCATGGTTCACGATAACAGTGATTGTGCATTTTAGAATCCCAAGTTGTTCTCGTTGTTACGAGCAATTTGTCCAGCCATTAGGGCAACGTCAATGTCATGTATAGATCGATAATTGTAGGATGATTTTTAAATATACCAAAAAAGTATATCGTGCAACATCCAAGCGAAGGGATGACGCAGATTCGAAAGAGAGCAAATCGAAAATACTGGTGCCTCTAGCTTTTTATAGCTCGAAAATAATTGCACAAGATTTTCCATGATCCGTGTACCCTAGGACCTTTTTTTTGTAACCTCTATTAACGTAATATCTACTGTTACGAACACAGAGGTCCTGGTGTACACATTTGCACTCAGACCATGGGAAATCGATCTCAAAAACTCGTAATTTTGACACATAGCTGCAGTCTCATCTGCACCTTCCCAATGTTGAATATTATTGAGTAAAAAATGAAAATTAGAAAAAAGCATCATCATCCCCAACTTATCGAAAGTTTGGCAAGGTTCAGAGTCGAACAGGGGATCGAAAAAATCCAGCGTACTAGACCGCGATTATCTCTAGAGGGTTGTAAAAAGCTTTCTCGAAGCGTAAGTAACCACTAATTGCATTGTTTCGCAATCCTACGGATAAATACACCGACGATTTCTTTTCCGTTTTAAATTTCCTCACAATTAGTCAAATTTTGTTTTTTCTTTCTTAAGGCAGTAGTCTCCTGCCACAGTCACGTTCACCGGTTAATTCTCGAGAAGAAAAACGCAGGACTACTGCCTGAAAATATTCCATTCTCCCTGTAGTCGCTCGGTTGTGTGTGTGTCTGTGTGTGTGTGTTTTTTGTTTGTTTTTCAATCTTGCAGCAAATTGTACGAAGGCAGTTGCTTCGATTTCACGTCGAGGAACGCAAATGATTTTTTTTATACACGCGCCTAACATAAAATAGTTTTTTGTTCGTTTTTTTATTTTTGTTAAATTCTAGTCTTGAGACTCATGTGAGCCTTTGAAAATTTGTACCACACGATCGTATCGGCGTCGAGAATCAACCGTTAATCCTTGGAATTTATTCACTGGGTCTGGGAGACCCGGTCAACTTACTAATGTCGATTTGTTGACATTTTCCTGCAACTTTCAAGTCGAAATCCCTATGAGCCAATTCGTCATTTCTGCTCGGAGGAAAATCACAAGTTTTACGCTTCTTCGGATCTCCCTGACCCAAGAGGCTACTCTCAAGGTTAAATGCATAAAAATGAGCGATACTGCCATTGCGATCCAAATCTAACCTCTTTCTTAGTTATCGTGTCAATATTAATACTGATTCGTAAAAAAAATAATAAATATTCGATAAAATTTCACAAATTGCTGAAAGAAGATATTTTCTTTTTTTTCTCAACATTTTTTCATCCTTTGCCTCAAAAAATGGAGATTTGAATCGAACATGAAAAATTGAGTTGCGTCTTTTCGGTCGTTTGCCCAAATTTTTTGGTAAAACGATTTTCACGAAGTTCTTTACGAAAATTTTGAGTTTTGATGTGCAGAATTTTTGTTATGCGTATGGACGTTTAAAAGTTATTATTTGATCCAACAAAAAGCATAGATTTTGGGGGCATACGTCGTGAAACGATTGGAATACACTGAGGTGGTTCATTTGGCACCGAAAATTTGTTTCATTATTTCTACGATGTTGACTCGGTAATCGGAGGTTAGATTTTTGAACAATAGTAACGACCAACACGAGAAAATGACAGAGGACTCGAATTTTTTTCGAGTTGTCGCTGGAACTGGCAGAATTTGTTTTTTCCGATTCCTAACTACTGACTCCACGAATTTCTTTTGTTATTATTCTTTTGCGATCCTTCTTCCGCAACTGCATAGTTTGTTAATTTTTTGGTAACGGAAATTTTCGGCGATTTTATCGTTGGCGAACGTCCGATGGCATTCTTCTCATCGATCGGAGACGGAAATTCGAGAAAATCGCGGTTTCTTCGAGTTCCGAGAACTTGGTGGCCAGAAATCAGATTTTTTTTTTCCTTTTTTTGGAGCTTCAATTTGATTTTTTTTTTGGTTTCACGGCCACGTGCGTTCAACAATTTACAATCTAGTACGCCGGAAGAATATCTAGACGGCCGAGTCCTTACCGACGAAACCGGTCTTCGAGACCGATCTTTTGCCATCGAACGTTATCGATGTCTCGCGTCTCAGACCCGAGTCGATGATCGGAGTTATTTTTTTCTCTTCCTTCAGCGGCTCTTTCTCTTCTCTGCAAAAATAAAAACGAACAAATATTTCAATCTGTCATTATTTCTTCTCACTTTCGTACGAAATGTTTCACAACGTTTTTCAGTGTTTCTTTTGTGCAAGACGAAAGCAAAAAAAATCGATCAAGATTCATTTTCATCGAAACATAAAAAAATTCACGTGTTGCATGCTCGCATTCTGCATTTCTTCATTTTGTTGCACAACTCATTATGCATCGGGCAAATACGGTTAGTTTTTTGCAATTTTTAAAAAAATTTCATATTTTCGTTATTTTTGAAGCCTCGAAATATTTTTCAAATGCTGAAACCTCGAATTTCGAAAGAAAAAAAAATAGTATCTCGAAGAGATTGAAATAATTCTACAACTTTTGTCAAATTTCTTGAACGTATTGCTGTGTTTTGCTGCAAACAGAAAATCTCGAAAGAAAACTGGAATATTTTTCTTTCCGAATTTTGTTCCTTGTTGAAAATTCAAAGAAACGAATGAAATTTTTGCCAAGGGTAACGAATCGATGAAACGTACATTGTAATTGTTAATTAAAATTCGGATTATTCTTTTATATTACAGTTCGAATATCGATGTGTGAGTCCATGCAGCATAGCCAAAGCGTCAAGCTCTCGCTGATAAAGATTGAGAATAAAAAATGGTTGTGATAAAAATAATGAGATCTGAAGATAATAAGAAGCAAATGAAAATAATTTAATAAAGGGAGAAAGGTGTGAATCTTTTATGCTTGTGAATGGTTGGCGGCACACAGAAGGCAAAACCGAAGATTGACGAGACCGAACCTCATTTTTTACAGTTTTTTTTTTTCGTTGAATTATTTTTTTACCTTTAAAAATTCATTTGGGTGAAAAATGTTGGCAATAAACGTCAAAAAATCGAGAATAAACGTAATGAAAAAAAAAAAAACAAAATGTCAAGTAAACACGTCGTTTAGACTTCCAAAAAAAAAAGCATTTTGACTTATACAACCCCTAGAAACGCCAATTACTCGAAAATTTGTAATATTACGAAAAAATGTTTTTTTTTTATTTTTTTCTATTGAATAATTTTTTTTGCCAATGATCGTTGTTTTCGATAAAAATATTAAAAAGTCACAGTCACAAAAAACGAATTGATAAAATTGAATAGAAATTTCACACAAATTAAAAAGTGCAATCTCAATGTTTCGAAACAATGTTGACAGATCAAAAAATAATTAAAAAAAAATACTTAAAAAGTTAATCGACCTCTGTTCCTAGTGACGATAATTCGAAAATCATGCGAAGTGGGAAAGCCATGTCATTGTTGAAAATTTGCGCGCTCAGAGCCATGCTCATAAATTAAAAAATTGAATTCGTATGAAATGTTTTTTTTTTTTTTTTCACGAATAATGAAACGATAAATAAAAATCATCAATTATGCTCGAATTGTAAAAAATTAATAGATATTTACATATATATATAAGGTTATATATATATATATATGTTCTTACATGGCGGTATGTTTGACCAATTTAATGGTATTCTTTCCGCTACCCGAGTCTTGTATTGCCGTAACACCCGCCACATTGGCCATTTTTTGGTCGCAATAGGGCAATGGGAACCGCCAACCGTAAAGACTATAAACGGTCGAAGAAAAAAGACAAGAAAACATATACGATGGGAATATCATGAGAGATGATTGATTAGCTACTTGTATTTTATATTTTATTGCCTCCTAATATTTATTATACAGGGTGCCCCGATCGTTATATCGTTACGAAAAAACGACTGGCTTCTGATTATGGGTCCTGATTATAGAGTAATTGAAGGATAATTTTGATTGACGGGGGAAACGATTTTCATGATTTTTTTCGTGATTTTACAATTTTTCGAAAATATTTTTTAGTCCAAATTCACTTCGGGGTCTTTTCGATTCAGGACATCCTGCATATTTTCGGATTCGCATTCTAAATTTATTGCGCATCTTGTAGTTTGTTAGAGAAAAGAAATGAAAAAACGTTAAAAAATGCAGCTTTTGATTTTGGCCAACTGAGTCGATTGAAAAGGAAATAACGAATTTTCAGACTATTGTGAATAATTGACGGACGAAATTTAATGGAAAAAATATCCTGGAATTTTCCAATTTTCCGATTTGTTAGCTCGAAAAAAAAAATTTATTTATTCAAGGATGACTTTTTTTGAATTTTTGATGAATTTTTTTTTCTATTTCTGAAAGTAATTGAAGGGAAATTAGTGCGAGAATATTATTGCAAAGTCGTGTCTTTTTACAAACTCTAAACTCAATGGACTGATTATAAAGTATTCGAAACGACGAGTATCGAAAAATGATTTTTGAGGTAACTGATGGAAAATAATGTTGAGTATGAAAAAAATAATAACGAAAAACAAAAAAAAAAATTTTGTTTGTGTTACGAGCACGTAAATATGAGTAGAGAAATCCAATGACATGATAGCGCCAGACTTGCCAAAGCATAATTGTATAACGACGTAATCATATAAAATATGAAAAAGTACAAAGTCTGTAAAAAATAATTTAAAAAAAAGTAGCAAATCGGTCAGCAAAGTTTTTAAACAAGTGAATATTTTTAAATCTGACAAAATAGAGAGTTTACGATGTTTTTATTTTTTAGTGAAACAGCAAGAAAAGTTCAAGTGTTGATTCGATTTTTATAATTAAGAAAAAATGTGAAAAACTTTTAAAAATTATTCTTACCTCCCGAGCTTCGTGTCCTCCTCGTCCACTGGCTTTTTTCTCGATCTCTCACAAACGTAGTATATAATTCCTAATACAACAAACCAAGAAAGTTTAAAATAATGTCTTGATTTTTTCGTCGTTTTTTATTGTCCCTGACCATTGAAAAACGATAAATTGCTTCGTTTAGTCAAATTATGCCAAAACAACAAACCAACAAAGTTTAAAAAAATGTCTATTCGTTTATTTTCATTTTTTTCGCTTTTGTTTTGTCCCTGATCATTGGAAAACGATAAATTGTTTCGCGTTCAGTCGAATTACGCTCAATCGCAGTGTTTAGAAACCCCCATGATTGACTTCGGTAACATGAACGTATGCTCGACTCTGTATTCGCGACTTAAATTTTGTCCAAAATGAACGCTGCAATTATTTCTCGAGCATGAACCGTTCACTAAGAAAAAAAATTTGTTGAATCAACAAATTTCAATTTGTTCACTACAATTATGTTGATTGAAAAAAAGTAATGTTGCGGTGAACGCATATGTAGTTCAGGCAATAACTTAGGTCGTCAAAACAATCAATTTATCCTGATGCAGTCGTTCAGTTGCTTCAACACCTTTAGTCGTTTATTGTGACAAAATGACGTCGTTTGAATAACAAAATCGAACTCTGGTTGACTAAATGTTTGATTGATTCCAGAGATTAAGAAAAAAAATACCGTGCGTTCCGTTTAACAAAATTTTCAGTTGTATAAACTAAATCATCAGTTTGATCAACTTTTGGGTTGTTGGGTGGACCAATTGTGCGTTGGAAATTATGGATTGTCTATTTTTGGGCAGTTGAAATAACTGAATTGTTTTGTAAAATGAACAAAATATTTATTTCGCTCTCCGTGACCGCAGGATTTGTTGATTCAACATAAATTTTGTTGTATCAACAAATTTATTTTCTCAGCGTTCCAGTAAAAACGAAACGATATTGTTTAATTACCTGTTTTGTATGTACAGCAGCAAATAATGTCAATGATGACGATCAGAAGGAACAATGCAGCGATGACGATACCAATAATGGCAGCACTCGAAATCAAGGGTCCTTTATGAACGAGTGGCATATTGTCCCCTAAAAAAGAGAGAGAGAGAAAAAAACATTGCGTTACTGTGGATGATCGAATATTGGAGTAAATATTTGCGTTCTGTTAGTGCGAAAAGCAATAACGATAGGGTGTTTGGTGATGACGTAATTGACCATCGGAAAATAGGAGAAACCTCGCGAGAGAATATTTAAAAAGATTACCCACAACCAGTGAATCGAAGCTCCAATGTTTTCGAGTCGAGACTTAAACAAGTTGTTATTGTTAAAAACGTACTGGTACATCGCTTCGGTAATTTGTACACATATTTTTCAATAATAATATAAAAACAAAAATGAAAATCGACAAAAAGTCTTAACAAACTTTGTTTATAATAAATTAATCACAGTCATTGATTTTCCAACTAATCAGACGATCGATTTAAACCTATCTGCACTAATTATCCGACAATCACGTAATTTTTTTCGTCACTTTATTGTATTTTGACCTGAAGCTCGAGGTCGAAAACTATTTGACTTTCGTGACGAGCTTAAAGCTCGAATTTCAATAAAAATCGAGTCAGAGCTCGAGTCGATTTAATCCTTCGAGCCTACGAACGGCTTGATATGCGATTCAGAGTTCTTCGTCGAGTTTGGACTTGTTCGAACTTGAGCTTGAAGTGACGAGGCTGAACCTACTGAGGATTTAAATCGTTCGTCCTGAAAAAATCAAAGTATTCGAGGCAAAAAAAAAAAATATGAAAGAGGAGTTTGAAAAAGTTAAAAAATTTGAATAAATAAACTGTAAAGAGGAAATACGTGAAGTGAAAATTCCTCCACAATGGTTGTGGTCGGTTTAGCATCACCAAACACGACTCTTCAGCTATTTCAATATTTTCATTTCATTTAGTTACTCAAAAACCTGTAAAAATAGTACGGACAGAGAAAGGATTGGGACAAAAGAAAACATGGTGCCAAAAATCCGTCTTTATCATAAGCTAACAGCAAAACAAAATGGCCAAGCTTATACGAAAAATAAAGCAATAACAATAAGCATGCACATTCAATTGCCTCCCAGTCGTTAATGAATTTTGGTTAATAAAGTGCTACTCAAGCCAGTTTAATTAGGTAGCTCTCTACTATCTTGTTCATCGCTTCTCATTTCCATATTGTTAGCTGCTGTTTTGTTAATCTAGCACCAAGATAAAAAAAAACGGTTAGATATAAAAATGAAAAAAATAAATCGCATCTACGCTCGCTCTTATCGCCCTCAGATTATTATCTGTTATTTTTTTCTCGCCTTACTAAAGGAGTTACTTTACTGCGCCACCCATTCTACGTTAATTAAGCTGTTGAAAATTCTTTTTTTTTTTCGTATTTTGTTTTCTTGTTTTATTTCATAATTTTCAATCGTTCGAAATTGTTTATATTTACCGTTTGATTTTTCGCCTCGAGCTGTGTATGTCCCGGCTGACGACTAAGCGGGCAAGCGAAAAATAAACGACACGGTCGAGGAAAAACCCATTTCAAAATATTCCGATTCGGGGTGCATGAAAAATTCAATTTTTCTTTGTTTTTTGCAATTTTTGGAATATTATTGTTGAGGAATGTGAAATTGGCTTTTCCTCTGACCAATCGTGATGCGAATTTTCCTTTGACACTCACGTATATTTTTCCTTGTTGTATATAATGTTTATTTACAATGTGTTTTATTTTTCCTTCATCGTTTTTTATCATCGTTTCCGCAGAAAGAATCAAAGAGGGAAGAAATCTACGGGCAATTCCGCGTTGAGCGGGACGATTTTTTCAGGACATTTCTCTTTGCTCCCCGGAAGATATTGAAAAAGATAAGCATTTTTTTCGAGGAGGAATTCAATTTTAACGTTTTTCTCTTCTGCAAATAATCCGTCGTAAAAAAATCGCTTCCCCTCACGGAATTTTCGAGCCCTAAATTCTCATAAATACGAACGTCCTTACACTAATGCATACACACTTGTAATAACTAAAAAATTATTCTATCGTGAGTACAGAAAAGTATCGTATATTTATATTTTTGTATAATATCCTGAAGGAATTTGGTGAGACATCTTGATTTTTTTTTACTTTCGATTGAGCCTGGCAAGTCTGTTTTAAAAAAATCGAAATAAATCAATTTTCTTGAGATTTTTTTTTTCGGATGAAAACTAAAAATTCGACAGTATTAACTTTTCCTTTGAATTGTTTATAAATTTGATCGATTTCAGGATTGAAAAAGTGTAAAGTCGTGCTGGGACTCAATGTGGAAAAATGGCGAAAATATTCAATTTTGAAACTTGAAAATCGTTTTGAAAATTTTTAAAAGAGAGAGAAAAATAAATAAATGGAGCCGAAATATTTAAAGAGGAAAAGATTTACGCGGTGTGGATTTTCGCTGACAGCGATTCGAAGGCAATGATCAAAGTTTTCGTATGCACCAACCGCAGCACAAGGAGCTCGACCATTTATAATTCTTTGCCTACTCAGCCCTGATTATTATTCTGTTTTTCGCTTTGGCCTTTGCACCATCAAAGTTTTTTTGTAGCTCCATCATTAAGGCGACAATTCAAGTTGGTGTTTTTCTCCTTATTTTTACTCCTATTAACTAGAAGACGTCAAAAAGTGTAAGACCCTTAAAACTCGATGTCTCGATTAAGCACAACCCTCGCAGTGGTTTCAGAGCACCCTTTTTCTTTCCCAGCATTTTTTCACACATATTTCGCCGGCTGAAAGAATTCCCATTATTGTCAACGTCTCATGAACGTTCCGTATGTTCGCGCCTGAGTTTTCAAAGTTCACTGAAGCTCCAAAATCGTGAAAAAGCATTTTGAACACGTTTTCAAACGACAAAGACGATAAAGGATACGATTTTTTTATAAAAGCGACTGAACGACTCCATTAAAAAAAAAACCCTTTTTTCGATTTTACGAAGCACATGCCATGCGATGAAAATTTTTCGAAAATGATAAAAATTGTAATTTTAGGAAAAAAACATTGATTGAAATGTTGCTATTCAAAGAATTATTTTCTGATAATATTCAAGACCGTGAATGAATAATCCGGCAAAAAATTACTCACGACAATAAAAATTTCGAAAATGCTATTATAATAAAATAGAAATTAATTATTAATAACGATAATCGATAATTCGTAATAATAAAAATACTAATAATGATATTATTAATAATAATAATAACTATCTAACAAACTAACAATATTCATCGTAAAAATAAAATGATGTTCACACTCCACAGATCATGCGATTTAAACACGAATGATGTTTTTCCTCCCATTTTCCGTCGAAACAAAAAAAAACATAATTTCCCAAAACGTATATTTTTCGGTCACCTCATTCTCGTTGATTCTTCGAATCGGAATTCAGCACAACCAACAGAATTGTGGTTCCTTGTTCAATGTTTTACGAAATGTGAACGTTGAACGAATTGATCGAAAAAACAAAAAAAAAAAATTATAAATCAAGAACCCAAATCACCTGGACGGGCAGGCCCGATAAAAACGGATTTCCGCTGACAAAATGAAATAAGATCGAGAAAAATGCATGCAACGATACGAATTTTTGGAGGCATAAAGAATTTTTTAAACTGAAACTGACGATAAAAATAAAATGCATGTACGTATATTGTTGATTTTTCAATTAAATTAAAAAATATGAAATCGTTGGATTGAATCGTTTACGAAAAATAGAGTTTCCTCTAACTCAGGCAATGATAGCACGAAATGCTTTGTAAACATTTAACCAAAAGGAATTGAAACGTGCGCGCACATCCACCCAGCATCCACACGTTCAGACACATACACACACGCGTACACGTACGCGCACACAGACACACGCCTTAGAGCCCAAATACAAAAATTGAGAAACGTACCAGTACGCCTGTAACAATGAGCATTCAACAATATTTCCATCATTTTTATAAATACTGTTTTTTATCATACTCTTTACTCTTTAGCTCGGTTTTCCTCATTAACTTCGAGAGATTACTTTCGTTAATCATTGACACTATTTCATTTGTTATTTTTCAAATTATTTCTCACATTTATCTTTGGGTCCATATTACGAACCGAGTCAATCGATAGTTTCTTTCTTTTTCTTTTTTCGACTTTTTATTAATTTTTTACTTTTCAAGCAGAATTATTGAGAAAAAAGAACAAACGAATTTTTTAACTCAACTTTTTTTCAACTTCACGTTCATTCCGGAATGTTGTGGCTTCGGTTGACATGAATTATTATTTTCTATGCTATTTTTTTACACTTTATATATATTTATATATTTATATTTGCATGTACGCGATGCTCCATGCAATTTTTATCGCTAAGATTCGTTTCCTACTTTTATTTGTTTTTTTTTTGTTCTTTTTTTAAATCAAGAAATCTCAAGTCGTCGAGGAAACTTTCTTTCCCTCTTTGCTCACGATCTCGGACCATTTTTTTTTTTTTTGCCACGAAATTCGTTATTCGGCGATGCCACTGGTTTTTCTTTTTTTTTCCTTGTGAATCAACTACTTGCTCTACATTACTAAGAAGAAAATCGTTATTGCAGTCGCAATGACGATCGCCAAGGGCTTGGAGACTTCACCAGCGCTTAATAGAATCCCGTAGTCTACGGTCCCGCCGGATGATTCTGAATGATGATAAAAAATAAAATAAAAAATAATATCGTCTTCTCTGGTCGTGAGAAAATGTTGGTAGAGAAAAATAATATTTTTCGGTCGAATAAAACGTCGGGAAATGTTCGACAAACGTTTGCACGACGACAACAATATTTTCGCGAGTTTGGTCTTGAAAAAAGGCTAAAATCGTGGCGAGATCGTTTTGAGAAATATTCATTTTAGCTAAAGAAATTTCGCTATGCACTATGATCGACAAATGAGAAAGAATAAAAAAATCTATATTATTTATTTCTCTAAATATCAAAAGTGTATGAAAAATTTTAGTGCCGAAGAAACTGAAAATTAAAAAATACTAAAACAATCGTCATAACCGAAACAAGCGAATGGAAAAAATTAGGTGAACGGCTACGGAATGTTGCGATATTAGAAACGTCCATACGCGGATTTGATTCTAAAACTAATTCCAGGGAATATGAAAAGAGAAATACATTTTTTTTTGAGGATTATCGGTGGCCCTGAAAAACGTGTTCTGCGTTGCCAAATAAAAAATAAATTTCACAATATTTTACGTCCCGGCAAAATAACAGGAATTTCCGGGTTTTTTTCAACCTTTTCAGGTACTTGAATTTTTGCAAGTTCTTGTTCAAAATAGCGGGCAAATGGCAAGGAAGAGGCTGGTGCACCATTTTGTCTACATTTATTTTCGATTTAGCAACTTTTTTCAGTATCTCGAATATAAAGTCTCGACACTTTTAAGATTTGCTTATAAATTGATAATCGAGTTTAGAAATCAGTCGACTTCAAGTTGCAGACCGGAGGCCGAGTCGGAAATGTTTTGAAATGAAGTTTTTTCCTTGTAAATTGAGAAATATAAAAATTCAAGCTTCCGTGTTGTTTTTTCGCGTATTTTGGCAAAACGGTTGGAGTTAGAGAAAAAGTCTACAGGACCAATTTTGCAGAGCATGAGATTTCTCAGATAAAAGTTCCTTACGAAACTTCTGTACTACCCATAGTTTAGCAGTGAAAGCTGATTGAAGCGGTACTCTGAAAAAGTTGATCCTTCAAAAGTTGAAAATTCGGTATCTTTGTGACCCGCTAAGTACGAAACTACGGAAGATAAAAGAATTACGCCGATATGTTTTTTGTAGAAAATTTCACACTCGACAAGATTGGACCTGAGGACTTTTGTCCAATTCCCAACAGTTTCTGTGATATCCGCGATAAAAGAATACGGTACAAAATCCGGAGCAAGCTCGATAGAACAAAAAACAAAAAAAAAACAACAACAACCGGTTTTCCCATTTGAAATCCGGTGCAAAACTTGAGTTTTAATTCATAACTTTTAAATGTGGAATGAACGCTGCAAGAAAAATAAAATTAGTGGAGCCAGGGAACGAGGAACGGGGAGTAAATATTTGAGTTTGTCGAATTATCGAAAAACTCAAGTCCAGACGAATTTCTCCTGATATTCCGAATAATTTGTATAAAAAATAAGAAATAAAAATTTGTTTATTTTCTTACCTTGAGCAGTGCGGAAGTGGATGATTCCAGGTTTACTGTAGCCAATAACGTTGTGAGCTCGGACCTCGGCCCGATAGAACGAATTGGAGTTGAGCCTCTTGAGTAATTCCTTCGTCCTTTGTCCCTTGATCTCGATGACGACGCAGGTGCCTTCCAAAACTTCCCAATCGTTTCCTGGCAGTCGTTTAGCTTCGCAGTAACGGATTTCGTACATGTCGATGGGTTCGCCGTTATCGGGAGGTGCGTGCCATTGCAATTGGTACTGATTGGTGAATGGCGAAACCTCGTAAAGCGCTTCGCCCGAGCGAACTTGAATTCTTGGCGGTTCTGGATAATTTCTCTGCGGCGTCGTTTCTACGAGATTGGCACCCCAATTACCATCACCAACGTCGTTCCTCGCGGAAAATCGAAATTGGTATTGCGTCTGAGGCTTCAAATTTTCCAGCACGTACGGCGAACCTGAAAAATCATTTTCAAAGACCGATTATTCGTTGCTAGCATTTCTAACTATCGTTTGTATCCATGAAAAAATTGTATGGTCTTGAAACATGACAACAGAAAACTTTTTGCCACCAATTACCGAGCCTTCGTGTCCACAGAGTTTGATGCATCGGCACATGTTGGAAAAGCATGTTTTTTAATAATAAAATTATAAAAAGTATCGATAAAAATTCTGCAAAGTCCGAGCGAGAAGTTTCGTAGCCAAGAAAAAGCAAAAGTCTCATTTTTATGTCGGAAAAGTATATGTTTTTTTTTAACGATAAAATGATGAAAATTATTGATAAAAGTTCTGCAAGGTCCGAGTGAGAAGTTTCGTGTAAAAAAACAAGAGAAAATAAAAATTTTTACCGATAGACCACGTTCGATTTTTGGCAGCAGTCCATGGTTGGAGTTCCTCTTTGTACTGGACAGTGATAGTCCTCAAGGGTAATTCGGGTTGGGTAGGCGGAGGCGTGATGGTGAAGGCGATGGTGGTAGCGGTGATTTCGGCCATTCTGGCTTGCTGGACGAGGCCAGGTCTCTCAGCTTCTTTGAGAACGATGTTATGTTCGCGGGCTCCGTGAGTGTTTTCGGCGTTGCATTTGTAGATGGCGTAGTAGCGTCGATCGAAGGGTTTGACCATGAGAGTAGAAATGGGTCCACTGCCGATGATTTGGTACATGGGATCATTGGTGTCGATGGGATGATTGCCGTTGATGGTCCAGCGGATGGTGGCGTTGGGAATGCTTTCGGCGATGCATGTGAGATTGACGGGACGTTGTTCCCACGACCAGACGGTTTTGTTATTCATGGATGCGAAGGAGGGTGGAAATTCGACGGTCAAATGGCCATTTTTATAGGCAGTTGCGACTTTGTTTTTGGCGATGCATTCGTAAAGGCCATCGTCGTCGCGAAGGACGTTCTCGATCGACAAGACAGCAACGGTCTCGCCTTTAGCATTATCGGGAATACTGCTGAGTGTTATTCTGTCATCGTCCGATTGGATGCCGACTTTGTAAGGGTTCGCGTTGGTATGCTTCCGGAAGAATACTTCGGGGGAAGGTCGTCCAAACGCCTTGCACGTTATTTCGACTGTTTTACCGACCGAAGTAGTACGATTGAAAAATTCCATTATTTTTGGTTTACCGATCACAGAGACTTTGATTATCGTCTGGGCTTGTCCGGCTGTGTTGTTTGCTGTGCATTGATATTCTCCATCGTCCTCGCGATTCACGTTCGTTATCGTTAACAGACCGAGATCTTGATCCACTCCGAAACGATCGGTAGTCGAAAGATCCTCTCGCGTCAAATATTTCACCCACGTGTACTTTGGCGGCGGCTTGCCACTCGCCTTGCACGTTATCGTCTCCGTTTTACCCTCGACAATCTCGATCTCCGAATGAATCTCCTCGATTTTCGGCTCTTCGAGGACCTGGGCACATTTTTTTCATGCATTTTTATAGAATTCATCAAATTGCCACGAATTCATCATTTCAGAGAGAGAAAAAACAGAAAAATCATAAATACCTCGACGCGTATGTGACGAACTCGAAGTTCTCCGGTCGTTAGTACCGATGCTCGACACGTGTAAACACCCTCGTCCGATTCGGCCACTTTTTTAATCGTCAACGCGTGTGTCTCGATGATGTAATGATCTCCGGTGGTGATTGACTGACCGTCGTGGAACCAGTCGACGGTGGGCGATGGTCTGGCGCTCACGTGACACTTTATTTTGAATTCTTTGCCAAGGATCGGGTATTGATTTTCTGGGGCATCGATCCATTTTATGGCGTCTGTTGACGAGTGGAAAAACACGACACAAATTTTTATTTTCATCATTCGTGCACGAAATAATTATTTCTACATTCATTTTGATACGTAAATGGTTTTTTTTTTTCTATAACAGATCATTTCCTTTTTTCTGGGTCTTTTTGTTTCCTCATAGACGAAGCTATGTGTCGGTGAAATTTTTTTTTTCCAGTTTTCAATGTCAATGTTCTTAAAATGTTCCAAAACATCGAAAAATCATATCTAGAAAAAATGTCCGTATGTCTGGGTGTGTGTGTGTGTTCTGGCATTTTAAAATTCAAACGTTCATAACTCGAGAACGGTTTGAGCTACAGGGCTCCCGTTTTATACAGTTGTTAATCTATACAAGCTCTTCATTCTCTGAGAATTTTGTCGAAATTGCTAGAAAAATACGAATTCTAGGGCATTTTGAAATTTTCAAAAAAAGGGTGTCGACGCTCTTACTTCCGCAAATTTTAAGGTTTATTACTAATTTTTTTTTTTTATAAATAGAGTATCATAATAGGAAGGTTGGTATTGAATTTGGGAAATATCTGTTGAACGTTTTATTTTCACTTACCGATTGTCTCGATCGTAACCGATTTTTGGAGCGTTTCCGTACTGGCGTAAGTCGCTACGCACGTGTATTTTCCAGCCTGATTTTCCTTCAGCGAATCAAAATAGAGGATCAAGATGTTGGGTTCGTGCAGTTCGGTCGACATGGCCGGATTGGAAACTCCGCCCGACCGCGAAGCGTCAGTGCTGCAGGAAAAAATCATTTACTTTAAAAACAAACAACAGCATTGGAATGATTTTTTTTTTTGTGAGAAAATTTGGTTGACAGAAAAGTCGTCGAAATATTTATTCAAACGCTATTCACTAGAATGGTTTTGCATGCAGCGATGAAATTCGTAGCCTAGAAATATCGATGGAAACGAAGGAAAATATAATTGTCACATTACCGCGTTTTTCTGACGCATTATTCAAAACCATGTTTTTTGTTTTGTTTTTCAAAACTGTCTCAACGTTTCTCGATGCCAAATGTTTCTAGAATCCGGAAACGGTTCGAGCAAAACGACAAAAAAAACGAAGAATCTACAACCGAAGATGACAGTTTTTTTTTTGCAGAAACACGAGAACCTCTGTTTTCCTAACGGCAGCGAAATCGGCTCGAAAAATATCGATATTCCGCGCCTAATGAAGGGAATTACGTTAATAGAGGTTACAAAAGTAGAGGTCATTAAAATCTCGTCTTTGACCTTCACGCTCGAACCGTTTTTTCGAGAGGTTTCATAAGGTTGAAAAAAAAGTAGCGAAAGGGACAAAAGTTTCAGTTGCAATTTCCAGATTCAGGATGTAAAAAATAAATCTTTTTTTTTTCATTCTGCTGCTGCTTCCGGTCCACCCGTACAATTGATGGACCGCCTCCAAACCATGAAGGCTTAAAACTTTTTTTTTTCTCGATTCATATTTGTCGTTAAAAAAGTAACGTGACAATAATTTTTCCGCGCTACACAATGAAGATGGAGTGAATTTGCGAGTGGATTCGACCCAAGAAATATGAACATGTTTTATCTTCTTTTACCGTAAAAAAAAAAAATAAATAAAAAACATGGGGAATATGATGATATGTCTCTCCTTGTCTCGTGTCAATGCATTATGTATGACAGGAAAGAAGCGGATCCGAATCGTATCGCACTTCGTCCGCGCTATGAAGAATATTGCGCCTCTGACGAAACGTACATAAACGTGAATGGAATGTAATTTATGCGAGAGTGCAAAATGCTTTTGTCAGGTTTCTCTCCCGTCTATGTATTCCTAAAGATCGAGCTAAATTCAGAATGGATAACAAACACCTTGACGTCTAAATATGAAAGGCATGATTCCCATATTTCTTTTGTGCTATGAAAATTAATAACTCCACAATGTCTACGTATTGTTGTTAAATTACTGAGGATTCCGAAAGTCCAATGAAAAACCCCAGGCCAAGAAAATCACGGAAATGGCAAGGACAATTAATTCAAACCATTTTTCTGTCTCCGTTGCGTTGATGGTGAAATATTAATTGATTCCAATTCGAGAAATAAAGGCTTCGAGGATAATGAGCTTAAGGGGCATCCGCGAGCTCCTGACTGTGCCGTGACGTTTTTTTTATCAGTAAACCACGTCGGCGGCTGTTACATTAATTAATCAAAACGCCATTAATGAGCACGGGAAAAAAATGGCCCAGTTTTTTTTTCTGGAATCGTGAAATATCGGATTTTTTTTTGAGTCTCGATCTTAATATTGCAGCCTCTACACATTAGGTCAGTTTTCTGGTTCAGAGGTCGAAAAAAAACTGATTTTTTTTTTTCGCCAGTTGATAGTTTGAGCACCGATGACTGGGTGCGAAAATTTTCGAAGGATTTCGGAGGTTTCACGATAAAAACTTAGGATTTTCTTTACGCTCGAGTAGATGTCGCGTGATCAGTGTAAATGTTTTTATTTGATGAAAAATGAATTGAGGCGATGCTGACGAAACGAAGAAATGGATTCACAAGTGCTGCTAGACACACGACAAAAAAAAAGCAATTGCTAAAAAGAATGGAAATCGACGAACAAAATGGAGAAAGAGGCTCATTTTTTTTTTTTTTTTGTTAAAATTTATGCAGAATCGAGACCAACAGGAACGCAGAAATTGACAAAAAAAAAATTAATCTGCTGGTCGAAAAAAAAAATAGACTCAATGAGAAAATTATGGAAAAAATTTTTGGAAGCGTGTGAAAAAAATTGGAGCAAAAGAAAAAGAAATACGAAAAAAAAACTACGAGTGCGTGTTCTAGAGGGTTGTTTGGTGTAATACTCGCCTGTCGCTCTCGATCGGCAACACGAGGAGCCTGATTTTGTGTGCGAGACGATAGAAGTTGGAGAGAAAAAAGAGAAAAATGAGATATCGAAAAAAAAAACAATCAATTCGTTGAAAATTAGTGCTGTACTCGATACGATAAGAATATAAACATTCACATGTGTGTGTACGCAGACATATTAGTCACGAGAAACCTTCTGATGCACTAGTTCAGGCGCGTTCATAATAAATTACTCATTAAGATCGAGAGAGTATATTTCTCTCCCAATTAGCGAAATCAATGTGACGATTAATTTATAATGAAAAAAAAAAAAAATCACACGGAATTAGCAGAAACTTTGGGCTGCGATTTTGATTGAAAATAAATTCGACAATTTCGAACATGCTCATGAAGACTCAAAGTTTTTTATGTTTCCTGAGAGTTTTTTCGGGAATATCGGTTTCTTAAAATTTTCACAGCCAGAAAACTCACCTGCGTGCATCGATAGGTCGATTCTCCGGATCCAGCCATTTCATGTCACTGATTATTTCTCCACTGACGTTCGGCTTGCACGTCATTCTTAGGCTCGTATCTACAGGCTTCGACTGCACATCGCCGCTCGGCCATATTTCCAATGACGCCGCATCCCCGTTAACTGCAATCGTTCGAAATGAAATTTATGAATTTCTGGAGGAGATTTCACAAAATCGTGTCGTCAACGTATGCGTAAAAGTTTGAAAATTTCTACAGAAAAACGCGTCGACAAGTTGAAAAAAAAACTCACGCGAAAAACGCAATAAAACAGTGCGAAATATAAATGCAACGATTTTAATTCGATGACATTTTGGACACTTTCGTTGAATTAACATAATGCAGTCATTTTTCTAATCGACGATATTCACGATGACGTGGCTGCGCTTGTTTATTGTTTATCAACGTGTGCACACCTTGTCGTACATCCTGGGAACGATAGCTCGTTTCCCCTGGCACATGAATGGCGATACAGAGCACAGATATGCAAAAGGAAGCTCCGGAGGCCATATTGATATTAAAAATGCATCGAGTTATTGGAGCAAATATTGAAAAACAAAAATTGTCAAACAATAAATGGCTCTGGAGATAGCGTTCGGGCCTCGAGACGCGACTATTCGAAAAATGAATTCACCACTGTACCGCACGAACGAGCCTATGCGAAAAGCACGTGTGCGTGGCCTGCATGCAGAAACACACAGACAAATAAACAGGAAGCTTGTGTTAAGCTGAATAATTGTTAGAGCTCTGCTGGACACGAAAACGTATTTATGGAACTGCTCTCCAGCGAATGAGAAAAGCGTATTTAATCCACATGGGATTAAACATCCCACGCATTCCTCCCTCGGCCTCTTCTTCCCTTTATTCCCCCTTTCCACGATTCTTTGTTCAATTGTGGCTTTTAACGCACCTCTCTTTTCATTATTTTTTCATACTTGAACGAAATCCCAGAAAAACATCAATAATTTTTAGGAATTCTCTTTTTTTTTCGAAACTGTTTCGGGAATTATTGAATCTGCGGAAAAGGTCCGAGGGTAGGAAAAATGATTACACCCACAAATTTTCTCTATTTACTAAAGCCAGAAAAAGTCACACTGAGAAAAGAAATTTGTTGATACAACAAAATTTGTGTTGAATCAATAAATCCTGCGGTCACGGACGGCGAAAAAAATATTTTGTTCATTTTACAAAACAATTCAGTTATTTCAACTGCCCAAAAATTGACAACCCATAACTTCCAACCCACAGTTGGTTCACCCAACAACCCAAAAGTTGATCAAACTAATGATTTAGTTTATACAACTGAAAGTTTTGTTAAACGGAACACGGAGTATTTTTTTTCTTAATCTCTCAAATCAATCAAACATTTAGTCAACCAGAGTTCGATTTTGTTATTCAAACGACTTTTTTTGGTCACAATGAACGACTAAAGGTGTTGAAGCAACTGAACGACTGCATCAGGATAAATTGATTGTTTTGACCACCTAAGTTATTGCCTGAACAAACATATGCGTTCACCGCAACATTACTTTTTTGGAATCGACAAAATTCTAGCGAACAAATTGAAATTTGTTGATTCAACAAATTTCTTTTCTCAGTGCACGTGACAATAAATTGTTTTCTACGTTTTTTTATACAGCTCTATTATTAATGAAAAAAGGGAAAAAAATCGGTCGACGTTTCGGCCCAGTACCGCGTGGAAATAAAACTTAATCCTCCAACAGTCGAGTGAAATTATTTTCTCGCATTAAATGACACAATAGTTTCAGGAAGTATACGAGGCTGGTTAAAAAAAACGTGTTGAGCTCGCTCTCACAGGCTGTCATCGTTCCAGCGATAGGGCATAATAACGACCCTCAATTGGGTGACTAGCTGAGCAAAAAGTTTGCACGCACACTGTGAGAATCACTTCCGGAGATGATTCTCTAACCCTCCTCTCGCTTTTGCTCGTCAAATGGTATGTGTGTATATTCCTAACAATTATTACGTGGGAATGAGCGTCGGAGTACACAGCGGCGAGAATTATCATTTTGCGGGGATAAATTAAACGCGTTGAGATGTCGTTAAAATTTTCATTCGGTGATTCCCATTCAGCAGTTGCATCGAGAAGAATTTATTCGATTTCTTTCGAGTTTAGGGTGAACGTGCAAGGGCCAAGAAATGGCAGAAGCAAATATTTGCCGTTGCCATTAAAAGATTCAGGTTTAGCCTGCGTTTCTCAAGTTCACGGTCCAGGCGAAAGTCGTCAAAGTCTTTACAGAACCTTAATTCATGAATAAATCGTAACCAGTTGGACGAGCCGGAGCGTGGATGCGTAAATACCTTCCGGAAGGTATCGCCGCAGAAATGCTGCGTTCAACTTTGCTAATTGCGCCCGGGAGTCTCCGGCGAAGGAGCATGATCCGTAATCCAGGGTTTCGACTCTCCCTACGATCAAGGACGAAGTACACGGCCAGTGAACAGTGGAAACGGAGAAAGGATGCGAAGACGAGAGACGGAGATGTATATAGACGCGCGAGAGAAACGCCAGAATTTTCGCGCCCCGTTAGCTCGCTCGACCTTGCTAGGAATTTATCTCTCGACGTACTTCCACAACTCCCTTCCGAAAAAGTCAACCCGGGCTAATTACGGCGCGTGTATACTTCGGGACAAATTTGCATACTCATCACATTTCCCCGTTTCTGTTGTAAAAACCGAGGATTCGACTTTTGGGCAAAAAGTGTGAGAGTGAACGTCTGAAAAGGGTCAGCAAACTCCGATGGTCGCTGACCGGAACTTGGACAAGGAGGAAACGACATCGAGGGCTGTTTCTATTCGATAAGTTTGCGTTTCGTCTCCACTTGGCTCGGAAACCTCTATGGACGGACTTTACTGGGCAAAACATTCCAGACACTCGTTCATGCAGCGACTTATCAAAGGGCAAGCCAAACTCGAGTGATTCGAGAAGAAATCTTTACTCTGGGACGATTGGTTTCCGAACTTCCAACAAAAATGACGATAAATACGATGGTCAAATCTTTATGAGGAACTATATTTTTAATTTTGGCTTCCTCATAGAGGAAGCTTTGAGCATCGTGCATCTTGAGCATCTTGAGGAAGCAATTTGCAGCGTTTTTTGTATTTCCATTTAAATTATATAATTTCGACAACTTTTCTAGAAACTAAAAAGGAAGTATGGACTTATACACAATAATTTACTAAATTTGCAGAAATTAGAGCGGTTGGACGATTTTTCAAAAAACTCAGATTTTCGTAAAATTCGAAAAATTATAAAATTTAAACTGTTCACCCGACATTTCCCAAATTCAATACCAACCTTCCTATTGTGATACTCTATTTATAAAAAAAAATTAGGAATAAATCTTAAAATTTGCGGAAGTTAGAGCGTCGACACCCTTTTTTTTTTGAAAATTTCAAAATGCCGTAGAATTCGTATTTTTCTAGCAATTCCAACAAAATTCCAACAAGATTAAAAAGCTTTTATAGATTAACATCTGTGCAAAACATGAGCCCTGTAGCTCAAACCGTTCTCGAGTTATATGAGCGTTTGAATTTTACAGTGCCAGAACACACGCACACACACACGCACACATCCGGACATTTTATGTAAATATGATTTTTCGATGTTTTGGGACGTTTTAAGCAAATTGACATTGAAAAATGGAAAAAAAAAATTTCACCGTCACATAGTTTCCTCTATGAGGAAGCAAAACTGAATGGAACGTTTTTACAGTTAAAACTGCATGAACGATCAATAAATATTCGTCCTTTCCGTTTGTATTGATTCGAGAAATTTGACAAACGGTCGTGCAGATAAAAAAGCGAGTGCATACATTTAAAAAAATGTATAATGCATGCAGGAGTCTCAGAGCAGGAAGATCAATAGAGTGCTGTGGAAGTACAAAGGAAGATTAACGAGCGTCCTAATTACGAGTTTGCTATGTAGGCGGCGATTCGTGCGTCCTCCGGTCCCTTCGCATGTCTTCGAAAGCCCGAAGAAGAAAGGCTTTTTGCGTGGGCGACATAAGGAAAGAAAAGGGAACGATTGCATGGTCGGCAGAGGACTCATTTGCGAAGCGATGTGTGTAACGCCCACCGAAGGGTCACAACGAAGGGTCAGCCAAGTGCGGAAAGCAAGATACTTTGTTGGTGAGCATGAGACTCAGTGTGAATGTGTGAATCGACGATAAATATTTTTTCCGATGACCACTGGGTAATTGGCTGCGAGTGCTGAGCACGTTCGTCAGCTAAATTTGCCAAAAACCACAAAAAAAGCTAATTATTCGAAAAAGAAGCTGCTCGTCACCGAGACCCAAGAAATTCACATCCTCGGGTCATGGGACACGATCAGAAATCCATGCAACGAGTGGCTGAACAAAAATCCACAATTACCCATTTCAACACTTTCGACTTCCGCTGTCAGGATATCCAATTGAGAAGCGAATAAAGGAAGGATCGATACAGAGTCCCGGTACAGCACCAGGACGTGGATCAACTCTCGGTGTAGGGTCGTCCTGTTACACAAGTTAGAACGTCGCGTAAGGGAAGATGCGGCGGTTTGTGGACCCCTAGTCATACGATCCGACAACATATCCACGGGACATCTTATTTACGTTAGTTAGGGTTTGCTTGGCATTGGGACCCCCAGAGGCCATTCGCTTTCCCGCCCATACCAGGTTCCCGGGTACACGCGTACGCACCCATACATCTTTTCTTTTTGCGGGCGTGACTCGGACTCGATCTTTTTCACGCAATTCCCTTGACTCTAACGACCTATGGAATCTATGGGATCACCAACGCAGAGTTATCTAAACTAATGCTCCGCTGCTCTTCCCTTTATTGTGATAGTTGCGTTGGAGAAATGTTCGAATTACACATCAACACCCTGCTCCCGATGCTTTGGCGCCTCTTGCTATTCCGGAGACTCATCTACGCACTGTTGCCGCGTATGCGTAAACATTTCGTCGACTATCCCACGCCCATTCCCTGTTCCGCATAGTGTTAACGCGCTGTACACGGCGTTCATTTACTCCCTGGAATGTGCGTATACAATACACGAGTGCGAAACCTCAGGCTTTCTCGCGGTTCGAGCGTTTTATAAATGCGAAGGGAAAAGTATGGAAATGGTTGATCAAGGATGTTGAGCCCCAAATCGCAAACGGAAAGAAAATTCGGAAAATTTGGTATGTTTCTGTATGAAGTATCCAAGGAATCGTGAAAAAAATTCACGACCGTTAGGAAGCTTGTTATTGAACAATTAACATTAATAAATTAAATGTAGTCAAATGCAGTCTTCGGGAAACTGGTATAACTTTGCGATAAGTTTTTATTTTTAACTTCTCAATTTTTAAATATCTACAATATACTGAAAGCAATGGAAACAAAACAAAGTTTATTGATAAATATTTTTTGTGTTTGTTTAAAAAATTGTTCTTAACAAAATGTTCATTTTTTAATAACGAGCTTCCTAATCGTTGTGAAATTTTTACACGACCTCTTAAACACTTTGTACAAAAACATACTGAATTTTCAGAATTTTCTCATCATTTTTTATTTCAACCCTTAATAAGGAGGTTAGAGTAACGATGAAGGAATTGTTAAAATTTAGTATGTTTTTACATTAAGTATTCAGGAGGTCGTGTACAAATTTCACGACGATTACGAAGCTATTTATTGAACAATTAACATTAACAAATTTCATAGGTAATTAACATCCTTATCGATCATTTACTGTCTCTATTCGTGAAATCTGTACACGCGGAGAAAATTTTTTATAAAAAACTACACCATAAAATCTGTGGGAGATTTTAGCAAATTCACAGTCGCAATTTTAATTTGAAATTGGGCAAAAATGTCAAAAAATTTGACGAAGAGTTCAGTTTCCACTATTTTCAGTGGATTTTTTATTTCAACCCTTAAGGTGGTTGAAGTAATGATGATAGAATTCTTAAAATTTGGTATGTTTTTACATGAAGTATTCAGGAGGTCATGTACAAATTTCACGACGATTAAAAAGCCATTTATTGAAAAATTAACATTAACGAAATGACAGACGAAATGATCGACTGCGAGAAGCGTATACGGCGGAGCAAAAAAATCGCTAGCCATCAACGTCAGTTGCGCGACGGTCTCCGCTTGAATTGCTAATAGTTGGCCAGGGTTTGGCAACATACGTCAGAGCTGGCAACCTGTCCAGCTATTCGAAGACTTGGGTCTCGTCCCTGGTGGATATATCCTTGTGCCATTGGCGGGTAGAAACGGAATGCTGCGTGTGCCGAACGACGGCGATGAGTAAACTTGGCGACATGTCATGCGAGCCGGAAGAATTCGATCCTCCAAGGGTCGGAGTCCCTTCGCTTCGGTCTAACCGAACGAAGCGTAGACCGAACGAACGAAGCGTGTATATACAACGAACGCGAATCGGAGGGTTGACTTAGAGGGGATAAGGGCACCTCACTCGAAGGATTTGATCGAATTCCGATATCGAATTGGCCCGGGCAGCGCGGCTCGTATGGAGGCACAACTCTCTGCCATGGGGTGACTTCAACCCCTGCCAAGTCTCTTAAGGCTTTGAAAATAGAGCTTCTCCGATACACCTCGTGGACACCTACGTGTTTTCTACAAATACACTCCACTTGGATATATCTCGATGCTATGGCTTCCGGAATTTTATAGTTAGTAGACTTCGTTTCAAAACTTTCGTGACTGCCTGATAAATGACCGAGGGGGCGATACGGTTTTCCGGGATATGAATGTCTTAAGCATTGATGAACCGATCGAGCTAAATCTTTGAGCATCGGAGCACGGACCTGGGCGGGAGGCAGATAAAAAAAATACCAAGAATGCTAAAAATCCCAGAATCAAGCTTCATCGTCGATAATTCCATCAATGCGAGTCCATAACTCTACGGGGTTCCAGAATCAGCAGACTAAAAATTAACGAGACTGAAGTTTGCAACGTTGAGATTCAGAGAAAGATATTCGTTCTGTTAAGGACGTTGTATCGCGACGATCAAATCTAAATGTTTGTTTTCAGTTTTTCTTACATACAAAATGGTTTGCGAGCCTAAATTCATTGAGAAAAATTGTTACAAATTGACTAAAGAACAACATACTCTAAATCCAAGTTTGTTCAAGGTAATCTGTATTTGTTATATAATAAACAAGATTTAGAAAAAAATTTACCACCGATTTTGTTGAAAAACTAAATAAATCTTCTTCGATGTAATATAAAAGTTTATACCAAGTTTTAAGAGGCTTCACCATTTAGAAATCGAAATATTTAATGTCGAAATTTGAAAATGGTGATTTTTATAAATAAATATCTTGACTTCTGCATGGTGAAGCCTTTTGAAATTGCGTGAGAAATTAAATGTCACTTTGTGTAGTGCAAATCTAAAGGAATTCTATCGATAGAAAATTTTGCATGCAACGTCCTTAATTATTTATTGAATTTTGAAAATCATGGCAATTTTTCGTGTCGATTGAGTTTTCGGGTCACAAATTCTTTTATTGTCCGGACCAAATATTGAATAATATCTATGAGCTCTGCCGAAGAAACAACAGAATTTTGTTGCATTCCAACGATGCAAACTTTAACATCATAAAAATGACTCGAAATTTTGATCTTTTCACAAACTTTAAGTTTCAGGAACTTGTTTACGAAAAAAAAAGACAAATCGGTGGATCTCATTGACATTGGTCGTTTTGCTTCGAGCTCAAGTCAGTGAAGGTGGATATCCGCGGAGAATCTCCGGGCAAGGATAATCGATTATACTGGAGAACATGATTAGAAACTCGTTGGAACTTTTGCGATCAACGGTGTATACTTACACATTGGTAAGATGCTTGGAAGATGGTTAAAGAAATGGGAGATGGTGAGGGGTGGATTCGGCGCAACGCAACGATCCCCCATTCGCAATTAAGGATTTCCTTTCGCGAGGGTGTCGAAGCCCACGAAGTCACGAAAGGAATAAAGGAAAATGGGAGATTTGTGTTGACCCAGGAGATTGCCAGCACAAACAACGAGATTGACGAGAGGCTTTTTTTCTGGATATGCGTCACTGCATGTTGAGAGCCTCACATTTGCTCGATCCACATTAATTACAGTTTATTCCAAGCCCACAGGGAATAGTGTCATTTTCTTTTTGTCAAATCGATCTCTTTCATTCTGAATGGAGCATTTTCTAAGCTGAGTCCAAAAATCTTTTGCAAAACATTCACGACCACGACTTGGATCTTCAGAATACTCGGTCCACTCGGAATGCAACGAAATTATGTTTTTTCTTTAGCAGATCACGTAATTCTTATTAAATATTTACCCAGGACGATAAAACGATTTTTTTTCGGATCCAAACACAAAATCGGTACGAAAATTGTCATGGTTTTTGAAATTGAACAAACAGCGAATAGAAAACTTATTTTTCGTTGGACCCCAACGTTGCAAACTTCATTGTCATAGTAAAACTTTGGATTATGAACAAATGTTAATTCGTTATCAATCAATGACAGTCAGGGAAATTGACGAAACTTCTACAGTCGTAAATTTTCTCCAGAGGCTTTGGCGTTAATCTGACGATGAGACCAGGCAATAAGGGTGAAAATCTGCTCGCAGGAAATGAACTAATAACGAAAAACAGGGTGAAGAAACGACTAGGGGTCGTTCTAATAGCGCCTGGCAAGAGCCACAAGTTCATCCCTCGTAACTAAAATCCTGTCAATACGTACATACACATATCCAGTGTGCAGTTCATTTATTTGCACTGGAGCAATTAATCGATGACGCGAGTGTAATAAAAAATAATTATAACAATTGGAGATCAAATCCTACGTGATTAACTTTCTTGCGAGTGTCGAAAATGAAGAATTTCAATGTGAAGCACACAGAAAATATAAATAAAAATTGTCGACGTTTTTTCATGAATTTCTCGAGTGATCTCGCTCGTACAAATCGTCCGTTAAATTATAATGCACGAGTCCTTTGAGTCAAACATATTTTATGTTTAAATACCATAAAAAGGACGACACAAAGAGAGAAAAAAAAAGTACCAGTGTACGTGGAAAAGGTTTCTGGCCGAATTAGGGTTCTGGACGGTGGTAAACGCACTTCCGAGGGTAACGAGTAATATGAAAGAAAAAAGGATTTATAAATGTGGAAAAAAATGTTTCTACCCTTCTAGAGGGTCGAGGGGAGAACACAAGCAAACATGCCGCCGAAATAAGCCGTTCTAATTAAATGCTCTCGCCGTTTCCATAAGGCATCCTTACCACATATACGCTTTTTTGTGGATACACAATTCTACGTCCCCGCGTATGAGCGAGCGACATAGATACGACGAATTACGCTTGCAAATATTCACATTTGCTTCCTCGTTTTCATCAAACGACAATCTTTCCACATTTTTACTTACAAATCTATAAAGATCGGAAATAATTTTACCAAAAGACGTGAAAAGTTTTGCAATCGCTTCCACTATACGTTTTTGCATTCGAATCAACACCGGACTATAGAATGGACGATTAGAGAAGATCTTTCAGAAATTGGCCTTGGAAATAATCATCAAAGTTTGAAAAAACCTCATGTTCGCGTATTTTTTCGAAAATCGATGAAATTTTTTTTTTCTAGTACGAGCTTCTTCAATTGTTGACTACCGATGATATTCCGTAGGGAGAATGTTGCTTGTTATAATGGAATCAAACAGTTCATAAAAAAAAAAAAAAATTTCATGGTTTTTTCGAAAAAAAAGGCAAACTGCATAAATAGCCAAAATTTCAAACAGTTTCTGAATCGTAATGAAGCGTCGAACGAAATTACCGTTGAAACGTCGATAATGGTAGGACGAGTGACGCTACTGATAAACTCATTAAAAGTGCTAATTCGTTGGAGCGCGAAATAACGAGATGATTAGTATCATTAGCGTTCGTAGAATTACTGCTCATACATAAATTTCTTTACGGGATGAATATGGAGATTGAAAGAGATGCTTGAGAGCCAGGAGAAAAAGTACTGGTCGGAATTTTTCATGTGATGAGGAATTGCTCGCGTATGACGAAGGGATGAGGTGCAAAAAGTGGACGAAGAGTTCGAGGACAGATTGCGGTTTGGTTACGAAATCATTTGGACAAATAAACACGAAATGCGGAATCTACGTCGAGAAAAGGGACGAAAATGAAAAAAAAAAAGAAAGGGACGTACAGCTTCATAAAACGAATCGGAAGCGTGGGACTGTCTCGCTCTTCCTTTTCCCTTTTTTTTTGGTACGTGCTTGCCGCACGAACCAAAGATTTTTTTTCGTTTCGCTTAATAGGGTTCGCCCTATGTGAATTTTTCGAGAGGATCAAACCCGAATGCGAAAAGAGATTAAAGAGAGCTCGAGGACTTAAAAGAGCTGACGAGAAAGAGGAAATCACTGGGACAAAGAGAGAAACTGATCGATTGATAAATTAATGTCGAAAAATCTGGAACTTGATGAATTTCGCTTCGAATTTTCCATGTTTTCTGTGTCATCCATGAACTCTTAAATAACAGGAGGATTAGAAGGAAAGTCCATAACCGGAGGAAAAACCCGAACCACGTCGATCGAAGGTCGTAAAAGAATTTGACAATGAAATTATTTATTTTTTAATAAAAATAAATAATTGTTTATTTTAAATTATTTATTATGTATTTAAATTATTTTATTATTTATTTAGAAATTATTTATTTTTTAATAAAAATAAATAATTATCACGTTATCAAGTGATTGCGTGCAACACTGAGGACCACAACACACGAATAAACTTTGTTCTGAATTTTAATCCGAACTTTTATCGGAGCCCAAATAAAAAATCGGATTTTCGTAAATTTTTCACTTTTTCTCGAAATTTCACCTGGAGAACAAAATTCGGTCAGTTAAAAAAAAAAGAAAAAAAAAACAACGATGAATAATAATTACTTTATGAACGAAGCAAATTCCTCTGCTGAAATTTCAGTTTCTCAAAACTGTGACAAAGGCGCCACTATGAGATGCCATAAAATTTAGTAAACCGTAAAAAAATGTCAGGGTATAGTTACGTAACGTTAGAAGTAAAAACTACTTCGTACTACGGCAAAGTCACGTTCCGGGTCGATCGTAAAAACGCCGAAACTCGGCGTACGAGGGTGATTGGAATTTAGTGAGGACTCGTAAAAAAAAAAAAGAACAAAGTATCGAAACTCGTGCAGATCGTAAAAGCGCGATGCGTTTTTTAGCAGACGAGGGAGACATCCAGGAGCGAGTTACGAGACAGAGCTATCGGGAATTGTCCGTAAATACTGCGAGGTCAAAGCCTTTATACAGTAAATTTATAATTGAGTATATTTTTGTTAGAAAAAAAAAAAACACGTTGCCCATTAAATTTTTCACCAATCAGTACCGAAAACCGGAATGAACGCAACGTTCGATCGCAGGAGACGAGAATTAATTATCCCGCAGCGCCGAAACGAGGTATTTTAATGGGGAATTGTTCGGTACAAATTTGAAGACATTCAAAAATGTTAAGCTACCCCCGCATTAGAGCAGGGAATGCGAATGAAAACAATGGATGAAGGCAAAGGGATGGAAAGTAAAAAAAAAATAAGCTGCTGGAGAAGCTGTTTGGGTTACACGGTAGAGCAGCTTCCGATCGCATTATTTCGTGAAGAGAATGTGCCTGGACAGAGAAGCAAGAGCAGGGATGGTATGAGAAGAGGAAATGGGTCGTAGAGACAACCTTAAATTCAAATCTGTACGAAGCGAATGGATGGAGGAACGTGAATACTAAACGATATTGGGAAACGTTTTATGCCCTAAAGCTCTTCGATAATTGAAGTCGAATTTCGATTTAGTTGATATCGCTTGCCACAGAGAGTCTCGTCGTATCGTTAGGACTTCCGAGTGCATAGAAATATCAACAAAAAATATGTTTCCCCGACCAGCGCAGATTTTAATCAATACACTCCGACGTCTGTATATATATTTGAATCAACTCTCGTCTTTCGGGCCCAGTGTCACTGCAAATTTCCCCAACAATGGACGTCGAAATGTTCGTTTCACGTTGTTCGGCATAGAACTATGCCGATTGTCGAGAAAAACTTGAAAAGATGCGTCGATTGACGTTTTACGGTCGAAAAAACAGTGTCGGAAAATATGTGATCGTTGAATTATTCTCGAAATTCACGAAGGAAAAAAAATGACTCAGGAGTTCGCAAGGTTGAACGAAAAACCATTTTTCTATTGATTGTTTGTTCATTTTCAAAAACCATGACAATTTTTGCACTGATTTTGTGTTTGGATGTTAAAAAAATATTGTTTTATGGTCCTGACCAAATATTGAGCTCCGCTAAAAAGAAAATACAGAATTTCTTTGCATTCCAACGATGCAAACGCGTAATATGCAAATTTTTGAAAATTCTTCAAAATCTTGACGATATTTCGTAACCAGAGCGAAGGGATGAATGCTTCGAGGTTACAGCACATCATGAATTGTCTTTGGCGAAGCATTTGAGGTCTTCCCTACGTTATCTTTGGTTCTATGGTTGGTGGACCAAGTTTGAAGGAAGCTCGTAACCTCGTTCGTAGTAATTTGCGGTGAACAAGATTCCAACAACCGTTTAATAGACTGGAGTGTGTATTTTTCGATAAGAAAAGTGAGGCACGTTGTCGGGTTGACGACGCAACGCACACACGTCATAAAACGGCTCGTAGTTTATTTTTCTTGTGTTGTTGTCGAACGACAATTTGGTCGGTAGAAAGGACGAAAGTTAAACAAGTTGGGACGGCTATTCGGCTTGGACGAGGCATCGGTACAAAGCTGGCTAATAAATTTTCGTAATAAACGCCTGCGATGGTGTTTCGGCGCCTAGGAGCTTTGATAGAGAGCGAGGGAAGGCGAAGGCCCAAGAGTAAAACAGTTGGGGCACACGCGAGAAAAGGATGCCGCGTGTAGAATGACGTACGACACACTGGGGGAGAGAGGGAAAGGACGCCAAGAGGAAACGTCTTTATGGCTATAAGGGCGAGAGCAAGAAACGCTGGTGGGTCAGGTATAATAAAGTATCTGGATGATACCTCAGGGTATAGAAGGTTTATGTTCTAGTGCAGTAGCCGGCGGGACGACCGAAGGGGAAACGCGGACATGGAAAAGGAAAAGTTGGATGAAACAGGCTTTTTTATACCGCAGAGTTGATGGGTTTCCTATATCAAATTCCAAACCGAGCATGAAGCCATATTTCCAATCGATGAAGAAGAGCAATCATAATTGGAAAGTTGAGCGAAGATGACATTGGAGTTCGTAACGTTGGGATCCAACGACAAATACTTTTTCTATTCATTGTTTCTTCAATTTCAAAAACCATGACAATTTTTGTACGATTTTTGGTTTGGACTCTCAAAAACGGTCGTTTTATGGTCATGGGCAAATATTGAATAAGAATCTCGAGATCTGCTAAAAAAAAAAACAGAATTTCGTTGCATTTCAACGATGCAAACAAACTTAGGACAAAGGAAAAATCGTCAGCGGAGGTGGTAGAACCAGATCAGCATCCTGACGTCCTCCATGGAATCTAAAGCGACCAATTGGTCGTTTATCTATGCCATCGAGTTGCCTTTATCATCGATGGGCATGTTTTCTCCCAACTACGTGTCGAGCAACCACAAGGCTCATTGATGACTCGTTAAAATTGATCCGGATATCGAGCGGAGTGATAATTTAAATTGGACGACAACTTGACAATGAAACTTTGATCCATTGTACTCATCAGCAAAAGGTTGAACTACTCTACCAATTACCATCAAGCATCTTGACCGAGCACTCCATCTCCAGCTGTCTCGGTTCGTTCTACTTGGCTGCTTGAGGTTGGAAAGAAACTCTTTCCTCCTTGCATATGCGCGCCCACGCCAATCAGCTAGATTTGCAATCAAGTAACCACAGTGTGTCGCGTCAGAGCTTCTTCAGAATGGCCAGCAGAGCGATGAGCCAAAGCGGTAGGTTGAAAATGATAAATTCTAGTTTCAAGTGAACCAATGAGTTTGTGATTTGTGGTCTAAAGTTGGAAGTGGGGTTTGCTAGCGGCCTAGGAATTCCTGAGGTTGCTGGTGGCTCGTAAATCACCGGAAGATTCGATCACCGCCGGAAGTAGAGGCTTCGCTTTTCCGAGGCTTCGTGGGTGACCGAGGCCATTTGTCCCGGATAAATAACTTTACGCATTTTGCAGGAAAGCCGTGAAATAGTGAGTTTCTTGAGAATGCCAAAAAAATCGAGGGATGCGCGTGGCGGAGGTGGCAGGTTAGATTTATATGAAGAATACCGCAGAATAGTTATTTCGTATGGGAGTAAAACGATCTCTGCGATGTGGCATAGGGCAATTTTGGTAAAAGGGTTTGCCTATTTCGCTCAGTTCAACCGGGAACCGCACTAGCCACATTTATAGTGTCAGGTTGGGATGCGAGTAGGAAGATGGGAAGCTTAGCATGTATACAACATCATGTGCACCAGGTGACTTCGTGTCTCGACTAAAAGCAATTTGCATCCTACATTCAGAACGAACGGGGCTATGGGAATCCTTGTGGTCCAAACGCCTATAGCCGCTTTAAACGCCTCCTGTCATTTTCGTCGCTTAAAATCGTTTAACCTCGAGGGGGGAGTGTCCGGGAAGTGGTTACTTTTAGGTTACGACTTTAAGGACGTTGTATGCTAAATTTTCCATCCATAGAATTCCTCTAAATTCGCACCATACAAAGAGAATAGAGCATGATATCTAATAGCTCGCGTAATTTTAAAAGGTTTCACCATGTAGAAGTCGAGATATCCTTTCTTAAAAAACACATGTGGTCGAACTCGAAATTGTCGATTTCCGAGATAAATATATCGAAATTGAAGCCACTATTGGTTGCCATGGATACGTTTATTTATTCATGGCCATGGATTTATTTATGCGTTGGCATGGATCTTTTTATTCGTTGCCATGGGTTTATTTATTCGTCCCCAGATATATGGCAAAACCGATTTTGTGAATTCAAGTATCAGATCACGTGTAACACACGCTTCAAGTTTATTATGGCAACTGAAGAAATTATAACTGCGTGAAAAATTTCGAATATACAGAATTGTATGATAATGTGGGTGATTTAATAAAGGGAGTAATCAAAAAACCAAGCGGACGCGTAGAGGCCACGTTGTTGCTAGTTTATTTATAAAAATCACAATTTTCAGAACTTTTTCATAAGAGCGTGTGTCAAAAGTTCCAAGTGTCAACATTAAATATTTCGATTTCTAAATGATGAAGCCTCTTAAAACTTTTTATGTAACATCGAAGAAGCTTTATTTAGTTTTCCAAAAAAATCGGTCGTAAAATTTTTTCGAAATTTTGTTTACTGTATAACAAATACAGATTACCTCTGACAATCTTGGATTTAGAGTATATTGTTCTTTAGTCAATTGGTAACAACTTTTTTTAATGAGCTTGGACTCTCAAACCATTTTGTATGTGAGAAAAACTGAAAACAAAAATTTTAATTTGACCGTCGCCATACAACGTCCTTATAAGGACACCAAAAACCAACTCCCATTGAGTTGGATAGTCAGCTGGGATTAACTGGGTCCCCATGGAGAATTCTATCAAGAAGCTATATGCAGCTGGGGAAAGTAAAATGAGAGAAAAGTTTGATAATTTTACAAGTTAAAAAAATTTCTCTATCAAAAATGTAAGGTTAGCTTTTGCCGGCGAACAAACAGGCATAAATGAAAAACTAGAAAGAACAAGAAGTCTATGAAAGGCAAAGAGTGCATCGCGGGAAAAAAAAATAAAAGATCGAAATCAGAGGAAAATGAGGCGTAGGAGAAATACGAAAAGTACTTTTAGTCTGTGGCGGATTTTTCGCAGTGCCTGGAGCGTGAGAACACAGAGACGGTGTTAAGGCTGGGGTAGGGTGTTACCATACCGCAGGAATGAAAACGCGGGCTTGGTTGAAGTAGATATACCAGAGAGACCTCGAGAGAGACAGTGCCCCAGGATAGGATCTCGTCAGGCCGAGGACTCGTAGCTAGTGAGTCAGGGTACGGAGTTTTGCCGCAATTAAAACGTTTCTTTATTCACGGCTAGGAGGCTGATGTCGGTATAAAATGCGATGGTGAACGAGAGAGGGAAGATTCCCTCGGTATAAGCTTTTTCTGTGGTGGTAATGTTTCCTATTTATTTTTTTATTTTTTTCGTCTCTCCGTGACGGCGAGGCTTTGCCTGGTTTCCGTTCATTTCGAGAGTGAATCGGAGGGTGGTTGGCGCGTAGTGTATACCGCGCATCACCAACCAAATTAAATTCCCTTTACGAGATCGAGGGACGAAATGATTCCCGGGGGTCCTCGAGTGTTTTCCTCGCGATGTAAGTCCTGGCGACTCAACCAACGGACCTTCGAGGGTGAACTTTAATAATTCAAGGGCGTCGAGAAGTTTTTCTTAAACGAATGCCGCCTCGAGGAAGCATCAGAAAACTCCTAAGCATTTCTAAATCATTATTTCTTCGGGTCTTTTCTTTTTATTAGTCTTTCGTGTCCGCAAGAAAAATCCCTCTGATGCGTGCGCCTCCGTTTTCTTGCGATACGTGAAACACGAGATACACGTTTTTTTGTTTCCTTCGCTGGACAAACAGTTTTAAGAAATGAAACGATCTGTCAGGTCATCATCTGTTAACCGATTTCGATGACCCGAAAAAGCCGAAATATTTATTTTCCAATGTGATGGAAACTGCTAAAAAAAAAAAATTTGGGTCAATCTGACCCAAGGCGTTTTTCAAATTGTTGTATTACGGTAAATATGTATTTTTTCTTGTAGTAAAAAATCCATATTTTATGGCCCTAAAGTTTTTTTTTCTCACGAAAACGAAAATTAAACGGCGAAACATTCCGTGCCATTAAATGCCAAACGATCGGTGAGAGAAAATTGTTGGGGTCAAGACGAACCAGTATACACTCAAGGAAGTTGAAAAAACGATTTGCATTTCCAAGAGAAAAGAAAATAAAGTTTTCGCGTAATATATTCTGTAAAAATGACAGAAACCCTCGCGCCGTAATAAAATCGCGTCAAGGTTACGGCAACATGGCGTCGAAAACGAATAGCGAAGTTTAAACGGGATTTTTTCCACACGATCTCATTCTCAGGGCGCCGCGTTATCGTGTTCCATTGGATTCGTCAGCATGTGGATGTACGTACAGCGGGAAAGGCTGTACCATGATGAACAGCAGTCCATCGTGAATCATCCCTTTCGGTCGCAACGTTTTATATGCACGCCTATAGCGATAGAGTGGCGTTTTTTTTTTGCTGGCTAACCGCGATCGATCACCATGGAATTTCTTGTACGTGGTGGCAGTATAGCGAGGGTTACCTCGTAGGACGAGTCGCGGTTGGAAGTTCCAGGCTCGTGGAAAAAAGAGTAAGAGCTTTGAGCGAGCAGAGAGTGAACGATGGCAAGTTGAAAGTCACCGTCGAGCCAGCATCTTTTTTGGGTGGCTCGCGGGCACAGGATATTTGAGAAAAGAGTGACGGAACATTATTATTCTGCAAGTTTTAAGTAGAAGGTTTGTTTGCCTACGGGTTGGTAATTTCGCCAACGATTTTCATTAGAGAATGACGAAGCTCGTGCAAGCTTTTTGTTTTTTTTTTGTTTTTAATTGTGAACGAAAATCGTTGAGTCTGCAGCAAAAAACAAATCGATGGGTGAAAATTCTCGAGGTTTTGGTCGCAATTAGTTTTTGTTGTCGCTCTGCGTAATAATTCGACTGTTGACATTCGGCCCATTCGAGCGGGTCGAGGAAATCTCGAAGAAAAATGATAATGGCAGTAAGGATCTCGTTACGGGGTGCTGGGAAAGATTGAGAAAAAAAACAAGAAATAATTCTTGGCGAAAATACAGTGTAAGAAGCGTCGATGTTGAGAGAATGACGTAAAACGAGGCTCTCAAGGACAAGGGGATAGCAGAGTTGCCTCGAGTGTTCAGAGGCTTGGAGAAAACTTGAAGAGACGTCGTTTTTCCAGTACAACTCGTCGCCGAGGGACGCGAATGGCCCATCAAGGACGAACCGACCCACCCTCCTCCGTATATCAGTCGTTGAAAATTTCCAAGGATAAACCCGAAGAAAAATGAAGGGGATGCAGAGGATAAAAGATAAGAGGGGATGCGGAGGGTATATTTGGAGCAGGGGATGGCGCGAGGGTGAAGAAGAGGTTAAGAAGGCATATATAGGAAGCGAGGCAAATTGAGCGCTAGGTGAACTCGATTTCCACCGGTAATCCAGGACTTCCGTTTGAAGGGAGACCTCGCGTTTTGATTAGCAGCAGAACCTTCGTTTCATCCCCTCTCTCTTATCGCTGCGTTCAAATTGTTTTTATTTCTTTTTTTATCCATTTTATTCCACATTTTTTTTAAATCTCATCCCTTAGCTCATGCTCGATTGCTCCGAACCTTTTCCCATTAAATTCATCCAGATATCTATTGCAAAGATAGCATCAACGAGATCAAAAAGCCCAGGGGGTGAAAGAGTCCACGACGCAGAGCTATATATTGATTACCCGGCCAGTTGCTTTTCTTCTCGCTCTCAAAATCCCCCCCCCCCCCCCCCCGTACCGACCTCAATTACTTTTGATTAATAACGACGTTTCCTTTTTGTTCACCATTTTTTCCCTTTTTTAATACCATCCCTTCGAGCCCCGTGTCTATGGCAAGAGGCAAAATTCATACTGCTCCAAGATTTATCGTTGGAAACACGGCTCGGAGGTAAATGAATATTGGCCGGAACGTAAATCAACGTTATCTCTTATGAATTTTTCAGCTCGCTTGCCACTTTTCCTCGAGTATTGAACGAAAAAATCGAACGTGTCTACAGTTCCGACAAAATGTCAACCGGAATCATCACTTTTCTTTTATTTCGATTTCGAACTTCAAGGCAAGCCATTAAAAAAAAGGGAAGAAAAAAAAATTGAAATTGGAAAGGATAACACGTTATGGATTACGAGGTTTCTGCACTTCTTTATTCTTTTCAGCTTGATTCTGATTAAAATATCGATCCTGCACTCGTGCCCATGAGGCTGGAGCTCGCAACGTTGGGATTGAACAAAAAATATTTTTTCCATCGATTGTTGGTTCAATTTTTGAAATTCTGAACATTTTTCGTGCTGATTTTATTTTTCGATAGCAGGAAAGAATCGTTTTTCAGTCCTGACGAAATATTCAATGAAAATTACGAACTTTGATGCAGAAAAAATAGGATTTCGTTGCATTCCAACGATGCAAACTTTCACCTGGTCACTTGGCCTACTTTGAGGACATACTTTAGTTATAAAATTAATATCGAAGGTTTGTAACAATTAAATCAAAGTGAAGACTGTTAATTATTAACTGATGAAAACTTTGAACGTTTTAACGAGAGGATAGTCTTCGCTCGGCTTCATTCCTCGTTTGGAATGTGGAACGTGGAGCTGTGTCTTTTGCAATACAGTCGATAGAAATTTTCCATGTAGAATTAAATCCCCGAGCAGGCGTCAACACGTTGTTACGGCTGCTGTTGCCAGGGTTTATCGTCACAATGCCAAGCGAAGGCCGACTGAGTGACGTCCCCGTGACGTACATACTCGTAAGCCCTTTTCATCCATTCCGTTCTCACCCTCATCCCTTTCGTTTGATCACTTGTTTTTTTTTCTCGTTGTCTCGGCCATTATCTATCGACCGAAACGCGCGGGCTTCGTCGGCAGTGAATTCCAGCCCGACACAATCAACAGTATAGAGACTAACTCTCGGGTGGAATTTCCATTCAGTGGTTCACCTCTCGACGAGCTTATACGCGCTTATTAGAAACCTCGTGAGTTCGATTTTTGCTAGTCGATTAAGGGTGTTGAGTGCCTATGAAATTTGTTAATGTTAATTGTTCAATAAATAGCTTCTTTGTCGTCCTGAAATTTGTACACGGCCCCGTGAATACTTCATGTAAAAACATACCAAATTTTAACAATTCCTTCATCGTTACTCTAACCTCCTTATTAAGGGTTGAAATAAAAAATGATGAGAAAATTCTGAAAATTTAGTATGTTTTTGCATGAAGTATTTGAGAGGTCGTGTAAAAATTTCACGACGATTAGGAAGCTCGTTATTAAAAAATTAACATTTTGTTAAGAACAATTTTTTTAACAAATACAAAAAATATTTATCAATAAACCTCGTTTTGTTTCCGTTGCTTTTAGCGTATTGCAGATATTTAAAAATTGAGAGGTAAAAAAAAACTTATCGCAAAGTTATACCAGTTTCCATAAGATTATATTTGATTACATTTAATTTATTAATGTCAATTGTTCAATAACGAGCTTCCTAATGGTCATGAAATTTTTACACCATCTCTTAAATACTTCATACAAAATCATAGCAAATTTTCAGAATTTTCTTATCATTTGCGATTTAGGACTAAATATTCTTCACTCCGAATTTCTCATTCCTCGTTCTTTGATTCTTTTCAATTAATGCGCAGTGATATTTCCATTTTTCCAATGATCAGTTTGTAAAAGTTAAGCGAAGAAAAAAGAAAAAGTGTCCAAAATGTTGTTATCAATATTTCATTTACATCATTTGACGTTTTGTGAGTTTGCGTGGAATAAAATTTTGCTGCCAAGGCTGGAGCGTTATCCGCTCATTTTCAGACACAAGTTCTAGGTTCTCAATAAGAATTCGCTCGATAAATAAATGCAAAAGGCTCGACAACCGTTTACTATTTGTTGATTATGTTTTTTACAAAGTGTATACTTATTAAAAGTTCTTAAAGATTCATCGTGTTTAATATTTCGGAGAGCAGAGGGCAGAGAAACCTGAAATGGCACCTGCTGCTGCTGGTTTGCAGCCTGGGACCTGTTAACACCTTTGCGCACCCTTCAGGTTCGTGGGCTCTGAAGCGTTCGACGGTTGCAACACGCCACGACAAATTATTAACCTTCCGGGTTGCGGTGAGTTGCCTAATACGCGTTCCACTTTGCCAGCCACAAGGAAAGCATCGCACGAACGCCTCAGTGTGGAAGTAATTAACAGGCTGAGGCATGGCACAGTTTAATAGCAAGCTGCGCAGCCCAGCACGCAGCGAATGCATTCAATTTTTGTTTATATTTTCTATGATTCCCCCCCAACTCGACAGTAAACCGTTGGGCCGCGTCAATTTTTCTGTAATCGATTATCTCAGCAAGAAGTCAACTGAGTTTACACTGAAAACAAAATTTTGTTGGAAAAGATCGATATTTTTTTCGATACGTTCGACTATACGTTTTTTTTTAATAATCCCAAAAAAAGTGTCATTGCAGCAAGAAATCTTGTAGAAAGTCTCTTCGGAAGCAAAGTTTAGTCGTTCCAATCAAAAACCGAAACCAAATGCACTGCCAAAATAAGAAAAATTTTGAAATTATCCAAAAATATTTAGTTTACCGTCTTCAACAAAATATCGACGATTTTTAACAAAATATCATTTTCAGTGTACCAGGTGACCCTCGGAGGCTCGTTGGATGTCGGTGGCTCTGATTGATTGAGCACAACAAAGAGTTTTGCTATGAACAGAAAAAAATGGTGACCGAGCCGGATAATTAGTTGAAATGAAAGCTCCACGGAAATCGGAATATCGAAAACCTTAATCGATCGTTGAAATAAGCAAAACGAAACTCATAAAATTCCGAAAAGATCGTGCTACCTGCCCAAAGCGGATATCAGTGGATAATTATAATTTCACAAATTGCTTGGGATACCTGCGGTGTAAAGAAAAACATACCCTTGCCACTTGTGCTTATGTGGAGGGAAAAAAGGGAACCTTCATCCTCGATTCCAACTGACCGGATATTCTACCTGAAGCATTTACTTTTATTGGGGCGTGAAAAAAACCAGACGGAAACAATAGACGCAGCAATGTGGGTCGCGCCGTGTTGTGACGTTATCGGATGATTCGACGCTTCGTGTTCAACAAGCGTGATGCAAAAGCTCTCCTCGTGTTTTAACGAGCTCCGGTATGTATCGATTTTCAAGTGGAATTTCAACTCCATTAATTTCCTGGCGCAACACGTTCAACACGTTGAAGCATGTGACTGCCAGTTGTATCGAGGCAAAAGGCAACGACGTCGTGAATGAAAGGAGAAACGGATCAACTTGGCACGAGGTCATCAAAGCTCCAGCACCGTGATGCATGTGCAGCGGCTGATGGAGCTTTCGGATCCAATCCACAGATTCCTAAACTATTGTCGGGTGACCTTTCGACACTTCTGAACCTATTCGCAAGTTATTTTTCAATGGGAATTCAAATGGAGCTTCATGAGCTTTTTGCCATCACTGATTAATGATTTTTCCTTTTATTTCTGATTCAAATGAGCATTATTAGCCTCGATTTAGCGATGGGGACGATGTTGATGTTTGCATCGTTGGAATGCAACGAAAACTGATTATTTTCCATAGCAGAGTCCAAAATTTCCATATTCTATTCGTCAAGATGATGGAACAGTTTTCTTTGTCATTGGGAAACTGAGTTTACTAGAAAAATTGGAACGATCGCATTAATTGTCAAAATAATGATGAAAAAAGTATTTTTCGTTGGATGCCAACGATGCAAACTGCAGTATCATGCAGGCTTCTATTCAGTCCGGAGGAAAACAGTTCTAGACCCAGAATCATGCAACGATAATAAATTAGGGTCTAGACTCTAGACTGAGATGACATGGCAGTTGGAGGACAAAAGCCTTCCAATAAACTCCCTCAAGAGTCTATTGATCCTTCTAGATTAATTTGTTCTGGATACAGATTCGTAGACACAATAATATGCGGGGGCACCCCAAAGCACAATGCGTTCAACTTCGAGCATCCGAATTCCAATGAGAATTGAATCGAATGACAGAAGCCAGGGAAACGTGCTGATGGTCAGACTTTTTTCCGAGTCTTTTGTTGTTTTGATTGGAATTATGATTGCTTTCCAATCCGATGACTTGGATCTGGATTCTGGAAATACGGCACAAGGGTGATCGACTCAAAGCGAGTAAAGCATAGAAGCTTGACTTAAATCCAGAGAAATCCTGCAGAGATTTCATTGCTCATGGAGCAAGATTCGATCGAAGAATCTGGCAAAGTCAAAGTCTGATTAAAAAGTCTCTAAACATTAGAAAACTTATGGAAACAATTGGCCTCAGTATGAATGAAGAAACGCAAACCCTTTGCCTAGAAATCCAAACAATCCGTTAAGTTCCTCACACTTTCGATAAATTCCAAAAATCAAATTAATTAGCAAATATTTTATTTGTTAACTTTTCTACAGTAGCAACAACATCATCGAGATTCTATAGAAAAAAAAAAGTTTCCAGTAGTCACGATATTGACGAATTTCCATAGATAGGTCTGTCACAACAATAATAGAGAATCTGACAAATGTGTAGGAAATTCTAGAGGGCATTGAGCCCATGGAATCCCCTGAATCGATCAAGAGATAAGATTCCTCTAAAGACACATTCACAGATGCGGTCCATCGCAACAAATGGAGATAAGAATTTAAAAAAGGGGATTTCGAAAAAGGGAAGGGGATCGTGGCTGATGTAAATCAGAGAAAAATAAAACGATCTTGATTCTCATGAATGAATGCTGGTTCGACCCTTTCTTATGCTCACCACTGTTGATCTTGATGACATCGTAGTCTTTTCTACCGGAGCGGAAGCTCAATTCTGCGCCTCGAAATTTCAAGCTTCTCGCTTCCTCGTTGAACTGCATGGCGTTTGAGGGGGAAGGAAAATGTCAAGAAGAGCGAGAGGGAAAGCCAGTTGTCTGACAGATTCCCCGTGGCAGGATGACGCGGAGGGATCTGTTTCGGGGGTGGCTGTATACATTTCTGCTCTTACTACACGCGTTGGTAGGTGCCACCGACTGCTGCTCCCATTGCTATCTGCTGGTGGCATAGAGGAAGCGCACTGTAGCGAAATGATGGTGGAGCAAGTGAGATAGAGTTTGAAATTAACTGTCAATCTCAATTTCTCTCTCGTCCCTATTTCGTTCTCACCGCACGTACACATTGCGGAGGGACCAAGAGAAAGCTTCGAAATTTCATCCCCGCCATTTCTTTTTTGACTGACACCCTAGGTTTGTGCGTTGGGCCACTCCGAACGTAAATGGCCACGTGTCCATCAAATACTCTCGTCATTTTTGGATAGCCAAATGACGCACAGACTTTTGATTAAGTTGTTGTGTTAGTCAAGCCGGAAAGTTGACCAGACGCACCTTAAGGAGGTTGGCTACATACGACAATATGATAAGAATTTCATAAAATTTGGTGATAACATTCTTTGGCATCAAATACGATGACACAATTTTTTTTCAAATTTTTCGTCTATACATAGTTTTCGAATAATTGGAGTTTACAATATGTCAAAGATATACCTATGTATATCTGAATCCTATGCTTATGCATGTAAACTCTAGTATTCAATTACTCGAAAACTATGTAGAAGAAAAATCTTTAAAAAATTGTATTTTCATATTTAATACGAAAGAATATACTCACCGAATTTCATTAAATTCTAATCATTTCGAATTTTCCTATGCTTTTAAAATGGCAACATTATTGTGTGTAGCCAACCTCCTTAAGTTTGCCTGCGAGATATTTAGAGTTTTTTTTTTCGATCAGAACTTTATACCAACAGTTAAGGGATCGAGAAGTAATTTTGCGACAGAAAGTGAATTCTTCGGCGATGCTGCCCCAGGCACCGACTGTAGGAGATCATTTCAAGTTTCTAGATTTCATTTTCTCTGCAGGAAACATTACTTTGTACTGTTTCTGGTGAATCTCCATTCGCAGAGATAAAACTTAGGAATAAATGGCAAAGGGACCGTTTGAATCATGGAAAAGCCATGCTCGGGAATAAGTTACAGTCAAATATTTGTCTCCCATTCATATTATATTTTACGACGTGTGAATCCGACGTGCGTTGCGGGGATAACGATCCCCACACGTGGTCACGTGGCCACAATATTGCTGGGAACAAAATAAACTCGTCTCAATTAGGTTTTTCATGTTGACTCGTGGACCTCATTTTTTCGACGATATTTCAGGGGGTGATTCTGGAATAATATCCAACGCGTACCACCACAAAAAAGGAAATCGTTGGCCAGCCTATAAATTATATGGAGCGCGAGAGAAGCTTTACGACCGCAGCGATAATAATTGTCGGCATAACTCACATCCTGCAAATTAGGTCTTCGAAACCGGTATTCGAACAATTATCCGCTACATTAAGTACGAAGGGTTCACCAATCATCGTGCTTTCGTATTATTGGTACGAACGTTCGTCTACAGAGCTAGCATACCCGTTAAGTAGTGGGAGCCTGACCCCTTTCGCTCGCGACCTCATTGCAATGACTCTCGAGGTCTCGAAGCGATTTTCCTGAGATTACGAAAAACAGTTCGATCACGATGATGAAGCATCATTTTGAAAACTGAATTTACTAGAAAAATTGGAACGAGTACATTGATTATCAAAATAATGAATAAACGAGATATTTTTCGTTTGATTCCAACGATGGAAACTTCAGTATCATGTTTCATCCTTGTTTGGCTCGTAGCCCTTTTACGAGGAAGCCGTTTGTCAGCCATGAGGCAGCTCTGAAACGATCTCGAGACAAAGTCTGCGTCAGTACCGAATTACGATTTTTTTTATTCCCGGATGTCCATGGATGGAAAAATAAGAACAAGATTTAGTTATTTTAGGGGCAAAGGGAACGAGAAGATTGATAAAATTGTCAGATTAACTCGAAAAATGGATTTCATTGCGGAATGGATTTTTTGCTGTCGTGTCTCTCGGAATATGTAGTATTGATTGCCAGCCCCGGAAGAGCGTCGCCTGGACATGAAAGGACTCTCGTTGAGGGATAATATCCTCAATCCCTCAGGGTGCGCTGTTTGGACGAGGACAAAGAAGAATGCGACAAGAGATCAGGGAGGATCGCGTGGATGGAGCAAAATTAATGTTGCGTAACAAGTTCGCCGACGAAGGCAGTGGAGAAAAAAGGTTACGAGTAGGGTAGAGGTCAAGCAGGTCGTCGAATCACCTTCAACCTTTCCTGTGTTTACGCGCTCCGAAGGTCAAAACGGATACTCTGCCACTTGAATGTCTCATAGTGATTCGGTGCCTGTGTAGTACCTCAAGCTCGTTGATTGGAAGAACTATGCCTTGGCTTACGGAGAGTTGTTAACGAGGTTGGATCACGAAATCAAAATAATCAGAATTTTATAAAATTTGGTGATAACATTCTTTGGCATCAAGTATAGAAACACAAAATTTTTCCAAATTTTTTATTTCATGGTTATCGAATAATTGAGAATTAAATCAAACTTCTTATGCACGAGATGTATACCTGTATATATGTAAACTCTATGCTTATACACCTGAACTTTAGTGTTCAATTACTCGAGTACTACGTGGTGGAAAAATCTTTAAAAATTTGTATTGTCATATATATTATTAAAGAATATATTTACCAAATTTTATTAAATTCTTATCTTTTTGAAATTTTGCATGATTTCAACGTGGTTCAGCATGGCAACATTGTATCGTCATGATCCAACCTCCTTAAGAGAAAATAATGAAAAAGCATTAGAAAAGAAAATCATGATGTAAAAGAACGAGCAGAGTTATGAATCTTGAACAGGGCTCAGCATTTTTAATGACTCCTGTTTCCGTCTTCACGTACTGTTTCCCTATGCAAAGAGGTATTTTTAACCCTTACTTGCTACACCTATGTAGAATTACGTACTTGCCACCATGGCGTAGATTTGTACCCCAGTGACAAAAATGCTTATAAAAAACGAACTACTGAATATTTCGACTTGAAAATTGTTGTAAAACTTATTGAAAGCTTTTTTTTAAAAGATCGTTTACTTTATATGGCCAAAAAATAAATTTAAGTACACTAAAAAAAATGATAAAACCAACTAAAGTGGACAAATGACTATTTTCCTTACGGTGACAAGTGAGGGTTAAATTTACATTATTCTTATCTCATCGAAGGTGATACCTGCCGAAAAGGATGTAAAAAATTGAGATTTCCATGCAAAAGGTAAAATTTCAAGGACCACATCGTTTCTAATTGTGTGACCAAAATGAGGAGCGTCCGGAGAGTTTTCCATGTGAGAAAACGTTTTATCAAAGGATGAAAAGTCTAAGTACCTCTTGAGCATCTGGTCCTAGTGTCGCAGTGATTCCAATTACCGCGTATGTCTTGAAAGTATACCAAAAAGCTATCTGAGTCCAATTGATTATCGTTCCGCTTCCGCGCCTTTTTGTCGAGTTCGTAATAAAGCTCCGTTCGGGGAAAAAAAATAAGGGTGAGCAGAACTCAAGAGAGAAAGGGATGGCGGGGATTTTTCGGGTACGAAGGGATAGAGTATTATCTCTGGGCTGCAACACTCTGTATTGGGGAAAAAGCGATGGGGGAGAAAGAGCACAGCACACAGGAATCGCAACATCATCGTTGTTGCTGCTGCTGGTGAGACGATACATCAAAACTGTTGGACTGGGCGATTCCGATATCGACAATGGCCGGACGCGCACAATTCAGGATTATTTGTCTCTACTGGGTGTCCGACGAGAGCTTTGATAGAATTCTGGACACAGTCGATCCTACTGCTGTCACTTCTTATAACGGAAACGCAAACAACCATCAGTCACTATTCAATTCTTCGATTTTTATCTCATGCTGAACACCATGAGTAGCTGCTGCCCGTTATTTGTCGTCACAGTTGAATTTTCCAGAAAGACAAAAGTCACAGCTTGATCGCCACTTTCAATAAAAATATGTATCAATCGCATCTGAGCAGTGAGAAAAATGAGAGTTTGCTTTCCAGTTGTGTCTCTCGCTCGGAGCCAAACTCGAGCAACTGATAAGAAGCGGCAAGGTCCAATAAAGCCTTATCGAGAAAGTTGCCCACGAACAAATCACTACAGCAAGTTCAACGGATCAATCTTACAATCTGGTATCAGCCCCCTCCTGCCCTGACTTGGTCATTATTCGAGACAAAGTTGATCAGTAGCCAAAGAAGAACAGATGGAGGTTCGTGTGAGGTTTGCAGACGCGATATTGAAGCCAAAGAGCAAACATTTAAAAGCGTCATTGCAGCAGAAAACGTCATTGCATTCGCCACCCCATATACATGACCTCCATGCACTTACCATTTCGGTTCGAGCCAGGCGAGGATCCGATGCTGTTACACACGTATTAGGTTAAATCCCCGGCCATAGTATTACGTATTATCGTACAGGAGAGGAAGGGAAATGTCAGGGTTATAGCCGTTGGTAGTGCAGGATCGAAAATCGACAGTGGGTATTATTACGGAGGTGGGATGTGTGCAACGAGGGAGTGAGCGAGTGACAAGGGGCGAAGCTGCGAATATAGGGGGTCGATGGGGGAAACCTTTGCCAGAATTAGTCGCCGCCAAAAGCTGTTGCTGACCATTTAGGATAAGGCCTAGTCGTTTCACTTCCGGCATGCTCTACCAGCCTGCCCAACAAACCTCCTGGCTATATTCCACCAACATAATTACAAGTTGCTCTGAAAAGAAGCTCCACCGTAACAAGCCTATAACTTTGAGCATCTTATTTACGAGAACTAGCTTCTGCCTGCGACTTCGTCATTCCACACCCTTTTCACCCTTAAGGGTTGATTTTCGTGATAAAAACCATCCTCTGTCCTTCCCCGTGACTCAAACTATCTCCATACCAAATTTTATCTAAATAGGTCCAGCAGTTGAACAACAGACATACAGAATTACTTCTGCATTTATAATAGTAGTAGAGATTAGTAGGGATGCGAACTACACGTGATGGCATTCTTCAGCCAAAAGAAATGCCATAGGTAGTTCAGAGTCGTGATGGATCGATGCCAAAGCCAGTCCGCGCGAAGCAAAATACACCGTGGTGTTGGTATACAAATAATAGTTGAGCCTTGGTATGCCCTCGACAGAGCCTTGCTAGAACTTTACTCAGCTGCGACCCTGGATTTTATTGGCCGTGTGAATTTCTCGCGGCTTATTCTGCCACCAGAGTGCACGCCGCTAAACTTTGTGGGACGGATTACCATATGACCCTGCTGCCTTGTTGCTATACTATGAGCCAATGTCAAGGCTGTACTTTTAAGTGTTTGCGTGAAACTCAATACCACTGTTGCTGATGATACGCTCATTCACAAGTTCAGATTTCACGAATTCGAATTCGAAAAGTTGTTCTTAAAATTTAGAACTACGGGAAAATATCAAGATATGTTGAGAAAAGTTGAAATGCCAGCTCCAGGAGTGGCTGATGATTGGTTGCTTGAAAACTAATCAATCATTTTGTATACTTGCCCATTCCCTGATTGGAAACGAACTCCTGAGACTTTGGACTCACCTGAAACATAAAAATGAACATGCAATTAATGCGTGACTCGTTACTCCAATATTTTTGCTAATATTAAAAATATTTATGGAGAATGGATTGCAAATGAGTATCGAAGTCAATGAGGGAAGTAAAAACTGGAAAAGAAACTGAATGCATAATTGGGGAATTCGCTGCATTCAACCGCAAAGCTAACGGTAATTCTAGGCATAACAATAAAGTTGAAGTGTCGTTTTAGAATCTGCCTCGATCAGAACTTTGTTCTAGAAAGAAAAGTCCCGGCTGCCATATTGCAGAGGGTGTCGCGAGAACGGTGACTATCTTTGTGTGTCAAGAATGAAGAGGATAACGTTGCATTTTCTCACGGGATGAGAGATAGTGATGTGAGTCACGTGGGTCACGTGCGAGTAAGATTTAGCTGTGGATGAGTTTAGTGAGAGCGTGTACGGGTCGTGCAGAAAGCGACGAGGATGGGGGACAGAAAGGGGGTTTGTCAGAGAAATTTCCACCCTCTGAGAGAGGGGTGAGACTAAGTAAGTAGAGGTGAAGTCATTTAGTGATAACAGTGGCATAAAAGGCTGTGGGGCCTGAAGTAACATCAAGGAAGGAATCAGCCACCCCAAAGAAAAGCACCATGCAACTCTGGTATTCCATCTAGGCCAAGAAGCGCCCCTGCAATTACGTTGTTTATGTAAGGGCGTGGTTCGCCTTGTTCCTAATTCCCATCCCGAAGAGAGTACTATATACACAATGAAATGACCGAAAAGCGATAACACGGTGTAGCCTCAAAATTCCATCCGCTGGGCTGGGGGCTAGCCTCGATAAGATCTTTGCAACGCTAGAGCTGCGTTATCAAAGTCTCTGCTACATCACTTTGAAGATCGGACTGCAAATTGGACGGAAAATTGATCGAACTAATAGAATGACTCGAATGAGCAAGCCCTTCACTTTTGGCTGTGGCGATTCATTGATGCGGGTTCCTGAGGGCTCTTTGGCACTACATCAAGGGATCATGCATACTGAGTGCAGATACTACTTCTATTCGTAGAAGCAGTACGGAGTAGGTTAAAATTGCGAAAAAGGTCATTGATCGTAGAAATATCGAACTGGGTGCAAAGCTGAATGTTTCTGGATTAGTAAATGCCACTTGTTTTAAGAATCTTGTTATTAAGGAGGTTGGATCACGAAATCAAAATAATCAGAATTTGATAAAATTTGGTGATAACATTCTTTAGCATCGAGTATAGAAACACAAATGTTTTTGCAAATTTTTTACCACATGGCTATCGAATAATTGAGAGTTAAATCGAACTTCTTATGCACAAGATGTATATCTGTATATATGTAAACTCTATGCTTATACACGTTAACTTTAGTGTTCAATTACTCGAGTACTACGTGGTGGAAAAATCTTTAAAAATTTGTATTGTCATATATATTATTGAAGAATATATTTACCAATTTTATTACATTCTTATCTTTTTGAAATATTTTATGTTTTTAACATGGTTTAGCATGGCAACCTTGTATCGTCGTGATCCAATCTCCTTAAACATTATTATGTTGAAGTTTGCATCGTTGGAATGCAACGAAATTCCGTTTTTTCTTCAGCAGAGCTCATAATTATTATCCAATATTTCGTCCGGACGATAAAACGATTCTCTTTCCGAGCCAAAAATTCAATCGACACGAAAAATTGCAATCACTGTCAAATGTCAATAAATAATTAACAGAAATTATATTTTTCGTTGCATCCCAACGTTGTTAACTTCAGAGTCGTTAAACATTGAGGCCTCTTTCAAGGTTCCTGATCTACTGGATTGCACCAAAAGCAACGAAGCAAAACTCGCTTTTCTCTTTTTGTAGAACTTGTTATGATTTGACGAAGCCCAGCAGTAAGAATCCATCAAAATTTCTTCGGGTCTGGAACGAATGAAGACGTAAGTCTAGGATTTGAAATGCAAAGTACCAATTGCGATGGTATTCTCGGTAACAGCATTATTAGAAGACATAAAAGCCACCAGTGGACCCCTTGTCGGAATAAATATTGTAAAGTACTTGTTCGGTTTTAACGGTGGTAATTTTGCTGCTCCTCTTTACTGGGCAATCTTTCCGGACAACATTGCAACTTTAATGAAACTACAGCGGTAAAAAAAAAACACGTAACGTCTTGGGACAACCCTCTAGGAATATCCACCCTCTTTGCGACGTTCTTATTTGCTCCCCTCGTTTTCTCAGGGTTCTTTGGAACCACAGGTCGAAAAAAGCTTTTGATATTGCTTTCATGCTTTATCTTTTCTCTTTTCGTTTCCTTGGGCCCTTCGCATAACCATGAAGACCCTTCGCTTTTGCGCCCTCCACTGGTGGAACGTGTTCGGAGATCCGGAATAACCTAGTTTTCATACTAGATCGTGGAACATACAAGAACAATTGGGAGTCGAAGATGCGGGCACGGGTTTATGGACATCCATAATTCGACGGTCGTCCCAAACGGAGCCTGTCTCATTTGATACGAAATACGTTGGCTTTATGTCGCAATTAATTCAATCTTTTTTCCTACGAAGCAAACTAGTACCCTGTGATTTTTCCGTGATGCCTGAAGTGAATGCGTGATAAGCCAAAAAACGAGAGGAGGCGGTAGGTGTACGTGCTCGAGCTAAAGCCAAATTAGTACTGCGTGTGTTTGTGCGTCAAAGCATGAAATACGACACATGAACCAAGACGCTCGAAAGGTCATATCCGACTGGGTACTTTAATTAAAAGTGCTGCGAGCAGGCAAACAAGATTCGGAGGCTTTTGTCTCGTTTTTTTATTTGTTTTCCTGTGCGTCGGTGGGTCGCGTTAATGAGAAATCTCGAGAGAATTAAAAACTCATAGAGGCCAAGGAATTTCGTAGGGGGTCAAATTATTTTTTTTTGTAATCTGTTTTGTTTCTTTTTTTTTCGTTTTTTAGACTAAAACCGAGATTTTGGAAAATTGTCGTACAAAGTCGCGAGATTTAAACAGTTGAGAAAAGTTACGAACAAGTGGGTTCTGAGCGCTCGAGAACCTTCCAATCCTGTTAGATATTGCACACGCGAGCCACACCGCGTTATTCTCATTAAATTCATCCGCGCAATAACGAGATTTCGAGTGGCATGTATAGAGAATAATGCATATAAATAACGCACCAAGTCCCTAACAACCAGTGGATTTTCCGAGGGGTGCACACTTTTAATTCGATTTCGTCAACGTTCCGTTGCTCCGAGGTCCTTTGACGTGTGTGCGATTCGCGTATACGCGAGCTCGCCTCGCCTCGCCACCAACCTTTCCATGCGCCCAACGGAGCATCAAAAAATCTGCATTACCGACACAAAACATCATCTCCATCGTTGCGCAACCCACTAAACGAAAATATAACGGCAGGGGATTCAATTACGAGAACGGTTCCCTCTTGTTTCGAGTTTCAGCTTCGCGCAGGTATTTTCAACCCTTTCTCAGATGTCTTCGCCCTTATCAACCCTCACACGATTTAAGGGTGAACTACAAATCCTAAATCTCCGACACTGGAGTTCGCAACGTTGGGATTCAACGGAAAATATTTTTCCTATCAATTATTTGTTTAATTTCAAAAACCATTACAATTTTCGTCCCAATTTTTCATTTTGATCCTAAAATAGATCGTTTTATCGTTTTGAACAAATACTGAATAAGAATCTGGAGCTCTACTCAAGAAATAAACAGAATTTCGTTAGATTCCAACGATGCAGACTTCAACAATGTCTAAATCTTGTTTCATCGTAATCTTCATAACTCATACACACATCCGTAGGCTTTTATGTTTTTTCCGAATAAAAGCCAATCCGTTCGGATATCTGGAGAATTTCGCATGGACCAGCGACCAGAGAATTCTTGTCAAAATCCGAATTTTCGGAATTCGATTGAACAACTCTGTACCGTGTATAAAAATAACAAAACAAAAGAGAAACGTAGGAGGAGGAGAAGTTAGAAACAAGAACCGACCCTTGGAGGAAGTAAAGCTCCGGTCGGCTCTTATATGCCTGCAAAAGTGGATGAAGGAGACACCCGGAAGAGTAGAGAGGAAACACAATATAAAGGCCTTTATAGCGGAAGCCACTTCAGACGAGCGTGCAGTTTCCGTTGGTTTTCGTGTGTCACTGCACACGTTCCAACAACGATGAATGAACAGCGTTTTTATATGCGGCCGAGCCAGGGAAAGAGGCTGAGGAAGCAGCAGCGGTCCACGGAAAAACATGTAAACGCGGTGAAATCTCATGTTTTTACTGCAACCACGGAGACTACAATGTTGTCGTAAGAATAATCGATGCTGATAGGCCAAGAAAGATTGCAAGCGGAAGTAAAAATTCGACAAAATCCAGAGAGACTTTCCTTCCGAATCAATGAATAAAATTCCAAAAAAAAAATCGAAAGATAATTTAAAAAAAAAAGTCTATTTCAATGTCTACGAAAATAAAGATTTTCTGAAAACCAAGACAGCGACAAGGTGTTAACATCACATCACGACGATGAGAAGACTGAGAAGGCTCGAGATGTAATCGATTTGGCGCCCTTCGGAGCATCGGTTTGAGGAATAGAAACGCGTGCGTGGGTGAATTTGCAAGGCATGCACATCCGGTGTACAGAAGTGGAGCCGCCGGGCCATGCGTCACCTTTGATTCAGCGAAATTTGAGACGGCTTTCCACACGCCAATAACGCTCTTGTCCACCGAGCGAGATCCTTCTACGCGCTGCGTAGGGAGCTATCGAGTCTATTGTTTCATATGGGAAACTTGGCAGCTTTGTCTAAGCCCCGAGTACAGATTGAGTCGGTGAATAAGCGAGCGTGGATAGCGAAGAATAGTCCGCTGTCATTGCGGGCTATCGATATGGAAACTCTAAACGCTTTTTTCATTCTCTCACATGGGGACAATCTTATTGCTGCTCTGATCTAGCCTGCAGCGAACTTTTCTTCTCCATTTTTTTTACTAGACCTCTCTGGGTTTGGCTGTTTTTGTTCTTTGGCATATGAAACGTGAATGGATCACTTGCCAAAGCGAACACAAGCCCCCAAACCACAGCAGGATTCTAGAGGTGTGGTGGGCCATAGTTGTGGAGACTGCAATATCGAATTTCCTCAGAGAGGGCGACGAGATGATCGATATTTTTTTTTTTTCTCTGCCAATGCGACAGGCTACACCGTGCTCAATCGAACAAACGACTGTCCTTGTGAAGACTCTTCAGCAGAATGGATTTATAATCCGATCCCTATTATTCGAGAATATATTTCGATGTCGTAATTGGAGATATCGCAGAATATGTATTTCGGTTCTTACGGCTAATGGGATTTTCTCCGATTACTTCTCCGATTACACGTGTCGCAGCTCCATTCAATTTTTGGCGGATTCTAATTTTCTGCTCGCATCCAGCATATCATCGGTCCTGGCATTTTTTTTTTTTTTTCAGTTATTCTGAGGCTAATTTTTAAATTGACTGTCAAATTTCGTTGTCTAAATATTTCCCGCAACTTGAAATAATTCGAGATTCATTTTGATCGATTTTTAACTCGATATCAAAATTTATAAAAAATCTGAAATTCTAGTCTTCGCTTTCTTTTCTCGTCAGACACGGGATTTCCCGAAGATTATGTCTGGGAGGTCTGTTCACGTCTCATAAGACGTGAAATAATAGGCTGACCGTGTTATCTCATCGTTTTTGCGAGAGGTCTCTTCAGAAATGGCCTTTTAAGCTTTTCAAACACTTAGTTATTCGAGTGCGAGCGAAAAAAGCACGCGAAGAGAATCTTGAGGAAGAAAAATTAAAAAAAAAAAAAAAAAATCTTCGTGTCACGATGGAGGAAGACCGATCGAGCGTTTTACCTTCTTTTTTCTACATCCCATAAGTGGGGGAACACCATCTTCAAGGATGGTTATTTTTATCCGAAGAACTTGACTCTTCCGGAGGCTAGATCGACGTACGAGCATTCTGTGATGAAAACTTTATTATGGCATCGCGTCCGCATCGTATTTTCCAAAAGCGAAATATTTCCATTTGAATTTTTCTAAATCAATTTTTCAAAATCAAGTTTTTTTCAATTTTTTGGAAAATCACTCGATTTTCAAAATAAAGTTGGAGCAGGCCGAATGAATTTTCGGAATTTTATTGCTCATGATAATCTTTTCAAAACTGTCGCTTTTATTTCAGAAAGTCGATTGGTGAAAAAAATAACGCTCGAAGGGCAAGATTTAATTTTCCAGACTGTCGAATTTTGTTGTACTTGGCAGTTCGGGCTGGATGATATAAAAGTGAAAATTCAATTTTTCTCAAGGCCAAGTTATATTGGGAGATGGACGAAAAGAGCAGCAAAAACATCGAAGGTCTCGAGGGATGGAGCGAACCCTCGCGAGGAACTCGAGAAGGGAAAATATCGAAGAAAAATGTTGTGTAAAAACTTTCCACCAAACTACCTTGGAAGCTTGAAAATGTTTATTTTGATTTGTAAATGGAAAGAACGTTAAAAAATCGAAACCAATCGAATTGACAGAAACGGTTCCAAAAAAGTTCCGGTTCTAAAAAAAAATGGTCAACGTCTTGAAAACACAATGTGAAAAACCTTTTTTTTCTACAATTATAACTTGAGGGAAAAAATTGTTGCATCAAGGATCTTCGAACTTATTTTGGTAGTTGGAAAAGTGGGCTCAAATTCCGAGATACGTTGGAAGTATAAATGAGATCGTGAGGGGCAGATAAGATAAAAAGAAAAACCCCGAAAGAGCAGAAGCCAAAACAAGGGGAAGAGAGGGAGAAACGCGAGGAAAACCCAGAAAAAAGCTCCTGAGCTTGCATTTATACGAAGAACGAGATAGGAACACGTACAGCATTGGGATGCTCGTGGCGATCTCTCAGCTTTGTATTTCCCAGAGCGTTGGTAAGGAATCAACGAATCCGCACGTATTGTGCAACTATCGAAAGCTCGCGTGTCTAATGGAATAGACCTTTTGTGCATGGGTCATTCGATGCCAAAAGTTAATCAACGCCTCTGAGAAGATTAACACGCTTCATTAACCCTAGAACCGTAACCTTTATTTTTTTACACCTATTCCGGTAATTTTTGGTGTAAAAAATGGCGCCAATTTTGAAAAATTCACATCTCCGGTAAAACTTAACGAAAAGGGTTCAGCTTGGGCTCATTTTTTTCGTTTTTTAATCCATAGGATCACGTGAGCCTGAGGCAATTTTGTTTGAAGTAAAAAAATTAGACAAAAATGCGGTGCAATGATTTCAAAAAACGGCAGAACACCTGGGGTCGTTTATGACCCCAAGTCACCATTTTGGGGTTAAAAGTAAAGAGACGTAGATTTTTTTGTGTATTTATTCCTTCGCTCCTGCAAGTCTTTGATTTTCCATTTTGCCATTTTTTGTTACTAAATATATCGATTTACTGTCAAGGTCAAAATAAGTCAGCGCGAAAAACTATAAAGTGCAGCTTGCAGTTTGCAGCTGCCGCTACCAACCTTCGGGATCGATGATTATGCAACTTTTTCGGCATCAAAAAGGATCCTAGTAGCAATTTTCAGGGATGCCTTGTGAACATTGTCGATTCATATGTTCGTGAATATTCCGAGGTGCATGCTGCTGCTTGCCACTTCGTATATACGGAGGCATGCGGATGAATGAACGAGACTAAATACAATCGGTTGATTGTGAGGCTTTCTCATGCCGCGAGTCTCACCATTTTGCGGCTGGTATTGATCCTGTTTGCTCCAACTTTATGGAAGAGAAACAGCCCGCAAGAGAGAGGGAGGGAGAGTGAGGGAGGGAGGGAGAAAGAGAATTTTGTAGGAAAGCATGGTGTAGCACGTGGTTTTAGTATTCGGCGCGCAAACTTACGGCAAACGTGAGTGGAATTTATTCTCGCGAGTCTTCTCGGTGCGGTGACTCGCGGATTGGATAGCGTTGAGAAGAGTCACACGTAGTACGAGATCTGAAGGACAAATCGAGTCGGAGGGGAGCGGAAAAGCTCGACGAACCAAGGCCTGACTCGCGCCCTCCGTAATTGTAGATTCAAAGGATATTGTACACGATAGAGGGAGACCCGGATCCCCGGGGACAATTTTGAGAATGCGGATGATCCATAGATTTTTTTTTGCGTGTATATTTACGATTCTTACACGAGTGGCTTTCGCTCGGAGGAAAAGTGGCTACTTGACCTGAAATAATGAAGATGCTGCTGTGATTGGTGCGGCAAGAGGTTCGTAAAATTTTCCCGTCCGTCGACCACTTTTTTCCAAAATAAATAATAAAAAGCTGTCAAATTTGAATCGTAAAAATAATCATAGAAAAATAAAATAAAATAAATTTGAAAAAAAAAATAAAAATAATTTTGATCGATAAGGACGTTGTATGGCGACGGTCAAATCTAAATTTTTGTTTTCAGTCTTTGTTACATACAAAATAGTTTGCGAGCCTAAGTTCATTGGAAAAAGTTGTTACAAATTGACAAAAGAACAACATTGATACGCCAAATCCAAGATTTTCTGAGGTAATCTGTATTTGTTATATAATAAACAAAATTTCGAAAAAAATTTACGACAGATTTTTTTGAAAAACTAAATAAAGCTTCTTCGATGTTACATAAAAGTGTATGCAAAGTTTTAAGAGGCTTCACCATTTAGAAATGGAAATATTTAATGTTAAAAATTGCAACTTTTAACACAGGCTCTTGTGAGAAATTACTGAAAATTGTGATTTTTATAAATAAATATCTCGACTTCTACATGGTGAAACCTGTTAAAATTGCGCGAGCGATTAGATATCACGATTCCCTTTGTGTGGTGCAAATTTAAAAGAATTCTATCGATAGAAAATTTTGCATACAACGTCCTCAATGCCAAAAGATGGTCAAAAAGTGTCTTTTCAAAAAAATGTGTTCCCTGGAGTCATAAATATTTTCCCCACCAACTTTTTGTGAGTTTAGCTAATGAACCGAAAGTTGTAGAATTTTTTTTCCGCACCCTTCCGAGGGAGCTTGCCAATTTCATTCACGTACATGGCCCGCCCCGCGAAAAATATTGTCGCCTGGTGTTACGGTGTAGGTACAAAAGCAGCGCGGGTCCATCATCATTGTCATCATAATCAACGTTATTTGTCGCCAGATCGACCCTTTTATTCAAAATGGCGTCGCGGCAACAAGCCGAGGGCTCTTTCCGCATTTTGCCAACACCAGATGTCGTCATGGCGTGTTGGGACACGAGGATTCACAGGAAGATGAATAGTCCGGAGGAACAAAGAGCGAGTATGAATGGCTTCCTTGATCAAGGATCATCGTTTCCTCGTATGGATTCCTTTGTCAGTGGTCAGTAAATCTCCAATTTGAACGAGGCCCTAACCTCGCCCCTTGAAACCGCAACTTTGTGTGCCATTTCAACTTTTCTCAAAGGCTATACCCCGCACGAATGAAAATAAATCGTCTACAGCATGTTCTGCGTGCTGCTTTGACTTCCGGGCTGTACAGTTCGACGAGCTCTCCTTCGAAAAACATTCGACACGGTTGTTTTGACAAATATTCAGTAAAATGAAAAGAAATCACTGTTTATTGCGATTGAATGAATAAAAATGATGATGCTAAACGCGTTTTCCACGCATTTCTTCCTTCATTACTACGCATCGAGGCAATGGCATCAATTTTTCACTCCCTTCTCCTCGAAGTAGGTTACCAATTAAAAAAACAGGGCCCCATCGTTGCGAGAAATAAAAAAAGTAAATTGTGCTTCGAATACGAGAGAAAATATGACGCAATGAAAATAACCTCAGGAAACCGATCGAGGCCTGAGAGAGACAAATGGAAGAACCAGGGAGATGGAGAAATGTATTATTGGAGTAATTAAGACGACAGCTCCATGGGGGCTTCGTAAACCTACTAAGAACGTATGTGGAGAAGGCAGCAGCTAGGCAGAGAGGTTTTTTTTTATTTGGGAACGTGTGTAAGATGAGTTCTCACACAGCAAAAACTTCTCAAAATGTCACAACAACAGCCGCGAGTCTGCTCAGTTGTACGAGTGCACTGTTGAGTAATCGCTGCAACACGTGGACTCAAGGAAACTTGGGAACGAGTTTGTAACTGATTTTATATTTTTGTTGAAATATCAAGACGATACTGCCGCGAGTGTCTCTAAAGTTGGATATCTCGTTCGTGGCACTCAGGCAAACTTTCGTTTTTTTTTCGAATAATTCAACGAAGCTGCAGAGTGGAGAATTAGTGATTGGAATTTTGAGTTTTTCGTTGATGAGAATAAATCTGAAGATCGCCACGTTCGAGAAAAACGAAAAATATTTTTTTTATTCCATCGTTTGTTTATTTTTAAAAATCGTAGGGATTTTTATTGGGTTTGTAAACTAATGAATGTTGAGGTCAAACTCCATCATTTGTCCATGAACAAAAATTTTAAACGACACCAAAGTTCCTGACGTTGGGGTCCAACGAAAAATACTCTTTCTATTAATTGTTTGTTCAATTTCAAAAACGTAGCAAATTTGCGTATCAATTTTGTGCTTTGATTCTTAAAAAAATATCGTTTCATTATCCTGACTAAATATTGAATAAGAATATTGAGTTCTGTTTAAAAAAAAATTAATGATTGATTAATTATTATTAATTTCAATGCCAATGTGAATTTATTTGTTTTACAGAAAAATGAAAACAATGAATAACTAAATTGGAGTAGATTCGAGGAGTGTGAGAGGCAGAAGAGCACACACGGTCTGTCCACAGAGCTCGGCCCCAGAGTGGTTCATTCCAATTAGCGGAACGAGACGAAGTGGGTGGGGAGAAAGTGACTAATTCTAATTGAGTGTGGAGTAATTCAAGATCTGGCTTGATGAAACTATGGGCCGCGTGGATCTCGGGTCCGGCGACAGCGACAACTCTATAATCGCATTTCCATCCGTGCCGAGTTCCTCGAGCCCTGCGTTTACACGACTCTGTTACTGCAACTAACATTTTCAACTTTGTTCGCGCCATTTAACCCTGCCGGACGAGACAGTTTCACGTATTTCACAATCCTGTCGGAATAATTTACAAATTAACGAAGCTCTCGTAGCAACGCACTGTGCCATTTCTAAAATATTTCATTTCCGGTCGAGATAGCGAGGCCAGAACAATTGGTCAACGTCCCTAAGCGCCCAAGGCTCGAGTAACTTGAAAGAACAAATAATTATCGAATAATGTTGTCCTTCGAAGCTTGAAAAATATTTTTAAAATTCTTTTTCTTACAATGTCATTTTTTTAAATAATTCATTTTCCAAGAGCCACATCGATCTGTTATTTTTTCGTAATCCTAACAGATTAACAGAGGACCATAGTTTTTGTTACGGAAGGAACAACGCGACGTGTGTGATAAAATGTTAATCGCGATCGATCGTCAAGTTATCCGTTGGTTGTGCACTGGAAATGAAATTTCGTTAAAAATGGTCGATGTTTTGTTGAATACGGTAAACTAAATATTTTTGGATAATTCCAAAATTTTCGTTATTTTGGCAGTACATTTGGTTTCTAACGGAATTATCAGCGAAATTCACGAGTGGAACGACAAAAATTTGCTTCCGTAGAAACTTTCTAAAATATTTCATGCTGCAATGACAACATTTTTGGAATTATTAAAAAAAAAAAACGTTTAGTCGAACGTATCGAACAAAATATCGATATTTTCCAACGAAATTTTGTTTTCAGTGTAGGAAAAGAAAGAGGAGATTGTAGAGACTGGGTGAGAGGATAGAAGAGGCAGATGCGAAGTGAGCTTGCGAAGCCATCACATACGAGACGTCGTTGTTTGCTTATAAGTAAAGACGCGATGTGCACGCGATGCAAAGGTATCCTCGGAGCAATATTGTAAGCGAGGTAAGAGGAAAGGTTTCGAGGGATAGTTGCGATAAGAGGGTTCCATTGGGACATTATCGTTTGAGCAAGCGACTTCAAGAGCGCGATACATGCGAGAGGCAGTTGAGCCACATTCTCTCACTTCCAATGTAGCCCTTTGGTGTTGTCACAGACGCCATGACGCCTGCGGGGTTGAAGGCAAACGTCGTCGTCTTGTTTGCTTCCGAAACTATTCCAAACAGTAGGCGAGTGCGTACACATGAGCACACAGACATATAGGCACGTCAAGATACAAGCGAGGAAAGCGTGGATGTGTGCAGTGTTCTCATTCCTGCTACCGGTTGCGTTCATGAGATGACTCCGAGCCCCGGTGACTCCATTATACGTAGAGCAACAAAGAGAGAGGCCGAGAAGTGACAAGATTGTGAGATTTCGCGTTCACAGGTCTCGCGTTACTCGACGCATTTTGTGTTATGCTTTAATCTACAAAACTAGTTTGAGATAACGTTTATCCTCGAGCGACATCGAGAGCGATTCAGAGGGATTCTTGATGCTAAAACTTCGTAGCTCTCCTCAATTCCCTATGGAAATATGTCCGTGTGATGCCGAGAGTACAGCATAATCAGAAAATCTGCCTTTGCCAACGATCAGTTTCTTGAGTTTGATGCGAAGGGTTGAAATATGTTCATGGACGTAGTTGAGCTTGACTTATCAGCAGCAGATTCGCGATATCTTTTGAGTCTAGAAATTTGCGACTTGTCATTTCGGACTATCTTGAAGTTTGCATCGTTGGAATGCAACGAAATTCTGTTTTTTTGTTAGCGAAGCTCGAGATTTTCATTCAATATTCGGTCAGGACGATAAAACGATTTTTTTTTAGGATCCAAACACAAAATCGGCACGAAAATTGTTTAGGTTTTTGAAATTGAACAAACAATGCATGCAAAAAATATTTTTCGTTGGACCTCAACGTTTGCGGACTTGAGTGTCATAAAATCGCGATGTTGAAGTTTGGATCGTTGGAATGCAACGAAATTCTGTTTTTTTTTTTAGCGAAGCTCGAGATTTTCATTCAATATTCGGTCAGGACGATAAAACGATTTTTTTTTAGGATCCAAACACAAAATCGGTACGAAAATTGTTTGGGTTTATGAAACTGAAGAGAAAACGAATATGAAAAGTATTTTTCGAAATTGATTTTTCGGATTTTTGAAATTAAACAAACAATAGAAAAAGGATTTTTCCTTGGATCATCCCAACGTCGCAAATTTCGGTATCTGTGTGCCTGAAATGGATAAAAATATGGATGGCCGAAAAATTCGGATAATGTTTCTTCTTCGCTGCATGATCTCTACGCGTGCAAGAAGGTCGTCAAAGTCACGGTAATTGGACCCTGGGGTGTAATGAAAACTACCCTCATATTCCACAACGCACTTTGTACACGCAGAGAGCTTTCTTAACGATCTTGCGGACTCTTAGTAATGATGCTTTTTGCTGGTGGTTCTACGAATTATATAAAAGCAGGATGGCGTGAATTATATCGCGGGGTCTTCTTCGCGCGTTTCACGTGAATCTCGAGGGCTGAATAATCCAAAGGAAGACTTGGTTTAACCGTGACAGAAAGTAACGTAAGTACTTTGACTATGTGACTCGTTTCTCATGCTGCAGCATGAGAAATGCGAAGCGAGTTTGTACGAGTGGGTTATGCCACTTGCAAGGGGGCAGGGAGGCGAAGAATTGCGAGAAGCACAGCAGCAGGGAGTTGGATCACATTAGCGGGGCGTGCGCGCAGCATCTCGACCTTCGAGTATATCACCAAAGTGCTCTCTACGTGTGATTAACGAGTGTCTTCTGGCTTGGCAAGTATAGAATGAGGGAAATACAAAAAGGAGAGGTAAATGGAACTGAAAAGCACATTGTGAGTACGCGCGAACACCTTTGGAGCTGGGGGCAAAAAAAACGATGAGGATACGAAATATTTCTTCATTTTTGCTCCCTAGCTCATAGAGGAAGTTATGTGACGGTGAAATTTTTTTTTCCAGTTTTCAATGTCAATGTGCTTAAAATGTCCCAAAACATCGAAAAATCATATCTAGAAGAAATGTCCGGATGTGTGTGTGTATGTTCTGACACTGTAAAATTCAAACGTTTATAACTCGAGAACGGTTTGAGCTACAGGGCTCCCGTTTTGCACAGATGTTAATCCATACAAGCTCTTCATTCTCTGAGAATTTTGTTGAAATTGCTAGAAAAATACGAATTCTACGGCGTTTTGAAATTTTCAAAAAAAGGGTGTCGGCTTCCGCAAATTTTAAGATTTATTACTAATTTTTTTTTTTTATAAATAGAGTATCATAATAGGAAGGTTTGTATTGAATTTGGGGAATATCGATCGAACGGTTTGAATTTTATAATCTTTCGAATTTTACGAAAATCTGAGATTTTTGAAAAATCGTCCAATCGTCCTAATTTCTGCAAATTTTGTAAAATATTGTGTATAAGTCTGTACGTCCACTTTACTTTTTTATTGAAACTAATAGAGACGATTGAGCAGAGTGTCGCTGATATCCTGGCAGGCTGCCGCATGAATGTCTCGGAAATGAGGTGAATTTCCTTGCGCGGTTTGATTCGTTTTGATTGCCGTCGACTAGACATTTCTTTCAATTTCGTTTTTTTTTTTCGTTAATCAAAATGAGGAAATTGGATAAATCGGCGGGGGTCAGAGCTGGCTCGATAAAAGAGAACGGAAAGTCTGCGTGCTAGTAAGCACCGAGGGTCGACTTAACTTTGATTCCGTTATCAGGAACTGAAAGCTCGAGTCGGACGTCGTGGGCGACGTTATAACGAGGAGAAACGTTCGTTCTCAGTCGTCGTCGCCAGCGACGTTTGCATAATGCGTCGTTTGCCCCGCGGAGCCTCTCGGAGAAACGAGGACGCAATGGGATGAGAATCCACAGAGATTATAGGGAATAGCGAGGAGGAGGAGGACGAGGAGAATAAGCTCGAAGTAACACGAGGAGAGATACGCGCAAGCAAAGAAATATAATCCTAAAGTAAATGCACTTGGAGACACTCTCTCTAGAAACGTAAAACAATACTTAGCGAGCAATCATTTTTTCACCTCAACAAAAAGCAAGCACTGTCACGCCGGTTGAGCATTACGAGGAAGCGAAAAACTACGACGCACATGTAAAAACCTTCCACCCACACTTGAACCAACATTTCGATCGATGTTTCCCCGAATGCGATAGTTCCAGAGTTCAAGAAACTTCTGATATCGATGTGCCATTAATTTTCATACTACGGGGAATCGCGATTACGAAATTCCGATTAAGGAGCTTGGATCACGAGGATACAATGTTGCCATGCTAAACCATGGTAAAAACATAAAAAAAATTTAAAAAGATAAGAATTTAATAAAATTTGGTAAATATATTTTTTAATAATATATTTGACGATACAAATTTTTACAAGATTTTTCCACCACGTAGTACTCGAGTAATTGAACACTAAAGTTCACATGCATGAGCATAGAGTTTACATATATACAGGTATACATCTCGTGCATAAAAAGATCGATTTTACTCTCAAATATTCGATATTCATGCGGTGAAAAATTTTGAAAAAATGTGTGTCTCTATACTTGATGTTAAAGAATGTTATCACCAAATTTGGTCAAATTCTGATTATTTTGATTTCGTCATCCAACCTCCTTAAAAACGAATTTTTCATTCAATTTCGTCCAGTAACCCTCGTCGAAATAAATAATGAGATCAAAATGAATAAATAGATGTAAGAAATGAAACAATTGGTTTGCGAACGTTGAGACGTTGCCTGGATTGTATTTTTTTTGTTTTAATTTTTAAAAAATGTTAACATCTCCCAAACGAGATTGTGGATCGTTTGCAAGAAATATGTAGAGTTTTCTTGCTGAATTTCGAACAAACGTAGTTCCCGTAGCAATGACACTGACGTATTTTCCTAAGCATGGAAGTCTTATAAGGGTTGAACAAAAGGATGGGGTGGTTGGAGTAGGCACGTTCGCGAAGCCTGACAAATTAATCGAAAGAGGCATGCAGAGAGAGAAGAGAGTATGAGGAAGAATTAACTTGGAAGTAAAATGTACACACAGCAAGGCGAGGCTGTGAATGCGCTCAGAAAATAGAAAGACAGAGGGTATTAAAGGGTACGATCATCGTATAACGAACAGAACGAAAAACCCTTCGACGAATAAATTCAATTATTCAATTCGCTCGTATCGTTCAACCCTTGAGGGCCAGTCGATGCCATTGAAAGGCCACTTTTCTCATCAAGACCATCCCGTTTCTATTCCCTCCGAGTTTTTCCTTTCTGACTAAACCCCCACCAACCACTCGATCGAGAGGGGAAAAACTTTTCGATACAATGCCGAAGGAAATTGCCTTCTGCTGAATCATCGAGAGAAATAAAAAGCGGATAGACTCGTCATTCGCGTTGCGAATTCATTTTTTTTTCTTCGGAGACGTTCCAACAATTCCAAGTTTGGAAGTATCTTTTCATAAATCAGTATCGAATACGATTTTTCGAATATCAACGTGGCAACTACCAAGTTTTGTGACAATACAGAGTTAAAAAAAATTGTCATTGGATTAAAATAATTTTTTTCGTCATGAAACAAAACATTTTTTTTGTTTTAATTTTTTAAGGAAAATTGGCAGTCCACTGACTAGAGTTAATACACGACACGGCAATTTTATAAATTAACGGTCACTTGGTAATCGAACGAAATTGTAAAACGACACGGATAAATTAATTGAGATACAAGATTAATTAAAAGTTGAATAATTAGGCAAAAGTTTAGGCAAAGTATGCAAAAGGAAAAAAAAAAAATCGCATACTTTCTCTATTATAACCGAGGAATCGAACGTCTTATTCTTCCTCTCTCTCTTTATTCCCGAGCTGTTGGCTATGGCCGTGGGTAGTAATTAACTTTCCAACTTTCCTTGATAGTTCCTAGAGGGCGTGAGACCGCCATGGACCATATGGAGCTTTCCAGCCGAAGATAATTCGATCAAAAAATTTCAGAGCCAACGACAAACTGATCTCTACGAATCTCTAAAAGAAAAAAAAAATTGCAAATTGCTTCCTCAACTTGCTCAAAATGCACGATGCTCAAATCTTCCTCTATGAGGAAGCTATCTTTTTATTTTCGCTTTGAATCTTCCTTTATGAGGAAGCTATATTTTTAATTTTGGCTTCCTCATATAGAGGAAGCTTTGAGCATCGTGCATCTTGAGCAAGTTGAGGAAGCAATTTGCAAATTTCAATTTGCAGCCTTTTTTCTATCTGCATTTGAATTATGTAATTTTGACAACTTTTCTAGAAAGTAATGAGATAGTACAGACTTATACACAATATTTTACAGAATTTACAGAAATTAGAGCGATTGGACGATTTTTTTTAAATCTCAGATTTTCATAAAATTCGAAAGATCAGAAAATTTAAACCGTTCGACACCCTTTTTTTGAAAATTTCAAAATGCCGTAGAGTTTGTATTTTTTTAGCTGTTCTGACAAAATTGTCCGTGAACGAAGAGCTGGTCTCGGTTAACATCTGTATAAAACGGGAGCCCTGTAGCTCAAACCGTTCTCGAGTTATGAACGTTTGAATTTTAAAGTGCCAGAACACACACACACCCACACATACGGACTTTTTTTTCTAGATATGATTTTCCGACGTTTTGGTACATTCTAAGCACATTGACATTGAAAACTGGAAAAAAAAAAATTCACCGTCACATAGCCTCCTCATCTAAGAGGAAGCAACACGAGCTAAAACATGGAAATCCGACGAGCTTCGTTTTTTTTTCTTTCCAGTTTTCCTTCGCCACGAGAAGAAAAATTTGGAGCCTACGACATCGAGTCTACGGACTTTTGGGGTGGCTGACGTTGTCCACATAAGTGAATAGTCGCACATATTACAGAGGAAATGATGATCAAGGGTGATCCATCAAAATAAGCCCCAAATATGCAAGTTGAGGGCAACAATAAAGGGAACAATGACGTTGGCCATGATGGGACACGTGACTTTAACGTTCCGGAATCCTCGAACGAGAGTAACAACGAATGACAGTGTAAAAAAAAAAAAAGAAGAAGAGGAAACAAATTGGTTCGTCGTGCATTCTGTCACGATCCATCACTTTTCATTATTCTCCCCTCTTTCCGATTCATCTTGCGATTCGAGGAGAAAGCGTTATTTGATTGACGGTCAAGCAAGTCAGCCATTACGAAAAATAGAAAAAATAAAAATAAAAACTAACGGCAGGAAGAATCAATAAAATAAAAAGTAAACAAACAAACAAAATTATAATCCAACGGGAAAAAACGAAAAGTTCCATTTTGAAAAAATCAAAAGCCATTTGTAGCCAGTTTTTCGTATCATAGGAATCAAATTTTCTGTTGCATGTGCAATGGCCGGTCAATCGTTCGCATCATTCGAAAAAAATCATCACGTTTCAGCGCATTTGAACGTGACTGCATATTAAACAGACAGATTCACAGTTCATTGGAATCTGCGGGCGCAAAGCAACGATAATTATTAATCGGCTTTGCGCCGTCCATGCTGCTTTCTCGTAACGCCTGAAATAACGGATATTCCGTTAGCCGGAAATTTCCCAGGACGATGAGATTCATTTGACCAATTTTCGGGTCCAATCCATGTGGTTACAATGAGCAAACCGTGATAGTCGTATATTTTCAACGTTAAAGTGGTCCATTCGTTACAATTGCACGAGCAACGAAAACGTTATTAATTTTAAAAAACTTTATTAAAGAATAAATGAATAGGGAAATAAAGCGAAAAATCGAAAACCAATAAACGGAAAAATTCAGTAAGAAATGTAATTAAATTTGCACAATTTTGACGATGAAAATTGTCGAATTTTTTTTTTTACATCTCGAAAAGTTTTTCATGGATATTTGTGACCTGTTTTTTTTTGTTTTTTTTTTTGGTTTTTACGGCAATTTTCCATCAATGAAACTGGCATTATTATTTTATCGTTTAATCGCTTATACACATCGCTCTTTATCTGATTTTGACGGGCCGACAAAAAGTTTTTGCTCCTCTCGAGCGCGAATAATTCTCTCAAATATTTATAGTTGGGATCGTAACGTTCGGCGAATCGCGAACGAGTAAATATTGGCGGGCAGCTGCGCTCGTGTATATTCTGCTATCTACATACGTGTATACAGCGACGTGTAAATATATTTCCATACGCGATATGACATGGCGTTCGATAGACGGAATATTTTGCGACGAGTCGATAGAAATCGCTTCGATTTCCAATTTTTTTCCAACACTAAAATTTTATGACAATCGTTTTAGTCGTAAATGCGATCGATCGAGAATAAAAACAGTATATATGAAAAAAAAAGCTGACCATCGAGTTCGTACCATTTTGCAAAATTCAATTAACCGTCAAAAAATTTTTTTCGTTTTTATAAAAATGAAAAAAATTCGTAGATTTGAAAATTTTGTAAAAAAAATTTCGATACAGCGCCTCGTAGGAGTTGCAGTGCATATCACGCGCATGCAAATGTTCGCGCACATGTTTGTATTGTTTATTTAAATAGTGCTCGGCGTGCGTCAAAGCAGAAGAGCGAAATATTCGCGAGCAAACATCGAGATAGAAAAATTGCTAATCCACTCGGCATATGTGTTGGATTTGCCGCTCAAGAATTTCTGGCATTTTCGCATTTTTTATTACGGAAACGAAAGGAAAAAACAAATTTTCACATTTTTATTTTGCGTTTTTTCGTCTAAATCCGAAATTCGATTTCATCCCAAAGCGAAAGTTGCGCAAATTCCGAGATCGTTATCGATTTTTATATTCCGAATGAAAAATTTATCGTTATTCATTTTTTCCGTTTAAAAAAGTGAAGAATTTCGAAATATCGTAAATATCAAGAGCCTCGCGTTAATGTTTTTTCAATAATAAGACATTCATTCGTTTGCAGAGTTTCCACGCGACGAGCTGCTGCAGGTATAATGCCCGTTACGGTGGTTAACGTCGCGGAAACTCACAGTTGGAATTTTTCGTTCGCGTGACTAATCCAATTCTTCGAGTGCGATGGTCTTCATTATTATATATGTGCGCGTATAAATAGTGTGTACGGCATACATTATTCCATTATATTCCGGCGTATCTCTCGTTTGATACGAAGCATGCAAATATATGGGGAATTTATATAACAAATATAAAAATATACAGACATGGCTTCGCACAAACATAATTTCTTTCCCCTGGCTCTAAAACCGTCTATCTCCGTCGGTGATCTCCAATGCAATTATAAAATCACGCATGCCTATGGGGGGCAGCATTCGCGAAACATTTTTCCCACAGTGGAGAAAAACAAATCGGTGCGACTTGAGGGTAAAAACGAATAACAACGAATCAAAAGAACGAGCTAATCCATTTCAACTTAAAAAACCAAATTTTATCATTTTTATTTTGACGTTTATGCGAAACCGTGAGAATTCAGAGCTGTTTAAGTTATTCCAGGTTTTTAAATTGGAATATCACTGAAAACAAAATTTTGTTGGAAAAAATCGATATTTTGTTGGATACAATCAACTTTTTTTTTTTGCTAATTCCAGAAATTATGTCATTGCAGCAAATATTATCAAAAATTTCTTCGAAAAGCAAATATTCGTAATTTCGATCGTAAATTTTGCTGTAAGTTCCGTTTAAAACCAAATAAATAAATTATTAAATTATTATTGACGAAAAGTGTTGACGTTTTTTCAGCAAAATTTCATTTACGATGGATACGAATTTTCGGAACCTTTGAGTAAATGAATTGAAAAAAAAAAAAATTTGCTTTGTTTTCGCTTCTTTCATTTTTCTTTCTTTATATTTTGTCTTTTGAGCAAGAATCATGCAAAAAACCGAATTTTTCGATTCAAGATAAGCGTCAATCTTTGATTGTTTCGATACAATGGATCCACTGAGAGTGGACAGTGCGTTTGAACTTGGAATGACGAAGGGGAGTTCACTAAAAAATATAATATTTTTACTTTCTGTATTTTTTGCACTCTCGAGTAAAAAACAAGCAACAAATCGAATTTTTTGACTCTGAATAAACGTCAATTTTAAATTGTTTCGATACAATGGATTCACCGAGAGTTGACAGTGCGTTTGAACTTGGAATGACGAAGGAGAGTTCACTAGAAAATATAATAAAGATTGTTGGTCCTCGTGCAACAGGAAATGCGAACGAGGATGGGCGCAGCTTTTGATACGACGATCCTTAATTTTCTTGTAAAGCAATATCGAAGCTGTGCTTGACATACTGCTCGCATTGGCATGGTCCATTCATGAAGGAATGCTCGGGTGTCGATTAAAGAGGTAAAGAAATGTCTGGCGTTAAATAGATTTGCTCGGTGCACGCATCTTTAGAAATCGGTAGTTATCAAGTGCGCGAGGATTCTGGGTGGGGGTTCTGTATAGAAAACAGGAAGCTATATTCCCTGGCGAAGTGATGAACAAGGACGTTTTAACGAGCTTCACGCCCGAGCGAATTCTGCTCCGGCGCTTCCTCCTCCTCGCTTATCGTCTGATGTCGTAGTTCGTACTCGAAGATCGAATTCGTTCGGGTTTCCAATCACCCTCGCAGGACCAAACAGACAATTCGACCGTTGAGCTCGTTATGTGTGGACGATATATAGAGTGGACGAGAAAAAGAACATGCTTCCCCTTGAGCGGATGGCATAGAGAGGAGAATGAGTGCGAGAGCGAGAAATGGCAAAAGTCGAAGGCTCTAGTGGGTGTGGCATTGGTGGATTTATGAAATTCGACCTACAAATTTACGCAGTCAATGATGAATGTAGTGGACAACGGTGCTGGGGCTTCAGGAGAGCGAAACGAGAGTGGGCGCGTCATTATTTGAGCTTGAGGTGTCGCGAGGTAAAAGAAATTTGTTGATACACAACAAAATTTGTTGTGTATCAAAAAAACATTTTACAAAACAATTCAGTTATTTCAACTGCCCAAAAATAGACAACCCATAAGTTCCAAACCACCGTTCGTCCACCCAACAACCCAAAAGTTGATCAAACTGATGATTTAGTTTATACAACTGGAAGTTTTGTCTAAACGGAACGCACGGTATTTTTTTTCTTAATCTCTCAAATCAATCAAACATTTAGTCAACCAGAGTTCGATTTTGTTATTCAAACGACTTTTTTTGGTCACAATGAACGACTAAAGGTGTTGAAGCAACTGAACGACTGCATCAGGATAAATTGATTGTTTTGACGACCTGCTAAGTTATTGCCTAAACTACATATGCGTTCATTATTTTTTTTGAATCAACAAATTTCAATTTGTTCGCTACAATTTTGTTGATTCAACAAATTTATTTTCTCAGTGTGATCGATCCTCATTTGCAAATTTCACGAAGACTTTTCTGCATGGACAGATGTAGGAATAGAGATTGAAATTCGCGGGAGCCCGGCACACGCAAATGTGCAAAATGAACTGATAAACATTTTCATTAGGTTTTGCTGCTAGAAACAAACTTTTTTTCCAACGATCTCTATACACGATTTCTTCGACTTTCTTCCTTTAATTAGGCTGGCGAAGGAATGGGCGTGTAACTAACGATTTCAAAGGTGTGCCAGATACGCCCTGGAAATGCCGAGCAACGTCCAGGCTATCGAGAGCCAGCACATAATTGTACTTTCGCCGAGGAATCAAGTTGTATTAAGGAGAGGTCGTTGAGGGCGCCGCGGTTGAGGTTTCGAGCCTTGGACGGACAGTTCCCACGAATGGCACGAATCACTGGGACGTTGCGCCGCGCAACGGTCCCCGCATCATCGGAGCGCGACAGTCCGCGCGGCAAGTCGAACGAGCCAAATGTAATTAGCGGACGAACGGAGACGGACGAAAACAAAGCATAACGGAAATATGAGGTGTCCAGAGCAATGTGCAGTTCTTAAAAAATGAACAAGGACACGCTCGAGCTGCTGTGTAAACAACGGAGCTTCGAATTTCCGGCGTTTGAAACGACAAACGAAATCATCAGCCAAACGAAAAAGGTTTACGAAGATCGGAGCCTGTAGCAGATTCTATGCTTAGCCTCATTGAGCCGATACGCTTCACGGGGCCACGATGAGTCGACGGTGCTAAGGACTCTAGTTTCCATTGACGCTCGGTGCACAAGAAAATCAATTTTATCGAAAGAGAACTATAATGTTCGCAACGTTGGGGTCCAACGAAAAGTACTTTTTATATTTATTGTTTGTTCAATTTTATAAACCCAGACAATTTTCGCACCGATTTTGTGTTTGGATTCTAAAAAAAGATCGTTTTATCGTCCTGACCGAATATTGAACGAGAATCTAGAGCTCTGCAAAAAAAAACCGAATTTCGTTGCATTCCAACGATGAAAACTTCAACATCCTGGGATAACGGTAGTGGAACGATTCAAAAGTCCCTGGATCGTTGAGCATTGTTTAACAAGGTCGCAGCGTAAGAAGAAATGTTTGAAAAAGGAGAACGGCCGTGATGAACTGGAGGCGAGAAATGAATGGGCTGTGAAAGCATGATTATAGAAGAAGCGTTTCCGCAAGAGTCGAATCACAGGTGTTGAGAATATTGCAGAAAAGACAAAGGAAATGGTTCAGCAGAGTATTTTCATGATTTCGCAATATTTGGGCAACGAATGGATAGAAGAAAAGAAAAAGAGGATTGACGGGGGGGAAGGAAGGAACAAAGAACGACGAAAGAGCAGGAGCAGCGAGTAAACGGTTGAGAGAGTGAAATGGAGTGGCCGTGGGTAGAGCCCGAAGGTAAAGAAGAAGATGAATGCAGACAGGAAAGGCCTGTGGTGTGTGGTCGGTTGGGACGGAACACTGAAGAAGTGGCCCTTTGTCCGGCTCTTGGGTACAGGTGCTCTTGTTCGTTGGAGATCCGAGCAGAGGTCCTCCACCCAACCCCAGCCATTCTAACATCTCTCTGCTATAATATATAAAAGGGAATAGAGCGAAAGAGCGAAAGAGAGGTCCGACTCGAGTAGCGAAGAGAAACAGGTTTTCAGAAAAATTCTCCAGAATCTCAGACTCTTCGACCTCTCGCGCATCCACCGTTCTTCTAGCCCCACTTGGCTATTCGCAAAGCGAGAGTTTGCCTTTGAGTCAAATTGGCTAAAACGTTTGTTTCGATGGCAATGATGCGATCGGCTCCAGAGCAGACATACGAACTTGGCTTTACACTGTGAGAAGATAAATTCAACAATTGTCTGTGTGTTGCTTTCATGAATGAAGGTAAATAAACTTTTGAGCAAGACTCTTCGTGTTAATTAGAAGGAATCGAAATGCAGGAGAGGCCAGACTCACTGATTCGAATTACGAAGAATCCTGATCACGAAACATCGATTGGAAATGAATGACACGATCGAAGTTTGGAAAATATTTGCAAGTGATTGGAAACGAAAAGTTCGTAAGGGCTGACGACGATGAACAATCAAGGGACTCGTGGCTGAACGACCTTGAATGTGGTCCAACAAATTTATGAAGACTTGTCCGTTTTCTGAGAGTTTTGGCAAAAAACGAGAGTTGATCCAACGGGGAAAAAATTCCAGGCGAGATGGCGAAGCAGCGAGCAAGAGGAAGAGAGAGAGAGAGAGAGAGAGAGAGAGAGAGGATGACGTGTTTGCTGCCAAGTCTCTTTGCCTTTTTTCTCTTCTTCTGCCATCACCCATTCATCGTGGACCCTTTTCCGAGTAATTTATTCTTCTCTCCTCCACGGTCAAGACATTCGGTGCATGCTAATTCAGACTGGCCGGGAAGAAAGAGAGAACGCGAGAAAAGGATGTCGAAAGTGCGAGAGGAATTTCTTTTAGTCCCAACTGTGGAATTTTTCAGTCGCGAATAATAAAGGGACAAATGAAGAGATGCAAGAAGTGCCAGAGCAATGGATGCGGGAAAAAAGCGGGAGATTATACGACGTCCAGTGCCTTGGGAAGCTCTTCCTTAAGGACGATGAGTACTTTTGAGACTTGTTAATGTTAATTGTTCAATAAATAGCTTCTTAAGGTATTACTATCACGAAACGACTTTATTTAGGGTTCTTTCCAAATTTTGTATAAACGTTTTTGGCACCAGAACTAACAGTTTTCTTCTCTGAAGAAAAATTTAATATCTCGATTATTAATTAAATATCTCGAATTCTAAACGTCAGAAAATTTTTCTTCAGAGAAGAAAACTGTTAGTTTTGGTGCCAAGAACGTTTATACAAAATTTTGAAAAAATCCTAAATAAAATCGTTTTGTGATAGTAATACGTTAATCGTCGTGAAATCTGTACACGACCTCCTGAATACTTCATGTAAAAACATACTAAATTTTAAGAATTCTATCATCATTACTTTAACCACCTTATATAAGGGTTGAAATAAAACATGATAAGAAACCTTTGAAAATTTAGTATGTTTTTGTATGAAGTATTTGAGAGGTCGTGTAAAAATTTCACGACGATTAGGAAGCTCGTTATTAAAAAATTAACATTTTGTTAAGAACAATTTTTGAAACAAATACAAAAAATATTTATGAATAAACTTTGATTTGTTTCCGTTGCTTCCAGTATATTATAGGTATTCAAAAATTAAGAAGTCAAAAGAAAAACTTATCGCAAAGTTATACCAGTTTCCATAAAATTACATTTGACTGCATTTAATTTATTACTGTTAATTGTTCAATAACGAGCTTCCTAATGGTCGTGAAATTTTGACACGGTCTCTTAAATACTTGATACAAAAACATACCAAATTTTCAGAATTTTCTTATCATTTGCGATTTGGGACTCAACATCCTTAACTTCCTTCTATTTTCTATGTTTACATCAGCCAACGAAAGTTCCACGAGAAAAACAAAATTTCTCATTTTCCTCGAAGCAGAAGAAAATGAGACAATTTTTTAGTCAATTCTAACGTTTCCAGGGCATAAAAAAGATAAAAAATTTCTCATTCGCCATGTTGTTTACCCCTGAATGTCCTTTCCGACCAGTTAATTTATCCACAGCATAGGAACATCGTTGCCTAACCTAGAAGAGGAAGTTTCCAACATGAAGTTGCCAAGCGATTTATGTTCCAGGCCAAAGTCTTCCCGGGCTTCTCCCGATACCATGGGAGCAAGCGGAAAATAACAAAATGGGATTTCAAGATTACACACACAGTAGAAAAGGATTTCCCGATAGTAGAAAAGTCCAGAGAGAGAGAGAGCAAACTAAATAATTCAAAGAACCGGAGAGTCTCTTGCTCTCTGTAGTTCTCGCAGCATCTCTCTCCAAGATATTTTGCTCGCAGTAGACACATCCGTAGACTACTGGACGGCCACTGTTCCAGCGACTCTCAAGAGTCGTCTCGGATATACTCCAGACATGTACATCGGAGCTGAGACAGAGTTACGCACTTTGTTTCGCGGTTCGAAAGATACATCAGCCCGCCGTGAATGTAGAGCGAGTTACTGGTGTTATTTCAGCGATTCAAGTGGACATGGGGCTCTTCATGAAATTCATGGGTGGGCGGCGTTAATAATTTACAGCTCGGCTAATATTTCATCAACTTGATTTTATTCGGTTGGACCAAAGTCGCTGGTAAATGGAGCAGCAGCAAAAAGTGCATTTTTCCTGGGGACTTGTTTGTGCTCGAGTTTTTCGTCGAGGATTTTAATTGCACTTCGGCCGAGGGTGGGGACAAGCATTGCCACTTTTTTCCTCCGCGTCATATATATACTCGCTGCTTGAACTCTTGTCACAATGCAAAACTCATTCAAACGCTGTTGCTGTGAATACGGAGAAGAGCTTCGAGAGTCTAGACTGTGGAGAATCACCGAGCGTAACCAAGTGACCAATCCTGAGTCTCGTCCAAGAGAAACAAGGGAAAGCGTCAGGGCATGTGAAAGATTCGAGAGTAAAACGTGTGTGTGAGGATTTACGTGGCGGCTGCAAACAGTAAACTGCATGCACTTAATATTTACCCTCGGTTTCACGCCCACCTTGCTAAACAACGGAGCACGTACGCGTTCTCGTGCATTTTTACAGAGGAAGATTCCTTCTAGGTGAACGTGAAGAAATTGTTAGCTGCCGGGAACAATCCACATGCAGGAATCGCCCTGGATGAGGCTTCATCGGTTTGCACACCAAGTATTTCTAATCGATTGAGCCACGACGTTAAAATCTAACGATGTTGAAGTTTTCATCGTTGAAATGCAACGGAATTCCGTTTTTTTTTGTAGAGCTCAAGATTCTCATTCAATATTTGGTCAGGACAAAACGATTTTTTTCTAGGATCCAAACACAAAATCGTTGCGAAAATTGTCGCATGGTTTTTGTAATTGTACAAACAATGAATGAAAAAAGGATTTTTCGTTAGACCCCAACGTTGTGAACGGCAGTGTCACTGTCCCTGCAATTTCAAAATGTTGGAATATGCGCAGGAGTTTGATTAGAGAATTTCGAGCTGTACCGAAACATTTCAGGGTGTATCAGGTAACCGCGGCAGCTCGTCTCATAAAACACACACTCACGCAGCAATAAAAGGTAGCCTGATAACGATCTCAAAGTATCCTGCCATAATTTCCAGGTGGAGACTTGGGAAAAGTGCCAGAAAGACCAATCACATGGCTGTATATTTTATTAAACTTTTTATTACTTCATTTTTCCATTGACGATCTTCCGGACTGTGGCTACGCCTATAAATTGGGACGAGCTCATCGATCATGAGATTGAGCGCGAATCCCCAACCTCAATGTCGTTCTATCTGTCTCTGCCTGTCCATCCGTCTCTCTTTCGTGTCCTCTCTGCTTAGTCTACGTGGGGAGTTGATAAGCGTCACAGCAGCGTGTCGATAAGATTGTACATATATCAGGCTCTTATTTATCCAGTCAGTGACAATGGATGACGCGCCGGAAAAATGAGAAGAGTTGGATCAACGTAAATCGCCTATGACGATGTGGAATCCATCGTTGATTGACAAAATCCCATGACACTGAAGTTTGCAAAGTTGGAATGCAACGAAAAATATTTCTTTTTATTGATGATTCATTTAATTTTCAAAATTAATTAAAAAATAAAAAAACGGCAGCTGAATTTGACGATTGTCAGTTTTTTTAAATTTGAGGATGAGCTTTCTGCTGAGGTTAGCGAACGTCGAACCTCGAGGAATGTCGAGAACTTGGCGAATTCCGTAAAAATCAAATTTGTTGTCCCGAACCAATTAAATTAAAATTTATGATGTTGAAGTTTTCATTGTTGAAATGAAACGAAATTCCAATTTTTCTTTTGGCAGAGCTCAAGATTTTCATTCAATATTTCAGGTCAGGACAATAAAATGATTTTTTTTAGGATCCAAACGAAAAATCTTGACGAAAATTGTCATGGTTTTTAAAATTGTACAAACAATGGATAGAAAAACAATTTTTCGATAGACCCCACCGTCGCGAACTTCAGTGTCATCGGAAATTTCTGCATCCGGTGTTTTACAACCCTTCGCCTTTACTCCGCGCGGACATTTTTTGCTCATTATCATTTCCGCCTTTCTTCCTATCCGATCGTCGCCCATTCTAAGCCTGTAGGGCAGTTTTTCGTTCAATCGATAACGAGCAACGGAAACGAAAAGCAGTTCAACGCGCCTACCGAGCCCCAGACTCATTCGTAGTTCACGTGTACTCTCATTGTACTCTCGGGACGCCTGTGTGTTGCTACTCTCGTGTGTAGGTGCGAGTATAAGGTGCTAAGTGCATGTTCCTGGCAATAATTGTTACTGGAACGACTCTGAAGTTTGCAACGTTGAGATTCAACGAAATGTATTTTTTCTATTATAATTATTTATTGAATTTTGAAAATCATGGCAATTTTTCGTATCGATTGAGTTTTTGGGTCGCAAAAGAAAATCGTTTTATTGTCCGGAGTAAATATTTATTAATAATTATGAGCTCTGCTGAAGAAAAAACATAATCTCGTTGCATTCCAACGATGTAAACCTCAACATCGTGTTACTGGATGTCGCTGACGTTCATAACGTTTCGAATCTACCGAAAAATATTTTTTTCAGTGATTGTTGGTTCAAATTTTTAAATCGTGACCATTTTTCGTGCCGATTTTTTTTCGGATAGCAAAACAAGGCTCGTTTTTCTGTCCTGACCAAATATTCGGTAAGAATTACAAGCTTTGCCGAAAAAAAAAAACAGGATTTCAGTTGATCGCCCACTCTGCTACTCAATGGCCTGACGTGCTCGGAAAAAAAGCGAAAAAAAACGTTCGAAGTTGCTAAACTGTGCGGCAGGACAGGTACAGATACTAGTGAACCAAAAAATGAAGCTCATGATTCACGTCCTGGAACCATGGCCGCTGTACTGCAATTTACCCAACGCATACATGCAGTACAAAAGCTTTTGTACACATGGCCAAAGGTACGTTTACAAACGCAACGTTCACACACACATACGTGCGTATTTACCAAGTATTATGTATCCGAAGTGTGTCCACCGCACCCTGCAATAAACTCCCCCTAATTACGCGCTTTTCACCGACCTCAATTACCCGACAAATTATTCCACGAAAAGCCAACGCCCCACATGTCCCTCATACAATATTCACGTTTAATTTATTATTTCTCCCCCCCCCCCACCCCTTCTTTCAGTTTTTAGAGTACCGAATCGTTTCGGCTTTGTTCGGTTCCTTCGAATCGCTTGTGATCGGGTGGGTTCGTTCTTTCATAGCTAGCTGTTCGATCAATCGGAACTTGAATCAATTTTTTCATTCATTCATCGACATGTCTTTGGTTCGCCTCGAAGGCTTTTTGATTTTCTTGCATTTTGACGTCAACGTCATAATCTGTCAAGTTTAATTTATTATTTCTCCCCCCCCCCTTCTTTCAGTTTTTTAGAGTACCGTCTGCAGGGACGATATGAAATTTCATTATGGGTCCGTTGATCAACGTTTCGACTGGGACTCAAGCTTCGGAACCGAAGCTTCGATAAGAATCTAGTCAAGAGGAATAAGCCAACGACACTGAAGTTCGCGACGGTGGGGACTAACGAAAAATACTTTTTCTATTATCATTGTTTGTTCAATTTCAAAAACCCCGACAAGTTTCGTACCGATTTTGTGGTTGGATCCCAAAAAAAAAATCGTTTTATCGTCCTGACTGAATATTGAATGAGAATCTCCAACTCTGGTAAGAAAAAATTAAACAGTTTTCGTTGCATTTCAACGATGCAAACTTCAACATCGTGCAATGCAGGAGGATGCATGTCGATGGAGTTTAACGGAGAAAAGCAATGCAGAGAACTAAAATAAATCGTTGACAAAGGCTCGAGAGAAGGATGCAGAAAGCCACGCACTAATAAAAGGTTCGAACTTGTAAACTGGAGATTAAGATCAACCATATTTTGTCCAGTTCATTGACCTCTTGTGCGTCGATCCTCCCCCGCGAACCCTGCTCCCTCACTCGCACTCACTTTCAGACACTTGAATGTTTTGTTCACCCTTTATTTCGGTTCCCAAGAGATTCTTTTGTGTCGTTAAGTTTTTTTGTTGTTGTTATCATGACGAATGAAAGCGATAGGCTAGGAAACGTTGCAGCATCGTGAGACAATAACTACCGGGTATAGGACGATCACTGAGTCTTCTTTTTTGCGTTCGTCGCTCCTCACCTTATCTTTCTATCCAACTGACATATTCCTAGCAAGAGGAGAGCGCGGGCAGGAAGGGCATTTTTTTTTCTTTTCTTCATTTTTATTCTTCTGCATTGAATACGAGGCCGCGTCATGAGAACGATTACACGTTTCTTTGTACTCGCAAAACTATTCCTCGTACGCGACAAAACTCCGACCACTTATCGATCTACTCTTCTGCTCCGTCTTCTCTCTTTCGTCTGCTCTTATTTTTTTCTTTTTTTTTTGCTTTTCCGTCGTGCCGACGCGTGTACCGACATGTTTTTGTCGTCTTTCATACCTTTTTGTCAAGCCGAACAAAAAATAACTGAGAATTCGATGGCAGACGTAGTTTTATTTGCTTTTCAATTGTCGAATCGTTTGTGGGCATTGTTCGGTTCCTTCGGATCGTTTGTGATCGGGTGCATGGGTTCGTTCCAGATTTCATAGCTGTTCGATCAATCGGAACTTGAATCAATTTTTCCATTCATTCATTGATATTTCTTTGGTTCGCCCCGAAGGCTTTTTGATTTTCTTGGATTTTGACGTCAACGTCATAATCTGTCAAGTCTGTTATTGAAATTCAGAAAAATCTCGAAAAATTCATTTCCCTTTTGCTCCGAAATTTCTCTTTTTTTTTATGAATGAAAAAAAATGTCAATGGATTTCTTAGGAGCTGAGAGATTCGAGATTATTATTTGATTGGGGGATATGGGAGGAAAATTTTTCGATCAACGTTTTTGCGAAAAATCTTGCGATACATCGGGAAGCAGAAAGCTTCGAGACTGTTTTTAGCAATGCAATTTCCGTGGTTATGCACTGGAAATGAAATTTTGTTAAAAATCGTCGATATTTTGTTGAAAACGGTAAACTAAATATTTTTGGATAATTTCCAAATTTTTCTTATTTTGGCAGTTAATTTGGTTTCTAACGGAATTTTCAGCGAAATTTACGATTGGAACGACTAAACTTTGCTTCCGAAAAGACTTTCTACAAGATTTCTTGCTGCAATGACACTATTTTTGGGATTATTCAAAAAAACGTTTAGTCGAACGTATCGAACAAAATATCGATCGTTTTCAACAAAATTTTGTTTTCCGTGTGGGTGTTGAGTTGCGTCAAGTCTATTTTAGTGAAAATTCTATGGACTGTTCTATTTTAAAGAAAAATAATATTCCTCGGAGTGACTACAGCTTCGAGAAACAGGGAGAAGAAAAACTGAGCTTCGCGACGAGCAGCCTTCTCAGTGGGGCACGCGGACGTACAACTTTAGCCGTCGAGCGTAAAGGGAGAAGCCTCTCGTCATTATATCTACTCGGGGAGTTCTTTACATCGAAGAAATGAGAAAAGGAAAGGAAAAAAATGGAGCAAACCACCTCGGAAGGGCCCGTTATTCGTAAAGCGTTGGTAAGTAGGGAATGAACGTCACGCGCCTAAACAGCAATCCATTAAAGCGTTAAAACTCAAATCGTTGGATTTCGGTCATACAGTTTACGCTCGAGATAACGCCAACAAAAAAATCTCCAACGTTCCTAATTCCATGATCATTTTTTCTTTTTCTAGAGAGTCAAAGGGAAACGTCGCGTAATATTTTTATTTAAATTTTCCTTTTCAATGAAGAGACGAAAATTTTTAGAAAATGCAAAAAAAAATGGTTGCGTCCTCGTGATTGGATGATCGAACAATCGTCAAGGTCAGACGACGGTATATATCGCGGTCAATCGGATGGTGAACTGACCCAAAAATTTCCCAGGCGCTCTCCCGTTTTTTTATCGTTTTTCCGCATTTTTGACTAATTTTTTAATTTCAAGCAAAATTGGGGTCATTTGTGACCCCAGGTTACCGAAATGGGTAAAAAAAATAAGGTTACCGTTCTAGTGGCAACGAAAGCGATTCGGAACAATCGCCTTAAGAGCGAAAAAACAAACTGCTAGACCGTCTGAACGCGTGTCAACGCTCCGGATAATTAGTCTCGGCGACGTGTTTTAAAGTCTCGCGACGTTTTAAAGTCTCACAACGTTTGAATCGTTTGTGGATAATCGCAAACGAGTTCTCAGGCTTTCATACGATCAAGTCGCCTCGGAAAGTGAAACCGTGCGTCTGGTGCAACGGTACCTACGACTTAGTTATAGCGCTATCCACAATCTTGTCCCGCAGCAGTGCGAACCTCGAGCCATCTTCATAACTTTCCCCCACTCGCTGGCTTTCCCGAACAAACCCGCGCAAACAACCGCTGAGCCTTTTATGTTTTGTCAACTACGAGAATCGAGAGCCGCGAGTGAATAAGGAAAAGAATCTGCTTTGAGAAGAAGCTCGTAAGGTAAGAGGCAGAGTGCAACGCGAGAGCTGAAAAAAAAAATGGCAAACAGTTTTCTATCGAACGGGTGTCGCCAAAGTCTACAAAGTCCACCGGAGATCGCAGAGGCTCCAAATTCAGAGGGTCCAGATGCATGAAAAGGATTTGGGAGGCGAGCACGAAAGAGAATTTCGCAGTAACAAAGTGCAAGGAGCTCCTTGGCGCATCCTGAGACTTTCCTAAGCTCGACACTCGCGGGACACCGGATAGATAGCTCGCTCTGTGTCTCATCCCGAAGAAACCGGACCGTCGAAGGAACGAGAGCCAGAGATCAGTGGCCTCGGGGGATCGCGAGAAAAGTCGCTTCTTAAACGGTCTCAGGGCAATACGGAGTATAACTCGGAGTATAAATCGACGTTGAGAAAAGAGACAAAAGGCGACAGAGAGCATAGAGTGAGGAGGAAGAGACGAAATGAGAAGAACGAGATTCTCTCGGATGTGAACTTGAAACCGTAACTATACGCGACCGCGCAATCGTCGTCCTAGAAAGACCGTGAGCTATAGGATCATTTTCAAATTTACTATATAAGCAAACACTGGAAACAAAATTTTGTTGAAAAAGATCGATATTTTGTTCGATACATTCGACTAAACGTTTTTTTTTTTTAATAATCCCAAAAAATGTGTCATTGCAGCAAAAAATGTTTTAGAAAGTCTCTTCGGAAGCAAATTTTTGTCGTTCACTGAGAAAAGAAATTTGTTGAATCAACAAAATTGTAGCGAACAAATTGAAATTTGTTGATTCAAAAAAAATAATGAACGCATATATGTAGTTTAGGCAATAACTTAGGTGGTCAAAACAATCAATTTATCCTGATGCAGTCGTTCAGTTGCTTCAACACCTTTAATCGTTCATTGTGACCAAATAAAGTCGTTTGAATAACAAAATCGAACTCTGGTTGACTAAATGTTTGATTGATTTGAGAGGTTAAGAAAAAAAATACCGCGCGTTCCGTTTAACGAATCTTTCAGTTGTATAAACTAAATCATCAGTTTCATCATCTTTTGGGTTGTTGGGTGGACCAACTGTGGGTTGGAACTTATGGGTTGTCTATTTTTGGGCAGTTGGAATAACTGAATTATTTTGTAAAAGGAATAAAAAAAAATTTTCCCCCTCCGTGCGACTGCGGGATTTGTTGATTCAACACAAATTTTGTTGTATCAACAAATTTCTATTCTCAGTGTTCCACTTGAAAATTTCGTTGACAATTCCGTTAGAAACCAAATATACTGCTAAAATAAGGAAAATTTTGAAATTATCCAAAAATATTTAGTTTACCGTTTTCAACAAAATATCGACGATTTTTAAAAAAATTTCATCTCCGTAGTGAAATGATTCTAGCTTCAGTCTTTATTCCTCGCGACTAATTACTCGCCAACGTTTGCCGAAAGCAATTTAAAAAGAAGGCACGAGTGGCTGCTGCCAACTTTCGGTTCACTTTTTATCGATTGACCAAATCTCGTTGGAACGGACGAAAAAAAGGATCGTGGAGGGTTGCAAAGCGATGTTTTTCGTTGCCCGAGATCGTAGATCTCCAGGCAACGTGAAAAAGTGCGTCAAGATTATAAAGATCGCGAAGAGGACTGGCTCGTTGCAACGAAAAAACAGAAGAAATGGTGCGCGGAAACTTTATGCGATTACGGCTCACTTACCGGTCAGAGGGGACGCTATTTTTACCTCGTTCTTCGACTACCTGTAACTCAACACATGGCAGACGGTCTCGAACGTCGTAAAACAACAACTATATGTGCGAAGCTACTTGGAAGCAGCCGCGTCGATAGTTCCGGCAGAAAAAATTCTGCACTTAAAGGAAATTGGAACCTGCGATTCGGCGCCGTTCGGAACCGGAAATTACGTCCGGAACAATGAGATTTTTTCTCTACACTCTGAATAAGCTTCATTCCGATCTTTCCGAACGTCGATTCTAACGCTGAAAATCCGATTTCGATAAAAATCGGCAATACGGAACGTTCAATCGTCAACTTTAACGTTTTATTCGGTTTGAAAAGACAAAAATTTGTTTTTTTTTTTTCAGAGACTGGAGCAAAAATAATTCAGTTGATCGTTATCAAGAAAATATCGACAACTTTCAATCAAATTGAATTTTCAGTATTTTCTTGTTGTTTTTACGGACAAACAGCGTTAAAACGAAATTAAAAAAAAAATGCAAGTCGAAAAAATTTCCATCGCAACAGCCTCCGGAAGACAAAGATGAAATATTTGGAGGGTCGAGTTCGAGATTTTCGGAGGAAGAATTTGGCTTGTCCAAACATCCGTGAAATCGAAGGGTCGGTTGGTCCTGATTGTCCATGAGATGTAAAAATTCGAGGGAGTTTTCAGGTAAGCTCGAAAAAGTTTCGAGGGTCCCGTGACGGTCGCATCTTCCTGGACAGGTAAACAAAGGAAACCCTCGACAAGTGCAACTCTCTTAATTTTTTCTCTCCGTCTTTTCAGATAAAACGAATGTCCTTCCCACGTATTTTAACGAGCTACGATTTTAGTGATGAACCGAAAGGTTTCTGCTCCCCCATAAACGAGGACCATCCAGGTTTCCCAGGACCTTGACGATGTCTACGTTTAAAAAAAGGGCGAAGCAGAAAACGAATTTTCTCTCACGATTCCGAGACATTTTGCGAAAGTTGCAACTAATTCTTTAAAATTCTTGATCGATTATCGACTCGTTTGTCGTTTTTCATCGAGTCTCGTAACTTGGAGTAGTAACTATCAAATATTTATAGAATTGCAATAATTCTCAGCGTTTGTTCGTTCATAAAATTCCCTGAAGCAGGGAATGGAGATTATTTAATTTAAAAAAAAAAAAATGATTAAATCGCCAAAAGATTGTCGAATTCTTGGAAAATAATGCAAAAGCGAATTCTCGAGAATTTGCACTTTCACATTTTGAAAACATCGAGAATATGGCGGCCTGGAATTGCTCGAAGGGAAATTATGGAGCCTTAGTAAATTTGGGCGCGTGGAGGCTTCTCGGTCGTGCCCAAAAGGGAAGTTGGAGCTGTTGGACTGGCGAATATACACGCGGCAGGTGGTTAGCCGAGCCGTTTGCTCAGGTGTCGTGACGAAGATGACGAGAGGAGCGTAAAGTGTTTTTCTTCGCGACGCCGTCACAATGCACGACGTCGAGAAGCACCGCGGGAGAAACTTATAAAATTATTTTATATTGTTCGAAAAAATAGTCAAACGAAAATGGAAATCTTTGAATTATGATCCGGCGGTGTGTCCGGAAATATGAAAATTCAGAAAGTCAATAGGTTTTTGGCGAAATGGATAAAAATGGAAAATGGAAAAATGAAAATTTCGAACTGACGAAAAAATAATCGATTTCGAATCGGCACGCAGACGAACAGAACCAAAAACGAAAAGTTTGATTTTCGATAAACTCCCAAACGTCCGAGTGGAAATTGAAGAAATTATAAAAATTAAGGGCCGACGCGACAAAATTTTTGGCAAAAAGATCGTGACCGATAAAAAATCGCAAAAACCTCGTGACGTTTCCGAAAAAGATTGAAAAACCTCGATAACTGGAAATAGAAAAAATCTTCGATATTCTTCGCGAGAAAGCGACGCCATCGCTCCGACGGTGAACGGAGCTTCGCGCGTTTCTGGCGTTTTGTGAGTACGAAATAAAAACCGGCCAGGCCGCGTTGGCGGTTGAATCGAGCTTGGTTGCTGCTCTCGCGAAATTTCAACTGCGAGACGACCGGCCTTTTCGGCCAATGAACTTCGAGCTCCGAAGTCATTTCTTTTTACTCGATTTCTTGCATTCCATTGTTAATCCCGAAGAGGCATTGCCATTTTTTTTCTCCAGAAAATTCCTTTATCATTATTGATTATTAATAAAAAAAAACTATTCTTCGAGTGGCAACGATCGATTTACGTTTTCCAAAATTTTCAAAACCACCAAACGGTCCGGCGGTTCGATTGGCCGCGAACCTGCACCGATCCGGAGCCTCGATCGTTCGATTAATTGTTATTTATTCATTACGCCTGACTTTTAAACGTCAAAATGTTTTCGAATGATAATTCATGATGAGAGAAGAGCCTTAAGGTAGTTGCCTCGTCAGTCACGTTGAAAACTTCGGCTTGATTTTTGAAAATTGGCATTAAACTAGAGAAGTATAAATATTTTGTGGGATGAAAAATCGGATTTTCGGTGGATTCATGTTTTTTCGTGACCACAATGTCAAAAGCAGTAAAAAAAAAATATTAGCTTAAAGTACACACATGGGTCTGTGAGACCCGGTCATTTTTTTAACGCCGTAGGTCTCTAGACTTGGCGTCCGGTCTTTCTCGATCACTACTCGACTAGCGAAATCTTTGTGCGTTCCATGTTTTTCTTCGAAAACCGGTTGAGCTCGAATGGGAAAAAAAAATCGCGAGGTGTGCACTTTTCTGTGTTATTTCTACTGCCGAGAGTTATTATTTTGCACGGAGCGAGGAGTTCACGTCGATTGTGGAAGAAAAAATAGCGATTTATGATTCACGGAGTAATAATTAGTTGCTTAATTTTTATGGCGTATTTTTCCGCGGAAAAAATGACATAAATCGCTTTTGGAGACAAAGCCAAACGGTCGAGGCGCGTACGCTCTTCCCCACTTTCGATCTCGCTCGATTCCTGACTCACTTCACCTGAAAATTCCTACGATCCCGTGCGCGCGATCTCCCAACACGTACAGTCGTACCCAGCCCGTGTATAATAACCTACATGGCGAGATATGTACACTCTAAAATGCGCGGTCTGTCAACGACAGTTGGAAAATACGATAAAGAAACATTGCGAAACACTGGGGATTGGATTCTTTCAAGAAAAAAGCCTCTTGTCATTTTTTGTGTTGGGATAAAATCGCGTTATTGTCTTGCGACTAACCTGCAAGTTGTAACAGCGCGAGAACGACGATCGAAATTCCACTCGCTGCCATCTTCGGCGAAGAACTTAAACCTCTCGTCGCACAAACGTTCGATCTTTCAAGATCGATGATAAATATATTGAATAATCTCTTTCCCAAGTCCTTTTGGTTTTCGGTGTCGCGCCGTCGAAACGCTATTGTCGAAACACTTGTCACTAACAGCACGCTCGTATTTTTTTTTTTTTTTTTTTTCAACAAGTCCGCGCCAAAATGAAAAACGAAAGGAAGAAGGAAACAACTAATTATCGATTCGACAAGGCATCGAGAACTATGCCGAAGAATTATTTTTTGCGTTTACACACACGCACTCACTCGTGTCCTCTATATTTTTTTATTTTCTCGTTCTCCCTCTCTCTCTCTCACGCTCGACCTTTCCCTCACTCGGTAGCGCGTCGTATCGTCGCGCTGGCCGATTTAAGACTGCGACGGGGGAACTCGATTCGAGCGTTCCGTTGCTCGCTCGGCCACGCTCGGTCGCGTTCGGCCATTTCCGCTGCCCGAACTCGCTCCACACCGCGACTCTTGTATCGTCATCGAGCGTGTCCATCGAACGCGCTCACGGAGTCTAACCGCGATTAAAGGAAATTGTGATTTTTTTCCTACTAAATTTCTATTTCCAATCAATTTTTTCTGTCGCATTTTTTTACTGAAAAGAAAAACAATCGATTTCGTTCGTCATTTTCGCTCGAAATAAAATTCAAAGATTTCGTGATTTACCTGCAACGAAATCATCGAATATTTTTTTCCGGCGATTATCAACGATAATTGAGCTGCAATCGATGAAAAATTGAAAAACTTTGCTCAGACTCTATAAAAAATGAAATAATCGATTCAAAAATAATATCGCAATGATAATTGTAATATTCCTCGCGATACCAAATTTTCCAATTCCAAGATCAAACATAGTGACAAATTATGAGTTTTCTATTGAAAATGGCACGTATTTTTTAGGCTGTTCTACAGAATTGTTATTCTCAACCAGGCAAACGATTATTTACCGATCAAATTCGTATTCTTCGCAGATAATATAGATCACGTGACCCCACGTGACATTTTAGACGCTCCTCGAGCATCTCTCAAATTCTACGGCAAACAGACCTCGCGCTGTCAAACTCAACACAATACAGTAGCACAACGACGTTATTGCGTAACGCTGAAACAAAAAATAAGGAATTTGAATAAAACTGAATCGATAACAAAATTTGGTTTCCTGTTTTTTTTTTTTGTTTAAATCTATAATCAACCGTCCGAACTTATCTTTTGTGCACTGCTAATTATTTTCACTCGATCATTAATTTTCTTTGTTCATATACCATGAAATTTTTTAAATTAATCAATTTCCATCGTAATCTTTCGCTCGTGGGGTTTTTCGTGATTCCTACGCAAGCCGGTGAATCGCTCTAGCGGTCACCCAACCGAGTATTGATCTCGCGCGATCTGGTCAACTTTACAGATCCCCAAAGCTTCAGAAACCGATCGTGCACAATTTTTCGTCGATCTATAATTTCCAATTAATGAAAATTCTCGAAATTGTTTTTTTTTTCATAAAGAATTCGTAAAAAATAATGAAAAAATGATTCCGTCGAATTTTCTCAGCGCGATACGATTTTCTCGCAGAGGACGACGAGATAATAAAATATTTGGATAATGGTTCACAATAATTATGCTCGACGCGAAAGATAAAGTTTGTTAGAAAACAAACGAGGAAGCTTTCCTTATGGAATTAGCGTCTCCAGTTTATTTTGTGTCGAGCTCGTAAATTTTCTGTTTATTCTTTGGATAAGTATCTCGCAAATGAGGCAAATTGTATGTTCACAAATGGTATGCACAAGTGAAAAATAAATTGAAAGATTGATTGCCACAGGCGAGCGCAGTTGATTCTCGAATAAATATTAAGGACGTGCACACACTCGTCTACGCGATAAAGCCAATCCTACAGTTATTTCCGATAAGAAGGCGAGAAGAATGTTTAATTGGGATGAAGAAAAAATGCTTTAATTAATGAGATCATCATTTTCAGTGTGGTAGGAAAATTTTTATTTGTTTTTCATTTTTACATCACCGACTGTTTGCACGTACATTTTTTGCCTGATAATAAAAGTTGAGTCGCTGGTATACGTCGTCGCATAAAATATGTGCTCCGTTTTTTCCACGGGCTCGACTTCATGACGCGAGCCCATGGAGCCATGGAGAATGAAACATAAAGCTTTAAATTCGTTTCATTATTCACCGAGAATTTTTCAAACAATTTCGACATCGTAATTCGTAAATAAATCCACAAATTATTGTCAAAATGATATTAAAATTTTTGAAAATCTTTTTTTTTTCCACACTTTCATTTAGCCTTGGGCTATTTTTTTTTATCATAATTTTGTAATTCAAGAAATATTTAAACTCTCGAATAATCCGCAAATTATTTCAGCCCGAAATGATCGAGGTATTTTTTTTATTTCAGGGATTTGACGGTAAATTTAACGGGAGCGATTTTTAATAATTGTTTAAATGATCGTTTATTATATTTATTGATGCAAATAAATAAATTTCCGACAATTAAGTTTTTTTTTTTGTTTCTTTCAACAAAAAGGAATTCGCTCGCGTCTGAAAATAAGTTCGAATGTCGTTCGACGTGTGTTTTTTTTTTTTTCTTTCATCTTTTTCTTCGATACCGAATAAATTGATTGATTGTATACACAGAGCACGAAAAATCCTTTGAGCGCGTGGTGAAAGGTGGCGAGCAAAGATGGCGGTCGATCAAAGGGAAAAAATAGTGACGCAGTCTCCTCGAAGGGAAGGAATTCTGAAGCGAGGGTGCGAGCCCGTGAATTGAAGTAGACGATTTTTTTTATTTTATTTTATTTTATTATATATTAGAAGCGATTAATAAACTCGAGACAGAAGCGAGATTTAGCAGGATGAAGTGGTTCAAAGCGAGAGACAAAGAGAGTGCTCTTATTAAGAGATATTTAATTTAACGATTGTTTCGTAAATTACGGCGCACAGGAGTCAAATGTATGCACGAAGAGGAATGAGTAATGGCCTCAAGATTACGAAAGAAAAACGAAATGAAAAAAACAATGAAACGATACGCGAATTGCCTGGCTGAAGAGTCTCGAGCCAACAATTAACATCCCTTGAAATTGTCTCCCTTTGTGCGGTTCCGGATTCAAGAGAGACTGTGGCAAATTGTGCAGAGTGGTAAACGCACGCTGCTATAAGGAATACAGAGAGCACGAAACGTGGAACGAAGGAAACGCGAAAGAGGTGAAGAGAATTGGGAAAACAATTCACTGAGAGACTCTCGTTGCTACAGAGGATTGGGAACAGGCACACACAAAAGTACTGCGAGATAGAGAGAGAGAGAGAGAGAGAGAGAGGAGAAAAGTGAAGCAAACGTGGATCTGTAGAGAGAAGACTCTGTGACTCTCCTGCTACATTGTCCGGAATGTATAGGATCCACTCTATTGTTTTATTTACAATTTCAGTGCACAGTGTCAAAACTTATTTCTCGTTTTTTTCATTAAACTTGATGAAAAGTCAATTGAAATATTAATTTAATGCAAAAATTAATTTCCAGTCAAATAAAGAGAGAAAATCCCCGTCGAGTTGGTTGAGTTACATTTTTATATCAAAACTAACCGTGCCTGCGGCTATCACGCTGCTAGCTTAATATTAAAAGTTGAATTATTTTTTTTTTTCAAAATCTTCAAACTTTGATTTTACGAAAATGGCTGTAACTTTTTTTTCAAACTGGCACTCCAGCCACCGCTCATTATCTTCGTTTTCGGATCATCTTTGAATTGATAATTAGCGATTTTTTTTATTTATTATCATTTTTTAGTTGCGTGTGAACTTTGAAAGTGAAAAATATGACGAGAAATGTGATTTTTTGGTTTGGTTCCAAAAAAAAAAAAAAAATTATCGGAATGCCTCAAACCTATTCTGATTCGTGAGCTTCATTCCTGTGAAAGATTCATTTAAATTGGTTCAGTGGTTTTTGCGTGAAAAGAGCACAAACACAATTTTGTAGTAGAGTTTTATATTTATAGAGATTAGCTACCCAAACCCGATTTTTCCAATACTTTCTGTCACACAAACCTTGTCCTGACAATTGCAAACACAAAAAAAAAAGAATTAGCCAATTTCGTTGCAGCCACTTTGAAGTTCTGCGCTGACATTTGTGACAATTGATTTTTATTTATACAGAAGATTTGGAGGGTTTTAAAAAATTGATTATCGGTTTTGTGATTTTTCATACTTCTCTATATTCGTCGAATACGTTTCATGTGATTTGATGATAAATATGATGATTTCATGATAAATATTTGTTGTATTTGTTTAAAAAATTGTTCTTAACAAAATGTTAATTTTTTAATAACGAGCTTCCTAATCGTCGTGAAATTTTTACACGACCTCTCAAATACTTCATGCAAAAACATACTAAATTTTCAGAATTTTCTCATCATTTTTTATTTCAACCCGTAATAAGGAGGTTAGAGTAACGATGAAAGAATTGTTAAAATTTGGTATGTTTTTACATGAAGTATTCAGGAGGTCGTGTACAAATTTCACGACGATCAAGAAGCTATTTTATTGAACAATTAACATTAACAAGTTTCATAAATACTCAACATCCTTAAAGTCATTGATAGAATTATTTTGACACTTCGCGTTGGGTGATCGAAAGAAAAAAAAGCCAAAGACGAGCAACATTTATAATTGAATTGTGTCTGCTCAAGAGTGATATAAAATACTTTTAATACGATGATAAATTGTGCAGAGATGAAGCGAAGGAATGTGGGCGAGAAGATGTTTCGTGCAGCGTGGCAAATTCGTTCGGGGATGCTGGGGAGGTTGGGGTCTTTCGAGAAAGGCGACGCAGCAGCAGGGGGAGGAAGAGAGGGAGCTGGTCGTTGAGGATACTGCGGGGAGCGTAACGAGGAGGGAGATGCGCGGAGATGGTACGTGAGGGGGTGGAAAATGAACGAGGCTGACAATTCTGTACATCGGGGCAGGTTCGCTGGCGCCTGGACGGCAGTCAGCCAGACGGGCGCCTAAGTTCGCTTGGAAAGGGTTTCGGAGCGCCCGCGCGTTTGCTTTCATGCTCCCGAGGCCGCAGCAGCGACGCGGCGACTACAAACCTCGATCGCGGGATAGAACAAGAAACGCTCTATTGGCTCTCGGACTTATCAAAGCAAGACGGAATATTCCTTGAGGAAAAATGCGTCTCTGCGGCAAAAATTCTTCCAACGAGCGAGAAAAATGTTCGGGAAACTTCGATGAATACTAGAATCATGGAAAAGGAAAAAGACATCGAAACAACAAAGTAACATTTATTTTTCTACACGAAGAATTGCCGCCAAATTTAGAAGCGAAATCGTTCGTCGATTCCAAATTTCAAAATTAAAAAACGTTTGTCAAATTTTTGTTTATTGCAAAGTTGAATCCTTCAATTTTTCGGAGCTCGATCAAAACGCATTCGTTTCTCGGTTCAAAATTTCACAATTAAAACATTTCACGGATATTCGTTTGTTAAAAAAATGAAAAACAAAAATCCGTGAAAAATTGGTCGATTTTTTAGTACACGATCAGGTTCACGCCTTTCGAATTTTTTAATATTTTCTAAACCAGATCGAAAGGACCAGAATCAATATGTCGATTCAATCGCGTTGATAGTCCGATCCCGGCAACAATAAGAGCGGCGACACCAAAAGTAACAGAAGAATGGCGCCTGCGAGAAGAAAAGAAAGTTTTTTGGCAACTGGTGCGTGCGAAGGGCCAGCGAGAATTCGTCGGGAAGATTGGAACAATACGTTCGAATAGCAAGAGAGAAAGAAAACATGCGAATCGATATCGCAGCTCGACGTGGAGAAGCAGGCGACGACAAACGTTGACAGCACGTACAAAGAGCCGAGGGAGAAGCAAAGAAAGTACGAAGTGAAAAGAAGAAAACGAGGGTATAGCTGGAACATCTCTGGAATCGAATAGACGACCTGACTCTGAGCTACACACACACGTCCACACAAATGATACGCGCGTAGTTGGTTAGTTGGCGGATGGAATTGCCCGTAATCACCAGTCGACAAGAGTTTGTCCTGTCGCGAAAACTCATATTTGATCGTGTCAAAGCGAACTGATTGACCGTAATTATCCGCCGGAAAGTTTGCCACATCGTCCATAACGAATTTGTCTCGGGGACGAGGAAAAAAGAAATACGAATGAATTCTCGAGCGACGAGACTCCGAAACTTCGAGACCCGAAGCTTTTGATCACCTGCTGCACCGGCAAATATACAAATTTCAAACTTGTTCTCATGCCCAAAGCTTAATTCACCCTCATTCCCCAAATCACGACTCCGACCCTCGAAAATAAAGTATGAAAAATAGCGAACAGAAAAAAACTTTCATGAGCAATGACTCGCTGAAGAACGTGATTTCGTTCGAAAGAGTTGCTGGACAGTGCCCACCGGATATATTTACACTCGCGCGAACAAGCGACCGTTTTTCGCGAGAGGTAAACGTTGCGGTGGTCGGTCACCTGCTGGTATGACGCAGAATTCGCAATGAGGCTTTTTTCCTTTATTGAAAAAGAGTCGAGTCGCTGCGAAGTTAGCTCGCGGTATTTATAGCGAACAGTTTCTAGATTCGAAGCCGTTTCTTGTTTCGCAGTTATACTCTTTTTTTTTTAACCCTTCATACTCGATATAGCTGGAAAAGCATGTAGAAATGTACTCGTTTGTGGAAACCGGAAGAGAAAAGTTTTATTCCACGTACGTCAGTATCGTGGATTTCTTTTTCTCCTACGGAACATTTCCTCGTTTGATAAAAGCACACGTACCACTGCGGACGAGTTAGGAACTGGTTCGGGTGTGCATAGAGGGTCTTTCGGGGCGAATTACTCATGAGGGGAAGCCCCGAATTGGAGCAAACACACCCGGACACTTCTTATTGGATCGTAAAAGAAAATCTTGAATTTTGAGTCATACCGAGTTGTTGGCAAAATTTATTTCAGACTCATGGACTCATGCAAGGTTTTTGCCGAGAGTTGCAAACTTTGAGCACAATTGCGATGCCATTTCGAACCCTCCGAATGTCTCGCAACGTCAGATTTCAACGCTGCTTTTCTCGACAGCATTGAATTCGTCCTGCTGCAATCCACCAATCCACATTGAAGACTTGCACATTGTCTCGTACGGTGCAAAGCCTGGAATGGATCCTCAATGGACTTGGAGTGCCGAGGGCTCACGAGGTGATCGATTTAATCGGATCACTCGCGGGCTCCAATAGTTTCGCCACACAGCGATCTTGTTGTCTCGATTTCTCCGGACTCCAAAATCTCTTTTGTACACTAAAGCGTATTATACTCGATATTATATACACGATGATGTATCCAGACGAATTTACTGTATACACATTGAAATGGACATGTGCAAGAGCAGTGTCCGACGCTCCGGGCAGAGAGGATTGATCCGGTCCAGATGGAAACGGCGCGGAACGTTACACATTGGCGTTAATACACATAACCGTGCGCGCGTTTCACTCAAACGACATACCGGGTGTCCGGGAAGTCGTGCGTAAAAACTCTGGGGGATAAAAATCGTTGTCGATAAAAATCGAAAAGGATCACGAAATCGAAATAATCAGAATTTTATAAAATTTGGTCATAACATTCTTTGGCATCGAATATAGAAACACAAATTTTTTCCAAATTTTTTATCACATCGTTATCGAATAATTGAGAGTTAAATCAAACTTTTTATGCACGAGGTGTATACCTGCTGTATATATGTAAACTCCATGTTTATACACGCGAACTTTAGTATTCAATTACTCGAGTACTACGTGGTGAAAAAATCTTTAAAAAATTGTATTGTCATATATATTATTAAAGAATATATTTACCAAATTTTATTAAATTCTTAGCTTTTTCAAATTTTTTATGTTTTTAACATGGTTTAGCACGGAAACATTGTATCGTCGTGATCCAACCAATCAAAATAATCAGAATTTGATAAAATTTAGTTATAACATTCTTTGGCATCGAATATAGAAACACAATTTTTTTCCAAATTTTTTATCACATGGTTATCGAATAATTGAGAGTTAAATCAAACTTCTTATGCACGAGATGTATACCTGTATATATGTAAACTCTATGCTTATACATGTGAACTTTAGTGTTGAATTACTCGAGTACTACGTGGATGGAAAAATCTTTAAAAAATTGTATTGTCTTATATATTATTAAAGAATATATTTATCAAATTTTATTAAATTCTTATCTTTTTGAAATTTGTTATGTTTTTAACATGGTTTAGCATGGCAACATTGTATCGTCGTGATCCAACCTCCTTAACGAGGGCTAACGAGACATTGATTAATTAATGGAAAAGCTCAATCCTCCTTTCCCTGTAGCGAGTTCGACATTTAGTTCGAGCAATTCGCTTGAATCGTGTCACCGATATCTCGCAGGACCACGATCCTGATAAAGGCGAAAAAAAAACTTTTTTTCTTACATTTCTCGATGTCTTTGGGAATTGAGATTTCAGTGCAGCTTATGGGACACCCTTCGCACTCGAAAGTACAGTGGAATAAGTACAATGTGTATATACGTATGGGATGTGCATTCGAAGAGTCTCCGGCGTATTTCTGTTCGGCTCGTAGCATTGTGCGCGTTCCTAATCCGATTACACGGCCCATTGAAGTCAGAAGTGCGATCTTTTAAAAGGGGCCAGCGTAATGCGCTTGTTAAACGCCGTTACAGATTTGTGTGTGTATGCTGTATAGCTGAGGAACAGTGCGAGAGCGGACAACCGAAAGTGTATAAGCAGCAGGGCGAACCGGGACAATACAGCAGAGCGAAAAAAGTGAAACATGTGTCCGGGGAGTTGGGTCCGGAGCGATCGATATTTTCCGCGGTAAACACGCCAAAAAATGAGGGAGACTCGGCGCTACTTTAATTTTTATCTCATTTCCCAACGTCCCGCCGTCGCGTTAGTAGCTTCAATTTCTTCCTGAGTATTTGATTATCGAAACCGCAAGAATCGTGATGGAAAAGTCGAAACTCGCGGAGCGTATCCGAGAAAATTTGAAATCGATACAAATAATTCGTTTCCCTTTTCGCATCAGCTCCCTCATAACAATCGGTATCTTTTTTAATCCCAAAGTGCTCATAGAACTCTTTTTCCCCCTTTCAGCCTCACACAGCTATACATTTTTTTACCAGTCCTCGCGCTGATTCAATCCCTTGAGGTTTGTGGATCTCGGCATCTTTTGTTACGGATCGAAGAATAATTGTACAGGGTGTTCCGAACTTTGCTCTGTCGACCGTTCTCTGGCAGCAGCGAATGAGCCACGAGCGCGGGAGATTGTAAATTATTAACCCTTCGGGTGCATACTGGGTCGTTTGTGATCCCAACAATTTTCTGTCACCGATTGTTTGGCATTTGTAATGACAACGAGTGCATTTAATTTTCGTTTTCGTCGAAAAATTCATTTGGGCCCATAAAATATTGATAATTAACTAAAAAAAACATTTCTACAAAAAAAAATGCAGATGTATCGAAATAAAACGATTTGAAAAACGCTTTGGGTCAGATTGACTCAATGTGCACGTATGGGAGGTGCGCACTCGAAGGGTTAAGTACTCGGATAAACAAAAGGCGCGATCACGACGTTCTGGACACGTTTCCTTTGCGAAATTCGACTGTGGAGAGTCTTCGTGATAAAAGACCGAGAATTTTCCGTCACCATCTTCCTCCGGTCTGAATGCCTCGACGGACTAAACAAATTTGGAGATTATTCGAAGTTAAACAAACTGTACATCGATGCGTGTATTGTCATGGTTTCATCTTACGGTTAAGTTTTCTTGGAACGTCGGAACTGTGAGGGCAAGAACCCGGAGAAGTATCGGAGGGGTTGAGTTCGTTCGCGAGCGAGTTTACTGGCGGAGCAAGTTGACTCGGGGAAATTGATGAGCAGCCGCTTCTTGAGTTATAGTTCGAATGGTCGAATTTGTAAAGAGAGTCTGGTGCGAGTTTCTGCAAACGAGTATCAAAGTTTCGCCACTTAATTTAATTATTTTCGGGCGGAAATGTACATTCAGCAGATTCGAGCATTAAAACCCCGTGTGCGGATTAAAGTTTAACAAATTTCTCATTTAAAGCCCAAGTTCACTTAAAAAAGTTGTTACGCATTTACTAAAAAACAACATACTCCAAATCCAAGATTTTCCGAGGCAATTTGTATTTTTTATATAACAAACAAAATTTCGAAAAAATTTTACGAGCGATTTTTTTGAAAAATTAAATAAAGCTTCTTCGATGTTACATAAAAGTGCATGCAAAGTTTTGAGAGGCTTCACCATTTAGAAATCGAAATATTTAATGTTGAAACTTGGAACCTATAAAACGACCACACAAAGCTGAGAAAAAGAAAAAAAAATCCTCGAGACGAACTTTTTTTTATCAACGAATTAGAATCCTAGCAAATCCGCAAAAATTAAGTTTCTGGATCAACACCATGTCAAAAATACTTCGACAACTTTTATGTGGGGCGAGCATTATCGGCGGCCCACCATCTCTCCAGCTAATGCGACGCGCAAGGTCCGAACCAAAAAACGAACTATCCGGGAATGTTTTTGGCAAGGACATTCTTCTCGTCCGGATATGCTGGAAGTTTACCAAAAGGGCAGAACTGGGTTAACGCTGTGGCAAGAAATCAAGTCGCGGAATGGTATTATTTTCAGACATAAGCATTAGTCCAGTTGGCGAAGTAGATCGCGGAAAAATTCCCTTGAATATTTACGTTCGATGACCCAAAGCAATGTTGCATTGTCTCTAAGATTTACCGAGAGTGGCAATAGTTCGAGAGCCTTTTATAGCCATTCAAGTGCAACTGTTAGAAAAGCCTCCCTACGCGTCTTCCCAGAGTTTTTTCTCCAAGAAGATCACTCGACTAGAAGCTGAAGTAATTCAAACTAAGAAGCTTAGTAATTGTAAGGGTGCAATTAATTCCAAAGTTTTTAGACTCCCAGAGTTGGTTGACTGGCAAACTATCGATGCCCGATCAGTCCAGCACTCGCAATGCGTCGAATTAAAAGTACCAACACGCTTGGAGCATCAAAGATGGATTTACCAATACTGCACAAAAAACTAAATTTTGTTGGAAAAGATCGATATTTTGTTCGGTACGTCCGACTAAACGTTTTTTTTTTTAATAATCCCAAAAATTGTGTCATCGCAGCAAGAAATATTCTAGAAAGTCTCTGCTTCGGAAGCTCATTTTTGTCGTTCCAATCGTAAATTTTGCTGACAATTCCGTTAGAAACCAAATATACTGCCAAAATGACGAAAATTTCGCAATTATCCAAAAATATTTAGTTTGCCGTGGTCAACTAAATATCGACGACTTTTAACAAGATTTCATTCCCAACAAAATTTTGTTGGAAAAGATCGATATTTTGTTCGATACGTCCGACTAAATGTTTTTTAGAATAGTCCCAAAAATTTTGTAAACGCAGCAAGAAATATTCTAGAAAGTCTCTTCGGAAGCTAATTTTTGTCGTTCCAATCGTAAATTTTTCTGACAATTCCATTAGAAACCAAATATACTGCCAAAATAACGAAAATTTTGAAATTATCCAAAAATATTTAGTTTACCGTCTTCAACTAAATATCGACGATTTTTAACAAAATTTCATTTCTAGTGTGAGAACCCTCAAGCACGAACTGCGGAGTCGTGCATAATAAAGGAGACTTTATTGCAAGCAAATGATTCGATGAACAAGGCCAGTTGGTCGTCCTGACGTCTTCACTCAGCCAACCCCAATCTGGCTCCGTTCAGGAATCTTTCCTTCGGATCAGTGTCAGGCAATTTGTTACTCTCGCCTTGACTGAACTCAAAGCGATACCTTGGCCATCAATAATCTATGGGAACCCCAAATCTTCGATCCCAAGTCCTCGCTCGTAGGAATCAAGTCCTCCGGGCACAAAAAAAAAGTCCAACGAGGTCAATTAGACATTCAGATCCTAATGATACCGAAACAACCTGATGGAACGCCAGCCATTCGTGCGATGCAGCACGTGGAACAGTCTCGAGGAAATGTAGCGCGTAAAGTGTAGCACGCAATGCCATAAGGTGCATTCATCCCTCTCACTCTTCGCGGCGTACATCGGGCGTTGCACCAACGGACCAATATAAACGCGAAGTGCAACACGCTGCGCTTGTTGTCGTTGCAGACTACATGTTCCAGCTCCAGGGCAATTCCGGGGTCGTGGATCGGCTGACGTTGCCATACATCCGCGTATACACCCCACACGCCTCGGGCGTTATGTTTATATATACCTACGTATAAAATCCTCACTCCCCCCCCCCTCCCTATATCTTTCTACTAGCCTAATATAGCCGATGCCCAAGGCTCGTTGCATGGTTATTTATTACACTCTATACTGATCGTCAAACGTGTATCGATATACCGCGTGCTACTCGGCTTCGATGTACCGTGATAATTCCTTATAACCACGCACGCATATGGCACCGCAGTTTGACGTATTCTTCACGCTCTTACTCCCACACATTTCTCTTCTGCGTTACTCTCTTTTTCATGGATCTGGATAAGATCGCAGCGACATGGGAATATACGCAATATGTTCAGTGGAAAACGAATAATCGACACTGAAACTCGTGGTTCTCGAACTAAATCCAAGTGTAATCTCTAGAGGCGAATTGCAAAATTCAATGCAGTGGAAAAAAATAGTTTTCAGCTTTTTCATTATGAATTTTATTCCATCGAGTCCATCCACCTGCTTCGACAGGATTTCCTAGCCTCGATTCCAAAATTGGCAATTTCTCGATGCAACCTCGCTCGCAGGTGTTTTTTTTGTGGATTCAAAAAAATTTCGAGTTTTTTTTATCGAGATTCGATGCGAGTTCCAATGACAGTTGACTCGGTCGGTGAAAAGATTTTTTTTTTTTTTTTTTTAATAGAAAATTACGATTTCTGCATCATTTTTTGTAAAAAAACTTCATTTTTGCAGAATTTTTTTTTTCGACAGTTTTTTTATATTGAAAATTGCACAATTTAAATACAATCATCATGGTCGTTACTCGAGGGTTAAAAATACATTTTAGTAATTAAAAAAAAAATTTTTTTTTTACGATTTTTCAGTTATTTATTGCCTTCCAAAGTGAGTGGGGTCGATAACACCCCCAAAGACTATCATACGTCACAATTTGAAGGTGTGAAGGGTTAGTGAAGAAATTTTACATTTATGGATTTTCTCACTTGCTATACGCTCGGATTGACCAATGCCCAATTTTTGATAATAATGCTAATGAGAATGATCGTGCAGCAGTGAGTTTTTCCAAGAGGCTGCGCTGCGAAAATCGTCGCTGAAACACCCCCATCTGGGATAATGCCGCATGGCCCAAAGGAAATAGATATAAAGAAAAAATTTAACATTCACGAAGACAAAGAATATATCGGAGTGTAATCCGGTGTATCAACGTGAATAAGTGGCTCCGGTGAAAAAGCCTCGTACCTTGTATCTTCTTATTCCTATTCTTTTTCCTTCCTCCTCCTTTTTTTCATATCAGCTTTTTTTTTCTACCCCTAAGTCGATATTTCAGGGGCGAATGCCTATAAAATTCGTACTCTGCCTCTTTTTTCATCACGCCTCTTATTCGCTCTCTATCCGTTCCTCTCACTATAACCCAATCTCACCCTCAGTTTTCCTACCCCGTCAAAACCGATCAGCAATATTTCACACTTTACGCTTATTGGCCGGCAATATTCAAACGCGAGGGGTCGCTCACCGATCCCACTAAATTCTCGTACATACTACATTTGAAAATATTCGTCTGTACCAAAATGTCACCATTTCAAATTGCTTCTTATTATTTTTTTCGTACCCAAATACGTCGATATCGATTTTTGGCCAAAAAGCAAAAATAACGGAAATAAAACGAGGCGATGATCGCCATCGTTCTCTGGTCGACGATCGAATGAGGAACGAGCCAGACATTGAAAAATTTTGGTGAATTTAATTTCGTCAATCTTACGACCGGAAACGACGAGATAACGAAAATCCTGTGATCGAAATAAGACGCTAAAATAGTGGGGAATACAAGAACGACTCGAGTCTAATTTCCAGCACGTCACAGTCGCGAGTTGGGCCATCGCTCAGCCACTCATATCGTGGAAAATGTATACATTATTCATATTGGGACGTCGAGTGAGAATCAAGGCGAAGGGTGCTTTTCGCCTATACACTCTCGACCCCCTCTTGTCCTTTTGCTTACGTTACTTCGCCCTCTGTCTTCGCTTGCCAATGCATTTTATATTCTCCGCTGTGGTCTACGCTGCAGAGTTTATGATTGTTGTGGCTGGTCACATGGTTTCGATACATCACAACAAATGCATAATCGCCAGTGCCCTCGCCGTCCATCTTTTCGAAATTCCATATTAAAATCTGTAGAAAAACCATCAAAGCTGAACGATGGGTCGTTCGTTTCTTTCGCTCGTTTCACAATTTTTTAACTTTTGAATAAATCTGAAAAAATTCATCGGCCTGCTTTGAACCCTTAACTAAATGATAAAAATTCGTCTCATGCGAAAAAAAAATGTTAACAACAATTTCATGCAGAATATGGAGACGTGCGGGCATTTTTCGCGACTCGGTCCGTGAACACAAACGATCCATCGTTAGCGTAATTATCCAAGTCGTTAACGTATTACTATCACAAAAACGACTTTATTTAGGGATCTTTCAAAATTTTGTATAAACCTTCTTGGCACCAAAACTAACAGTTTTCTCCTATGAAGAAAAATTTTCTGACGTTTAGAATTTGAAATATTTCCCATTTTCCCATTTTTTATTTTTCCCATCTAAACGCGTGTAAATTCAAGTCGCGTTTCTTTTGTTTTTTTCTTGCAATTTTTTAACGAAAACGTGACTTCAATTTACATGCGTTTAGATGGGAAATATAAAAAATGGGAAATTAAATATCTCAAATTCTAAACATCAGAAAATTTTTCTTCATAGGAAATAACTATTAGTTTTGGTGCCAAGAACGTTTATACTAAATTTTGAAAGATCCCTAAATAAAGACGTTTCGTGATAGTAATACCTTAATACCAACGTTTCGCACGCATGAAAATTGTGTCCACTGTAAAAAATCGAAGTTCCGATTTTTTAAAATGAAAATTGGAACCTAATGAGATAATTTTTCATGGGACTGATCTGAATTTAAAAAAAGCCTGTGCTGGATCAAAATTTATGGGTGAATTGGAAATTACGTGTGCCAAAACATAGAAAGCTTCCTCGAGGTTTTGCACCGAGAAAACGGAAGTTAACTCGTGCGTCGTCGCTCGCTGTGCTGCTCCAGATTTTTCCTCTCACACCCGCTCGGCCGAAATGAGGCGTCCGCGGAGAGTATATAGTCGATGAAAGTGCGCCAGGACGTCGCTCGATGGCGAGAAAATTCGTTGACCCTTATGACGACGTCGCGGCGCCGTTTCTTGTCCCAGGAATATGGCGTAGACGTCGAATCGCGACGATGTGTACTGCAGCAATATCCTTTACAGCATCGTAAAAAGTTTTTCTCATTAAATCAATTAATCATCGCACTGCTGTTTTTTCTCGATATTCTTTCCAATCCCGTTTATCTTTATATTCAGATTTTTCTTTGAGTTTTTCGAAAAAAAAAAACAAACAAAAAATAAATAAACGAGTGTGTACGTTGAAAGTTTTGACTTGTCCTGATTTTGTTTATCTCGACGAATTCCACGTCCCTCGTCCCACCAACCGATCCATCTGGTGCTTGTCAGTTCAAATATTTTCGATTGTTTATCAGAGAATAAACAACTTATCAACGCGATCTTCGTTATCGATCTGACGTCATTGACTCGACGACGAGGCGTGACACAAATTCGTCACGGCGTACGCACTCCGTTGCCTCTTTTTACTCCCCATCCAGTCTGTATATTCTGAAGAATAAATAAGTTGCTCCGTTTTTATCGATAAATTTAACGGTAAATTCTTGACTATTTTTCATATAAATTCGTCCAGGAAGTCTTGAAGAAAAAAATCAATTTGCCGGGGATGAAAAATGGTTGCGAAGTACGAGAGACTTTGAAAAAAAAATCGAAGCAACTCTGCGTCACTTCTTGACCGTTTCCCAAGTGCATCGTATTTTTTTTTTCTTGGATTATCAGATTCGCGTGAACGAATTTTGGAATTTGGCATCGTGCCCAGCGCTCATTCGTGACTTGACAGTCGCGATGGTCATCGAGAAATGTTCGGAGAATCGAGAATCAAAGTTGCAATTTGAATAAATAAAAATTCGGACAGATCCGAGGGTCGGAACTGCGAAGGGTTACTGCGCGGTGAAAAATCGGACGTGAATCGAATTTGTTCGAGTCCCTGCGGAATTTGAGCTCGCGCGTCGTGTTACCAATCGGCGAGTTAACGAAGGGCGTTGGAATTCCAGGATTAGCAACATACACGCAGGATAAAGAGAAGACACGTTCGAGTACCCGCTCGAGAGACCGCGTGCACATCCAAATCAAGCGCATAATTCAGCACGTACCGGTTGAAGGAGCAACACGCGAAAAAGGGCTGAAACGCTAGGACCCAAAGGAAAGGAAAAGGGAGAGAGAGACGCGAGTCCAGCGAACGGAAAATGGGCGACGCATCAATCTGTGGTCGAGGGGGAATTCCGAAAATGACCTTCAAACCCTTTTGCAAGCGTTTACGGGGAGCGTCATGGAGCCTTACACGCGTACTCGCCAAATGAATGGCATCGTTACCCAACGTCGAGCAACAAACATATCGGCGGCCATTTTTGATGTGATCGGCGAGATTAACAATAATATCACGTCATGAGGATGATGCGTGAAATGTTATTTCCCGAGGGCACCGTAAATAAAACAATAAAATCAAAAAATAAAACCATCAAATTCGTCAATCGTGATGGTACATTTTTTTGTTAAAAAAAACTGTTTCGAAAACATTTTTCATTTATTAAAAAACATTTAACGAAAACTGCACTACGCCAGCTGGCCTTGTTCCTTTGTGCCCTGAAGCAAACGCCGAATTATCGATCCGCTGGGACATACGCCTCGAGTAATGTAAAAATGAACTTAAACATTACAGGCCTGTTGCTTTACATTTCTATAAAAATGAAAAATTCACAAAAAATTTTAAAAAATCATTAAAAAATCGTTCGCAAGGTAGAATTGAATATTTCCCAACAATTTTTTTAATTTCCCACTGGCGAATTCGTGTACGATAACGAATTTAGGGGAAAAAACTAGAAAATTTTATTGCATTGAAATTACGAATCGAAAATAATTTTCTTACAATCAATTTTCGGAAATAAACGTCGTACGAAAAAATTACGAGGATTAATGAGTTATTATTATAAAAAATTCGAAAAATCATCAAATTTAAACCGTTCAATCGATATTTCCCAAATTCAATACCAACCTTTCTATTATGATACTCTATTTGTAAAAAAAAAATGAGTAAATCTTAAAATTTGCGGAAGCTAAAGCGTCGACACAATTTTTTTGAAAATTTCAAAATGCCGTAGAATTCGTATTTTTCTAGCAATTTCAATAAAATTCTCAGAGAATGAGGAGGTTGTATAGATTAACATCCGTGCAAAACGGGAGCTCTGTAGCTCAAACCATTCTCGAGTTATGAACGTTTGAAGTTTACAGTGTAAGAACATACACACACACGCACGTCAGGACATTTTTTCTAGATATGATTTTTCGACGTTTTGGAACATTTTAAGCAGATTTATATTGAAAGATGGAAAAAAAAATGTCCACCGCCACATATAGCTTTTTCCATGAGGAAGCAAAATGAACCTCAATTATCGATAGAGAATGGGACGCTGATCACTGTACTCGTGGATGATTTACGTATCAGCAAAGTTGCGAGAAGCCTTTGAAAATTTGCCTTTGTCACTGTTTAATGAAGCAATCGAAAAGTCGATTGCTCGATTAACAATATTGCGTGGTTTCATGTCGTCGCATTTTTATTACGTTATTTTGTTGTTTTTCATGTTTTTAATTAGTGAATGCTCGGGATCGAGTGCAATTAGTCTGGTGGACGTCGGATCGATGCCCCCGAGGCATTGTCCATGTGCCGTACAGTCGATCGTGAGCGTTGAGTGATTGGCAGCCTCCAGTACGTTCTGTACAAACGAAATCGAAACGAAAAAAATCAGTGACAAAACTTTGATCAATCCTCGTGTTTGTCGCTCCAAGATCCTGCGATGTTCGTCGACGTATTTATGACCAAAAACGTTTTTTTTTTTTTTTCTTTAAAGGAACTGCACGAAATGCACGTGCACGTGCGATGGACGAACGAGGCGCATGGAACTTTGAGTTTTTGAGTGAAACTCGCGGTCGATCTTATTGGGAAGACTCATTCGATGAAAAGGTGCATATAGAAATAAAAATTTGCACGTTTAAGCTTGATCAAGCTCCACTAATCGAAAAGTCTATATTATGCCAATGAATGTAAGCGACATTTTGAGTCGCTCGAATGTGGTGGGATTGCCAATAAATGTAACTTTTGTCTCGCCACAAAAGCCTCGCTGAAAGCCATTCCCGGTCCATCGGCATGTGAAGAGGATTCACTGCTATGGTGTTCAATACCCCATAAATATATACATAACTAGTGTATATGAGAGAACCAAATACAAGCATAACACACGAAAACGAATGAGGGACGTTGAGGAGCGGGGGAGACTCTCGTATTAGTTACGAGATGAGTCCCGGGACACCAGAATCCGAGAACAGTGGGGTCCTTTGTGCGGTGGCTGTACGACGAAAACTCTGTGAAACAGAATGAACGTACAACCGCACACATCGTATTGACACGAAATTTGGGGCAATACGAAATATTCGGGGCAAAATGAACCCTCGCCTCGCAATTTTCTTGCTTCGCGTCCCCCGGACTATGGCGAATTGGATCGAAAATTAAGGAGGTTGGCTACATACGACAATATGATAAGAATTTCATAAAATTTGGTGACAACATTCTTTGGCATCAAATAACGATGACACAAATTTTCTCTAATTTTTCGTCTACATGGTTGTCGAATAATTAGAATTGACAATATTTTTTTTTTTTTTGGCTTTTACTTTGTCAACTACGATCTGCTATGTAATAACAATAAATTGTTTGCGTGGCGTTGTTTTTAGGCGTTGTATTTAGCTGGTGCATCCAGTGATGCTCACTGCACTATGTTTTGAGTTTACAATATGCAAAAGATATATCTATATATATCTGAATCCTATGCTTATGCATGTAAGCTCTAGTGTTTAATTACTCGATAACTATGTAGAAGAAAAATCTTAAAAAATTTGTATATTCATTTTTGATACTAAAGAATATGCTCACCAATTTTCATTAAATTCTATTTCGAATTTCCCTACGCTTTTAACATGGCAACATTGTTGTGTGTAGCCAAGCTCCTTAATTTCGTTCCACAAACTGTTTAGAGTTGTGGCTGCTGCATCTTCCGCGTCACGAGGAAGGGACTGAACTCATATATTCCTTCGGACGAAAATGTGTAAAAAACGGATAGAAGCTCGATCGTTTGGCAAAAGAATTTTATTTTTTAATTGAGCAAAGATGCTCATCAATCGTCGATCGAGTGACAGTTTTCATGAGTTTTCGATCGTGCTGGATAATTGAAATTCAATAAAAATATAGCCTCCCAGATCGTCCGGAGTTTGCCCAGTTTCCCTTGCACGCAGAACGACGCGAGAACGAGTGATTGATGAATGTCGAATATTTATTCACGATTTTTCACAGCTACCAATTAAAATTCCCCTCGAATAATCGTTGCATTCATTTTCGTGTGTTTTCGAAAAACATCGAACGAGAATTGCAACTATACAGACTGAGTCATTTTGCCCCAGGGCCTCCGCTAATGTATCGAATGCACTCTCGAGTCGCGGTTCGCTGCACCAATAATTTTTGTACTGTTGAGAGCACGAAATTCCTCGCTCTCGTGTAGTCGCTCGTACATTCAAAAAAGCGTCCAAGGGGGAAAAGATGAGTAAAAAAAAATCAAACGACGTGAAAGAAAAAGAAAATGGGAAGCGATGGGATTGTAGCAAAAAGTATGACTCAAATGCGTAAGAGAAATGAGCCTGAAGAAGAAACGAGCAAGAAAAAAAATTGTAAAAAAAATTCAACAAACTCTTTCTTATTTTTTTTGTATTTTTTTCGTTGAATTAAAAAATTGCATAAAAAATATAAATATTATCAGAAACGGAATAATTTTCAGGCAAATTTTTTTCAATCATCGCTCCAATAATTTTGTTAACAAAACGAAAACTGTTGATGAAGGAAAAATGTTTATTTAATCGCAGTAATTTACGTCACCGCCGGAGCAATTGAGAGAGAAAAAAAAAATCAGAAGAAAGGAAAGAACAAATAGAGGAGAAGTGCGACGTTCGGTGACGAAGCGGTTTTGGAAACGCGATCGCTGCATGAGTTTCGTGCCACCAAGTCTAAACATCGCAATCCGATAGAGGCGTGATAATTTTTCAAGCACGATTTCATACGCAACGGATTAGTTTCTGTTATGAATATGACGTTGTTGTACTTTCAGTACGAGGTGGTTACGAGACTTGGGGCTGCTTACGAACGCCTGGTCTTGGAACTGTCGTCGACGCGTTGATCATTATAAAAACATTGCTTTCGAGAGTTTAACGTTTTGTATTTACAGAGGGTCTCAAAAGTGGAGCTCGGTGTTGAAATGGTCCATATGAATCATTGATCGCTGAAGGAAACCGTCTGCGGAGAATCGCTGTCCTTTGGGGCGTCCCAATATTTTTTGACAGCTTCCCAAAAACTGATCGTAATGTCAGAACCGTTTCAAGTTTCGCGGTGAATTAAATGTCTTTGACGAAAAATGGTCCGGAGGGCTGGATCTGTCGTCTCCGGAGACGTATCAACTCGAAACCCTACGCCCTCGCACGTTTTCCTCGATAGATCAGCGTACAAATAAGTCAACGTGTGTCCATGGGAATGTCCCAAGGACTCGGTCTATTTTTTTCATAGTCCGATCGCGGAGGGAGAAAACTAGAAAAATTCACCCTTCTTTCTATATAGATGAGACCTCATGTATATTCCATAGCCTGTGCCTCGCACCCCATAAAAAGAAAACAAGCAGCCCAAAAGACCCTTGCTCCGTTTCTCCATATAAGAAGTCTTCTTTCTTTCCTTGATAACGAGGACTTTCCACCCTGAATCTTACGTCCTCCTTCAGGGAACACGTTGCACTTTGGGGAAAAACGAATAAGCACCCTGGACACGTCGTCGTTATCGATGAACTTGCTCATATGACTAAATTCTTCATTCCGCGTGTGCACGCAAGTTAAATTCAAAATTTTAAGCGCATAACCAACATTTTCACTGGTAAAGCCTCGAGTAACGTTTTTACAAATTGGATAAAAGTAGCGCGGGATGCGTTGGATTTTTACTCCGAGTTGAAACGAGTCGCAGGAAAAAAGGATAAAAATACGAAAGCTTGGAAAGAAGCTTTACGAGGCTAGGGAAGCAGAGGATGGCGACAAGTTTTTTCTCCGGAAGCTTTGCTGGGCGGGAAACGTCGGAACAGCACGGGGGCATATATGCATCGTCTCCGTGTAGCGGCATATTTATGTGGCTTGATAATATGACAAAAATTTCAATAACCACGAACGCGAGGATGAAAGATCGAGACGAAGAATCTCCGGCGAATAGGAAAGGAAATGAAGGAAACGAAAATATATAAAAGAAAAAGCGAGTGTTCTCGTCGCGCCTTATTTCCCATTCAACGCCGTTCTCTTCGTGTGCCAAAGAGCTTACGTCGACTCTCAACGAAAAATCGCACAATCCACTTGGTTCGAACACCGAGCGATGCTGCATACGCCCTTTTCGCTCCTCGGCGCTTGATACACGAGGGAACAAGTGACAAGGGAGCGATAAAAGAAATTCCGGCCAGGAACAAAAATGTGACGTTGCATGGAAAATGTACGACTATTGAAATATTAATGCATGTGCTTTTCGTGACGTGTGTCGTGCGAGACACAAAAACACTTTTATTACGTTTCTCCAGCAGAGCACATTTTTTAATCTGAGGAAAGAAAATGTTATCGTTTCGCAACTATTCGTTCCCATTAAATTTTTAACATTATAATACGAATAAATTAATAACGAGCCTCGAAGTAAATCGATTTTTCAAAAATTCTCGACGTAGCCCCTTAAACATCCAAAACCTGCAATAACAATTTTTCATCAAAACATTTCTATACTCCTCAACAAATATCTCAAAACTCATACTCCGAAATATGTTTCTGTCCCAAATTACGTGAATTCGAAATTGAAGATTTTCAACTATCTCGAAATTTGCATCGTTGGAATGCAACGAAATTCTGTTTTTTTTTTTTTTCCAACAGAGCTCAAGATTCTCGTGCAATATTTCGTCAGGACAATAAAACGATTTTTTTTAGGATCCAAACACAAAATCGCCACGAAAATTGTCATGTCTTTGGAAATTTGGAAATTGAACAAACGTTGCGAACTTTAGATTCTCAAGGGAATTTCAAAGCATTTTCTAGAAAAGCTTACGAGGCGTAACTTCGATTCGCTTTGAACGAACTTATTACGGTCTGCTTCCAGTCCAGCAGACAATTCCTCAATTGATTTGATTAGAATATCAGAACCAAGTGAGATTATGCGATAATGCGTGTGCTGGTCAATCCGAAGACTGCTCGTTTCCTGCTTGACTGCGCTGCATCGTGCTCCTCATTCATTACACAAGTATCTTACTTTTCCATTGTATCATTTTCTCTCGCTCTTCCTCTTTTCTCTGAATCGTACTCGACGAGAGGCAACAGTCTATCAAGCATCCTCGAAGGAGCTTCAATTCGCATATTGGTAGAAGTACCGTAATCTCTGTTATACCCTGCGATATACAAACAGCGATATATCCAATGCCACTCGACGTTGCTGCAGCTGCTGTGCGTCGATCCGAATAAGCCACGTTGGATCGACGCGAGGAGATGAGCAATCATGTACTTTCACTTTATCACTCTGTTGGCTCGACTATGCACGTTCCTCGATGGATAATCATTGAAAAAAAAGGTCGAGTCATTTTCAAACTTTTTTTTCAACAGTTAAGGCATTACTATCACGAAACGACTCTATTTAGGGTTCCTTCAAAATTTTGTATAAACGTTCTTGGCATCAATACTAGCAGTTTTCTCCTATGAAGAAAAATTTTCAGACGTTTAGAATTCGAGGTATTTAATTTCCAATTTTTTATTTTTCCAATCTAAACGCGTGTAAATTGTTGTTACGTTTCTTTTATTTTTTTCTTGCAACTTTTTAACGAAACGTGACTTGAATTTACACGCGTTTAGATGGGAAAAATAAAAAATTGGAAATTAAATATCTCAAATTCTGAAGGTCAGAAAATTTTTCTTCAGAGAAGAAAACTGTTAGTTTTCGTGCCAAGAACGTTTGTACAAAATTTTGAAAGAATCCTAAATAAAGTGGTTTTGTGATAGTAATACGTTAAATAATTGTGCTGCGGATAGAAATGAATTTGCGGAAAAAAATTGAGTCTCGAATGATAACGTTTAAGGCAAGCGGCAATAAATTAGCGCTTTGGACCAGAAAAAAATGGTTTTTTCTGGTGAATATCGTCAGAAAAATAATTTGCCCTGCAAAAGTCTCCATTGGGGTTAATTCAACCCTTAATGAAATATTTTCGATCCCTTTGCAGTTTTTCATCTCATACGGTCTCTCGTGCTCTGCTCCGCATGCAAAAAGCGTGTATCTCGTGTCTCGTGCGCTTTGTGAACATCAATGCCCGCTCCTTTGCGGTGTTTCTGCCGCGATCGAAATTCCAGAGCACCGAGAACGCGTAATAGAATTTCCGTGTTATCCTTAATTGGCCGGATTAATGGGAGGGTCTCGACTAATTGGCTGTGGCGAGTCGAGAATACACATGCTTCCGTATAGTTCGACATAGACCACGGTCAGCCAAGAGCCCGCTAGATGGAGCTCTCGACGCGCGCTTTACTCTCAAATCCTTCATCCAGCTTTCAGGTGTTTCTCACAAACCGCATTCGGCGGTGCGAACCCTTTTCAGCTGCACACCGTCTTGAAAATTATACACAACTCCAGCGCAAAGTCCCTTTTCCCTTCAACGTGAGACTTAAACGTTCCAACGATTTTCAAAGAAACTCAATTTTCGTTCAATTCTAATTTCTTTCGAATGGAACAAAAGAAATTATTTTTATTCTTTAAGGTGGTACTGTTGGTTCTAGAAATACCGTTCAGAATTTAATGAAATTTGGTACAGTAGTACATTATGATGAAAAAAAAATTAATGCGGTTAAACGATTTTTCAAAAAATTAAAATTTTTGTAAAATTCGAAAAATCTTACAATCTAAACCGTTCAACCGATATTTCCCAAATTCAATACCAACCTTCCTATTATGACACTCTATTTATAAAAAAAAAAATTATTAATGAATCTTAAAATTTGCGGAAGTTCGAGCGTCGACACCCTTTTTTGAAAATTTCAAAATGCCGTAGAATTCGTATTTTTATAGCGATGCCAATAAAATTCTCAGAGAATTAAGAGCTTGTATAGATTAACATCTGTGCAAAACGGGAGCTCTGTAGCTCAAACCATTCCCGAGTTATGAACGTTTAAATTTTACAGTGCAAGAACATACACACACACGCACATCCGGACATTTTTTCTAGATATGATTTTTCGATGTTTTGGAACATTTTAAGCACATTGACGTTAAAAACTGGAAAAAGGAAAATGTTTCACAAATTTTCAAAATTTTTTTTGGCAATTTCATGAATGTAACATTGATCCTATACATTCCATTGTATTTTACAATCGAAACTGGGCTTTTTCCTAAGAATTAATAAGAATTCATTGTAAAATACAATGAAAACTGAGATTCTTCATAAAACTCAATATGTTAAATATAAGAAACTACCAATGCGAATATCTTTTTTCTGGTGCTCCGTAGCCTCTTGAAAATTTGACTGAATCTTTTTCTAATCATAATCTGTGCCAAATTTTATTAAATTCTAAACAGTAATTCTAAAATCGACAGTACGACCTTAAAAAAAAATGCAACATCTTGGTCCATTTTCAATTTGCAAAAAATGGAAATTTTTCGCAGGGTTCCTATGTCAAGAAATGAAAAGTTTCAATCGATCTTTTTCACACAAAAGCTGAAAAGACTTTTCCTTTATTATAATTAGTCAAGAAATACGAGACACTGCATTTGGTCAGATTGACGAGAGAGAAAGAAGCGAGTCGGGGTGATGAGTCGCGATGTGTCAACGTAAGCTGTAATCATGAAAAACGACAGTCTTGATCCTTTCAGAATCAATCCCCATTTTTCTCACGTAACGTGTCGTAAGACCCCCATAGTCGATCTCGACCCCTCGTTCCTTAGTGCGGTCGAGGCGTTTCTTCAAGGCGACGATTTTCGGGCTAATGGGAACGCATGGTTAAGAGGCCAGTGCACACAATATGCGGCACACACAGACTAATGCCATAATAGAATTTTCATGTAATCCTTGAGGTAATTCCCCTGCGGTTGTGGAGGAACCCAAACCTCGTGGCACTTTGGGGGACCCCCTTGGGATATCCGATGAAGCTCTATTCGCTCGCCCACGCACGCAAAATATACTTTGCTGCACCATATAAACAGTCCATGGGCAATGGGCATAGATATACGTAGAGCGCTTGCTCTCTATCACCAACACTCTCGCCAATCCCCTTGAGGGTTAATTGCTCCGTATTTTGACGTGAGAGTTTATCATCCGAAAAGAGACTTCCTTCAGGTCGCCTCGTTCTCCTCGAAACCGAAATCCGATGCTCCTAATTTTTTTTCCTCCAAGAAAAACGTGATTGACAGTACGAATCATCGGCTCGTTAGTTTATGCGAAAATAAATGATCAAAGGTGTAAGATAATTTTCAACCAATTAATTAACTTCATCTCAATTGCAAGAAAAACACAAAATCTAAAATCAATCACATATGTTCAAGCTACTATTTTTAATTTTTCATATAATTATCGAAAATCCCATTGTATAAAATCTTTAAGGTATTACTATCACGAAACGACTTTATTTAGGGTTCTTTTAAAATTTTGCATAAACGTTCTTGGCACCAAAACTAACAGTTTTCTCCTATATGAAGAAAATTTTTCTGACGTTTAGAATTTGAGATATTTAATTTCCAATTTTATTATCTCCAATTTTTTATTTTTCCGATCTAATCGCGTGTAAATTGAAGTCACGTTTCGTTAAAAAAGAAACGCGACTTCGATTTACACGCGTTTAGATGGGAAAAATAAAGAATTAAATATCTCAACTTTTAAACGTCAAAAAATTTTTCTTCCCAGGAGAAAACTGTTAGTTTTGATGTCAAGAACGTTTGTACAAAATTTTGAAAGAATCCTAAATAGAGTCCTTTTGTGATAGTAATACGTTAAGTTTTAAATTTATTAACAACAAAATTTTATGTGTATAATCGATCAAAGTTTGTAAAATGTTTTGCTAATTAAGAAATATAAATTAAAACACTCTGAAAGAAAATAAAAATGTACAACAAAAAATATATAATTTTTACAAAAGGCGAAGTCAATCTCGTCAGTACTTTTAATTGGCACAAGCCTCAAACGTTCAAATTTGATAACATTCCCATTGAACGCTCTTTAGACGATCCAACAGCCCGAATATTAACGCAAATGATGGGAACTACGACCCTCTCGATCTGAGAACGTTGTACAGCTCATTGTAAATTTAATGTAAATATTACGAATGGATAATCGAGTCTGACGACGACGACGACCTGGGCGTGTGTACACAGGGAAATGGGTTTGTCATGCGGATTATATTTCAAGCCCCTCGTACAATTTACACTGTGGTCAATTCGCGATGATGAAAGGAGGAGAGCTCGGAATTGGCAGATCAAATCTAAAGGGTCCATCGAGTGAAATGCTACTAATCAATTTTGGGATCGACGACACAAACGCGTGCAAGCGTATAAGTTTTCTTATTGACGAATATCGCGAGTTACGAGTGAGAAATTAATCATATTTTTGAATTAAACGTATCGCCAGTAAAAATCATCTCGACAAGCACGTTCAGAGGCAGAAAAGGCTGCGAACTTCGAAGAAAGTTATTCTTCATTTACCGAAGCGATGCTCTTCGCAAAATCACATTTTACACCATGGCGAACTTGGGGTGAAGAATGAAAAACGAGGAAAGCACTCGAGCCCTGCTCCCTGCTGCGTATATAAAATAAAATACTCTGTTGGAAGCCTCAACATCAAGTGGGAAGCTTGGGAAAGAACGAGGTTAAGATAACCGAGAGAAAAAGTTTTTCTTATCGCGTAGTGGGTTATATTCCATCTGCTATGCGAGTCAACGAGTTGATAAACTCTCCAGGGTCTCGTTGTACATTCAAAATTATCACGCCGGAAAAACAACTTGGATATTTCTTCAGATTCCTCACAAAAGTCTTTGCTTAATTGCATCGCAGGGACTGTCAAAAGTTTCGAAGGAATTCTGCCTCCTGGCAGCACATCTTTGGCCTGGGGGCTTCGGAGTGCAAAGGGTGATCACTCAGTCAACATCCAGGAAAGATAACGATATTATAAGCTTCTGACTCAACCGATTCAAACATCGAAATCAAAGTCTTCGAGGTAGTCCTGTCGTTTCACACTAGTCATACCACTGATCATACTTCAGACTTGCATAATTGACATTTTCAACATATGCTAAAAAAAAAATTTTTAATAACTGAAATTTTCCACGTGTAAATAATGTAATGAACCTTCACATTTAATTAGAAAAATGAAAAATATGTATTCCAACGATTCGCGTAGTATTTCTATAGATTTGATATTAGCCAACGTTGGTTCTTTCTCCATCGTCTTCTACTACTTAACCAGACGATTTCAACCCCAATGCTTTTGAACGTCGATCGTCCGTCAAAACCATGAAATATATGTGTAGAAATTCAAATGACGTCTTTTTATCGTGGCGAGATTCATTCAATACCGAAACGGAAGTTCAAGTTTAACTTGATATTACATAAAAAATAAATCGATAAGCATAATTTTTTCTAAACGCATTGGATCACTACAAGTGTCAAGTATGTAAATTCGATTTTGTTAAAGAATCTGACAGATTCCCACTATTATAAACACTTTTTTAGCGACCAGAAGTTGGGTCTTTGTATGTCGTCTCAGAGTTCCTTTGAAAAAATACCCAATTTGCATTTTTTTTTTCTGTGTAATTAGGTCGATAACCGACCCTGAAGTTTTACAGAAATAATTAGGAAAATATTAAGTGAAGCTAGAAAAAAAAATTGGAAATTCCTTGGATGCGAAGGCCTGACAATAGGATTACCTTAAAGATTCTGGCGACTCGAACCATCGGCAGCAAATCGCAGCTTCAATAGGAACGAGTAAGATCACAGCTGCGGCTGCTGGTACTAAATGCAGCTAATGAAGAAAAACAGATGTGCCCGAAATGGCATCGCATAATTCGTGATTTTGCAAGGCACTTCCTTCGCGAGTCCTCGTTATTTCTGTTGTCGGACGATCTCTATACACGCTGTCTCGAAGGGTGACTCCCCCAGTTGGACAGAGACCTACCCTCTTTCGAAATCAAGGCTTTTCGGTCCCTCGATGCTCTCATTCCCGCCAGCTGAAAAGAAAGTGAAAAGGTGACAAGAGAAAAGGTCGAGGACAGTATGAAACAACCGAGGGAGATATTTCTGAAAAGCATGGCTGACACCCAGTATGTAAATAAAAATTAGCGTGATAAGTGAGTCAACTAAAGCTTCGACTACCTTATGGTAAAATAGTGTGAAACGCAAGACTCTGTGTCCTGTTGTTTATGGAAGGAAGTAACCGATGTGCCAACCGTTTGCACGAGGAAATCCAATGTCCGGGTCTCCCGGATCATCTCTCGTTGTCCCGGCGTGTGGAATACATGAATAGTAACAAGGGCGAATTCTGCCGGCAGGTATATAGATACAGGAATATCAGAGAAAGGTGAAAATATTTGCGGGTGATGCCGTTACAGAGACTACTCTGCTAGTGTGGTTTGTGCCTGGAGGCGTTGCCGAGATTCAACACTGTTAACCGTGGATAAACGTTGGAATAAGCTTTGTTAGCACGATGTAATTTGATACCAACGAGAATGAAGTTTCATCGCGTAAGTTGATTCCTTCGAGCTTGGAGGGAGCCCAAAAGGGCGATGCCTCGAATGCGACGTGACAAGATGATGGACTACCTGAACTACTGCTGATCGAGACTGCTTTAGAGTCGCAAGACTGTAGCGAGCATTGAATTCAAACAACACAGAGTCTCATCACCGTTTGCCCGACTATTGAGATCAAAGAGATCGCAACTGCGGTATGGCATTACCGAAGTCAACCTCCGACAAGTCTGTAATTAACCGATGAGTTCCTTTCCATTTAACGTCCAGACGATATGCTACGAGCATTCTTCTCCGACAATGAACGGATCAGGAAGCCAATGCATGGCGGACTGGATCTTGATTTAGGAAAAGGGCATGTCGAAGTAATGAAATTTTGCTTCCTCATAGAGAAAGCTACGTGACGATGAAATTTTTTTTTTTCCAGTTTCCACTATCAATGTGCTTCAAATGTCCCAAACCATTAAAAATTCATATCTAGGAAAAATGTCCGGGCACTGTAAAATTCAAACGTTTATAACTCGAGAACGGTTTGAGCTACAGGGCTCCTGTTTTGCACAGATGTTAATCTATCCTAGCCAAAAATCCCCTCCCGGGGAAAAAAGCCTGGACAAGTCCATTTGTTCGTGACCCCCGTTTCCAATTGTTTTCACAGACAAATCCAACCCCCCTAAAAAAGAATTGAAATGAAATGAAGAATAGAAAAAAACCCTCGGAAAAAATGGCTCCTAAAAAAATGGAGAAAAACCCCCAAAAAAAATCAAAACAATTGAAAAAAATACAATGTAAAAATGGTAAAAAAAAAAAATTGATGATTTTCGCTCAGCACTAAAAATTCTTGATATCCATAAAAGGACAAGTATTCCATTGATGGCTGAAAATCAATTAACGAGAAAAAGGGAAAAGTTCCAAAAAACACGGCACAAAAAAAAGAAACCCCTAAATACACAATGGCGAATCGACAGAAAAACTTGCGCGACGCGATGGAAAACTAAAGTTTGCCATCGCATGTTGAGCAGTTGAGCGGATGCGCACAGAGTGCTTGTCCGGCCCGAAAATTTTTGTATTAGCTTCCGCTATTTTTAGATAGATAGAACAACTCGGTTGTATTCATGAGAAAAATGATGGGCGTTATACAAACATCACTGAACCTTATACATTCAAATGCATTGGTACAAATTCAAAGTTTTCTCTCGATTTGATATGCAATTATTTAATAATCGCAGTGGCTAGTCGTCCGGATAGCCGGACGAATAATATTCGTCCGGACACGCTTTATCCAATGGTTTCCGCTTTATCCGAACGATTAAGGGAATAACGCCTAATTCGTCCGACCATGCTTTTTAGTGTATGAAATATCCCGACGAATAGCCACAGCCATTAATAAATTAATTATTTGTGCAATATTTTACACGAGTATGGATACATAGAAAAATAACAACTAATGAATAATTAGGATGCAGCTAGTTAAATTCAATGACCCATAATGCATCGGAAAAAATTGCACTTCTAGGAATTTTTGTATTATTTGCTTGAAATATAAATCGGTTTAAGAGAGAACCTTGATTGACTCGAGATTTTTACCGACCATTCACGTGTCTTTTCTAAAAAGCTTTCTGAGACCAAACAGTTACGTTATGTCAAGATCAACACCTATGAGCACTTCTAATAAAAAATTTTCGGGCCGGACAAGTACTCTGTGCGCATCCGCTCAACTGCTCAACATGCGATGGCAAACTTTAGTTTTCCATCGCGTCGCGCAAGTTTTTCTGTCGATTCGCCATTGTGTATTTAGGGGTTTCTTTTTTTTGTGCCGTGTTTTTTGGAACTTTTCCCTTTTTCTCGTTAATTGATTTTCAGCCATCAATGGAATACTTGTCCTTTTATGGATATCAAGAATTTTTAGTGCTGAGCGAAAATCATCAATTTTTTTTTTTTACCATTTTTACATTGTATTTTTTTCAATTGTTTTGATTTTTTTTGGGGGTTTTTCTCCATTTTTTTAGGAGCCATTTTTTCCGAGGGTTTTTTTCTATTCTTCATTTCATTTCAATTCTTTTTTAGGGGGGTTGGATTTGTCTGTGAAAACAATTGGAAACGGGGGTCACGAACAAATGGACTTGTCCAGGCTTTTTTCCCCGGGAGGGGATTTTTGGCTAGGATATCACTTCTTTTTTCTGATTGAAAGTCTCCAATTTTTTCAGTCCGGTGGGAATAATTTGCTGATTTTTTCCCTAGAAGTGTACTCTGTGGAGCTCATTTTAAGCCAAGAATCATGTCTCTATCTCAATTTTTTACCGAGATATGATTTTTTGCCCATTTCCATGATTTTTGCTCGAAAATGACGATTTTTCATCAATTTTCAAACGAAAATCGCTCTTCTCCGAGCAACGACGGTGAAATCATGTTTTTTTTTTCGTCCACATGGTTTGTTGAGCTAAAAGGAAACGTAAACGCGTGCCATAATCTTAATTTTTCTCGAGAATGGTATTTTTGCATTTCCACCATCAGCTTAGAAAAAAAACGAAATTTTTACAAGACTTGAGAGTGAAGATTTTATTTAGTTGGATTTATGGGAATAAATTGCTGATTTTTTCCCCAGAAATGTACTTTGTGGAGCTTAATTTGAGCCCAAACTCATGTCTCTATCTCAATTTTCCACCGAGATATGATTTTTTGCCCATTACCATGATTTTTGCTTGAAAATGACGATTTTTCGACAATTTTCAAACGAAAATCGCTCTTCTCCGAGTAAAAATCGTATAAATTATGACTTTTTTTCCAGCCGTTCAGTTTGATACGCTGAAAAGGAGAGAAAACAAGCGCCCGATTCTCAATTTACCGCGTGAATGCAATTTTCGATTTTCGACCTTGAGTTGGAAAAAATCAAAGTTTTAACATGAATTTGTCGCGAAGAATTTTTATTCTTGGCTCCATGCGAATGAAATGCTGATTTTTTTCCTTCAAATATACTCTGTGGAGCTCAATTTAAGCCCAGAGTCATGTCTCTATCTTTATTTTCCACCGAGATATGATTTTTTGCCCATTACCATGATTTTTGCTTGAAAATGACGATTTTTCATCAATTTTCAAACGAAAATGGCTCTTCTCCGAGTAAAACTGGTATAAATTATGGTTTTTTTTCAAGCTACATAGTTTGTTGAGCTGAAAGGAAACGTAAACGCGTGCCATAATCTTAATTTTTCTCGAGAATGGTATTTTTGCATATATATATCGCTCCATAATATTTGGTTCCTTCCGGAGCAACAACTTGTCGCTGAGAATTATCCAGAGCTTCCGGATAACTCGCAGCGACAAGATTTCCATGTGGCTCAGCGACAAGATTTTTATGCCACTGAGAGTTATCTGGAGCTTCCGGATAGCTGGCTGCGACAAGATTTTCATGTACCTCAGCGACAAGATTGTTATGCGCCTCAGCGACAAGATTTTTATGTCGCTGAGAGTTATTGTCGCTTTGCGATTAATCTAACGCCAGCGGCGATGTTAGTTCTGCTGTAGATATTCATATCGCTCCACAATAATTGGTTCCTTTCGGAGCAACAACTTGTCGCTGAGAGTTATCCAAAGCTTCCGGATAACTCGCAGCAACAAGATTTTCATGTGGCTCAGCGACAAGATTTTTATGCCACTGAGAGTTATCTGGAGCTTCTGGATAGCTGGCTGCAATAAGAATTTCATGTGGCTCAGCGACAAGATTTTTATGTCGCTGAGAGTTATTGTCGCTCCGCAATCAATCTAATATGCCAGCGGCGATTTTAAATATGGTGTAAATGAATAAAATTGTGGGCTTAGGAATAGAGCAATGGTTGTAAAGCATATTCATTCCTGAAGCATATTTCCCTGTCACTGGAGCATGTCGTTAAAGCCAACTGCAAATTAGCATTAGTGAGGTTATGGCGAACTGTCAGAGCTTTTAGCACATTATTCATCACAAAGTCGGCAAAAAATGTCAACCCGTTCCAGCTATCTCTCTCACACTCGCGTCAATATGGGCCGTCGAAATATACACGATTGCTAGCGGAATTTTAGGTTATGATTTTCTAATTTTGACCAGCTGACTTTCGAATGTTTCTATATTTATCATCGCGAAATTGAACGACACATGTATGAAGATGTATTCGTGAACTATCAACCAACAGGTTTTCCTCGAATGGGAACAGCTGGAGATGCCGTCAGTCACGACCAATCAGAAACACGATGGCCACACGGGCCCTTTCTCTGTGTCGTATACATACACGCACGCACACTTCGATCGGCGCATAATTTTGCCCGTGCAAAGTTTTTTTTCAGCAATTACGGCATCAATCGGGTTGATTTATGGCTCAATCGAGGGGGGATAACGTAATTAGTCTCCAGTCCAAATTTCAGATCATGAAATTACCCCTGAGCTTCGTAATTCAAGAAAGTGTCTACCCCCACTGGCGAAATCGCTTTTCTTAGAGATAATATACTCGAGTGAGTCTCGGGCCAGCAGACGACGCTGTCAAATGTACTTGTCCCGAGACTCTGCCGAGTCTCTTGATACAAGCTCTTCGTTCTCTGAGAATTTTGTCGGAACTGCTAGAAAAATACAAATTCTACGGCATTTTGAAATTTTCAAAAAAAAGGTGTCGACGCTCTAACTTCCGCAAATTGTAAGTTTTATTACTAATTTTTTTTTACATATAGAGTATCATAACAGGAAGGTTGGTATTAAATTTGGAAAATATCGGTTGAACGGTTTAAATTTTATGATTTTTCGATATTACGAAAATCTGAGTTTTTTGAAAAATCGTCCAATCGCTCTAATTTCTGCAAATTTAGTAAAATATTGTGTATAAGTCTGTACTTCCTATTTACTTTCTAGAAAAGTTGTCGAAATTATATAATTTAAATGCAAATACAAAAAACGCTGTAAAGGAAAATTGGCAAATGGCTTCCTCAAGATGCTCAAGGTGCACGATGCTCAAAGCTTCCTCCATGAAAGACCCAAAATAAAAAATATAGTTCCTCATAGAGGAAGCTTTGAGCACCGTGCATCTTGAGCATCTTTTGACGAAGCAATTTGGTAAATTCACTTTGTAGCGTTTTTCTTTTAAATTCCTTACGTGAAAATGCTGGAGCTACGTTCGATGAAGAGCTCAGAAAAATGATGCGACGATTTTTGTGAAAAAACGAATTACATTTGAGGGTAAACGAAAATGGGGTGCACCTGCGTGTACAAATGGCTTGTGACGTAATATCATGTGAAATGTATCGTTGTAATAGTTGATAGAGTGTACAGTGACACTACCAGGAAAAGGTGCATATACATGGATATGGAAAAAATTCGCTCAGCCAGAACGTGGCATCCTCCTCCTGCATGCTCATTCTTATGTTGTTTTTTTTTTTTTTTCTTCAGGATAAATGGGCTTTTCGCCAGGGTCGCCAGGACGCTTCGGCGCGTTGAGCTTTCGCTCGCTCTTTCTCCCTCGTTCCATGGGGGTTTCTCGTAGCCATGGCAACCCCGTAACGCCATTAAGCAGGCACGGGGATTCCCTGGCTCGCTTTCTCCCAAATACGTTCTCGCTTTCCACGGAGCTTCGCAACTCTGCTGCGGAACATACAACTTTCCTCTCTCGTTCGCCAGCCTCTTTCTCTCTTTCTCTTATGAAAATACAAGCTACAGAGAGAACCTCGATCGCAAGAGTCTTGCAGGGCATTTGCAGAGTCCCGTGAGTCCTGTCCTCCGAAAGGGAAAGGTGGCAGGGCCTCCCTCTCGCATTGGCTCTATACATGTGCACCGACCGGGGAGCCGGAACCATATCTCGGCGACATAAAGCGAGAAACCCCATAAAAATAAATAACCCTCGGAAACAAAAACGAGAAGAAGGAACAACCCGGAGCTTTTGCCACGAATATCATTATTATTACGGCAAGTTGGATACGCGGCTTAACCTTCTCGATGAAACACGAGAGCATATCGCATTTCCCAAACAGAAACTAACGCCAAACTCAATCCTATCATTTTTTTATTCATCTGAGCCTGTACATCAAACTTTCCTCGTGAAAAATTGACCATTTCGTTTTCCGATAACTCGTTCTTTTATCTCTGACTTGCACAAAAATCCGCATATACTTGTCAAAACGGATCAACTGAAGATCGACAGAAATATAAATCATAAAATATGCTCTTAAGGACGTTGTATGCAAAATTTTCTAGCGATGGAATTCCTTTAAATTTGCACCACACTATAAGAGAATAGTGATATCCAATAGCTCGCGCAATTTTAAGAGGTTTCACCATGTAGAAATCGAGATATTCATTTATAAAAATCACAACTTTCAGTAGTTTCTCATAAGAGCGTGTGTTAAAAGTTGCAATTTTAAACATTAAATATTTCGATTTCTAAATGGTGAAGCCTCTCAAAACTTTGCATACCCTTTTGTGTAACATCGAAGGAGCTTTTTTTAGTTTTTCAAAAAAATCGGTCGTGAAATTTTTTCGAAATTTTGTTTATTATACAACAAATACAGATTGCCTCGGACAATCTTGGATTTGGAGTATGTTGGTCTTTAGTAAATGTGTAACAACTTTTTTTAATGAACTTTGGCTCGCAAACGATTTTGTATGTAAGAAAAACTGAAAACAAATATTTAGATTTCACCGTTGCCATACAACGTCCTTAATGCGCGTATCGACTCCTCGCCAACGATCGCCACCAAGAGGACCCGAAAGTTCCACATAAAGGAGCACAGTTATACGGTATCTCATGCTTTTTTTTCTCCATGGGATGCGCGTTTTCCCGGGATACGCAGGAAAGTATCCGCAGTATCCGCCAAGCTCCAGAGCCAAAGCTTCTCTATGTGCTCGATCTTTTATTGTACGAATCTTGGCAGATTTACTCTTAAAGCTGGTCCCTGATGGAGCTGACCTCAGAGCTGCATGATGCAAAAAGGTGGAAAGCGCAGACAGCGAGCTATAATATAACCCGATACATTATAGCAAGAGCTTTATTTCCCATTGTTGAATTTCCTTCACCATTGCTCTCCAGGAGCTTTGCGATGTCCTGCTCCAGGGAAGAGCTGAATTCGATTTCAATTTTTAATGTTCTTCGAGCCTGCGAACCGAAACTGTGATTCGATTCTTTTTCAAAATGCGACCAAATTCTAGCTCGAACATTGTCAATATTCGAGTAGAATATTTCCATGAACTTTGGAAAATATGATAATCTTTGCTGCTCAGTAAAAAATATAAACTCCGCCTCAATGATTTCATGAACTCGGAGCCACCCACGTTACGGGTTCGAGAATTATACGCAGGTGTCTAAATCGTGCCGAAGCTCAAAGAGCCCGGAGGGTGGATGAGTTTAATTTATAAAAACCAACTGCTGCTGCTGCTGCTGCTGCTGCTGCTGCTGGTGCCCGGAGAAAGCGTCGGATAAAGAGCAGGGATCCTCACTCGAATACCATAAATTTCTTTCTTCTACTTTTTCTTTCCGTGCTCCGGTGGCTCCAGCAAGAGGCTGTGGGCGTTTAGGCATGGTGGCGATATAACGGTACACATTTTCTCACGATAGCCAGGGAGGAGCGAAAAGAGATTTCGCTCTGTTTCTACTTCTTCACGCGGTGGCTGATGGCATCGCATCAGCTAAGGAATGAGCGGATGGGCCAAAAGAGGGCTTGGAACAATTACGAAAGTTTGTAACTCGCACCGAAAGTCTCGGGAGTGATCAGGCCGAAAATAGAGAACGAGGACGAAAAAAAAAACTGATGAGAAAAGGATTCGGGGGCGGCTGGGAGTTGCGGAGGGAGACCAAAAAAAATTTCGCCGTGTACCTACGAGTCCTCGGGACACAAACAAGTGATGGTTGCAATAGTGCAGCCCTTAAGGAGGTTGGATCACGAAATTAAAATAATCAGAATTTGATAAAATTTGGTGATAACATTCTTTGGCATCGAGTATAGAAACACAAATGTTTTTTCAAATTTTTTATCACGTAGTTATCGAATAATTGAGAATTAAATCCAACTTCTTATGCACGAGATGTATACCCGTATATGTGTAAACTCTGTGCTTATACACGTGAACTTTAGTGTTCAATTGCTCGAGTACTACGAGGTGGAAAAATCTAAAAAAATTTGTATCGTCACATATATTATTAAAGAATATATTTACCAATTTTTATTAAATTCTTATCTTTTTGAAATATTTTACGTTTTTAACATGGTTTAGCATGGCAACATTGTATCGTCGTGATTCAACCAATCAAAATAATCAGAATTTGATAAAATTTGGTAATAACATTCTTTGGCATCAAGTATGAAAACACAAATTTTTTAACACATGGTTATCGAATAATTGAGAGTTAAATGCAACTTTTTATGCACGAGATGTATACCTGTATATATATAAACTCTATACTTATACACGTGAACTTTAGTGTTCAATTACTCGCGTACTACGTGGTGGAAAAATCTTTAAAAAATTGTATTGTCATATATATTATTAAAGAATACATTTACCAATTTTTATTAAATTCTCATTTTTTCGAAATTTTTTATGTTTTTAACGTGGTTTAGCTTGGCAACATTGTATCGTCGTGATCCAACCTCCTTAAGGCGATCTGTTACTTGCTCGGTCGGTAAAAATCCCCTTACACGTTTTAGTTGGAGAGACTGAATATTTTAAGAAAAATATTAGTTACACGTTGTTCCCATTTCCCCAGAGAACATGATGTAACTTTTCTTTTTCTCAAAATGTGAAGGGTCTCTGAGAACAACGTGTATATCTACTTTTTGGTTATCTCTCTCGCACTCACGCGACTGCATGCTAGATCACCTTAACATGATCCACGATAATCGATAAATCGAGGGCTAAAACCCTGCACTCGATCATGCGCCCCATTTGATTGCACCGGAGGGAACAATGTTCCAAAAGATGGAGTGGCATAATTCTCGATTTATGGCAACACTTTAGGACACACGAGTGCAATGAGGCGAATAAGATGTAAACGTCCAAAAGGATCAATCGAAAGATTGATTGCTTGTGAGCTTCAGAGCCTGAGCCCTGGCAAAGACAGTCCGATGCAACAGTTTCTCGAGCAGTTCCCTGGAAAGAATCAAGCGATTTTTTTTCACGATTTCTAGCTCCGACCTGGAATATACTTTTGCCTTTTTTCTCTGAGTGTCCGAGGAGCGAGTTGCTTCTAAATATCGGAGGATCGACTGAACAGACGAGGCTAGTGCAGCCCTCGGTTCAAACCCGACCACTAATCTGCTAGGTCCCCTGATTACACGCTTCCGATGGTTTAAGCTACAACCACGAGTTTGCTGTCCGCAAACCATCTCGCCCATGCAAGGCGGGCATCCCACTAACCGTATCGCTTTTCATGCCAGACTATCCTCGTATACCTCGATCCTCTCGATCATCCTATGCTTTTACATGTGAAAATTTTCCTTATCCACGTTAACCTGCACTGGTCTGATCGCCATGGACCATGCGGAATAAAAAAGCTTTGAGCACCGTGCATCTTGAGCATCTTGAGGAAGCAATTTGCAAATTTCAATTTGCAGCGTTTTTTGTATTTGCATTCAAATTATATAATTTCGACGACTTTTCTAGAAAGTGAAGAGGAAGTACTGATCTATACACAATAGTTTACAAAATTTGAAAAATTAAAGCAATTGGACGGTTTTTTGAAAAACTCAGATTTTCGTAAAATTCGAAAAATCATAAAACTTAAACCATTCGAACGATATTTCCCAAATTCAATACCAAAATTCCTATTATGATACTCTATTTACAAAAAAATAAAATTAGTAATAAATCTTAAAATTTGCGGAAGTTAGAGCGTCGACACCCTTTTTTTGAAAATTTCAAAATACCGTAGAATTCGTATTTTTCCAGCAATTCCAATAAAATTCTCAGAGAATGAAGAGCTTGCATAAATTAACATCTGTGCAAAACGGGAGCCCTGTAGCTGAAACCGTTCTCGAGTTATGAACGTTTGAATTTTACAGTGCCAGAACACACACACACACATCAGGATATTTTTTCTAGAATGATTTTTCGAGGTTTTGGGACATTTTAAGCACATTGACATTGAAAACTGGAAAAATAAAAATTTCACCGTCACACAGCTTCCTCTATGAGAAAGTAAAATCTCATTATTCAGTAACAAATTGTTATCATTTCTCATTACGCTCGTTATTATTGCGAAGACAAGCGAATGCCAGCCTCATTCACGCTCCCCACTAGGTCGCTTAATCCCGAACGTGATATTTCGGAATTTCGTGGGTACTCCGGTGCTTCGAGGATCAAAACGATATTGCGAACATTGAGGGAGCAAACATATTTTTGTTTAGCAAAGCTCGGGCGAATCGAACGAATTTCGCAGCTCGAATTCGTGTTGGAAAAAAAAAAAAAACAAAGTTAGTGACCGGGAGTGACGGGAAATGAAGATGACATCGAGGGTGATTGTCGAGGAGAATATATTTCATAAACGTCGACAGACTGTAGCTTCGTCGATCGTCCACAATTCACTTTTCCCCATCAACGAATATCTCGCAAGAACAAATTGACTAGTGGATCCGTAATTAATAAATAAATCTAGGGTTACATGGTGGCCATCGTTTCCTCGATCCAGGAGCGGAACTGGAAGACGCTCGCGTAAACGTCCGGGAAACCGAGACCACAAGGTATTCCAAAGGAAACAATACCGATCAGGACATCGTCGCAGACGAGAGGCCCGCCACTGTCACCCTGCAAAATTAAACACATTTTTTTAGTGTTTGCTGCTCGTTAAATAATCAACAAATCGAAAAAAAAAAATTCAATAATACAATGCATTCTCAACCCTTGTGTGAAAGACCATGTCGATTATTTTTAGGTCGTGTAACTTTCAATATGAAAAAAAAATTGAAAAAAAATTCGGACTTTTTTTTTTAGAAAAGATTATGCAGAATTTTGAATTTTCAATTGAAGAAAAAAAAAACAATTCCAGGCTGGGGTGGTTTCAACCTTCAATGTCGGTTAAGGGTTAAGATCGTTGAGATTGCTCGAGGCTGATGAGTTTTTGGCAGGACTTGGTCGCTGAGAAAGAAAAACGGAGGAAACACTCACCTTGCAAATGCCTTTTCCAAGGCCACCGTACGTACAGATGTGCTCTGGAGTCAAGACAGCTTTCTTAAAGTGTTTCTGACATTGCTCGTTACTAATTGTTTTGAGCTTAATTTTCATGAGTTTGGTCGTAGCGTCCTGTTGACCCGAAGTTTCGTAGCCCCATCCTGTAACGATGGCTTCGACATCAGGCTCAACTTCCTTTACCGGCAACTTTATTTTGTTGCATTTTTTACTGAACTGCAGTTCTTCTTTCAGCTGAAATAAAAAATGGCAATTAATTAGTTTGTAGATTTTCCGATTTGTCTGCCAAGCTCGCGAGCTGCTCCGAAACTAATTGCTTGTCGCATTGACCCAAATCGAATGAGCATGAACGTTGAATGCCTTCGAATTACCTTAACGATGGCGATGTCATGGGGAGACGACACTACCGACGTGTTGTATTTCGAGTGACAAGCCACGGCCTGTACCGCGTGAGTTTGACCCCCAAAGCTCCATCTGGTACCGGTAGCAATTCGCAAATCTGTAAACGGCGCTTTAGCATCCTCGACACAATGAGCTGCGGTAATTATAAATCGCTCGTTCAGTATCGCGCCTCCGCAAATATGTTGGCCGAATGATCTGACTGACACCTGGTACGGAAAGTCACTGATTCCAGCCTCCTCGCCGCCTTTGAGACTTTGCGGTGACCGCGCCTCGCCAACTGAAGATCAATTTTCATTTAAGGACGTTGTATACAAAATATTCTGTCGATAGAATTCCTTTAAATTTACACCACACAAAGAAAATTGTGATATCTAATAGCTCGCGCAATTTTAAGAGGTTTCACCATTCAGAAGTCGAGATATTTATTTATAAAAATCACAATTTCCAGTAGTTTCTCATAAGGGCATTAAAAGTTGCAATTTTCAACACTAAATATTTCGATTTCTAAATGGTGAAGCCTCTTAAAACTTTGCATACACTTTTATGCAACATCGAAGAAGCTTTATTTAGTTTTTCAAAAAAATCGGTCGTAAAATTTTTTCGAAATTTTGTTTATTATATAACAAATGGAGATTACCTCGGATAATTTTGAATTTAGAGTATTTAGTTCTTTAGTCAATTTGTAACTACTTTTTTTTAATGAACTTGGGCTCGCAAACCATTTTGTATGTAAGAAAAACAAAAATCCGCATATACTTGTCAAAACGGATCAACTGAAGATCGACAGGAATATAGATCATAAAATATGCTCTTAAGGACGTTGTATGCAAAATTTTCTAGCGATGGAATTCCTTTAAATTTGCACCACACTATAAGAGGATAGTGATATCCAATAGCTCGCGCAATTTTAAGAGATTTCACCGTGTAGAAGTCGAGATATTTATTTATAAAAATCACAATTTTCAATAGTTTCTCATAAGAGCGTGTGTTAAAAGTTGCAATTTTCGACATCAAATATTACGATTTTTACATGGTGAAGCCTTTTGAAACTTTGCATACACTTTTATGTAACATCGAAGTAACTTTATTTAGTTTTTCAAAAAAATCGGTCGTAAAATTTTTTCGAAATTTTGATTATTATATAACAAATACAGATTATCTCGGACAATCTTGAATTTAGAGTATGTTATTTTTTAAACAATTTGTAACAACTTTTTTTAATGAACTTAGGCTCGCAAACCATTTTTTATGTAAGAAAAACTGAAAACAAAAATTTAGATTTGACCGTCGCCATACAACGTTTTTAAATTCATGAAAACGCCATTTTGGTCAGGATGGCACGATTTTTTTGGGACATTGAGTACTCACCACTGACGATGATCGCCACCGTCATCATCAGACCAACTAATTGATGTGCTTCGAGCATCTTTGACTTGGATCAAAAGATTTCGTCGTTGTGATTAACGAAACGAGTTTTTTTATGTTTAAATACCGACCGCTTCGTCTCGATGGAGGAAATAATAACGATCGTCTTGTTATTCGAGTGCCGGGATAAATAATCAATAATTTATTCACATCTGATTGAAAAATACATTTTTTAGTTATTGTAAAATAAGAACAATTTATATTGGTCATGCTATAAGAGAAACCTCCGCCCGACTAAATAATAACAGAGTTTCTGTTTACACGATCATGTTGTTTAAACGCCACAGCTGTATTTAACTCCAGCGACGTCGAGACTGCAGAGAAACAGAAACTTCCTTCATTGATGAAACTTGCCACTTTCCACGCGACTAATCGACTTTGCATGCAACCGGTTGTTTTTATTATTCTTCAGTCTCTTTACAAGTCATAAAGTCAAGAATCGTCCAACAATAACGCAGGATTCCGACGATTCTTCTCAAAGCAATCTCGCCACAACAAGTTTTTCCGGAACGCTTCTTTTTCCCATATCTCCATATGATTAAATTTTATTATTTTCTACCGTCACCAAATATTTCATAGTGAGTCACAGAACTTTTGTGCATTCTAGTTTCTTTGGCATAAAAAAAAAAAAACATTGGAAAAGAAACGCCAAAGAGTTCAACTTGAAGAATCGATGTTTTCGAGATTTTTTATATTTTACGCAATAAATTTAAAAAAGTTGCAAATTTTGTCTTCAAAATTTAACACGATGCTCTAATCTTCCTCTATGAAGAAAATATTTTTAATTTTGGCTTCCTTATAGAGGAAGCTTTGAGCATCGTTCTAAATCTTGAGGACGCAATTTACAAATTTCAATTTGCAGCGTATTTAATCAAATTTTCACTGATTTATCGATTTTTTACTTTTTTTTTTAAAATAATTTCGACAACTTTTCTAGAAAGTAAAGAGAAAGTACAGACTTATACACAATATTTTACAAAATTTGCAAAAATTAGAGCGATTAGACGATGTTGCAAAAAACTCGGATTTTCGTAATTTCGAAAAATCATAAAATTTAAACCGTTCAACCGATATTTCCGAAATTCAATATCGACCTTCCTATTATGATGCTCTATATATAAAAAAAAAATTAGTAATAAATCTTAAAATTTGCGGGAGTTAGTGCGGTGACACACTTTTTTTGAAAATTTTCAAATACCGTAAAATTCGTATTTTTATAGCGATTCCGACAAAATTCTTAGAGAATGAAGAGCTCGTATAGATCAACATCTGTGCAAAACGGGAGCCCTGTAGCTCAAACCGTTCTCGAGTTATAAACGTTTGAATTTAATTTACAGTGCCAGAACACACACACACACACACACACACACACACATCCGGACATTTTTTCTAGATATGATTTTTCGATTCTTTGGGACATTTTAAGCACATTGACATTGAAAACTGGAAAAATAAAAATTTCACCGTCACACAGCTTCCTCTATGAGGAAGCAAAAGTAGCAGATCAAATCGCTCCCTCAAAAAACTAGGTTGGTAAAAACGAAACGAGCTGTATTTTTGCTTGGAAGAAACTGCTATTGCTGTTTAGCTGTCACGATCTCGAATAAGTAACTCGATTCGTTGATTCGACATGATACGACAGATACGACATTAGGTATTTGAGTGTCATTCCAGGCCATTGATAACAACTTTTTCGTGTCAAATCCTGGGTGTGTCTTCAACGCGAATTCCCAAGATCGTGTTGCTCTATGAGCTTTGATATTCAATGCGATGTATGCCTAACGTCATGTGGAGATCGTAGGCGAAATATCATCGAGCATATTTAAATGTAAAAACATAAAACTACGAATAGAAAATTGCGAAACCCTGCAGGAGGTTTCTGCCCAGTAAAAAAAATGTCATGCGCACCAAGCTTTGTCCAGCTCCGGCCACAAGTTGTCACGTGCACGTAGCAAAAGGTCCAACGCACAGTTCGGAAGACGAAGAGCTTTTTCAAAAGGATAGTAAATCGGAAAAAAAACGTGGGACTCATAAATAATCATAATTTCCAATTTTTCTTATTTTTTTATTCAATTGTCTGCAAAAACAATTAAAACTTATTTTCTACGTTAGTGTTTGCGCCCGTATCGGTGGGATCGATGATCCAAGTTCATCCAAGTCGCAAGAACGATCAACCGAAGCAGCCACTCGGAGAATCAGGCTTTGGCATCCGCGATGGGCCACCATGACTGCGCAGTCATGATGGAAAGCGAGCCCCATCCGTATATGCTTCTATATCGTTAGATTTGGAACTCCAACCTCGTCAAGAATTAAGTAAAACTAAATGAGTCAGTCTTTATTGAAATGGACCAAGAAATCTAAGCAGCAGTGCACTTTTCCTTGATCCAGTCGAGATAATGAAAAACGTTGGTGTAGATATCGGGTATTCCGAGAGCACAGGGTGCACCGTAAGAAACGATACCGATCAGGATGTTGTTGTGAGCCAGTGGGCCGCCGCTGTCACCCTGGAAAATCGGAAAACAGTTACACGTGAAAAGTTGTACTAGCTGGTACAACTATTGTCTATGGAGATGGGAGCAGACCAGTCAGAACTTACAACACAGACCCCCATTCCAGGAGCCCCATAGGTGCAGATTTGATGGGATGAGATTTTGAACTTGGAAGCGAATAACTGGCAATCGTGGTGGCTGAGTGTTTGGAGAGTGACTTTTCTAAGTTTCTCGGCTATCTTGGAGTTGCGAGAGCTTTCTAGGCCCCATCCTGAGGCAACCGTGGTGACTCCGCTTTTCGTCTCCTGGGTTGGTAAGTCGATTTTATCCTGGCAGCTGTCAAACTTTATTTTATCGGCGAGCTACCATGGAAAATGGAATCGAATAAGTTTTCATGGAAAAAAAAAATTTGTTGACAACGAGGAGCCTCGCAAGTCCGAAGCAACAGAGACCAGGTCAAGTTACCTCAATGATAGCGATGTCGTGTTGCTTGAGGTGGATGAAATCCTTGTGGGAATGAACGGCTCGAACGCGGTGAACCTGGCCGCCAAAGTGCTCATTTGCCCCCGTCATAACGGTCACGTTTGTAAAAGGTTTTTCAATCACACCGACAACACAATGGGCTGCAGTGATGATGTGACGATTGTCGATTATGGCTCCTCCGCAGAAATGCCTGCCGCTCATCCTCAACGAAGCCTGGTAAGGAAACTCGCTGCGTTGTGACAAACTGCCTCCAACGATTTTTTGAGGGGGTCGAGCATTTGCAACTGTATCGAAATTAATGCAGCATGAAAATCAAAATATCACGTCGATTCTATCCTAATGAACGATGGATTGAATGAACTTACGACTCAAAACAGCAGCCAAGCTCAGGAACGCTAAAGTTCTGCTTAACCCCGACATGTCTCACTTCATTGACTTTTACACTCGTTATCATTATCGGAACGAAGTATCAGTCGCTTATATACAGGCCGATGGCTCATCATCTCGACAGAAACATGACAAATTGATCCGAAGACTCCCTACTCTCGATTCGCGATGGTGCAATTTGCGGAATGCCAAAATGAGTGGTGCCCACAGTCTTCGAAGGAGTGGGTGACGAAGAGAGAGACTCTGGGGAGAGAATCCCCTGACCGGGCCTTCTCGTAATCGGTGACGCCATGTAAAAGATTTTCAATTTCAAAAATCGCAGATGTCTCTGTCGCACTCACAGTGTGACGAGATACCGACTGAGCCGTACCTTTAATGCCCAATTGGAACCTTCGAATCCCAATACGAAGGGCTCGCAGTTAACAACTGCGACCTAAATCAACGCATTTCCAAGAGGAAATTTAGGCCAGGCCTTATCTTTTTTCGGAAGAAGCTCCGATGAACAATCAAAATAATTTAAATCGTTCGATCCAAAAACAAACAAAAAAAACAGTTTCATGTTTTGGTAACATGCAAAACACTCTTGATCGCCGCAGCTGTGTTTAACTTGGACGAGGTTGGAGTAGGTTGATCGGAATTACTGATTAATCACTGCCTCTCCGGAATCTACATAAAAAAAAACCCCATAAAGTAATAATTCGTCCTAATCCTGTCGTAGAAAAATTGTGCAGTGCTTTTTCTTTGTTTCAAAACATTTCCTTTCGAAATGACTATATTTCATTTTCGATCATATGCGGCTCGTTCCATGCTTTTTTAATACTTCGAGTGCATACTGGGTCATCTTGACCCCAACAATTTTCTGTCACCGATTGTTTGGCATTTAATGGCAAAGAGTGCCTTAAATTTTCACTTTCATCAAAAAATAAATTTAGGCCCGTAAAATATTGATAATTTACTGCAAAAAAAAATGCATCTTTACTGGAATACAACGATTTGGAAAATGCCTGGGGTCAGATTGACCCAATGTGCACTCGAAGGGTTAAAAATAATAACAAAAGCATGTTCACGCCAAAGTTTAATCCTTATTGACAAAAATTGCAAATGAGATTGACCTCGTGTGATTTAGAGAAGGTTGAGCTGCAGTAGTGTCGACGATTGAGTGAGGCGACCCTCTGCAGACTCCACCCAGAGTCAGACTGGAAAGAGGTGATTTTATGGGCTGTGCCGAGGACTTTACGATTGACCCCTAGTCCTAAAACGCGGCTAAATTACACTGGTCAAGCTTGTTGGCGTAGCCAACGCTGGCCACAGGTATTCATTTGTATCGGAGCTGCTTCGAAGCCTGGCCTCACTGTTCTCCGTCCCTGCAATCGTTCGAACGTACCGTAGCGAGGAGCGTGACGGAATTAACCCCTTAACGATACGTACGCCATTGTTTCTACCAGCACGATAATCCCTCGTGACTTAATTTGAAAAAAAAAACATCTACTGGGGTAAATATTGGAGTAGATCATGGTTAAGGCAACTTGGCAATTTTTCGAAAAAGTTTCACAACGAAAATTGAAAACTAAGAAAATTTTTAATTCGTATTTTAATGATTTGTAAATTTGCATTATCAACTGCTGAATTTTTTTGACGGATCGCTTTCGATGTCTTCGATGTTTTCACGATTGGTACTGTTTAAAAGAAAAAAACTTTTAATTGGGATTGATCTGCTAATGGAGTTTGGCTCGGGAGAAAATATTGTTGTGGCTTAAATAATGTTGCGTGAGCAAAGTCATCATAACAACAAAAATGCGTTTTCTTCGTGTTTCCGTTCCGGAGAGATCAGGGTTAGCCATACGAGGCGTTAATTGATCAAGTATTATTAAACCGAGCTCAGACAAATAAAGACAGTATTTCTAGAGCACCTTTAACAGTTTAATGAACCGGAAAGATAAGGAATCTCATACACATCGTCAAATATTGTTTTGAGCGTAATGTGGCAAGTGCGTCGTTCGGGAATAATGAAGAGCTGGCTCGACTCGTGTCGGGGATTTGTACGACTCTAAAATGTTGAGGTAGTCATCGACGACGTTTGGCTCTGTTTTCCACCTGGTGAACTTCCCCAAGTTTGGTAACCTTCCCAAAATTTGGTGATAACATTCTTTGGCATCAAGTATAGAAACACAATTTTTTTCCAAATTTTTTAACACATGGTTATCGAATAATTGAGAGTTAAATCCAACTTCTTATGCACGAGATGTATATCTGTATATATGTAAACTCTATGCTTATGCACGTGAACTTTAGTGTTCAATTACTCGAGTACTACGTGGTGTAAAAATCTTTAAAAATTTGTATTGTCATATGTATTACTAAAGAATATATTTACCAAATTTTATTAAATTCTTATCTTTTTCAAATTTTTTATGTTTTCAACATGGTTTAATATGGCAATATTGTATTGTCATGATCCAACCAATCAAAATAATCAGAATTTGATAAAATTTGGTGATAACATTCTTTGGCATCAAGTATAGAAACACAAATTTTTTACAAATTTTTGAACACATGGTTATCGAATTATTACTCGAGTACTACGTGATGGAAAAATCTTAAAAAATTTGTATTGTCATATATATTATTGAAGAATGTATTTATCAAGATTTATTAAATTCTTATCTGTTTGAAATTTTTATGTTTTTAACATGGTTTAGCATGGCAACATTGTATCATCGTGATCCAACCTCCTTAAACGTATGGCTTGAGGTTAAAATTGACAGGAGGGGAAGGAAGGACGATGAAGATATTGCGTCGCAGGGAGTCATCGATAGTGCAGGCTTAATAATGGGATCCGGAGTTGGTTGATCGAACCAATATCCAACGTCGGTCTTGGTGCAAGGCAGAACTTGGACTTGATCGTATCAGTTCTGAACTGCCTTCAGAGTTGGTCTCTGCACTGATGTCGTCCTCAAGCAAATCTCTCTTGCTGTTTTCTTCTCGCTAGCTATTTCGGTTGGAGTTTCCTCAGGACGTTAAGCACGAGAAGGAGAAAGCAAAGAGGGCGGCTGGTCCCTTCTGATAGAAGATCGGATGTGGCCTTGGCGGAGGCATCGTCTCTCGTAATCCGTATCTACATCTTTCTCCATCTACGGAACATGCTATCTCGCTTGCAACCGCTTTAACGACCCCTCGAACTCTCCCCGTCTTTCCAAAATCGATTTTGGCTCGGGGCCGCGCCCAGCATCACCAGCTACACCGGAATTCGCCGACCCAAACAGCCTTTGTAGCATTCAATGGAATATGGAACATTCCGCATGGAACCGGAAATCGGAAATGAGCGAAAACCATTTCTTTCTGCCCTAAAGTCATTTTCATCTGTCAGCGAATCATTTTAACGACAATACCGCGTATTGGGAGCTCCAAAAATTAATAATGCCCCACCGCACGATGGCCCTGGCTGACGACGAGGAAGGAAAATGATTAATCATTCCGAAGGGGGCAGAGTTAGTTCGACAATCACTCAATGAAATGATCGTATCGTTGATTCTCCACAACTCACTGATAATCCTTCCCCATAAACAATATTTTACTGCTCGCTCTCAATCATTTTTTTGCCCACACCAAACGTTGCCACTCGATCGTTTGAAAATCATTGCGGGTTCAAGCAATTTCTAGCATTCATTCCCTCGTCCCTTGTTCTCTCGTTACAACGGTGCCGCGAAATAATGTCACATGCATGTTATATTACTTGCTAAAAATATCACAACATTTCATCACTTCAAATAACATCACAGTCAAAAACATCAAAAAAATAAATATCACAAAAAATTTATCTCAACAAAAAATATCACAGACAAGAATTTTATTTTATTTACTAATAATGTACAACATTTTTCTGTGAAATATCACAAACCAGAAGAATTTTATATTATTTTATTTATTTTTGTTTTTTGTTTTATTCTTTGTTTGGTTGTAATTTTTGTTTTATTCTTTTTTTGTTTGTTTGTTTGGTTTTTTGTTATTTACGTTTGTAAAATTTAAGCATATGATATTTAGACGTGTGATATATTTTTTTTTTGTGATATTTTTGTATTGAATATTTTTGTCTGTGATGTGGTGTCGTAGGATCGTTACAACAGCAAGGCACTAATATGTCCTGGAACGTTAATCCTCACCGTATACTCATTTGAGTGAACTTTTCCTCTTCTCCAAATGCATGAAATCTCTCGGGCAGTTGCTCATCCAAACACACATCGCGTTACGCACTGCTAGTCGCAAAAACAATTCGCCTTTGCTTCTTCTTTGGCTGTCATGGGGAAATATTGACTAAAGCAACTCCTTTATCGTTTCTATGGTTACGATTAGCAGTGGACTTTCTTCGGGACCAGGAAATCTGTTCTCCGAGGCACTGGTGCAGCACCAATTCCCACTCAGTTTTTACGACAGTCCTTTGTACAGGAAAATTGGTAACTTCGCAAGGAAATGTTGGCTCGAAGCTGCCAAAATTTATTTATCAACTGTTCATGAAAAAATCCCAATCCGTTCCTGGATTGCTCCAAATCGTGCAGAGACAAAAGCATCGCATGGAGACTGTCTATTTGGTCGATCATTTCAGTTGATCGACGACACTCCGGCAAATTATCGCGTAATTTGTTTTCACCTGAATCTCCTGTCAGGCTTTCTCTTGGCGATGTTTTACTGGTTATGAGAGACGAGTACGAGTGAACACTGTGGCAAAGTCGATAGTTATTAGCGGACAATGTGTCGAGCGTGATGAGGTACTTTGTGGCCACAAAGTAGCTCGTGCTTTTCACAGAGTCATATGAGATAAACAAGTGGATGCTTCGCTGACTCCTCCGGTAATTATCAATTAATATCGTGAGCTCCATGAGGTGGGAGTTGGTGAGTGGATGGAGGAGAGGGCCTCGATTTAACGGCGAATCAATAATTTATGCAAGGGAGGATTTTCGTCGGTTACCAAAGCCTCATCGAGCAAGCCTTCGAGCGTGCAACACACGCGTTCATCAAAAACGTTTTTTGTCTGATAAACGTGTAGAGCTCGTTGTGGGGAAACGCTCGATCTCCTCTCTCTCTCTCTCTGATCGACAACAATAGAGAGGAAGACTTTACACCCTGGAAACTTTGCTCGATCTCTGTCGTTTCGTTCCACTCGCTACTCCCTCGCTCTCTCGAGCGTGTACTCGAAACATATAGATGGATATTTAAAAAGTTTACCATAGTTTCTCGCCCCGCAGTGAAGAAACGCCAGACCAAAGTTTTTAAATTGACCACACTTCGCTACACCCGACGTTCTTATATTTTCTACAACAAGAATACCGCATAAGCGTTATTAAGAGAGTTTAACTTTAGCGACAACTGTAACGCTCTAACGGACTACCTTACTGTCTCAACTTTATAACTTAACTCTTTCACCACAACTCTTCGACAGAACTTGCCTGTCGTACAATTTCTTATGCACGGAGAGAAAATTATATAAAAAATTACTATGCCACCATATAGTTCCCTGGTACGGCATAGTCCCTCTGAGAAATTTTAGCAAAGACACAGTAATTTTTCATTCGTATTCTATAGGAAATTGCGGAAATTTTGACATTTTTCGACCAATTTCAGATGAAAAATTACTATGTATTTGCTCAAATTTCTCAGAGGGACGATATGGTACCAGGGAACTATGGTGGCATGGTCATTTTTTATATAATATTCTCTCCGTGTGGAAAATCGACAGCTGCTCAAGAGCTTTTCTGTTAATACAAGAACGTTTTGCCATTAAGGAGGGTGGCTACACACAACAATGTTGCCATTTTAAAAGCATAGGAAAATTCGAAATGATTAGAATTTAACGAAATTCGGTGACTATATTCTTTAGTATTAAATATGAATATACAAATTTTTTTAAGATTTTTCTTCTACATAGTTTTCGAGTAATTGAACACTAGAATTTACATGCATAAGCATAGGATTCAGATATATATAGGTATATTTTTTGCATATTGTAAACTCCAATTATTTGACAACTATGTAGACGAAAAATTTGAAAAAAATTTTGTCATTGTATTTGATGCTAAAGAATGTTATCACCAAATTTTATTGAATTCTTATCATATTGTCGTGTGTAGTCAACCTCCTTAATCTCATACATCTAGGATTTCCTTGAGAATCCGAAGAGACTAAAAACAAAACAAAAAAAAGAGTCACACAGCCCCACAGAACGAACTGGCAAGTCCAGAGAGCCAGGGAATCGAACGAAAAAATCGGCAAATTCTGTGATTGTTGTGGATTATGAAAATACATCAGTGAGTTTGAACGCTAACAGGAATATTTAACCCTCCGGGGTTAACAGGGGTCAAAATGACCCCGAGCGCAACTTTGAGCTAGAATTACTATAAGTTATCGGCGCTCGAGACGGTTGGCCTCACATTGCTTCTTTGCTGATTTTTTTTTGCCATTTTGAAAATTGGTTAAAAATTTTTTTCCTCGATATTCTTGTTCGGAAAGATTCGAACTAATATTCTGAATTTTTTTGTGTCGTTCGAAACGATACTGGCAACGTGGCAAGCGTTTAAACATGGCTGGGGTCATTTCGACCCCGTGTGACCAGCGCGTTATTTCTAGAACGTGTGACCATGGAGGGTTATGAAACGAATTATACAGATGCACGTAAACTTTATGAAAATAAAGAAATTTTGATCTAACTGAAAAAAACGCAAAAATGTTGTTGATTTTCTTGACGACAACATTTTTGTACAGAAGAATAAACAAGAAAGGAGGAAGCTCCGAGTTTTTTCCAATTTCCCTTGGCATGTAAAACACTGCTGTGATAAAACGACGAGAATAATAGCACTCTCCGGCCTTTCGGCGAATTATTGTTTTCATAATTCAGCTTCGCACGGGGATAAAGAGAAACAACGCTGAAGGAAGCTTGGCGGGAAATCCTATTGCAAGATTTTCTCTTCCAAATATGCCCTCGTTACGAGAGGATTGGCGTGGATTATCTGAAAGGATTAACGGAGATCCTCGCGCATGAAGGCAGTCTAGCGCTCGGAAAGTTGCTAACCATGGCAGCCACATTGATAAACGTGATTCCAGGTCTGTTCCCCCCTGCGATCGATTTCCTTTGGCGAAATTTCAAAAAATCGCGAGTTTCCCAGGCTAAATGTTTAAGCAGGATCACGCGTATCTAATGGTAAACGAAAATTCCAACTTTGAGGGTTGAAATTTGGAAATAACGTAAAAAAATATACCGTGCATCTGTTACTGGAATAATTTTTGAATCCACCGTCTAGTTGTCAAGAGACCGATATATAAAAGTCACATTTTGCTTTGTGACGAGGATTTTATTTTCAGTTTTCAATGTCAAAGTGCTTAAAATGTCTCAAAACATCGAAAAATCATATCTAGAAAAAATTTCCGGATGTGTGTGTGTGTGTGTACGTTCTGGCACTGTAAAATTCAAACGTTTATAACTCGAGAACGGTTTGAGCTACAGGGCTCCCGTTTTGCACAGATGTTAATCTATACAAGCTCTTCATTATCTGAGAATTTTGTCGGAATAGCTACAAAAATAAAAATTCTATGGCATTTTGAAATTTTCAAAAAAAGGGTGTCGGCGCTCTAACTTCCACAAATTTCAAGATTTATTACAATTTTTTTTTTTATGAAGAGAGTATCATAATAGGAAGGTTGGTATTGAATTTGGGAATAATCGGTCAAGCGGATAAAATTTTATGATTTTTTGAATTTTTCGCAATTTTTTAAATCCTTAGACACACTTCTTTTGCAACTATTTGTATTTATTGAAGATTGACCTTTCAAACTTTAGCAAATGAAAAACCAACATAAGAAAAAATAATGTTCACAGAAATCAACGCTGTCTTTTAAAATCCTTGTTACCGTTGAAGCTAACCAGGGAATTGAAATTAAAACCAAATTATTTCGGGTTAACGAGTAATAGCGACATGAACAATTGAAGGTTTGACAACGCTTCGTGCACCAGCTGCTTGGAAATAACGTTTTTTAAAGATCGTTATTACGTTAGACGTCAATCAAGCCGAACAAATGAGTTACACATAATTTCAATAATGAAAAACAAGAAATTGTAACAATTTCTTTGATGATGAAAAAATCAAAAAAGTTGAGTCGCTTTTTTGACTCCCAATCAATTCCTCCATTAATTTTTTTCAGAGCTCTCCATTCAGCGTGAATTTTGAACTCGAGAATTCATAAACTCGGTCAATCCGAAATTAATGTCAAAAAGGCTTTCTGTTCCATGAAATTGCAGCAACGGGTTCAGGAAGACAAGGCAACGTCGACGTTATTAGTTTACGAGGCTCTCCGAGGACGCAGAGAGGAAAGGCTCAAGGACAGTGTTTATGGAAGGCAACCAAGCGATATAAGCTCGAGAAAGGGTTCGGGGAAGCTTCCTGTATCACTGGGAGCTACCAATCGTGAGGGTAGCTCTCCCCATGTCCTGAGAAAGTTATAATTAGTGGGTTTGTGTGCTCGTGTGTTGGCGGGGTAAAAATCTAATGGGGAAGCACGAAGAGCCGGATGGAAAATGGGCTGTAGAGCAAAATAATATTTTCCGTCTCGTCCCGCCAACTTCGATCTGCACATTTTTCCGTTTTTTTTTTAGTTCTTTTCCACTTGATGGAAGCTATAATCAGCGAGACTCAAAATTGATATTGTAGTGTCTCGATCTCGAGCAGCCTTTCGCCCTGGATTCTTAGTCGACGAGTTGCCTCGTCGAGGGTGCTTTCGTGCCGGTGAACCCTTAAACAGGTACTAACGATAATTTCCTCTGGAATTAGGCGATCCGGGAGGCGAAATTTAATTCCGAACGGCCGAGTTTTGAAAGCGCGGCTTTCCCTCCGCAGTTGAAAAGTTTTGAACTTGCCCCTTGAACGTAAATCCACTCAGGATGAAAATTTATCCACAACTCTCAGAAAATAACAACAATTTCGAGACTTGGAACTAAAAATTAACAACATCTCCGCGATTAGCTGCTACGCTGCTCGTAATATTTCTCTAATCTTGCCAGCCACTCTTTCCAGTAGCACTGCAATTTTCCCTCGTCCAGTTGTTGGATCAACGGTGGATTTCCGTTTCTGTAAGCCGTCATGAGAATCCCCGATTTGATCTGAAATCAAAACGTTTTTTCTCAATCTTTGCGAATCTCCAGAGTTCATCTCATTGGAAACTGCGTATCGATCGAATTGCGTATTTGCGCGATGACGGTAAGAGCGAACCCTCGGCGGTGACCCGAATTCCGAACGTAAAAATCTTGGCCAGTGGATAATTCTACCTTACCGACACGATTTATACATTTTTAGCGAACAATCAATCGATTCCGTTCAAAATTCATCAATTCATAGAGTTTCCTTCATTTTCATGGACGAATTTCACAATTAACGAGAATTTACCTTGAAGGGATTGTTCTGATCGGCGTTCAGGGCACCCGCGTACGCTGCCATCTGCAGGGGAGCATCGCACACCAAGTTTGACGATTTTCCCGAAAACCTTCCACTAGCCTTCCACTTTATGAGACACAGATTTCCCCTGGAAAAAAAAAAAAACAGACTTGGAATCAACTTGGCGAATATTTTTTGCTACTTACTCGAAGATACCGCGGCAATGAAATTCGACTGACTGACAAAGCGAACGTTTCCGGTCGTTAAAATGCAAAATTGTGGCAGAAACGATGTCTGGGAATGAAAAAACATAACGCTGGAGTTCGCAACGTTGAGATCCAACGAAAAATATTTTTTCTATTGATTATTGCTTCAATTTTTCAAATCGCGTCCATTTTTCGTGCCGAATCAGTTTTTGGATGTCAAAAAAGAAATCATTTTTCAGTCCTGACCAAATATTCAATAAGAATCATGAGCTTTCGTGAATAAAAACACGTTAGAGACGAAAAATGGAAAAACAAAACAACCAGAAAAGAAAACCGACGACAACCAGTAAATGGCAACGATGTCCTCCGTACTAGTGAAATTGTAAAACCATCAACTGCTCGAATTTTGTAGTTGTCGATTTTTCCGTTTTCTCAAAGACACTTGGACGTTAAATCGTGTGAATGCAACGAAATGTTATTTTTTCTTCAAAAAAGCTCATAATTCTTGATGAATATTTGGTCAGGACTGAAAAACGATTTCTTTTTTGCTATTCAAAAACAAAGTCAGCACTGAAAGCAGGGTCGTGATTTAAAAAATTGAAATTGCGTTTACGAGTATCTTTAAAAATCGTGCAGTAGCATTTTTACCGACCGAACGACTGATGGATCTCCTTAAGGTGATTTAGCAGTCGCGTGAGTGCGAGAGAGAAAACCAAAAACTAGATACACGTTTTTCTCAGAGACCCTTCACATTTTGAGAAAAATAAAAGTTACAACTTCTTCTCTGGTGAAATGGGAACAACGAGTAACTAATATTTTTCTCGAAATAATCAGTCTCTCCAAGTAAAACGTGTAGGGGGATTTTTACCGACCGAGCAATTGATAAATCTCCTTAAGAGCAGGAAACCAGATTAAAGGACCAACGTGTGTACTGATAACGAGTGACTGATTTACCTGAACCTGGCGACACAGTCCAGTACACCTCGATAGCCCAAATCTTTGTGAACAATTTGCGAATCTATCACTTTAACGTCCTTCACTTCCTTCAATATTGCTCGTACGCTTTTGAGACAAAGCTCAAGATGTTGCGGTACTTGGTATGGCAAATTCTTCAACTCGCAGCTCATGGAGGAGTGGAACAATTTATTAGTTTCAAGCACATCTAGAAAAAATGAAACGTCTTTATTTACAGTATTTCCATTTTCCCTATAACACGATCTCTATTTTTTGTGTATGATAAAGTTCCTTTTAATAAATATTTCACAAGGAACGCACGAAAATGAAAAAGTCTTTAACGGACAAAAAATCTGAGTGCAGGAACAGTAAAAAGTTTCTGGAGAAATCATTTTTAAAACAAACTTTTGGCATCAATAGAATTGCAATTGGACGCTCTTGACTTTGAGTTATTTCTCACCTTGTCGGTACTCGTCAAAGACTTTTTGGCCGAAGCTTTCGATCAATGTCCTTATGTTCCATTGACGATTAACTTGTTGCCGTTCGCTCATCGTAGCCTCGAGAACTTGCGCCACAATAGGAAACCTCAGAAACTTCAGATTTTTCAAAGTGCCAAGAGACTTCTCTTGGCATTTTTCCAATTCATAAGTTTTGGCGTGAAATTCAGCCGTTTTGATGTTTTCCAAAATGCTTTGGACCTGCGAATTCAAATTAGGCTTCGGACAAGCATCCAAATTGGCGCTGACTTTAGTAGGTTCCTTGCATATTATCTTTGCCTTTGTCCGCTTGACCCCATTTATCATAGACTTTGCCGTAACCTTCTTTACTTTTATAGTCACGATTTCTGGCCTAGAGGGCTTTGCCCCAGGTTGCGAGATCAAGGTCGTAGTTTTCGTGATCGTTTTCTCTGGCTCTGAAGTCGTTGTCTCAAGTTTTGGAGTCGCAGGACCGAGCAGGGTGCTCACGGGCAAAAGACTGCTTTCAAGATCACTTTTTGATTTTTCAGGGTCAACATTTGACCTTGAATTCTTGACCAGGACGTTTTGGGCATAGCTGCTCCATACTGGATCTCGCCCATGACCGTTGTAAGTGCCGCTCGGACGTTTTTGGTGATTGCGCGGTTTTGAGACGGGGACATAGTCTTTGTCGACGATGGTGAATTTAAATTTCTTCTGATTGAAAGAGCTCCGCTGTATTATTGTTTTTTGGACTCTGGGCAATTGCAAATTACTGTGCGCTGGGAAAATTCTTTTTTGGAAACTCGGAACGAAATCGCTGAGACAAAGGTCCTCGGGAACTTGCGGTTCTTTTTTTTTGTCGAAATTTACGCGAATTCGTCGCAAACGATTTTCCGAAACGTTCATCATCCACGAAAATTCGGAATCGTCTTGTTTAGACGAAGTATTCTCGTTTTTCGTTATCGAACACGAGCTTTCTCGCTTAAGCCTCTGCATTTTTTGTTTTTTCGTCTCCAACAATGCCCCGAAAGAGGCTTTTTGCTCTTTCATCATTCTTTTTATGAACTCACCTTTCGAATAATTTTTTTTACTCATGTGCATCGATGCCTCTTTTATCGCGTATGCACGCGGAGTTATTCGCGTTGTCAACATTCCGCAAGTTTTTTAACATAACCTCACTCGGTTAATAGGTCAATTCTCTCCGCTTTCGAATAACACCAAACCCACGACAATTGTGCACCTTTTTCCATTCAACTCGCGATCGTACGATCTACTTTAGATCACGTTCATTTTTATTATCTATTCCTATTGGTTTCGAGCTGTGAGATAACTCGAAAAATGTAAATAGTAAATAGTAAAACCTCGTACTCCGCACTCAGCACTCGCGGTTTTTGGAGGTTATGTCTGCAAAAATTTCGACAAAATGATCATTCTAAACGAACACGAACACGACTACATACGCAGGGCAACTTCTTCCTTTCGGAGTTTTGGGATGTAAATGGAAAAAGCATCGGAATTGATGGAAAATTCAACAGGTGACGGTTTAACAGAATCTTTTTCAACCGTCTTCACATGTTCGTTTGTAATTGAGAGAAACTAGAAAAAATTCTGTCGCTAAGTTTCGGAGATATTCCGGAAAATATTAATTTTTTCACTGCTCCCCGTTGAAACGCGTGAAAAACTTCATTGGTATTTGGTCGCGGTCTCGTGTGTTTTTGCAAAATAGAAAACTAACTTTTGGCAAGTCAGAATATAATAGGAAAGAATTTTGTTTTTTGCCGTGAAATGGGCGAAACCGTCGAACTGAGTTGTCGACGTCTACGGTGTCGCAACACCATTTAACCGCCATCTTGAAGATAAAGGGTGCGTTTCATTTCTCCAGCACATATCGAAGCAGCAAGTAATAATTTTTCCTCATTTCTCTCGACAACCTCATTTCTCTCTGATTGAAAATCGAATAAAGACATTGGAGAAAAAAATCGTACTTCCTACAAGAATTCGAAGTGAATTATTTTACATATTTGTGCACACGAAATTTATTAATAAATAAATAATAAATTTATTTATAAATAAACAAATTTATTTAACAATGTGATAAAAAATATTTTCATTAGATGAAATATTTTGATAAGAAAGTTACTTATCAATATAGAAATTAATTCATAAAAAAAGAAATTTTTTCATAAATAAAAAACTCCATTTATGAAAGGAAAGAGTAGATTTCTTGATTTTTATTGAAACAGCACGGGGTCTCATCAAGCACGATTTTCGCAGAAAATCCAATTTTCTACAACAACGTTCTTCAACCGATATTTTCCGAGACTCGTAAATGTCGCGATATACCGAAAAATGGATTGCTCTCTCATTGTCAAGATGGCGATAAAATAATGATATTCGCGACCCCAAAAACTCGGTTTCATAGCCACGGTCGCCTGGCCAACACATGAGAAAAAAGAAAATCGCTGCCCACCCAAAATCCCCAATTAACTGACCTCGTAAGGAACATCAAACAAAGAACGTGGTCGCAGGCAACAAAATCACGAAGATAAGAGCAAAGTATTCCACTAGATGGCGACCATGGCCGAAAAATATCATTATTAACATATATCCATGTCGATAGGGATTATCAGATAACGTGTGTATTTATTAAAATCGTAACTAATTATACAGATGGCAAATGAAGCAAGCATGATTAATTAAGTGTCACGAGTAACGATTTTGGCTCGATTTTGACATAATTAATCACAACAGAGTGGACGACGAGCATTAACGAGATTATGTGTACCTCACGTAAAAATTAATCCACGGAAGATAATGATAAACGCTGGTATACACATCGGGGTAACCTTGACCACAGAGGAATCCCCAAGAAACAATACCTATGAGTTGACCATTATAGACGAGAGGGCCACCCTCGTCACCCTGAAAAAAGAACACGCATTATTCCGAAACTATTTCGAAACGCACTGCCCAATAATTTCCAACAGTCTTTTCACTGAAAAGAAAACTTTGTTGGATACGTTCGACTAAACGTTTTTTTTTTTTAAATCCCAAAAATTTTGTCATAGCAGCAAGAAATATTGTACACTAAAAATTAAATTTTGTAAAAAATCGTCGATATTTTGTTCAACACGGTAAACTAAATATTTTGGGATAATTTAAAAACTTTCGTAATTTTGACAATATTTCTAACGGAGCTGTCAGCGAAATTTACGATTGGAATGACAAAAATTTGCTTTTCGAAGAGACTTTCTACAATATGACAAAAATGTTGTCATTCCAGCAAGGAACAAAATTTTCTTTTCAATCAAAACGATCGATCCCCAGATTCCGAAAAAAACGAGATTGAAGTTTCGTATGTGCCTCACCGAACAAGCGCCAGCTCCGGTGGAACTCCGCGTGCATATTTGAGACGTCCAGATAATGTTAACATCTTGCAATATAGTGTGACACTCGGATGCACTGATAACCCAGACTTGGGCTTTGCTGAGATCGCGAACATAATTGATTGGGCTGGCACGTGATCCCCAACCGGAAACGACCGCAGTCGTTCGACTCGGCGGTGGTCCAAACGGCAAGTTCACTCGGTTTTGGTAATAATTGAAATTTATGCTTTGGGCCAGCTGAAAATTTTAAAAATCACTTAAAGAGCCGAGCGAGCCTTTTAGAAATGTCGAAAAGATAAAAAAAACTTCTTTAGAACAAGTTCGAAGCGTCGAAAAGATAATGTAAACATACCACGACGAGAGCAAGGTCATTGGGGGCACCGGACACGTAACGATTCCAATTTGCATGATAGAGAACTTGCTGAATTCGATGGATTTCGCCCTCCGTGTCCTTGGTCGAGCCAGTGACCACGACAGCGTCGTAACAGTTCGGTATTCCCTTGACACATGCTGCAGAAGTTAGAACGTGTCGAGGGCCGATTATCGCTCCTCCACAAACGTGTCTTCCTTGGTACCTCAACGACACTTGGTACGGTATCTCGCCGGGATAGGCTGGAGTGCCGCCGACAACTTTTTGCGGTGGCAGCGCGTTGGCGACTGGAAGAATCTCGCATTTAGTTGTGAGTGAATAAAATCCCATGGTTATTCGTCGAGAAACATATTTTGCGAAGAAAAGGAACTGGATATTATTTTTCATTCGGTTCCGTCGAATTAACATGATCCCGAAAATAAAGATTCGTTGGGGACTCTGATTGGCTCGCCCATCAAAAGCAACGGTAATGCCCGATCGAAGGGATCATGCAGGTTGTCTGGGGAGCCAAGCTTTCGCGGTGTCGAACGATGACCGAATTGGTCGAAATTGGTGGAGAACTATGGTGACCTTGGACGCGACGTCCCAAGGCCGATGGATTAATTCTAATGGTAAAAATGGAAAAAGTTTCCGAGCTCTCGAGATCGATAGTTACCAGCAACGATGAACGACGTTGCCAATATGGCGTATAAACAGTTTTTTCGAATCATCCTGGCCCACGTCGATCGGGAAGAATAAATGCTTCCCAAAAAGAATTCCCACAGCTTTTTATACATTTGTCACTTGTCGCAGTGACCTTGAGCAGATATTTTGATAAAATCGTCGTTTCGATTCCTCCGGTAACCGAATCTGACCTTAATTCACTGAGCAAGCAATTCCATTTACTTTGTTCGTAGTTAGTGAGGAAAAATTCGTTTGATTTTCTTCATACTCTCTGGCTCTGCTTTGCAAATAGACTTACCTGTTGGCCAAGGTTGTAAATAATCGTTCTTTGTTTTCATCGAATTAGCCAAACGTTCGATTAAGGAAAACAATCGAATTTATTTATTCTTGGTTAATATGTAGCAATTTATCGCATATAAACTTTTTTTCATTTGTATATTTTTTTTGTCGATTTTTTATCTCGCAGCGAGCGGTCAACGGAGGGAGCGCGTCTGATTTTTTGTTCTGCAGGTTTTTACAAAAATTCGGGGTTGTCCGACATTCCGAACTCGTAGAGACGACAAAGCGTTGCGAGGGCTACGTAGACATTTGACAAAAGACAAAAAATTGATTAATCGGAAAAATTCATTAAAACGAACAATTCAAATGAATTTAATAAATTAGAAAATAATCAGATGATTTTTCTGATACTTTTCAATATTTTAAGCCTATGAATGAAACGGTATTTTTTTTTCCTTTTGCATTAAACGAGAGATTCCCGAATTATGATTTTCGGTTGCTCTTTTTTTTTTGTTATTTTTCAAAATGCTTGCAATATCAATAATTTTTACTTTGCGTCTGGATGGACAGTGTGGACGAAAAGTAACTATAGCGTGAAGCAAAAAAAAATGAGCTTCAAAAGCCAATTTTCTGAAAAAATGAAAAATAAATTATTCGAAATTGTAAAATTCATCCCATACAGTTCGTATAGGAAGAATTAGAGAAGCGATGGTTTTCAATTAAATCGAAAAAAAAACCCATGAATGTATTCATAGTTGAGCGAAAAACGGTTCGGAATAAACGTTCGTTCGAGTTTCTTGACGGTGTCTTTCCCAAATGAAAAAAGTAAATATTGTCAGAGGTTTTTTGGTGACGGTTGTCGTACTCAATGATCTCGAAGTGCAGGGAAAAAAATGGAGCAATTTTGGTTGGAAAATATCGAGGATCAAAATTGTGTACGATATGCAATAAAATCTAGGAAAGTTGTTGCCAAAGCCTCGGTCGACGGGTGAGCGAACTGATGTGTTGAAACGACGTCGCATTGAGACACAGAAATAATAATAATGGAGCAGCTCTTTGGTGTTTACAAAAAAGCAACAATCATAGATTGTGAAATTGAAAAAATTTTCCCTCCTGTTTGTTAATTTAGTGAAGAATTTATTATTTTTAATAGAAAAGTGCGTACGAAGGTGCTCTGCGAGGTTCTTTACTCTTATCGTTTTGCGGGGGTATAAATGTTCGAAAAGGCTGATTGATTGCGGAAAACATTAGCCAGAGTATCAGGCAATTTTGTTTAAACAATTTGAGTCGTTTTTGTTGGGATTAAATATGGAAAAACGTTGAATCAATGATGAATTTTGTACCACATTTTCGTTTAAACGTTGGCCCACAGGGGCACAAGTGCAACAGGGACTCTCTCCATGGTACGCGCTCTGCTATGACACCATGTTGCTTTTTCGATCTTAGAGCACACACAAATCTTTCCCAAGTACCTATCAGTGAAGAACCAACTGTTCTGTTTGAATCTACGGACTACAAAGAAGCTTTTTTCGTCCGCTACAAAATGGGAGACAAAGGAACATCATCACCCGCAGTGGTAGCTGAGTCGGCGGAAAATAGCGCTCCGACAACGGCGGCAACGAAAAAACCAACCAGCGCAAAAGCCAAGACTGCGGCGCCACGGGCCAAGGCTTCGCACCCGAAAACCGCCGACATGGTTACGTCCGCCATCAAGGATCTCAAGGAACGCAATGGCTCTTCCTTGCAAGCCATTAAGAAGTACATGGCGAGCAAATACAAAGTCGACACCGAGAAACAAGCAACTTTCATCAAGAAGTATCTGAAGGCTGCGGTCGCTGCTGGCACTATCGTACAAACAAAAGGCAAGGGGGCTGCTGGATCGTTCAAGCTTGCAGTCAAGAAGACCGAAGCGCCCAAACCCAAGGCCAAAAAGCCCGTGAAAGTTACGGCTCCGAAGAAATCTCCGAAAAAAGCCGCGTCTCCGAAAAAACCAGCAACTCCGAAAAAAGCAGTTGCCGCAAAGAAAACCGCTGCCACCGCCGTTGCTCAGAAAAAAAAGGTTTCCAAAGGCCCTGCCGCCAAACCACCGAAGCCCAAGACTACGAAACCCAAACCAGCCCCCAAAACTCCTCCCAAAAAGGTCAAAGCAGCAGCAGCACCAAAAAAAACCAAAGCTCCCTCTCCCGCCAAACCCAAAAAAACTGCAGCAAAAAAAACCGCTGTGGCAAAGAAGTGAATCACTTTCTTTTCCGTAGAAACAACATAACTTGATCGGCCCTTTTCAGGGCCACCAAACTTTTCTAACGTGGAAACAATCTTTCATAACTCGATGATAAATTAATCATTAATACTGAAATCCCTGAACGGGACTTTAATTAACTTCAAGCTCAACTTTATTTTACAAATAGCCAAATTTCTTATTATTATTTGATTCGTAACGCGAAATAATCCAACACTTTCACACTTCCCTATGCCAGCCTTTTCTTTCGACAAGTGTGTTTCATCCTTTGGCAAAATTAATCGAATTACTTATCAATTTTTTTATGAGACATTCTCTAGAAATTTCCATGAAATGAAATCCTTGCCTCCGGAGCAAGTAAAATAGTATACAAGTTGGCAATATCATTTCTATAGAACAACCTTTTCTCAAAAAAAGCCATTCCGGAGTAAAGGATGCTGCAAAAATGATGGCCTCGCAATTTCTTCGACGTATAAAGAAAATCTAAGATTTTGTTAACGATTGATACGAATGATCGACGTCGTACGTTTGCTCAATTCTCACGGAATTTGGTTGGCGTCACGATGGGCAAAACTTTCGTGAATTCAATATTTTTCAAATATTATTATTTAAGATTTGGAGCAGCTCCCAAATTGTTATCCCAGATCAGCTGTTCTCATGTTATTGCTCTAGCGTCATCTTCTCTGTACAATTGAAAAGTTAGAAAGTCATTGATGATAGTTTTAGAGTTGGGCAAACGACAATCACCGTATTACTTTCTCCAAGCGGAAGGTCACAGAATCTGTGAGTCTCATAACTACCGGAATCAAAATAACTCGAGCAGAAGAGCGAGCTGTGCAGTAGACGCATACTCGCAAATGGGTTCGGATTCGACAAGAAAACTAAGGCACACGAATTCGCCTATTGAGGCTCGATTTAAATTTTAAGGATTTTCAATTTATCTTTTTATTTGTAAATATATATTATAAATTTATTATTCATTTTTTTTTTTTACTACCATTCGATTATCGAATACGAAAATTGATTAACTGGGAAAAATGTTGTGGAATGTTGTAGAGTCGATCAAGAAATGTTTGATCAGATTGTTCGTTCGTTTGGAAAATTTTTGGCCCTGAAAAGGGCCGTTGAGTTGCTGAGGTGATTTAAGCTTTTTTCTCAGTCTTCTTGGGGAGAAGAACAGCCTGGATGTTAGGCAAAACTCCACCCTGGGCAATGGTAACTCCCGAGAGCAGTTTGTTCAACTCTTCGTCATTACGGATGGCCAATTGAAGATGACGTGGGATGATCCTGGTCTTCTTATTGTCACGAGCAGCGTTGCCAGCCAACTCGAGAACTTCAGCAGCCAAGTACTCCATAACTGCAGCCAGATAGACCGGAGCGCCTCCACCGACACGCTCGGCGTAGTTTCCTTTACGGAGCAGACGATGAATTCTTCCAACAGGGAACTGAAGTCCAGCTCGGTTGGAACGAGTCTTTGACTTTCCCTTTACTTTGCCACCTTTGCCGCGTCCAGACATGTTGAAATGGTTGAGAAGAAGTACGACGTTACAAGCACCGTGATCGGAGCAGGAGTGATGTTTTGGGCATTCGGCATGCCTATTTATACGTTTTGAGTCACAACCGGCTAGCCAATCAGACAAGAGGCAACCATGAGCCAGCTGCAAGGCATAACCGCGTGATACTCAAGAGTAACAGTGGGGTTCCCCCCCTTCCCTACCGGCCAAGCCGGCGCTACGAGCAAAAGTATTCACATCGCCCTTGACCGTACCGTCGCGCGGCTCTTGGATTGGTGCGGTGGTTGGTATTTTTACCCCCACTCTCGCGCCGACTGCGAGCGCCGGTTGGAGCGCTGCTCACTTATAAGCGAATTTTCACCGGCAACCAACATTCTGCTTCCCACTCTCGTCCAGTTCAGAGCTACTAACTTCTCAAAATGCCGCCTAAAGCAAGTGGTAAAGCCGTCAAGAAGGCTGGTAAAGCTCAGAAAAATATCACCAAGAGTGACAAGAAGAAGAAGCGTAAGAGGAAGGAAAGCTACGCAATCTACATCTACAAAGTTCTGAAACAAGTTCACCCAGACACCGGAGTCTCCAGCAAAGCCATGAGCATCATGAACAGTTTTGTCAATGACATTTTCGAACGTATCGCTGCTGAAGCATCCCGACTTGCTCATTACAACAAGAGATCTACCATCACATCTCGGGAGATCCAAACCGCCGTGAGGCTCCTGTTGCCTGGTGAACTCGCTAAGCACGCTGTCAGTGAAGGCACCAAAGCCGTTACCAAGTATACGAGCTCCAAGTAAATCATCTGACAATGAACGGCCCTTTTCAGGGCCAAAAAATATTTCTAAACGAAGGTCGACTTTGATCAACACATCCTTACTTTATACTTGTCTTTACCACATCATATTAGATTGTTTAACTCTGTGAATATGCTCCGAAAAATATTTACTCCGAATCATCACTTCTGTTTCAAATCCCGTTTTCAATACCGTGTCTTATCATTGAAAATACTCCGAGAAACTACTCCAAATCATGGCTTTCGTTTCATATCTCATTTTTAATGCCGTGAGTAATCATTGGAGATGCTCCAAAAAATGTTTACTCCAAATCATCGCTTTTGTTTCGTATCTCATTTTCAATACCGTGACTTATCACTAAAGATGCTCCAGAAATGCTTTCAAATCATGGCTTCAATTTCGTGTCACATTTTCAATACCGTGACTTATCACTGAAGCCACAACGAAAAATTCCTCGAAACCATCACTACTCTAATTCAGCAGTCAAAAAATACTCCGGAATCAAATACGACTCCCCTCTGTAATAATCTCTTAATCGATAGCTTCGTTTTCAAATTTCTATCATTTTTTACCTTATTCTGTGTCAACTCCGATTACAAATGTATCTACTTATCATGAATTAGACTGCAAAACGCACCTCCTCCAAAATATGCCTTCTTCATTGCGTGGTTACGCAATTGAAAAAAGACAGATGTTACAGGATGAAGTAACATTTTGGAATCAAAATACTCCAAGCGAACATTACGGAGCAGTGCTAGATTTGGAGTAGGCATATTTTCCGAGTTCGGAGTATTGACACTTTGGTGCATCTCATCATGGATGGAGATCTGCAGAGATAACAGAAGTATTTCGGATTTCACTTTTGTGAAGATTTTAGAAGCGAAATTTCGACGAGGATAATTTTCTGTGATCTATTCGCGTGTATTCAATCTTCAGCAGATTTGGATTAGAGTTGTGTTCTTTGGGGTATCGAAGTGATCCAAACCGTGCGGAACTGATTCGCTCACGCATGCGTATACGGGAAAAAGTGGTTTTGGTTTGGTTTGTGGTTTGTCGTTGGCTCCGGTTTCCTCACTAGTGAGGGTTACCATACGGCCATGTACTGAAACGTTGAGTGCTGTTGTGGACTGGACCTACTTTTTAAAGGTGGGTTCCGAACCACCAGGGAGAGCAGGAGAAATTCAGGGAAAAATTCCTTGATGTTGACGGGAATCGAACCCGGACATTTTTGGAGTATCGTAATCTCTACAGGTAATTGAAGGGTGAAGTGTAAAAGCAGAATAAATCTACGTTTGAAAAATTTGTTGGCCCTGAAAAGGGCCGTTGGTTTGCGTGGATTAACGCTGTTGAATATTTATCCACCAAAGCCGTACAGAGTACGACCTTGACGTTTCAATGCATAGACGACATCCATGGCGGTAACGGTCTTGCGCTTAGCGTGCTCGGTGTAAGTGACTGCGTCCCGGATGACGTTTTCAAGGAATACTTTGAGAACACCACGAGTTTCTTCGTAGATCAAGCCGGAAATACGCTTGACTCCACCTCGACGAGCCAGACGACGGATCGCTGGTTTGGTGATTCCCTGGATGTTATCACGAAGAACTTTGCGATGACGCTTCGCTCCTCCTTTTCCCAATCCCTTTCCTCCCTTACCACGTCCAGTCATGGTTTCGAATGGATTGAGGGTACTGCGTTCGAACTGAGCAACAGAGCTCTACTGAATTCCTGGCGCTGTTGACGACGACTTTATAGGATCCTGCTCACTATCCCCTCCATTATTTCACAGCCAATCCGATTCTCTTTTACGGCTGGTGAGGATATATAACGACGACTTAGGCGTCTAAAGTACTCATTGCCGCATCTGCTGCTACTCTGTCAATACCTCCAAAATGGCACGTACCAAGCAAACCGCTCGTAAATCCACTGGTGGAAAAGCCCCCCGAAAACAGCTGGCCACTAAAGCCGCTCGTAAGAGCGCACCAGCAACCGGAGGAGTCAAGAAACCTCATCGTTACAGGCCTGGAACTGTCGCACTCCGAGAAATTCGTCGTTACCAAAAGAGCACCGAACTTCTCATCCGCAAGTTGCCATTCCAGCGACTTGTTCGTGAAATTGCTCAAGATTTCAAAACCGATCTCCGATTCCAGAGTTCTGCCGTGATGGCCCTTCAAGAAGCCAGCGAAGCATACTTGGTCGGTCTTTTCGAAGACACCAACTTGTGCGCCATCCATGCCAAGAGAGTCACCATTATGCCCAAGGACATCCAACTTGCACGCCGCATTCGAGGTGAACGTGCTTAAGGTCATACTCAGCGATACAACGGCCCTTTTCAGGGCCAACAAATATTAACGAGGCACTATTCTACTTACAAATCCCAATATCCCAAGATCTTACTCCGTTCCAAAGAGATTCGTATCGTCAGTTTCCCCAATACCGGAAGATTTTGAAACATCAACCTTGTTCATTTCACAATATTATGCAAGCGAAATCCTCTTGCAGTTTTCGCATGCTCACGTTTCAATAATCAATGGCAATGCATTGGATTGTGCCATTACATCAAATTCATTATATTGTGGAAAGTTTACAACACCAGCCCATTCGTCGAGTGCATTTGAGGTAACGGAAAGGCCAGAGTTTCAAAGAATTTGGCTTTTATGATAGCCCTGGTGTGTGTATGTGTGTGTGTGTGTGTGTGTGTCTGCGTGAGTAAAAAGAACAAACCGTCGTTACTCCAAATGAATTCGCTTTCACACCGTTTTGTATTCCAAACATATAATGACTGGAGATTGTCTTGATACATAAGCCCTATCATTTTGCCAACAAATAACATGATACACGATTTTTCCAAAATTAAGTTTATATTTACGATTCCACGGTGCTTACTCCGAAATATGAATTGGAGTAAGTACAAGAAACTCATGGTGGAAGGAATCATCAACTGTATTTGCCGTTACCAGATAGAATAAAAATTTACTCCAAAATTAGCAACGCACGTGGCATACTCCAAAACGGATTATGTAGAGTAAGCCGTAGGGGTACACATGAAGTTTTCGTGTGACCAGCGATTACTCGAAAATGTTCGAGTTCTTGCAGCTGTTGAAAAAAATTGATTTCATAGAGTTATGGATACACTAACTTCCTGCAATGTGAGTGCGAGAGAGATAGCTGCAATTTTCGAAATTGAATCTTTTGGAGACGGTTTTACTAATTAAAGAAAACCCCTGTCAGCGTATTTTTGCCATCGTCTTGCGTACGCTGACAAAGCCTTTTTTTGATTAGTCAAACGAAATAGTAGAATTTAAATTTCGAAAATTCGAGGTGGAGTTTATCATTGACTGATCCATCCTGACTCAGCACTTTTGTCTATTTGCTCCGATTTTAGTCATTTCTGACACACTCTTAAATTAGAGTGTTATCAATTAAAATAAAAAACGGAGTACTCAGATATACTTTCAAAATATTCGTCGGGTAAATCGGGAATTGATTTTAGTAAGTTACTTTGTTAGTTACTACATTTCAAAAAGTTAAACGGAGTTTTCGTGTATATTTTCAAAATGCTGGTAAATGAAAGATTGATTTTTTCATTGAGTATTAGTGTATTGCGTAAATGATAAGATTGTGATAAGATATCCTTCGTAAGAATAATTGTTGGCCCTAAAAAGGGCCGTTGTTTGGTTAGTTGGATCAAGAAGTTTATGCCTTCTTTTCAGTCTTCTTAGGCAAAAGTACTGCCTGAATGTTGGGCAGAACTCCACCCTGGGCGATTGTTACTCCAGAAAGAAGTTTGTTGAGCTCCTCGTCGTTACGGATTGCCAGCTGAAGATGACGAGGGATAATCCTGGTCTTCTTGTTATCACGAGCAGCGTTGCCAGCCAACTCGAGAACTTCAGCAGCCAAGTACTCCATTACTGCAGCAAGATAGACCGGAGCTCCGGCACCAACTCGCTCAGCATAGTTTCCTTTTCGGAGAAGACGATGGATTCTTCCAACGGGGAACTGAAGTCCAGCTCTGTTAGAACGAGTCTTTGACTTTCCCTTTACTTTGCCACCTTTGCCGCGACCGGACATGTTGAATTGGAGGGTTAACGAAACTGAGAGACGTTGAAAGAACTGTGACTGAGTCACAAGTGATGAATTTTCTACCCCGACGTGCCTATTTATGCATTGTGAGATACAACCCGCGGCCCAATCGCAGCGCTGCTACCGTCTGTTTGGTGCGTTGGTTGGGCAAACTCGTTGTAACGTGTTCCTATTGGTGCGCCGGTTGGTATTCTCTCTCCACCGTCCTAGTCGGTTCAGTGCCCCTTTGGAGTTTTTATAATGGGATTTTTTTTCAAATTTTTTACTCCAACAGCTCCTATCAAAGATGCAAAAACACTAAACTGAAGCAACGAAAACAACAAACAAACACAAACAAATATATTCTAGTTGAGTTCACATCAACAGGAATAAAAATAAGAAATAACGGATAAACAAAATACACGAGACCATAGTAATAAAAAAAAATATATAAAAAAATTTGGAAATCGAAATTGGAGAGACAGCTTTTTTTTATTAACGAGTTCTGACTCGTTCGCATGATTCGTTCTACAACGTCCGTCCGAATTGCCCGATTACACGATTCTATCATGCCGCCCAAAGCGAATGATAAAACTGTCAAGAAGGCTGGTAAAGCTCAAAAAAATATAACCAAGACTGATAAGAAGAAGAAGAAGAAGAAGCGTAAAAGGAAGGAAAGCTACGCATTTTACATTTACAAAGTTCTGAAACAAGTCCATCCCGACACCGGAGTCTCCAGCAAAGCCATGAGCATCATGAACAGTTTTGTCAATAACATTTTCGAACGTATCGCTGCTGAAGCATCTCGACTTGCTCACGACAACAAGCGATCCACCATCACATCTCGGGAAATTCAAACCGCCGTGAGACTCTTGTTGCCTGGTGAACTCGCTAAGCACCCTGTCAGTGAAGGAACCAAAGCCGTTACCAAACACATGAGCTCCAAGTAATTTCTACTCCAAAACTTGAATCGGCTCTTTTTAGGGAAAACACACGTTCAAAACGTGGCTCAATTCGTTTATAACATGTCTACATTTTTTTTTATCACGTTGGAAATCTTTCAATCACTCAAGCTCCTAAAGCTGAAATCCATTGGTATTAGTCGGTTTCACTACATTACGTCATATCGGTTTCTTTGATAAGACTATCAGTTACGCACGTTATTTGTTCGATCACTAAGTACTGCTGCGCAGTAAAAATTCTACCAAATCATATTGAAAGCTATCTAACACATGGATTATCTTACAACATATTAATTAATCATACAGCACAGTTGAATTTATCAGACATAATAGTTTTGAAAGGATGACTTATAATGATTACCTCCCTTGAGACAGTACTCCGGAAAAAATATTCGTGCAATATTTCGTCACAGGGTTTCACTAATGGAAAAAAATCAATTTTTTTCGGAAATAGAATTGGTCATTGGTGTGAAAAAATTCCTTTATTGCGTATTTTATTCCAATTTGATTACTTGAGTAATATAAGTTCTATGAACATGTAACCTCGAGGACAATGTTTTAGTTTAAGTGCTGTGACTGTTGGTTCGCATCGTTCTCTTATCTGGATTAGGAACGTTTCTCGTATAAATTTCATTGGTTTTCGAACTTGAAGTATCTGCCTTGAAAAAACTCGCCGTTCAATTCTTGGCGTCCAGCTGCATTGTGGGTTATTACATATTCAATTCCAGTATGGGCTATGCAAATGATTTAGAAAATATTGTTTCTACATTGAAAGATATTTTTGGCCCTTAAAAGGGCCGGTTTTGTATGGTTCAAGTGAATGTAGATGAAAGCATTTAACCGCCGAAGCCATAGAGAGTACGGCCTTGACGTTTCAATGCGTAGACGACGTCCATAGCGGTAACGGTCTTGCGCTTGGCGTGCTCGGTGTAGGTGACTGCGTCACGAATAACGTTTTCAAGGAAAACTTTGAGAACACCACGGGTTTCTTCGTAGATCAAGCCAGAAATACGTTTAACTCCACCTCGACGAGCCAGACGCCGGATCGCTGGTTTAGTGATTCCCTGGATGTTATCACGAAGAACTTTACGATGGCGCTTGGCTCCTCCTTTTCCCAATCCTTTTCCACCCTTTCCGCGTCCAGTCATCTTGAGTAAGTAGTGCTGAGGATAGAAACTCGTACAACGACGAAATTGAACTGCTTTCTGGACGTCGGGAGCCCTGTATTTATACGCTCTTTTCGATCTATCCCTTCCCTTCGCTCGTAAGCCAATAGAATTCCAGAACGTCTGCGAGGGGGCTTAACAAAGCTTTCCACCCTACACGAACTAAAACGTGAAATTTTTTTATAGCAGCTGCATGATTCTCAACAGTACATGAATGAGGGAAATTCCGTTACTTCAATATTGGAGTAATATTTACTTCAATTTCTAACAAACGAATGTATCTCAATATGTAATCTAATTTCTCTGTTTCTTTTTAGCGCTCTTTTTTCATGCAATAACTCGTATTTTTGACACAATCAGTGAAGATTACTCCAAAATTAGTTACGGTACACCGAAATCAGTCAAGATTACACCGAAATCAGTGAAGATTACTTCGAAATCAGGAAAGATTACTCCGAAATCAATAGATTACTCTGAAATCAGTCAATATTACACCAAAATCAGTAATGATTACTCCAAAATCAATGAAGATTACTCCGAACTCAAAGATTACACCGAAATCAGTTAAAGGTTACTTCGAAAAAAAATGGAGTGAAGACTCGCAACACATGGAAAAGTTTTTTTTCTTCCGGAACGAAGTAAACCTTTCTCAAACATTCGGTTCAATAACGAGACAATATCTACAGAGTACCAGGAGTATGTTAAATTATAAGCACTTGGCTAACATTTCAGCCAACGACCATACCACGCTGAAAGCACCAGTTCTCGTCCGATCACTGAAGTTAAGCAGCATTGGGCGCGGTCAGTACTTGGATGGGTGACCGCTTGGGAACACCGCGTGCCGTTGGCTCTTATTTTTATTGCCATTCAGTAGGATTATTTTTTATTGTTCTCATTGAAGTAAAGACTCGTGTTACCTGAAATTTTTTTTTTTTACTTCGAATAGAGTAAACGATTCGCTACTTTTCATTTTAGTGATCAGAAGAAATCCATTAGGTACGATTATCCCAGGATTATCCGCTCAAGTTCTGTAGACCTGGCTTTTTTGTCAGCCAACGACTTTTTTTTTTTTTTTTTAAAGTTTTTTATTCAATTGTTTCACAAGTTATAGATCATAGGTGTCTTTCTTACGTACAAAATAAAACTTATAACAAAAACGTATCTTAGTAATGTAATTTAGGGAGTCTTAAGGCCGTGTTTAGCGGCGTCTCGAAGATCGATGTTTGGCGGCGAGGTACCTGAGGGGAAGGAGTTTCTGATTTGTGCGGAGCATGTGGCCAGAGTTCGTTTGGGGTGATCGTGGGAAAAGAAAGGGGGGTATTGACTTACTGAGTAAAAAAAACCACGATAGGATATTCGGCGTGTACTTAAAAAAACTAGTGTCTACATCTATAACTAGAGATAAAGGATATGATAAAATATGATGAAGAGAGTATAATAAGTATGAATTCTTTCTTAGGTATCTGAATAACGATTAGTCATGGGGTTGCTTTGAGTATGGGTTCTGAGATGTCTTGCTGTAGCGGGCTAGGGTTCTGTGGGTTGGTATCATTATCTATGTTTTTTTCCTTCGCTTGCGTTTTCGGTGAGGTCTTGTATTCTCGTGTGCGATTCTGTTTCGTAATTCGGTAATGTGTATGGCTTGTGGATCTAACCAGAAATATTTTTTACTGTCGAGTCTGTGTTCGTCGTAAAGATCCGTGGGAGGAAGCGATTTATCGTATAGAAAGTTGTGTTCGTGGGCTAACATATGATTTAAATTGGGTGGTAATTTTTTACTGGCGGCATGTCTTTTCCAGTGCATGGGGATTGGGACGTTGTTTTGATTTTGAATTATTCCTGTTCTGTCATGGAGTAGGAACGCTTGAGGCTGAATGTATCCGGTGTGTGATGTGGCGTGTGTTATGATAGGATCCGGGTGAGAAAAAGCACGGATTATGTCGTTTGTGGAGTGTATTGTGTGGGCAAAGTAATCACGTGTGAGTCGGAGCAAGAAACTGTCTATGCGGGGGATATCCGCCGCGTTGTATAATGTGGAAGTTCTAACCCTGTGTAGGAATTGAGACTCGGCAGAACGATGGAGGAATAAGGCTTTTCGCAAACAGTTTCTTTCGAATCTTCTTAAGTTTTCGGCTTGCGTGGCTCCCAGATTCCATAACACAGGGGCGGCATATGTGAGGATAGGTCGTATAAGGATTTGATAGATTATTATCTTTGTTTTGGATGTGAGGAGTTTGTTGTGCATCAGTCGCGAGAGAGATAGGGATCTCCGATTTGCCAATTTGTTTGGGTTTGTATTGTACAATTTGTATCTTCCAGTGTTTATGTCCTCTCATTAGGTAGTCAATGTGAACTCCCAGATATTTTACCATATCTTTTGTAGGGATTCTGATCGGTTCTCTAGTGTCAGGATTGTGTGTGACGATGATAAAGTTGTTTTTTGCAGTTCTGTCTGAGGGTTTGAGTTGGCTATAAGGTCGTCGAAAAAGAATTGACTCGCATTTTAGGGGATTCATCCTGAGGTTCCAAGTGGCATACCAATTGTTTGTTTTGTTTACAAGAGTTTGGAGGGTTTCTTGAATTCCTGGGATGTCTCTTCCTGCCACATAAATAATAAGGTCATCAGCGTATGCTATCGAGTGGGTGTTATTATTACTGTTGAGGTTGAATGTATTTAGGATATCGCTTGTGAAAATGTTGAAGAGGAGGGGTGACGTGACTGTCCCTTGCTGAAGGCCTTCTTTAATTGTGTACTCGTTTGTTGAAACGTCAGTTCCGTCCCATATTTTAAAGGTTCTTTTTTGCGTCATGTCCCATATAAGGTTGCAGAGATGTTGTGGGAATTCTTTCTTGATGAGCTTATATAACAGACCGTTCAGCCATACAGAGTCAAACGCCTTTTCCAAATCTATGAGCGTTGCTCCTACTGAATGGCCTGTGGCAAGGTAAAGGTTTGTGTCAGAGTAAAATTTGTTGATGGCGTGAGTAGTGGAGTGGGAAAATTTGAAACCAAACTGATTATCTGGTATGATTTTGTTAGTATTGCAATGCAATAAGATATTTCTTTGAATTATAATTTCATAGACTTTGCTTATAGCAGGAGTCAGACTGATCGGTCTGTAGCTAGCAGGTTCGGCGGGGTTTTTATCTTTTTTGAGGATTGGGTAGATTTTTGATTTTTTCCATGTTTCTGGAAAATATTGTAGGTTTAATGCATTATTAAAAAGTACTGTGTAGTCTTTTATTATTTTGGTGGGGATGAGTTTGAGGATAATTGGAGGTATGTTGTCAAGCCCACTTGAAGTTTTGTTTGGAAGTTTGTTGATTATTTTTTGTATTTCGGTGGTTGTGGTGAAGTAGGACATCAGGTGCGCTGGTCGGGAGGGAGCGGATGCTTTGTTTTCATTGTTGAATACGGTCAATGTTGTTTCGTGTTGTCGGATTGTCAGCCAACGACCATACCACGCTGAAAGCACCAGTTCTCATCCGATCACTGAAGTTAAGGTGATGGAGCAGTCACCTCGAATTTTCGAAATGAAAATTCTCCGTTGTCGTTTGATTAATCAGAAAAAGGCTCTGTCAGCGGACGCGGGACGATGGCAAAAATCCGCTGACAGGGGCTTTTTTTAATTGGTGAAACCCTATCGAAAATATTCAATTTCGAAAATTGCAGCTATCTCTCTCGCGCTCACGTGGCGAGAAAGCGACTGCTCCTTCACCTTAAGCAGCATTGGGCGCGGTCAGTACTTGGATGGGTGACCGCTTGGGAACACCGCGTGCCGTTGGCTCTTATTTTTATTGCCATCCAGTGGGATTATTTTTTATTGTTCTCATTGAAGTAAAGACTCATGTTACCAGAAATTTTTTTTTTTTACTTCGAATAGAGTAAACGATTCGCTACTTTTCATTTTAGTGATCAGAAAAAATCCATTAGGTACGATTATCCCAGGATTATCCTCTCAAGTTCTGTAGACCTGGCTTTTTTGTCAGCCAACGACCATACCACGCTGAAAGCACCAGTTCTCGTCCGATCACTGAAGTTAAGCAGCATTGGGCGCGGTCAGTACTTGGATGGGTGACCGCTTGGGAACACCGCGTGCCGTTGGCTCTTATTTTTGTTGCCATCCAGTAGGATTATTTTTTATTGTTCTCATTGAAGTAAACACTCGTGTTGCCTGAAATTTTTTTTTTTACTTCGAATAGAGTAAACGATTCGCTACTTTTCATTTTAGTGATCAGAAGAAATCCATTAGGTACGATTATCCCAGGATTATCCGCTCAAGTTCTGTAGACCTGGCTTTTTTGTCAGCCAACGACCATACCACGCTGAAAGCACCAGTTCTCGTCCGATCACTGAAGTTAAGCAGCATTGGGCGCGGTCAGTACTTGGATGGGTGACCGCTTGGGAACACCGCGTGCCGTTGGCTCTTATTTTTATTGCCATCCAGTAGGATTATTTTTTATTGTTCTCATTGAAGTAAAGACTCGTGTTGCCTGAAATTTTTTTTTTTTTACTTCGAATAGAGTAAACAATTCGCTACTTTTCATTTTAGTGATCAGAAAAAATCCATTAGGTACGATTATCCCAGGATTATCCGCTCAAGTTCTGTAGGCCTGGCTTTTTTGTCAGCCAACGACCATACCACGCTGAAAGCACCAGTTCTCGTCCGATCACTGAAGTTAAGCAGCATTGGGCGCGGTCAGTACTTGGATGGGTGACCGCTTGGGAACACCGCGTGCCGTTGGCTCTTATTTTTATTGCCATCCAGTGGGATTATTTTTTATTGTTCTCATTGAAGTAAAGACTCATGTTACCTGAAATTTTTTTTTTTACTTCGAATAGAGTAAACGATTCGCTACTTTTCATTTTAGTGATCAGAAGAAATCCATTAGGTACGATTATCCCAGGATTATCCTCTCAAGTTCTGTAGACCTGGCTTTTTTGTCAGCCAACGACCATACCACGCTGAAAGCACCAGTTCTCGTCCGATCACTGAAGTTAAGCAGCATTGGGCGCGGTCAGTACTTGGATGGGTGACCGCTTGGGAACACCGCGTGCCGTTGGCTCTTATTTTTATTGCCATCCAGTAGGATTATTTTTTATTATTCTCATTGAAGTAAAGACTCGTGTTGCCTGAAATTTTTTTTTTTTTACTTCGAATAGAGTAAACGATTCGCTACTTTTTATTTTAGTGATCAGAAAAAATCCATTAGGTACGATTATCCCAGGATTATCCGCTCAAGTTCTGTAGACCTGGCTTTTTTGTCAGCCAACGACCATACCACGCTGAAAGCACCAGTTCTCGTCCGATCACTGAAGTTAAGCAGCATTGGGCGCGGTCAGTACTTGGATGGGTGACCGCTTGGGAACACCGCGTGCCGTTGGCTCTTATTTTTATTGCCATCCAGTGGGATTATTTTTTATTGTTCTCATTGAAGTAAAGACTCATGTTACCTGAAATTTTTTTTTTTACTTCGAATAGAGTAAACGATTCGCTACTTTTCATTCTAGTGATCATAAGAAATCCATTAGGTACGATTATCCCAGGATTATCCTCTCAAGTTCTGTAGACCTGGCTTTTTTGTCAGCCAACGACCATACCACGCTGAAAGCACCAGTTCTCGTCCGATCACTGAAGTTAAGCAGCATTGGGCGCGGTCAGTACTTGGATGGGTGACCGCTTGGGAACACCGCGTGCCGTTGGCTCTTATTTTTATTGCCATCCAGTAGGATTATTTTTTATTATTCTCATTGAAGTAAAGACTCGTGTTGCCTGAAATTTTTTTTTTTTTACTTCGAATAGAGTAAACGATTCGCTACTTTTTATTTTAGTGATCAGAAAAAATCCATTAGGTACGATTATCCCAGGATTATCCGCTCAAGTTCTGTAGACCTGGCTTTTTTGTCAGCCAACGACCATACCACGCTGAAAGCACCAGTTCTCGTCCGATCACTGAAGTTAAGCAGCATTGAGCGCGGTCAGTACTTGGATGGGTGACCGCTTGGGAACACCGCGTGCCGTTGGCTCTCATTTTTATTGCCATCCAGTAAGATTATTTTTTATTGTTCTCATTGAAGTAAAGACTCGTGTTGCCTGAAATTTTTTTTTTTTTACTTCGAATAGAGTAAACGATTCGCTACTTTTCATTTTAGTGATCAGAAAAAATCCATTAGGTACGATTATCCCAGGATTATCCGCTCAAGTTCTGTAGGCCTGGCTTTTTTGCCAGCCAACGACCATACCACGCTGAAAGCACCAGTTCTCGTCCGATCACTGAAGTTAAGCAGCATTGGGCGCGGTCAGTACTTGGATGGGTGACCGCTTGGGAACACCGCGTGCCGTTGGCTCTTATTTTTGTTGCCATCCAGTAGGATTATTTTTTATTGTTCTCATTGAAGTAAAGACTCGTGTTGCCTGAAATTTTTTTTTTTTTACTCCGAATAGAGTAAACGATTCGCTACTTTTCATTTTAGTGATCAGAAGAAATCCATTAGGTACGATTATCCCAGGATTATCCGCTCAAGTTCTGTAGACCTGGCTTTTTTGTCAGCCAACGACCATACCACGCTGAAAGCACCAGTTCTCGTCCGATCACTGAAGTTAAGCAGCATTGGGCGCGGTCAGTACTTGGATGGGTGACCGCTTGGGAACACCGCGTGCCGTTGGCTCTTATTTTTATTGCCATCCAGTAGGATTATTTTTTATTGTTCTCATTGAAGTAAAGACTCGTGTTGCCTGAAATTTTTTTTTTTTTACTTCGAATAGAGTAAACGATTCGCTACTTTTCATTTTAGTGATCAGAAAAAATCCATTAGGTACGATTATCCCAGGATTATCCGCTCAAGTTCTGTAGGCCTGGCTTTTTTGTCAGCCAACGACCATACCACGCTGAAAGCACCAGTTCTCGTCCGATCACTGAAGTTAAGCAGCATTGGGCGCGGTCAGTACTTGGATGGGTGACCGCTTGGGAACACCGCGTGCCGTTGGCTCTTATTTTTGTTGCCATCCAGTAGGATTATTTTTTATTGTTCTCATTGAAGTAAAGACTCGTGTTGCCTGAAATTTTTTTTTTTTTACTCCGAATAGAGTAAACGATTCGCTACTTTTCATTTTAGTGATCAGAAGAAATCCATTAGGTACGATTATCCCAGGATTATCCGCTCAAGTTCTGTAGACCTGGCTTTTTTGTCAGCCAACGACCATACCACGCTGAAAGCACCAGTTCTCGTCCGATCACTGAAGTTAAGCAGCATTGGGCGCGGTCAGTACTTGGATGGGTGACCGCTTGGGAACACCGCGTGCCGTTGGCTCTTATTTTTATTGCCATCCAGTAGGATTATTTTTTATTATTCTCATTGAAGTAAAGACTCGTGTTGCCTGAAATTTTTTTTTTTTTACTTCGAATAGAGTAAACGATTCGCTACTTTTTATTTTAGTGATCAGAAAAAATCCATTAGGTACGATTATCCCAGGATTATCCGCTCAAGTTCTGTAGACCTGGCTTTTTTGTCAGCCAACGACCATACCACGCTGAAAGCACCAGTTCTCGTCCGATCACTGAAGTTAAGCAGCATTGGGCGCGGTCAGTACTTGGATGGGTGACCGCTTGGGAACACCGCGTGCCGTTGGCTCTTATTTTTATTGCCATCCAGTGGGATTATTTTTTATTGTTCTCATTGAAGTAAAGACTCATGTTACCTGAAATTTTTTTTTTTACTTCGAATAGAGTAAACGATTCGCTACTTTTCATTTTAGTGATCATAAGAAATCCATTAGGTACGATTATCCCAGGATTATCCTCTCAAGTTCTGTAGACCTGGCTTTTTTGTCAGCCAACGACCATACCACGCTGAAAGCACCAGTTCTCGTCCGATCACTGAAGTTAAGCAGCATTGGGCGCGGTCAGTACTTGGATGGGTGACCGCTTGGGAACACCGCGTGCCGTTGGCTCTTATTTTTATTGCCATCCAGTAGGATTATTTTTTATTATTCTCATTGAAGTAAAGACTCGTGTTGCCTGAAATTTTTTTTTTTTTACTTCGAATAGAGTAAACGATTCGCTACTTTTTATTTTAGTGATCAGAAAAAATCCATTAGGTACGATTATCCCAGGATTATCCGCTCAAGTTCTGTAGACCTGGCTTTTTTGTCAGCCAACGACCATACCACGCTGAAAGCACCAGTTCTCGTCCGATCACTGAAGTTAAGCAGCATTGAGCGCGGTCAGTACTTGGATGGGTGACCGCTTGGGAACACCGCGTGCCGTTGGCTCTCATTTTTATTGCCATCCAGTAAGATTATTTTTTATTGTTCTCATTGAAGTAAAGACTCGTGTTGCCTGAAATTTTTTTTTTTTTACTTCGAATAGAGTAAACGATTCGCTACTTTTCATTTTAGTGATCAGAAAAAATCCATTAGGTACGATTATCCCAGGATTATCCGCTCAAGTTCTGTAGGCCTGGCTTTTTTGCCAGCCAACGACCATACCACGCTGAAAGCACCAGTTCTCGTCCGATCACTGAAGTTAAGCAGCATTGGGCGCGGTCAGTACTTGGATGGGTGACCGCTTGGGAACACCGCGTGCCGTTGGCTCTTATTTTTGTTGCCATCCAGTAGGATTATTTTTTATTGTTCTCATTGAAGTAAAGACTCGTGTTGCCTGAAATTTTTTTTTTTTTACTCCGAATAGAGTAAACGATTCGCTACTTTTCATTTTAGTGATCAGAAGAAATCCATTAGGTACGATTATCCCAGGATTATCCGCTCAAGTTCTGTAGACCTGGCTTTTTTGTCAGCCAACGACCATACCACGCTGAAAGCACCAGTTCTCGTCCGATCACTGAAGTTAAGCAGCATTGGGCGCGGTCAGTACTTGGATGGGTGACCGCTTGGGAACACCGCGTGCCGTTGGCTCTTATTTTTATTGCCATCCAGTAGGATTATTTTTTATTGTTCTCATTGAAGTAAAGACTCGTGTTGCCTGAAATTTTTTTTTTTTTACTTCGAATAGAGTAAACGATTCGCTACTTTTCATTTTAGTGATCAGAAAAAATCCATTAGGTACGATTATCCCAGGATTATCCGCTCAAGTTCTGTAGGCCTGGCTTTTTTGTCAGCCAACGACCATACCACGCTGAAAGCACCAGTTCTCGTCCGATCACTGAAGTTAAGCAGCATTGGGCGCGGTCAGTACTTGGATGGGTGACCGCTTGGGAACACCGCGTGCCGTTGGCTCTTATTTTTGTTGCCATCCAGTAGGATTATTTTTTATTGTTCTCATTGAAGTAAAGACTCGTGTTGCCTGAAATTTTTTTTTTTTTACTCCGAATAGAGTAAACGATTCGCTACTTTTCATTTTAGTGATCAGAAGAAATCCATTAGGTACGATTATCCCAGGATTATCCGCTCAAGTTCTGTAGACCTGGCTTTTTTGTCAGCCAACGACCATACCACGCTGAAAGCACCAGTTCTCGTCCGATCACTGAAGTTAAGCAGCATTGGGCGCGGTCAGTACTTGGATGGGTGACCGCTTGGGAACACCGCGTGCCGTTGGCTCTTATTTTTATTGCCATCCAGTGGGATTATTTTTTATTGTTCTCATTGAAGTAAAGACTCATGTTACCTGAAATTTTTTTTTTTACTTCGAATAGAGTAAACGATTCGCTACTTTTCATTTTAGTGATCAGAAGAAATCCATTAGGTACGATTATCCCAGGATTATCCTCTCAAGTTCTGTAGACCTGGCTTTTTTGTCAGCCAACGACCATACCACGCTGAAAGCACCAGTTCTCGTCCGATCACTGAAGTTAAGCAGCATTGGGCGCGGTCAGTACTTGGATGGGTGACCGCTTGGGAACACCGCGTGCCGTTGGCTCTTATTTTTATTGCCATCCAGTAGGATTATTTTTTATTGTTCTCATTGAAGTAAAGACTCGTGTTGCCTGAAATTTTTTTTTTTTTACTTCGAATAGAGTAAACGATTCGCTACTTTTCATTTTAGTGATCAGAAAAAATCCATTAGGTACGATTATCCCAGGATTATCCGCTCAAGTTCTGTAGGCCTGGCTTTTTTGTCAGCCAACGACCATACCACGCTGAAAGCACCAGTTCTCGTCCGATCACTGAAGTTAAGCAGCATTGGGCGCGGTCAGTACTTGGATGGGTGACCGCTTGGGAACACCGCGTGCCGTTGGCTCTTATTTTTGTTGCCATCCAGTAGGATTATTTTTTATTGTTCTCATTGAAGTAAAGACTCGTGTTGCCTGAAATTTTTTTTTTTTTACTCCGAATAGAGTAAACGATTCGCTACTTTTCATTTTAGTGATCAGAAGAAATCCATTAGGTACGATTATCCCAGGATTATCCGCTCAAGTTCTGTAGACCTGGCTTTTTTGTCAGCCAACGACCATACCACGCTGAAAGCACCAGTTCTCGTCCGATCACTGAAGTTAAGCAGCATTGGGCGCGGTCAGTACTTGGATGGGTGACCGCTTGGGAACACCGCGTGCCGTTGGCTCTTATTTTTATTGCCATCCAGTGGGATTATTTTTTATTGTTCTCATTGAAGTAAAGACTCATGTTACCTGAAATTTTTTTTTTTACTTCGAATAGAGTAAACGATTCGCTACTTTTCATTTTAGTGATCAGAAGAAATCCATTAGGTACGATTATCCCAGGATTATCCTCTCAAGTTCTGTAGACCTGGCTTTTTTGTCAGCCAACGACCATACCACGCTGAAAGCACCAGTTCTCGTCTGATCACTGAAGTTAAGCAGCATTGGGCGCGGTCAGTACTTGGATGGGTGACCGCTTGGGAACACCGCGTGCCGTTGGCTCTTATTTTTATTGCCATCCAGTAGGATTATTTTTTATTATTCTCATTGAAGTAAAGACTCGTGTTGCCTGAAATTTTTTTTTTTTTACTTCGAATAGAGTAAACGATTCGCTACTTTTTATTTTAGTGATCAGAAAAAATCCATTAGGTACGATTATCCCAGGATTATCCGCTCAAGTTCTGTAGACCTGGCTTTTTTGTCAGCCAACGACCATACCACGCTGAAAGCACCAGTTCTCGTCCGATCACTGAAGTTAAGCAGCATTGGGCGCGGTCAGTACTTGGATGGGTGACCGCTTGGGAACACCGCGTGCCGTTGGCTCTTATTTTTATTGCCATCCAGTGGGATTATTTTTTATTGTTCTCATTGAAGTAAAGACTCATGTTACCTGAAATTTTTTTTTTTACTTCGAATAGAGTAAACGATTCGCTACTTTTCATTTTAGTGATCAGAAGAAATCCATTAGGTACGATTATCCCAGGATTATCCTCTCAAGTTCTGTAGACCTGGCTTTTTTGTCAGCCAACGACCATACCACGCTGAAAGCACCAGTTCTCGTCCGATCACTGAAGTTAAGCAGCATTGGGCGCGGTCAGTACTTGGATGGGTGACCGCTTGGGAACACCGCGTGCCGTTGGCTCTTATTTTTATTGCCATCCAGTAGGATTATTTTTTATTATTCTCATTGAAGTAAAGACTCGTGTTGCCTGAAATTTTTTTTTTTTTACTTCGAATAGAGTAAACGATTCGCTACTTTTTATTTTAGTGATCAGAAAAAATCCATTAGGTACGATTATCCCAGGATTATCCGCTCAAGTTCTGTAGACCTGGCTTTTTTGTCAGCCAACGACCATACCACGCTGAAAGCACCAGTTCTCGTCCGATCACTGAAGTTAAGCAGCATTGGGCGCGGTCAGTACTTGGATGGGTGACCGCTTGGGAACACCGCGTGCCGTTGGCTCTCATTTTTATTGCCATCCAGTAGGATTATTTTTTATTGTTCTCATTGAAGTAAAGACTCGTGTTGCCTGAAATTTTTTTTTTTTTACTTCGAATAGAGTAAACGATTCGCTACTTTTCATTTTAGTGATCAGAAAAAATCCATTAGGTACGATTATCCCAGGATTATCCGCTCAAGTTCTGTAGGCCTGGCTTTTTTGCCAGCCAACGACCATACCACGCTGAAAGCACCAGTTCTCGTCCGATCACTGAAGTTAAGCAGCATTGGGCGCGGTCAGTACTTGGATGGGTGACCGCTTGGGAACACCGCGTGCCGTTGGCTCTTATTTTTGTTGCCATCCAGTAGGATTATTTTTTATTGTTCTCATTGAAGTAAAGACTCGTGTTGCCTGAAATTTTTTTTTTTTTACTCCGAATAGAGTAAACGATTCGCTACTTTTCATTTTAGTGATCAGAAGAAATCCATTAGGTACGATTATCCCAGGATTATCCGCTCAAGTTCTGTAGACCTGGCTTTTTTGTCAGCCAACGACCATACCACGCTGAAAGCACCAGTTCTCGTCCGATCACTGAAGTTAAGCAGCATTGGGCGCGGTCAGTACTTGGATGGGTGACCGCTTGGGAACACCGCGTGCCGTTGGCTCTTATTTTTGTTGCCATCCAGTAGGATTATTTTTTATTGTTCTCATTGAAGTAAAGACTCGTGTTGCCTGAAATTTTTTTTTTTTTACTTCGAATAGAGTAGATAGATAGATAGATAGATTTGTTTATTTGTTTATAGGCTTTCGCCTTTTACAAAGGAGATCGTTTTAAACGTATGAATACATGTAAAGTACAAAAGTAGTGGGGTACAGCTAGTTCGGTTTCTGTCCTGTTCTGAGCTCTTTTTATTTTACTCTGAACTTAAATTTAGCTATATATATATATATTTGCCTCTAGTCCTTTCATAGCCCTAACATAAAAGCTCTGGTCTTACAGACCTCGAGGACGTAATAGGCCAGATTTCTCGCATTGCACTCGTCAAGATTGTCCAGCGCTACGTGTGGCTGTGTTATAGGGAGATATTTCTCTCTAAGTGGAGTATAGATCGGGCATATGTTTAGAATATGCTCGAGTGTTTCCGGTTGAAAGCTGTTGCACAAAGAGCATATGAGTTTCCGTCGATTTTATATGAAATTTTCTTAAATCTAACGATTAGAATGTTTCTGCCGGAGAGGCGAGCTTGAGCTATCAGCCTGATTAGTGTTAGTGGCAGTGGGAATTTTAAATATTCTTCCGCTTTTAAATCGTTCAGCTGTTTGATACCTTTATATAGGGGGTTATATGTGGATAGCATAGTTCTGACAACGTCTGACGCAAATTGTTTCGATTTGATACATGCTAACAGCGTTTCGAGTTGTGCCGATATACTTGCCGGGGAGATGTTATTCAAAATATTCGGTATACCAATTTTGTTCAGACATTCTTTCAAGTTGGAGTACCAATTGTACTTGTTATTATTATTATTGCTGTCTGCATCCAGTGCCACCAATTGATCGAAGGCAATCCTTGGATAGCGAGTTGGCTCCATTTCGAGAATCCTTTTCGCATACATCATTGTTCTTTTAATTACTTGGATTGACGTAACGGATGAACCTGTTTCTAGCCTAATTAGGTAGTTTGGAGTATTCACTGGCACTGCTAATAAATTTTTGTAAAAACGGAGCTGTACTTTGTCAATTTCATCCATATGGCGTAGTCCCCAAATATTCGCCGCATAAAGAAGAGTCGATCGAACGACTGCTTCATACAGTTTTAGCCTGGCTTGCCATCCATTAACCCGAGCTGTTATCATAGGTCCCCAAATGGTACCTATGGCTATCTTGGCCTTTGATACAAAGTATTTACATGCCGTGTTATAAAGTCCTGATCTAGTGAATGGCACCCCTAAGTAAACATATTTGTCCACTATGTCAAGTGGGTTGTTTTTATATTTGATTGGTCTTATTTTTTTTGGTCTACCTGCTTTTTGGAAGATCAAAACTTTCGTTTTGCTAATATTGACTTCTAATTTATTTTCGTTGCAATATTGTTCGAGTGTATTTAATTTGTTTTGTAAGTCAATTACATTGCTTGCCAAAAGAATTAAATCATCTGCAAAGAGGAGGATTTCCATTTTTTCTATTACGTGTGTATGTCCACTGTCTATGAAAAATTCACAGATGTCTGCTAATAAGAGTGAAAATAAGATCGGACTTGCTGGATCGCCTTGCAATACTCCTTGTGTAGTTTCTATGTCCCCTGTTTTTTGATATCCGCTGACTCTCACTTGAAAAGATGCTTTATTGTATAAGTTCCTTAGTGCATTGATTATTTTGTTGCTTACCCCTGCCGAATACATTTTTTGCCAAAGAATACTATGGTTAACCGAGTCGAACGCCCTCCGAAAGTCGACAAAGACAGCAAATAACTTTCCTTTGGGTTGAGATAGTGCGAGGCCGATTTTTGCATTCAGTGTAAAAATATTATCCTCGCATGCTCTCTTTTGTCTAAATCCTGCTTGAGCCTCCGGTAGTATGTTGTATCGTTCACACCATTCTTGCAGTCTTTTAGCGATAACCGTGGTAAATATTTTGGAAAGGGTGTTTGCCAGTGCTATTCCCCTATAATTAAGTGGGTCTTCGGCATCTCCTTTTTTGTGAAAAACAATAACTTCGGACTTAGTCCAGTTTGTTGGGATCTGACTAGTGGAAAAAGCGCGATTGAAAAGCCTTGTTACGCTGTTTATCCATTCAAGTGGCATCCCCCTAAGAAATTCAGTCGGAATTCCGTCGGGGCCTGGGGCTTTGTTTGGTTTTGAATTCCTCAGTATACTTATAATTTCTTCTACTGTGATTTCATTGTCTAGCATCGGATTTATACGTTCTGTGAAAACTCTTTCTATTTTTTCGCTGGGAGGCAGCAGTTTTTTGTAAAAGTTTTGCCAGTTCTCACCTGTAATTGGGCATTGTTTATACGCTTTTCTTTTAAGTTTTTTATACGTGGTCCAGAAGGTTTTGGAGTCTTTTGAATTCGAGAGAGCACTCTGGATTTGTACAAGATGGTCTTTCTTTTTCGTTTTAATGAGTTTAGAATAGATGTTTCTTGCTGCTACATAGTCTTTTTCTGTCTCGTGTTCTCTCTTTTTAACCCATCTACGGAATAGCCTGTTTTTTTCTTTTTTTGCTGGTATACAATCGTTATCAAACCACAGTTTCTTGTTGTTATCGAAATTTTTCGGGGTATGGGTCATTTCTAAATTATGCGCAGTGCTCCAAATTGTCTTCACAATATTTTCATTTGTCGAGTCGACATCTACTACTGTCTCATCCAAAGGCGTTATATTTTTCATTTCGTTCCAATATTCCTCATATTTCGTTTGATCCCATCTAAGGAATGGCTCGGTCGTTTTGTTTTCTGTTTCGGTTTTTAGCGGTATTTTAACTGGCATTACCAAATCCACTTTAATCGGCAGGTGGTCTGATGTTCCTTCATTAACTACTGTGAAGTCTTTGCAAATATTAAATCCCTGAATATTAATCCATACGTAGTCAATTGTGGTGTTGCTTTTGCCAAAGAAAGTTAACCCACCCTCACAATCTGATTTTGAGCGTCCATTGAGGACTATCAAACCAAGTGACTCGAATTCATTGACCAAAAGTGACCCGTTGCTATTTATTTTGGTGTCTAATGCTTTTCGCGTTTGCGAAAATCCTGTATCTTCAACCATTAGTTCTTCAATTTGGTTTAAATCCCCGATACGTCCATTAAAATCTCCTCCTATCATCATCGGTACATCATACTCTTCACGTAGTTCGCAAACAAAATCTGTTAATAGTTGTAGTCTGTCTTTATAAAAATTGTTTTTCAGGTAAACGTTAATCACCAGCAGAGCCTGTTCCCCTATATAAAATAATCCCGCTATCCAAATATCACTTTTGTCGATAATCGTGAACGATGTTACATAGTCTTTGTTTATTAGTATACATGAGCCTCCACTCGCCCTACCAGCCGCGCAGTCACGTGTAGCTGTACTCGTAATTATTTCAAACTTTTGTAGTATGCTCGGTAATGTCAGTTTGTCGTTTATACTCCAAGTTTCATTGAGGCAGATTATTGTTGTTTCTGACCATTTTACGTCCGAAGGATTTGTGATTGTGTCAATAAAATTTTGAATTCCGTGGACGTTCCAAAAGATTATGCTCTGTCTAATTGCATTTTGATTTTTACTGAATATTTCAACGTTAAGATTAATGTTATTTAATGTTTCAACTGAATCTGCTCGAAAACCTGCTTGAAAATTTTTTTGTCTTGAGTTAATAATTGGAGTGGTTTTTGTTTGATTATCACTTTCTGTTTCTATAAACGAGTTTCTTATTAAACTTGTTCTGTACTCTATATTAATATTATTCTCGAACCCATCCCAACTGAGACTAGTTATTTTACTTTCAGTGCTTTTTTCATTTAGCTGAGCTTTTCGCTTGATATTACTAATTTTACTGCAGTATTTGCGAGCTGCTCGGTAGGTTCGGGAATTCACTCGGGTTCCTTCTGCGACGAAAATTTTCGATCAGCCCCTCGCCTTCTTTCCAAAAATATTCCGTGTCGTTAATCCAAAGACGTCCGAATTCTTCTGATTTCCCTCTGCATCTGTCGTTCCGCGTAAGTTGTATCGTGTTTGATAGTGATGTTTTGTAGTGGGATGCCGTTCTTCCTTCGCATCAGTTGTTTTGCCTCTGCATTCTTCATTTTGACCGACAGGAGAATTATTTTGCCCGCTTTCCTTACCGGAACAACTTCTTTTACACACTCTTGAATGTCCAGTTCCGAGCTGAGAAAATCCTTGACTGTCTTGTCTGGCGAGTCATCTTTAATCTCGAGTCCTCTGATGATAACGTTGTTTCTCTTGCTGTCTTTCTCTCGGATTTCCTCTTTTCTTTCCAGTTGGGAAACACGGTCTTTCAGGTTCGCATTTTCTTCTTCGAGTTGTGTTAGCAATGCTTTGCAATTTTCACTGCTTGCAAAGACTCTATCCAGTGACTCTTTAAAGGCACTGTAGTCGTGTTTGATTTCATGTACATCCGTCGTAAGTGTGTGTAGCAGACGAAGTACCTCGTCCATGCCATTCGGGTCGTGAGTCGACATCCACATCACTTCTGACATCCGAACCAACCACACCTCGTATATCAAAGTAACAGTACTTAAACCCAGCTGCACAAAGTGCATCATTTAAGTTTCGTGACTACACTCACCACCACCTAACAGTGCAAAATCGGTATTCCTACCGGAAGGCGAGCTGGATTTGTCCAGCCACCCAACGGAAAATGGACCCTCCCGAAACGATGGACCCTCCTGATACGTTGGATCCTATCAAGCTACCCGAGCCATGCTCACTCAATCAGAGTGAAATCCTCACCCACATCTACAGGCTAGAAAAATACATTCAATCTCTCAAGGAAGCTTACCAAGCCATGACAGCCTCCAACAACCAAGGCACCGTCCAAACCGATGACGTCACCATGACACCCGATTATCCGAAACTCCCAGGTTTCCCAGGGCTTCCTCCACCTGGCAGAGACAGGCCCTACATCAAACGCAAAAGACCGCCCCCCACCCCATCAATCTCCTCCAAATCAGAGAACGACCTCTTCTCATCTGCTTCGGAAGACGAATCCATGGAACCCAAAGAACGCAGCCCTCCACCCATCAGAATCCTACGGAAAGAACTATGGCCCAAAATCCACGCCGGCATACTGAAATCAGACATCGCAATCCGATCCGCAAAATGCACTTCCGACGCAGTACTAGTATACCCCGAATCCGTCGAAGGCTTCCGCTCCATCGCGGCCTCTCTGGACAAACACAACGTACCGTACTCGACCAACCAACTACAACAAGACAAAGACTTAATAGTAGTCATTCGAGGCGTCCTTGAATCCATCGATGACGACACCATCCTCGAGGAACTAAAGCTCAAAGTTCCGGCAGTAAAAAGCATCCACCGCATGCGCAAAGGTGAGAAGATTTGGCCTCTCATCGACGTTCACATTGACTCCACGTCTCCCTCAGGTAAATCCATCTTTAACCTCAAATCTCTCGCTGGTCTAAGCGTAAAAGTTGAACCGAAACGAAAATCCTCGCAAACTCCGCAGTGTCTGCGCTGTCTCAAATTCGCCCACACGGCAAACTACTGTCGCGCCCCCTGGGTATGCGCCTTCTGCGCCCGAAACCACGCAACAGCCGCGTGCACCCAAAAAGACATGAAAGACGCAAATCCCACGTGCCATAACTGCAAAGGTCCTCACCGAGCCACTTACCGAGGCTGCCCAAAAGCGCCAAAGAAACCTACCCAGGCTCCTCCACAAAAACAACCAAAACCACCCGCAAATCCAACCAGACAAAACCCCCAAGCAGCTCCTCTTCGCCCCCAATCCCAGCAAAAACAGCAGAACCAAGCAAGATCATACGCAAAGGCCACAACCGCCCCCCTCCCCCCAGCAAATCAGGCTAGCTCCGACCCTACGCAACAACTCCAGCAGCTTTTTCGCGACTTCGCAGACAACCTGGCCTCCATCTTCAGGGCCCCAACTAGAAACACTGTCAATTATTAACTGGAATGCAAACGGCATTTCCGCCGCAAAACGCCTCGAATTAGCACAGCTCCTAGAAGAAAAAGCGATAGACATCGCCTGCATCACAGAAACACACTTAAACCCAAAGAAATCCCTTTTCATCCCGAACTACACAACGCACAGGAAAGATCGAACCCACGGCAACGGTGGCGGCGTCGCCATATGCGTGAGAAACTCGATTAACCACAAAACCTGCAATCCAGGACCTCTAGCGCAAGAGCTAGAAGTAATAGGAGTAGAACTGTCTCTCAACTCACGACCGTTAAAAATCTTCTCTATCTATGTGCCTCCCGGAAATAACGAAATCCTGAACACTCCAAATCTCTTCAGCCCCGCCACACCCACGATAATCGCAGGGGACCTAAACGCCAGGAATAGAGCCTGGAATTGCGCCTCAAACAACACCAACGGCAACTCACTCTTTAGAATGAGCCTCGCGCACGGTTTTAACATCGAAGCACCCGCTGAACCTACTTACCATCCCTCCTGCACAAACCATCAGGCAAGCACGCTGGATTTATTCCTCACCAAACACATCACCTTGGAAAATGACCCATGGACCTCCATCAAACTCAGCTCCGACCACTCCCCTGTGTTCCTGGACATCACGGGCTCACCTTCGCTCTCCCCTCCAACCACTACAAAAATAAACTACACTCATCTGAAATACCTCCTAGAATCCAACCCATTCACCTGCTCCAAGATCAGCTCCATCACTGACATAGACGCAGCGGTCACCCAACTCACCACAAACATTCAAGTTGCGGTCAAAGCCGCTACCACCACAACGGCCCTCAAAAACAAACACAAAGAACTTCCCGCACACATACGAACACTCATCAACAGGAAAAACAAACTCCGAAAATTATGGCAAACGAGCAGACAACCCCACTTCCGCAGAGCCCTAAACTCCATCCAAAGGGACCTAAAAAGTAAACTACTGGACGCAAACTCCGCCTCCTTCAACTCCTTCATCGCAGAAGCTGAACAACACTCCAGAAGCTGCTGGAAAGTCATCAGAGCCCTCCGTAACAGGAAAGCCCACCTCCCCCCGCTACAAAAGGAAGGTATCTCCTTCTCACGAGACGAGGACAAAGCAAACATTTTCGCGGACTCACTCAAAGGCCAATGCACGCCCTTTCCGAGCAATGAAAAATACGCCGCTCTCCACGAGGAAATAACCAGATGGACGCAAGAAGCTCCTATCCTGGACCAAGAGTTCCTCCACACGACTCCAAAAGAAATAAAAGAAGCCATTCAGTCGCTCAAAAATCGAAAAGCCCCGGGCCACGACGGCATCAGCAACGGTGTCCTCAAAATCTTACCTCATAAGCAACTGGTAGCTCTCTGCAACATCATCAACGCGATGATGCGCTTCCACCACTTTCCCTCCTCCTGGAAAACAGCCACGGTAATTTTCCTTCCCAAACCGGGCAAAGCCCTGAGCAACCCGGCAAACCATCGCCCCATTAGCTTACTCTGTACCCTCAGCAAAGTAGCGGAAGGCATCGTCCTCTCAAGACTCGAAAAATTCACGACGGAAAACAACATCCTCCCAAACTTCCAACACGGGTTCCGCAGAAAACACGGCTCGGTACATCAACTCCTCCGGGTCGCGGAAAACGTCGCTGACTACCTAAACAAAGGCAGACACACGTCGATGCTTCTACTGGACTGCAAACAAGCATTTGATCGAGTCTGGCACGACGGACTCATATTCAAAATGATTAAACTCAACTTTCCTCACTACCTCATCGGAATAACCAAATCCTTCCTCTCGGGCAGAAAGATCACAGCACGAGTGGGAAAAGACCTCTCCAACCCACAAAACATCACAGCTGGCGTGCCTCAGGGCTCGAAGCTATCACCAATGTTATTCAACATTTACTGCCACGACATCCCGAGCGATAACAAAATCCTGACCGCCCAATATGCGGACGATGTAGCTATCATACACGCCTCCAGAACGATCTGTTACGGCACCGACTACCTAAACAAATTCACACCAACAGTCCTTGATTGGTACGCCAAATGGCGGTTCGAAATCAACGCAACGAAATCGGAAGCCATATTCTTCTCCCGAAGAACGCGTCTCCCTCCAAAGCTCTTCGTAAACAAAGTCCCTATCGACTGGAGCCCCGGGGCAAAATACCTCGGAGTAATCTTCGACAAACGACTCTCCTGGTCCAGACAAATAACCGCCGCTCGCGGCAAGGCTATCGGGGCCTTCGCAGCATTGAAGCCTTTCTTCAGCAACAAACAAATCTCGTCAGTCACCAAAAAGCGAGCCTTCAACGCAATTATCAGGAGCATATGCACCTACGCCATCCCTGTCTGGGGCTCGGCTTCAGCCCGGCAGCTAGCTAGGCTGCAAAGTACATATATGCGACTTCTCCGCTCAGCACTCAACTATCCGTGGTTCGTCCGCAACAAACAAATCCTGGCAGAGACAAAACTCCCGACAATTCAAACTGCAGCACTAAACTACGCATTAAAACTCCGTAAATCAGTTGAAAATCACGAAAACCCTTCCATCAAAGAACTCGCAAACTTCAAATGCAAGAAAACCGACCGCTTCAGAAGACCCAGCTCTCTGATAATCACCCCGCCCTAAAAACTACAAATCCCGTGCCTCGCTCTTGCGTAAAAGCCATTAAAGCATGCTTTACTGGATTCCGCTCTTCTTCAAGGTTTATAACCAATTGGTTGGTAACCGGTGAGGAGGTGGTTTTAGTCGGTAGGCGCTTCATGCGAATCCGACACTACCCCTCAGGGTGTCTTTAGAAGATTTCCCCCTCCTCACACAAAAAAAAAAAAAAAAAAAAAAAAAAAAAAAAAAAAAAAGTCGTGAGTCGAACCATGAGCCGCGGAAGCGGTGGCATTCGCGTTCATATCTTCTTTGTGGTAGTAATCGGTTTTGGTTTTTGAGGTTAGTACGGCGGTCTTTTTGCCTGATTGTTCTGCTTTATCGATTGTTACCATTGTACCTCTTTTTGCTAGGTGGTCGGTAATTTTGGCATCGCTGGCGCTGGCGGCGCCATGGCGCGTGTTAACTCCTTTGACCATGCTTAACCTCACTTTACTTTTGACGATATATTTTTGAAAAAAACCTTTGTAATTAGACTTCGCTTTCTTGAGATAACACTCACCCGTGATCTTCGTATTTAACTCTATCGAAAATCACCCAATTTGACTTTTGTTAGACTTCACTACTATTACTTAAATCGTAAATAGTTCGGTCGCTCGTCAGCCGCGATCCGCCCCGTGTCGGTACCCACAACGATCTCCTCGAATAGAGTAAACGATTCGCTACTTTTCATTTTAGTGATCAGAAAAAATCCATTAGGTACGATTATCCCAGGATTATCCGCTCAAGTTCTGTAGACCTGGCTTTTTTGTCAGCCAACGACCATACCACGCTGAAAGCACCAGTTCTCGTCCGATCACTGAAGTTAAGCAGCATTGGGCGCGGTCAGTACTTGGATGGGTGACCGCTTGGGAACACCGCGTGCCGTTGGCTCTTATTTTTATTGCCATCCAGTAGGATTATTTTTTATTGTTTTCATTGAAGTAAAGACTCATGTTACCTGAATTTTTTTTTTTACTTCGAATAGAGTAAACGATTCGCTACTTTTCATTTTAGTGATCAGAAGAAATCCATTAGGTACGATTATCCCAGGATTATCCGCTCAAGTTCTGTAGACCTGGTTTTTTTGTCAGCCAACGACCATACCACGCTGAAAGCACCAGTTCTCGTCCGATCACTGAAGTTAAGCAGCATTGGGCGCGGTCAGTACTTGGATGGGTGACCGCTTGGGAACACCGCGTGCCGTTGGCTCTTATTTTTATTGCCATCCAGTAGGATTATTTTTTATTGTTCTCATTGAAGTAAAGACTCATGTTACCTGAATTTTTTTTTTTTTTACTTCGAATAGAGTAAACGATTCGCTACTTTTCATTTTAGTGATCAGAAGAAATCCATTAGGTACGATTATCCCAGGATTATCCGCTCAAGTTCTGTAGACCTAGCTTTTTTGTCAGCCAACGACCATACCACGCTGAAAGCACCAGTTCTCGTCCGATCACTAAAGTTAAGCAGCATTGGGCGCGGTCAGTACTTGGATGGGTGACCGCTTGGGAACACCGCGTGCCGTTGGCTCTTATTTTTATTGCCATCCAGTAGGATTATTTTTTATTGTTCTCATTGAAGTAAAGACTCATGTTACCTGAAATTTTTTTTTTTTTACTTCGAATAGAGTAAACGATTCGCTACTTTTGATTTTAGTGATCAGAAGAAATCCATTAGGTACGATTATCCCAGGATTATCCGCTCAAGTTCTGCAGACCTGGCTTTTTTCTCAGCCAACGACCATACCACGCTGAAAGCACCAGTTCTCGTCCGATCACTGAAGTTAAGCAGCATTGGGCGCGGTCAGTACTTGGATGGGTGACCGCTTGGGAACACCGCGTGCCGTTGGCTCTTATTTTTATTGCCATCCAGTAGGATTATTTATTATTGTTCTCATTGAAGTAAAGACTCATGTTACCTGAAATTTTTTTTTTTTTATTTCGAATTGAGTAAACGATTCGCTACTTTTCATTTTAGTGATCAGAAGAAATCCATTAGGTACGATTATCCCAGGATTATCCGCTCAAGTTCTGTAGGCCTGGCTTTTTTGCCAGCCAACGACCATACCACGCTGAAAGCACCAGTTCTCGTCCGATCACTGAAGTTAAGCAGCATTGGGCGCGGTCAGTACTTGGATGGGTGACCGCTTGGGAACACCGCGTGCCGTTGGCTCTTATTTTTATTGCCATCCAGTAGGATTATTTATTATTGTTCTCATTGAAGTAAAGACTCATGTTACCTGAAATTTTTTTTTTTTTATTTCGAATTGAGTAAACGATTCGCTACTTTTCATTTTAGTGATCAGAAGAAATCCATTAGGTACGATTATCCCAGGATTATCCGCTCAAGTTCTGTAGACCTGGCTTTTTTGTCAGCCAACGACCATACCACGCTGAAAGCACCAGTTCTCGTTGCGGCCTCCCAGGACATCCGGCGTCATACCGAGGCTGTCCATATATTAAACTCGCAATCGGCCTTAAAAACGACCACCAATTGCAAATTAGAGCAGCATCACAACAAAAAATCGACCGTATCTCGAGGACACAAGCAGGATTCTCATACGCTCATGCGACAAGAGGACCCATAGGCCCACATCACCCGGACAATGTGAGACCCTCGAACCCGACGACCATCTACCAACCAGCGCCCACAAGGAATACAACACCATCGACCACGCAAAACGATAATCTCCATTTCCAAGAAGCAAGAGAACAACCAACCTCAGAGCCACCCCCAAGCTGGTTGAACGACTTGAAGAAAGACTTAGCCGCAATCGTTTCGAACCAGCTTAAAGACATCACAAACCAGGTAGCAGCAAACACAGCTAAGATCGAAATAATATTCAACTCACTTTATCAAAATTAATGGATAATTCTAGAGACAGATTGCAAAAACTGAACATAGCTTCCATTAACGTAAACTCATTAATTGCGAACTATAGAAGAATTGAACTTCAAGAATTCTTATTAAAATACAACCACGACATAATTCTGCTATCAGAAACTAAACTCAAAAAAAAATATAAACTAGCTTTTCAGAATTACCACGTAATCCGAACCGACCGAACTAATTCACATCAAGGCGGAGGTACAGCAATAATTATTAAAAAAGATATTCCATTTGAAATAATAACACACCCTTCGTCACACAACAATCAAATCATCGAGTACACAATAATAAAACTGTCCACCACTCAAGAAAAAACCTTATATATAATAAGTATTTATGCAACTAATGATAACAGAGCCCTATTTTCAGCCGAGCTCGACACACTTTTCGATAAGCTTAAGCTACACAGAAATGATATATATTATATAATGGCCGGCGACGTCAATACCAGACGTAAAAGCTGGGGCGACCGGCTAAATAAAACCAAAGAGGTAGACATTTTGCACAATGGGAAACTAGTCAAGGTCATAAATATAAGCTAAATATATTGATCCCCTCCGAGCCAACGTATCATCCAGCACACTCAATCCTCAACATAGGAATAATAGATGCCAGACTGAAAATTTTCAATGTCACAAACAACCGAATCCAAACATTACCATACGATAGCGATCATGCCGCGCTATCCTTCCTTATTCAACTTGACCATGACGACATAGAGAAAATAAACCCGCTAGATAACAAACCAAAATATAATTATAAGGTCACAAACTGGGATAGATTCCAACTTAACCTCAACGAAGCATACACATCGTTGATTCCCAATTGCAGAAATTTATCAATAACCGAAATCGATTCACATATAAATCAAATAAGTGTCGCCATTACAAAGACAATAGAAAAAACAGTCCCCAAAATAACCTCAAAAGACAGTTTATCGAAATTTAATAAGTCACGCATCATTACTTTACAAAAAAACAAATCGTTTCTAGTCTCCATTCTACATAAACTACATTTAGTTGACCCAACCGCAAGACGACAAATAACGAGAAACGCGAAAATTGCACTGCGATTAGTCAGAGACCAAATAAGAGCAACTGTAAGTCTAGAAACAGAAAAATTCTGGATTAAACAGCTCAAAAAATTTGACTATCGAAAATCGGATCAATTCTTTCCTAATATCAACAGACTACTTAAACCTAAACAAATGCTACAAATTGACAATATCCATATAGATGACAATCAACTCGATTTGTTGCAAAGAAGCTCATGTGACTTGACAGAATCACAAAAGATAAACAACCAGTTCATATTCTTCACCCCGACTGAAAAACTCAATGCTATCGGAGCTTTTTACGAAAAGATAAATTCACCACGTGTCCTCAATACGGGAACTCAGTTTGTAAACATCGTAACAACAACCGCTACCGAATTAAAGAACAAATTTGACCAGGACAGAAATAATAATATATCAATTACCACATTCTCTAACAAGAACACCGCTAACAACCCTGCTAAAGTTAACAACAACAACATACATCCTTTTTGCGATACGGAATCGGTAAAAAAAATCCTGAATCAGCTCCCAAACAAAACGTACGGACTGGATAACATTCCACCAATAATCTTAAAGCAATTGCCCACAAAAATCGTAAAAGACCTAACAATCATTTTCAATAACGCCATTAACAACCAATATTTCTCGGAAACATGGAAAAAAGCCAAAGTCCTCCCAATACTGAAAAAAAAAATAAAAATCCAAACGACCCGTCCAGCTATTGACCGATAAATCTAACCCCGAGCTTAAGGAAGCTTTCCAGTGTGACAGCCCGAAAAATCGCTGTTTTTCGCGATTTTTTTTTTTAAAGAAAAAATAATCTAATCGGGCTGGTTTTTTTTTGTATATTAATTGGGTATTGAAGAATACAAAACAATTTTTTAAAGATCGATTTATTTATTAATTAATATTTATAAAAATGATGAAACAATTGTTGCAGAAAATGCACTTGGATGTGGTGTCCACGTTGGGGGTCACAATTTTGATCTGAAACAAAAAACACAAAAAGATTATTGATCGGTATATAATTGGCTTTCGTGCTATGGAGGCTTTTTCTTTTTTTTTTTTTTTTTGCAAAAATGGCGCCGGTTTGAACAAAAAGTATCGATTTTAGCATTTTTTTTTGGCAGTTTTTTTTACAAAAAAATAGGAAGATGTCAAAAAAAAAAAAAAAGCTTCCATAGCACGATAAACAATGACGTTAAGAATATTGTGTAAAAAATTCAACTCGATAGCTTTAAAACTCTGCCCTCCAAGTTGGACACCGTTTTGAAAAATGCTGTTTCGCGAAAAACGCGTTTAAAGTTTCAAGTGAGGAAATTTTAGGTAAATCGTTTACTTACGGTCAATCAGCGATGCCAGGTCCATACAATATCCCTTCTGCTTCTTCGAAAAGATCGTGCTCAATGGATTGTTCAGTCCGACGAGCTGTCCTCGCCTCTTTGCTATCCAGGGACGCCCGGCGGTTTGCTTGGGTGATGCGCGCATTCTTGTACTTAGCAGCGAAATCTGCGGCGCTCGGCCCTATCGTGCATCCCATCGTCTCCAAAATTTTTAAAATTGGGTCGTAACCTTCATTGAAGATGCACACAGCACACTGCGTAGCGATTTCTACTATCTGCTTGCCGCAGAATACGTGCTTTGGGGCTAGTTGCCACACACAGTGATTAAAGCTCTCGTTATTGTTTTGAGTGTTCGCGCCCGTACATCGTTCTAAGAGATCCTCCGTTGTTAGATCATCGTAAATCGGCTTTAAAACTTGTTGTACGTCTTCGTCGAGAGCTGGTGGATGGGTGTACTCCTCTCCTGTGGCCTCGGCCTTGCGCCATCCGCACCACGAATCTTCTCCCGGAGGGCAATACTCATGCTGAGGATTTTCATCAGTTGAGCTTTTGTGATAAAATGTAGCCCATATGGCTTTCCTCATATTTTCCACGGAATTGGAATTTCGACGAACTGCCAAGCCATAATATTCGGAGAGATTTGTCAATAATTTTAACGTCAATTGCGCTCTTTTCGGTTCAACAGCAGTTTTTTTTGTTTGATTTTTTTTAGTTTTCGGAGTACTCGAACGAGATCCTTTTTTTTTCGGTTCACTCTCCATTGCTTTGTCTTCGATTTGCTTTTTGGCCTTTTTTAGTTGAACTAACCTTTTTCTTGCTTCGTTTCCCCTTTTATATACTCGCTTTTTCACGTGCAAAACGCATTCCTTTTTTTTTACCGTCAAATCGTCACCGTACGGCTTGGCTTCTAATAACATCTTGAATGTGTTTGTATCGCCGTCTCCTATATAAAAACCGTATTTCGCGTTGTGCAATTCTTCTGATCTCTTGAATATTTCGATTATACCGTCGACTTCCATTTTTCCCGCGCTGCCTTCGTGATTGACGTTGCATTCGGATTCATGCGTCTCAAACCACGCCTCGTACTCGGGTGTTCCCTCTTGTCCTTTCCAGAATGCACAAGCCTTGCAGAAGCTTGATTTGACAGCAACATCCAAAACTTTGTTGGTATATTTTCCAATCACGGACACGATACCCATGCGCGACGTGAAACCGCGTTTCGACCACGATCCATCACCGGACACCGTCAGAATATCGCCCTGATTTTCTGCTTCCAAAGTTTTTTCCTTCTCTTCGGTACCTGCTTTTTTCACGACGGCCTCGTATATTGATTTCACTGCAATCTGCAGAATTTTCACGATTCCATAATAGGTGTTATTGTTGAAGTTTGCAGTTAAATCCATCAAGGCGATAAAATTTCTTATGCCATTTATGCCGATGCCGACCAATCGCATGACAAAGCAGAAACGACGATTGATTTCATAAGCATTTTTTATCAAAGGACAAGAATCTATCTCGGCCGGATCTGGACACGAACACTGAACACAAATTTTAAAGCCCAAGCCGCGAATCGATTTTTTAAAAAACTTCACGTCGCTATTACACTTTTTGCACTTCAACAGTTCCTGAAGAGCGCCGAAAACCAAAAAGAACTCCAAAATCACATAGCTAAACGTTTGATCGATTCGGACTTCAAACTCTGGACTCTTTTTCAAGATTTTTGCTGCCGAAGTGCTCGCAAACGTTAGATCCGTTTCGATATCGTGTCGATTTGTTCCCTTGAAACCCGTGGATCTTTTTCGTTCATTTCGCGGATGTGCGCTTCTCGAGCCTTTTCTATCCTGCCACGCACATTTCTCTTTCGTAGATCTATCCATTTTGAATGTCGAAACCGAACTGAAAAACAAACCGGGCTCACGTTGGAAGGGACACGAGCAGGTAGGAACGAGACAATAGAAATAACGGTCGCACGGGCAAACGGCCGACGCGGCAGCTGTAGCGCTCCGTTGCCTTCTTCCAAGAAATGCTGTACAGTAACCGGAATAATCTGAATTTCGGCATTAAAATTTCAGGGAATATTCGGAAGAGTGTATACTATTCGATAAAGCAAAAATAAAAAAATCGATTTTTTTAAAATTTTACACTGGAAAGCTCCCTTAAGTAAAGTCTATGAAGCGATAGTTAATACTAAAATACGTACACATTGTAACGGTACTTACATTTAAATTTATCAGTTCTTGACTTGACAGGGAGTAAATTAGTTTAGTCTTAATGCATGAGTGTAATGCTGAAAAATTTGTGTTTATTCGATAAATTTTAACAAACAGTCGTTGAGCTCGAAGAACTTTCGTCGTTTATAGATGAGAGACGCAGATATGACATAAGGTAACGTGACCGGTGTCGCCCTGTGTGGCGATACCTCTGAACTTGTTGCCCGTGTGGCGCTATCGGACGAGTGGTCGATCTCGATCACTCCTTTAGTTCGCGATTGTGTTTATTTGTGTTACGGTGAGTATTTTGTCTTTTCTTTAACCTCCTGAGCTTTCCCGATCTAAAGGTCCCTGTTCCCAGCCTCCTTTAGTCTTCGTTCCTCATTCACGTTGTATGATGTAAAAGAAATCCCCCTTTTTTTTTTTTTTTTATTTGTTTGCCTGTTGTTTTTCTAATTTTCCTCCTCTCCCAGATCTGCTAAGACCAAGATTCCTGTTTCCAGCGTTCTTTGGTCTTAGTTACCTCTGGGACTGGAGAACGAAGAAGAGGACTCTTTGTATTTCTTTTTCAAAATTTCTTTATTCATTTATGAGATTACAATGGTTGTTTGTATTTGCTGCGTTTCTATTTCTATTCCTGTTCAGGTGAACTTTACTAGAGTGTGTTTGTGTGTTTGCGGTTTTTGTTGTTTTGTATTTTAACTTAAGTGCTTTTGCATCTTTGTTCTGCGTGTATTTTGGGTAAAAATTTGAAAAAAAACCCATTAATTGTTTGTTTTTGACTTATTGACTACTTGCTTACTTATCTATTTACATTTATGAACAATATATACATTTCTTAGTGCATCAGTATTTGATGCGGTAACTTGAGCTTAATTGCGAAGGGCGCGTTGTCTTTGGTTAACTTCCCAATGTCGCTAAGGATTGGTAGCTCGCTTGTTTGCGTTCCAAAGAAGGAAGCTGTTCTGTCGTATATGTCATGGCGTAACTCTTTTACTCCCGTTACTTTTCTTATTTCTAAGTTACTTATGTACCATTCCGCTTTGGATATACTCCTGAGGATTTTGTTTTGTAGTATTTCTAAGCTTTTAATGTTAGTTTTGTTCGTGTTACTCCAGACTGGAGCTGCGTAGAGTATTATTGGTTTAATTAGGGCTTTATAAAGTAACAGTTTGTTTTTTGTGTTGAGTGTGCTTTTTTTGTTTAGTAGGTGGTACAGTAGGCCCTTGACCTTGGATGCTTTAGCTACAGTATTTTTGACATGTTTCGTGAAAGACAGTTTGTCGTCGAGTATAACCCCCAGGTATTTGGCGGACCTTTTTGGTTGAATTTGCGCATTGCCCATGTAGAATGGTGGTACTTCCTTTTTTCGCTTTTTGCTGTAGATGACTAGTTCGGTTTTCCCTTCATTAATTTTAAGTTTCCAGCGTTTGAAATGCTGTAGGATTTTCTCTGTGTGTTTTTGGACAGCTGTTTGTGCTGTTATTTTGCTCCAAGAGCTGGAGTAAATGGCTGTGTCGTCCGCAAAAAGCGCAATATGTGTGTTTGGTGCCGTGTGGGAATGTCGTTAATAAAATATAAAAAGAGGACTGGGCCTAAGATTGAGCCCTGCGGAACCCCTGCTGCTATTTGTTGTTTGTCAGATGTTTGCCCATTGGCTATGACTGTAAAAGTTCTGCTCGTGAGGTAATTTTGTATGATTTTAATTAGGTATAACGGAATATTGTAGTTTTTGAGTTTAAAGATGAGCCCTTCGTGCCAGACTGTATCGAAGGCCTTTTCAATGTCGAGGAGTGCAACAGCTGTAGATTTATTTATATTGAAATTCATGCTGATGTGATTTGTTACTCTCACCAATTGCTGGACCGTGTTGTGTCCTTCGCGAAAGCCAAACTGTTGGGGAATTAACTGCTTATATCTTTTTTCGTGTAGTTTCAGTCGGTTTAAAATGATGTTTTCGAAGATCTTGCTGAGCGTGGGGAGTAAGCTAATTGGCCGGTAACTTTGTGGGAAAATCTTGTCTTTCCCTGGTTTATGAAATGCTAGGATATTTGCGTGTTTCCACTTTGACGGGAAATAAGAGAGTTTGAAGCTACTGTTGAAAATATATGTGAGTTGGACTAGGGCTTTACGTGGCAGGTGTTTGAGCGTTATGTTTTGTATCCTATCCGGTCCAGGCGCTTTCTTAGGTCTAGTTCTCTTTATTGCTTGCGCTATTTCTTTAGGCGTTGTGAGGTTTACGCTTTCAGTCTCGATTTTTGCTTGCGCTATTTCTCTGCATGCATTATTCACAACTTTAATGTGTTTGTCACAGCTCATGTTTTCGGTTAGGTGGTGAACTTTTTCGAAATTTTCCGCGAGGGCGTTTGCTTTTTGTTCATTACTTATCGCTAGTCCTCGTGTACCATGAAGGGTCGAGATCACGTTTGCAGTGTGCTTTGTAAATGCTTTTGCCATTTTCCAAATAAAATTGTCTTTAATACTCAAGTGTGTTCTTGTGTGTGCTCTTGTGTGTTCTTTTATTCGTTTTTTAATTTCTGTTGCCAATTTGTTTTGAAAAATTTTGTATTCTAGTTTTCTGGTTGTTTGATAGTATCTCCTGGCTTTGTTTCTTAATTTGATTAGGTTTCGGATTTCTTCTGGTAGCGATAGGGTTGCAGGTGAGAATTTAGTTATTGGGCTGGCTATTGTGATTGCTTCGGAGATCTTTTCCGTGAGTTTCTCGACGCAGTTGTCAATTTCTAATTTAGACTTTAATTTTGGCTGTATGATAATATTTTCGTTTAGGTGCGTTTTGAACTTCCCCCAGTTTGCCTTTTTGTAGTTAAGAAATTTTCTGTCAATCTTATTTATTTTGGTGTTGTTTATTGTAAGCAGCACAGGGAGATGGTCCGAGTCCAGGTCATTTATTGCTTCGATATTTGTGTTGTTTACATTTTTGATTAAGGCAAACTCGACTACGCTCGGGAGCGCGTCATTGTAGGGATATAGAGTAAATGAATCTGGGGCTACTACTGACGTTTGTGTTTGGATGGTGTAATTTACTATTGTATTGCCATTTGCATTTGCTTTTGAGCAGTGCCAGTTACTATGTTTCGAGTTGTAATCGCCCATTGCTATTACTGTATTTGCCGTTCGGAATATTTTGTTTAAATCGTTAGTATCTATTTTTGTGCGTGGGGGTGCGTAGACGGATGCAATTACTAAATTATTTTCGAGTTTTATAGCATGTGATTCTAGTGATAATGTTTCTAGTTCGATTTCTGTGCATGGGATGTCCGATTTACAAAAAATGGCTATTCCTCCTCCCGCTATGTTGCCGGGGCGGTCTTTTCTGAAGCAATTGTAGCCTGGCGTCTTACATTTTATATATTCTTTCAATTTCGTTTCGTTTGCTAGGAAGATGTCTACTGAATGGTCGTCTAGAAAGCGTGCTGCTTCTCTTAAATTATTTTTGAGGCCGTTCGCATTCCAGTGCGCTATAGTTATAGTTCGACTTGCTCTTTGCGGCATATTAAGCGTATTTACTTACGACGTAATGGAAAGCTTCGCACTTCGAAAGGTAGTCTTGACAATTTGCTAGGAGGCTATTTAGCTCCCTGAACATGCTTAGCATTTTTGAGAAATCGCAGTGAGATTTAAGTATTTTTATTTCGTTAGCAATACTGTTAAAAGTGATTGCTTCGCCAGCTTCTCTATATTCGCTAGGAGGGTAAATGGAAGAAACCTGATTTTTGTCTTCTATTGAAATTTCGTTGTTGTTAAAGTTTCTAGGGATTGTATTTGTTTTTTGTAATATCTCTGCCGCAGTTGGGGTTCTGGGGCGAAGTCGTGGGTCTGCGATGAACTGCTGGCCGGGTGCTTGCTCTTCTTTGCGCTGCGGTCGCTGCTGCTGTTACTGTTGTTGATGTTGCTGTTGGTGTTGGTGAGGTAGCGGCGGAAAGGCCGCGCTCGTCAGCGGTGTCGTCATCGGCTGCACCCTCGGTGGTGCTGCCATCTTGTAGCGCCTGCGCATCTGACTCCTTTCGAGGTGTTGCTTGTAGACTTCGCAGCACGTCGAGTTTGCTGGATGTTCGCCTTGGCAATTTGTACACTGTGGTTTGGCGTCCGCTTGTTTATCACAATCCTTGGTTAGATGATTTTTTGTGCATTTGACACAGCGTGGTTCTCGTCGGCAGAAGCTAGTACCATGGTTGAATCCTTGGCACCGATAGCACTGCGAGATTTTCTTCGGATTTTTGTATTTTTCCCATCTGATCGTCACTGAGCAGATGTATCGCAGGTTCCATAGCTGCTTAGTATTAGTTGCTGGATCGAAGGAAACGAAGTAAAGAGGAAACTCTGGGTTGCTTTTTAGTCCAGGTTTCATTTGTTTCACTTTTACTGGTGCAAAACCTGCTTCTGTAAGGTCCTTTTTCTTCGATTGCTGGCAGGCCTTTGACTACGAATTTCTTTAGCTTTTGGCTGTTTGTTGCGTACGTATGGTACGGGGTCTTAGCTTCGTCGAGTTTTATTATTAATTCACTGTGTGTCTCTTTAGTTTTTGGATAAATTGTGATTGTTGTGCTGGTGAAGTTCAGCGTTGATCCCTTGTAGTTTTTGATTATATCCAGGTGTAGCTGCCTTTTGAAATCTGCCGTCAATTCTTTGGTTGTAATGACGATAGGAGCTATTTTTTCTGATTTTGCTGGAATCGTGTTCTCTATCTCCATGTCCGACTCTTCGGACGAGTCGTCGCCTAGTGGCTGGAAGCGATTGCTGGTGTTCGGGCTTGCTTTACTGGGGGTTTTTTTCTTGTTTTCGTTTTCTTCTGTGCTGGTATCCGCTCCGCGTTTTTTCCTAATTTTCGGCATTGTAAAGCCGTTGTTGTTGCTATTATTTCCCGTTCGCGCACTAAACATCAATGGGATGCATGAGTTTTGAATTTGTGGCCCGAAGGAATCGGCCGTTATATTAAATTTTGCCTCTGCTGTACTCAGTTTGAGATAGTTGAGATGCCTTTTCACTGTCTGTTTCTGAATCACTCTCCGAGCTGATCTCTGTCTGTTCTCGAATCGAGTCGTCAATCAATCTCCTGATCATGATCAGTATCCTCCGAATGACTCGGAATCATGCGAATCGGAATCAGGACTCTTTGTGAACCTGTCCCTCCTTATATATCCAAAAGTCCTACTCGTCTGATCCATTTTTCTCCAATCACAAAATTCGGAGCGAAATTCCTCCAATCCCAAAAATCCTATCCTCATTATCCAATCAAATCGTTCACCGTATAATTTTAATCCAATGACAAAATTCCCTTACATTTTTATCCACTCGCAAAATTCCTCCTCATTTCCTCCAACAGCCGAATTCCCTTGTCCCGCACATTTCTCCAATGACAAAATTTCTTTTCGTTTTTAGCCAATTACAGAATTCTTTAGGTTTGTCTTCCAATCACCGACAGAGGGTTTGGGTTAGAGATTAATCTTCGACATTGATCTTGTTGATTTTTTCTCTTTCAGATCCTCCGTGGGATGGAGCCACCGTCGCGTCGCGGGAGTTCGCCGCCGTCTTGTATCGCGACTTATGCGACTCGCATGTCTCAACATTGTTCCACGAATAATATCATACCAGACGCACAGTTTGGCTTCAAACACCGCCACTCGACAACCCATGCGATCCATAAACTTCTCTCCGACCTGAACAACGCAGTAGGGAACAGCTTACAAGTTGGAGCGGCTCTACTAGACTTAGAAAAAGCCTTCGACTCGGTTTGGCTCGAAGGCTTTTTATTTAAACTAAAAAAAAAAAAAAAGAATTTCCTGATTGGTTAATCGGTCTAATATGGGATATGATTTCTAAAAAAACCTTTGTCACCTGGGACGGTACAAATATATCAACCATAACATTTAGGATAGAAGAAGGATTACAACAAGGCACTGTCAATTCGCCTATCCTCTTCAACATATTCACTTGCGACTTATTGAAGCTTTCCGATCTAAATAACAACAACGACACATCAGCACTTGCCTTCGCCGACGACGTAATAGTTTACACCAAAAGCAATAAATTTCCCACTGTCCAAAACACCCTAGAAAAAATCACAGAAAAAATAAATCGATACTACTGCTCCTGGAACCTCAGAATCAATCCGCTAAAATGCGAAACCATCCTATTCAGGAAACCCAACTATACCCTATCATCGGCCAACAAAAGAGGAAACAGTAACTTTCACATTGAAACAACAATACCCGGAACAAATAGAAAACAAATTATACCTCACAAAAAATCAGTCAAATATCTTGGTGTTCAACTTGACCATCTTCCTAGAGGCAATGTGCATCTCAAAAATCAACTCGAAAAAGCTAGAAAAGCCCTCCAAGCGAATAGCGCGCTCTTTCACAACAAACACCTGACCGATAAAACCAAAATAATATTATACCTATTGATAATCAGGCCTATAATAACGTATGCGTCACCGGTTTGGTGGAATACGAACCACACAATGTTTGAGAAGTTGCGTAGCTTTGAACGGAAATGTTTACGTATCTGCCTTAAAACACACCGATCCGCACACACTGAATACCAACATTTCGTCAGTAATAGAATAATTTATAACCTTGCTAACATCCCAAGAATCGATTCCTTTACAATTAAACTCACCAGAGACTATTACAGCAAACTTCCCACATTAAACAACGAAATTATGCATGCCATTGCGATCCAAGATCCCGTTCTCTCACGACGACAAATACAAATTGGTTTTCCTACTCCACAAACGTTCACTTACTGCGACGATAAGGGGCTTATTCAGAACGAAAATAACATCCCAATATTATACCATTGGAAACGCAACAAAGCGAATAAAAGAATATCGATGTTATCCAACGACTACGGAAACCACAGAAATTAATTCGCTGGCTCAACGAGCCTACCGCTAAAAGACATTAACGATTTTCACCGTCTGAAGTTCACGAAATACTGGTGGCTAAATGACAACTCGACCCATATACGAGAGTTAAAAACTAGAAAATCTCAACGCCAACGAAATAATATCGATTAGCGAAACGCAATCTGTTTTTATAGTCGAACCCTTGTAAGTGTTACGACATAGATACTAATAAAACCTGTAAATATGTAAATAATTAGTTGTAAGACTCTAGTTGTAAGACCCTAGTATAAGATCTGACTTAAGATACGTTTTGCAGAGGTTTTTTTTCTTTGTTTCCTTTTTCCTCCAGCACTAAAACCCATATGCGTCTGGTCAGAGCGCACCACAACCTATTGTTCTCCTTTTCCATAGACATATAAGAAACGAGACAGTACAAAAGTATTAACTTAAGCAATTTAAGAGAGACTGTTAATGCTACGAGATGTGCCTTAGGCAGCATGTGTATTAAAATGGTACTAAGACGTATGGTTGATTTTTATATGTTTGTTGTAACCTGATCAAAAAGATTTATCTTCGAAACAATAAACATTTTAATAAAAAAAAAAAAAAAAAGCACCAGTTCTCGTCCGATCACTGAAGTTAAGCAGCATTGGGCGCGGTCAGTACTTGGATGGGTGACCGCTTGGGAACACCGCGTGCCGTTGGCTCTTATTTTTATTGCCATCCAGTAGGATTATTTTTTATAATTCTCATTGAAGTAAAGACTCGTGTTGCCTGAAATTTTTTTTTTTTACTCCGAATAGAGTAAACGATTCGCTACTTTTCATTTTAGTGATCAGAAGAAATCCATTAGGTACGATTATCCCAGGATTATCCGCTCAACTTCTGTAGATCTGGCTTTTTTGTCAGCCAACGACCATACCACGCTGAAAGCACCAGTTCTCGTCCGATCACTGAAGTTAAGCAGCATTGGGCACGGTCAGTACTTGGATGGGTGACCGCTTGGGAACACCGCGTGCCGTTGGCTCTCATTTTTATTTCCACGGGTACGATTTTTTTGAAATTGACTTATTGGAGTAAAAATTAGTAAGCTCAACTTCGTTTTTGTTTATCCAATTTGTAGTATTTTTAACACGCGGACTTCCGTGACAACACCGGACCAATTTCCCGATAGATTACTCTAGAAAAAATTGGAATGAAACTCACGACACATGAAAGAGTTTTTTTTTACTCCGGATCGATGTAAAAGATTTTCAAACATTTCTTTTCGTAATTAGAAAAAATCCATCACGTACGATTATTGCCTTAAGTTGTAATCGAACATCGCGTGCCGTTCGCTCTTTTTTTATGGCCCACAGCGGACATATCGTTAATTCTTCGGACCAAAAATGTTGATATTTAAAGCATTTTTGTAAAACTTGGATTCAAATATTTGCATTCTCGACACACACCTTATTGTCAGCAAATAAAATTGGAGCATGGAAACACGAGAACATGGGAGGCTTTTACTCTTTCTCGGATGGAATGTCTATTTTACTCAACGTTTCAGCATGCAATGAACAAAAAACTTTAACATCCGGAATCAATTACAGGACCACCACGTGCGCCGCGTCCACCTGTCATCAGAAAAACCGCATTTTTGGACGCTTACTCCGAATGAAAGTTCCTATAAACATTTGTTTTCTTTCTTTTTAACCTTCCTCGTTCAGTATAACTCAGAGCATGTAGGAAGATTTAGCCATCAATCAATAACAAGTTGACGAGCAACCACTTTGGACAGAAAACTTGTTGCGGCTCTATCTATTACTCCGACTGAAACGTAGATATTTTCCCTTGGACTCCAAACATGAAAACAATTCGTGATTCTTGACATTCGATTTCTATTCGTTTGAAGCAAAAACTGGTTCTATTATGAACGCGTATCAAACAGATAAATCCAACAATGATTCGAAAAATAAAGTATAATCTAATCACCATCATAGACAAGTCGGAACGAGTCTGAACAAGTTGGAATTCGAAACGAAATTTGGGGTGGCGTTGGGACAACGTTGAAGATGAATAGTGATCAAAGTAATCCTCGTTAATTTTTGTTGGCCCTGAAAAGGGCCGTTGAGGAGAATAACACAGGGTTATTCGAAATTAAGCGCGTTCTCCGCGGATACGACGGGCAAGTTGGATGTCCTTGGGCATGATGGTGACTCGCTTGGCATGGATGGCGCACAAGTTGGTGTCTTCGAAAAGACCAACCAAGTATGCTTCGCTGGCTTCTTGGAGGGCCATCACGGCAGAGCTCTGGAATCGGAGATCGGTTTTGAAATCCTGAGCAATCTCACGAACAAGTCGCTGGAATGGCAACTTGCGGATGAGAAGTTCCGTGCTCTTTTGGTAACGACGGATTTCACGAAGAGCGACGGTTCCAGGCCTGTAACGATGAGGTTTCTTGACTCCTCCGGTTGCAGGGGCACTCTTACGAGCAGCCTTGGTAGCCAGCTGTTTACGTGGAGCCTTTCCACCAGTTGATTTTCTTGCGGTTTGCTTGGTACGCGCCATTGTGATATGAAGTAGTTTGATATTCGAGGAGTAAGCCCGACGATTTCAAAGTAACTGATCACCTCTGAGCCAAAGACGGCTCATTTATAGGGTGACCAACGCAGTCATTGGCTAACGATCGAATGGAGGGGATATGCATTTTCGAGCGATCCTATTGGCTCAAATTGTAGGGGTAGGGATGAAAGAGAACTACGCATCCAATTCAAACAATGCCATTGGTGGAAATGGCTCTGGAGGGGGAAATCCATCTGCCGACAGGATCAGACATGTTTCGGTCCAACAATTATAATGGAGGGAGTACAGCAGCTGTTCACATAACTTCACAACCAATCCCATTGGTTGAAATTGGAGGGAAAGAGTCAGCAGCTGCTTATGCGCGGTCATCAGCACGAACTAGACAGACTATTTCCAACAATTCGAAACTCATCTAATTTATCATCTCCAATTCTTAATCTCTAGAACTTGCTCGATATTGGGCTCCACCTCGAAATAAGTGTGAATCAATGAAGCTATCTATACGTGACGGTAAATAAACATGAGGCATTTGGCACCGACCAAATGACCTGATAATGCGGTTCCAATATCCTAAACTCCGGATACAGGTCTCCGTTGACCCAATCACGATTGCCTGGGTCGTTGGAGTATTTCGCGAAATTGGAGTAAAAAATTCTTGTCGACATTACCGCTGACAAACTCGAGTAAGGTCTCGATGTAAATGGAGTAAAAATCCCAGATTAACGCAACACTGAATTTCTCGGTTTTGGATTAAATCCGACCACGGCAATTTTTTCGTTAAGATTGTCTACCCTTGTTTTCCACATCACACGAAGCGAATAAGAAAAAAACACGCGAGCTAAAAACCACACTCATCAGCGTTTTACTCCCCGGTCTTTTCTTGTCTATTTTTCGGGCTTTACACAAGCATCTCATCAGCTATGGAGGACGACACGTGCGCGTTTTATTAATTGGATTCAATTCTTTACTGTAAACAAAATACGTAGTGAATTCCACAAAAATATAAATCGTATCGTTTCATTCTAAAGGTTACATCCAATTGTATGATGTGTTTCAATGATTATTTTGCTGATAAATCCTTATTTGATCAAGACAAGTTTTCCCAGGTTGAGATTAGTTTATCGCAAGACCATCGTTCAATCTTGGATTCGCTCGACTCTATATAATGTCGGCTATGATCAATAACTTATTGAATTGAATTCAATTAGATCCAACTATTCCAGTACCCTGCTTTGGCCACGTCCAGACATAATCAAGCACTATACCGAAAGTTATTACGTTTCTCTGAATATACTTAACGAATCCGTGAAATTTTATTACTCTTGCTCAAAATTTGAACCTAATGTCCCTTGGGTATGGTCCTTTCGAGAACCAATTCGTACCCTATTCTGCATTTGCAAGGTCATCAGCACGATAACGAATTACGATTTTTGAGGTATTGTTGAATTCAAATCCAATAGCCAAAAATACTTTATTACGAGGTGGATTGCTTAGTATTGCGATATTGTTGCATATTTTTAGATGATCGTAAAGAAGTTATAGGTTTCGAATTTTTCGGAGAATCTTCAATGATAAGTCACGGGGTATTGAAAATGGGAGATGAAACAGAAACGATGATTTGGAGTAAACATTTTTCGGAGTATATTCACGGAGTTAAACAATCTAATTTGATGTGGTAAAGAAAAGTATGAAGTCAGGATGTGTTGATGAAAGTCGACCTTCGTTTTGAAATATTTTTTGGCCCTGAAAAGGGCCGTTGGTTGTCAGAAGATTTACTTGGAGCTCGTGTACTTGGTGACGGCTTTGGTGCCTTCACTGACAGCGTGCTTAGCGAGTTCACCAGGCAACAAGAGCCTCACGGCGGTTTGGATCTCCCGAGATGTGATGGTAGATCTCTTGTTGTAATGAGCAAGTCGAGATGCTTCAGCAGCGATACGTTCGAATATGTCATTGACGAAACTGTTCATGATGCTCATGGCTTTGCTGGAGACTCCGGTGTCAGGGTGAACTTGTTTCAGAACTTTGTAGATGTAGATTGCGTAGCTTTCCTTCCTCTTACGCTTCTTCTTCTTGTCACTCTTGGTGATATTTTTCTGGGCTTTGCCAGCCTTCTTGACGGCTTTACCACTTGCTTTCGGCGGCATGGTGAGACAATATCAGGCTTTGGAGCGAGTTTCTAAGTTACTCGATGAACGAAGGAACTCGAATGAGGGTCGGTGGTCGAACGGTCTTATTTAAGAGCGAACGCGTACCAACCAGCGCACCAATCAGAGAGCCGAGGCAACCCTCGCTCATTCATTGGTGCGCTGGTTGGTTTTCTGTAGAAGAGCAGCTGGAAAAATGCTAGTTCCTTTACGTGTAAAAATGTATTTCCATCGTGCTTCGGTTCGTATCAGGACCAATTCACAATAATAAATTCATCTTTTCATATGAAAATAAATTTCAACTAACCGCACAAATGAGCAAATAATTTACCGAGGGTCGCGGCAGTAACCCAAAAAAAATGTATTCCAATCAGTCGAAAACAACTCGCTGGAAGAAATTTCTACAGCGCCGGACCTCGTTTCCTAATTGTTTTCGAGAATCCCAAAATTATTTCCATACTGTTTCATGAATTCCAGATATTTTCTTAATTCTTATCAAAATCCCTGCCAATTTCACGCTCAGTCGTTATCAATACGTCGAAAAGTTAGCCTTGCGACAAAATTAATTTAACGTATTACTATCACAAAACGACTTTATTTAGGATTCTTACAATATTTTCTATAAACGTCCTTGCCACCAAAACTAACAGTTTTCTTCTCTGAAGAAAAATTTTCTGACGTTTAGAATTTGAGATATTTAATTTCCAATTTTTTATTTTTCCCATCTAAACGCGTGTAAATTAAAGTCACGTTTCGTTAAAAAGTTGCAAGAAAAAAACAAAAGAAACGCGATTGTAATTTACACGCGTTTAGATGGGAAAAATAAAAAAATTGGAAATTAAATATCCCAAATTCTAAGCGTCAGAAAAATTTTCTTCAGAGGAGATAACGTTAGTTTTGGTGCCAAGAACATTTATACAAAAGTTCGAAAGAATCCTGAATAAAGTCGTTTTGTGACAGTAATACGTTAATTCTCATGATGTTGAGAACAAAATGATTTTCGTATATCTATTCGCAATATAGTTTTTTTTTTAAATTCAAATCGTACTAGCATTTTTCGTGACGTTTCTCACCGTTCCCAAGAAACGGAGTAATCTGATGATCGAAACGGAGTAATTATCAATAATTGAGAGTGACGAATTCTCCGATCGATGGTTACCAAATCCGACCGGAAGGGGAAAGCCCAATACTTTCGTGTACATTCGACCAGGCGAAACAAATGGATTTCCGAATCTTATCGATTTTATCGTGATAACAGAATCCCCTATCGGACACTCGGGTTCAGAAGACTCTCGCTTACATGACGCATCTTTCGAAACGGTTTCGGTGCGTGCGGTAGACTAATTCTCAGAGGAGCCATTTGAAATATTTTCTTATATCAGTTGGCATCCATATGCAACGATTCAGTGACCAAAGCACTCGGATAAGTTATTTGCCGAATATCAATGATTCCGAGGAAAAGGATTTCTTGGACGATAGGTACGTAAGAAAATCGACCCGATCGAAAATTCAAGAACTATCTAAATTTTCATACTCGAAAAATTGATAATAATTGATAAGTAAATAAATAATTGATAAGTCGATAATTAAAAAATTGAAAAATCGCATACGAGGTTGAAATATACTCCAAATTTAATTGTTTATTTCGACTTTGAAAAAAAAATTGAAAACAAAAACGATGGCATCCAGAGATTTTTACGTTTTTTTCAAAAGTGTTGAATTTTATTGGTCAAACGAAAATTCGAAATTGCGTCGATTTTTTAACAAAATGTCCCGTTCCAGGTCTGACGAGGAAATTCAAGGGTGGGACGTTTTTAGAATATTCCCTCCCAAGTTGAAAACAGGCTCGAAGGCTGACACAACATTTTTCGACTTCACGGCACGACTCGCAAAATTGTTGACGTACCTGGTGCTCTTCGTTCTGATTCTCGCCGGGGGAATAATTGCCAAGACGTCGATAATTTTCGCTGTGGCTCAAATAGAAAACGATGGCCATCCGGTTGATTATTGTGATTTCAACGAAATCGGTAAAAAAAAATGGACAATAAATACATAGAAAGAAAAATGTCGATGAAATTCGATTGGAAAATCGAATCGACGTTGGTGAAGAGAAAAAAACTGTAAAATCAAAAACAAGAAAAAAGATACGAAATTATTATCGAAGATGGAAAAAAAAAGAAATCGAAAAATGATTGCATTGTTTGTCCTACAGCGGAACAGCCAACCGGAAGGCATTTATCAGCGACCGTCCCGAGCAATTACCGTATCGATTGGTACTGGTGCGTCATTCTGGGATTCGCAACTTCCGAAATATTGGGATTGATCGACGCAGTGTATTTGTTGTTGTTTAAAAAACGAGTGGTGCCACGAATCGGCGATTTTGTTATTTTGTTCGTGATAGAAAGTCTTCACACGGTTGGACTCGCTTTGTTGTTTTTCCTCGTGTTACCGGAACTGAATTCCATTCAGGCTGTTGCTGCGAGTAGTTGTACCTGCCTCGTACCAGGATTTTTAGGTATCGAGTAAAAAAAAGGATTCAATTCTGTTTTTAATCGATTCGTAAACTTTTTAAGGGTTTCCGTTGAGATTCGAACTTTTTCTTCAATCATTTGCCATTCTTTCCAGCCATAGTTTTTCGCAACAGACGACGCTACACTCGGGGCAAAGCGATTGCGATGTTCGTCGGTGACGTGATCGCATGCGTTTGTCAACTCTGCGCAGTATTTCTCTGGCTGCTTCCGGATCCGAGGGTGAAACTTACGACCGAGTCGCGATACGTACTTCCGGTAGCGTTGCTGCTCGTTTCCTGTCGTTGGTGGGGCAATTACGTGTCTGCGCACAGTCCTTCCGGTATTAATTTTCTCGAATTTCGTTCAAAGTTCGCACGATCGAGCAGACTTGGTCGCTTGAAGAAGATTCGAGCAAACTGAAACCAATGAAATTTCTATTTTTCCGCAGCATTTGCCAGGTTTTTATTCCGGGTGAAAAGGAGACTGGAAAATGGCAAAGGCCTGACTCACGCATGTTCGGCTATCGGGAGAATCTCGATTTTCTTCACGGTGACCATTTTGATCGTTTACCTGAAAGGCATTGGAATATCGAATCTTTTCAATGGAAATATCTTGACGGGAAAGTTGAATGTTACTCTGGCCAATGTGGCGCCGGTGGCGCAAACCGGCGAGGAGGATCAAGTTTTAAATAAAGTACGACCGAGTCCAGCTCCAGGACATATCACGATCGATTCCTATCACTTCCCACTAGTGGCTCTTGTCATTCACGCCGCTGCTTCTTTCGTCACCTATTCGTCAAGTAAGGCAACAAAAAGTTTCTCTTTTGCTTCCTCACAGAGAAAGCTATGTGACGGTGAAAAGTTTTTTTTTTCAGTTTTCGATGTCAATGTGTTTATAATGTCCCGAAACATCGAAAAATCATGTCTCGAAAAAATGTCCGGATATGTGTGTGTGTGTGTGTGTGTGTGTGTGTGTGTGTGTGTGTGTGTGTGTGTGTGTGTGTGTGTGTGTGTGTGCGATCTCGCACTGTAAAATTCAAACGTTCATAACTCGAGAACGGTTTGAGCTACAGGGCTCCTGCTTTGCACAGATGTTAATCTATACAAGCTCTTCATTCTGTGAGAATTTTGTCGGAATACCTATAAAAATACAAATTCTATGGCATTTTGAAATTTTCCAAAAAAAGGGTGTCGACGCTCTAACTTGCACAAATTTTAAGATTTATTACTAATTTGTTTTTTTTTTTTTTATAAATAGAGTATCGTAATAGGAAGGTCGGTATTGAATTTGGGAAATATCGGTTGAACGGTTTAAATTTTATGATTTTTCGAATTTTACGAAAATCTGAGTTTTTTGGAAAATCGTCCAACCGCTCTATTTCTGCAAATTTTGTAAAATATTCTGTATAAGTTTTTACCTTCTCTTTACTTTCTAGAAAAGTTGTCGAAATTATATAATTCAAATGCAAATACAAAAAACGCTGGAAATTGAAATTCGCAGATTGATTCTTCAAAAATGCTCAAGATGCAGGATGCTCAAAGCTTCCTCTGTGCGAGAGTCAAAATTAAAAATATTGTTCCTGATAGAGGAAGATTTGAGCATCGTGCATCTTGAGCATTTGTTGAGGAAGCAATTTGCAGCGTTTTTCTTGTATGGAAAGACCCGTTTACATAGTATGACCTTGAGCTTGAGCTTGACGCAAAAATAACCGTGTTTAAACTTGAATTTCGTCGACTTTTATTCATTCAGGCAAATTCGCGTACAGAACGATGATGCAAAGTTACGGATTCGCTTTACCCATTAACCTCATCGTACCAGGAACAATCGCCACCATCACAGCAATTTCTGCCATGCGCGTCAAAAACGTGTGTGCTTTGCACAGAATCTTTCCTGATTATGCTTTCTTCGATGCTCCCGACAACATCGGCAACGTCGCCGAGTTTTTGAACGATTGGTGGCCCTGGATCTGGCTCATTAGCTTGGCCTCACAAGCATGGATCACGATGCACATTTGGTTACCGCACATCGAAAAACTCGCCCCCGCAGCTCATATTTTCTTAGTGCCCACTTACGATTCTCTCGTTATCGATCAATCGATCGTACTCAACAGACGCATTGACGAAATATTCGACGACGATCCTACCACGGAGGTTCGTATGCCTCCACTTACTTTTCGCTTCATTACGAACTCGATATCGATAAATCGAACGAAACGAGGGCCAACCCGTTTACAGGAAATCGAATTTTGTGGGAAACGGTCGAAATTTTTTTCACGACGTAATTGGAGAAAAAAAAATCTAAAAAAAACTCTGGCAATTATTTTTTTTCAAATAAAACGTTTTAAAAAACAAGATTTCCGAAAAAAATTGTCGTTTGGGTCGAAAAGTACCAAATGATGCGTGGAGGTAAATATATCTACCAAAATTCGTAAATCTTTTTCACACTCATTGGCGCGACTGATGCGAGCGATTTCTGCGACGCGAACAAAAACGCCGACAATAACTGGAAACCCCAAATGCACGTTTACAGACGCTGGAGGGTCTGGACGAAGATTCTAACGACCCAACCTACTCGAACCTTTCGGGCAAGAGTGGATTGTCGGAAATCGAGGAAAACGACAGAGTGACGAGGATCCTCGTGTGCGCAACCATGTGGCACGAGACCGAGGACGAGATGATGGAGTTCGTGGGCAGCATATTGAGGCTGGATATGGACCAATGTAGCAAACGCTTTACTCAGGGTTATTACAATCTCCGAATGCAGGATTACTACAAGCTTGAGAGTGAGTCGATAACTAGTCACTTAAGGATGTTGAGTATCCATGAAATTTGTTAATGTTAATTGTTCAATAAATAGCTTCTCAATCGTCTTCAAATTTTTACACGATCTCGTGAATACTTTTTGTAAAAACATACCAAATTTTAATAATTCTATCATCATTACTTTAACCAGCTTAAGGGATGAAATAAAAAATGATAGAAAATTCAGAAAATTTAGTATGTTTTTGTATGAAGTATTTAAGAGGTCGTGTAAAAATTCCCCGACGATTAGGAAGCTCGTTATTAAAAAATTAACATTTTGCTAAGAACAATTTTTTAAACAAATACAAAAAATATTTATCAATAAACTTCGTTTTGTTTCCGTTGCTTTTAGCGTATTGTAGATATTTAAAAATTGAGAGGTAAAAAAAAATATACCCGTCTCCATAAGACTATATTTGATTACATTTAATTTATTAATGATAATTGTTCAATAACGAGCTTATTAATCGTCGTGAAATTTTTCCACGATCTCTAAAATACTTCATACAAAAACATACCAAACTTTCTAAACTTTCTTATCATTTGCGATTTGGGACTCAACATCCTTAATGAAACGAATTCTAAGAACGTAGACGATGAAAATTAACCTTTCGAGAGCACACATCCTATGAGTGCATATTGGGTCAATCTGACCCAAAAGGCGTGTTTTTGAAATCGTTGTATTTCGGTGAATATGCATTTTTTTTTGTTTTTTTTTTTTTTTTTAGAGACGTTTTTTGTAATAAGTAATTAATATTTTCATGGCAATGAAATGCCAAAAGATTCGTTGCCATTAAATGCGAAAGAATCGGTGACGGAAAATTTTTCGGGTCTAAAAGACCCAGCGTGTACTCGAAGGGTTAAGAATAACGAATGCTAAATAATGAAGTTTCCTTTTGGAAACGACCGCGTTGCGATTCGAAGCTCACGTCTTCTTCGACGATGCGTTTCGTTGCATGCACGGTTGCGAGGGCAGCTGCGAGCATGACGAGAACGAGACTCAAGTGAACGACTACGCGATGAGTTTGATCAAAACGATGCAAAAAGCGATCGAGAGGTTTCCGGTACTTCCGACCCCTCCCAAGAAGTATCCGTCTCCTTATGGCGGTCGACTCGAGTGGAGCTTGCCTGGAAAAACTCGAATGATCGTGCACCTCAAAGACAAAAACAAAATCAGGCACAGAAAGCGCTGGAGTCAGGTTCGTCAACGAAATCTTTGCCGAACTGCTGAGTAACCGAGAAATAAACAAACTTTATTCGACGCAGGTCATGTACATGTATTACCTACTGGGACACTCGTTCATGGACACGCCCATCAGTCCGGACAGAAAAAAAGTTATTGCCGAAAATACGTTCCTGCTGACCCTCGATGGCGACATCGATTTCCAGCCATCAGCTGTCAAGGTGTTGGTCGATCTCATGAAAAGAGACAAAGACGTTGGCGCAGCGTGCGGCCGCATTCATCCCGTCGGCACTGGTAACGTTTCTCCTTGACCTTGACTTTTTTAATCTCGAACCGAAACACCACAATCATTCATTATTCATTCGTATCGAAAGGTCCGATGGTTTGGTTCCAAAAATTCGAGTACGCCATCAGCCATTGGCTGCTCAAGTCCACGGAACACGCCATCGGTAGCGTGCTCTGCAGTCCCGGAGCTTTCTCGCTTTTCAGAGCCAAAGCTCTGATGGAACACAACGTCATGAGAAAATACGCCACTCAGTCCACCGAACCTCTTCACTACGTGCAGTACGATCAGGGCGAAGATCGATGGCTCTGTACTTTGATTCTCCAAGCTGGTTATCGCGTAAGAATCGATCGAATCCCTAAAATTCAATCATCACACAAACGGGAGTTGCCGCGTTTTTTCGTTGGTTCGTGCGCGAGGCATTGCCTTGCGTGCCTCTGCGCAGGCTGCTTCGGCGCCACTTCGTCTCAATCGTTCGTCATTATTCCTCGTGGCAATTCTAACAACGAAATTGAATCCTTTTCTCTTATCGCCACTTTTTCCAACAGATTCAATATTCTGCAGTGAGTGATTCTTACACTCACGCCCCCGAGACTTTCAACGAATTCTACAACCAACGAAGACGCTGGATACCCTCCACGATCGCTAACATTTACGACCTATTGAACACGTCCCAAGAAACGAGACGGATCAACGACGATATTTCCTGGATGTACATCGTGTATCAATGGATATTAATGGGTATATTTCTACTTTAGAATTACATCAACAAGAAGCTCGATTACTCGGTAAATCTTGACGCGAATATCTCGTCGTTTTTTTTCGTTTCGTTTTTCACTCTTTCGAGACCTCGAGCAGGCGTTCGAAAAGGATGCTGATGAGAAAATACGAAACGTTCGTTACGTGGATACAGGACAATTCTTTCTACCGTTACGATTTTCAAAAATTGTCTGTTTTTTTCTTGATTATCGTTTTTTTGAAAATTCTTTCAGGCAGCACGATCCTTGGACCTGGAACTATTTTCCTTATGCTGGTCGGAGCCTTCGTGGCTGCTTTCCGGATCGACAATTGGAGCAGCTTCGGTTTCAATTTGATTCCGATCGCGATATTCGTTATCGTGTGTGTCTTTTGCACGGCTCAGATTCAAGTAAGTCGTTCGCATCGCCAACGAGATTCAACAATTCGACTTTTTTTTTTTTTTAATTTTCTTCGAAATCGCAGTTGATAGTGGCCGGCATAATCACTGCGTTTTACGGGCTCGTTATGATTGTCGTGCTGATCGGTATAATGCTGCAAATTGCCGAGGATGGTTGGGAAGCCCCGAGCACTATTCTGTTCTTCGTCGTCGCTGGCCAGTTGGTCGTTGCGGGTCTTATTCACCCACGAGAATGGTCCTGCCTTCTTTGCGGACTTATCTATTACATAACCGTGCCTTCTATGTACATGGTGCTCATTATTTTTGCTCTTTTCAACGTCAACAACGTCACGTGGGGGACCAGAGATTCCAAGAGTGCCGTTTCGGTAGATACGATGAAACTAATTACGCTTGAAAAATTCTTGCATCCAACATTTGAGCCTTCGAGTGCACACTGGGTCATTTTGACCCCAACTATTTTCTATTACCGATTGTTTGGCATTCCATTTTCGTTCTCGTCAAAAAATATATTTAGGGCCATAACATATAAATATCCATATTTTGGCCTTAAATTTATTAAAATTATTTTTTTAAAAATTAAAAAATTATAATTTGTTATAAAATTATTATTATTATTATATGATTATTATTATAATTATAGTAATTATAAATCATAGAAATTTATAATTTATAGAAATCATAATTACGAAAAATTTTAATAATTTACTTCAAGAAAAAATTCATATTTACCGGAATGCAACGATTTGAAAAACGCCTTGGATCAGATTGAGCCAAATGCACTTATTGCAGATGTGCACCCGAAAGGTGAAGAACGGTTTATTCAAATTTTGCTGAAGTATTGTTCATAATTCTTTTTGATTGTTGTCGAACTGTTAATTTAGAATATTGGAAAATTGTGGAAATTGAGCTGTGAAAAAGTTTCGAAATTCTGTAGCAAGAGATCGAGAAAAATGAGTCGAACGAACGAGGCCGGAGTACAAAATCCATGACCGGTAACAAATTCTTTACCAACACTGACCAAAATCGAGGTTCCATCGAATTCTCTCTAGCTGGATTGTTCAGATGCATTCTGTGCACGCAGAACGGTATTTCGGAGGAGGATCGAAAACTCGAAGCAATTAAAAATTCGCTCGATCAAATTACTTCGCGATTGGACGCAATGGAAAGGTCAATGAATGAAAAACTTTCGTAAATCGTAGAATCTTCAATTCATTTTATGGAATTTTCCAAATTTCATTGCAACGTGACAATTTAGTAGGAATTTTTTTTCTTTAGCCTGAAAATATTCCGGCATAAAATGGTCAGCACTCAAAATTGCCAAATTAATATTCCGGACGATTTTTTAACAGAAATTCGTCCGATAATGAGCCTCAAAAAAATCGTCGCGGTGGCTCAAACTCAAACGAACCGAACGCCGCTCCACAGCCTATGAACTCCAAGCTCACTGAGCGTGATTCTACTGAATATACAGACGAGTATGACAACGAGGATGACGATGATATTTCGGAGACTGCGACTGATATTTATGGAGAGGGCTCGAGTCGCGGAGGAGCTGATTTCCTCGTTTCGCCATGTTGGCTTCAGGACGAACGACTACGAAAGGGTGGCGTCGAGTTTCTGTCCGCTGAAGAGGAAACTTTCTGGGAAGGTCTTATCGAGAAGTATCTACATCCGATCGAAGAAGATAAAAAAGTCATTGTGAGGGAAAATCGTTTTTTTTTAAAGAGAAACACATTTTTTAGACAAAAAAAAAATCAAGTAAAATTTTTTTTCTTCAGGAAAAAACAGCAGAAGGTCTGAAAAATTTGCGGGACGAGAACGTTTTCAAATTTTTCATGATAAACGCTCTTTTCGTGCTCATTGTCTTCCTCATGCAACTGAACAAAGAAGTCTTGCACTTGGAGTGGCCTCTTGGTAAAAAATACAACATTTCGTACTCGCAATATACGAAGGAGGTGAGTCGAACTCGTAATTCGTGCGTCTGCGCAAAACTTTATTTTCAAAACTTTCTCAAGTTTCGAAATTTATTGTTATTATTTTTTTTCTCCCCGTTCCTATTTCGTGCATTCTTATATTTTCGTTTCTTCATGACAAACGATCGTTGAAATTTCAGGTCTCGATTTACAAGAATTATTTGCAACTCGAGCCAATTGGCTGTCTCTTCATTTTTGGATTCGTGATGATTCTCGTTGTGCAATTTATCGCCATGTTGTTTCATCGATTTGATACATTTTCTCATATACTTGCCAATACGAGTATCACGTGGCCATGTTGCAAAAAAGTTAGTAAAACTTTTTATAATAATAAATTTATTATAAACAATAATAATTTTGTTAGAAACCGTCTGAAGTTTATTATAAATAATAATCATATTGTTATAAACAAATCATCATTTTTTTATAAATACTAATAATTTTGTTTTAAACAAATCATCATTTTTTATAAATAATAATAATTTTGGTGAATATTCACAATAAATTTATTAGGAATAAAAATAATAATGGATTTATTGAATTTTTTTTCAATTCTGATTTTTCATGATAATAATTGTTTTAATCGATTTTTAATAAATAATAATTTATATTGTGCAATTGGTTTTTTCGTAAAGCCTCTCGATCCTACGGACGAGGAAGATTTGGGCAAACATGCAAACGACATTGCCGATGGCTTACAGAAAGTTGTTGAAAATACCGGAGGGACGGTGCTTGTTAAAAGGAACAGTATGGTCGCCCCAGGGAAACGTGGCACCGTCCTGGAGTTGCTCGACGCACAGGACAAGAAAGTCAAATTGTCCACGAGCCTGGATACTTTGTTCCGGAAAAATTTGAACGACTCCAAATCAGGTAAAAATCAGAAAATACATTTTTCTTCGATTTTTATATGTTTCTCAGAAAGTTTTCCTTTTTATTCACCTTTTCTCTCCCCAGAGAAAGTTTCCTTTGTGTCGAATCGCCAAAACTATTTTCTACCATTTCTTACATTTTTACCCCGAATCGAGTTCGTTCGAAGTATTTGGAACTCCGATCGAAAACTCGCTGCCACGTGTCGAAAAACATGAAAAAACATTGAGCGGATGTTCTTTGCAAGAAAATGGCGTTTTTTTTTGTCCATTTCAGAAATGTCTCGATTCATGTCAACACGGATGCCGCCAGACATCGTCGAGGCGTTCGAGCGGCGGCATTCTTCGATGGTTTCTCATCGACGAAACTCGCGCGCACCTAACAATCATACAGATAATTACGGTAACAACGTTTCCGGCAAAAAATCGCATACGAATTCGATTTCCCGTGCAAACAGTCACAGCTACGATAACAAAGCTTTTATCTCCGATTCCCATGATTACGCCGAAAATGGAACTGTCAACGAAATCAATTTACCGCATAGACCGAGCCAGGTGACCTTCGACAATATCGACCATTAAGAACCGACGATTCTTGATTCCCTACTCGAAATAACGACCATCAGCTGTTCGGGCCTTGCGAACCTTTTCTAAAAATTCCTTGCAGATCCCCTGGCCGAAGTTATAATGACTCGAAAACTACTTCATTTTACCATAAACCTTTGTTTTCCTTCCTACACTTAGGCAGCGTTTTTATACTCGATGCAGGACTTAACCCTCGCACCGCTAACTTATTGCTTTTGCCATAAAATGCTCGGGAGACGTACTCACTGAATAGAGATTTTACGTTACACGTCGATGCTCGAAATTCTGTGTATTTGAAAAATGTAACGATGAATTTTCGAAAAAATACATTTTTTATTAATTCAGAACGATTAAATGCTGCATTTTTTTTAATCTGTCGTGTGTGATTGTGAGTTTTGCTCCGTTTTCTCATCAAGATACACAAAACATGCGATTGAGTCGTGGTCATACGACGCGAGGGCACGATCATGAAATTTGTGCACGGCTCAGAGTTCTAGGTGAACGTTTAGCGTCGAAAATGTGTTGCCGCGTTACTCGTGTTCACTCAGAAAACTGGGAATAACGAAGAATCGCGGCGAAATAGTCGAATGAGAAAAATTCAAGGTTGTCATATATTTTGATTCACGAATTACGTTCTATGAATCTGTGCGGCTTCAATTGTTTCTGGACTCGTTCGTTTCATTGTCGCAGCCAAAATATGCTCATTAATTCTCTGTATCAACGAGCGTTTCTGCTTTCGACGTCTGGACCTGTTACCGTCATCGTGTAATAAATTTCGAAGGTTTTGTGTTCTGTCCGAAAAGTACTAGGAGGAGCGAAACTTCGCAACGGCCTCAGCATAAAAGCCTTCGAGAGTGAGCGAGAAAGAGAACTTGCGTTGCCGGCAGCGCCGCCATCCCGGAACTACCGCTGCGAACACATGCTCATAAGATTTGGCGCTTTGGCGGAGAAATCGTGACAGATCGTGCGTTCTGTGTGCTTCCGAACTCGTTTTTACCTCGAGTCCCACGTTCAGTCTTCCTGAAAACACCGTACGATACCATCGTAATCGAAATCGATGCAAAAACATTGTCGGCAATTTGCCAAGTGAATCTTAACCTTAAAAAACCGTTAAAAATATCGCCGGTTGATTGTGAATAAATAAATTCTGTGACAACGAGAAAAATCAAGTCGAGATGACGCCGCCGATGGAGAGGATTCAAATATTGGAAACGATCGAAAAGGATATTATCGTCTGTTTACAATGTGCAGGTGCGTTAGGGCAAACATAAACAATTCCAACAAAACGTTTTGAAAACTCGAAAAAAGCACCGATTATTTTCTTTCTTAGTCCAAAATCAGCTGAAAATTGTTCCACATATATTTTGTTAGCGAAGCCGAAAACATATCCATTTTTCTTTCGTCTATATCCTCGAATTTCCAACTCGTATCGAAAGCCTCGTCCATTCTTTTTTTTTATCTGGCTCCTAAACTCTGCCAACGAATACAACGAAATATTACGTGTGGATTATCGATCAAATCAAGCTCGAAAAGCCGAACATCGACAAATCTTGAAAATCGCAAAATTTAACCTCAAAAAATTCTAGATTTCGTAATATTTTTGTTGATTCACAATTTTCATGCAGAAACTGTGGCTGCCACGAAAATTCGTCAAAATAGAATGCAAATGATTCTGCATAGCAGTATTTTTCTATGCACCGCTTAACTGGGTCCCATAGACCTTTGGCGCATAAACAAACATTAAAAAAATTTCTCCTGGGATTGTTGCTGAGTTTTTTTGTTTATAAAATTTAAAAAAAACCCTCAGCAACCGATCTTTGCGTCACGTTACTGAATTCATTGATGTTTGTTTCAAAGGTCAAGCTCTGATGGAATTGAGCAAAGAGAAATCGAGTCTGAAACAAGCCGAAGGTCAAACTCACCAATTTTTGAAAACGCTCAGCCACGTCGAGTCCAAACTCAGCGAACAAATCAATTATTTGACACAAGTTTCCACGGGTAAGCAGAAAACTCCTGTTCATTATTCCCGTAACTTTTTCTACGTTTGAAAACCAAACGCAAATTTTCGTCGTAGTGCAATTATAGAATTATGGGATTTTTGACAAAAAATGATGAAAAAATGAAATTTCCAAAAACTTGACAAAAATAATGGAAAAATTATCATGAAGATTTCGGCAGTTTTGCGACGCATTGCCATCAATTGGAAATTATAAGCAATGGACGTTTTATCAATGAAAATAAATGGACATTACAGGTCAACCGCACGAAGGGTCTGGATACGCGAGCCAAAAAGTATTGCAAATGGCGTGGCACAGATTGGAACACGCGCGTAGCAGAGTCAACGAATTGGAGCGTTTGAAAAACAAACATCTTTATGGACATTCCAGCATAAGATCCAGTCAAGCCCCGCCACCTCCTCCACCTCCGCCTCCTCCATCTACGTCCGGTACTCCCATGCAAATATCCCAAAGTAATATAAGCTCGTAATTATGTACGTACGAATATTTATACTCGAAGTTAAATAAATCATTTTTTATCGACAAAACGGAATTTTCTGGAACTCGAATTATTGAATTTTTCATCGTCACTTCCTTTTTTCTCGAATAAATTCAATTTCATGCCGAAAATTGCATACTTCCGATTAAAATAAGAAAAAAAAGTTTGTAATCATTTTTCTAAATTTTGGAATCGCGTTTTCGTCGTAGTAAAATTTTTTCTAAATTAAAAGAAAATATAAAGCAGAATTTACTAAAACGGCTCTATTTTCTGTTTTACCGATTTTTTAAAAATGCTTCGATCGTTGCAAATTCGCAAAATCACTGTGCAACTTATTTTTCGGTCCAGTGATCGATTTCCGAATATTTGGAGAAGACTATTCAGCGATCGTGAGAAAAAAGGAGAAAAATGAATTTTCTAAAAAAGTTTTCATGGAATTTACGATCAGAAATTATTCGTTCAGTTCTGGAAAGACAAGAAATTTTTTTACTCATTTTTCATTATAAATAACGGGATGCGAATGAAACGAGAAACGTATTTCTGTTTAAACATTCGTTATATTTGCCGAAACACAACATATCGAACACAAAAGTTCTGAATTATACACAAATTTGTAGTAATCATAATTTCGAGATTGAGTGTTTTTTGTTTAAAATTATTTTTGGTACCTCCGAACACTGCGAATTGCCATCGTGTGTTCGGAGGCTGAGATCGTTAAAGAAAAATCTGAAAAAATTCCGTGTCACCTTCGATCCTCGTAAAAATAAACTTCTGGTATATTGCACATTTATAAAACTTTTTAGCAACAATTCATTCAAACTGTGGGACTCGAAGAAAAACTGGCATTTCCCACGTTTGGAAACTGTACAGATTGCCAAATTGAACTATCGCATTTGATCGGGACTAAAAATGGTTGGAAAAAATTCTAAGAGCTATCCTCGCAACTTACGCTAAAATAATCAAATCGCGGAATAACGAGGCCCAACGTATTTGAAGTGACTGTTTTTTTTGCCATTTTGGAATTTAGACTAAAAATGACTCGAAATATTTGGAAAAATTCAACGTTTGGCCAGAGTTAACGAAGTTGGTCTAAAGTATTAAAATGGCGATCCACGAGCGTGAGAAATTATTTGGAATAAATCCTTGAAGAGTTACTTTTCGCCAGGAAACCATTTCGAAGCACAAAGTTGTTCGGGCGAAAAAACGGTCGACCAAATTCTACGTGATCGTCGTTGTCTGAAAATTAGGCTAAGAGAAAAAAAATGGCAAAATCATGGCACCCGTGGAAGGAGCGAGAACCGTTTGGACGAATAAAATGTCGCTCTTTTTTCCTAAGGCACAACAGCGTCGTTGCTGGTGATGCTACGTTTAACGACAGCAGCGAGGAGCAAACGTGATCGTTTTTCTTCCTCGAGTTGGATGGTCAATTGTGACATTTTCGACTGCAAATCGGCGATGTGGTTTTTCAAGGTCTCAACAGTCTCCGAGAGGCTCCTGCGTGCACATACAACATTCAGAGATGATGAATCAACGATGTATAATAAATTAAAAAAGCGATTAACACTCATAAGAAAATCAAAAATATTTCTCCAATTAATAAAAAAATATAAGCGATTATATTTTTTAATAAATTATCGAAACATCGCATTATTTACAAAAAAAAAAAAAATCAATCAAAATACATTTACACGTTTATACTTTTTTTTTGTTTCTTTTTAATTTCGTGGTATTCGTTTTTTTTGACTTCAGAATTAGTTTCGTGGACGGAGATATTTTTTCGTGTCGTGATTGTGTTTTTGTTGTGGGATTTTTGAGTTTTTTTTTTTATTTTTTATTTTTTTTTGTTACGTACCTGTTTTCACACGAAATATAAGTCGTCTCGTTATCCAACAGAGCTGAAATTCATACGCCCTCGTTACATTTCTTTATTTTCAAATAATCCGCTCACTTTTTAGACCCAATTCCTTCATTTGTCTTGATTTATTCTTTCTAACGTTTTCTCCGACATTCGACCGTGGTATTCCCCGAAATTAATCCATATTAAAGTCTCAATTCCGAATTCACGATCAGGGCGACTCGATTGTACGAACCTTCGACGAAAACAAGCTCCGGCAAGTGTCAAACTTTGTTTTTTCTCAAATCTCAGACTCCACGGAGTGGAAATACAAAAATTGAGCAATCGGAACGTTGAAAATCAATTTTCTACTGAAAAAATTGATAATCGCCGAAATTATTATGGAACAAAATCTTCCGTCTCGATGCAACGAAAAGTCACCAAATGCAAAACGAAATGATGATTGCAAATTGTCGGTGACGTTGGCGAATCCTCGAATTAACTTTGTGTCTCGAAAAAATCGAATTAAAAGGATTTCTTGATGAAAAAACAACGTTGGACATTCAGAAGCTTATTTTACGAAAGGTCACGCCATTTCGAAGCCTCGTCCGGATCAATTCAGACACCCTATGTTTGTGATCAGCTAATTCTGAAGTCATACCGAGGGAAGAGCTGAAGTTGCTAATATTCCTCATGCAATACTGTACAAAAAAAAAACATTAATTCCAAGGCAACGCCACAACAACAAGTAGAAAATCATTCTCGTGCCTTTCAACAGTCGAGCATTATTCTTTTAATTACTCATGCATCGTGCTACTTTCAATTATTATTCGAGATTAGCTGAATTAATGCGACAAAAGAAGGATTATTTATTAATCAGGGATCTGAGTTTTGAATAATCAGAAAAATACGATTTTCATTATAGACGATTAGACGTAAAAATATCAAATATTCTGCTGCTATTTACGAAATCATACTCTACTGAATTATTATGCCAAAGGTAAGACAAATCTGCGCTAAAAATTCATCGGATTCATATATTTACACTGGAATATTGACAAGAATCGATCCCTCGAGCCATACATTTTTCCTCACGTGCAATTGACTTGAAATTCAGAACCTAAAATTATGTTTCCAATTTTTTAAACGAAAACTACTGGACGAAAAAATTTGAAAAAATTCTGCAAATTTGTTTGAACTCTTTCGAGTCTGTGTAAATTTTTCTATCCCGATGTTCATGATAATTTAGGAGAAAATCTTTTTTTTTAAATGAAATCGGAGAAAATTCGATTGTTTCTTTCTATACGGCATTCGTGCTATTAACAAATGAAGTTTGCGCATTTTTCACATTCGTCAACGTCCCACAGACCATGAAGACCCGAAAGACTCGATATCAATTGTTACAATAATAGTTTAATAATTAAATGACTGCATAAGAAATGACGGCTCAGAGGATCGCTTCGTGGTGCACGAATCATTATGAAAAATAAAATGCAACAACAAACGATCGAATGTTTATCATTTTGAAAAAGTTGACACTGATTTTCAGAAAGCCAAATCACCAAAATAAGAAAAACGTTACTGTAAAATAAAACGGCGAATTTCTTACCCGAATGCACAGTAAACCTGGCATTGACCGTCAGACAATAACCCTCGATGACTTTCAAAATAATCGCGTCATCCTCGAACTGACGTTCGTCTGTAGCAACAAAAAAATTCATTCAAATTTTCATCTCAAGTTTTGAGTCTCGTGAAATCCTGATAATTTAAAAAATTAAAATTATCACTAAGTAGAAAATTTACACAAAATTCATGAAAGCGACACATTTGGTAATATTTTTCACGCAATCGCGTAGTTTTCAGGCCCTTGGATAAAAATCGTTCGGTCCAAAACTGAGAGAACGATAAAATTACGAAATTATTTCTGAAAAATTTTAAAAATTCAACAATTTTCGTAGATTTTTGAGGGAAAAAAATTAAAATAAAAATTCAGTGACAAAAATCAGAAACTCTCTCTCTAAGCGTTTCTGAAATTTTCTTAAAATGCAACAATTTTCAAGGAAAAAAATGGAAATGAAAATACACGGGAAAAGAAACTCACTAAGCGTTCGTGGAGTCCGAACGGATTCTGCGCTATCACTTTTCCCATAAATCTTGAGCGAATACAGAGGCGGCGCCGGTCGTAAAGAAGCTAAGCTCCACGGAGTTTTAATCCCTGGTGACGAAGAGTGTTCCACTCCCGACTGATGGTTCTTTCCGTTCGACTGGTTGCTCATCTGTTGGCGAAAAAGCAAAAAAAAAAAAATTTTCCGATATTTCACAACAACAACAACAACAAAACACCTTAACGTTGCTATTTCAAAAATCTCCATCCCCTACCAGAGACTCCAGTTAAAAAAGATAAATTTTCCATCATAAAATCGTAAAACTACAGAAAAAAAAAATTAAGATAAAAAAAATCGTTACGCCCGGTTCGAGGCGTTATTGTGGTGAGTCCTGCCGATCACGAGGCCGTGGAATCGTCACACGGTCGTCCTTGGTTACGAATAATCGGGGAGTTAGTACAAAAAATATCACAGCAAAGCAAACTTCTCACAACATGGCTGTGGGTCGTAGTAAAAAGCGTAATGGAAATGGAAAAGAGTAAAAAAAAAAAAAACGAGTGAGACATAATTAGTAGCGAAACTGTTACTCGTATACTCGTTGAGTGAAAAATCGATATACATTATGGACCGAATATGAAAAAGAGAACCAGGGAAAATCAGTTTCGAAGGGCTGAACGTCCGAAGCGAGAGTCGAATGGTTTCGCTGGGTAAGAAAGGCTGAAGATCACGGGAGAGCCTATTTTTCTGGATTTTAATGAATAAATTCGAAACGGGTCACGAATATTTAGCATCGTGATGTCCCTTGACGCCTTCGACCCGGAGCTCAAACGGACCACATGGCTTTTTTTTTGCTGCCGTATCCGAGCAACTTCCTCCGGCGTCATATTTTTTTTCGAAAGACTCAAGTTCCCCGGTTGTGACTTTTTTTCATTGGCGCCATTTTGCATATGTGAAAAAAAAAAAAAAAAAAAAAAAAAAAAAAAAAAAAAAAAAAAAACAGGAAAGGAAAACAGCCATGCCATGGAAGCTTGCCTTGTTCCGTGATGGTGGATATTCCGGGTATATTTTTCTTGAGCCACCAGTGTGCGTACAGTCCAGAAGTGTATATTGGTTCGGGTTGCGGTTCGAGGCGACAAAATTGGGTGGTTTTTTTCTTGGCGAATTGTGGGTGTCTATGGGGTCGGTTGAAGAAATTCTGATGCGCTATGGGTATCGGCTGAGTGGAACGTTTTCGATTCGCGTTGTCGAACACCAATTTCGGGGGATCGAGTTCAAGCTCATTATTCCGACGAGGATTTCCTGCTATTCGTGCAAATCCGTCGAGATTCTCGGCTCGAAGGACGAAATTTCCGGGGCTGACTTCAAGGACCTCGACTTCGTGATGCTGACGAGATTTTTCGACGCGTTCCGTGGGTCCAGGCCAAGTGTTTTCGTCTTTGTTATCGATATGGAAGAGGCCGAGGGTGATTTCGTCTGTCCGAGGAGATGGTGCGGGCAACCGAGTCCCCAATATTCCTGCCTCGAGCCAACAATCATTCAGAGTTTGACAATTTTCGCCAACTTCCGGTTGAACGATCGAACTCCGGAGCTCGTCACGAAGAATGAAACTGTTGCTCGCTTCGGAAAAGTGGCTTGACCTTGGTGTCGAGCCAAAAGGCGAGCTGCAGATGCACTGGTGCTCGAAATTGCGTTCGTCGCTTTCGCTGTCGCTCTGGCAAGCGCCTGTCGTCGTTTTCCCCGTCGGTCGAGGACGAGGGGAATATTTGTAGGAGGAATTGAGGTCGGACGAGTTTAAACGATAACTGTCGGCCATTCCCGAGTCCAGGGAATGTTGGCTAGTGGCCATGTCGGGCTGGAGATGCTCGGCGCCGGTGCTGCACGTGCTCGAGGTTAATCTCGAGCGGAAGGATCGAGGCTCGGGTCTGACCTGGATCAAGCCGGATCGCCGCGATGCTGGCAAATCGATAACCGGCAAGTCGACCTCGTAGTCGACCAGCGGTTCGAGGGATTTCCAGGTTTTCATCGCGTCGCTCCAATGCTCGAATTGGTCAGACTCGTCGACGTCGTCGTTTTCCTCTTTCGAGCTCGTCCGAGGCACGAGGACATCGACCCCGGGGAACTTGTGAAGATTTCTTCGAGCGATTTTGGCCCCTTTGAGGTCCGGCAAACTTCTGCACGTCTCGTGACTTCCGTGACTCGCAGCCTCGTGGCATTTTGAACCTCCCACACTCGCCGATGACGTCGCCTGTACCGAGCCACCCAAATCCTCCAAATCGTATCGCACGTCCAACATCAACGTCGATTTCATCAACGAACGATTTTCCTTCACCTCCTTTCTCACCTCCTCCTCGCTCGAGTCCGACAAACAACTGTTTATCGGGTAAATCGTGTACGTCACCGTACACTTTCGCATCTTAACTCCGCTCAAATCCGGCTTATACACGTATTGAAGGTACAACAGTTTTTTCATCAACTCCGGACTTAACAATTTCTTTCGTACTAGTCTCGCGTAAAAACGAGAGAGACGGTTAAACGGATGCTTCGTGAAACTCACGTGCGAGGCACTCGGCGACCTCACTGGACTGACCACGCTTTGCTCCTGGCTCAGCAAATCCATCCACTGTTGACGCTCCTCCTTGCTTGGACACATTACGACTATGCTCTCGATCATCGGACCTCAAAAAAAACGTCATTTCCATATTAATTCACAAAATCTCGTCATTGCATTAATTCACATCGATTTTTCGTGCGGCTGGGAAGCGCTACTGAAAAATTTTGCAGCCGCACGTCTCTTTTTGTTTTAACCCTCCGCGGATCATTTGGTTCTTGCTCGACCGAAGCGACAACTTTTTTTCGAAAATCTCCTTTTTTAAAACGTTTCATTTAAAAATCATTTTTGCAGATTTTTTCTCTCCAAATACTTAACGTATAAGTGGCAGAACGAAAAGGACCCACATGATCCGGGATGTCTAAAAAAAAATTATATGACCCTTGGAGGATTGAGCTTCATTTTTAAAAGTCGTTTGAAACAATGGTCAAAATCGCAATCAAACGGTTTAAAGTTTAAAAGTAATTTGAAACACTGGTCGAAATCGAAATAAAACGATAACGATTAATTTTTAAAAGTAATTTGAAAGAATGGTCAAAATCGCAAATCGAACGATTAAGATCAATTTTCAAAAGTAATTTGAAACACTGGTCGAAAACTCAATAAAACGGTTAAGATTAATTTTTAAAAGTAATTTGAAACAATGGTCGAAATCTCAGTAAAACGGTTAAGATTTATTTTTAAAAGTAATTTGAAACAATGGTCAAAATCTCAATAAAACAGTCAAGATTAATTTTTAAAAGTAATTTGAAACAATGGTCAAAATGTCAATAAAACGTATTCGAATTGATGAAAATGCGGTTACCTGATATTTCAAAAGCATTCCTCATATCCTCCGTATCTGGGACAGCGACCACATCGATTCCAGTCAATGGTAATTTTCCCTGTAAAATAGCAAATGCAATTCTACAAAAACGTCGAAAACGACTCCGATTTTTAATTTTAAAAATTTTGTTCGGTTTCTGGGCATTTTTGTTATAAAATATTGGCCAAACACGAATTTTTAGGGAAGACATAATTGGTGGGGTCTTTAAGACCCCCGTGTAGGGTTTGTTTTCGAAAAAAAAAATAAGCCCCACATAAAAATCGAGGATCCAAATGCAATTGCGACTTTTGAATGCTGATGACGTTAATAATCGATTATTGTTTTTCATATCGCGAAAATGAGGATTCCGAAAAAATGGATTATTTGGTTTTATAATAAAAAGCATGGTACTGATGAAATTTACTTCGTAAACGAAGGAACTCATTCTCGGGCTCGTACTCAATACGAGCAAGTTCATTGGGAAGAGAACAAAATATCGGTCTCTTCTTTCGGCTCCCACGGCCAGCGTGACTGGGCCAACGTGAAGAATTTCCCCGAGCGTGCTCAACTCTTCGCCTTCCCAACCTTTGATCCCACCAGTGAGAATGTGCAGAGCCAGCTCTCTTTGCTTCCTTATGGACGCGCAGCGTTCCTACAAAAAATTTACGTCGATCGAGCCTCAAAATTCACGAAATTCCAATTCGAATAGTACAAAAATTATTAACGAGTAATAAAAAATGAAGGGAAAAATAAATCACAACGAAAAAGAGAAGAAATATCAATCACGAACCGAAATTTCCCTGTAAACGCAAACACTCCGTTGCGTGTCGCCCCGATCCGGATGATTTTTTTCCGTATGCCTCTCCAATTCTTGCAGCATCGCGGAATATTTGTCCAGTCTACGGAATGGTTTGCTCAGCCCAGTCGTCATCACCAAGATTCCGGGCGTTACTGCACCGCTTCGTTCCATAAAATCGTTCAATTCATCCCTGGAATCGAAATTTTGCTTTTTCCTCGTCCATTCATTCGTAACGATGCAATTTTTCACTTTGCCATGTTAAACTCATTTTTTAAACTAAGATAAATTCAAATTATCACAATCATGCGAATCGAGAAGTTTATGGGAATTTTTAAAAAGTTCACCTGTATTGGTCCAAGATACAAACGGCCTGTGGATGTCCATTGCAGTAAGCAGTGTGCACAGCCTTCAGTCTTGGTGCCAGCATCAAAAAAAGGTTTCCCACTCTAGCGTCCGGTCCCTGAGCAACTGTGCCTTCCAAATTGCTCAACAGACGTTGGTGCGTCTCCAGCACATCGTATACATTGCCGATCAGTTGTTTGTACTCTTTTTTGTTGAGACTGGGACGAAAAAATGGAAAAACAAAAATTGTTAACGAGTATTGTGCAAAAAAATGGGAGAAATCTCGATTTTTTTTGCAGGCCGGAAACGTTTGAGGAATATTTCATTGAGACTCCTTCAGGTTCGTTCAAGTTTTTCAAGAAATTATGAAAAGTTTCGAAGAATTTTTCTAAAAACAGTGACAAATAATGAAAAATAAATTCCATCCATTTTCGTCGCCTCAACAAGTTACAAAATTTTTAATTTTTCATCAATTCGTGATTTCTCTTTTGAATTTTTTCAAACACTGAAGAACGATAATCGAAAAAAATTCGACTGAGATATTTGAATATTTCAACTCACATATTTGTAGATTCCAGCGGCTGGAGAAAATTGTTAGCGAGTCCTTGTAATTCAGCAACGTTGGCTTTCTCCGAGTCGACCAAATCCTTGAGTACAATATCGCGATTCAACCTCAGATCTTTGACGGGTGATTCTTGGCTTTTCTCAGGTGACGACTTTACTGACGAGTGAGCAGTGTCTAAGAAAACAATTTGATTCGCAATCACTTTTCGTCCATCTAAAAATCGAGCTAACCAGTTTTCAAGCAATTTTTTCATTTTTTACCATTGTTTTGACATTCTTTGACATAGTTTGACGGAAACCAAGCTGTCTTGTCGTTCAGGGTGCCCTCCCACCAACCGCCCTCGACCATCTGGGTGACGGTAATGACATCGCCTTTCCTGAAACACAGCTTTTCCCCCGAGACTCGTTAACTCTCCGTCGTCGATAAACATTTCCGAACAAAGCCAGAAAACCAAGTATACAAAAGTATGAATAAACTTCCGCTTAGCCCATACCTCCGATCGATCTAAATTTTGTTATACTTATGTATTTCGAAGCGCTGATTAAGAATATGATATTTAAAATAGCCGCAAATTTCAATTCCAACGTCGAATCGAATAAAAATCGTTTTTTGCAATGTTTTTCGCGTTCATCGCGATAAATATCGATGGTGGAGAAAAATGTTTCAAATAAAAGTTGTAGACCGTGAGAAAAACAACATTTTTTGTTTCCTACGTTTTTCATGTAGAACCCGTGATTTGGAAGAAAAATGCAAAAATCATTGGAAATTCGTGATAAATATCATATTATTAATCAGCGCGTCGAAATACACAAGTACACCAAAATACAGATTCGTCGGAGGTATGGGGTAAACCGAAGTATACCCAAAAATATATACAAAAATATTGTGTAGCGAGCGAGTGACAAATTTTGAAAGTTTATAAAACGGTCATTTTACCCCTATAGAACTAAAGAACCGGAGTAGAAACCTAAACCTTGACGAAATTGAATTTGCTCGACACCATTATCTCCGGCATGAAAAAACGAAAAGATTCGTATACTTATAAGTCAGATTACTGCTTTCAGAACGATTTTACGAACGAGAAACCCGTGGGGTAAATATTTAGCCCGATTTGTAGTTTAAAGGTAAAAAAAAATGGTTTTGTAAAATCCTCGAGCGATAAGCAAGAATAATGAAGAATTTATTCGTAATATATTTTGATGAAGTTTGAATCGATTAATTTTGAGGTTAAACAGATGATTTGAAAATATTATTCAACACTTACCTCGTCGTTGTTCTTTCCCTTGAAGGAAAACAAGGCTGTCACGATTTTCGGAGTATCCGATTTTGACATTTTGCCACGATCCTGACCGACTTTCGGAAAATAGGTTAAAGATAAAAAAAGGAATAAAAAAAAAAAACAATAACACTCACGCACGGACACGCACACACGCACACATATGGACGAAGAGAAAAAGGGAGAAAAATGCGATAAGATTTCTATCTGTCACTGGGAGGTCCGCTGTTTTCAAGGTTCGATCTTGGCAGGTTTATTTATAAATGCATCGTCTCATTCGCACAGAGACGATGCACGCGTTACTTTCATTCATTCGTCAAGATCTACGTGTCTCACGTCCCTCGCAATCTCGAGACCAAAAATGGAAACAGAAAAAACGCGCACGTTTTCAAGCGACTTTACATTTTTTTCTTTTTATACTTATTTCCGCCGTTTTATTTATACTATTTATACTTCTCCCCGGAAAGACAATTTACGCGAGAAAAAATGATGCTCCTTCGCATTTGTAGGTTATCCGAGACTGCCTCCAATGGCTCATATATTTATATTTATATTTTACACATATACATTGGCTTTGCGGACTCCGGAGGCTCCGGAGCGCAGATCCCTGGCCCGCTCGAACAAAATAGTACCAACTCACGCCACACTGGTGGGCGCCACTTGCTTGACATCCCGCAACTGCGATGATAATTTCGGGAACGAATATGGACATTGGACTGGATTGACGCGAGAGGGGTACAGATGAATACAGTCAATATACAGGGTGTCTTAAAAGTCAACATATCCGAATTTTCAAAAACTCAAAATATCGTCTTCGCTGAAATTTGTTTGCACTTTCGTCCAAGATCATTGAATCACATGACGATTATATATTTTTCTAACCTCTATTTTCGTAATCTGCATTATTACTGATGTTTCGAAAATAGAGTTTTATAAGCATAACTTCCGGTTCACTTACTTTATTGATTCTCAAAATTTTTACATTGTCGCTAAATTCGTCACTGTGTACAGGGATTTCAAAATAAAAACAACCAAAAGTTTCGACATTTTTTATAATCCATTTTGCAAATGATTGTTGTTTACTTCATTGTCATCGATCAACGCGGTCCTTGCTATTTCCTGAAAAGATTAATTCATCGTGAACGTAATTATGACAATATTTTCGAGCGAGCACGGGAAGCGTTTGAAAAAAAAAATTAACGACAGTTATTTTTACCGCATCGATAGCCGTTTCGTAGTCAAGTTCACACTGTACAATAAGAGGATCTTGCGAATTAAGAACACGAGTTGTTTTTTGAGCGCCACCTCGAGAGTTTCCGTTTTGATTTTCCGGATCAACTTCCGGTCGGAGCGACGTTTTCATTTTTAATCGTATCTCTCGGTTCTTAGCCTCTATGACTTTTTCTCTTCGAGTTTCTCTGTCCAGAAACTGAGAAAATTCAAATCAGCACGAAAATTTCGATAAATAAAGAACAAAATAATAATTATGATGAGATGACGGATTTACCGCGGTCAGTAAAAGTTTGTCGTTCTTTTGATTTATCGTCAGAGCCTCGGAAAACTCCAAGAGATAAGTAGTTCCATTTTTCCCTGCAACTGCTGCGAGACGTCCTTGTTCGTGGGGTCGCATGCAGGTCAAAGCCTCGTCACAAACCTGATGGGAGCAGTTTTCTACTTGAAGCAAAATAAACGTAGAAAATCAATTTTAAATCGTACAAATCAAAGGCCGTAAGAAATCTCTGTTTATATTCGCAATTTTCGACCAATTCTGAGCTGGAATAAAAATTTCGCGCAATTTTCGATCCAAAACTTCTCGAATACACGCGAACCTCTGTTTTCGTAACGGTAGCGGGACTGGCTTCTAAAAATTAACTCGCTTGTCAATAATTTTCGACGAAAAAGCATAGAGTTGTCCTACTGCCTTAATTTGTATTGAGCATGGGAGAGGCGCTTTATTTTTGCTGCCCATGGGTCTGAGAGACCCAGTTTGGAATGATGAGATATATGCACGTTTACGAAGGAATCGAGAGTATTACATTTTTTCTGGGTCTCCCAGACCCGAGCAGAAACGTCGCAAGTTTGCATCAATTCTCTGTACGATAAAAATGTCTGCATGAGATTTTTTTCTACCTCGATGCTTTTAAAACGAGAGAATCGAGAGTATTGAATTTTTTCTGGGTCTCCCAGACCCGAGCAGAAACGTCGCAATTTCGTACGATAACAATGTCTGCATGACATTTGTTTCTATATATTGATACTTGAAACGAGAGAATCGAGGGTGTTGCAATTTTTCTGGGTCTCCCAGACCCGAGCAAAAACAAAATATATATCGTCGCCCAAATTTCGTACGATAAAAATGCGCGAATGATGCGGCAATTATTTCTACCTTGATACTCAAAACGGGAGAATCTTGCTGAACAAGTAAATCCCACACATCGAGAGTACCGTCAATTTTCGTAAGGAAAAATACAGAATATCTGGTCGTGCTCCACGCGCCGCCGGTGAGAAGGTCACGATGGCCACTGCAAGGTCGTCCGAAAAAGCTTTTCATTGCAAATTGTAAGAAATTTTCTAAAAACTAAGCGCTACGTTCGTCTACGAAGCGATAGCGAGAAAAACCTGGAGCACTCGTGAGGCTAACGAGGGGAGCAGTTCGTGGCCTCGTGAACTGGAGCATAAAAAACAAGTGGAGGGTAAAAAAGTGCAATGACAAGTAGGACAAAAAAGGACGGATTAGAAAAGAGCAACGAGGGTCATAAGAATATTGATGAAACGAATATAAAAATAAACTGTCACCAGTTTATCAATAACCCTGAAAGAAAAACAAAAAACATCACGAGTATCGAGTTTGCAGAAAAATAGCAAAGATTTATGAAAAGAAACTCGCGCACAATTATTTTCGATAAAGAAATAATAATAATAAAAAATGTGCTTCCCGAAATCTTACGGAGTCCAGGCGATGGAAGATTCTCTGCAATCTTCGGACCATATCCTAGCGGTCCAGTCGCCGACGGTCAAGAAGTTTTTCACAAAAATTGGATTCCTTTCGACACTGATAACCGGCCCGTACTGAACTTTGAACCTGGTCGCGATTTTCTCGCCGGGAGTCTTCCCCTTCCGGTTACCAGAAATGACCATTCCTTTGCGAATTTCAAAACGTTCGCGTCGATTATTCAATTTTTTTTTTTCATTGCTTCTTCGGATCGAGTCGTTGAAGAAAAAATGAAAATACCATTTTCAAGGCCACACATGAAGCGCGTGCCAATCGATGGTTCGAACTGTAAAGCCGAAATTCCAATGGCCCGGTCGATGTCTTGTTCCTCAGGCTTTGTCAAATCGATCACCAGACTGTCCATTGGAGTTTGTATCTTTCTCGTGTCCCACCACTTGACCTTGAAAGTATTTAAGGTCATTCAAGGTCAACTCGGTCTAGTTACCCCTACTTGCGATACGAAATTCACTCCGACGGTTAATCGAGCGAGCCCCAAAAGAATCCGAGCCAATCGTTTTGCCAGAATCGAAATAAATACCTGCCCATCTTTCGAGGCACTGAAAAACTCAGTTCCGGTCTTGGAATTTGTCCAAAGGACTTTGTCGCACGGATCACGATGGCTTTCTTCGATCAAACTCATCTCCACCGGCTCCGAGCCTCTTCTGATGTCCCAAAACGCCACTTGGCCGGACATCAAGCCACTCACTAGTGTATTACTATCTTTTGGGCTGTACTCGATTGTGAATATCGGACAATGTGGCTTTAGCGTTAAGAAAGGATTGTTTGGATTTTCTGGAAAAGAATCCTCCCGCTGATCACTGAAGAGCTTTTTTTTTTCGACGCGTGAATGAAATTTGAGAAAAAAAAAATTGAATAATTCGAAAATAATAACGTCCAAAAAATGGCCTTGACAAATCGAAGAAAATTATCGACGAGGACGTTTTATAGTTTCTACAAATTTTTCGAGCTCATGAAAACTCACCTACGTTCCAAATGTACGAGCAGGGACTATAATTTTTCGTTTTTTTAAAGTCCGTGTTGCAATAACTGACTGCCAACCTCGTGCCTTGGTCGGGCGACCACGAGAGATGGGTGATTGGTCTTTTGAGTGGCGCCAAATCACGATAAACGTTAACTGTACGAGAAAAAGTTCGCTGCACCAATGGGACAGGCTCGATGTCTTGGAAATACTGTTCGTAAATGTTGCAAGCATTGTTCTGGAGTATACAATGCTCCATGGGCTTCGCGAAAACACAAATAAGTGGAAAATAAGAAAAATCTGTCACAGACTAATTAACTAATTAACGAATTAACGAATGTTTTTCGTTGGTGTATGATTGTTGGTGAAATAATTACTGGCAACAATTGCAACATCGTGTGAATGTACAATTCATCCTTCTCTATTTTTCTCCTGTATCTCACTGTCTGTTCCAAATCGTGCATATTTATGTCTTTGGGCCAACCTCCCTCGACGTGGTGCAATCCAGACTCTTTAAAAGTTGCTGTTGTCGTGTTTATCTGGAAATAAGCACACAATTCATCTTCCTATGACTCCAGTGCATCTTATTCCCTGCTCTTTGACGTAACTCTATCTTTTGCTACTAATTTATCGATTGCTAAACCGATTTTCAACCAAAAGTACCAACTTTCATTAATTTTTTACATTTTACATTTTTTCAATCAACAAAAAATGGAGCCTCGATTTTTCCACATTAAAAACGCAAAAAACACGAAATTTACTTCCTATGACTCCAGTGCATCGTAAACCTTGGTCACTGACGTCACTCCATCCTTTCCTACTAATTAATCGATTGCTAAACCGATTTTCAACAAAAAGTACAAAATTTGACTGATTTTTTAGATTTTAGATTTATTCGAAGAATTAAAATTGACTGCACTATTTTTTCCACGTTCAAATATGCATGGATGCGTGTAGAATCGACAGACTCAATATTGTCGAGCCCTTCGAGCCATGGATTTTCTTTACGTCCAACTGGAGTGAAATTTAGTACTCGAGAATTTTTAGGGACTACCTCATGTGCAGAATAAATTTTGCTGCACTGTGTTCCTTCGGAAACAGGATCGATTCTCACGTAATCGTGCATCATCGTAGAATTTGATTTTATGTCGACTTCGAGGACATCGTGTTCCTCGAAATTGCACCATTTTCCAAATTGCATCCGAGGCTTAACGTACACCTGTTCGGTCTCCATCTTCGGAATTCGATTTTCAAGAACAATTTTTTTCAACTTCAAATTTTTCACTTTTCCGTACGATTTTTTGAGTATTTTCTTTCACGCAAACGTCGTCCTGACAATTACGAACACAAGAAAAACAAAAATTAGCCAAATGCGCGGAAAAACATTCGCGGCGATTGATTTTTATTTATAAAAATTATACAAAATAATTTTTTTTATTTTATTTTATTTACAATTGAAAAACTTTTTTTGTGTCAAGAAAAATCGCTTTCGCTTCTGACACTGAGGAGTCTCGAGAAACTGTTGGATCGATCATTCCCTCCGATATTTACCGAGTGCTATGGCAACCTCACAACTCCCAAAATTCTTTGCTCAAATCCCGGTTCTTTCGTGTCTACACGTCCGTTCTCACCAGCGTGGGAATTCGGGGATTGAGAACTTGGGCAATGGTGAAAATCATTCTGTAAAGCTCGCGGAATTCTGAACTCGAGTTGTCGAAATTTTTCGAAACACTCGGTAAAATTTTCTCTATCAATAAATCGAGCAAGTTTTGATGATAGGAAAATAATTGCAGGCGTTGATTGAGCTTGAAAAATGATGAGAGTTGATTCTTGTTGGCGTATCGTATGCAGAAAATTTCCTTCGTGTCTGAAAAATAAAAATAAAAAAAAACAAAAACAAAGAAATTTTGGTCAAAATCGCACAATTTTTAGGTGAATTTTTTTCGTTCTTTAGCAACTCGAAGAAAAAAAACGAAAAACATTCTACAAAAAAATCTATTATTTTTCGAATTGACGGGAAAAAATAAAATAAAGCGAAAATCGATGCGAACGCGATTAAAAATTCGATTTTAAAAAATCTTACTGGGAAAGCAATCAGCACTCGTTCGATTCCAAACTCCATGAGAAGACCAGCTTCTCGAAGGTTTACTATATCTTTCGAGCACGCCTGATTTTCTGTCCTTGCGAAATTTGGTGGGATCGAATTTTCGTACGTGGCTACTTTTTCCAGCAAAATCAAGCTCAGCGTATCGACTCATTATTTTGTTCATACGTTGATCGTTAAAGTCCACAAACTGGCCCTTCATCAACACTCGGAAAAGAGATTGAAATCCAAACATCAGCTGCTCGAGCTCCAAACACGTTTTTTCTTTTGCCCTGCGATCTTCGTTCTTGGCGTTAAAAAAAAAAAAAAAACACCCAAAAAAATAAAACATGGGAATCATCGAATACAGTAAACGAAAATTTGAATTTGGAAAAATATTCGGAAACCGAAGCGAATCGCGAAAACGTCCTTACCATGACATTGAACTCTGCGAGGAATTTGTCGGCAGCACGTTGGCACCTCTTGTCAATGCTTTGATTGGTCAAGCCTTCTTTGCTCATGTACGAATGATAAATCTTCAAGATTCTCACGAGATTGCCTTGGATTCCGAATCTGTCGAGACCTTCCATCAAATCGACGGTGGATCGGACTTTTTGAGTTACGATTCTGGAGGCATTTTCGGCGTGATAAGGGCAGCTGGTGGCGTCGAGACACGAAAGTGATTTGTCCGTTGTCTCGATCGATACTTTCCTCATTAAATCGTTCAATTGTGCTATCGAAGTTGTGCAGCTGCTCAGAGTCTCGGAGGTTCCGCTCAAAGGCGACAAATCCCTCGATTGCTTCGATTTTAAATTCGAACAAAACGCGCAGAGAATTAGAATCGCTCGTGAATCGATCGTGGGAAATGATTTTCTTACCTTCGCGAAATTTGTGGCGATCCTCGAATGGCTTGTGGATTTTTGGTCACGTTTGATATTTTTTATGTTCGCTTTATTAGAGGCTAAAAAATTTTTCTTTGTTTTCAATTTTTCGGGATTACTGGATGGGATAATGTTGTTGGTAAGACGAATCGAAGTTTTCGATTTGAAATCGGTGCTTCTTCTCGCCGTAACCTCACTTTTCTTGGCCCCCGACAATTCTTCTTTCGATGCGGAAATGTTAGTGATTTTGGAATTTGCAGATTCTTTCGATGTTTTTTCGTCTCTGCTGACACGTTTTGAATTTTTTGGGACGTTTTTTTTATTCGCCGTGTAAATAGTCTCGACATCGGGCTCTCTAGCCTTTTGTTTGTATTTAGCTATATTGTTGGCTGCTTTTTCCCGCAATTGCTGAGCTTGGGCCAAAGCCCTACCAATGCCTTCGACGATTTCATGCGCGTGATTTTCCAAGCTCGATCTCTGCTGCAAACGAAATGAATGCTCATGACCCCCGCGAAATGGCGAAATAAATAGGTGCGAGTCGAAAAATTATGACGAAACGTTTTTTGCTCCCTCATAGAGAAAGCTATGTGACGGTGAACATTTTTTTTTTCCAGTTTTCAATGACAATGTGCTTAAAACATCGAAAAATCATATCTAGAAAAAATGTCCAGATGTGTGGGTGTGTGTGTTATGGCACTGTACAATTGAAACCTTCATAACTCGAGAACGGTTTGAGCTACAGGGCTCCCGTTTTGCACAGATGTTAATCTATACAAGCTCTTCATTTTCTGGGAATTTTGTTGGAATTGCTGGAAAAATATGAATTCTACGGCATTTTGAAATTTTCAAAATAAGGGTGTCGACGCTCTAAATTGCACAAATTTTAAGATTTATTACTATTTTTATTCTTTATAAATAGAGTATCGTAATAGGAAGGTCGGTATTGAATTTGGGAAATATCGGTTGAACGGTTTAAATTTTATGATTTTTCGAATTTTACGAAAATCTGAGTTTTTTGGAAAATCGTCCAACCGCTCTATTTCTGTAAATTTTGTTAAATATTCTGTATAAGTTTGTACCTCCTATTTCCTTTCTAGAAAAGTTGGCCAAATTATATAATTTAAAAATGTATAAATACAAAAAACGCTGCAAATTGAAATTTGCAAATTGCTTCCTCAAGGTGCTCAAGATGCACGATGCTCAAAGCGTCCTCATAGAGGAAGATTTGAGCACATTGTTTTTTTTTTAAAAACGTGTAAACGAAAGAAACGTGTAAAAAAATGGCCAATCGAGGATTAGGATCAAGACCCCATGGTATCAATTTCAAATTTGAATTAAAAAACTCGGAATCGAAAAGCTTGATTTTTGTTTAAATATAAAAATTTGAATAAATGACACTTCCGGAGAGAAAATGCATTTTGATAAGTGTAATTTTGAATTTAGAACGTGGTTCCATGATTTTTCGATGAAATATTCGTGTACTCACGGAATCGCACGTGCAGCATTGTTCGTCGATTTCCTTCGTGATTACGGTTTCGATCGTACAAGACCGCAACACGTTTCTAGCGACATTACACTCGGCTTGCTGAATTTCTTTAACTTCTTCGGTCGAACTCAAAGTCGCGTGTACCAATTGGCTCAGAAATAAAAAATCGACGTTTATTTTGCTCATTGTTATCCGATACAAACGTCAAAAATCAGCATAACCTGGACGCAATGTTATTTTTCCAACATGGCAGAGTGTCGCGGACACATCGAGTCAAATCAGCAAATTCGAAAAACTTTTGCAAACTATTTGTAAGTGACTGTTGTTAGAGATAATTAGCATCAGCCTCTACCAATTACTTTTACGTCTGCCATCAACGATGACACAATTCGTAACCTTGAAACTTTTTTCCCCACAAAGAAAAAAAGGTACATAACCTCAATTCGACCGAACTGACCCCAAAATAGCACGAACCACACTACGGATTATTCTCTATCGTTGAGCAGGGAAAACAATTAGGTCTGAATCAACTGTTTGCCACGAAGAAACGGAACAGATGTGTTTCCCTTTTCTTTGTGAAGCTAAAAATAAGAAGCAAAGACGAACCCCCATCTACATCCCAATGTTGTCACAAAGATTGTCGTATCGTTACGGGGAGAGAAAATTTCAACAAAAATTACTATGACACAGTTCCGTGGTACCGAATCGTCCATCTGAGGGATTTTAACAAATAGACAGTCATTTTTCATCTGAAATTGTGCGAAAAAGATCAAAGTTTTTGCTATTGAAGAAAAACGACTATTTCTTGAGATTCTCTCCGAGATGTAGTAATTTTTCATATCATTTTCTCTCCTTGTGCATAGATCGTTGAATGAGCCGGCAAATAAAAAAAAAATCCGCTTTTTTAAGCAAAAGTCTCAAGTTTCGGAAAGTCTTAAAAACATGTTGCTGGCTCGAGGTTGCAAAAATGGTATAAAAATTTGCATCATCGCATCAATCATTGCATCAAGCTCAACGAAAAACTTTTTTTTCCCGTACAATACGAATTTTTTTCCATTTCGTTGGAAATAATGTCGATAATTCTCGTCTAAACGTGTAAAAACGTCCAAACAGTGGAAAATCATGAAAATGCGATTGGAGGAAAAATTGAATAAAACTACAAATGTACAATAATATCGTTAAATTCTTCTTTGATATACATATACATATACATGCAAGTCGTTATATACGTAAAGAAAAATATATAAGACATGAAAATAAAATGTCGCCGATGATTTCACAAATTTATTAATTCATAAAATTCATTGCACTGTCGCGAAGTGTTTTTCAGTCGATCGGAATGGGGATGAGAAATTTGATCCCTAGCCAAAGCTTACATTACAACCATTCATTATTTTTAAATCGTCAAGTTTTTATTTTCAGGTTCGTGTGTGTGTACTTGTTCTTTTTCCTTAATTAAATGCCACTAGTTGGAATAAAAAATGAAGAAAATAATAAGATAAGGCTAAAAAATCAAGGTGTGCAATTCTGATTTTTTGGCGCTATAACTAAAGCAAGAGAATTGTGAAAATGCGAAACACACCGAAGATGAAGAAGAATAAAAGAATCTCAACTATCTTATAAAAATAAAACCTTATTATTTTTCTCCCTTTCTCAATTATGCTCCCTTTTTCTATATTTTGTTCTGGAAAGAAGAGAATTCCATAATGTTTCCAATGGATTCCCGTTTAGCATGGGGTTGGAAAAAAAATCGGAAAGCTCTCTAACTACTGGGGATTCGAAATTATTATTCATTTCGAAAATATTGTGTTTTTATTTTTAATTGAAAAAATAAAAATAAAAATTGATGGAAATAATTGATAAATTTCTGGACTCCGTAAGTTTTTTTTCCCAGACAGACGTTCCGGAAAATAATGACGCGGAAAAGAAGGCTTTCCTTGGAAGTTTGAACGTCTTGTAAAATTGTTTTTTTTTCTCCTTTGATAATATCTCTCCGAGTTAAAAAATTGCGCGACCCAGCTCGAGAGACGACGAGTTTAAAATGTTTTTTGTCACTCGCCCATTTTGGTGGAGTTTTGCGCTTTTCTCGTTTTTTTTTTTGTGATTGTTACATTGCTCCGTTTAAAGCTCGTCCCTTCTTTGCACATCGTCATCCTCGTCCTCTTCTTGGATCTGAAAATTATTGAATTTCTTTCATTAAATTTGAAAACGTGACAAATTTCAAATTTATGCATTTCCGGTCGGTGGAGATTTCACAAAGAACGGTCGAAATCATTTTTATTTTTCGGTTCGTGCAATTAATTCAATAATTCATGGTCAATCGTCGTTAAAAAATTCACAAAAGACAGAAATCTTGTTTTCAACGTAAAAACAAAGTAGCTAATGGTTTTTTCACAAAAAAAAAAGAAAAATACACGATCAGGTAATATTTTATAAGTATTTCACGATAAAAAAGTGAATGAAACGGAAAACGAGGTCGTAAAAAATGGAACAAAAAAAATGCACTTACTTCTGCGGAGCCTTTTCCGTAAACTCCGCCACTTTCGAGGAATTGGGTGAGACCCTCCAGCGTCCTCTCGCCAAGATAATCGACCACCTGATAAGAAATTAATTTTTTTTAAATGATTTCGAATGAAACGAGGAACGGAGAACCAAAGAAAACCGAGAACGATAATCATCAAGATCGAGCAACTATGGAATGAAATAAAATTCAATTGAAATACGCACTTCGTTTTCTCCCTTCTTGTACAACTTGATGGTGGGGAAGCTCTCGACCTTGACCTCCTCGAGTTCGTTTGCCGTAGCGTCCATCTTGGCAATGACAATGCTCTCGTGGTCCTTGAATTTCTCACCGAGCTGCGGACACACAAAAATCAAGTTTTTTTTTTTTTATTTCAAAACTCAATGATAACGCTTTCAACGTCGAAAATCGTCTTTTCGAAGTTTTCCCTCGAGAATCCCGTTAAAATTCAGGCAGAAATGGGATTTTATGCAAAGTGAAAATAATGCAAACTCACAGCATCGTAGATGGGGACAAGTTGTTTGCAATGTCCGCACCAAGGAGCGTAGAATTCGACAAGAACGTCTTTGTCCTTGTTGAAAGCGACCTCAGCAAAGTTGGTGCCGACCAATACTTTGACGGGGGTTTTGTCCCAATCCTCAGGAAGGTCTTGAGTCAACAAATGGCGTTTTAGTTTGCCTTCCTTGACGGATGAGACGAAATTCTTGATATTCTCGCTCGACAGTTCGGGGTTCTCGGGCTTGTATTTCGCCATGTCCTCCTCGAGTTTTATAACGCGCATCGATGGCACTTGGTCCTTCTTCATGCCGAAGAACTCCAATATTCTTTCGTGATCGTCCTCGTCCACGTTTATCGTCACGAACAAAATCTGCCGAGAGAAAAACCGTTCCAGCGGTTAATAATTGTTTACGCATTTCTTAAATCTCGTCGATTGTCTAATTGTCGATAATATCGAGAGACATGAAAAATAAAACGAAATTACCTCCCCACGGAAGTCCTTTGCCGGCTCTTTGATGGCGTCGCTGTACTGTTCGAAATGACCGGCCTTTTTGCTCAAGAATACCAACAAGTGACTCTTGATTTCTCCTCCAAATATTTTCTGCGCAGTCTCGTGGTTGAAATCAACGAGCAACGGGAGCGAATGAACGCTGATGAACTTCTTCAATTCTACTGGGTCAAGTTCACCCTCGAAAACTGCTTTGCCTTCGTCGAACTAGTGAACAAACGATGAAAAGTTTGAAAACTCTTGTGGAAGAAATCGATCGATCAACAATTAATTTTTGAGGAAATGTTTTTCAGATTTCGAAAAATTCGATCGTCTAACTTGCAAAATTCGTCAGGAAGATTGTTAGCAAACTCAAGGTCAAAAAACAACGATGAATAATCGAATTTCGAATGAAAAAATCGGTAAATCTTGGAAAAATATAAAAATTAGTAAAAAAAAACAAGGAAATTTATGTATTTTGAGATTCAAGGATCATTTTTACCTTCTTGAACAGAATAACGTGTCCGTCTTGTGCCTTGTATTCGTCAAATACTTCCTGGGTGCTGCAGATACCGAAAACGTGGTCGTCGATCGCGCTCGCGACTTCCAAGAAGGCTTTAGCGGCGGCAGACTCGGGATCCTATGAAAATAATTGTCAATTTTGTCTCAATAATCAAAAAGTCAAAAAAAAAGGGCTGAAAAAATTTATATCTCAAAATTTCGTTTCATATTTTGGAAAAATTCAAAATTTCGCTCAAAACTCGTGTCTGGAGTTTTTTTTTTTTCGAAAACCAGATTTTCAACGTCCACAAAGAATCGTGTTGATCCTAAATTTTTACCTTGAAGTAACCGACGATCGCGACGTCCTTGGACTCGATAAGTTCGGTCGTTTCTTCCAGACTCTCGAGAGTCTTGGCGGCGGGTCCGGTTTTCTTAAGAACCCACTCGACAATGTCGTCGGCTTGCCTTCCACCGGTGTACTCGATGAAGTTGGGTCTGCGGTAGAATTTGAGAGTCGGGTATCCCCGAACTTTGTGTTCTTCTGCGAGTTCTCCTTCCTTGGTCGCATCGACTTTAGCAAGTTTTACCGGCGATTTTTGATCCGCAAGGGCTTGTGCAGCCTTTGCGAATTCGGGAGCAAGCTGCTTGCAGTGTCCGCACCATGGCGCGTCTTAAACGCAATAATTTTTGTTGTTTTTTATTCGTTTTTCATTGATTACTGTTTTCTGCGTTGAAAAATTAATTTGCAAAATGACAACAATTTTTTTTTTCGAAAAATTTACTTTTCATAGTTTTTTTTTTTTTTTATTTTTTTTATTTTTTTTTTGAGAGAGACGATCGCGATTTCGGGCAAATTTTTGAAAAGTTTCAACATGATGTGGAGAGGGATCGAAAAATAAAATTGCTGGAGAGAAAATTGCGAGTTTGCACATTTTTATGGGTCTCCAGGACCCGAAATGTATTGTATCGCCAGGGTTAAATCCATCGAGGCCCGGTGAACTGTGTGAATGCTCGAAGTACTGAATGTATCGCGTGGAAAAAATCGTGATTACCGGCGAACAATATGGACGCAGGAAACTGAAGTGCGAAAAAGGTGAAAATTGGGAAATTGAATAATCGGAATAATATAACGAAAAAACATGGAAAGAATTTTGAGTGATGGTTCTGCCTGGAATCCTCTAGCATATGCGAGCAATTATGAACTCTATAATTATTCGCGACGCGTACGTCACGCTAATTACGCGAATAGGCAAAAATCGAATAATACGAAAAAATGACGAATAATCGATCTGTGCAAATAAATTGAAAAAAAAAGGGCAAAGTGAAGAATTTTGAAAATGGTCGTTTCGATGACGTGTCAGAGACATTAGCAACGGGAAATTTCAGTGGGTTTGTCAACCCGGAAACGTGAATGCCAACTATGTAGAAAAAAAACGATGCAGTTCGGAAGCGTGCATGGGACTAACGTTAATTTCGACGTTTTGGCGATTATTCACGAACATAGAGAAAGAAGGAGGTGAAAATACTTACAAAATTCGAACAGTATAAATTCGTGGTCCTTGGTTGCTTTTTCAAAGTTGCTCTTCGTAATAACGAGAACTCCGTCTTCTTCCTGGATTTCTTCGCTGGCGTGCGATCCGGCGAAATAAAACAACGCCACAACAATCAAGCCGGCAAACTTCATTTTGACGTAATTATTACGATAATTAAGTGATCAATAAGTTACGACGATAGTGTAAAAATCTCGGTTTCAATTGATATTGTGGTGAGACGGGCCGAAGCAGGGATCGATAGAAAAATTTGGAAATGAAGAAAAAAAAACTTGGCGATGCTACTCGATGCGTACAGCTCGAGTGTCGCGGCACGAATGAAATAAGATTTTCCCGTGCGATTGTCCTATATCGTGCGGTGAATTAATACCGCCTATGTGTTGCTGCTGCCGTGGCAGAGAAACGCGCGCGTCGTCGCGAGATTATTTCTTTCTCTGTGTGTTTTTGTCTATGTGGCGTGGGCGCGTGTGTAAGAGAGAGACGGATAGAGCACACGCGGACAGGAAGCCGAAAGACGACGGCCGCAAGCCAATATGACCGAAGAACGAACCGAGACGAGACACCGAGGCAAAAAGAAACAAAAAGTACTAAATATATTGGATGGATAGCGCGTGCGCGATCCTGGGCCCGGGTAGAAGGGCACACGCTGAGGAACGGGGGAGAAACGCGTGGCAAAGCGTGGTTGCCTCTGATTGGTCGAGGAGCGACCTCATGCGGACTTGCTGCGATATCCCTACGGAGAATTCTTCTTTTCGCTCGCTCTTCTATTTCTATCCCCGTTTTTCTCTCGCTCTCCTGCTTCTTTTCCATCCAAGACCTAATATCCATAAATGGAATAATAATCGTTGTCGCTGTTCACAGCCTTTGACGCTATTTTTCAATAAAATTAATTTTCGATATCTCTCTCAATCGAAAACGTTATTACAATGAATTTCGATCGTCCTTGCACATGAATATCGAACTTTTCGTTTGGAAATCACACTCCTGTTGCTTGCTGTGCTGTTTCGTTTATTGTTTGTTTTTTTCTTTTTTCGATGAGGCACGTGGTTGGCATATTGAAAAATAACAGTGAGAAAAATCTTCACGTATGCTAATTCGATTGTTCAATTTCGTTTTATTTTATCTCGTCTCGTTGACTTGATTCAACAAATATTTTTCATCAAACATAATTAACAACGTGGCTCGGCCGATGCTTTATCAGCTGTCGATCAGTAAATGTTCCGGCTTTTCAACATCTAGCAGATTTCGGTGTGAATTATGTATTCATTGTTTCATATCGCTCGGTCGCATGAAAGAATCACATTTCTGACACAATTATGCAGCTCGATCATATATACGTTGCTTACCAATCATTTCTTCCGTATGAACAGACTGTTGATGAATCATGATTACATTTCTTCTTTGCGTATAAATGTATGTATGTCGTTATTCTCAATGAAAATTTCGATGCACCTCTACGAGATACACAATTTCGTGATTATGACGATTTTCATTTTCTCAATCAAATTACGCAAATTACTGACGCGTTTTTTATTCGCAATTGATAAAGAAGCGATGCAGTAATTCATTTTGCCACGGAAAAATGTGCACCTGGCGAAGCAGGCGTTGAAAGATTTCGTAGAAAAGTGTTTCCGGCAGATATATCGCAGCGATCAGACACAACAGAAAAGAAACAAATACATCTCGAGAAATAATCTCATTTCTTTTTTTTTTTTTCATGCATCGTGACTTCGTGGAAGAGTCCGCGCGTTTGGTAAACTCGTAATGATCGAATTTCAATACCCTAAACGACCGATTCGCAGGGAATATTTTAGTTTTTTCGTTTTTTTTTCGTTTAAAATATTTCGTTTTTTTTTTTGGTCGAAAGTTCGGCGTTTGTCCGAAAATGAATATTTTCACATCGATTAAGCCACGGCGGAGATGTTTGCCTGCATTTTTTTAAAAATCCCATTTCAACTGGCACTTCATTATTAGCGCAGGTCAACCCGCCGTTACATTTTGCATTAAAAAAAAAAAAGCCTTTCACTACGCCGTATTAAAGTTGTGTTCCACTTTTTCTTAAATATAAGAGAAAATTTAAAGTTTCTCTAAATATATACGTTTTTAATTAACCGATTTTTTTCTCTGCTCTTCCAAACTTCCCTCGTGTACGTTCCATCTTGATATTCATTCAAAGTTCCATCCTCCCACTTCTTTAGACGTTTAAAATCTACTCACGTTTTTTTTTCAATTTTTAAATAATTAATTAAAAAATCATTTTTTTCAAAAAAATATACTGAATTCGGATTTTTGATTAAAAATACGAAAAACAAGTTTTCGATCGCTTTTCCGTGATACCCAAATTGTTGGATCAAATAATTCGAAATAATTGGCAGTCATCGCAGTTTCGTTGTGCATCGAAATTATTTTAAAAAAAACCACATTTTTTTTTCTTTCGCAGACAAAAATAATTGTTTTTTTTTTTTTTTAATTTTTAATTTTGCAAATGAAAATATTCATTGTTTTGTGTACTGCTGGAAAGAAAAAATAAATAGGCAATGAAAATTCGAAATTTACGACCTAGACCCTTGAAAGCTTGAAGATGTGCCAAAACCTCGGGACAATATTTCATAATCAGTAGAGGGACAGTAAAAATCTATTAATACTTGTTTTAGTAAGTCTTTCATTAGTCCATTGTAGAACTCTCGACTGTCGTGTGTGTTTCGAATATTTCAATCGTTATCGAACTGCGAACAGTTTTTCCACCTGTTGACCAATTAATTGATAAAAATTGCATGTCTCATCGAATAGTGCTCAATCGTGAGAAAAATAACATCGATAAAAAGTCAATGTTTTCGATCTGTCTTTAAAAACAAAAAAGGTTTGAAATTTTGAAAAAAAAAATTCGACTCAAAAAGAGGCCCCGAAAATCGTTGATATTCCTTTATTTTGTTCTCAGATCGAAATGTACAAAGTAACTTCGGAAATTCACACCGAAAGTGAAAACTTCGTTGCCGATTCTGACAAAGATCGTAAGTAATCGGCATTTTTATGGATGCCATAAATATTTTCCACAAATTCGTGTAATTTAACTTTTTCGTGACAAACTATGGACGTTCGACGAAAATTTCGAATTTGAATTCTTTAGAAAAAATCACTGTGAAAATTTTGTCTTGCGAAAAAAAATCGTAAAAATCACTCGATCAGAAAAAACGAGAACGAAAAAAAAAAAATTCGAATTAATTTCGTACGAAATGAAAAGTAAAATTATTCCATTGGTGATTTGTTGTTTCTCCAAACTACTTCGTGCTTATTTTGTCTTCAATTACGATATGCAATCTCTCGAAAAGAGGCAAGGTCAGTAAAAATAATCGTACAATCGTAAGAATGTGATTATTTTTGTTTTTTTAATAAAAAATTGCTTTGTAACTGAATGTTTCTCCGTATTTACGAAAATTACGATTCGAAAAATCATAGGAATAAAAATTCGACTTTGCTGTCTCAAGGAATTGCTTGTCTATTCCTACATTTTTATTTCATTATCTCGATAGTACGAAAAAAGAATTCCACGCATAAATTTTTGATTTTTGTACGAATGAAAATTATTCGACAGTGAGGGAGATGAAAACTGCAACATTCTCCACTTTTTTTTAGATGTGACGCGAAAATTTTCGTTCGTGTATCCAGCATTTTTGTGTGAAAAGCAAAATCAGTCGCTGCAGTACGACGAAGACGGCGATTTGATAGTCAATCGACCAAAGAAGGGAAGCATTGCGATAGGTATTCCAAAGTTTCATTTGTATATATTTTTTTAATTAAAAAAAAAAATGCAATTCGCTGAAAACAAAATAACTTTTTCGATCTGAAAATCGAAAATAGCTCAACTTTTATTTTCAAAATTATTTACTACAAAAAAAACGTGACGATTATTATCAGGAGCTAAAAACGAGAAAAAAATACGAAGTGAATTTCCTGCAATAAAAATATTAATTTGGCAAAGAAAAAAAAAAAATTTCCTCAAATAGCGACGAAAAAAAAGATGGAAAATAAGATTTGCCCTTTCAGAATATAGCACGAGTACCGAATTGCAACTTGTGGGCTTACAAATTTGGCGTGGCGCTCTCTTATTGGCTGATTACGTATTATCTCATCCAAGCCTGTTTGAGAATAAAAATATTTTGGAGCTCGGATCCGGTGTTGGATTAACTAGCATCGTAGCCAGTTTAGTGGCCAACGAAATCGTTTGTACAGGTGCGAATGACATTTCTTTCCTTTTTCTGCTTCCTTCTCCCCCTTCTCTCCCATTCATTTGTAAAAAAATCATAAGAATCGGATGTAAGAGGAAAAAATTCCGTAAAACAAACGTCATTTCCTAATACGCTGAATTTTTTTAAACAATAATAATAATAATAATCGTATTCAGTCAAGAAAATATCAAAACACAATTTTTATATTATCGTAATATTATGAAATTATTATTATTAACAAAATTTGATAATAATCGACGTATTAATTTTTTTTATGATGATCATGAAATTTTTGGATTGAATTTTTCATTTTATATTTTCGTGTTCCTGCCCAAAGACTCGGGGCTTTCCCGTGAGACCCCCCAGAGCGTTGTCCACAGCAACTTTTTTCTCACTGGAAACGAAAAATTTTGGTTGTTTTTTTTTTTTTTTTTTTTTAAATTATTTTTATGCTTGATTAGGATTGATTGAATTTTTTTAAATTTCCTCGCAGACGTCGACGTGGGAGGAATTTTGAAACTGATTGCATCGAATTTCGAAAAAAACAAGAACGTCGTACGATCGAAATTCAGTATAACGGAACTCAACTTTTTCAACTTGGATTGGTCGTGCGAATTACGAGAAAAATTGAAAGGCGTTACTATAATTTTAGCTGCGGACGGTGAGTTACCGTCATTAGTAAAAGCTTGAGACAAGGTTCCGATTTTCTGGCAAGCCTCGAGCAAAGTATTTATTCCAAAAACACATTTACACAGATTATTACCGTTTTTACGTCAATGAAATCAACAACGATAATAATTAAGAGTTTGAAGATATAAAAAAAAAGTTAAAATAAAATCGCGCATGTCCCGTGATTTCGGACGCTCGATTTTTATTTCCAAATCGAAATGCAATCGAAGCTCGAAGCGCCCTGAAAATTATATTTCGATATTTTTTCTTGCAGTAATTTACGACGATCACGTGACCGATGGATTCGTGAATACGTTGGCAAAATTGTTCGACGAGAATCCTTCGAGAATAGCGTACGTCGCGTTGGAAAAGCGTTACGTATTTACCCTGGCAAATCTCGACTCGGTAGCGCCGATGTACGAAGAATTTTTACGTTGTATCGCTCGTCGTGATTTGAATTGGACGATAGAAAATATCGAGCTCAAATTTCCTCGATATTTTCAATACGACAGAGTCGAGCAGATGATCCTCATGAAAATTCACTCCAAAAAAGGCTCGAGAGCATGACAAGAGTTTCCCACAAGAGTTCACACACCGAGAGGAAACGATAAATCCGAGTCGACAATTTTTTTTTCGTCGCTCGAACTCGTCGAAGGAGCAAGAAAATGGAAAAAAAAATGTCAAAAACAAAGGCCGGAAGCAGATTTTTGTCCACAGATTTTATTGAATATTCCATTTTGCTATTTACAACCTAACAATAGACGAATAATGTTGAATGGCGATCAATGGTCGATGGTCGTCGTAATAAGAAAAGTCGCAGTTGTCAAAGCTTCGAAAAACAAACCAAATTTTTCGAGAACAAAAAAAATATAAACTCAAACGAAAATAAGTTCAATCGATAAATGTACGATTGTGTTTTCCTGAACGACCTTGGGCAGTATTCGTAGGTATACGTAATCTTTATACATATGATGTTGTCGAATAAAACAATTCAACGTTGTTTTTTTTTTTTCCCGAATCAAACGTTCGGGAGAGCGACGTTTAACAATGTGGCCGAAAATCACTTATTTCTGTTTTTTGTTTTTCTTTTTTCACCTAAATGTAGCAAACTAAGCACTCGATGGCTTTTTCGCAAGTACGGTAATGATAATAATAATAATAATAATAATAATAATAAATCGTTCGATCCTTGTCGCGGTTCGGAGATTGCCGACGGTCCCTCTCATCAACAGACCCTCCAGTTTGATGAAGGCACTTTCACTCTCTTTCTCTGTCAAAGAATTTTTTTCGGAATTTTCGTTTTTTTTTTTTTTTTTTTTTCATTCTTTTTAGTATCCGGAGATTAATTTTTTCGATATTTTTGGATTAAAATGTTGTTTCCATCTTTTTTATGGAAACTCGATCGACAATGCAAAATCGAGTTTGTTTTTTTTTTGGACTTAGCAGACGATTTTTGTGGAGTTGCTGTGCAATTCGGAATGACTGATAGTTTGTGAATGTTAGCCTCAAAAATAAGGAAGCGAGATGGTCTTTTGGGCAACAAAAAAAATGACGAATTTATTGTCGACGATTTTTTTGTATTTATTTTTCAACTCGTGGCGCTTTTTTTTGTGTTTGGGGTTTTTTTTCTTCTATATTGTCAGATATTCGGTAGAGTGGAAAAAATCAGGCGACTTATTTGACTAGAGTTAATAAATTGGTTGGCGAATATGAGAAAATAACGAAATCGGAGAGGGATTTTCGTTCACGAAAGAGAAGCGGATTTGAGGCGCGCGAAGAACTCAGAAAACTCGAAGTCATACAAGAAAATATAAAAATTCAAGTAAAAAAAAAAAAACAGATTAGCCTTTTTCGAAATTTTTTCTCGGCCAGAAAAAAAAGTTGGCGGAACTATAGTTCCGTGCCAAGGGCGAAAAATCGACGGGGAATATCTCAAGGCCCATAAATAATTATCGCGCGGAAATATTGAGAATAAATGACGATTATTATTACTTTTTATGCAAGCCGAACGCAATTACTTGGCGGGAAATACTGTACAAAAAATGTGAAAGAAAAAATATGGTATGGAAAAAGATTCTCGGCCGAATGGTTCATCGGTGGAGAAAATGAAAATTTTTAATGAACAGCACCGTTCGAATTTTTCTGATTCGAATTTAGAGGGTTCGGGAGAGAATCCAGCACGAGTTTTCGTCTGTGAATTTCGTTTACGTTTTCCGTAGCCATTGACTTTCTACGGAGGGGCGGGGGCGGCGGTGGCGCGGAGGAATTGTCGTTACCAATCGAATTGGTACTTTTGCGTCGCACGGGCTCGAGACGCGGGGACGATTCTTTTTGTGGATTCGAGTTGGCAGGATTTTTCGGAGCCAGATTGTTGCCGGCACTTTTGGCCGCCAAATTGCTCGGAGAGTTCTTCGGCGTCAGATTGTTCAGAGCGCTTTTTTGCGGAATATTGTTGGCCGATGGATGCGGAGAAATTTTATTCGAGTTGCCGATCATGCTCGCGTGTTTGCTCACCGAATTGTGGAGCGGCACGTTATTTTTTGCGCTCTGGGAACTTGGCGGAGAACCGATCGGCAGACAAGTCTTTCTACGAGCGTTTCCGTTCGGAATCTCGTTGTTGAAATTCGTTTTTGCGCTCGCAGAAACGTTTTGCTTGCTGCTCGCCATGGACGCGTGAATTCCTGTCGTTATCCATTTCTCCACTTGCGCCTCGTGGGACTTTTGCAATATTTTACGCACGTCGCTGTCCTCGCCTCCTTCTTTCATTATTTCTTGTAATTTTTGAATCGTTTGATACAAAACTACCGGACTGACCAAACCAAAGTCGAAGAGACTGCTCATGTGCAGCACGAAGTTCCGGTACAAATTTTTCATCAACAATTCTTTGCCTCGAGTCTCCAAAAACATTTGACAGGCCAGCGGGATTTGGCAATCCCCGACGTAGCCGTATTTCATCACGTGCAGATTCCACATCTTCATCAACTCCTTCTCGCCCTCGTTCACGTCCGTAAAATCGTCGATCATCATCATTGTTCGCGTCTGCAACCATTTCGGATCGTTCTCACCCTCCGAATCGTTGTCCAATTCTTTTGGATAGATCGGCAGACACGTCACCGTGTGATGATACAATCTGCGCTCAAAATTTCTTCCGTTAATCACCGGCAACCTTTTTTTACGTTCCCGAAAAATCGTAAACAAAAATAATTTGAAAAAGTTTTCATTTTTTTTTTTTCGACTAATTCCAAATAAATATTTCCATTCTTTATTTTTAAGGATTGAAGATTTTCCGAAATTTCGAAATTATTAATAATTAATGAACTTTCATGAAATATTTATTGCAAAAGAAAATGCAATGACGAAGAAAAAGGAGCCGGCAGAATTTTTGCTGAGATTTCTTTTTTCCCGGCTTTTTTTTCAAAATTTTTTACCCAAAAACAAAAAAAAAGACATTTCCCCTTATTTTTTTAAGGGGAAATTCTCCAAGTCGAGGCTGGAGAATTTCTCCAGGGAAGTTTGCACGATTGAGACTTTGAAATCGGAGGGATTCAAGATTCGCTTAATTACCTGTTATGACCAGTAATATAAGGTCGTTGGCTCTCGAATTCGTTTTCGTCGAGTTCCAAAAATTCGGACAAGCTTGGCCTGGTTCTTTTTGGCCTACAAACAAGAATATTGGTAACGCTTGTCCGTCTGGTCGGTCCGGACCGCGAGAAGGCAACACCGGAAGGTTGCGATATCAATTCGTGAGGACTTCCCGCGTACGAGCCATCGTAACATTCGTTGATGGCTACGTCGATTCTCGCGCCTTGCGGAATCGGCTGAAACGAACGATTAAATCATTAAAATCGTGCCTTATTGCTTTTCGATAAATTTTTATATCATCGGACGTTGCAGGAAGTCTCAGAAATACAAAAAGCTTGAAAAAAAAAACTCGATCGTAAATACGATGGATAAAAAAAATTCGATAAAAGTCGAAATGAGCAGAATGTCATCGAATTTTGAAGATAAAAGAAATGAAAATTAATGGGACATTGAAAAAATGAAAAATGTTAAGTTGCGTTTCTTACCACGTATGTAAAGGTGAAACGAGAATGACATAATTTAAGATGCTTGAGTAAAGAATAAAGCTTGCCGCAATCCAAAGAGCACCAAGGACAATGGAGATCCTCGCATGCCTCGGTTTGTTGGCGGCTATTATTATTGTACAAGAATTGATATACGATTTGCTGTGTTCCACCCGATGTCTCGGTCTTTTCGACCGGCACCGACATTTTCGAGGGTGTCAACGGACTAGAATTTGGCAGTGACGTGTTGTTATTGTTGTTGTTGTTGTTGTTGTGATTCGTCGAGCATCGATCGAGTTCAGCTGATGGAAAAAAGAAAAAGAAATATTATTAATTCGTCTCCAAGAGAAATAATTTATTTTCCTCATAATTCAAAAAATAGCTTTTCGCGTGTCGAGCGAGAACCACTGAACCGATTCTGATGAATTTTCAACAGACATTTTTCATTTCTGACTTTGAAAATTGACCAAAAACTCAAAATTATAGATGAAAAAAAAAAATCGAACTACTAGTTTGGGAATTATTAGAAAAGGAACAGAACAAGCTGAGTCTGGGGTTTTAATTCCCAATAGAAAAAAAATTGCAGTCGTTTTCGTGAATATATATTCAATGAATTTAAAAGTTTCGTCGTTTTGATTATTTTATTGGACGAATTTTTTTGAGGATTTTAGAAAATGAACTCGAAACTAAATTTTTTGCCACAGGGGCAACCGTGGGAACTCGTAATTGGGCAAAAATTGGATTTTCCAATATGTAAAGAATGACGCACTGTTACCCGGTCGATTTTCTTTATTGTCGCCGTTGGGCAAAGGTCTGAGAAGTGTTGGTCGATCAACGAGCCCAAGGCTGGGTTCGGTCGTCCAACTGAGTCGAAACTTGAGAGTGGGGCCTCGACTCAAAACCTCGAAAGGTTCGCATTCCTTTATGTCGGCGATCGTCTCCCAAGAATTGTGCTTTTTCGGACTTGATCTGACGTTCGTTTGTACTTCCTGCAAACCCAATTCGTAATCACCGTCTGTCAACAGACACCGATTGTGTTTGTCGTATACGATTAATTCCGAGCCGTACAGCTTGACTTCCTCTCCGTTCGGTTTCATCGAACCCGTTGACGATTTGCGTCTTTTCTGTGCGGGTTCTGAAAAAAACAAAAAAAAAAACGAAAATATTAATTTTTCATCAAAAAAAACATGTCGTACGTTTGAAATTTCAAGTTTAAGGACTCGAGGATGAAAATTTTGCTTCGTCTTAAAAGAAGGATCACACGTAACTGATGGTAAACGAAAATTCAAACTTTGAGGGTTGAAATTTAGAAATAACGTTAAAAAATGTACCGTGCATCTGTCACAGGAATTATTGTTGAATCCATTGTCTACTTGTCAAGAGAACTTGTCAAGAGAATATAAAAGTCAAATTTTTTGAATCTTTATTCACAGGCTCTTGTGGTAGACACACTTTCCTTTGCAACTATTTGTATTTTTTGAAAATTGATCTTTCCAACTTTAGCGAACCAAAAACGAACATAAGAAAAAATCATTTCCACAGAAATCAACGTTGTCTTTAAAAATCCTTGTCACCGTTGAAGCTAACTGGGGAATTGATATTGAAACAAATTTATTTAACGTTCACGAGTAATAGCGACAACGTCATGCACCAGCTGGTTCGAAAAAACGTTTTTTAAAGATCGTTATTGCGTTAAATGCCAATTAAGCCCAACAATCAAGTTACACATAATTTCAATAAAAAAAAAAAGAAATTGTAATCGTTTCTTTGATGATCGACGAAAGCAAAAAAAATTTAGTTGCTTTTTCGACTCACAATTAACACGTGATCGTCCTTAGTGGATAAGAGAAAACTTAAATATCAAAAACTTTGTTTACCGTCTAAATCACAGTTATGTATAAGGCAGGCGTTGTTCGAAGTGCAATAAACCCTGAGCAAGAGCATATACGTTTTGGCGATATGTCCATTGTTGAGGCTGAAGGATTCATTGGGTATTGAAATTGTTGGAGCTTTCGGGGGTGGCTGATTTTCCGAAGGATTTATCGGTACCTCGCTCGTACCGACGGACACCTGTTGAAACAAAAACAAAAAAATACTTTGAGTGCGACTGCCACTATTTCGAGGTTGTGGAAAGATTTTCCTGACCGATCCACAGCCTTAACTTTGATAAATCGGTTTTTCGACGGTTGCAATTTATTTACTAGGAATCGGACTCGACGAGACTTAATCATTGATCGAAAATGTGTTGTGATTCCGTGAATTATAAAAATTCAATTTTTCGAGGTTTTTTCTCCAAAAATTCGCTGAAAATTGATTGAGAAATTTAAGGAGTAACGGGCGGGTATTTTTATTTCTAGAGTGCTCGAGTGTCAGTTTCAAAAACTTGACCAATCAAGAGAGCAAAATTTGATCATTCGCTCAAACTTTACGCCAACAACGAATTGTGTATTTTTCTAAAAAAAAAAAAAAAATTCCAATCAGTCAACTATGCCATAACGTACCTGCATAATCGGAGAGCTTACGTCTTTCCGTTTTTTGTGACAAATTTTCAACAACAAAGTTTCGACCTTCACTGGATCCTGGGAACTTTCGACTGAAAAAATAAAAACGACGGAGATGAAAATAATTTTCATTGTTAGGAAAGTCGTTACGAATATTTCCCAAATAATCCATTTTTCTTGAACGCAATTTCGTGAAATTTGATGTCGGTGTTACAAATCGATCGCCAATGAGGAACGAATATTCCAAATTACGAGAAAACTTGGACAAGTGTGTATATATTCGAAAACCCCATAAACGATGTTTTCACCATATAATTTGCTAATCAATAGATTTTCCTAGCGACCTTTCAAACGATCGACTATAAGCAATGAAAAAAAAGTTCCCAGCAAGAAAATTGAGAGCAATATAATGGCGAAATTTCCAAGAAATTCAGGGAAATCCATTAAAAAGAGTAAATGTCCTTACCTTTCTTATCGTAAAAGCCTAGGAAAGTCAAGGTCATGTAGCCACGAACGCCATTATTTTGTTCCTCATTGTTTTTCGATAATAATCTCTCCAAGATCGTATCGATTCTGAATCCCCGACGAGATTTGTGGGTTCGAGACATTCTTTGTCGCATATACGACAAATTTCTGTACAAGAAGATTGGCTGAAATGTACAAATAACAAAAAATTAATCAATTGAAACATTTTTTGAACAAAACGAAATATCAGTTGAAAATTGAATTCCCATGAAATGGGAAAAACGATATTGAGATGACGTTCGCAACGTTCGTAACGTATTAAAAAAATTAACATTTCGTCAAGAACAATTTTTTAAACAAATACAAAAAAATATTTATCAATAAACTTTGTTTTGTTTCCGTTGCTTTTAGTAGATTGTAGATATTAAAAAATTGAGAGGTCAAAAACAATGCTTATCGCAAAGTTATATCAGTTTCCATAAAACGACATTTGACCACATTTAATTAATTAATGTTCATGCAAAATGTACTTCATGTACTTCATGCAAAAACGATTTGCGATTTGGCACTCAACATCCTTACGTACAGTCTAAGAAATATCGATTTGCAGCCACTTACCGAAATTTGATTTCTGGTCCGTAGAAATCGGTAAATTTGTGTGGGTTCTGAAACAGAAAAAAAACAGCAATCGTTGAATAATCAGAATTACGTTTGGATTTCAATAAAAATGATTCATCGCCCACGACGTTTGAAGGATTTTTCAAAGGAAACCTTTGAGTCTTTCATTAACATAAAAAAATTATGTTAAAAAGTTTTTTATGTTAATGAAAGACTCTTTTTTTGTAAAATTCTTGAAGTTACTCAAAAATTTGTGAGGTCAAGTTTGATCAAATTTTCCAAGTTTTTTTTATGGACGTACGAAAACTACGGAAAACCCTTAAAGACAGTGTGGCGGAGGGTGTATATATGTATGTATAAATGTACATGTGTTGTATCGCGCGAGAGTTTCTTTAAAAAGTCGACAGATGGCGAAACATCGTTCGTTTCTTATGTGCAATGTGTTGCTTCGGATTCCATTTAAACTCGGAGTCGGCTGAAAAATTTGATCCTTCTGAGATTCAGAACGGGAGATGATGACTTGGTTTTTCTCGTTTTTACGAGACGCCTGCGCCGGCAACCTTGTTACGATTTTGCAGGCCAAACATCTCTGATCCCGTTTTATTACTTTTAGAACTATTAAGAACAAAAATCCCCGTGATATCACGTTCCACCGATAAGGATAAGTCGCTGGTTCGGCCGACTTCCGGTTGGAGAGAATTGTCGTATTATTTGCCAACTGCGATGATTGCAGAATCTGATACTTTCGAAATGGTCTATTGCACGCAGGAAAAGTTTGGGCAGCACAGAGACGATGCCGATTAAATTAATTAATAACTCATCAATTAATCTCCTGAATTTCGTCAAATTTTTCGAGTTTTTTTTCTGTAATATTTCGTTGTGACGAAAATGAATGGATTTCATTCTCGGAATCGAAAAATTCTTTCGACCCAAAATTCACGTTCTTTCGGAGAATGACTTTCGGACGGACGGACAAAACGACTTTATTTAGGATTCTTTCAAAATTTTGTATAAACGTTCTTGGCATTTTTCCCATCACCAAAAAGTTGCAAGAAAAAAAAAAAAAAAAAAGAAACGCAATTTCAATTTACACGCGTTTTTAGATGGGAAAAATAAAAAATTGGAAATTAAATATCTCAAATTCTAAAGGTCAGAAAATTTGTCTTCATAGGAGAAAACTGTTAGTTTTGGTGGCAAAAACGTTTATACAAAATTTTGAAAGAATCCTAAATAAAGTCGTTTCATGATAGTAATACCTTAAATTTTTTTTCTCATTAATTCGTGCACGTAATTACGGAGTAAGTGACTATGCATCAAAACCACAAAACTTGTGGCTACATCGGTAAGAATTTTTCCCGCTAAGTGCATCAACGTGCAATGCTGTTTCTATGAATGCACAGCGCAGAAGCGACGAACCTGAGGTCACACGTGATCCCTGCGAACGTACGAACCCTTCCATTGGTCGAGAAAAAATCTATTTTCGCGAAGATCGATTTTACGATCGGCATTATGTACGATCCGAAACATAATCCCTACGCCGGGGTCAACAACGACCCCGATCTCTGCCTCGTCATAAAACGTGATGACTCATGCAGCATTTTGTTCGGTATTCCACAATGAAGAGACTGGTGTAAAATGAAATCGCTCTTGACGAACATTTCATCGAGAAAACTCGACGAAACGAAAAAAACTTTGAAAAAAATGCAAAACGCAAGATTTTCGCGAGAAAAAAATCACGATTTATCTTAGGTATATTTGTTGAAAGGAAAACTGCAGCCAAGGAAAACAAAATTACCAAAGAAAGAATCAAGTTCGTATCATTGTTCGGGTCTTCCGGACCCCGTACCGTACTTTGTAGAATTTAAAACAATTTTCTCGTGGTAATTTAATGATATTTTCGAATCGCTCCATAAATTTCCTTATACCGGAAAGAACCGAGGATAATTTTTTCGATCTCGTGTTTATTCATTTTTAATCTAATCAACGCGCCAACTTAACGGAATCTGTTTTCCGGGAAAATTACAAAACGGTGCGGGAAAAACTGAAGAAGGCAGAGTTTCTTACGAAAAAACGTAAAATACGGCGAGCGACATCGCCTAAGTCACGATATTTGTTCTTTCGTTCGGGAACGTGGGAAAGGTCAAAATAACAGAAAAACATACGAAGCGAGGGGTGAATACGAACATGAATATCATCGAAACGAAGCAATAATGTCGGGAACGAAGAAAACGAGAAAAACACGAAAAATCGAATATGTATGAACAGAAACCATAAAGAAAAAAGGACGGAAGAACGAGGAAGGAATGAGAAAGACTCGGAATAAACAAGAAAGGAGAATGCAGCAGCAAAGTCGGGTTTTCGGTTGGAAAAATGAGTTTCGAAGGGCGGCGTTCGGGAACTAATGGAGGTTTTACAAGCCTCAAAGTTTAATGGGGATAACAAATGGGAAAAAGGGTTGAATTAAGTTGCAGAAATAGTGACAGGTGTCCGCGCGAAATCGAGGTGGGAGGTAAGTGACCCGACGCGCGCCACCGCGCCTGTATTTCTCTCTTTTCAGCACTCCTAATGGGGGTTATGTTGAATTAGGATAAGAGAACGAAGGAAAGTGAAATAAAAGACGATGAAAATGCGAAATTTACGATGGAGAATATGGGAAATAAGGGGGGAGGATCGTTTGGAAAAAGCAGGAAGATTTTGGATCGCGAAAGAGTGAAAATAATAAAAAGATTGAAAAGAGACTCACTTTCGAAAGCTTGCAGGAAGAGCTCATGATCCGCTTGTATCTGATCCATTCTCGGAGCTTTTTGCCCGTCCGCCTCTTTTTCCCTTTTCTTTGGCGGCATTTTCGTTTCCCCTGTATTTTCCCGTCCTTTTCTCAGCCTTTCCTCTCGTATTTATCGGTTTTAAACAAAAACACTCGCTCGAGGAAACACACACACCCACACACCCACACATACATGCACCCACGACGTATAATGGATCCCGCAACTTTCTAACACGTGAAAAATACTCGAGTCGGGAACGAAAACACACGCACACAGCCGCTCTCTCGCGCGGAAAACTGGGCCCCGATCCGGCGCTCTCGCGTCGCGATACTGACGAATTGCGCGCTCGCTCCCTTGCGGCACTTTTTCGCACTAAACACTGTCCATCCCCCTGTCCGGCGCAAACTCGATCCCTTCACATGCGCGCGAAATTTGATCTCGTTCAGATTTTTCGCCCAGCTTTCTTGCCACTTTTCTTTCTGTTTTTCCCGTGCAAACTTCTAGAAACGTTAATAGAAATTGGAAAAATGAGGCAAACGTGGTGCTTCGATAGAAAAAAAACCGAAATTTTTGAATTTTCCGCTTTCAAAATCCACATTTCCTGCAATATTGTTCAAAATTTGATTCTAAGTTTACAGGTTTGTTCATTTTCTTTCGATCATGTATTTAGCAGTTCCAGATTTCGGGTAGAAATGAAAAATTCAAATTTATTTCGATTTCCAAAATCGTAAAAATATTTCATGGGACTCTTTGTCGTTTTTCAAAAAATATGAAATAATATACATGTAGCTGAAACTTCGGGCAATTCTCCGATCGATATTCACAAGGATAAATAAAATTTCGGACGGAGATATTTTGAAAAATCATTGTTTCTGTGCCGAATTTTTTATTGGTCGAAGATCGAAGTGTGAGCGAATGAATTATTTCGAAAGATCGCTGTCCAATGAAAAAAATAGCAGCTCGTCAACACGAAAAATGTAACAGCGCCACCTGGAGTTCGAGTTTCGGTCACAGAGGTAGTTTTTATTGGTCGTAGTCGGGAATAGTCGTCTTTCCCGAAGTTGCTCGTTTTTTCTTCCCAATCTTCTTCATCATGGAGTATTTGGGTACGTGTGATAAAAAATAATTACAAATTTATTGGATTCTACAGTTTTGATCGCCCCGTCATTCAGCCTTCTGTCAGTTTTCATACGAAAAGTGTCGTTTCTTTTTTGAAAATTCATTCGATCAGAAAAACCCACAAATGTCTGTCTCCAAAAGTATGCAAGTCAGCCCATAACATCGCGATGACTTTTTTTTTTCAACTCAAAATTCTATTTATTTTTCTTACATCCGTTTCAAAATATCTTTCTTAAATTGAACGAAACCCAAGATTTCAATCACTTTTCCTCGCAAAATGCACGAACTTGTGTTTCTTCGTGATCCATTTGTTTGGGGTTAGGTTTTCACTTTATTTTGCATCTATATTCACGTCACCTGTACATTCCAGAAATACGAAAAATCGTAGAAAATCACGAAATTTTTGTAAATCTCACGAATCGTGACAAAACCTGAAAAATACGCAATTATCAAAAGTAATACCATCACAAATCGTAAAAAATCGTGAAAATGTTTTCAAAATAATCCTCGAATCTAGATCGTAATAAAAATCAATTCCACTTTTAAAAAAATGTGCAAACGTGTAAATATTTTACTTTCGAATCGTAAACACGAAAAAAAAAACGTAAAAAGTAGAAAAAAATGTCCAGTTGTTTTTTTTTAGTTTGTTTTCTTAATAACTTCGAAATTCGACGTTTTTATTGTTTCATTAGAAAATAAACGCAAAATGTGAATTTTGGCAGAAATTTTTTTTTTTTTTTTTTTTTTTTTTATTTTACAAAATTCAACTGGAAATAGTGCTGATGATTACTTTTTTCTTTAGGCATAGTGGAGGGTGAGAGCAACGAAAGCAATTGTCACAACTCATCGAGCCACAGTAACGAAGCGATAGAAGAAAAAAAAAGTGAAGAGAAAGATGGAAAAGTGACGCAGGAAAGTAGCGAAGAAAAAAAATTGGAGGGTAGCGCGTCACAAGAAAAACCAAGAGAGAGTATAGACTTCAAAGTAATTTACAACAAACGAAAAATCGACGTTAGCTTCGACCTCGATGGGACGATCGCCGATCTCAAGACCTATTTACAAAATATCATTACAGTGCCAAAAGCTATGCAAAAAGTTATGATCAAAGCTTTAGCCAAAGACGAACAGACTCTGAGGAGTTTAGGAGTTACGAACGGTAATTGCATTGCTCGACCGAGTTTTTCAAAAATCTCCAGATTTTCAAAATTTTTATAAAAATTACGCATTGTGATCTGAGAACGATAAAAAAATGTCGTCGTGAAGATTTTTCGCGAAAAATGAAAAAATTGGCAAAATTTATCTTTCTCAGACATCAATCGGCCGGAATAAATTTTCCTCGTATAAAAAATTTTTAAGAACAAAACAGAAACTTCGCCTTTGCCGAAATCGCAAAATAATAATCGAGAAAAGTAAATTTTTCAACGAAACAAAAATCCGACTAATTTGAAATAAGAACGAAAGCAAAAAATTGAATAAAAATTACAATTTGAAGAAAAATGTTTAAAGCTCTGAATTTTTTTTTTTTTTTATCGAGTCAACATTTTTTCTCAGGTACCAAAGTGATGATAGTTGGATCCAAATTGGACGACGTATTGGCAGTTTCGATTCCGACGAAGCACGAACTTCAGGACGAAGCAGCAGCAGGTGCTTCGAGCAAAGAACCTCTTTCCCAACAAAAAATACATCGCAAAGTTTTGGACAAAGGGATTCCCGAGGACGCAATGCCTGGGATATTAGAATCGAACGTACGTTTTTCAAATTTCATTTTTGCTACTTATCCAAAAAATACAATTATTTTTTAAATGTTTTATTAAAAATCATACCGAACTACAGGACAAACCGAATTGTCAATAATTTCTTTCGAAATCTTCTGGAACAACGAAAAAAACGTGATTTCCATCAGGACCACCGGATTTTGATGATTTGAAAAAAAAAATAAAAATTTTATTACTCGCAGGAACCACTGCCGAATTTTCCGCTTTCTGGAATGCTCAACAAGTTGGGCGGCAAAGTACGACTCACCTTCAAACTTGAACAGGATCAATTATGGATCGGGACGAAAGAACGAACAGACAAAATTCCCATGAACTCGATAAGAGCCGTTCATACAGAACCGATTCACGATCATCCCGAATATCACATAATGGTAAGGAGAATCGCGTTCGAGATTAAATTGCCAAAATCTGGGTTATTCCTAAAGTTGGACAGAATCAATTGGAAAAGTTGAGGTCAAGCCAGTCAAGTTTAACCCTCCGTGGTCACACGTTGTAGCAATAACGCGCTGGTCACACGGGGTCGAAACGACCCCAGCCATGTTTAAACGCTTGCCACGTCGCCAGTATCGTTCCGAACGACACAAAAAAATTCAGATTGCTAGTTCGAACCTTTCCGAATAAGAATATCGAGAAAAAAGAATTTCATCAAATTTTCAAAATGGCGAAAAAATATCAGCAAAGAAGCAATGTGCAAAAAAATCGTATCGAGCCCCAATAAATTGTAATTCTAGCTCAAAGTTGCGCTTGGGGTCATTTTGACCCCTGGTGACCACGGAGGGTTAACGCAAGAAATTAAATTAATCGACAGCAAATATGAATAAATTTTGAGAATAATTTTACAGATCGGTTAAATTTATTGATTTTTTTTTGCAGGCGCTCCAATTAGGGCCAACGGATGCCTCAAGATATTGGATATATTGGGTACCTGCACAATACACAAAGGCCATAAAGGAAGCTATACTCGGGACATGGGCTTATTTCTGATAAAAAAAAAAGGAAATGACAAAAAATTAACAGCTTCAGAGAAAGATTCAGAGAGAAAAAGGGAATCCGAGCCTTGCGAGCGACGCTCGGATATCACGTCAACATCGAAGGGAACCACACTGTGCTAGTCACGCTTTTTTTTTCATAAAATTAAGTCATAACTTATTTTTTCGGTAAGTTAAGTGAAATATTATTAACATGAATAATTGCTGGAACGTAAAACAACGTTGCTCAATCACCGAAAATGTTTGACTTTTGGCACGACCATTTTTTTTTCGTCAAATTTATTACGTGGTAAAGAAAAAAGACGAAAAAAGCGAAAAAATAAAATTTTCCGAATAAGGAGAAGTTTGAATTCTAATTGGTGTTCAGAGAGGACAGAGAGAGAGAGAGAGAGAGAAATTTTTGCTACAGAAAAAATTGTTGTCTCATCGCAAATGCACATTTTTATAAAATTCACAGAATCGTTCATCGCTCTTTTGCGATTTGATGCGAACTTCATTTTTCTTGAGCTCCAAGAGGACGCTTTTGTTTGAACATTTTAAAAGACGAAAAAATGTTGAATGTCGATGAATTTCCAAACGAAAAATTCGAAAGAGTCACATTTTGTGCTGCAAAAGTCGAAGGAAATACATTTCGTATTGCATGCACTGCAAGAAACGAGCGAAATTGTCGACGTCAACAAAAAAAAGAGTTCATTTATCATAAAAAAAAAGAATTCATTTAAAAAATCGTTTAATTTATGGAAAATATTTTAAAGATAAGCTCCGATGTTGTTTGCATACGGAATCGACGGTTTTGAAAATACGAGTGTCTGAGATTTTCGATATATTCATTTTTCATGAATAAAGAATTTTTTCATATTGATTCTTACTAAATAAATCATTGAATTCAATTATTATATATTACTTTGCCAAATCATACGTTTCATCGGTTCCAATCACCTTGGACGATTTTTTGCACTTTATTAACAAGTTCTCATCGATCATTCCTTTCCCAAAAATTGTTTCGCGGACTTCCAACGCTTCTTCTTCAAAATTGACGATTTTTTTCTATATCCGGCGTTAACCAAGTTCGCACATCCAACAAAAATGTTTTTTTTTTAAGGTAGTTCTATCGTTTGTTAAAAATCTTACGAATCATTTGAAAATTTTTTATTATGTAGAAGTCACAGTTATAAACAAATGCTCGAATTTTTAAATTGATTCACCATCTAGTTTGTTAGATAAACGCTATCAAAAATCATTCTTCTGGGGCACGTTTCCTATACTTAACACGTGAGAGACTGTGACTTCAGTCACATATATAATTATCACAAGAGAACGGAACTTACCATTTTCTCGAAAAAAGAACATAATGTTCTTGACTATATAAAAATCATTTAAAAAAAAAATGAAAATTTTTGACCATCTAGTTTCGGATTTATCGTCCTTCAAAAGTAATAATTTGCACTCGACACTGAACGTACAGGGGAGCGATTGTGATGATGCGGCAACAATGTAAGGCGACAGTTGACCAAGATGCGCGCGAAATTTAAATCGATCGAGCCGAAATGTTGTTTCTAGCAAGATGAGGGAAAGAATGTTTTGTGTTTCTGAACGATTGAAAAATCTTTATCGAAATTATAATGAAAATATATAAGATATAACCTTTTATTATAGAAGAACAGAGTATTAATGAACATTATACATAAAGACAACATAAAATAACGAAAAGTCAACATTTTTCGATATACTTAAGAGTTTAAAGTTAAGACCTGCTTTGCAGGTGCGATATTATCTTATCGATAATTTTTTTCACTTTGGTAACACGTGGTTTATTCCCGAATTGCAGCTTCTCCACCTGTTGAGTAAACTGTTGTCAGAATTTCGAAATCGAACCCAGCGCTTGCTATTCTTTTGATAATTTCGTCCGAAACTACGCCTTTCAAATTTTCCAAAGACGGTATACAAATTTTCATTAACACTGAGTTTTTATATAGTTTACAGTGCAAACAAAAATCGTCTTTCTTGATAAGCAGATGACACAACTTCTCTAAAATTGCAACATCAAATAATGCTTCGTAAAATTCGTCAGTTGTTTTCAATTTCAAAAAATCACGTGCCAACGTCTCCAGTTTAAACATTTCATTCTCTTTTTTTCTTTCGGGTAAAACTTTTCGTAAAATCGCCAAGCTTTCTGCAAATCCCGCGATCTTTTCAAAATTTGGAATCATTCCATTTTTGATAATATACCGAAGCAAATGAGCAGAATCAAACGAAACATTATGGGCTACAAGAATGCAAGGTTTCGACGAAAAGCCGATAAATTCTCCAAATGATTCTAAAGCGTCCCACGGTGACAGCGACGGGACTTGTTTGCCGTTGAAATACAGATGTCCCTTTATGAACTTTAATTCTGTAATTCTGGACGCAGTAGAATCGATAGCTTTCGATAGATTGACGTACACGCTGAATTTTCGATCTTCAAATTTTGCTGCAATTTGCAAAATTTCTGATTTTCTCGATAACCCAGACGTTTCGAGATCGAAATAGATTATGTTGCAGTCATCCATACCACAATTTCTCTCGTATTGTGTCCCTTCAGACTTTTCCATTGATTTTCTACAAGTTTCTTTCTTTTGAGCGAGTAAATTTCGACGTGCTTTACTTGAAGGCAGTTTTGCCTTTACTGATCTCTTTTTTCTCTTCTGGTCCAACTTCTTAGTGAAAGATTCGGTATATTTTCCAGGAGAAAGATTCAAATATTTTGAATTGACGTTCAAAATATATATTTCTCTATCGTTTTTCGTGCGCACGGTGCTGGCTAATCTATAATCCGCCGCTTCACTCAGACTATAAAAAAAGTTTTTCTTCGTTTTGTGAGCCATCATGTTGTTAAAACTTTCGTTAGGCTGACTTGATGCGACAACCGAAAATTTAGCAGCGTTGCCCGCTTATTTCTCGAATATTTCCGACAATTTTGCGTATAATTGTACGTTTTGTAGCACTATTTTGTGCGGCTCTTTGCACCACGTTCCGCAATTTTCATGACGACCGAAGAAATGCTCGGGAATATTGCGAAGACTTTTGGCTAAGTTGACGCTGTCCCCGTTATTTTGCGCCAAAGCGTAAGAAAACATTTCTTTTAATGGGGAATAACTTCCTTGTCCCTCATTTCTTTGAAATTTTTCTTCAAATCGTATAGGGCGCTCATAAAATTTTTGCGCAGATGATTTGCATCAGTCAATTTATGGACCGACTGAGCATTGCCTTGTCTTACTGCAGCGATTGTTGAACTATCCTCGTCACCGATAAGCACTTTGACGTTTAATCCAGTTTCTTTGAGGAACGTACTGTCATTGACCAGAGTTGCTCCTACATCAGGCTCCATCGCCTTAGCACTATCAGAAAAGTTTTGTCGGCAATCATGGTCGGATTTATCGTGACCACTGATGCAACGTTTGCATTTCCTATTAGGCGCTGCAAAATCTAAAACTTTCCCACTTAGGAATCCGATTATGGTACCATATCCATTTAAGCTATTATAGCTCCGTCCGTTGCCGCGTTTGCTCCAACCCATATCATAAGATAGGATGATGTTGACGATATTTCCAACGGCGGCATCGAATGTTTTTCTTTTCTCCAAGGCATCTTCTGTACCTTCAGGGTGCTGAACGTCAACATTAGTTGAAACTGTCAGAGACTCCATATATGGGAAGATCTCTCGGACTAAATCTTTTGGCCTAATTACGGTAGAGAAAAAAAGAAAGAGAAAATCTGTAGGATCCATGAAAAGACTATAATGCACAAAAATTGACGATTGTTCCAGTTTATTTTTCGACATCAACTACAATTGATGAATTACAAGTATTAGGTAAAAAAACGTCTTAAAATAAACCAGAAAATAAATTAAAAATAATAAAAAATAATTAAATTATAAAATAATAAATTGAAAAAAAAATTAAAAAAATAAAAAAATACAACTAGAAAATAAAATACGTCACAATTATTTATATACAAAATTCCTTTAAGAATAGCTGTAAAATGCTATAAAAATCTCATTATTAATTTACACGATTAATCTGATTGTTGCTGCTCTTGCTTTTCAATACTTGGTGTCAAAGCACTGTATCGTTCGACAATCTATAAGAAAACAAAAACAAGAGTAGCGACAGCGAAATTATGCCCTGTGGAGGAAATTAAAAAACTTGCTATACCGTTGTGGGAGATAATTAACTTTGATCCACCGTCGAGTTTTCTTTTGACTACAAAAAATTGTCTATTGAAGAAAAATAAATAAAAAAATAGTTGTAAATACAGAGCAAAGTATCTGCGGTGTACCAAAGTGGATCATGTTCTCAACCGCAGCAGAAAATTTGGTAATTTCTCTTCTCCGCAGTACATAGTTTCATGACCATCACTCATTCTGCGAAGAATGTCTTCTCAATATCCTTTACTCATCGAAGCCAATGCTTTTGTTACAAAGCTTTACTACGCTGAGGAAAAAATATGAAACTTACATCTCCTGACATAACTTGTCGACATTAGCTATCACTAATTGTTTTTCTTCCTCCGCAGCTTTCCGACATAAGTCCTTCGCAGCAGCTTCTATAGCTAGTCCGATTTCCCGTTCGTATCTCTTGTACAGGTTTGCTGATATCGGAGGAACATTCAAACAGGCCAATAGCTTGTTCAAAGCGGTTTCCCCAATGCCGGAGTGAACAGCACCTGAAAAAATATTTGAGATACTTAGTTTCTACTTAACTAATTTTTGATTATAAAATAGCATTCTATAATTTATAAGAATAATTTACTTACCCAACACAGCTTTCTTATTGACGTCGGCTCGATTTTTATTTTCTCCTGTGCCATGCATTTTTCCGGTGTGCACTTGGGTCAATGTTGAACACTCTTCGCAGGAAATGTTTAATATGCAGTTCAAACCCATTCGCGTTTCCTCTACCGTATATTCCTCAAGAAAATATCTTTCTTGCATTTGATGCATTTCAAATGTTCCCAAAAATATTGTATGTCAACAATACGTCTTCCGTCAAACGTAAATTTGAGGTTAGGTGGGGAACCTGGTGCGTTTTTGGAGAGATGCGCTTCACGCATAGCCGCTACGGCTTTCACTTGTTTATCACGCACTTTTTTCTTAATAAAACGACCCTTCAGCCTCATGCTATCTGACATTTTTTTTCAATTTCATAAAACTGCTAAACTGTTTATAAAAGCTGGGAATTGCGCTGTTGCCACGTTCAGTGCCGCTATGTGTCTATGTATGAGAGCCCATTCATATATGACAATTCTAGAGGCGTACAGTCTCCGTTAAAAGTTTTTGGCCTACAGCGGAATCTAGAAATAGGATGTAACTATACGGAGCGGGTAAAACTTTTGGCTCATATGTATACCGATAGAACTACCCTGCTTACTGTGCCATTTTTTTCGCAAAATACAACTTTTCAGGAACGTTCTCTTGTAATTAAACTCAGTGATAAAATTCTGACCGAAAAATGTTTATTTATCAAAAGTTTGAATTTTCAATGATTTTTTTTTAACAATTTCAATCGATATTTCGATTTTTTTTAATTTACCGATTTTATGACGCTCTGTTCGCTGATACGGTCGCAGCAAAGATTCATAAAGAATCAAAATGGATCCGGCACACCTCTCTTTCGAGTAGCCACATTCAGAATTAATTGTTTTTCGGAATTTTTAGTACATTTGCTTATCATCGAATCACCAACAATATTTGACATTATTTAGAAAGCTTTGACCTTGAAGTGAACGTTTTGTTTATTGTGGTTCCGAAAAATTGCGTTTCTCCTATTGAACGTTGCGAAGCAGCAACTGAGTTCAACACAAGACGCTCAAACGCGGTCGAAACGATTCTAACCTTCTGTCCACCACGAAACGTTCTTCGGATCGGACAACGAAGTTTCGGGCTGCACTATTTTCTCCGGTTTTTAACAACAAAGAGAATGGTGTACACTAATGTTGTATTTGGTGAATATTTACTGAAGAAAATTGTACGAAACGAGAAAGCGTTTCGAAAGTATTTTTTTTTTCACGTAAAAAAAAAAATTGCAATGTCTTCAACTCTGTTTTCCTTTTTCTCCGTCGTCGACTTTTCTTCAAAAAAAATTGTTATCCTTTTGTTTCCCTTTTTTATCGCCCTCGAGTCGTACCGAAGGGAACAGAAACTTCACCACTCTTTTCGTTGATGTTTGTCTCCTTGAAAGTGTCGGTGAAGCAATTTCCCAAATTTTTGACCTTGGAGTCCCAAATTAGTCAAAACTTTTCATAATTTTATTCCGTTTTTTTTTTCACCCAAAACATTCAACGTTTCAGTGAATTTATAAATTTCGAAATGTTCGTTTTTTTCCCTTAAATTTTCATTAAATGAAAAGTTCGATAATTCATTCGATGATTACGAAGTTTTGAATATCAGTTTTTACTGATGTTTTTTCATTTGCATCGTTCGTAAAGCATTCTACGTCGATGTGTTTTTGTCTGCGATACGAAAACACGAAAGCACGTTTTCGTAGGTTTTTTTTTCGTTGGGCCACGATGCTGAAAAGCGCGGGTGTAATGAGATCTATTTGTCGTTTCTCAGAAAAACGCCCAGGCATCTGTTTGTCACGTGGAATGACAGGAAACTGCTCGTTGCACGCTGAGAAACTCGAAGAAGGAGGGAGAAGTGGGAATATATGTAAGAAGCCAGTTATATTACGTCGCATTTGGGAGAGAAAAAACAAAATAGTTATCCAGTTCATCGGTGAGGTTAGAACTCGACATTTCAACAATACGAGAAAAGAAAATCACGGCGTTCGTAATCGTTAAAAAACAATAGATCTTGGCGAATGGAAATAATGATGAAAAGAATCGAATTTATCATTATTATTCGCCGTATACGTGGCTCCAGATCTGTTGCGCGTGAGTGGCGGAAAGTGTAAACATCTCGTCGTATATCGACCCCAATCGCGACTGACTTTCTACGTGTGGAAACTCGATGTTTTTTCAAACTGTGCTGCGAATCGTGATCGAACGTTTTTTTTTCTTTAAACTGATCGCGCGTTTGGACATTTTTCGTTAATTTCAAAAACATGCAATTCTACGAAACTATCGTGCATCGAAGTGATCGTTACGAATATCGATCGAGCGATATCGATGACTTCGCGTTTTGAGCGGTTCATCATTGTTATTATATGTTTCTTGGTCGGTTTTTTCGGTGGGAGATGCAAACGAAAACACGAGATGAAGTTTTTGCTGATAATTTGACGCTGTAATTCAATTTTTTTCAATTTTTAATAAAAATTAAAAAACGCTTCTGTAGATTTTTGCGAAATCATTTCTCGGGCATTTCATGAACATTTTTTATTTTTATATCGAACGCGCACTTGGCATTCGCGCATCGAAAGCGTATTTCGTGATTTTTAAATTTGACTAACGATCCTCGACAATCAATAATTGACCAGAAAATATTTCAACTCCGTTTCAAGGACGAAGAGGCAGAGAAAAAAAATGTCACTATGAAGTTTGAAATATTTGAGCCAATAGATTGTTCGTTTTGACGAAAATGCTTTTTAGATAATATTCGAGGAGAAAAATGAATCATTTGGAAAATATGAAGGGGCATGAAAAAAGTGGATTTCTGGGATGACGTGCAAAACAAAATGGCCATCATGAAAAAAAAGGAAGAGAATCTGGAAATAATTCGAGAAGCGTTTCTCGAGTTGAATTTTAATTTTTTGGCAGCCGGAAATTCTCTCGAGACGTTGAAATTGATCGTGAGAACGGGAAAAACTAAGGAGAGGGGAAACAAATTTCTACTAGTTTGGTCGAAAAAAATAATAGTTGTTATTTTGTTGTCAATATTTTTGGGATCGATGGTGGAAATGGAAATTTTGGAAAAAATGAAAAAATACTTTTCGGCGAGGAGATGTTTGGTGGAGAACAATTACGTCGTGTGGGAACTAACGAGGCCTGTGTCGAATTGCAATTTCTGTCGTGACATTGGCGCACCGCTGGTTCTGCCGAATATGACCCGAGCTCAATTTCAAGGTCATGCTTATTCATCGCGTCCGATCGTCGTGAAAAACGCAGCGGCCCATTGGCCAGCTTCGAAAATATTCAACATTCCGTTCTTTCGCAGTATTTACGAAAATTTCGAAGACGCTTATCGATCGATCGACGAGGAATGCCAATTTTTACAATTTAAATCAAACTTCGAATATCTACGCGATGTTTTAGAAATGAGCGATAAACGCGCAGCCAAACATTCCGGTGAAGAATCCTGGTACGTTGGCTGGAAAAACTGCCATCCTGAAGTTCTTCGAATTTTAAATCAATTCTACGATCCGCCGCAATTTTTACCTCACGATGCCGAAATTCCAGCCACCAATTACATTTTCCTCGGATACGACGAGGGCGCTGTTATGCACGTACGATATTTATTCCTTATTTTGCTTCCTCTCAGACCCAAGAACTCACGGCGCAGGGCCGAAAAATGCTCCAAATTTATTGAATCCATTATTATTATTGTCATTGTGACTAAAAATCGTGCAAAAATAATTTTAGGGGCGCGTGTTTTTTTCGCCGATTTTTCTTCCATTTTTTGAGCCAATTTCTTATTTTTCGTATTTTTTTTTTTTTTGTAATTTCGTATTTTTCAAAAGTCTGTCAATCTTCTTTTTATGAACGAGATGATACAATTGTTGAAAAAATGTTTGAATATAGTTGGATTACATACCTCGTCTCATGTGGCAAGGTCAAATAATTGGAAGAAAAACATGGACCGTGGCGCCAACGCCGGAGTGTGAAAACGTCTGCCGAACGTTCAGCTTCTCCGTTGATACAGGAGACGTCGTGCTGTTGGACACGAGAATTTGGTATCATGGGACTCGCGTGGACGATGGTCTCTTTAGCCTGACAATCACCTCCGAATATGGTTGAAATTTGATCATTGTCTCAATCCATCATTCCATTTTTCTCAATCATAGCTCAATTTTTGTGTTTCCATCAAAACTGAAATATCATTAACGCGATGGTGATTATTTTTCAGCGTTTCGAAACATTTTTCTTTACGATTCTAGGATTTTTTGATCAATCGAAATGCAGCTGATTAGGTTATCGATTTATAAGCTTTTTACCTTGAATAATCTTAACCTGCTCAAGATTTTAATCAAATTCATTGAATCATCACCCATTAGATTTATTTTTGTCAACTCACGACGACGAGCTTGAGAATCTCGTCTTACGATTGAAATAGCAACGAATAAGTTTGAGTTTTCACTAAATCATAGGAAACATTTGTAATGAGCGTGAAAAATTGGTAAACATTCAAAGCAACGCGGATTTGCTGGGAATTTTGATGAAATCATTGAAATATCGCGAATGAACGATTGTGTGAGTGTATGGGCTGTACCTTACGAAATTTTGACAAAAGGCAGCCATCGGGATCATACGAAACCGTAAAATGCTCCTGTGTCCAGTGAACATTTTGCCAAAACATTCTTCGAACTGTGCCAAAGACTTGAAGATTTCAATGATTCCTTAAAATATTTTTAATCGGATATTTTTAATTGACCGAAACTGTCATTTTTATTTTTGTTACTTAGTTTAATATTTTTTAAATAAAATATACAACGTTGTCTATCGGTTGAAAATCAGCGATCGAAGTATCGCCAGAAAGCTTATTTGTGAAGATATTTTTTTCATTTATTCGTCAGAGGTTCGTGCCAAAAAAAATTCCAATTTTTAAGATTTAATTAACAAGTAGATTAATTAAAGTTTCGAGACGTATTTTTGTCTCGTAATCGTCCAGCAGCTTTTTTAAGGAGTTTCGGTGGGCAAATCTGAATTTTAAGAAATTGATCAAATTTGGTGATAACCTTCTCCAACATTAAGTGCGAAAACACAAATTTTTTCATCTGTCTAGTTACGGAGAGTAATTCAGCATGCCCGGAATATAGGTATATTTATATGGATGAAAACGTCATGCTTATACACGTAAACTTCAATGTTCAATAACTCGAGAACTGGTTAGAAGAAAAATCTGAAAAAAAAAGTAATGAATATATCCACAAAATTTTATTAAAGTCTAATTATTTTGAAAATATTTATGTTTTTAATATGGTATCGCCGGTAATGAAACGCCTGAACAGTCGTTATGGGGAAACTCTGTTTTTCTTTGTTTCGATTCAACTTTCGAAACATGAACGAGTTCACGATGAAAATTGACTAAAAAAATATTTTTCTGCTGTAGAACAATGCAACCTCAAGCCGAATTGAGAACGAACGTAAACGTGGTGCTCCATAATTTATAAATAAACAAAAAAATATTGTACAATTTTTACTAATTAAGCAAAGTATTTGTTTTTTTTTTAAGTTGTAAATTTTATAGCCAATTGGGAAGATGTCCGCCACATATGTCATTTATTGTATAGGTTTTTCGTAAATGTAAGAAATAAATTCGTGTAAATGAAAAATACCTCAAAATCTCGTTTGCTGCATAGATTTTTATACGTGTATTATTTTGTTTTGTAGCCAAATAATATTACACTTGTTCGTCGTTGAAAAAACTACATACTCATCATGTGTACACAGATATTTTTGTACAATGAACAAACGCGTAAATAAATAAAAAAATCGAATCGATTTATTTATCTATGAAAAAGATTGGAATAAAATTGACAAAAAAAATGGAAAAATGTCGAGGGTTCGTGCGAAGACGATCTTGACATTTTTTTGGCCATGCACTCTGGTTTATTTTATTTTCTTTTATTTCTGCGTATTTGTCGTTTTATTTAGTAAAGATCGCAGCGATACGCAGTAGTCAGCAGGACAATTGTTCGCAATAAAAATTCAGATGTACATAAATCGCAATAATGTACGAGAAATTGAATCGACGAATATTTGCCTAATGATATTAAAAAGTTTCAAGGTTCTCGCTGTTTTTTCTATCGCTCCTTCGATCTTTTCCTCGTGCACGAAAAATATTCAATAAGATGCACATATTTTTCTTCTCTTTTTAATAATTCGAATGCACATTTTGTAGAGTAAATTCAACAATTAACGATCGGAATGCACTTGACTACATATCGAATGCAAAATACTACAAACAACATATAATTTATTGAAATGCCGTTGCGTGAGCACTTTAGAATACTTTTCATCTTTTTCTTTGTTTTTTTTTTAAGTTAATTTTCTCCCCGTCCTAGACAAATTCGCGTCTCATTTCAGCCTCACTGGTCCTTTTTCGCCGTTGCTTGCTGGAAACTCGGTGGGCTCTCCTGAAATCGTAGTCGAAACAAAAAACAAATAACAAAAATTGTTCAACTTGCTCAAATAATTGACAATTTTTTTTGTCAATCGCAACTATTCAATTGGCTCGATCGATTCATTCGGATTCGTGAATTTCTGCGAATAATTAAGTTTTAATCCACTTCCTTTCATTAAATTGATCGTTTCCGATCCGTTCATCAAGTTTTTATACTCCGAGCACACTTTTTCTCACGGAATCATTTAATGGAATAATCTCAATGCTCGTATCCCACGAGACACACTTTCTAGAAAATTATAAACTCGTATCTGCCTTACGAAACTGAACTGCGGACGCAGTAGCCACTAAGGAATCGATTATTGCGAGAAATCTTTATTTTCCTTCAGTATCTTAATTGTTTCAAATTAATTAATGCAAAAGTTTGAAGTTTTTAAGAGACATTTTTTTTTATCATGGTTTTTCGTACAAAATCGTTTTTTTTAATTTTTTTTTTTTATGTGCTGAATAAAATCAATCGAGCTCATTGTAATCGATGATTGGAAAAAAAACTCACATAATATGCAGGTGGTGGTACGTAGGCGCATTGTGGTCTATTAGGATCGTAGTACGCACTTTGCGCAGCTTCCGCAGCCTTGGCATCTATTCGCAAAAGAGTAAAATCAAGAATTATGAAGTTATTTATTCAAATGTTTTCGGCACTGAAAACAAAAACAGCACGTTTCAATTCCCAGTGGATTTTACGCACAGGGATAAATCCTCGATGCGTTGAAATTGTTGCAGTCGGACATGTCGAACAATAAATAAATAACTGAATGAATTTCCAAGTGACAATGTGAAATATCGAGTGTTTTTTTCTCTAGAATTAAATTTGATCGGGAAACAAATCGAGTTGGCGATCCAAGTGCGATTAACTTTCACTGCTCATTGCTTTCTGGTACACACGGTTAGGCAAAAACTGCTCACGGACCGCTTTTCGCGAAAATATTTTGCCATTTTTGTCCTTTAGGGTTGCAAGTATTTCACAGGTTTAGCGTTTCGTTCTACGCCTCAACATTTTCACTATTTTTTCGATCGTGAGAAAAATTTCGTAACGATCGAACGCTCGGTCAAATTTCTTTGTTTATTTGTTTCTTTTCGCGGGAACTTATTATTTTCGCAGTGCACGAATATCGACTATTTATTTTTGGTTCTTTCGCCCGGACTTTCGTGCTCGTCTATTCGGCAGGACTGGAAGATTAAATAATGAGTGGGCTCAGTGAAAGCAAATCTTACCACCTTCAGGCCCAAAGATTCTATTACGCAACGATTCTATTGCGTAAGGTAAAAGAAAAATGAAAATAAAAAAAAAACACACACACACACACAGAAGCAAGATTTTGTAATTTCGTGACTAAAAAATTCGGTTCAATTAAAAAACGCGATCCCGACCTCCGTTATTGGCAAACTTTGGATAATAAAAAAAAAAAACAAATTTATTGTTTATTGGGTTAAAGAAAGTTTTCTAAGCGAGCAGATCGAGCGAAAAAATTTGTCTCTCCTCGTTTTTTATTCCGGAAACATTGACTAAGAAAATTCGAACTTTTTTTATTGTTAAACCGAGACTACTGTTGAAAGTAATAAAAAATTAAAAATTGGGTCAAATATTGAAAAAGATGATCGTGAACTTTGATCGTATTCAATTTTTGAGAGGATCGGTTTCGAAACAAAAAAAATGGGGAAAAGGAATTCCTTAAATGGAGAAAAAATTTATATGGACACTTGCCATCGTCTAAAATGCGAAAACGCGTTTAAAAACTTTTCAGATCACGAATCCAAACTAGTGCTGTTCGAAATCTGTAAAAATTCGCAATTCTTTGTCCTCGACTTGAAAAAAAAAGTAACTCCTGAGAGCAGAATCGACTGGATTGTCTTTTTCTAGATCAGGAGCTGGTAACCCGTTGCATACACGTGCGTCTGATCTGACGCGCATCGTCGAACCACAGTCCGTGGCGTGTACAGTCCCAGCCAAAAGTGTTGTCTCCGATAGGCGGGAAAAATTGATATTTCCAAGTGGCAATGATGAATATTTATATCTTCAAATACCTTGGGTAAAATAGGCAATAAAGGGTATAGGAATACGGAGTGCAGAATGTGTGAGGAAGAGGCAGAAACGTTACAACATGTGAGCGAATGTGTGGAAGTCAAAAGAGCGATGAATGACAGGAAAGTTGTGGAAAATCTGGAAAAGTGGTTGAGTGATACCAGTGGAGAAGGAATTAAAAGAAAAATAGAGGAACAATTGAACAAGGAGCCACTGGTAGAGCTTCGTGACTATTTCCGACGATTTGAAATGATGGAAACGGAAACAAATCACGGCTGTACGGGGAATACCGGAGGGAACTCAATGTAAAAACCCGCCAAGGGTATACTGACAGTAATAAATATTTATATCTCCAAATACCAGAGAATGCTAAGCTGATGAATTTCAAAGAGGAATGCACGAAAAAAATGGTGAGTTTTGAGGAAAAACGACACTAAAAATATGAAAAACGATAAATCTTCGAAATTCTAGCAAAAAAAAACACAACGTCGATAAATTCTGACTGACATTCTGATATTTCGAAACTAGTGACCGCTGTTCAGCGATTTCATTTGGCAGGTTATTTCGTTCAAATGAAAAACAGCAACGAATTATTTAATAGTAATATTTAATAATGCATTGTCGAGTATATCATCGATTCGTATAAAGCGTTTCGTTGTTTATAACAGAAGGAATGTATCCTTTCGTAACAATCTATATATTTTCGCTATTTTCTAAAATCATTTATAACTCATTGAAAAAAAAAAGTGCAGTGTAGACTTGCCGAGAAAATCATTTTGTTCCATTCAATTGCTTTCGACAAAAGACGAGCCTGTCGTTTGAAAATCAAAATTCGGTTGAAGCAGGAGCCGGAAAAATATGTTTAGCACTAGTAGAAAGATTTCCGAACAGGAAATCGACGTCGAGATATTTTTCGAACTAGAAATGCGATCACGTGATAAAAAAATTTACTCCAATTTCGAATCGAATTATTTCGAAATTGGGTTCGCTTAGGCGAAAGACTAGAATTTTAAAAATTCACATAAAGCCGCACAGGGAGCGACGAAAAAATGAAACAAAGAAAAAAATTTTGAAAATATTCTAAAGGTTTTTTTGGAACTCATCAGATTTTTCGCGATTTGTTAAATCGAGTTTGTACGATTTTTGAATCGACTGAAGCAACTATCGAACGTGGATAATCGATACTCGAAAAAATCGGAATGGAACAATCGTTGCACGCATAGATTTAGTACGGAGGCGGATACGGATTGTACATTCCTTGCTGAGGATAAGGTCCGGTGTGGGTGTACGGGCCGGCTTGCGGATAACTCGAGTACGCCGGTGGAGTGGGTGAATAATTGTTGTAATTCGGTTGGCCATAACCGGGATACGCACCTGCTTGGGACATCGTTTGGCCATTGTAGTTCGGATTGGCCCATCCAGGGACGCCGTTTTGTTGAGGCGGAGCAGGAGCACCCCAGGCCGGTTGCTGGACACCAGCGCCACCCCATGCACCCGCTTGTTGTTGGGGATTCCCTCCGCTCGCGTAGCCTTGATACGGGGCATTGATTCCCGGATATGGTGGTGGCATGTCCGTCATATAAACGCTGTTTGCTATTTTTATAAACAATCGTTATTATTATTAGTAAAAATTCATATAAACTTCGACCCTTTGCTAAATCCCCTTTTTCCTACATTTTCATTGTGGCGCTCGTGTCAAAGTTCATTCTCCAATAACGAGGAAAATGGCGTATGACAAAAAAATAGTCGGTAATTATTTAAAGATGAAAATTCTCTGAGGCAAAAGAAAAGTTTTCGTGGATCGAAAAATTGGGGTCGTCCGTGAAGTCGTTGTCATCGGGGTCATCGGAATTATTACTCGACTTCGTAGTCGTTGATAATCATCAGAACTTTTGATAAGGGATTTTGAAAAAAAAAAAGAAGTTTTTTGTAACGATAAATTAGAAAAGGGATTTTCCAACCTGGAGGAGCCTCCGGGAAAACATTAGTCGGCGGAATCCATCCGTAATAGCCTGTAGGAGCAGCTTGATAAGCCGGTGGTGGCGCTGCGTACCAATCCGTCGTTGGGGGTTGGTACGGCGGTGGAGCATCGAATCCAGGACCGTTTCGTTGAGCTAACAATCGTTGAATAATTTAAGAATAAATAATGATTAATTAACAGAATTTTTTAACGTAAATCTCGATCTCCTGACTAAGGAGAATCCAGCGTTACGATTCATCCAAATTCTGGACTCGAATTTCTTACATTAGGCGGAGAAAAACGTTTTTCTCTTATTAAACCTCAACCCGTGAGCCGTGATCGTTTTTTTCCGGCCTTTTTTGCATCATATTTGCTTGATATTTGATGAAAAAAAAAAAATTAATTAGAAAATAATTTTAAAAAAAAATTGTTATTCTCGCTTCGAAAGTACAGTCTCAAGATTGCCCATGAATTTTTTCACATATCTTCACTTGTAATTGCCAGTGTGATAGCGCGAAGACCCCGGTTCACGGAAATAAATATTTTTTTTTTTTAATATATATTTATTAAATATTAAAAAAATGAATTTACCCATAGAAGCAGCTCGCAACATGGCCTGCCCGAATTCAATGGCGCCGCCGCTCTTGAACTGCAGTTTGAATTTACATTCGCCCATCCAATTACCGCTGGGTTGTGCCCTACATTTGCCCTTGATATAATTAGCCCCAAACATCGGTTGGTCAAGCTCCACCTCGCTCAGAGTAATAAACGGGAAACTGAACGATTGCATTTTTTCTTTGTGATCTTTCGCGTTGAATATCATTCTGTGAGTCGTCAAGTAAAGACGTCCACGTTTGGTTCCAATGAATTCCGGCTGCTCTTGACCGTGAAATTCCATTGTAACATTGTCGCAGAACAGGAGAATCCTGAAATTTTGAAATTAATCAAAAAATAAAATTCATTATCGATAATTACAATATTTTGGTATTATTGTGTACATTATTAATATCTATAAACAATTTATTTCTATCAAACTGCGATTTATTAGCAATTTTTATTATTTTTAAATAACAATTTCTTGAAATTTGAAAAAAAAAACGTTCTTTTCGGCTTCGGTTGAGATAATAATTGGTAACCCTTCGTTTCACACGTGGACAGAATATCAAATTCAAGAATTGACTCCGGCTGGAGTTCGTAGTGCGTGTGATGGAGGGTCGGGCCTTAAAAAATTAATGCATGATTTGTCTCGTTCCTACAAACGAGTCTGTACAGTCATGCAATAAAAAAAAGTGCCAAATATCAAAATTACGTAATTTAAAAAAAAATTGGCAAATTTTACGAAAATTTTGGGGGTTAGGTTCGAAGTTAGTCAAAGATGGGATAAGGAAGTGTGTCATTCTTTCATAATTGTTTTTTAATGTTTCGGAACGAAAAGTCGTTCGCAAGTGTCTACATCGATGTGTGAAAATGTTCGTAAATTTTCGTAATAGTTTCAAACGATTCATCGAGAGTTTTTCGATCTGACTGTACGTGAACAAAGTTCTGACTTGTGACAGTGGATTGCACCAATTGATGCAATTTGTGGCTTGGCAATAGAAAAAATGGAATAGGAACAGAAAGTATTGTCAACGTAAATTTGAGGGTTAAAACCGAAAGGAATGAGATGACGGATCGCGGGCGTAGCTGAACGTTATGTTTACGAACGTAAATGCGAAAACAGAGGTGGAAAATTGGCAACAACATTGAGGCGCAATTTGGCGATACGGGCAAGGTCGAAGAAGTCGCGGAGGGATAAATTGTTTGCTCGGATTTTACGGGATCGAGGAAATGCGATGGAACGTCGAGAAGTTTCGATGCAATGTTTACTTCGACGTCTGCTGCGCGAATTACGCGAATGTGTAGAAAGAGAAAAAAAACATAATCTTACTGTTCACCGGCGTGTATGAGAACGCCGCCATTAGCGTGCGCCGTATTTAGCGACATTTTTCAACCTTCGCCGGGACTTATTCCGTACAATTTTTTTGATACAACTGACACAATTGAGCGAAACTTTGTAAAAAAAACGATCGCACTCTGTTCTTTCCGTAATCGTCACTGGAGATCAGCTGATTCACGAGTGATAAGAGTGTACACGGGGACCTTGCGCATGCGCACAAAAATTATTAACTTATCGGCGAATTACGAAGTACACAGTCATTCACGGAAGATGGTGCCACCTCCCGATCCTTCGTTCCACGTTCCGTCCTCGGAATCTTCTTCAAAGTGGAACTTCGTTTCGTGGCGTTACCGCGCGACGACGGACTGTCGGAGCCAAGCAGCGCGTTCATGTCGACATGTGCACGGATCGTTACCACGTCTCTTGCCCGAGATCTTGAGGATCGACGACGGCCAGGTTGATGGAGCGTTCGCACAGTCTTCAGTGAACACGTTGTGTAAGTACGGATGCTTCCACCATTCTTCCTAGCAAAACACACAAAAGAAAGATACTGGAAAACATTGCACCTGACGACGACTCGCAACTCCGAGATTTGCGTCTTCAAAGTGGACTTTAGCAACCCGTGACGTCATTTAGGTAAGCGAGACAGTGAGCACGTTTAGGATCGTAGAGAAGTAGATGAGCAGCAGGTCAAACATCATTATCGGCATGTTGGATGCACACGTTAGCAAAAATGCAAAGTACGAGCAACCGAGTAAGTGCCCACGCGGAAAAGTGCCGTGTTTTCCATTAGTCATACTGGTCGACCGTTAGTCACTGCTCAAACGGGTTGACGGTATCCGAATGTTCAGGTATGTCTAACATTATGAACCTATCATTCATCGAACGTTTCGCAGAAGGCGGCCTGATTCAAGAATTTTCGATAACGCGTGTGTATCTTTCGTGTATGAAGAAAGAAATTGAGAGAGAGAGAGTAACACATGTCCACACAATGAACGACTGAAGGCATAGAGCGATTGAGTGTTTTGCAATGTATCGAGGAACCTAACGGCGGAACACAAAGAGCGACGACATGTCGCGGTGTTCGTATTCGTATGGTTCTAAACGTAGCGGGAATGGGCTTGGAATGTTTATAAAACAACTTGTTGGCATTCCATTGCGCATGATGTGACTGGGAGCAATAACCGTAAAACCAGATATGAAAGAGCAAATACATCAAACCCAACATCAAAGGAACGGGTGTTCATCTGCGCAGTTCAAAAACAACGGTGTATGATTAAGGTGACGTAAATATGCGAGACGTCAGCGGTCGCGCTGTGGTACAAATATAACGACAGTCCATTGTTTTCAGTGACGCAGAGTGCGCGCGCTTTGTGCGGTCGCGATAAATTCGCGCGCAATGTCACAACATCCGCCAATTCCCACTCCATCAACGTCTGAAGTGGTCGAGTTACCGCTGCGATTTATTATCTACATAACCCGATGTTCAAGTGTTGCGAACCATCGCAGCTTCGTCAAGTCAATTTGGCCGGATAAGATTCCAAGCACAACTATACGGACAAAACTGTGGAGGATGTCTACTCGCAAGATCACAACAAAGTTTATCAACGGAGAACCAATAGCGATCGAGTACAATTACGATCTGGGAAGAATAAAAGAAGAACGTGTTCTGATTAATACAACATATTTGTTATCCGTATTCGGTGGAATTCGGGCTCCAGTGCCCGAAACATTCACAAGCTTAACGAAGATCAATAATTTTGTACAATCGGCGGTTGAATTGAACGTGTGTTCGGGCCACAAATACGCTTGCTGCCCCTGTCACTTGACAAATTTCGACCGCCACATTTCTACAGCATTCGTGAAGCCTTCTGCCATCGCCTGTGCGTCCCAACATTTTCACCACTACTGCTCCAATCACGTAAATTATTGGTTCAGTTTTTTCCTGAATCCTACGATCAGGAGTCTAGAAGAGGAAGAGTCGTTCGACGAGGATGCGGCCGAAAGGGTCTTGTTTTTCCTAGACAACATGACCTACTTCCAGGGCAACGAAATGCAACTTCGAAGTTCACACCTCTACACACTGCTATAGATATATATATAGTCGGACAGATGCTTTAATTTAGACGTAATTTAGTAGATAAGTACCCTAGAATTATATGGTTTTATGTACGACATAATATAAAGTATGTAATTTAAGACGTGATTAAGTTGGCGTGACTCTTTTGTGTACCGTAATAAACATGTATAAAGACGTGTAATTTTCTTTTCCTTATACCGGTTTCTCCCACGGAATAACCGTAATTACCCAAGTTTTCTGTAAAAACGACCTCTTCTGAGAACTGTTTGGTGAGGGCAGGGAAGGAAAAAAATATAAGCCGATTTCTTCGACATAAATCGAACTTCAAACACAACATCCAGACGTCAAAGCTGCTTCAAGAGAATTACAACTCAACTCGAACGACGCCGAAGAAACAATCAAAAAAGTATACAGCTAGATTGCGCTTGGTAACTAAGAACAACGTCAGGTGTGCATTGAAGCGTTAACGATTGCTCCGCTTGAAAACACTCGTCAGTTTCTAACCAACAACTGGAAATATCTCCCTTGACATAAGTTTGTTTCACCGAGGTTTCCTCTTCAAACTGCCAAGCTGTCGAATATACAAAATGAAAATGAATATTCATGCAATATTGGGATTTTACACTTCATTACATCGTGTTTTAATCGTCGATGTTATCTCTGAATACTGTGGTAGGGGAATGTTTATGAACATGACTCCGGTTTGTTGCCTACTCACACACACAAAGCATGACCTACGATACATGTGTGTGTGTGTGTGTTATCGCTACTACGCAGTTATGAGTAAATTTTTTGCCAGTGTAAACTTTTCAGTCACACCGACCGCACGCGTCGTTATAGTCCATATCGTAGCTATGGAATCGATTGAGAACAAAGTTTTGCGGGCCCCTTCAGCGCTGCGACGACCATCTTTGGAGGAGGAAATTGTTGTGCCATTAGACATTATTCTCTACCTGGCTGGATTTCTGCGGTTTGAAGATTACCGGAGTTTCGTCAGATCTTTTTGGCCCGTGAACAACGAGTGCGACCTCGTTCGAAATAGATTGTGGCAGCTATCTACTCACAAGATCGCGGCTACATTCCTCAACGGGGAACATTTGAAAATCGAGTACAACTTCGACGCGTCAAGAACAAAAGAACATCGGATTCTCTTCAACGTGGAAACTTTGTTGCCTGTCTTTGGTTGGGTGGTCCCCCCAGGAACGGACCAATTCTTGAGCCCATCGAAGCTACACAACTTCATTAGAATGCATGTTCATTTGAATATGTGTTCCGGACGCCAGCTCGCCGCCTGCCTGTGTCATCAATTGAAATGTAGCACTTACACTGGTGTGAGGATTGCGAAGCCTCCAGAGATCGCCTGCAAATACGGACACTTTCATCATTATTGCTCGCAACACGTGAGGAACTGGTTGGACTTCTACTTGATGCCTAGAGTGCTGCTCCGTGAAATGCCACGCTTATTTGAAAAGGATATGGCCGAGAGTTTCTTGCTATTTATGAGTAACACGGTTCACCTAGACCGACGTTGAATGTAATGTACACGTAATTAAAATAATTTACTGTAGGGTAATAAATATATTTATTAAACAAAGGCATTTTTATTCTTTTCCCTCCAACTGTAATCATCCTAGATTTATGGAAGACTCAAGAGTACGTTCGAGCGTGCACCATACGAAGGGTACACTAACCAGTAAAGACTTTCCGTAACAGTCGTGGCTTTGAAAAGGCACGGGCAACTTTGAAATTGTTCCAGCGTTGGACGCGCTGGCCTATCGTACTGGACACCTACCATCAGGCCATCTGGCATTCAGAAGTCACAACTTGTTCTCGCTCGTGCCTGCCGAATGTCTATAACTCGTAGAGATGCCAGAGTGCACGGCACGCCTGTCATTCCAACTGAGCAAAAAAACACAGCTGCAGGTGTTTGCTCGCTGTATCTGATAAGAGTCTTATAAGAGCCTAATAAGTCCCAACAGCATCTCGAGGTGGTTGTTCGGAGCGCTGTCTGATAAGAAGTTGCAGTGAACTGTAATTTGTTATCAGTGAACTACTTTGTTCGGTAATCACGTTCGAGCAAAGTGACTACATCAACATCCATGAACAGTCCAACGGTTTTGCTATGGTGCTCCTAGTTGAACGGGCCTCACCACTGACATTGAGGTTCAAGTTCGTACATTCCAAGGCACTGCTATTTATAAAATTATATGTCCGAGAATCGACATTGATGCCCTTCGCTTCACTTCGTATTCTTTAAAGAGAGCTATTTGGATATGATCCAAAACTGTTAACTAGAGATACATAGAGCAGGATTAAAATTGACGATACGGACTTTCCATAGAATAAGTGCAGTTTTACTGATTTCGCAGAAAATTTTGGATGTTGTCCAGGTTTAGCGACTTTCGGACAAACAGTTCTAGGATTTATATTTTTACGCGCATTTTTTACGCGCTTTTTTTATGCGCAGAAGATTTAAAAACGCCACCGGATTCTCGTTGTGTCAACAGTTGAGGCCCAGCTTTTCACCGTGCACGACAAACTTGTCAACCTTGATACCAATAACGCGTACTTACCTTATCAAAATGAATTCGCTAGATAACAACACCTCGAAGAAGACACCCGCAGTGCCTCCGCTTCCAACGACGATAAAAGTCAGTTTACCATTAAAGAAGATTCTTGAAGTGGCTGATTTTCTAGAGTTTGAAGAATATCAAAGTTTTATCCAGAAACTTTTGCACAATACGGATGTGCATTCAGAGATTCAAGCACAATTGTGGCGAATGTCGACTCACAAGCTCACAGCTACTTTTCTTAACGGGAGACCAATGGTGATCCGATACAACTACGATCCCTCAAGAGTAGAAGAAGAACGCGTTCTCTTTGACGTGGATACTTTGTTACTTGTACTTGGTGGTATTGTCCCTCCAGCATTAAGCAGATTTGCAAGTGCATCACAGATACATAGTTTCGTGAAAAAGCATGTACATCTAAATCTGTGTACCGATCGTGCATATGCTGCTTGCCCGTGTCACTTGGGACATGACGAGGCTCAGGTTAGAGCGTTTGTACAGCCTGCAGTGGACGCGTGCTATGACGGATGCTTCCACCATTATTGCTCGCAACACGTTGGATACTGGCTGAAGCTTTATCTTGCTCCGGTCGTGTTACTCCAGGAACAGCGAACAAGTTCTGCTGATAACAGAGATGCAGCTGAGAGTTTTTTAGTTTTTCTAAGTGAAACAGTGCATTTCCGAGGACTCAACGTCCGACTTCAGGATTCCACACTCCAAAGTGTTCCCTCACGAAAGATCTAGTGACTTTTCGACAGTGGTTAGTGAATACGGTTACCATAATGGAAGTGATCCTAGATTGACCTTAGCGGCATGTTGGCCGCCAGTTTGTTAGAAATTGTTGAAATAAAATTATATTTTTCATGGCTGTCTTTATTTGTTCTCCATGAGTTCCAACTGAGATTCTCTTATCGGATAAATACAATGTTAGGAACTGAACCAAACGGAAGCCAAGTTACAGACAGTGGTCACAAGATGATGGATAAATAATGCTAGTGACCATCCAGAACAATGGTGGCATGTACTTCATCGTAGTTATGAATACGAAAGGCCCGGAAACATTATTGGGCCTCTAAATCATAGGCACGCATAGCTTAGGGGTTCCAAGATACGCGATAAAACACTAATAGTGCCATATAAAAACGTCCATAGTTTCTATGATGACGCAAACGTGCTCGGAATGTGTTTATCTAGTCACGTTTCACCTCCATTTAGCAACGCTTGAAAAACTTGTAATTCATGAATAAATTGACGCTAATGGCGTTATTCATTACTGCGCCGATAACTTTGCGACCTGCTCGCATCAAGCGTGTGTGAGTGAATGACGTCATGCACTGACCACCTACGGAGTATCTCTGCTATGTTTATTATTCTCACGAATTCGATGCGTATACACATGGATTGTGTGTGAGGGCTTTCGCAGTACCAATCTAATGTTAGTATATTATTTTACGTTACACTGAGTGCGCGCGCTTTTCATGGTCGCAATAAATTCTCGCAATAATATCACAACATTCGTCAACTTCCACTCCATCAACGTCGGAACCGGTCGAGTTACCGCTGCGAGTTATTGTCTAAATAGCCCGATGTTCGAGTGTTGCGACTATCGCAGCTTCGTCAAGTCAATTTGGCCTGATAAGATTCAAAGCAAAACTGTACGGACAAACCTGCGGAGGATGTCTAGTCGCAAGATCACAACAAAGTTTATCAACGGAGAACCAATAGAGATCGAGTACAATTACAATTCGGGAAGAATAAAAGAAGAATGTGTTCTGATTAATACAACATATTAGTTACCCGTATTCGGTGGAATTGTTGTCCAGTGCCGAAAACATTCACAAGCTTAATGAAGATCAACAATTTCGTACAATCGGCGGTTTAATTGAACGTGTGTTCGGGCCACAAATACGCTTGCTGCCCCTGTCACTTGACAAATTTCGACCGCCACAGTGCTACAGCATTCGTGAAGCCTTATGCCACCGTCTGTGCGTCCCAACCTTTTCACCACTACTCTTCCAATCACATAAATTATTGGTTCAATTTTTTCGTGAATCCTACGATCAGGAGCCTAGAAGGGGAAGAGTCGTTCGACGAGGATGCCGCCGAAAAGGTCTTGTTTTTCCTAGACAACATGGGCTACTTCCGGGGCAACGAAATGCAACTTCCGAGTTCACATCTCTACATCGTGCTATGAAAATAGATATAGCTGAAGACAAACCATAAATGAGTTTAAGTAACTGAAGGCACGACCGTACATATACGCGTTGCTGCAACGTTATAATCTTGCTCTTTGTGCACTGCCAGTGCAGCAGAACTTCCAGTCAACCGACTATCGCGATTACCGTCCAAGCACTGTGGTCGTCCAGTCACCTACACACGATCGATCACTGTCGCTGTAAATCATAGTTGCGGAGATCGACGCCGTGTTACGGATTATGCAAATATAAAACCGGATAATCCAAACTCTAACATTCAAGGTGCACCAGAATTTGGCCTCGATATCCGGTTAAAATACGTAGAACATATAAAGCTGCTCATTTAGGCGTTGCCATTTCATGGAATTCTGAGATGGTGGGTTTTGCCTTGTCGGCGATATTATTCGATACCAAGATGGTTACTAATATACGTCACGGCCGTCGAATTACCCAAAATATGGCTATTTGCTTGCAAGTCGCAGCGGATGATATAAATATGACTACAATGATGCCATAACGCCATTTATAATCAATTGGGAGTGTCAATTCCACTTACCGAGCGGAATAATAATATAATTTACATTAATGAAGACAAACGATGTGGGTGTGGTAAAGTGAGCGGGGAGTATTAAGGTGCAAAGTTTGGTGTAAATTGCCAGTCTACACTTGCTTGCTGCCTCGAGTGTTTATGTGGCCGAGTTACCGCGATAATTTTGAGAAGATACAAAATGTCGCAAGCTTCATCAACGCTGGTGCCATCAACATTGGAGCCAGACGCGTTACCATTGGACGTAATTCTCTACATGTCCAAGTTCCTGAGTTGCGTGGACTTCTACAGATTTGTCCTATCGCTACGGCGTAATCACCATAAAATTGGCATTGTTAAGTCAAGATTGTGGCGGATGTCAACCCACAAAATCACCATAACGCTCATCAAAGGCAAGACGATGGAACTGGAGTACAACTATGACCCTTTCAGAACGGAAGACACTCGTATCCTCGTAAACTTGGACACTTTGCCGCCAGTTTTTGGCGCAATAGCCACGTCAGTAGGGGAGCAATTTATAACCGTCACGGATTTACATAATATCATAAAAATTCACGTCCATTCAGAAAGGTGTTAGAGACGCCCGGAGGCTTCCTGTCAATGTCGCTGGATAAACGACAACAATCAACATGATGGGTCACCCTTGAAGCCCTCAACAGACCCGTGCGAATGCGGCTACGTGCATTACTATTGTTCGCTACATGTTAGATACTGGTTGGACTTTTATTCAGCTACTTCTGTGCTGCTCAGAGAAATGAGACGTTTTTCTGACGTGGATACGACTCCAGTTTCTCTCAGTTTCCTGCAGTTTCTGAGCAACGCTATATATGTGAATCATTAACGGTGTGCCTAAGGCAATGGCGATGAATCCTTGCCTTAGCGGCTTTACATGTTTGAAATGCTATGGGATTACCATATTGGCAGGGTAATGCAGGTCAACGCGATGATGACCTGTATTGAAAGGTGTTGGTGTATTGAATGTAATTAAGAAAACAATTGAATTGATGTCGCTTTCTGGCATATCATAAATAAATTATTTATTGAACAATTGCAATTTTATTTCTTCGTCTACCCTTAATTCTGTAAAGTGATGAAAATTGTGAAAAGAAGCATAGGGAGGATAGAGCTGTTTTCCACCGTCGAAAACGGTAGAGGAAACTACTGCAGCAGGTTGCAGTCCGTCGCAGCCAAAAGGATCAGTCAAAAGTCAAAACTGATTTCAAGGTTGGATGCGGTGGCGCAGCTTTTTGTTTTTTTTTTTATTACAGAAAGAAAAATAATTTAGGCCTTAGAAGCGTCGTCCCATCTAGCCCGTTGTTAGAATAGGTGGCACAGCTTACTGGACAGCCACCATCAGACCATCTGGCGTTCAGAAGTCGCAGCCAAAGTTGTCAACGCGCGTCGATAACTTCTCGTCTTCGCAGATGTACAACTTCAACTTGCACGCGCTCGGGCCAGCCGAATTTCTATGACTCGTCGACATTCCACGGTGCACGTTTTCCGTTGTGTTTCGTTATGTAATTATATTTATTATCGTTGTTGCAGGCATTAAAATAAACTTTTTCAAATCTGACAGCAGAAACTGCACACAAAGACTAAGACCTCTAGGTACATGCGAAGAAAAAGATCGAGGATTCAACGTCAATAGTTGTTGACGCTACGTGAGACTCTGGGCTGTCGATTGTCGTTCTCGATTATTTGTAATATCTTTTTCCTCTGAACCGCTGTATCCAAAAGCTGGAAATACGTTTACAATTAAAATTAAAAAAAAAATATTTATATGGATATATTGCTCGATTGAAATAGATAAACAGGACGGCCCGATTCTCTGGAAAGAGTCCGCCAGAGGGCTACGGACAGAACGATCTCGCGTTGGCCTAAAATATTTCCGAATCGTGCGAATCGTAAATCTTCAGAGTTTTGGGCATGGAGTATTTCCATTGTTGACATTAATCGAATACCGAAACCCTGAAGGACTCCGGTAAATATTCGATATCCGGAGGTAAGAGTCCAAATATTCGAGATTTTCTCGGGTATTTTTGAAAACTTGAAATCACCATAATTTATGGGAATTGTAAGTGTAAGCAAGTCGTTACGAAGCATGAAAAAAAAAATCAGCCCGAATATCGTTGGTGCCGCGATATCGAATATTTACCCAAAATTCTTACTCCACACACAGTTTTATTTCGACTGGAAATAAAAAAAAAAAGCAAACACGATTAAATTTCACCACGCCAAAATTATTAATCAAGAAAAACAGATTCCGTCGATTAACTCTTATTGATTTTTCATCATAATGATTCTAGGAAATAATTAGACTTATAATTAACTACAAATCGGACCAAAATTTGTCAGGATGATGGACAGGAATATCATGTCAAAAATCATGTTTTTTTCACGATCAAAAAATGAATTAACAAAACGTTTGTCAGCACTCTTACTTGCGAGGATGCGCGACGTGATTCACTGAATTCCGCGCTAGTTACATTTAAAAAATCTCACGAATACAATTAGGAATTGGGATGAAAACAGCTCGCGATGTATTTAGGATTGAGACTTCTGTTCACTTCAATTTATTCATGTGTATCGGGAGGGATTCTTCCTATTTTTCATTTTTTATTCATTTCTCGCAATAAAAAATCTACAGCTGTATAAATATGGAATAGAATATGTGGAAATTAAGGGCCACCATTAGAATTGAGTAGTGGACGAAGTCGAAGGATGAATAGGGGGGAAAAAAACAATTGGCGCTACGCCATTTCGTGGAAAATCCGACGTTCCCTTCGAGACGACGAACGAGTAGAAATATTTGGTAGCTGGAAAAACATGAAAAAACGAAAGGAAAGAAATGCGAAATACCCAAAGAAATGCTAATTCGGGGATTGAGCTATAGAAAAAGATTGAGAAATCTCTTTTCATGGTGAATTCGAAAAAAAAATTATTTTCAAAGTTCTTCGTGAGACGAGTCATCAGCGACTTCCTTGGCTTTCGTTTTCGCTGCGCTGTCTTCGTGTTTTTCCGTTTTGTTTTTCGTTTGCAGTTCCTCTTTTTCTACTGTCACGTCTTCGGGGCCCCTCGCTATTTCATCCTCGTCCCTTTCGTGCTTCCCAGTTTCACCTCCAAGCGCGAGATCCTCGCTGTCTATCGTCGTGTCGTCTGCGTCTTTCGGAGTCTCGTCGCTTTCCGAGCTTGATTTTGGTTTATCCTCCGATACACTGCTTTCCGATGTCGTGGACGTATTCGTTGCTGGTTTCTCCAGTTTCGGCTTCCAGATCTTTGCTTTGTTCATCAAATACTTGACTTCTCGATCTAGAAGTGCCATTTTAATCGCAATATCCCGAACTCGATATTTAACTGGTTCGAAAAGTGCTGATTCTGTCATGTAATTTATTATCTCGTTGTAGTAGGCCTGAAAAGAATATAAAAAAATACGTTTCCGAATTAGTTTTTTTTCGACTCGGACGTTCATTCAGTATTTCTGTTTTATTCTCATTAGAATTTCTTAGTGAGCTGACGAGGATTTGGTTATTGACTGATTTTTCGGTTAAGCTGATTCCAGTAAAAGGTCCGCATGAAGTAAACTCAAAACGCAGTTTCCGAATATTACAAAAAAAGACTGAGATCTTGAGATTAACTTAGTCTCAAGTTTTGAGAACACTTATAGTCAAATTAGTGGTAGCATTTTTTGAGAGACGCTAGTTTACTTTTTATTTTTATGGATCTTTATGATGCCTCGGCTTGCCATCCAGTAATGCATCATAAAATTTAACCCTTCGTGGATTATATAATTTTTTATGGTACCTCGGATTATATGGTTCCTTTTCGTCCTGCCATTTATATTTCAGGTAATTGGAGAGAAAAAAATGTGAAGAAATTCTAAAATACTCTCCATTGGTTCTACTTAAAGGTTCCATAGCTGTTGTAATCGTTGCTTTTTTTTTTTTTTTTTTTTTTAATGGAACGTTTTAAACAACAAGATTTTCGAGAAAAAAAGTTGTCGGTTTGTTCGAAAAAGACCCACATGATCCGCGAAGGGTTAATACTGCGTGAATGAATATGATCGATTCTTGCTTTACATTCTTTCTCGCTGTCCAAGCTGATAATTGTGACTCGGGATTACGTAACTCCGGACCAACCCTCGCAACCCCCATATCATTGCTTATCACTTCTGTCCCCGATTTCTTGTTTATCGTATGCCTGAGAAAATAGATAAATATGGAGCTCTAATGATGGGCTGGGCCGAAACTTGATCCCGTATGTCGCTAGAACGAGGTAGCGTGGCCGAGCGGTCTAAGGCGCTGGTTTAAGGCACCAGTCTCTTCGGAGGCGTGGGTTCGAATCCCACCGCTGCCAATTTTTTTTGGTCATTCAACTTTATTTTTATGAACAATACCCACTTTTTCCTTTATAAAGATTCGTACGAAAAAAGCTACCGTCTGTAATTATCGTCTGATGAAAATATCTCGTGAAATAATAACTCATCGATAAGATTTTATGGACCAACTATAACCATACGTATCTGTTCTGAATATAATCGAGAGAAGCGGTAGCGGCTGGGTGCCAAGTGATGAAAGAAAAGAATCAAAAAAATTTATTTTCGATTCCGCATTAATTGTTCCCAGAAAATTAGAATTTTCGATCTTTCACGATTTACCTAAGCATTCTGAGCAGTTTGCATTTTTTTTACCAACTCCTAGAAACTCCAAAAAACGGAACATTTCCCAGCCCGGCCGATCAAAATGTCAAATATTCGATTTCTCGGGATTGGCTGGACAGATTTTTTTCGACCAAGGACCATTGGAAAGATAAAAAATCGTAAAAAATTATAATCTTATATGAGATTTTTTCCTCAACCCGTTCTTCCGTGACGATGATTTAAGGTAGTACTGTCAGTGTTAGAATTACCGTTCAGAATTTAACAAAATTTAGTACAGCAGTAGGTTGTGATAAGAAAAAGATCCAGTCAAATTTTCGAGAGGCTACAGAGAACTAGAAAAGAGATATCGGCATTGGTAATTTCATGAATTTAACATCGATTTCATACATTTCATTGTATTTTACAATGAAAACTGTGATTTTTCCTAAGGTTCGATAAGAATTCATTATAAAATACCATGAAAACTGGGATTTCTCATGACTCAATGTTAAATGTATGCAATTACCAATGCGGATATCTTTTTTCTGGTTCTCTGTAGCCTCTTGAAATTTTGGCTGGATCCTTTTCTAATCATAATCCACTACTATTCCAAATTTTATTAAATTGTGAACACTAATTCTAAAACCGACAATACTACCTTAAAGTTTCCGTACCGTTACAAAACAAGCATATTTGCGTTCACAAGATTACGACAGGGCTCGCGCAAAGTTTTGTTTTTTTTTTTAATACTTGGCGTCGAACTGCTACCGCGTCTCTCGATTCTATTCAATTGCTAAGAATGCAAAAAATCTATGGAGCTACCTTAATGACACGTCGCAGAGAAAAATGGTAAAAATGGTCATTTCCGAGATTTTTCGTCTCATCAGAAATAGATATTAATTAATCTAGAGACTCGGTAGAGTCTCGAGACAAGTACGTTTGACAACGTCGTCTTCTGGCCCGAGACTCGGCCGAGTGTTCGGTGATATGGTAAAGCATTTTTTGAAATTACGGAGCCCAGGAGTAATGTCGTGATATGAAAATTGAACTGGACACTAATTACGTTGCTCTCCGTCGATTGAGCCGTAAATCATCACGATTGATGCCGTAATTGCTGAGAAAAAATTTTGCACAGGCAAAATTATGCAAAAAGCGCAGTGTGTGTCCGTGTATGTATATACGCGCAGACGACACAATCAAAGGACTCTTGGTGCCCATCAAGACCGATTTTCATGAAAGTCGATCCTCGATGACAGAAGCGACGAGTTTCTATTACCGTCGTGAAGTTAGGCGGTCAACTTCCGGTTTTCCACTTCATCTTGAGACTGGATAGAGTCTCGACAAAAGTCAATATCTAGAGTCGCGGTAGCGATTCGAGACAAGTACATTTACGTCTCTTGTCGCTATTAGTTTACAGTAAGAGGTGTAGGTTCGAACACTTTTTGAAAATGGTTTCGACGATATTTCATCCTCCACAGCGATTTGAAACATCCCACGGGTTCACGTATTTTTCATTTTATTTTTTTTCCTTTCAATCGCGGCTATTTACAACTCGATTAACTCCCGCACTTTGAAGATATCACTATTTCGATTATCAAAAACATCAAAAAAAGGTGGCATTTTTCCTCGCAAACACTTTTTGACTTTTCTCGTGGTCTAGTGACACTAGTTGTAACTAGAAATTATGATGCTTGAGAATATGTTCGTTGAATTGAATCGAGTGAACGAAGGGTTTGAAGGTTGCTAGTGACAGATGTGAATGTGAAAGAAAGATCACAGTTATAAAGATCGCGATTTTGAAGATTAGGGTTAGAAAGATCGCAAATATGAAAATTGTTATTATTTCTAACAGCTGTGCCGAAGGAATCGCGGTTATGAAGATCGCGTTTTTGAAGATGGTGGTTCGAATGAAAAAATTTAAGGTCTTAGAATTCTCAAAATTCAACTAATAATAATTAATAATTAACAATAAACGGCTGTACACTCAATTTCGCTGGGTTTTCAATTCAAGTATGTTTTGATTCATCTATCCCCTCATATTTTTCCTATGCAAAAATTTCATTGGATAGATCGTTAAATTTGTGCGAATTGCGAAAAATGTCCCAGTTGGAAATTACGAAAAAAGTCGACAAACCCTAGCCAAATACAGCATAAATGCTATATAAAAACTGAGACAAGTACATTTACTTCCGCGAAATAGTTGTTTCTGTTGAAAAAACCCGCGAAAAAAATTTAAAAAAAATTAAATCTTTTGAAAAATGACTTCACCCACCAAAAAAGTTATTAAACGAGTTCGAATTGAAAAAAGAACTCGATTCTCCTCTCACCAAAAGTTGAATTTTGACTTCACAAAAAATTACCAGGTTCACTGAGATCTACTGAAACGTACATGGTCAAGTACGTCGAGCTTTGAGATATTTCACTCGAAAAAGTTGACAACTCCAATTCTCGCAAAATTTGGAACATCACCAAATGTTAGTCAAAGAGTACTTGTCCGGCCCGACAAATTTCTGGCTAAAGCTCTTTTATGAGTGAAAAATGGAATTCAAAGCTTTAAATTTTGGATTAGCAATTGAGGAATCCACCCGAAAAATTTGTGACGCTGGGAAACGACTCCATAAAACCGTCGCAAATGTGTTAAAATGATCAAATCCGGCTTGTGAGCTACAGAGGTGGTGCGTATATGAATTTATTGTTAAAATTGAAAGGTATTTGCAGCCACATGTAGCCAGAAATTTGTCGGGCCCGACAATTACTCTGCTGTTAAGGAGGATGGGTCGGGAGCTTGCGGGGTGGGCGGCGAGAGGGAAAGGGGTATGCTTATGTACAGTCGTTTGAGCTATGTACCAACTGCTGAGAGCAAAATTTTTTGAGTTTAAACGACAAGTTTCTTCATGGTATATCGATAAAATATATATACTCAATAATAATTAAGTTATAAGAGATGATAAACAATGCAAATTAATGTGAAAAATCAACCATAAAAATACTTTAATTCATTCGCATTCCTCGTCGAAACATGACAACGCCACGATTAACTTTTTGACGTTGGCAGCACTGTCTGTATCAGCTGTGTATCGTACACATCTCACCGCCAACCGAGTTTCGTGCTCGCACCCATACATTATCGCTCTCACATGCACACACTACACTTTCAAAGTCCCGCGCGACGTTGCCACATTTCTTACGGCATGGAAATGTAAACATCAAGTTCCGAATTTTATCTCGAATTTTAATTGATTCCTTAATAATTATGAGGTGGGGGAAGATAAATCTGGCATCAAATCCTTTCTTAAAGTGCATTCTTCCTGTGTTAAATTTTGCACGAACATCTTATTATTTTTTCATACCTTTTTCTCGAAATATTAGTGAGTGTGTTGCGATTGCCATAAGAGCTAATGCATAAGAGCGAATTTTCAACAATTTATTACAGAAAAACTACGAGGTCAAAAAATCTGAAATTTTGCATGCGTCTTTTGTTATTATTTGTTAACATAATATATTTTTTTCAGCAAATTCTTATTATTTTTATTTCGTGATCCAACCTCCTTAACATTTGGTGATGTTCCGAACTTTGCGAGAATTGGAGTTGTCAACTTTTTCGAGTGAAATATCTCAAAGCTCCACCTACTTGACCATGTAGGTTTCAGTAGATCTCAGTTTATCTGGTAATTTTTTGTCAAGTCAAAATTCAACTTTTGGTGAGAAAAGAATCGACTTTTTTTTTCAATTCGAACTCATTTAATAACTTTTTTGGTGGGTGAAGTAATTTTTCAAAAGATTTAATTTTTTTTGAATTTTTTTCGCGGGTTTTTTTCAACAGAAACAACTATTTCGCGGAAGTAAATGTACTTGTCTCAGTTTATTTACAGCATTTATGCTGTATTTGGCTAGGTTCTACTTTACCAACGTTGACGTTTTAATTTATAGTCAAAAGATTCATAAAACAAATGTACTTGTCCGGGCTTTTTTTCCGTGATGTAATTACCTTAGTCTCATTGATGACACGCTCCAGAGTTTCCATCTCGACGACCGTGAATATTTCTTCGGCGTCGGTAAGATTTCTCATGTTTGCCAAGAAAATTATGCTTCCATTCACCATCGTAGCCATTCCTTTGAGAGCGTCCGGTCGTTCACGATGCTCGAAAACTCTGTCGTAAAGATCGTCGGTCAACGATTTAATCGTTTCCAGTTCTCTCTCGTAAACTTCAGCGTCGGCGTTGAAACCGTCCTCGTAAAGCCAATCCTGAACCTTGTCGCAGGCTGTGGCTATTTTCTCCACCTCTTCCGGCGTCGACGCCGCTTGGTATTCCTCCGAGTCGATTTTCTGCTTCGCGTCAATCACAAATGCCTCTAAATTGTTCAGAGCTGTTTCGCGACGCGTTTTCTCCTGGTCAAACTTGTTCAATGCGTTGATCCTTAAAAAAAAAAAAAAAACACAATTAGGCGAGTCGATAACTTTAGGCAATTATTTCAAAATTTCGGATTTTTTTTTCAGTGCCTTCGAATTTTCGATTTTTTAATTTTATTTGAAGCAGCACGTCATTTTTTTTTTTCGATGGATAATAATTTCGGACTTTCAAACTTTGAAAATATTTTTAAGAATTTTGTCACAAAATTTTTGGGGATTCGACACCAATTTACAAAATAAAAAAAAAATCAAAAAGGATTGTTTCCTGTCATTTTGAACGGTTGCGCAAAACAAGCGAATAAGTTCGTGAACTTCGGATATAAATTTCAAACGCATGAGCTTTTCGGAACGAAAGTTTCTTTTTCAAATTCCAAGAATGATTTTTTTTAAATTTCATTATGTCTCTTTCGAGCGAAATTTCCATTTTCCAAATGATTGAATAGTTTAGCTTGTAAAAAATACTAACTTGTCACGAGAATTTTGAAGTTTTTCTCCCTGGAAAATCTGTGGCCCGAGTTTCGTTTCGATCGCTTCGATGGTGTCGGTGATAGTCGTAATTGTTGGTTTTTTTTCGACTTTTTCTGTCCGATTCGAAGCTTTTTCCTCACTCGGTTTCGTTTGATTCTGCGCAGTGGATTTTTCTCCTTGATTTGCGCCCTGGTTTTCCGGGACTTCCTCGTGAACTGGTTTCACATCATCTTTCTGGTTAACTTCGACTTTCTCGGCACCTTCGCTTTTGTCCGAGCCTGCAGATTAAAACATTTATAATTTCAATTTAAATCAGAAAAAAACCGCGCGTACATTTGCGATGCGACGAATAATGAGGACTGAGTTATTTTAATTTAAAGAAAAGCAACAAAAAAAACCAAAAAGCTGAGATTGTTGTTATTTGTAAATAATAAATGAAAAAAAAATACTGTATCGGATAACAATCGAAAAAATTTCTTACTGAATTGAAACTTTTGTCAAATAAAAAATTGGTTAAAGTCAAGATCGTTTCGCGATTCTGATCTGCAACGACATTTTTCTATTTTACATGTTTCCTCTTAAAAAAAATTCGAGATAATTAGTCATTCCATGTAAGCGCTACGATTTTTTCTGACATTTTTTAAATTCAGAATGATAAAAAAAACTAAAGGAATAGAGAAAAGAACAACGTAGCATGCTATTCAGACTGTTTATACCAACCTGAAAAGAGCTTGCTTATCGTTGAACCAAGTTTAGAAAAGGTACCTTCTTCTTCATCGACGCCGACCTGACCGGATTTCTCGGAGACTATCTCTACAGTCTGCAGATGCAAAATTCCACTATCGTCCATTTTAAAGTGTGCTCTTATTCCTTTGCTTTCCGCTTTTTGTTGGGCGTGCTTCTCGTACGCTTCAGCAACTCCGCTTAGTTTTACGCGCGACAGTGTCAACTGACCCAAAGCCCTAAAACACCATTGAACCATTTTTATTCGTTCATTTATTTATTTATTCATATATTTATTAAATTTACTACTTTATTCATGAGGGTTTTTTTATATTCTTTATTTATTTATCGATTTATACACAAAAATGCAAAGGAATGCATTTTTGTTTATTAATAAACGACTTTTCTATCAAAAAGTGTCGGTTTCTTTTAGTTCCACATTGATCAAGACATATTTGTTAGAAATAGAAAAAATATGGACAGTCGATATTTGTTAATTGGGAAAATTCCACGTGTAAATGAACAGCCGAGCTTTGTATTTTTTTTTTTTTATGGAGAAAAAAATCATTTTCTACCAAACCGGAATAAGTATGGGGATAGCTATTCTTTTGCGAACCCGATTCAACGCAAGAAATTTTAAAGATTGTCTCAAAAATTCGGCCGTGATCAGTTTCGTGTTGAAAAATACCCAGCGACAAATTTTCGAATTCTGGTTTTCGACCGGATCCCAAGTAACTTAGACTCGAGGAAAATTCATGGCCCAAAGTGTTCGGAAATGATAAAAAAAAAGAAGGAATATTTACATTTGCTCGTGCTTGGGTAGATGATCAAGTTCAGCAATATTGACGGTAAATTCGAAATCTTCCTTGTGTTTGTTGAACGTAATAATCTTTTTCTGAGGATACAAGTTCATTTTGCCGAACAGTGTCTTTCGCACCTGAAAATAAAAATAGAAATTAGTTACGGATTTTCATTGCCCATGGAATTCTACAGCGTAGTGCAAAGAAGAATTCAACCCTTCGCGGATCATATGGGTCTTTTTCGTCCCGAACGACAAGTTTTCTCAAAAATCTTGTTTTTTAAAACGTTTTATGTAAAAAAAAAGGGCAACGACTATCACAACTATGGGGAATTGAAGTAGAATCACTGGAGAGTATTCCAGAATTTTTTCAGATTTTTTTCTCTCCAAATTCGCGAGATAAATGTGGCAGGACAAAAAGGATCCGGAGCGCCATAAAAAAATCATATGATCCGTGGAACGTTGATTTCAAACAGCCGTTGAAACTTCATTCCGAACTGGACAACTGAGTTGTTTTTCGAAAGCATTTTGAAAAGTTAAACGATTGAACGAAGTTCAGGATACACTCACCTGTTTGGTTTTGCCATCGATATTCCTGTCGAAAACAATTTGAATAGGAAACAGAACGGCATCCTTGGTGATGAATTTTTTAACTTTAAAGCCTTCGCTGAGTTCCGCGGCTTTGTAAACAGCTCCCAAAACTGCGGCCTCATCGGTATTTATATTTTTAGCTAATTCAGTCTTAACGATCTCGGTCAAAGTGTCTTGGATTTTTGGCATTCGCGTTCCTGCTCCGACCAGTACAACTTGGGAAATGAGATCAAGCGTCAGGCCTGAAATTTCAATCGAACATTATTTCATGCTTTGTTTGGAAATATTCGAGAAACTTTTCGAAAAGTCAATTTTCGAATTTTCACGTCTTTGAAATTATCTGGCGATTTTGTAGAATTTTTTAAAACTGATTACGGGCAGAGTACGATTTCCGGGGCGCCAAGATTTTGTAACTGATTCGTGTAGATCTCGACGAAACAAATCGAAAATCAAGAATAAACTTTTTTGACCGACTTAAAGATTGGATTCTCGAAAAATATCAACAATATCAAAAAATGTTGTTCTTCATTTTCGATTTCTTTCGCCGAGATGTACAAGAATCAATCATAAAATCTTGGCACCCCGGAAATCGTACTCGTGCCCTGATTATGAACCAACAGATGAAAAGCAAACACTTTCCTCTTAATTATCAAAAGATATTTGGACGGTTTTGTTACATTTCAAATAAGTGATTTTATGAAATTGGTTTCTTAGTATTTCCTAAAAAGTACGTTCAGAAACTGGGTCATTTATCAACTTTTTAGTTATATATTTTGCAAAAAATTTGTTTTCTATTGAAAAATTCATTTTCGAGCAAAACTAAATTCTCAAAAAATGCCCATAAAATTGGTGGAGCCGTAAATTCCCCTTATGTTCCTGGGACGTGAATTTTTCGGTATTAGAAAGCTGATGTGAAAAAGATTTGAAAAAAGCTCCGGAATCTGGGGAAAAAAAAAAGTGAAACTGACCGGAAGTGTCCAGAGCCGTTTGGATGGGTCCACCGACGCGTTTGAACACATCGGCGCACAATTCTTCAAGTTTTTCACGCGTGACTTGGAGCCTGAAGTCTTTTTCATCGAGAAGTCCTTCGACCTGGGCAAAGTGATCGGAATTGGCGCTGAGGATGTTTTTAACGCGTCCAGCTTCCTTGAAAAGTTTCGCCATGGCGCGTGCATTTTTGAAAACGGATTTATCGGTTTTTCCCATTTTGTCGAATTCGCGGGCGAGATAATCACGCAAGCGGATTTGAATTTCGAGGCCACCGAGAGTGCGGTCGTAGCCGATGCCGAGGACGCTCAATTGCGGTATTACCTCCGCGTAGCCTTTGTCCTTTGATTTGACGTTCTGATAAGCGACGACGGTAGCTCGCGTGCTGCTCGCTCCCATGTCGTAAAACATAACGTATTGGCTCGTCTCGTTGATTTCTTTTCGTCGGAAAATTCCGTAATTCAGTGCAATCGCAATGTTGTCATTGATCAATTGCAAAACCTTCAAATCGGCCAATTCGGCTGCGTGCAAAACGGCTCTTCTCTCGGCCTGATTGAAAAACGGCGGGACGATTATTACCGCGTCTTTGATTTTTTGACGCGCCGAATTCTCTGCAAATTCTCGACTTTTGTGCAACATTTGTGCGAGCAGTTCCGCCGGCGTGTACGTCGTATTTTCGTCCACTCGAAAAGCTACCGTATTAGTTTCCTCATCCTCGATCAATTCGTGATGAGGAAATCGCTCGCTGTACAGTTTGACGATTGGATGATTCAGCGGCTTTCCCAAGAGTTCGACAAAATGCGAAAAACTCGATTTCGGATATCGCAGACCGTCGATCACGGCATCCTCGCCGAACGTTCTCTCGTTGCCACGGAACGTCAGCACCATCGGCGTTTTTCTCTTCGATTCTTTGTTCAAAGCTATTTCCATTGGGACGCCCGGCTAAAAAAACAAACAAATCAACGCTTGTATTTCATTTGTCTTTGTATATTTTCTCCCATTTCCTTCAGTTCTTCATTAATTTGTTCATCAATTAGTGCCCAATCAATCGACTGCCAATTAATTCATTTGTTCTTTCAATTGTTAATTCCAATGAGTTCGTTAATTATTTTCTCGTTTCTCCAAACTGTGTCAATCGACCAATCGACATTTAACTAATTAAAAAACAACACATTTGAAAAGTTGCCATCGAACATTCGTTTGCTCAAAATTCAACGATTTTCTACAGAACAGTTTCATTCTCCAATCAATAATTTATTTATCATCAGAAATTACACGCCGAATGACCTTCGGACCGAGAGAAGAGAAACAACGGAATTGTGTGGGTTTAATTTTATGATTGACGGCCAGTGAGCTTGAGGACAATTGATAAAATGATTTCCATTCAAACTAATTCATCGATAATTGAATTTTAATGCATAATTGAAATATTTTCTGAAATCGATACACGAATTGTTCGTTATTCAATGGATAATCAATCAATAATTAATTACTCATTTTTTCTAAAGATTTCGATCATTCATGAAAATTTAACGACTGATTGGATTAATTATCTACTTATTATTTATTTATGAATTTTCGTTTTTCAAGTGAAATTTTATCGAAATTGTAAAAATAAAAAACATTTGTCCCAAAACTTTGGAAACAAAATTCATTTCTGCCAAATTGTTAAATATGTGACAATTTTACAATTTTTGAATAGCGCAGAATTGTTGGAGAATTCAAAATTGAAGAAAATTGCTTCGTTGATTAGAATTTTGTTTTCCCTCCACAATAACCGATTGAATCTGATAGAGTAATTATCATTAGTGTACGAGCACGGTTAGAAATATCGAGGAAGAAAATTTCATGCCACTTTTTGCTTTTGACGGTAAAACATTTTTAATGAGATTTTCGTCAGAGCAACCGAAAGGCTTTAGTAAAATTGTTTGGCTTACGGAAACAATAGCAACTTTGAGCCATTCGGTGCCAATGTCGATGCTCATGACTGCGACTCCATCGATGTGCTTCGGAAAAGAGGCAACAAAGAAGACAATCGCAAAAGCGAAAATTCCTTTTCCCAGCATTTTGTCAATTTTTTGGTCCTTTCTCGTGGATAACGCGGAGAATAATATTTATTAATAAATTTTACGTGATTGTAATCAACTTCCGTTCTGTTGCGATTTTTTTACAGTTACCGATATTCACTGAAAAGGGAAAAAAAAAGAGAAATTATTTGTTCCGATACCGGTCGTCTGTTGTACGCGTCAAACGAACATCAACGTCGACGTCTTTTTTTTGTTTTTTTTTTTTTTTCTTTTGTACTCACGTATTTGTGTATTCAAAATTGTGTGTTTTATGCGAGGGGAATTTTTTCAACGATTTATCTTACATCGCTAATAATTTAAGGTAATTGATTCGCTGCAAAATCCCACTATTTGTTAGTTTATACACTTTGAATAAACACGAGACACGATTAACAACGAACCGGCTGCTCTAGCGGAGTTACCTGACTCGCTCATTTCGGGAACTTTCGTCAGCTGCATATTAGGAACCATGTGCGTTGGTGTGGCGATCACCCATTGGCTCGCTCTACCGGAAACAATGCTACACGTCAAATACAATCGCGTTCTTCTGTCAAAACGACACGTGTCGAACATGTCGATTTATCTTTCGGTCATTTTACCGCGAACTTTCGAGATCGACTTCGCATGTTCCAATCGAAATTGCTGGCGAAATCAATTCACCCATGGCGCTTAATTGTTTGAAAATTTATTTGCTCAGAATTATGAATTGGTCAGTTATTGATTTTACGTTTAATTGTCAGGGCCTTGCAAAATTCAAGTTTATCGAAAAACGAAGAATCCTCATATTTCTGCATCATTCGTACTCCCGAAAATCCGTGGAAACAAAATTTTCATGTCATTTCTAATTAATCTATTCAAAATATATTTTCAAGTCAATTCAAGTCAACCAATGAACTGGAAGGACTATGAATCGAGGTTGCCACGTGCACCAATAGCGATTGAGAATATTTTTTTCAAATTTTCAACGGAAATTATGTCGCAGGCATAATAGCTGATTTTTTTTCTTTGCATTTCGTATGATTTTTACAGCACCGTTACGAATCATTTTTTACCGATTTCGGTACTCGAACAAAAAATCAGAGATTCCAAACGCAACCTCATAAACATCCGAACAGAAAAGAAGCGTAAAGACGTACCAAAGAGGCGTTTTTTGCAATTTGTTATTAGTACATGGGCACTTGGTAAGTCTTTATATGCTCAACAACAAAAAAAGGCTCCTAGGCAGAGAAAAAAAAATGAATTTCGTTTATCAGCACTCATCGTCAGTCGGTAACTGTCATAACCTGAAAAGCTCGGAACATGTCAAAGCACAAAAACAAGTGGCATTTCAAATTGGCATAAAATTGACTACGAAAAATATGAATAAATTTCAGAAACTTGCTTCGTCTTATCGGTGCGACCGCGTAAAACTTGAACAAAAAAAAAAAAATATTACCGAAGATACATTAAGCAACGACCTTTGAGTTGATACGTAAAATCGTTGGAAATTCAGTGGACATTGATCTTTAACATTAAAACAAAGTAGAGCAAGTTGCAAAAGAACAAAAATAAAGTTTACGTCTAAATTGTCTTCCATCGTAAAGAGTGACGATCACGATAAAATCGATTATTCTTCGCAGACACATTCGTTCGAATTTTTTCACGAAAAAGTGAAATACCTGCGAAATGACTGATCAAATACGTTTCGATGGTCGTGTGGTTGTCGTTACGGGAGCTGGAGCAGGTCGCGCATTAAATACATTTTCTCTACTCTTCAAAAATCACAATTATTATCATTGTTATCATTATTTCATAATCAACCGTAGGTTTGGGGAAAGCTTATGCCTTACTATTCGCTTCTCGGGGTGCCAGTGTCGTCGTCAATGATTTGGGAGGCGGGCGAGCCGGAGATGGCAGTGACGTCAAAGTTGCAGACTCCGTTGTCAATGAAATACGACAAACGGGTGAGCTTTGGATCATTCTCCCGTAAATAATAAAAAACAAACGAAAAAATTGTCGTCAACAGTGCTCCAACGATTTTGTGTTTGGACCCAAAAAAAACATTGCCCTTTCCAAATATCGAATGAGAATCTTGGGCTGAGCTGAAAAAGATAGAATTTCGTTGCGTTCCAACGATGCAAACTGCAACATCGTCCAAATCTCGAAAATGGAATCACAAACCCTTTTAAAATTATGCTCGGAGTTTCAGGGCATTGGAGGGTTTTCCAAGATTTTATAGAAAAAAAAACTTGATCCAGTTGATTCCTCAGTTAGCTGAAAAATCATTTGTTGTCTTTTTTTTGTGCTCCCATGAATTTTAAGCATCGTTTGGGGATTAATTGATTATTTTCATTGCATCTTGGCGTGTCCCTCCAGGAGGTAAAGCGGTTGCCAATTATGATTCGGTGATCAATGGAAAAAGCCTTATCAAAACGGCGATAGATGCTTTTGGGCGAATCGACGTTCTCGTGAATAATGCAGGAATTTTGAGAGATCGAACTTTTGGGAAAATGACGGAGGCTGAATGGGGTGAGTGGGAGCTAAATTCCTGGAATTTGTTAGTTTAATTTTTCAACAAAAACCACAAAAACTACGATGCCTTTTCCAGAGTGTCAAAAGTCGTTTTTTCAATATAGCCATCTTTTTATTTTCCTCTCGTTTTTTATTTTTTTTTTTAGACATAATTCAAAATGTGCACGTGAAAGGAGCCGTGAACGCGACTCAAGCGGCGTGGGAACATTTCCGTAAGCAGCGATACGGCCGCGTCATTTTTACCTCGAGCAACAGTGGCTTGTGTGGAAACTTCGGCCAAGCGAGTTATTCTGCGGCCAAAGCTGCCCTCATCGGCTTAGCTAATACCTTGGCGATTGAAGGACGAAGTCACAATATCAACGTGAACGTCATCGTACCGACGGCGGCTTCGCGTCTCACCGAAGACATTCTGCCTCCAGGTTGAAAAAGAGAAAGAAAAAAAACTAGTTCTTTATAGACGCGAAAACTCTGATGAGCAGCGGAAATGTTCTGAAAAAAAAAAAAAACAAGAATTTCGTGTATTTTTAAAATTTATGATTTTTTTGCAACGAATTCTTCGTTAACTAAGTTCTGGGGAATCAAATTTTCATGACAATTTTCGTTGGATTTGGCCGCTCCTTTGACACACTGGGTCAATCAGACCCCGAGCGTGATTCTTTCGTCCGTCAAGGCCTTTTCATTAAAAAAAATCAGGGACTCCCTTCAAAAATCCTTCAACTTATTTTGGCTTTTGGAAAAGTGAGCATTCCGCTAAAAACAGAAAAAAAAAAAACAATTATACTTTTTCATATTTTTGAGATTAAATAATTATAGGGAACGCGGGCATTGACAATGCCAGTTCGAGCAAAAATTTCGTGACCGTAGAATTTCCTCTCATGTTTTAAAAGTCAAAGCGATTTTTTCTATTTACCAATCAACTCGAATTCAAAATGTTGCAACGTTGAGATTCAGTCTGGTGCTTTCAGATTTTTTCCAACAATTGAAACCGGAACTGATCGCACCGGTTGTCGCATGGCTTTGCCACGAAGAATGCGAGGACACTGGCTCCGTTATCGAATCGGCTGCGGGCTGGGCTTCGAAATGTGAGTTTCCTTCCCATTATCTGCGCAAATCGAGTGAAAAAAGCAAAAAAAAAAAAAACCAACCATCGAATTTCTTGAATTAAATCTACAGGTCATCTAGTTCGGTCAAGGGGTTTTAACTTTCGACAAAATTTGTCGGACTCCGTGACTCTGGAAGCCGTGAAAAAAAATTGGGCACAAGTTACCGACATGAGTTCAACTTTTCATTGCGACTCGATCCAAGTACACGAATTACTTTTTGAGAAAAAAAAATATTCCTAACGTTTTTTTCCTCAAAGAAAATTTGAATTTAATTTTCTAGGAGGCCACAGGCGAATTGCTCAACATTTTGGAACAGACGAAAAATGGCGCCTCCAAAAAAGAGCCTGTAAGTTCGATTTTCGATTCTGATGCTCACCGCGCACAAAATTATTAAGGACATGGATCAGTCACACCGAGTTTTACGAAACTTTCGCGTCATCGCGATTGATCCGTGTCTTTAAAATTCAATTTTTATAAAAGTTGTAATTCGTCCTTTTTATTTTTCATAGCAACACTCTATCGAGCACACTTACAGTTATCGGGATGCGATTCTCTACGCTATTGGAGGTAATGCGATTTTTCTTCATAAATTATAAACATTCAAGAATCTTGACTTTCTTGTTTCTGATTAATCAGTTTCCACCTCGCGAATCGGCTAAAAAACAAAGAAAATAAAAATAAAACTGAATATAAAAAAATTCTTGTGATTCAACGAAATCAACGTGATTAAATATTTTCAGTTGGAGCGACGAGATCCGAAACGACTGATTTTCAGTATCTCTACGAGAATCATGAAAACTTTTCCGTTTTGCCCACTTTTTACGTGATATACGGACCGATGGGTTGTATCGGGACGAGAATTATGGAAAACCTTTTTGCGCAAGGACCCGTGAACATGCTGAACGTAAGTTTCCCTTCACTTGAAAATTGATGAAAAGAAAAAAAGCTGGAGACTCGATATGTTACGCTGTCCAGAAAATTAATATCCTCAGAAACATTTTCCTCGTTGTTTTGATGTCAAAAATTCTTGATTTTTGTAGGTTCTGCACGGAGAGCAATATTTCAAAGTACACAATGCACTACCTACAGACGCCACGGTGGAAACGCACTTCAAGGTCGCGGATGTCCTGGACAAAATGAAAAATGCGGTGGTTCTTATCAATCGTAAGGGATTTTAATTTATTCAAATCTTTTGTTAATCATTCCGCTGGAAAATTCTGACAAAATGATTGAAAACTCTTCACCGATTTGCTGAATTATTTCCGAATGGTATTGGTACTTTGAAAACTCGTTAAAAACCGTGGCAGTTGTAAAAATTTCAAAGATTTCATTGAGCTTTCCGACAGTGGATTCATGTGTTGTGGAATTTTTTCCAGACGAAACCCTCGACAAGAAAACGGGAGACAAACTCGCTTTCGGTCAAATGACTCTGGTGGTCCGTGGAGCCGGAGGTTTCAAAGGTCCACGAAAATCGAACCACGAAATTCCAGTTGCGGCAAAACCAAACAGAAAGCCCGATGCATTTTGTGCGGAAAAAACTGACCGAGATCAGGTGATTGTTTGGCTGTTTGTATTTCTTTTTCACGCAGCAGAAATTATTGGAAATATTCTTCGGGTCGATGTTCATTGGGAACAAGAAAGACAAAAAAAAATTAATTTGGCAATTTTTTTTCTCAGGCTGTTATTTACCGATTGAACGGCGATTCCAATCCGTTGCACATCGATCCGGATATGGCGACGATGAGTGGATTCAAAGAACCGATTCTTCATGGGCTTTGTTCCCTTGGATTTGCAACGCGTCACGTTCTCAAGACATTCGCGAACGGAAATCCGGCATTATTCGAAGCCATCAAGGTATGCGAACCGAGACAAAGCAAAAAAAAACACGCTGGAAGGACGAAATTCAATCATAACAAATTTTTCATTCTATTCTCCAGGTTCGGTTTGCTCAGCCGATTATTCCTGGCGAAACACTTAGAACGAACATGTGGCAGGATGGCACACGAATCCATTTTGAAACGATCGCCGAGGAACGTGACGTTCCAGTGATCACAGGTCGATTCTCTATTATTTTTCTCGCCATAATTCAATTTTATTCCATTTTCTATGAGTTTTACGATTTTTTATATTTAATTTGAAAAGTGATTTTTTTTTTTCAAAATCTTCAAACTTTGATTTTACGAAAATCGCTACAACTTTTTTTTTTACTAACTGGCACTCTAGCTACCGCTCATCATCATCGTTTTCGAATTATCTTTGAATTGGTAATTAGGGATTTTTCATTTATTATCATTTTTTAGTTGCTTGTGAACTTTAAAAGTGGAAAATATGACGAAAAATGTGCATTTTTGGTTCGGGTTCCCACAAAAAATAAATTATCGGAATGCAGTACAGCCTCAAACCTATTCTGATTCATGAGCTTCATTCCTGTGAAAGATTCATCAAAATTGGTTCAGTGGCTTTTGCGTGAACAGGGCACAAACACAATTTTGTAGTAGAGTTTTATATTTTCCCGTAAATACGATTTAAGGTATTACTACCACAAAACGACTTTATTTATTGTTCTTTTGGAATTTTGTGTAAACATTCTTGGCACCAAAACTAACAGTTTTATCCTGTGAAGAAAAATTTTCTGACGTTTAGAATTTGAGATATTTAATTTCCAATTTTGTATTTTTCCCACCTAAACACGTGTAAATTGAAGTCACGTTTCGTTAAATAGTTGCTAGAAAAAAAAAAAAAAACAAAAGAAACGCGACTTCAATATACACGCGTTTAGATGGGAAAAATAAAAAATTGGAAATGAAATATGTCAAATTCTAAGCGTCAGAAAATTTTTCTTCACCGGAGAAAACTGCCAGTTTTGGTGCCAAGAACGTTTATACAAAATGTTGAAAGAATCCTAAATAAAGTCGTTTTGTGATAGTAATACGTTAAAGTTTCTGTGACGTCATAAAACGCCTATTTTACTGTATATAAGACTGCGGCGAACTCTCGCTACGCTTTCTTTTTAATACTTGGCGTCGAGCCGCTGCCGTGTCTCTTCATATATAGAGATAACAATATAAATCTTTTTATTCCGGCACTTAGTCGATAAATCCACAAACATCCTGTCGAAATCACGAGTTAAGAGAAAAATTGATGCACAAATATTCATGGAAGTGAAAATTTTCATGACTTTTCTGCAGCAGAAAATTTATGAACCCGAATGCAAGCGTTTTTCCAAAATTACAGGAGCTTACATCGATTTGAAAAGAGTAGAGACTCCATCATTGCAGCCGAACAAGTGTCTGATGAAGGAACATCTCGAAAGCGACGCTATTTTCGCTGCGATATCAAATTTTCCCACAAGAAATAATCCCACGTTGCAGAACCAGGCTGGAGGCATCCTTCGCTATGACGTGACGTCGGGCGGAGAATTAAAACGAAGATGGAGTAAATATCATTGAGAATTTTCTTCCATTTATTCACCAGCCAATATTTTCTTTTTGACATTAACCGTCAAATCTTTTCCCTCTCGTAGCCGTGGACCTGAATCAAGGGAAAATTTACGAAGGTCTGCTTCCGGGGGTCGCTCCTCAGAGCACGATTTGTGTCGACGACAAAATCCTAATTCAAGCGGTACGTAATCACGAAAAAAAAGAGACGAAAACCTCAATGTGATCGCCATGAAATTAGTTGCCAAAATTCTGAATCAATAAATATTTCGAAAAACAACTTTTTTTTTCAGGTTTTGGGAAAATTGAATCCCCGGCAATTATATCTACAGAGTAACTTGAATGTTGCGGGAAATGTGGACCTTTTGGAAACATTGAAACTTCTGAATGACAGCTGCAAGCCGAAGCTGTAAGAGGATGCTGCAAAGTCTCTCGTCCTCCAAGGACCACGGAACGAAAGATTCATTTTTTTCTCCTGAACATTCGTTTGCTATTTTAAACAGTTTGTCAACGTTGAAGTTAAACCAGGTGGTGGTACAATACTCGGTGTATGGTACGAAAAGAAAATACATGAGCATGAAAAAAAAAAAATTACTCAATTCGGACGATCCAGTCGAGTCGAACGATCGTTGTCGAATTTTCATTAGATTTTCATCAAATGTATCTTAAAAAGGGAAGTATTTTCTAAAAGTTTTAAATTCGTGAGGTATCTGGTTTTTCATAAGTAAGAAAAAGAGATTTCCGTCGCTAGGACTGCGTCGTGAATTTTCTGAACATTATGGAATGAGACTGAATTCGACGATTGTTTCAGTCCCAGTTTCTAAAACCTTTCAGATAATTAATTGCTGGTGGAAATTAATACAGAATGTTTGATACAATATTGAGTTGTGAAGTTGATCACGAGACTTCCTCTATAATGTGCAATGTGCAGTGAGCCAAATGTTTATATTGTTGAGACGTGCATGCTGCATTGTCAACGTGGACCTCTCGCTGGTCAAGATTTGTATCTTTCTATGAAATCGTGAGGGTTTAGAACATGAAATATATACAATGTTCGCGGCATTCCTAAACGTTTGGCTTGGTGATTTGTTGTCGAGAGACAACATTACTCCCACACACGTCCTCGGCCATTGAAATAATTGAACAAATTTATAGATCGAATGTTAGATCGTCGAATAATTTGAAAAAGTTTACATCCAGAGATCGTGGTCCCACAACGCACAAAATATTTTCGGTGGATTCGTTTAAGATGATGTATCAGTGACTGAGCCTCACCTCGAATTTTCAAAATGAAAATTCTTCGATATCGTTTGCCCAATGACAAAAAGACCCTGCCAGCAGCGTACGCAGGACGATGGCAAAAATTCGCTGACAGGGGTTTTTTTTTTTATTGGTGAAACCGCGTTTGAAATATTTAATTTCGAAAATTGCAGCTATCTCTCTCGCACTCGCAGTGGCGAGGAGGAGGGTGAATGGCTACACACAACAATGTTGCCATGTTCAAAACATATAGGACAATTCGAAATGATTAGATTTTAATGAAATTTGGTGAGTATATTCTTTAGTATTAAATATGAAAATACAAATTTTTAAAGATTTTTCTTCTACATATAGTTTTCGAGTAATTGAGCACTGGAGTTTACATGCATAATTATTTTTGAAAAAATTGTGTCATCGTATTTGATGCTAAAGAATGTTATCACCAAATTTCATTAAATTCTTATCATATTGTCGTATGTAGCCAACCTCCTTAATTTTGGGCCTAAGCGGTAGAGTTTTTCAATGGCTATCAACAAAATGTCGCATCGGACATCGATTTTTTTTTGCCATTGAAAACCTTTATGCACATTCGTCGATTTTTTTCTTGATGAAAAAAGAACTGGACCAGGTCTGAACCTACGACGGTTTTTCGTCTTAGCCCGACCGAGACGAACAACAATTCGAATCCACGCCGTCAATCCGATCGAATAATATTGCACGAGTAGTCGTGACATCGTTAAACTTGGCGCCCAACTAAAATTTTATTCCGAAATTCGCACGGGCTCACGCATCTACGTGCGACTTTTATTGTTTATCCTCTGTGCTGTGTAAGGTCCGTGGATGATGAAAACTTTTGACGTTTCATCTGCTCGTGATTTTGGTTCGCACTTACGCCTTAACTCTCAAAACCCGGTCCAATAATGGTGTAATAAAAAATCAAATAAAAGCGATCGCCATTACGGAGTTGTTCGAAATTATACGTGCCGTGTGAGCCTTCCAAGATGTCGGAAACGGAAGGAGATAATTTTTGCAAAAAAATGCGTAAAGCAACGAGAGAAATACACGCAGTCAGCGATGCTTTGGTCAACGCGAAATTAGCTTTTGGTACGGTGAATTTTGCGTGAAAACGAGACGCGAAAATCGTCGAACGATACAAACAATTCAACATAACCTCAATCTCCATGCGATAATAATATTCATCAGTCGAATAAAAAATCACGCGCATAAAAATATATTCGTTAAATTTTTCATATTCTCTACTGAGATTCTCTCTTTTTTCCCTTGTCATTCAGGTTTTCACGATGATAAAGTTTGGGCCGATGGATTGTTGGTGTTTTACGAAATATTTCGCTATTTAGAGGGCGCGATGGACAGATTAAAAAGTACGAAAATTGGACTTCTCAATCTGCCCGGGCTTAGCAGAACCGAAGCTTTCGAACAGGACTTGAATCATTACTTGGGCAACGGCTGGATGAAAAATTACGTGCCCAGGTATTTTATTACATCGATAAAAAGTATCAATGTATTTCGATCGAAAATTATCGACGCATCGTTGCAAACACCGAAGTTATATGCAACGCAATAATAATAATAACATCCTCACATTATTATTATTATTACTCTTTACGAACACATTCAGAAAAAATATAAAGAATTGACACGAATACAGTATTGATTAAAACATTTAAAAAGTTGCGCGAAAATTGGCGTTTTTTTTTGCCAATTAGCTGATTTTCTCTATTTTTTTTATATAAAAATATACAAAAACAAATTAAAATTTGCAAATTGCTTCCTCAAGACGCGCGATACTCAAATCTTCCTCTATGAGGCAGCAAAAAATATAAAGAATTGATAAAAATACAGTGTTGATTAAAACATCGACAAATTTTGTGAAGATTGGCGTTTTTTTTTTTTTTTTTGCCGATTTGCTGGTTTTCTCTACTTTTGATATAAAAATATTTAAAAAATCAGTAAAATATCGAATCGACGGTAAACAATTGAGAGCAAAATTTCATTGCAGTTTTCACATGGATTGGAAAGAGATACTATGAAATGAAATGTTTTACTCGCAGGGAAAGCGTGGCTAAATATCTGATGCGCTTACGCGAAGTCGAGGACACAGATCCGACGTTGTTGATGGCATACATATACCACTTGTACATGGGTCTCTTGAGCGGTGGAATGATATTACGAAAGAAGAGACAAATGATGAGAAAAATAAGCCCGTTCAAGGAGGCGGATTCTAGAGGGGGCGATCGAATTACGGATTTCGGTGATAAAAGTATTTACGAATTAAAGTCCGAGTTGCGAACAACGATGAACGGGATTGCCGAAAATCTCGACGAGGATACGCGCAACAAATTAATAGAAGAGAGCAAAATCGTATATGTCCTTAACAACGAAATAATAAGAAGCGTTCGTGGCGCAGGTCTTGTGATACTCAAAAAAATCATTTACTTTCTTCTCTTACTTCTATTCATCGTGTACATTTTTATCGTCATTTTTAAGAAATAGATTTATTTTTCCAAATTTTCTTCGTCTAAAAAATGTATATAATTAAAACTCAAAAAAAAAAAAAACAAACAAACAAATCAAAAAATATAATGATTTTTCATTGATAACTCGTAATTCATAATTAATTCATCGACTTATTATACCGACTCAATAATACTTTAATTACGCTTGCGATTAATCAGTCTCTCATCAGTGATCTATTAATTATTTATTACGGGCTATTGACTAATCATTTATTATAATAATTACTATTAATTAACAATAAATCTAGGAACAACCTGCAGGCTATCAATTTTTACTCATTCCTCTCCCCCAATCTCCTGTCCAACGGAAAACGTTGATTATCATTTCTTCCACATCGTCAACTGCAATTTTTCTTATTTGAGCTTCTTCCTTTCACGTTAATTATTACAACTTTTATTATAATAATGACTACAATTCAAATTTCAATATTATCTTCGAGTATTCACAATTTATTGAAAACAAAAATAAAAATATTCTCGAGATCCGCTAATTACGTATCACATTTGTTTCAAATCCGCCAAACAAAATCACAAAAAATCAACCGCATTATTTTCGTTTTTTTTTTAGGAAGATTTTCTTCCTATGCTTAATTCACATGCTGGCGTAACCTCTGCAACAAGCCAGTCAAAAAAGTGGCTTTTTTTCGCAATGATTCGATGCCAAGGTCGATGCGCAAATTTAACGTAACGAGATTGTTGTTTCTCTGTGTGTTTTGAAAATTGGAAAAATGTTAATAACTATAGATTGCAAAACCATGAAGTGGTAAATGCAGATTTATCTTCATTCTATTAATTTTGTGAACCAAATTTGGCATAAGATCATTGTGAAAATTGGCCACTAATTAGACCGACCTTTTACAGTATCAATCTTGATTAATTCAATATTTTAATTATGTAATTACATGGAAATTTTTCAATCTGGTTTAGACTTTTTTTAAAATGTATTTCGTGGCTCTTTTTTGGATCTCAATTGTTTCTCAGAATTACGTTGGATTACGTTTTTTTTTTTTTTTTTTTTTTTTTTTTTTTACTGAATTTTCGCGTAAATTCATCGTTTTTAAAGAGAATGCAGTTTTATCGAAACCAAATTGGAGGCGCGTTTTTCGACGTCAACGTTATGAGCTCATTTGGTTTCTCGAAAAGAATAAGAATTATTTTTATTCATTTACGTATCAGAAGCAATTCAACACAGCTTGTCGGTCGAATTTAAAGTGCGACCAGACTTTTGATGTGAATTCGATCGATAATTCTTGTGTTTTCGGCCCCGATTGCCTAATGAATGGAGATTCCGTTCCGTGCTCCAAGGCACTGAACGGCGGTGGAATGTTTTTGAGATCGGGAGTTGTCTGGATCTCCACTGTGTCACCGAATAATAACGATCTTATGTTTCCGCTGGTTATTTCGTTCGTTGATCGCTCGTTCGACGCGATTGAATCGCCTGGAAAAATCATCGTCGATCATTCATAATAATTTTTTTTACTTGTACAAAGTAAATTTTTGAAGTTTCCGAGATTTTTTTTTTTTAATTATTCTTCATCAGAGATCGATACAGCGAATTTGATGAAAAACGAAGTTTATTTCCAACAATTTATAAACGGATTTTCACTGCATGCAAAAGATTTTTGCTCTTACCTCGTGATTCGTCCGTCGGAGTCCTTTTGCAATTAAAGTCGGAGCATTGGATTGATTGTATCGCGGTATCGTGCAGGACGGAACAAGGCCTTCGGAGCTGCGGACTTTCGAGCAATTGTTTAGCCAGAACAGCAGCTGTTTGATCCTCTTCGCTATCGCCGAATAAATTACGCTTGAAAGCTCCTTTCGCCCCATTTTTATTGTTATTCGCCGGGGATTGCTTTTGGGAGGATTTGGTGTCAAACGCACTCCGGCGACTTCGAGCTGGTGAAGTATTCAGTCGTTTCACGTTTTTGAAATCCGGTATATCGTTCTAAAATCATTCGAATTGTATTAATTTCTTTGTCCAAAAAGTCGTTTTCAATTTATCAAATTTTCTTGATTTTGTCGGCAGAGTTGAATGATTTTTACCTGCACAGACGCCGAGACCATTTGTTGCTGACGTTTGTTCTTTGAGGATGATTCAACGTCACCTAACGATTTGTGACGATGTCTTCGTGTTGTCGTTACATTTTTATCGCGTTGTTGTTTCTCTGCAACCCAGCGTTTCATTCTTCTGCAATAAAGATCCATCGTTTTCAAAATTAAAATACTGATAACGAGAGCCGATCATACGGGACCCAAGCGACAACTGTTTTTTCGTAAATCTCAATTTTTAAAACGTTTCATTAAAAAATAAAACAATTGCAAGGACTATAACAACTATGGATCCTCAACCCTCAGTGGACATAATAAATTAGCGCACCTGCCTAGACACACATGGGTCTGGGGCGTCCGACCGTTTTTTACTGTACTTGGACTCGTTAAAAAAATTTGAAAAAAATCGAGAAAGTAGTTTTGGATCTATAGAAAGAGAGCCTGCAATGGGTGATGGATAAAAATTCTTTTTGCTTCCTGACAGAGGAAGCTATGTGACGGTGAAAATTTTTTTGCTCTCCAGTTTTCGAAATCATATCTAGATAAAATGTCCGGATGTGTGTGTGAATGTTCTAGCACTGTAAAATTCAAACGTTTATAACTCGAGAACGGTTTTTTGTTGGAATTGCTAGAAAATACGAATTCTACGGCATTTTGAAATTTTTAAAAAAAGGGTGTAACCGCTCTGACCTCCGCAAATTTTAAGATTTATTACTAATTTTTTTTTTTTATAAATAGAGTATCACAATAGGAAAGTTGGTATTGCATTTGGAAAATATCGGTTGAATGGTTTAATTTTTATGCTATTTAATGACAATTAATACGAAAAATGAGAAGTTCGAGCCATTCGCGGAATGGGCTGTGGCCACCCCAGACCCATGTGTGTCTACTGAAGGTTAAAGTAGAATCAATGGTATTCCACGATTTTTTTCAGCCCTGTTTCTCTCCAAATTCGTGAGATTCAAGTGGCAGGACAGAAAGGATCCCTACGATCGAAGGTGCCATAAAAAATGAAACGATCGCTGGAAGGCTAAATAAAATCTTCTGCGGTAAAACGACAAAAATGGTAAAACGGACGATGGGAAAAAAAAGGCTAATATGAAAAATACTTACTTGACGAATGGGACAACCATGAAGAAAGCGTTGGGACCGACACCCATTTTGACCTTGGGAGTCATATCTTTTTTGTTGTTAGGCAAATCCGCCAGGGCGAACCATTCGACTTTTTTTATTTCTTTGCGAGTTTTCGGTTTGAATTTTGTGTTCATTCCAACGCCAGAAATAATGTACAGCCGTACCAATTGATCGTGAATGGTGGACGAAATGTATTCCTTCTCGTCAATGAGATCCGATATGTCGAAACCCGTTTCTTCGAGGACTTCCCGTACTGCGCAGTGCGAGGGTTCCTCGTCCTCGTTGACTTTTCCCTTGGGAAAACCCCAACTGTTCTTTGCCCAGTAACTCTGTACTAGCAGCACTTTGGTAAGGTCCTCGTTCAGGACTATCGCACCAAACGTCGGTACGCTCTGTTTGTATCCTCGCCATTGCTCTATCACTGTGTCTATGTGCGATACGTGCGGTTGCAAAAATGGTATGTGGTGAAATATTCGCGTAGTAAATTCTTTCAGCGTACAAGACTTTAGTTTACGAGAATCTTCCGCGCAATAAAAATCCAAGTAAAACCAGTGCGCCAACTCTATTTGAAAACATATGCGCACTAAATCTTTCCTTTCCTCCTCTGGCACGTTTATGATGAAACGGCTGAAAAAAATAAACAACGAAAATGTTTTTCGTTTTCGCTGAACCCCTAGTATCGTTGGGGGCGTTTGTTTTTTTGTGATATTCGGATTCAATTCCCATTTTCCTTGTGTTCGATCTGGTAAATTGCCATTTTTTGGGAAAAACGGTGCATTCTGCTTGATTCACGGTTTTCCACCACGAGACAAAGTGTTTTTTTCTTTTTGGCTATTTTGAGGTTAATTGCGACGCTTTGCAGTAGATTTTTCGAACGTTACACGGTGCAGGGTTATGCCGAGAAACGCTGAATTTTTATGGAGAGATTTTCAATAGTCGACTAACGCCTTTTGAGATTTTTGTTTGAGAAGCAGAGGATTTTATTGCGCGTTCGATTATTTGCTGTTGACTTGATTATATTTGAGGTTAAGGAAGACACTAACCTGCTGAGGTCGTCCAAAATATCCACAGGGATCGAAGGTTCCACCATTTTTACAGATTTTTAGATTTCGGATCTTTTACTCGTAAAGACTGACAACGTCCTGCGTGATAAACTTTCGTAATAACCAAATCCGGCCTTCGACTAAGAAAACAACAAAAAATTCCTGGCTACGCTATAGTAGGGAGGAGGTTTTTGTAAATGAGCAAAAGCAAATACAGTTCACGCTCGTTTATTCTGACGCTTTGAGGCACCTGACCAGTTAATCCCCCCACTCCTTCTTCCTCTCGTCCCTCTCGTCAAAGAGAACTCGATCCTTCTTCGCGGTGTTTCTCCCTCGGTGGGGCGAGGATCGAATCGACGAATGGGAGAATCCACTGTACATGCTCTGTAGTTTCCACAAAATCCTAAATCGTCGGTAGAGGCGCTGAAATCAGGGCAAAAGATTTTGTTGAGTTTCTCGAACAGAACTCGACTAACCTAAACTGACAGTGCAATTTGTCAAGTTGGATTTTAAAACACGTGCACGCGTTTCAACAAAACGTAAAAGATTTTTCGAGTCGATACTCCCTTCGAAAAGTTTCGTTCGATCTCACAAAAGTAAGCGATGGTCGGAAAAAAAATAACGTCAACAAAGCGAAAGCACGAGGACGAGAATTCTCCTTCGGAATCCTCACATTCGCCGGATAATTCTCATTCCGAAAATGCCTCGGACTCGGACAATTCGAATACAATCACAAAAGTTGTGCCGATCAAAGTTCCAGCCAAAAAGAAAAAACGTGGTATTATTTATCTGTCAACCATTCCAAAATACATGAACGTAACCAAACTTCGGGAAATGATGGCAATTCATGGCAAAGTGGGAAGAGTTTATTTACAACTGGCTGACACAGGTAATTCTCTTCAATAACAATCGAACGAATATTAATCGTTTTTGTACGATTATGAATCTTGAATTACGATTAAAAAAACAATGATGATAATTGTAATGATTTTTTTAAATTAGTTTAATGCACAGTCACTAAAATGTGTGAAAATTCCATCATCAGTATTTTGTTCGCCATTGTCCAACATTTTTGGCAAACAAAACTTTTCCTGTGACCATTTCTGTTGTAAATATTAATGAGATAAACACAACCTGTTTTTTTTTTTCTTTTCAATGGAATTCCAGAAACAGACGCCCTGAAGAAAAAGAAGAAGAGAAAAGTCGCAGCCAGACATTTCACCGAAGGTTGGGTCGAGTTTGAGAGTAAAAAAGTGGCAAAGAAAGTTGCGGCCATTTTGAATAATACACAAATTTCAATGCAGAAGAAGAGCAAATTTTATGATCTTATCTGGAACATCAAATATTTGCCCAGGTACTGTGGAAAATTCTCTAAACATTAATGAAATTTATTTAAAGAACAAAAACTCAAATCTCATGAAGCAGAAAATAAAGGGAATTATCTCAAATTCTAATTGATCATGTTCCGCATTTTTCTAATTTTTCGTGCTAGTACGTGCTAGTATCGATGTAAACAGTAAAAAACAATTTCAAGGTGGCCTATCGGTCGTATTGTCATTGAAACTGTTGTTGGACGTTCTAGTCCAGAATGGTTAACATTCGAAAAAAAATAGCGATCGCACATTGTTGTCTTTTTGCCAGAGAAAGAAAATTGACTCCAATTTTTCTGAAAATGTTGAAAATGTCTGAGAAAAATACTTTTTGGTTATCCCTCTTGCACTCACGAAACTGAGAATTCTTTTTAAGATAAAATTTCATGATCTCAGCTCCATATCTTTTTATTCAACTCCAGAATGATTTTTTCTCTGTGATATTTCGTTGCTTGTCAAGTTTCATAAAAAATTATTTGCTTTATCGAGGAATATTTTGTATTTTTTCAATAATCAGGTTCAAGTGGATTCACTTGAGCGAACGTTTGGCCTACGAACGAGCGGTTCACAAGCAGAGATTGAACGCCGAGATAGCTCAAGCGAAACGCGAAGTGAACTTCTTCTCGTACAACGTCGATCGTAGCAAAAAGCTTCGTAAAAAGGAACAAGCCGGAGAAATCTCTACTTTTGTTGCACCCGAAATCAAACAGCGAGACACCGATATGGAAATCAGGAGAAGGAAGAACAAAGATCAAAGCGACGATAGAACGACTTTCCTCAAATCGTTGTTCAGCACATCCGATTAAACTTGTACAAAAATGTTTCCATGTAAATAAAGTGAACGTATTGACGATAATATCCAATTGAATTGTCAAGTATTTCAATCTTCCTGAGGTCAAAGATTCGAGAGTGGAATAATTATCACCGATCGGGACGCTTCGGAAAAAATTTGAAAGAAAGAATCATCGCGAAAGTGCGAAATTATTCGGTGTTTACGAATCCTGTTGAAAATAAATTGAATGGCGCAGTTGTGTCGATAACATTCCTTTGATGTCATTGTCATTTTATGCCTAATCGCTGCTCCTTGTTAAGAATGCCCATACAACGCCAATTTGTTTGGTTGACTAAAACTTGAGTAACTCGCAAAAAATTGCGAGAAATATTTGCGATGCGAATTCCAGCAAGACGAGGAAAATTCTAGAAAATATTCAGTCACGTCGAGTTGTTGCGAGGATGAACGATTGCAGTTTCAAAGAGTTGTATATTTATATTTCGAATAAAAATATGATTCTGAGACTCAATCGGTAATTGGTCTGTCAAATGAATTGAGAATAATATTTTTTAATAGTTTCATATTATGTGAAGTAGGCTGGCTGGTCTAAAATTTTCTCGATAGGTACTTCTCCGACGAACTTTTCGCCACTCGTTGACGAGAACTGAGGAAAGTTGAACATTAAATTTTGAGTTGGTGAATATTTTTTAAATATTTGGCTCTTTTTGTACTTATTTCCGGGCACGGATTGAAAAATTTTTCGATCGCTTTTGGATCGTGAAATATTTTCAGTTTTTAAGAGGTCGGAATTTTTTCGAAAAAAAAAAAAAAATAGTTCGATGAATTTGTAGCGGCTACGAAGAACTTTCGCTATTTAGCGAGCAGTGTTAAAGGTATCACTGTCACAAAACGACTTTATTTAGGGTTCTTTCAAAATTTTGTATAAACGTTCTTGGCACCAAAACTAATAGTTTCCTCCTGCTCTATGAAGAAAAATTTTCTGACCTTTAGAATTTCAACTATTTAATTTCCAATTTTTTACTCTTCTCATCTAAACGCATGTAAATTGGAGTCACGTTTCGTTAAAAAATTGCAAGAAAAAAACAAAAGAAACGCGACTTGAATCTACACGCGTTTAGATGAGAAAAATAAAAAATGGGAACTTAAACATCTCAAATTCTAAACGTCAGACAATTTTTCTTCATAGGAGAAAACTGTTAGTTTTGGTGCCAAGAACATTTATACAAAATTTTGAAAGATATCCCTCAATAAAGTCGTTTTGTGATAGAAATACGTTAAATGAAATAATAAATGATTGCAGACGGCATGAGATAACATGAAAACAATAAATTGAACCTTTCGTTAGAAATATTTGGTGGCCCTGAAAAGGGCCGTTGTTTTGATGAAGCGAAAAGATTTACGCTTTCTTTTCGGTTTTCTTGGGCAGAAGTACTGCTTGAATATTAGGCAGAACTCCACCCTGAGCGATGGTGACTCCGGAAAGGAGTTTGTTCAGCTCCTCGTCGTTACGGATTGCCAATTGAAGATGACGAGGGATGATCCTGGTCTTCTTGTTGTCACGAGCAGCGTTGCCAGCCAACTCGAGAACTTCAGCAGCCAAGTATTCCATTACTGCGGCAAGATAGACCGGAGCTCCGGCACCAACTCGCTCGGCGTAGTTTCCTTTGCGAAGAAGACGATGAATTCTTCCAACGGGGAACTGGAGTCCAGCTCTGTTGGAACGGGTCTTTGACTTTCCCTTTACTTTTCCACCTTTGCCGCGACCGGACATGATTGATAAAGTGAGAGTTTACGAAAATGAGAATTTAAGTTCTTCGGTAGTGAGCCGAAGGGAGACTGTTGACGAAACTACCCAAGCGAGCCTATTTATGCTCAATGGATACCAACGACCGAGCCAATGACAGCAAGGCAGCACACGATTGGTGCGCTGGTTGGAATTTCTTCCCCCACTCGAAATTTATTGATTTCCTGCGCGATTCGTAACTGTTTTCCCTTCTCGTGAATACGAGTTGGTTTTATTTTTCTCTTTCACTGTTTCAAAAGCTTTCAGACGAGAATACAGCACGAAGTATTAAAAAAAAAAAGAGAGATTTTTTGCAAAATTCGTTTGTTTTCATTAATTTTGGCGCTTTGTTTAGATTTAATTTTGTTTTACTGATTATTGGGAACTGAGACATGAAATTTGCTGCTCACACTAGCAGCTGTCTGTAGTTCCAAGTTTTGTTTTGCTGCAGTATCCCTTCCACGAATGTTTGAGCCAATGAGCTGCAGGCAGCATCGTTCAGGCAAAGTGCTTATAATACCCGTTCCCGCAATCCCGGACAACATTTTTCGTCGGTCGTTCTAACGGAGACTTCGAAGTTATTTTCATTCCGCTGAGATGGCTCGTACCAAGCAAACCGCTCGTAAATCCACAGGAGGAAAGGCTCCTCGAAAACAATTGGCTACGAAAGCTGCTCGCAAGAGCGCGCCGGCAACTGGTGGAGTCAAGAAACCTCATCGTTACAGGCCTGGAACTGTCGCCCTTCGTGAAATCCGTCGTTACCAGAAAAGCACCGAACTTCTCATCCGCAAGTTGCCATTCCAGCGACTTGTTCGTGAGATTGCTCAGGACTTCAAAACCGATCTTCGCTTCCAGAGCTCTGCCGTGATGGCTCTTCAAGAAGCTAGCGAAGCTTACTTGGTTGGTCTTTTCGAAGATACCAACTTGTGCGCCATCCACGCCAAGAGAGTCACCATCATGCCGAAAGACATTCAACTCGCTCGTCGAATCCGAGGCGAACGTGCTTAATTCTCCATCATCGGACCGATGCAACGGCCCTTTTCAGGGCCAACAAAAAATAACTAGGCACTTGATTTACAAATCTTTATACTTTTAGTTCCTCCTTCCTTTCCAATCCCTTTTCAATTGCAAATGCGGAAGTAAAAAATATTGAGTTTTTTTACATTGAAAACCATGAATCATTAACAAAAAAAATATATTGCTTCGATCCCTGAGATAAAAGAACAGCTACCTACAAGTTGTAGAGGCTTTTTAGATTCTCGACACGAGAAAATTTGTTTATTACGTTCAGAAAAACAGTCAAAATTATTCATTCTCAAAATTTACAGTTATCTTTCTCGCGCCCAGGCGGCTTGGAGCGACTCAGTCTTGAAAAAATCGATTGAAATGACCAGCCTTTTCTTGGGATGGCATAAACATATTTTTGGCTCAAGATAAATCGGCAGCCATTTTCGAATTAGGAAAAAAAGACCATCGCCTCGAATCGAATTTGGAGTAAATTTATACTTTACTCCGAGACTCTTCCGGCACACCAGTCTCATCTTTATTCATCGCACTTTTAGAGAGGATTGGCGTGAAATCCTGAAAATATGATGATTTCGTGCAAATTAAACAAAATGTATTTGTTATTTATACTCTCCCATGATAATTAATAGTCTGCCCCTCGTGTTCAAAGTATCCATGCGCATGGGAAAATTTAATTTTCATAAAGCTCAACTAGGAGTTACCGACCGCTGGTAAATGTTTCGTAAGCTATATGGATCGCAGAATGCATCATATGCAGTATATGAAGACCAAGTATAAAGATCGTTCTGCTAGGAGATAGCGATGTCTGTAATATTCATTCTGTTTATCCCTTCTCCAATGATGTCTATGACAGAAATGGGCAGTGTGTTATGAGCAGGTCGACGAATTCGTGGCGGACATGAAATTCCTGGCTTTGACACCCATTTATTTTTTTTCGTCTCTCTCGGTTGGAAAAAAATCGTGATTAGTCAGCGAGTGGTTAGAGATAATTCACAACTCGGTGTAATAAAAAGCTCGTCTGTGTTCGCGCGTTGTAAAATGATCGAAAACTTATGTTTGCCATTTCTTCGCAAGGTTATCACGTCATTGAGGTGTAAATTTTCGTCATGTGACAAATAGTGATATTATGGCGTATTTATCCAATTATTTAATCGTAATCAAGATACTATGATGGGATCGAGATTAAGGTGCGTCGAAAGTTTCTCAATTCCTTAATGAGCCTACTATAACCTCCAAACTATACGAACAGATTGACTTTCACCTTTCATAGGTTAAGCATTGGAGCCTCCCACTTATTTTCCTTCTCGCTCATTCATTCAATAAAACAATAATCTTTCGTTTTCTGTTTAAATAATTATATAGTGACATCGTCATATGATTTTTTTTGCATTGTCTCGAATTGACTCTATTTTTCGATAAATTGACTCGATTTTCGTAACGTTCGATTTCTCATCGAATCTGCTAACAATTATTTACTTTTGTTATTACATTTCTCAACTTTTTTAACTCATCTTCGAACCTGCTGTTTCTATAAGGCGTTTTTATGAATAAATCAACTTCTGGCGACATGCTGCATCGCAGAAGGAACTAGAGAAAATCTATCATTGTTTCTAAATGTATTTTTCTGCAATAAATTAAAAAAAAATTAATTACATCGCTGCACGAGTTTTTGTGGATCAACAAATAAATTTCGACCTCTGTTCTTTTTCATTTGTGTTTCAAGATAATACAGTTTTTCCAAAAATCTCGTCAATTCCTAGGGAATTACAAAATTACACGTCGGTCTTTGCATTTTTTCGGGAAATTCTGAATTTTCCTTCTGACGTTCGAGTTAAAACAATTGAGTAAAATTTTTTTAATCTCAAAATTTTATTCAAACGATATTTTTGCTTGCCCTTGAACTCTGTTTTTCTTTCTTGGAATAAATCGTAGCGTAATATTGCGTAAAAAATCATTGCAGAGAAAATGTCAAACAATTGTTCGAGTGTTTCTGCGAAGTGGCGGCTCCGTCCGTTGAGAAACAGCCATGGATACTGCAAAAGTATCCAGAGACGTTTGCAGATCAGGAAATCCTCAAGTCCGTACCAAAATTTGCTTATCCTTGCGAATTTGAAAAGTGAGTATTTTCCGTCTCTCAAAAATCGTTCTGCGTCATCCAATAGAATTTCGTTTGTGACCTCCGCAATGCGGGAACTTTTTTGTTTGTTTTTTTTTTTTCAGCACACTCGTCCAACATTTTTCATTCGTTCTTACGAGCATCGATTCCAAATGGACCTTTGGATTCTGCAGGCACGATCCAAAGACGCAAACTGCTCTGGTCATTTTGAGCCCGTTGCCTTGGCACGAGATTTTCTACAAGTAAATATTTGCCTATCAATTTATTCAACTTCCCAGTGTTTGCAAATTTTTACATTTTCATTTTTTCTTCGTCTACAGGACTCTCCATCAGATTCTGAATTATCTGTGAAATGTATTGTTTTTTTTTTCTTCTCAGACTTTTAAATCACATTGCTACATTGACGTCGAGTAACAATGCCGGCGACCTATGGAAATTTCTTGGCGATGTGTACAGTCGCGGAGTCCCTATACCTGGAGCTACCCTAACCATTCCATCACCAGATCCAAATATTGTAAGCAATAAATAACGTTATTCATCAACATTTTTATTGAACTTGATTGATTTCTCATTTTTCTCATTCTCATTATTCCGATGTTACGAGAACGTTCTTGGGACTATTGGGATGAAGAAATTCGTGATAAAAAATCATAAAAAAGATCAAATTATTAATAATACATTTTTATATAATTGAACAAAAACGTTATTGCAGACATTCGTGTGTCAAAGTCCACGCCAGTTCCAATTACCCAGCATCCCGGAAAACGTGAGTATATCGTCTGGAGAGTCGCACTGAACATTCGTGAGATTTTTTTTTGTGCGTGAAAATTGAGCCGGTTCAGAAAAAAATAATTAATTTCCATTGCCTTGAGTTTCAGAGAAATTTGACGGAATATTACAGCGCTGTGGATTCGCAAAACATGATGATCGTGTTCGCCTCGATGTTATACGAACGTCGCATTATTTTTACGTCCAAACGATTGTCGAGACTGAGCGCTTGTGTGCAGGCCTGCAACGCACTTATTTATCCCATGATTTGGCAACATATTTACATACCCGTGTTGCCATTACCGCTCATGGATTATTTATTGGCGCCAATGCCTTTTCTCATTGGTGTACCTGCTCCTATTCTTCTGGTACGTTCAGAGAACAATTAATCAATAATCACTTGGAAAGTTTATCGATTAGACAAGAAGAGAAGACAAGAAGATTATCATATGTCGTTTAATTTTCAATATTTACGAACCAATGAGACTTTTTTGTCAACTTTCGTTTTCCATTTTCCATTTGTGACACTCGATATTTTTTCAGCGTGTACGAAAAAGTGATTTGGGTGAAGTCGTGGTACTGGACGCGGACAACAATACGATAGAGACCCCGTTTCAAGACTTGGAATCTCTTCCGACCGACGTGGTAATTTATTTTCTTAATAAAAGAAAGAAAAAATCGTTTTTTTTTTGCTTCCCGTTGGCGAAACCGTTCCTAATGAAACTTTTTTCGACCAGGTTACCAACTTGAAAAGAGCGCTGCGCAACCGACCGGCTCTCCTTGGCGATGGTGTCTCCAGGGCCTTTTTACGAGCCCTCGTACAATTGACCGCCGGTTACAGAGAAGCACTGACTCTTCAACAGGGCGAGCGCATAACTTTCGATGAAAACGCGTTCGTCGAAAACCGACCAACCTCCATGCAACCGTTTTTACGAAAAATGCTGGAACTCCAAATATTTCAGCAGGTATAATCCATTTATTTTTCTTTTCCGTTGCTCTTGTTATACTTTTTGAGACGTTTTTGCTGGTTAAGGTGGCGTTTTTGGTCATTGAATTTGTTTCGTATAATTTTTTACTCAGTTTATAGTCCAATGCTTATTTTGTGATTTTACTAAATGCACGTTTATCCCTCCATTTCTATAGTTTATCGAAGAACGTCTGCACATGCTCAATTCCGGCCTCGGTTTTTCCGACGAATTCGAAATGGAGGCGTGCAATTATTCCGATAAATCGGGTAGTAAATTTATGCAGCAATATCGCGAATGGACATACGCGATGCGCAAAGAGGGCTCTGCATTCATACGTAGCGTTAAGGACAAGGTTCGTAAAATTACGAAATTTCAAGCTGATTGAGAGTAAAAATTGTGTTCGTAAATGTAATACCTCATAATGAATTTTTAGGCAAATCCGGCCGTCAAATATGCCGTGAAGTCTGTAAGCACGTTTGCCATTTTTTTCCTACTAAAATAATTTTCTCATACATTCTTTTAGCAATAATCGAAAAAAATAACGATTAATAACTCAATTTTTGAATTCTTTTTAATCCATACGAACAACTCGTGGAACAAAACGTGTTACCCCATGAAAAAGAACAGCGCGTTTGAGCCTAAAAAAAATGATCGATCCTCTGAATGTTACTGATTTTTCTTGAATTTTTTCTAGGTCAAGGACAGAGGCAAGGATATGAAAACTGCGTACAAAGGATTAAAATTCAAGGGTAATTAATAAACAATTATCGTTTTTCATATTTTTTCAGCCAGTTTTCAAAATTATTTGAAATTTCGATCGGTCATTTTGTTCCTCTAAAGATTTTCGACAAATTGGCTACGTTGATTTTTATTTAACATACATCGTTGCTGCTCCAAGTTCGCCATGTTGAAGAATCGATTGTTCAAAATTGGAAAAACGCGTTTACGCAATAGTGTTTTTTAGTTGACGTTGAACGGGAATTTAAAAAAAATTCTAGGACGTTCGAGAGGAAGTGAAAATAGTATGAGATTCCAGCAGCCGCGTTCGGCGCCGAGTTCACCGACTCTCGATCGGAGACCCACCATGTTCGGTTCGCCTTCAAAATCTCCGAGCGGATTCACCGCAACGACGAGTTACCGCAAAGAGCTTCGGATTCGAAACATCAACGTTTCCGATGCCAGGTAAAGATAACAACGAAAAAAAACAACTTTTGGAAATTCTGAAATATTTTCGCTTTCCTGTCGTTAATAAAGACCCAAACAAAAATTCTGAAATTTCAGTAGAAAACAATACTCGCCGCTGAGCCCTAACTCACCGGAGGAAACGGACTCGCCTCCGGAACGACTCAACATCGACCTTATGCACGAACTTCAGGATGTTATTTATCCCAACAATCCACCGGTCGATCGAACTGTAAGTATTTCTAGAGCAACATCGAAAGATTGTTGAAAATTTCATCATTCACAATCAAATTTCGAAGGAAAAAAAAAAAAATTCTGCAAATTTTAGAGTCTCTAGATATTTTGGAAACTCCCCAATTTTTCTTTTCATTTCGTAAGCAAAAGTGTTGAATTAATGAAAAGATTTTTATAGCACAGTGTGACCTAAACCCGCACTTTACGCACGCTTTTCCGTGACTTAAATAGCTCTTTTTTGCACGATGCGTAAATGAAAGAACTAACTTCACAAATGCCTGATAAACAAGAGAAAATACGTTAAAATGTCAAAATTTGCTTCAAAATTTATAGCAGACAAATGTCAAAACAAGGGTAGGTTAGCATTTCGCCTAAAAACAGTTTCATGCTGTCGAATAAGTGACAACGGAAATATAGACGAAATGCTAGGCTACAGTCGGTAATTACTGAATTACGATGTTTTTTTGAAAATTTACAGCTCTGAGAGTAATTTGGGCGAAAGTGAAATTACCGAAATTGCTTCGAATGCCATAAAAGACATAGCAAAACGTGCTTCTCTCAATTCGTTGCTTAATTATTCGAAAAAATTAGGAACAGTAGCATAGAACCCCTTCAATAAATCGCGTTAAGAAAATAAATCAAATTCTTTTTGCGAAAAAGTAATCTTAGCAATACACAAGAAATATATTTCCAAAGTTTTAAGAATCTGTTAAGTGCAATTTCACATAATTTGTCCAAATAAGTTTTCAAGTACATTATTAAATACTTGAACATGAATTGATTGA